>CM066217.1:2400000-3668055 GCA_033675125.1 Athetis lepigone
TCACAAGTGAATTAAGCAAGTGTTTTGAAACTAAGATCTGTGAACCAAAGAACTTTGTAGGTCTACAGATAGAAAAGTCTAAAGGACGTATATTTATACATCAAGCAAACTATATTAATAGATTATTAAGTAAATTTAATATGCAGAATGCTAACAGTAATTGTATTCCAGTTGACCCTCATACTACACTAGAAAAGAGCTCCGCTGCATCAGACAAGGATATACCATACAGAGAGGCTGTTGGATCGTTAATGCACCTAGCTATAGTAAGCAGACCTGATATCACATATGGAGTCAGTCTGGTGAGTCGATATTTAAATTGTTATAATCACACACACTGGAATGTTGTGAAGAAAATTATGAAATATCTAAAAGAAACACAAAACTATGGTTTGTGTTACACATCACAGTATAGTAATCAACTCCAAGCATATAGTGACGCAGATTATGCAAAAGATACATGTACACGGAGATCTTTAACTGGATATGTCTGTATTAAAAATGGAGCTGCTATAACCTGGGCAACACAACATCAACAGAGTGTTGCTCTATCAACAACAGAAGCCGAATTTATGGCAGCATGTGCAACTACAAAAGAAATTATGTGGTTGAAACGGTTGTTAACCGACATAAACGCATTTCATCAAGATTCTGTGACTTTACATATAGACAATCAAAGTGCAATTTGTTTAATTAAAAATGTGGACTATCATAAGAGATGTAAACATATAGATGTTAAATATAATTTTATTAAAGAAAAATATGCAGATAAACAAATTAATTTAAAATATGTTTGTACCAAAGAGCAATATGCTGATATATTCACCAAAGCTTTACCTAGAGAATCATTTCAGTACCTAAGAAGTAAGATAGGTGTTCTCAAACCTAATTGATCACTTGTTATTGATCTTGTTAACTTTTGCTTGTACTAAGAATACATAATGTTTTTTTTTATATATAAGAAATTTGTATATGTTACAAGATAGTGTTAGGTAATTGCACTTAAACATAATATGTAAGTTTACATAACAAAGCTGATGTTGTGCCTGATATTTAACTGTCAATTTTATATACTTTTAATTGTATTCTGTTTGTTTTATAAAGAAGGGTTTCAATTTGGTAAGAGTGTTGAAATAGTAAATTTCTCCCTTCTACATTAATGTCACAACACTACAAGTGAGTTCCTCACTATTTTAGTTTGTAGCTCTACCGTTATAATTTTATTATCTGTGTATCTGAGATCTCTCATTAAACGCGCACGTTGTCGATAAGTTTTCTTTTATTTAAACAATAAATTCAACAGTGTGCCCCCGCTCTTAGAGTTTTCATAGAAATGGAACTGAATAAATGTGGGTAGTTACTTTTTATAAAAAAAAGTTGATATGTATTATCATACGTTTTATTTTGACATCACTATCATCTATCAGACATCGGAGAAGGAAAATCATTGTGTGGAAACCTGGTTTTCTAGTGAATATGAGTCCGGAATCGTCAATCCGCTTTGAGCATGCATGGTGATCAATACTCGTACCTTCTTTGTATTATTATCACTATCATCGGTAAGAGAAATCATCGAGAGAACTTGGACTTCTCTTCATGCCCCTATCATATCCTCCGACGCGTCTGTCATCAGTCTATCTGTGTGTTCGCCTAAGCGATAAATTAAACACTGCGGAATATAATTTACAAGACAAGTAGACATGAAGTTTAAAATACATAATACTAGCTTATTACAGAAGACAAAAGTTGACGATTTCAAAGATTTGTGACACCTGTGCCCAGATGGTGTGGATCGCTAGCAATTAATATAAGTCTGAAAACAAACATACACACAAGCGTGATGATCAATACTGGTGCTTTCTTTATATGAGAAAAGATGAAATTTTTGTAAAGACAAAATTTAGTGCCCATAGCAACAAAACTAAAATCTAAAACAACATTTTAGCTCTCTACTTTCACATACTTCCTAAAACACCGAATAAAAAACATCTACAAAATTTCTCCGCTTACGATTACAGCGCGAGGTACCAGGGTCCCATGAATTTATAAAGAGTCGGAGGCCGGGTCTTGAAACGTCACTGAACGAGATTGGGGGGACCTGTGACATGAACCTAATGAAGAACAGGAAAATGTTTCGAAATGAATTGGATTGTCGTTCACAGAACGTAGGTTGGATGTATTTAAAATACCAATTTGAAGCAGATTAAATGGGCTACTATAAATTGCCTTTATTTCTTGTTAATGCTACAAACAAAATCCTTGAATAAATTTTTATATTGTGTTATTGTGGTGGCAAATAATAATCTGGCCGTGTTAGTGCAGCCGGCTTTATCTTAACAGGCTTTTATATAAATAGAAAATAGGGGGATAAATAGTGATTTGATAAATACTCAGCAGCTAAGGATATATGTATAGCCGTAAGTATTTGAAATTTAAATAATAATGTAAGTAGTACATAAACAAATTATAAGATGTGCTAATTTGGCGTTCATTTGCTTCTTATTTTTCTTCCTTGTCCATCACTCTAGTTAGTTTAAAAAAAAATATTTGCACTACTAACATTATTGCGACGATGTTTGATGTCAGTAGTAGTCCCGATTTATTTCAAAATAGGTTAGCAATGATGGTGGGTGGTTACAATAGCCTATGGACGTTAGCAACACCAAAACCCTTTAAGCATCTTAGAGAAAACCAGAGAAGATTTTCTAAAATCGAGATTTTTTGAAAGAATTTGTACTTTTAATAGACAAAGAATTAGGACAAAGTTTAGAAGGCCAGTCAAAAAATTTGGTTTTATTATAGAGAATTAAACAATATTAGTTATTACAAAAAGAAAGAAAAAAAAATTGGCACACACACAGTGCAGAAACACAAAATATAACCAATAATAAAGAAAAATAACACGGCGTGTCTCGCGGCTGCTACAAATAGGTACAGTTCAGCAAAAATGACAACCACTTTGTCTTAGACTGGTTTTTACCTGAACCTTAAATCAAGTGAAAAACCCCTGCATACAAACTAAAGTCCTTCAAATTCCAAGACATTTTTATTCCTTCTAAAATTTTAAAATATTCACAAAGACACCACTTTAAAAGTGAAGACAGTTAATAAGATTTAGCTGCCTTGCTTTACACGAGTGCCTTTCAGCGATGTTCGCTCAGCAGCGGAAATTAGTTGGCTGTTCATCTCCTTTCACGTTCAGCGTTAATATAACATACATTTACCTCGGTTCATCTTGTTTCTAGAAGTAAAAGAAAGAAAATTGTTTTTTTAAAAACCGGTGATGCAAAAAAAGTTCATGTGTTTTAAAATTTGACAGGAAATTTCATTTTACGTTTGCATTAATGTAGGGGTCAAAATTAGTACAATACCAAAAGATTTTTAGGATTTACAAACAAACCTTGCATATTTTGTACACAAGGGGTTAATGTATTGAGTATATGATAATACTATAGTAAAAACGTTCGAGTATTGAGATTCGTTGATTCGAGTTGAGAGGAGAGATTAGTCGATTTGTACTGATTGAACTATACCTTTCAACGACCAACCGACAGCCGGCTGTCGGGCTGCTATTGTGTCTCAAATCACGTGTGTTTGAAGGATTAATGTTAGATTAAGTATTTGATATTAGATTTGTTTTATTTACACCTGGATTAGCATCTGTAAGATATACGTTTTAGGTAGAATTTTTGAAACACCATAGTAATTTTTTTATCAATGGAAATTCGACGCCTTGGGTCTGATTCAAATGTAATTCAACAGACTTTTAGTTTTTTTAAAGTTTGTTAAAAAATGTACACATACGAGTACATTGAAAAGTTCACAAGTTAATATTGTGACAGGAATTTAAACGACACAACGATTCATTCAACATTTACATAATAATAGAATCAGTTCACTAATCGTAAAGTTTCATAAAGTAAAAAGATTTTACCAAGAATGGAATTAAAATAAACAGAAGGAATAGTTTCAGGAACCTTCCAACCTTTTGACATTTAACATTGAATCTGCTTACAAAGTGCGGTATAGCTTTAAATGACCTTGAATTTCAGGTTACAATTTCTCATTTGAAGGTTACGGGTCGCGATCAAAGGACGACAAAGGACCTAAATCAGCACTCCAAAAGTCTACGGTAAAATCAAGACTCGTGTTAAAAATGTTGCCAATTCAGAAAAGTATGTTAATACAGATTTACATACGAAAGGTAATAGACTCGCGGTCGCGTATTTAAATTTTAAATGTGGAATTTCTCGTGACATATTGCGGTGACACTGATTTTGGACGCCGTCCTTCTAGGGTTGCCAGTTAAAATAAAATTTGTACTCATTTTTTTCGTTCTCTTTTCAGGAATACAACAGAAACTAACAGTACAAGACTTAAAAGCGTTTTTAGGATGTCTTGTGAGTACCTGACCGAAATTTCAAAAATTACAAGTTTAATCCTTCGAACACACGTGATTCGAGACACAATAGAAAGACAATGGCAGCCCGAGAGCCGGCGGTCGCTTGGTCGTCGAAAAGTTAATATTATTATAAAATCTGGTCCATTTTAATCGCTCATTTGTGTCTGTGCGATGCCTCTACATTTATCTCTAAAACTACAAAACTACAGAGTCAAAAAATATACAGAAAAACCTATAAGAATTGAACCCTTTGTGTTGGGGCAACAGCACAGATTCCAATACTATTTTTATCCAGCAAAAGAAACTTATCCGAATACTCACAAACATAGAACCAACAGACAGCTGCAAACCTTATTTTAAAAAACATAAAATCCTTACACTTACCTGCTTGTATGTACATTCTGGAACTATGTAAATTTGTCAAAAACAACCCTACACTCTACACAAAATGCGAGGAAACTCGAACTAAATACACATTACGGAACATCAACAAAAATAAATTAAATAAACCACCATCTCGACTCAAAATCCACTCCACGAGCCCTTTAGTTATGTCTATAAAAATCTATAATAATTTACCTAACGACATAAGAGAACAAAGCAAAACTGCCACATTTACCCATAAATTAAAGGTATTTCTCGAAAGTAAAGCATACTACACCTTAACAGAATTTTTTGATGATAAATCAATAAGATAAATAAAATACCTAATTAAAAATTTATAGTACAAGTACAAAACTTAATTTAATACCCACTTAAAGACTTATATAAAAAATAAAAATAAAGAAACTTTATATAATATAGCCCTCTCTTCCTCTCTTCTAATTTTTGCTGTGCCCGACAGGGTCCATATTGTACTTTCCCTTTCTGTTACATAACACCTAATTGTAAACATATGGAATGCAATAAAATATATTGAATTGAATAGAGTCTCGCACTAGTCTGATATTTATTCCTAAATTACTGATCATATTTCGATCAGATGGCTTTGAGGGACCCAAGGGAAATTGGCAAAGCTTAAAAAAAAACTTAATTCACAAGTGTACCCACAAGGGGCTACTAGTTAAGCATTAAATGATAACCGAAAAACAAATGAAATTAACTTAGCTTGTTCAGCCTATTGTTTTTCTGGCTCATCGCCAAAATTCACTAACGTTTAAAGAAACTGGTCAAGCTGCCATTAGAGAGCACTTGAATATTTTCTAGATGACATTTCTTCAGTTTTTGAACGATTGCCATTTGGTCTCTGGATCTGTCAGAAGGAAAGCTTTTTGCTCTGCTCAAGAGTAAAATAAAGTTTTTGTGAAGTGAAAAAGTGAGTTTTTTTTTAACAAATTAAAATTACATTATCAGTATCAAGTCGTAAGTCATATTTGATTTGGTCATATACAAGTCCTAACAAGATCTAGTCATATCGAGATTAAGTCCTATAGCGAACTAGCCATATCTGCTATTTAGTCTTATCGAGATGTAGTCATAACGCTACTCACCCATAAACAGACTGGCTTATAGATGTTAATCAAATCACAGCCGAAACTGCAGAAGCTAAAAACGAACCCGTTGTAATTTCAGACCCGTAAACATTCTGCTAAACAATAGTTATGCTAAATATTTGTTATGCCATAAAAATATTCTACTAAAGAGTTTTATTATGCCAAGTGTGTTATGCCAAATTAAATTCAGAGTATCAAGATTCTGCAAAAAATAAGTGAGCCGTCACGGGACGCCTGGCAGATGTGAAACATCGACATTATTAGGTTTGCGCATGGTGACGCGTCGCCACACAGTACACAAGACTGGCTGATATACACCATCATATAGCGTGGCGACGCGTAGCCACGGCATGCGTCCATTATCCATGAAAAATATTATTTATAAACGGTCTCTCGGCCTCTACATTATTTTTGTTCAGGCCCTTCCAAATTGAAATAACACTACATTAACACCGCTGATTGCTTTAATCCTTAAACTCAGAGGTCTCATTATTTAGAGGTCCAAATGAGAGTTTCAAGAACATCAGCCAAACGACTTTTAGTAAGTGCCTTCATTATGTAAACTGACAATTAGAAACTGATTGCTTGCGTTCAGTTGATTCTCAGCGATGAGAACGTTTTTAGAGTTCCGTACCTCAATGGGATCAATTTGTTGTCTATCTGTTTGCCTGTTAACCTTACGACGACCAAGCGACAGCCGGATGTCGCGCTGCTATTATTTCTATTGTGCCTCGCATCACGTGTGTCCGAAGGCTTAAGATCCTTTATCTCGAGAACACGTGGAGGTATTGAATTGTAATTAAAATCGTATACTCATGTCTGCGGTCCCCTGAAGTTGCGAAAAAATCAAAACTAAGTCCAGGCAAAAAAAAGTTACGGATAATAATGTCGCAAAAACCGTATATTTCGACACTCTCAAGGGAACCATAACACATAGGGTGTCTGCCGATGATCTAGAACTATGAAATTTGGCACAAAATAATGTCATATGACACCAGTAAAGTAAAATACTGGTGCTATCTAACATTGTTTTGTGCATAAACTGTAACTAAGCGTGTGTTTTGTAGATGGATCTATCATCATCATTAGGCGAAAGACTGCCTGACCAAGGTCTCCCCAAAGATCTCTACAATATGCGTCTATCCTACGCCACCCGCACGAATAAAAAAATTAAATATGATGGATCTATAAAAAATAATATTACTGTAACAAAGTTTCTTTGCCTACTAGTACAGTTACGGAACCCTCGATGTGTGATCCAACTCGCACTTGGCCATTTTTTTCAGTTGAGATCATTACTCGAAGCCTGGCTTTTAACAAAGTTCTCTGATTGAAGCAATTGTGGTAAGTCAAAAGGATTTTGTTACGGCCTTAATTATTGAATTATGATTTTCTAAGTGTATTATGGCGGGAATGGTTGAAATTATTCTCGTTTAATGTGTTAAACTAAGTCAGCTGTTTTGTGAATTTGTTATTTTTGGTTTGTTGTGGTTTACTGAAATTGTTTTTCCTATGTCAATGAAGATTTTTTTAACATAATAAAATGACGTCCACTGATCTCGCACTGCTGAATTTAAGGTCCTAGGTACGATTTTCGAATATTTTTTTTTTAAATTGCTTTAGCAAAATCCTGAAGTTTGAAACCTTTGGTCCCGACAATCTTTTCGGAGTGTCAGAAGCCAGACAGTCCATTATCGAATAAATCAAGGGGTATCGTTTCACCTAGTAATTGTGTTGGGTTAAAGACGTCGTTTATTCTTAATATTTATGAAGTCTTAAAACAGTCTTTTGTTGTACATTTGTAATGGAGTTCTGCTAGACGCGGTCTATGTTACTTGAGACATTAAAACATAAAGTCTGTACCTGTCAACTGTCACATTAATCAAAATGTATTGTCGCATTCACGTACGTCTGTACTTGAAATCACATCTACAACCTAAAATTTCCCGATCCTTAGGTAGAAACTGAGTTAACCTTTCCAAAAAAGCCTCTTTTTACCCTAAAACCCGAAACAATTGCTTCCTAATTGCCACTTCTTAAACTTCGTTACCCTCCTCGTACCCCACGTCTCGAGAAACCAATCTAAAATAATCGTGCAATTACTTTGCGACCGTCGCTCGTTCAAATTACGCGATCAAGGACACATTATAAGCGCGTTGCAGTGAATGTAATCGACCAATAAAAGCCTTGTAATATTTAGAAGCTCGTTTGTTTTTTTGGGGTTTTTATCTACTTATTGCGTATGGTTTCAGAATCGCCCTATTGGTCTTGTAATCACAAGTGCGTCTGACGAGCATTGGGTTCTGCCTTTGATTTCCAATACTACGTCACAAGTAGTATAGACCTCTGAAAAAAAAAACAGCCTGTAACTGTCCCACTGCAGGGCAAAGGCCTCTTCTCATACAGAGAAGGCACGAGCATTGATCACCACGCTTGCTCAAGGCGGATTGGCCATTTCAAACTTATATGCACTACTGGTCCAGATTTCCTCACGATGTTTTCCTATAACGATGTCATTAGAAGCCCAAGATAAACTTTAGAAAGTACATATGAATTGATAAAGTCACATTAGTACTCGCCCGGATTCAAGCAACGATCTCGTACACGAGAAGCGGGTGCCTTAACCACTATCTATCACGTCATTTTGAGATCTCTGAAGAAGCAATGTAATTAAAGCAAAGGGTACCGGAATAAGAGTAACGTCTTTCGTGCAACCAAATACGAACTGATGAGCTAGTGTAATTGCGCCAGGCGACTACCGGCCACCGTAGGCGTGGGTCTGCAGACGGCGAACGATGGGTAGCTCACCGCCCGGCTAGGACCAGGCCCGCGTCGACGGCGCGTTTTGTTCCACGCGCGCCTCAAGGAGCACTCGGCACGTGAAGGGGGCCTCTATGGCCAATGCCTGCTGGGGTTGCGGAATAGTTTTAATAGTTACCGTGGCCCCGGAACATAACCGAAGGAACATGAGTGGGTTTAAAGGGTTATGAAAATTTTAGAAAATTTTGTCCTATTACAGCCAGTTCGGCTCATCTACCAAGATAGCAATAACAACGAGGCTGTTTAATTTTCTTACCCATTCTTGTGGGAATTCATGTAGGGATTCAGAACAATTTCTGGGGCAATTACATAGGTTCCCAAATGTGAGAGTACTCCCCAAACCCATAATACGGTAATGCGCTCATTTTCGAGCCCATAATTGTTATGTAACGGAAAATGGGGCACAGGGGAATAAGTGCAATGCGGGTGTCTATGGGAAATATACATTAAACTAATTTTTATTACAATGGATGAAAAATATTATACTTCTACCATTAAATATGACGATGCGTTTTATTTGTTTATTTATTAAATCTTTATGTAAAAAAAAGCTTTTTCCAAAAAAAGCTTTGAAGTCGGTTATCTTTTTTTTGGAAAAATCTTTTTATTTTTTACTTTTTAGTTAGAGTCTCAATGGTGCCGATTCTGTTGTACACCAAACTAAACTTAACTATCTCTAAAATTTTCTAATTTTAGTTTAGAGAACGTTTAAAGTTATTCTGTAAACCAGACTCTTTAAACTTAGAAACAGTTTTGACGTACCTAAAAATCGACTTTGACATCACTTAATTGAGTAAACCATAGATTACGATTTGTAGGAAATTAAAGTAAAGAGTGAATGAAAGTGAGCAATATGATCTGAAATGCAAAAATCCTGAGTACAATTACATACCGATCTTTGATTGTTTATCAATAATAAAATACAGGGAGCATAATGACGGCATAATACTAAATTGTTGTTAACATTTTACTAATCTAAGATACTTATAACAAAAAATATTTCAATAATCTGTGAGTGTCATATTACTTTCAGGCTTGCTAGATTAAATATTTTCTCGCAATGCCGGGTAAAAGTATAGCTCTTGGACAATTAAAAACAACAATACCGTAGATAAGATGTTCAAGAAATGTGATGAATTAAAGCCAGTACAATGCACACTATGTAATTTTCTATAACTGTTCTCCGTTTTTTTTAAACATTAAAATTAACTCGGTAAAGGATAGCAACGAACATTAAATATGGGGAGTAGCGTAATGTCACTATTTCACAGATGTCAGTGTAATGACATTTGATTGATGTTTATGGACATGTTAATAGGTATATATTTATGTATCTACAAAATAAACAAAGACGATTTTTTAAATATTGGGCCTTTGCTAGTTTTATAAATAAAATAGGACTACAAGTAGGTATTCTCTTCGATTAGGTACGGCCGTACCTAGATCGTATCCTATTAAAACAACTGGATTAAGGAGCAGAAAACGAAAATTTCAATATTATTTTCAACGTTTTGGTGTTTTATTCTTTGATGCCTATCAATATACCTGGACTTCGATAATTCATAGGAAACAAGTTGTTATTAGTGAAGTTGACAACTCAGCAACAGATAACCAAACAACTACTACCCAATTATGCAGTATTTAACATTATTTCAAGCAAGTTCTATAATGTTCAGCTATTACTATAAGAATGTGAATGTGTGAAATCAGATGTGAGAAGTACACAAATAAATAAAACAACCTGTGAAAACTTTGAATTTATTTACTTTCCACAACCTCGCCTCTTATTTATATTTACTCCAGGGACAACAGTATTCCTTCTATACTTTCTTGAAACCGAGTTCATTCCAAATAAAACACAGTGGCATGTTGTGATAACTGCATCTCACTATGGTTTCCTGATGTACAACTATGGTAATATTTCATGGCCACACAATCATTGTGAAGGTAAGACGGTGCTGCAGTTTGCTATTTATCCACAATCCTTATAGCATGCTTCACACTTCTATGTGATGAACCCAACAAACATTTCAAATCAGTCCTCTTAGCAGAATCTGAATAAAACAAGAGAATACAATATGTATTAGGTATTTGCATAATTATTTTATTTTAAAAATAGGTAAATATTAGACATGTTATCAATGTTACCTCTCTTAGATATGAAGGTGCAATTTTCAAGCCCCGTTCTGGTTCTTCAGGTTATGAGTGGTCGCTTTTGTAAATAGATGGACTCGGTATGTCTCAATTGACTACTTTGGAGAAGAAATGCCGAAACAAACAACGGGTTCATCGTCAAGATCGTCTCTTTTCTAATAACAATAACTTTCTTATTTACCTTTTTTGAGTATCCACAACTGCTGCAATCGCATAAGTTTCCATAATAAATGATTCTTCAATTCGTAGTTGCATCAAAACACCTAAAGAACTTTGAGAAAAATGCGTTTTAAGTTTTAATTCATGACAACTAATTTTATTCCACACCTTTTTAATCGCGATTAAAATTAGATTCACAACCTTAATTTTAGGTGAAAACGTCAAAATCAGAATAGCTTTATTGGCATTTTCACTAAATTGAATAAAACTAAACGATATTAGAGCTGTCAAACTATAATAAGTTTAGAAATGTCACTTTAGTCAATTTCAGAATGAGTTTGGTCGTTTGACAGGACTAAACTAAATTTTAGCGATTTTTAATTTAGTTTAGCGATTTTTGTGACAACAGAATCGGCACCATTGTCTGACTACGTTTTAGAGTAACTTTCAAAATAAAAATGTACGTTTTTTATAAAAATTGAGGAGTTCCCTCGATTTCGGCATGATACCATTATCAGATCCTGGACCTGATGACAATGGGACCATTTGGAAAGTCTACTCTTTCAAACAAAAAAAGAATTGTTCAAATCGGTTGGTAAACAACAGAGATATGCGCGAACAAACATAAAAAAATACAAACATCCAAATTGAGAACCTCCTCCTTTTTTTAGAAGTCGGTTAAAAACAATGTACAACGACGGACTTAAAGTCTTGGGCATTCTAACTTTTTATAAAATTAACATGGAACCAATTGGGAGTATATATTTTCAAATAGTAGATTTAGGGCGGTTTTGTGGTATTAGCTTAAAGAAATAGGCTAAAGTGCTAATAACCCTCCTTTGGCTTTGCGCATGATGTTGATGTCCTTATATGTCGATAATATTTAAAAAGAAATGGCAATTATAGCTCTCCCATTTTTTAATAATTTAATTCCATCCAAAGGTTGTCTGGAAGAAATTGCTTTTTAGCGATAAGGCCGCCTATTGTACTCTTGCATATTTGTTTGTGTTGTCCTTTACTGTTTTTGTCCTATTGGTGTACAATAAACAATATTCTATCTATCTATCTATCTATCCCTTCTAGCAGTCGGTTAAAAACTATTGATATTCGTTATTTAAAGCACCAAAAAATCTTCAAACTAAACAAATAAAACCGTATGCACTCAAAACAATCAGTAGACAAGCGGTACCACATAATTTAACTGTAATGGATATAACTTGTTGCTAACAAAAAGGACTGCGTTCGAGACGCGGCTAACCGAGTCCCGGCGGACGAGTGGTGCAAGTTACTAGATCTTGTTACAACAGCCCAAGGCCGTAACACAAAGGTATCTATAATTGTTATTTGAATTGTATAGGGACAAAACTGTCACATCACTTAGAATCTGTAGGTTTACTATTTTGTATTTTTTTTAACTTAAAGTAAGGGATTTTGTAAGTAAAAAGTAGATAAGTAATTAGAGTTAATGAAGAACTAATCGCTTATCTAGATTTTGTTTTTTAAAATAGGTACGTAATTAAAAGTACATCGCTAGCGGTAATTTTTTATAAAAAAACTAAAACGGAACCAATTGCGTATTATGCATTTTTTGGAAGAACAAATATAGATCTAATTATTTAATGTATTCGTTAAAACGCAGGGCATGATCAATCGTTAAGCACAGTTACATGTTACCCAGAGCTGTGCACTTGTGTAGTTGAAGTTTGCATAGTTTTACCTAACGGCATGTGTCCAACTACTCTAAAAAGAAATATCAAAAACATTAACAAATGTATCTAGCTGAATCCGATTAGGCTGGAAGCCGACCCCAACATAGTTGGGAAGGTTGCGGAATGTTTATAATAGTTACCGTGACCCCGGAACATAAAGGGCAACCGAAGGAACATGAGTGGGTTTTAGTCAGTATAAGTCTGACACGCCCTCCCGCCGTACCCAGGACGGGAGCAGTCATTTGAATATTTCCCACTCCCAAAAAAAAAACATAGTTGGGAAAAGGCTAAGGAGATGATGATGATACGTTTTGAATGTTACATTCATTTGTTATTTTAACAAAATAGAGCATATGACATTCAGATTGTCCTGACGTCTCGATTAACATATAATTAATGATTAAACGAACTTACCTGTACGTGAAGTTCTATCATAATTATACGAAGGCTTCGTCCGAAGGGATTAGCAAATAACACTTGTAGTACCGCCTAGTGGTTCGCCAGTCTCACACTATAGTTGAGGGTAGAGAATAAAATTAAAAAATAAATTCACGTCAACAAGACAGTTGACCGACCCGCTTGCTTCATTTAGTTTAGAGAGTAGCCGCATCTTGAATATTTCACACACAATAAATGGGGTAACTAATGGGAGGGAGGGTTGCTAATCCCTTCGGACGAAGCCTTCGTATAATTATGATAGAACTTCACGTACAGGTAAGTTCGTTTAATCATTAATTATACTTCAGGCTTCGTCCTCGGGATTAGCAAATAACACTTGTAGACTTTTAGAGATAGTAGTGTGAAATATTTTGTTTATTCCTCAATTTTACAAACAGATTTATGAAAATAATTATAAATCAGCTTAGCTTAACCTTCATTTGAGTTATTGTTTACAATTGTTCTGGCAAAACAATCATTTCCATTGTTATTGACATTACCTATGGTTCTATTATAGAACCAAAATGTGCTTGACAAGCCGCTCCATCCAGCGGTTTTTCTTATTCGATCTAGGCTGACGCCCAGCTGAAGAACCGCGGATGTAGCGGCGTGCCTTGTGCTGTGCGCGGTGGACATGTTCACATCGATACCGCTATTGCACAGGGTGTCTTTTATCCACCTACTCAAGGTTTGAGAACCGACAGCATTGTAAGGCTTTCTAAAGCTTATGAAGAGGGAGTCAATATTCTTTCGCAACGGGCTTGATTTTTCGAGTTAGGTAAGTAAAGTCAAGACAGGACATATTATTTCGGGTCGTTCCTCAAAAAACGGTAACACTAACAATGGCTGCAAACATCCTTAGCGTGTTGTTTTTAAGAGGTCAGGTATTTTGATAGTTACTTTAGAAGGGGACAATTCTATGTTTTTAAAATTAATCTTTGACAAGGTCTGTACTCTGTGCGCAGTCAAAAGGGCAATGAGAGTGATAAGTTTTTTCGAAAGGTTTTCAAGGGATAACGTTTCGTTGGGATAAAACTGGCTGGGATAATTAATTACTATTGTAGTATCCCATGTTATTTCATACTTGGGTAAAGGAGGACGTATCCGAAATATACCTCTCTCCTAAATTATTTCCCATGAGTAGGGCAAACGCGGATCTACAAGAATTAAGCGTCCCGTATTGATATCCCTCTTCATAGAGAATGTTTAGGAAATTAATTATTTGTGGAATCGAAGCGTTATACAAATCACCATACCAGCGCCGTAAGTAAACATCATATTGTTTATAGGAGTTTTCAGAAATAGACGCCAACATCACATTAACTGCTGACGGAGATACGCTTGTTCTTACCCACGCCGTCCGCATAAGCTCCCTGCCACCGGGGTTTAATTAAGTTTGGTGTATATGTCGCGATCGCTAGAACTGGAACATAAAATTGGATTTGCATTTGCCTTAAACACAATTGGATCAGACAATAAAAGGCTTTTTTAAAAATTGGGTAGCTGTTGGCCAATGTGGTACGACTAGTACGCCCCTAGCCTTATCTGTAATTATCTTTCTCAGTGTCTTTAAAACGACAGAGTAAGGTGGGAAAGCATAGAAATAAATATCGGCCCAGGAAATTGAAAATGCATTAACTGCCATTGCATTGGGGTCTCTGTGCCGGGAGATCTAAGCAGAGTATTTAGTATTTATTCGACTGGCAAATAAGTCTATTTGAGGTACCCCATACGTTGAGACAATTTCCTGGTATGCCCAGTCCGCCTTGACTCGGCATCTGCCGTGTTATCGTCTAATGAGCTAATGTAATGAGCTATGACGTACAATTTGCGACATTCACACCACTGCCATAGCTGACGAGTGATGTCAGTGAGGTGGGGGAACGAAATACCTTCCATCTTATTAATGTAAGAGACGGCTGTAGTGTTGTCGATGAGGAGTAAAGTTTGACAGTTATTTAAATCTTTAGCAAATACTTTTAAACCCAAGAAGGCCGCAAGTAGTTATATATGTTGTGTCTTCTCTTGATTACTCCACAACCCGTTAGCCCTCTCTTTGCCACAGGCAGCCCCCAACCCCGTATTTGAGGCATCTGAGAAAATTTTCAGATCATGCGTATCGTGCTACAAAACGGTATATGTATTGCATCATACCACCATCTTAGATCAGGTAGTAACACACTAGATATATTCATAAATTTATCATAGTTATCATCAGGTTTTAAGTTTAAATGTTTTACGCGTTCAAATAGTTTAGTACATAGCAAGCTGTATTCTACAGCCGGAAATACTGAAACTGGTAATCTGACTATTTGTTCAAATTCACGTATCTTGCATATTTTTAATTTCTGATTTGACGCGAACTATTTTTCCCGAGGGTAACGTGATCTGGAAGTTTTCAGAGTCTAAAACAAAACCTAGAAATGTACATACTTGACTAGGTATCATTAAACTTTTCCTCTCATCCTCATTAATTAAAAATCCGAGAGATGTAATTAATTTCTTAGATTGTACAGTATTGTACAAACATTTGTCGTATGACTCATCTAAGTAATTAATAGATATTAGGCCTGCCAAACGTAGTAACCGGACAATAGGTTTCATTATTTTAGTGAATAAAATAGTAGAATGTTAAATTCGTACAGTTGTTGAACTTTAAATCTTAAATATTTTCTTGAATTATAATGAATACTTATAAAATAGTAAGCATCTTTTAAATCTATTTTTGTTATTAATTTTAATACCGTGCGTAGACCTTCATTTTTTAAAATGATCAGCTGTAATAATTTTTTTTATTTAAGTTCTTTTTAAAATTTAGGATGATACTATATTTGCCATTTGTTTTAGACACTAGAAATATACTAGATAAAAATTGACCATCGGTAGGTTGACATTTTGACAAAGCTCTATTACATAATAAATTATGAATAGCTTTTTTGAAGTTATTTAAATGGGATTTCGTATCCCTTAATGCAAAAGAAAACAATAGGCTTATTAACTCGGGATCATTGTCATTTTTTTTTTTTTATATCAGCGAGTTATTAGTAGAAATTTGTCTCTGTCTAATTTCAAAATTTTTGTCGCGTTTGACATTAACGTCGGAAATAGCCGCGTTAATTTCGGCATTTAATACAGGAGCATTAACTAGTTTTCAATTACTCCGCAATAGTCCTTATGAATTTCGGGGCCGAAAATATTCGAAATAGTAGGATCTTCGCCCAGTATTTCGAATATTGTACTGTTTAGCGTATCAGCTGACTCAGGCTCCTCAGTATTTGTCACCGGCTCCACGGCGCTAGCGGCGGCGGGTGGCGGCAGGGGGCGGGGGCACTCTTCATCGGGTTCCGGATCGGGGTCGACGAGTGTCTCCGCACATGGCTCAGAATCAACAATACCGTCAAGTAGGTTTGGAACGTTGTTATTACGTTCTTGATCTGAAAACCACCGATACCTATACTAGTCATGAAACAGCCCAAAGTACTGTTCGCCAGACAAATTTATCGGGTAGTACAGCTCCAAAGAGAAGTACGCAAACCCATCTAGGTAATCATTACTGACCTACACTAGTCAAGAAACAGACCAAAGTACTGTTCGCAAGACGAATTTATCGGGTAGTACAGCTCCAAAGAGAAGTACGCAAACCCATCTAGGTAATCATTACTGACCTACACTAGTCAAGAAACAGACCAAAGTACTGTTCGCAAGACTAATTTATCGGGTAGTACAGCTCCAAAGAGAAGTACGCAAACCCATCTACGTCATCATTACTGACCGACACTAGTCAAGAAACAGACCAAAGTACTGTTCGCAAGACTAATTTGTCGGGTAATACAGCTCCAAAGAGAAGTACGCAAACCCATCTACGTCATCATTACTGACCTACACTAGTCAAGAAACAGACCAAAGTACTGTTCGCAAGACTAATTTGTCGGGTAGTACAGCTCCAAGTTATAATAATATTTAGTTGTGTAAGTACCATGTTACAAGTAAGTCACACTAATTATTGACAATTAGTTAAGAAACAGTCCTAGAATACTGTCCGCAAAGCTTTTATTGGGTAGTACAACTCCAGACAAGTACGCAAACCCGGCTAGGTAACTATTACTATCACGGGTGTAAGTAATGTTTTATTATAAACATTATGTTTTATTATAAAATTTATGTAAAATATCACGATTGAGGCACACTAATTTATTGACAATTAGTTAAGAAACAGTCCTAAAATACTGTTCGCAAAACTATTATTCTAGTTTGATATTGAGTAGGTAAACTTGCAAAGATAACATTTCTTAAAATATCGTAGGAGTTTCTACGAATGGTAGTTAAACCCAATAGGTATGAAATGTAACCTACTTAGCTAATTTAGTCAACACTTTTCTTAAGATTGATTAAATGTATTGTAAAAAAATTGTATACAATATGTCCCGGAATAAACGCACACCACCAGACACCCAAATTAGAATATTATGTTATAATCATAATACGTACACTGATTTTTTATTATTATGTTTAAAACAGTGTTTTTTTTTTTTATTATTATGTATTTATAAATTTGTTGTACAGATTGTGGGAGAAAATTATAGTCACATTACAAATTTACGCATTCACACCGTCGCACTTGCATAAGGGTCTAGCGTAGTAGGTATTTCATCCATTTTAGTTTGTTTTGACTGTACAACGGAAGTGTGACAGCAATTTACGTAGTTTTAATTATTTTTGGGATAAAATATTACCCATATTAAAAAATACAAAAATCGATTCAGTAAACGATTCTGAACAAACTATTTTCTCAAAGTGCATTAATTCAGTTACACACTGTATAAATAAGTATCTTCAAGTTACTTCTTAGTAAACATAAAACCGTGACAAAAAGGTTTTGAAACACTTGATATGTATGTAAAAGTAAATAAGGCAAGTAAAATCGTTGCCTAAAGGACATGCATTATGGCGACTTATTTATCGCCAGCTCGTTATTAAACGGGCTTTGTACGGCAGCAATAAAACTAACAAACAATAAATACACAATGACTGACCTGAAGACTCCGAGCGGGAACGAGTATCAAGCGAGTTGGAACGACTCAGCGTACTTACGGCATCTTCGCAACACTATCTTTTCTAATTTCTTGAACTACCGCAGCAGATGATCGTAATCTTCCTCACGTTTCCGTTTAGGCATGTTGGATAAGCACTTGGAATAAACAATTAGCACTTTTGAGACGCGAGCGTGTGATCGTGGCGAGCACTAAAAAGCGAATGAAGCAAGCGGGTCAATCAACTGTCTTGTTGACGTGAATTTATTTTTTAATTTTATTCTCTACCCTCAACTATAGTGTGAGACTGGCGAACCACTAGGCGGTACTACAAGTGTTATTTGCTAATCCCGAGGACGAAGCCTGAAGTATAATTCAGAAAAACCGGTAATAGTTTCAGCAACAAACTCTTCAACTTTTAAACGCACAGATACCCGCTGTCGCCTATAACTTGATTCATCCACACAATTCCCAGACCGATATACCTTTTATTGTGTACTACCCAATAGGATTACTATCCCGCAAAGACGCGATTACGGGTCCACGGCATGAGTACGGGTCCAACAGAACACGATTAGAGATCCTTGAGAACACTTAAAACTGGTTGTTAATGGCACAGCGGTTTGGTTTTTTCATCTCCAAGATAAAGGAATATTGACATAATGAGTTTGAATTTGAGGGTGAAGTTTCGGTTTGGTAAAATAGACCTACGATTATTTTTTGGTAGTTTCAAAGAGTGGAGAAATAATCCATACTAATATTATAAATGCGAAAGTAACTGTGTCTGTCTGTCTTCTTCACGCCTGAACCGCTGAACCGATTTGAATGAGATTTGGTACAGATATAGTCTCGAACCCGTGAAAGCATATAGGATAGTTTTCATCCCGGTTTCCCGGGAACGGGAACTATAATTCTACGCGGACGAAGTCGCGGACAAAAGCTAGTATTTTAGAAGTAATCTTCCGTGTGATCAATTTTTGGGATGGAAAAAGCGTTTTTTCTTTTGTCCATTCTGTATACCTACATACTACCTCGTCCATCAGGAGTTTCTGTAGTAGCCCTCAGTTACTAGGCCATCTGTATATAATCATTGAAAGTAAATGGGAACCGAAAGAGTCACATTGATACTTGCCCGACTTTTAGGTTTTTACGACTTACAAGATGTATTAATAATTAAATAACAACTTCTATCTACCAGATGTGTTCTAACATCGGCCCATGTTTGTACCTATTTCCGTCCCAAAAAATACCAACATCATAATTTCCCGTGGGTCTCATAACGAGAATAAGGGATTATGTTGAACGGGTTCCGTATTTATAGCGTTAGGCATTTTTCAATTGCGAAAAAACGAACAAGATACATAAAGGTACGGCCGTCGTAAATTCTGTATTGTGTGGTTTTTATTTGCGAGTGATTTATGTTTTGCTAGCTCTTACCCGCAGATTCGCCCGGCACGGTAATTATCCCTCAGGACCCTACTCTACAAATAAAATGTTTCTTTTTCCTTAATCCAGGTCCTGATCTTTGTGAGGGTCATATTTTTTCTTCAGCCATTGAGTGAGAAAATTGTCGTGATGCATCAGTGACGTTTTTAAAGTCAACTTCAACTTCAACTCTTTATAAATGGCATTTGCGGAAAACACACCACAATTCTGCCACGACCATGTTTATTTAACAAAAATATATGCAATATGACTGCGATGGTCTCCTCCTTGTGAAGAGACCTGGTCCGTCAGCGCCTCGTCAGTGAATCAGCAGGGTGTACCACGTGCAGGTGAGGTTGGCTTTGACCCTGGAGGTGATGGTAGGGCCACTTACACCCCGTTTTTAAAGTCTTTGGATAGTAAATAAATTGAAGGCTCTCCTGTTAAGTGGCCACCGTCACCTAGAGAAGCTATTCTGCAATATCATAGACTACATTTTGTTGTCATTTTAGAGGCTGTGATAGGCTGTGTGTGTAATAATTATTTATACTGTAACCAACATTACGACATAAATACGTTTGTTAGTAACTCTCTAGTATAGGTTTGTGTGTACTAAAAACTAGCTTTCACTCGCGGCTTCGCCCGAGTTGATGTCGAACATCCATACTCTGTTATCGCCATTTCTTAATGGCGATTTATTCTTCACAAAGATTATACCCACTATTTCTCTAGAACCAGCGGTTTCAGCAGTGCGTTGAAATATTAACAATCCGTCACTAAGTCGGTTTACTATTCATACCAATATTATAAATGGGAAAATGTGTGTGTTTCTCTGTCCGTCTTTCGCGGCAAAATGAAGCGGGGAATTGACGTGATCTTTAAGTGGAGATAGTTGCTACTTTTTGTCCCTTTCTAACGTGAGAGAAACCGTTTGCAAAAGCTAGTTTTATATACATAAATGTGACTTTTTTAATTCACTGTCCTTTTCTTAATTAAATAGAAAGAGAAAAATTTACTTTCCTTAAATTTACGTTAGTTTGTGTATAAGAGAATTCGCACCATTATAAAGTTGAAAAGTGTGTTTGGTTAGTTGAACGTGCGCTAATCTCAAGAAGTAGTGGCCTGATCTTTTTGTTTTGGCTATCCCAATAGCAGTAGAAACCAAAGATACAGATAAAACTGTGAGGGCATCTATGTAGTTGTAATACAAACTCCTCATGATCTTGGCTCTTGGTGCTAGGGTGAAGGAAAGGCACTCTAGGTGAAGAAAGAGATAGAAGCACTAACATTAGATACAAGCACAACGTCTAATAAATATCAGGTTTGAGTTTTTGATACCTAAATTGCGTAGTGTTATAAAAATATAATTGTATAGGCTCGATGGAGCTTGCTTGACGACAATAGACTTACTCCTGTAGAAATTTATTTTTGGGTTTTATACGTATGAAAGAAGAACAATACAGAAATGAAATTTATTAATAAAGGTGTACTCCGCTTCAGAGAATAATATACTATAACTGTACGTACTTAGATACAAATTTCCGAGAATAAGAAAGTATTTCTAAATATGTATTTAATCAAACATGTTCAATGATACTATGCATATTTTGCTGGGAATTCTAGGGAAACTGAATGTTCTACCCGCCCAGACATTGTAACACTAAAATATGAATGAATTTTCGCATGGGTTACCCCTAATCTTCGTTGGAGGACAGTTTCGGGGATCCAATGAACTTCGTACGACCCCTCACGATTCTTAGTACAACGTGTTTCCGAATCGTTGAGTCTATTCGACTTTTACGGTGAAAAAAGTATGCCGTATAAAAATGTATTTCAGTTGATGAAATATGAATTGACAAATTAGTGAAAAGGTTATTGAGATATCATCTGTTACTACGTCTGGTAAAAAATGTAAGCCATGGCAACAGGTAGTTGTATTATAAATTACCCGTATATCATTTTTCATTTTCTGTAAGTAGTCCGTTTACAAAAGATTTTAGAGTACCGTAATTTTAAATGAAACATAGAACCTTTACATTTACGAAGAAGTACCTTTAGATCTAGCCAGTGTCTTTGTAACAACTGAGCCTAATTAAAAAAAAATAGATTACAACACTTATACAAACGAAAAACAAGCAAAAGCTTATTTACTTACTGCTCCACTCCCGCTGCTCGTGGCATGATGTTACATACCTTGATAAATGGGCTAATCAATACAAAAAGATTTTTATAGTTCGGACCAGTAATTTCTTAGATTAGCACGCTCAACCAAACAAACACAGTTTTCTTCTTCATATTACTAGTTTTCCAGGAGAAAAGTAAACACACTAGTAACAACAATAATCTCAAACTAATTTCCACTCCTATCCCAAAAAAGGTACACTTTAATTGACATAAGAAGTAACACTCAATCGAGAGACAAGATTGCGTCACATCACATTTGCTTGACGGGGACGCTATTAAACGACTTAAGGGGCTTATCATACTAGCGGATTGTGAGCGTTCTTAAAGCGGAGTGGTCGCGCAAATAATGCGTAACGTATACGCAACAAACTCGCAGCGCATATGTAGCAACAAGATTTCTGGAAATAGCATTATAATTTAATTATTTTTTAATTGTCTCTGGACAACCCACACACGGTCATCTGATCCCAAACTAAGCACAGCTTGTACTATGGTACCCAGACTGATAAACATACTTATAGATTATAAATACACACATAATTATTATAGATGAGACCCAGACGCAGAACAAACAATTATGCTCATCACTTGGCTTGTCCTTAAGCTCTTCGTTTACATATAAAAAAGCGACGAAAACGTTGCGATATCGCCACGCGTTCGCGACGTCTCCCCGTTCCGCAGCCGCTTGCAAACCGCTAGTGCGATAAGGCCCTAAAGTTCTGTGCAAACGGTCCACCGACCACGGCCACTGGTGGCCAGCGCCAGCCACTTAACATACTTTTTCGTATATTTTGTATAGACGCGCCGCACACGTGTAGCTGGTAGCGGCCATTCGCTAGAGCAGTGGCCGCGACGCGCCACTAGTGGTCGCTTCGGCCACATAAAACGCCGACACTCGCCACTGCCACACTGCTCGATTCCCCAGTTAACAGTTAGATGTTCTACGTATCGCAAACTTTTCGCGTCGGAGTCCAGTAAGCAGGTTATAAAATGTCGCGGCTTCCAAACACCAGTGACTGTCGCTCGCTTCTGACACTATTACAAATATGGCGGTAGCGCGTTACAGTCGACGGTAGCTGTGGTCGGTGGTCCGTTTGCGCGCAGCCTAAGAGTCGTATTTCAAAGTCCAACGCGTTTGGGACCCTGAGACTGTTTCAGGATGTCTCTTACGCTTGGGACCCATATACACGTAATTGCCAAATCTAGTTTTGGAAAGGTCGGGCGATTGGACGCGAGTAAGATGTTACGGGGGGACTTATTTTTGTTAGAACATGAATTAAGTGCCAATAAAATTAACTTTGAACGAAGAAAAACATCAATAAACCTTGGACTTACGAGTAAAAACTCAAAATCATTTATTCAAATAAATATAATTTTTGAAGTAAGCCTGTCTGTTAGTTCTATGGAGAAGAACAAGCCTGTTACTCAATGAACACTCCCTTAAACTCACTGCAATATCGCAATATTACTTGATTACTTTATTAAGTTGAATTTAGGTACAATGAGACAACGATGTAACAAGTTACAACGATGAATGTATTATGTATTCAAATCAAATTAATAAATAGAAAAAATAGTATTTAAAAAAAGTAAGAAAAGAGAGAGAATTTTAATTTGGGTCGAGGGGATTTTGGGACCGGGACCGCGGTCCCGGATTCCCCTTTTCAATTAAATATTTTTTTTTAGTGGTATTTTGGGACCACAAATAAAAAAGTTAAGTAAGTCTTACGACGAAAGTACGGTCAACTAAATAATTTGAATTAGTATAAATAAAACTATTTTTATTCAATGATAAATTGTCGTTTATTTCTAAATCACAGCTTTCTATTCGAATAAAAAAATATGTAGTTAGGTACTCATAAAGAAATATAATTATAAAACTTAAGAAATATAATATGTTTTAAAATTAAATAAGTACAACAGTTTAATTTAAAAACATTTATGTTTTTATTGTTACATCTACGCAATTGCACGTAACAACCTCTTACCTAAATTTAACGTTCAAAATAAACAGTATCTTAGTAAGCACATGGCAGCAGTAATAAAAATCTCTACACTTACATATTAAAAACAATTAAGTACCTACTATTAAAAGCCAAAAGACTGACAAAAATATGAAAGTTCTTATACACCTAATCTATAAAATTCTCGTATCACAATATTCGTTCCCATACTCCTCCGAAACGGCTAGACCGATTCTTGTGAAATTTTGTATGCATATTCTGAGAATCGGCTACTATCTATTTTTCACACTCCTAAGTGAAATGATTTCCACACGAGCAGAGCCGCGGGCGACAGCTAGTAATAAGTAAAATCAGTCTCACAACAATTTTTATAAAATTATAAAATATGTCTTCTATTTTTAAAATCACAGCCTTCTTATTAGAAAAGTCTCTCTAAATAAAATATCAAAAATAATCAACTCACAGCCTTGGTTAGCACTCGGAAGCAGTGTTTTAAATTTTTACTCTAATAAAATAATGACAATAGTCTTAACTTAAAAATAATCAACAGCATAATAAACAACAAAAACCGCTATACCTATTAATATGTATATAAAATCAGTCTTGCATACATGCTAATAATTACTTAAATATAATCAACAGCCTCTTATAAAATAATTTCGCATCAGTCTCATAAGTATTGACAATTGTGTTACTTATTAGCTCTAAAATCTTAATTTTTCAAGACAATGACCAACACTTATCTTGTCATTTAACAATTCCTGTACTGTCAGTGTGATCTTTTCTTTAATCATTCTACTTTCCGGAGATCTTTTGGAAATATTTGTTGATGTTTGAAGCTTTTTCCAGTAAAATATACTGTCTTTTCTAATACCCTCCAAAAATTGCACTATATTTGGTTTTGGTTTTAAAAATTTTTTTACGTGGTTGTTCCATGCTTCAACAATATTATTAGTTGTGTGTTCTTCGCCATAACTACACCATAATGTTGAAAAAATATTATTTTCTAACCACGTGTTGACGAAATAGTCATTAAATGCTGTTAGTTCTTTCGTTCTCGGACAATCTTCCATGATGTAAAGCCATCCTTCAGCGGTTAAATGTTGCGGGAGATGTGAAAGTGCTGAGCACAGCTTTACATGTACTTTTCCAAGTTTAGATTTGGTTACACCCAACTCTTTCGCTTTTCGCCATAAACATCGTGTGAAATGGAAAAAACAACCTAGTATCTTCACACCTGGGACAATGCTTTGCAGTGCTAATATAGCGGATACTTCAAAATCCATACTAATTTTCGATGGGTTCCACTGAGGTACACGAGCCTTGATCAATGAAAAAAGAATCTCGTAAGTTGCACGGGTTTTGTCCGGTAAAAGTATGTATAGTATTGGAACTACATTGACAAAAGAATCGTTACTTCCTATATCTGCATGCATTGTGTACAGCTGATAAAAATTTTTCTGACACAGCTTAAAAGTGCCATCAATAAAAAAGTGCCTAGATTCGGATAGGTACTTTAACATTTCTTCATTGCATAAAATCAAAATTCTTTTATTTTTGTGTTTATAATCCGCGAATAATAAATTTTCATATTTTTTAGGAATATCGATATCCACTGCCTTTTGAAACTCTATCTTTTTGGCTCCCAATGCCAAGTTTCTTTTCTTATATAATGTTTTCTTGCGATTTTCAAATAATGGAATTGTTGTGACGAGATCCAATCCTTTATCTTTTATTCTGTCGATGCTTTCTTCAAAAATAGTTGACACTGGTGCTGTAACATTCTGCTGTATATTTTTTAAACATAGTTTCATCTCAGATTCTATTGTGAGTTCTGATATATTTTTTGGAGGGTGAGTGTGGTTGTTACTTTCGTGGACAATTGATTGGTTTAATATTTTTACAGTGGCGTTGCACAAATTCTTTTTTCGACACCTCCATAAGTCTGATCCATCTTTGTTAGTTCTCTTATGTAAATATTCATAATCATTTCTAAGCAAAATTTGATCTTTGATTTCGTATGAGATGTTTCTGTGATAATCTTTCGATGTCGATGGCTGATTTTCATCCATATTGAATGAGTGGATAACTAAAATAAACAAAAATTTATTATTATAAATTATATTAATATATATTTATATATATTATATATATAGTATAGTTATTACTTTGACATGTCAATTAACCAAAATCAAAATATTAATCATAATATACTGTTTGTTTTTAAATTATTTTGTTTATTTACTTATTTAATATATATGAAATTAAGACCCGTTTTTTATTGGCTCGGGAAAACGTATCATAACTTGCAATCACAGAACAGAAGAAGTGTTAAACAAAAACGTTCTATTAACGTTTTTTTTTTGTCTTGCAAATTAAATGAAATAGTTGTTTCAATTATGTCAAATAAATCAAGTAAAAGTAATTTGTTAAATCTGTTTATTCAAAACCTACCGTATAATAATCTTTTTTACTAAAGTGTCTGGCTTTTTATCTCAATAAATAAATATATCGTATACAGTTGATAATATTCTTATAAAATATTTTTTAATTAGCAATTTAACATTAAGTAATTTAATAAAAAGAGTAGCGAGCGTACACAGCGCCTTTATGGGCGAGTAGCTTGAATTAGCTAGTATTTTTCTTATTGTTAAACGTCATAAGTACGTTCTGCTGCAGTGTAAATTGAATCGTGCGTAAATGACTTAAGGTATTTATTTGTCTGATTTAGGTGTAATGACTTAAATAATTTTGATAAAATAAAAATGATCAATAATGCGCAGTGTCTATTTGTAGTGTAATGTAAGACTATTAACTTATTTGTGTGAGTTTGGAGTTCGGCGACCACTTTTTCCTTACAAATTTTGTCATATACCACTACTACACTTTTTTTTGTTCTGTGCTTGCAATAAACATCGTCATCGACGATTCGATAACAATTAGCATGAGATTCGTGATGGCGCTTCTATCGAACGTAAAATGAAACTAATTTTGGTAGAGCGAGTACCTACTTTCGTATGGCAAACGTATCGTCATGTAAAAGTAAAACCAACCTTAAAATACATTATTTTTGACGTATAATGTCTCAGATTGGCCAAAATAGTTGCCGAAGGCCATGAATAGTTTTGGCTATTTTTTAGGTACTATTTTATAGGAACCAAAACAGATTATATTATTATTATCTTTAAATAACAGTTAAATATCACAAGATGTATTAAAGGTTCGCATTTATAGTAATTCAAAAGGTAATTAATATATATATTAAACACTGTTACAGTGGTAATATCTCAATATGTTTACGTTACGAATTCAATACATTTTCATCAGATACTGTGCACTGAGTGAGCTCTAGTAATAAATAAATATACCTGACTTTTACAAATTGACAAATAAGTATATATTTATGTATTTATATTTAGACGTCACTTAATGCACACCCACAGACAATAATTTAATTCTAAATTAAAAAGAAATGACATACACTTACCTTTTTTTATGAAAACACACAACAAATGTTTGTCACCTCACACTTCACACTTAAAGATGCATCGCGAAGACTGCTCATTTAGATAAGCATTCGAGTTAGTTAACCCTGACAAAGGGGTGTGATTGGTCAAATAGCAACCCGTGACGCTCTACTGTGAAGCGAGATAGTATAGATGTGTGGGAGAGAGATAGCACTACCTGCCTGCCTTAGAGTATTTATTGTATGTATACTCTAAGCTGCCTGCAAATATTACTAGGTATGCACACTTGTCTTTTTCTGTCCTATTAAATAATTATGAAACTACATACTTATTTTGTTTATTATTAAAGAATTTGTTTTGTGAACTGTACTTTAACTTCTTTTTTTTACGTGGTCCCAAAATACCACTAAAAAAAAATATTTAATTGAAAAGGGGAATCCGGGACCGCGGTCCCGGTCCCAAAATCCCCTCGACCCTTTAATTTGTCTAGCTTGAGATTCTGACCAATTTAAGATAGATAAGATAAGATAAGATAAGTCTTTATTTGCCTTAAACATGGTATAATGGTGATAGTCTTATTTAAATACAATGTCCACATGTTTAGCTACACAGAATATGTCAATTGCATGCAAAAATAGTAGGTCACAAAAAAAAACATTATGTAATAAGTCATTCAAATAAATAGATCGATATAATATTAGAATTTTAGGTCAAAGAAATCATTAATGTCATAGAAATTATGTCCATTCAGCAATTTATACAGTTTATTTTTAAATGCATTTGCATTCTGTAAACATTTTAATTCTGTCGGGATTTTGTTATAAATGCGTACACACATCACAAGGCAGCTTTTAGCATACTTTGCAGATTTAGGAGTATCCTCTGTTACAAGTCTGTTTGGATCCCTTGGACGAGGGATTACTTCATAAGCCTTTTTGAACAATCCCTTATTACTATACACAAAGTTACAGACTGCGTATATGTAAAGGGAAGGAAGTGGTAACAGACCTAGCTTTTTAAAATATAACTGACAAGATTCGTCAGGACGAAGTCCGCAAATGGCCCTGATGCACTTCTTTTGTGCAATAAAAACTCTATTTTTATCCGTACTGTTTCCCCAAATAATAAGGCCGTAATTCAAAATAGATTCAATATATGCATGGTACGTAGTAATTGCAGTTTTTACATTTGTAACGTGCTTTACTTGTCTGAGAGCGTAAGTGAATTTATTAATCCTATTGCATAAATCATTTACATATTCTTTCCAGTTTAAATCCTGATCTATGAGCACACCCAAGAATTTGGTTTGTGTCACTTCTTTAAGTCTGTCAACATTAACTTTAAAATTGTATTTGGCATGTTTTGATTTATTAAATTGAATATAACTTGATTTATCTAAATTAATTTTTAATTTATTAGTCCGTAGCCATTGTAAAATTTTGTCAATAGTATTATTAATATCTAATTCATGGTCAGAAATTGATTTTTTTTCAGATGTCACGATAATTGAAATATCATCTGCAAATAATATAAATTTATGAATAGTCACCAGTGGTATGTCATTTACATATAATAAAAATAATATCGGACCTAATACACTTCCTTGAGGGACGCCACATTTATTTATTCTAGATTCTGAGCAGTAAGAGGTAAGTACGTCCTCATTAACGTTGTCTATAACAACGTATTGCATTCGATGACTAATGTAAGAAGAAGGTGGTGGAAGGTAAGTGGTCAATAGTTCAAATAAAAGCAAACAAACACAAATCAAAATCCATCTGGTAATTTAAAAAAAAACGGTCCTACATATATAAAAAAGCCAATCGTTTAACAATAACTTCCCAAAACAAAGCTAAAGATATGGTAATGTCCTATAAGATGTAGATAAATATTGTCTACCGAAGCCTCTTTGTAAAATTATTTGTTATATCATACATAGCTGCCACCGAGGGTCAGGTGGTATTTACATATTTATGCTAGTACGTGTACCATTTTCATATAACATCTCTGAAAGTATTTATGTGGACCCGTCGTTTGTGTATTTTTAAAGAATTTGGGTATCTACCCTAGTTCTTGTAGATTTTTTCCGCTTTTGTTGTTCAAATCTTTATGTGCTATTTTTGTCCCACTGCAGTGTAATTACCTGTTCTTTTATAGAGAAGCCTCACGCCCAGACAGAGACCCAGGCGTCGTCATCGTGAGTCACAAGACGACTCCGGCCACCGTAGGTGCGGGTCTGCGAACGGCGAGCGATAGGTAGCTCACCGCCCGACCAGGATTAGGGCCGTGACGACGGCGCGTTATATTCCACGCGTGCCTCAAAGAGCAGTCAGCACGTGTCGTGGACCACTAGGGCCAATGCCTGCCAGGGTTGCGGAATAGTTTTCATTGTTACTGTTATATTATTTACATTAGAATAATACCAAAGCTCAGTTTTAAGCTATTTTATATTATGACAATCACAGGTTGGTTGCTAAGATACTACTACCGATACCCCAGTTACCGTAGCCCCGGAACATAAAGGGCAACCGAAGAAACAAGAGTGGGTTTTAGTCGATAAAAGTCTGACACTCCCTCCCGCCCCGCCCAGGTCGAGAGAAGACATTTTTGATGATTTCCCATTCTCATAAAAATGTTTTTATTAACCTGTCATTGACCATGCGACAGCCGGTTGTCGCGCTGCTATTGTCTTTCTATTGTGTCACGAATCACGTGTGTCCAAAGGTATTAAATAACTGAAGTAGGCACCTCTCAAAAACATTTCCCGAAACACCTACATCAGGTCAAACTGCTAATAACATACAAATAGCTTAGAGAGCTGCCCTTGCGGAGTATTCTTAATAATGCCTCCGATTTCGATGTTGATTGCGATTGGGATTCCGATAATGGGAAATAGACCGTAACGGCAGAACATTTGATCGGGTCATATTTGCCGGAAATAATTTAGTTCTGGTACATAGATAAGGTTTGCGATTTTCTTTGTGGAAGGAATTAATGGGTTGACCCAGTGGTTGAGGTGTCTGAATCTCGTGGTTGAGACTGTAGGTTCAATATTGGGCAAGGAAATGTATGCATGATCAGAAAAAAAAACGTTGGATATATAAGTGTAGTCAGCAAAAACGTTGCTACGGATTTTTTTATTTTTTTCATTGTAATTATTTTGTACTAAGTTAAATGAAATATAAAAATACACTACTAGTACCTACCCGAAATTAATAATAAACAATGTACGGATTCGAACCCAGAATCCTTTTTATAAGAGGCAGGCTCCTGAACTACTAGGCTAATTACGACACTTAGTGCCTTACTAATAAACGCTGCATAAAGTTATGACAGGTTTATACGTCAAAAAATTTATGGTTCCACAGGCTTTATTCATTGCATAACTTTACACAGTGATTATTAGTAAGGCCATTAATCTATGGGCCTATGCCAGCCTGAAATAAAAGTTTTTTATAAAATGTATAATTATTTCTATCTACTTTAAAAATCTTTGTTCCCACATAAAAATCACCAAATTCCCTGAAGTTTCTGCACAGAAAATCCTCCACCAACTAATACCCAAGCTAACATCAGATCTAACCCGAAATGCAAAATATAGCCAGAGAAAATTCGTCACCAAAGTAAATTGAATCCTATCTTAAAGGCGTTAAGTCTAAATTGATTAGTTTGTCAAACGAGCCATGAACAAAGGCGTAGTTCAGCGATTTAACAGCTCAATAGAGATATCGATTCGGGTAGTAATTTATTTTCACGCTATTTTTTATTGTGGTGTTAGCAGAATGCTTGGGTTTGGGGATAATCGGGATAAGAATAAAATAATGTTGACGTTAGTGTCCTTGTGGTTTCGTGATAAAGTCTCTTTCATAACGCTGGCCGATTCTGGTTAACCAGTGTCTTTTTTATATCATACTAGCTGTCCCCTGCGGTTTCACCCGCATTTTTCTTTACTGCTCCGCTCCCGTGGGTCGTAGCGTGATGGTATATAGCCTATAGCGTTCCTCGATAAATGGGCTATCTAACACTGAAAGATTTTTTCAAATCGGACCAGTAGTTTCAGAGATTACCCCCTACATACAAACTTACAAATTTTACCTCTTTATAATATTAGTATAGACTAGCTGTCTCCCGCGGTTCCGACCGCGTTATGCTAGATTTTAGATAACTGCTCAGCTCCCGTAGTCATAGCGTGATGTTATGTAGCCTATGTCTTATTCTGATGTTTAAGCTACAGTATTGAGAAGTTTCATCAAAATTCGTTCAGTAGTTTTTGCATGAAAGAATAACAAACATGTACGCAAACATCCAAACTTTCACATTTATAATATTAGTGGGGTGCATTTTTATCTTGTAATATTGTGATGAATCGAATCGAAAAATCTGACAATTAGTGTCTTCTTTCTACACGTGTAGCCTTTGGGCCAGATATACTCAAAAGTCGTACAGCGCTCTCCGTGTTCAATACAATAATGCGTTTAGGGTACTGGTGGGGCTGCCTCGCTTCTGTAGCGCTGTGTCTATGTTTGCTGACGCACACGTAGATTGCTTTTATGCGACCATGCGAAAGAGGTGTGCTTCTCTGGTGCGCAGGGTGCGGGCCAGCTCCAACAGTGTACTGAGTATGATTGCTGGCCGTCTTGATTGCTCATACGTCAATCATTGTTGTGCCGTCTCGCATGGGATGAAGCAGCGGTGACTCGTGTGAGTAGATTATTTTTAGGAAAATAAAATTTTGAAATGTTACTAACATAGCTTTAAGTATTACTAACATTATTGAGTCATGGTTACTCGAATAAAGAAATTATTATTATTATATTATTATTAGTGTTCCTATTGTGGTATAACTGGATTGGTCTTACACGCAGTCGCTCCATGACAAACTCTGCGTTTTATTTATATCTGGTTTGAATTTTTAAGACTTGTAACTGATATATGCCCAGATTAATTCATCGCTAAATTTATTTAATGGAAATCACTAGATTTCTTTAGTGGGATTTCTCAAATCACCAGATTAACTAAGGTAAATGATAAAATCGTGTAGATATTTTTACATCCTCCGTGATTTGATCAAATCCCGAGGAATTTGATCAAACCCCTGTTTTTATCATATGCCTGCGACATAAGGACAACTAACTGAATTACATATCAACAGTGCAAAACTTTTAGGCGGCCAACCAACTCTGGAGTGACAATTAAAACGCTACTCACGATCAAATTTTGGTCGGACGTCAGTTTAACTGACGCGCCAAAATTACCGTCAATGCCCAGCCTTAAGGAATTGCGGAATGTTTATTATAGTTACCCCCGTGACCCCGGAACAAAAAAGGCAACCGAAGGAACATGAGTGGGTTTTAGTCAGTAAAAGTCTGACACGCCCTCCCGCCGCGCCCAGGACGGGAGACTTCATTTGATGATTTCCCACTCCCCAAAAAAAAAAATGTCCAGCATTAAAGAATCTATTCAAAAGGGTAAGGCAATATCACCCGGAATCGATACACAATCAATTCCTCCGGTAAACTCATTACTACTGTATTCCAAAGTACCTATTGCCACTGAATAAAAATAAAAACTACCAAAAATGCCACCATCTTTTGTCTTTTGCTGTAGAAATTCAAACCGATTCCGTTTGAATTGTCGGAATTTTATCTACAGTTTTATTTGTCGAGAATTTTCAGTCTCATTGCGACTTTTGTGGTCGTGGTCGCATGGTTAAAGCGTTTTATTCAGCATGTTTTTAAACAGATGTCGAAACCAATGATGTTATAAGTAAAAAAGTGTAGATAGGTTACCCAAACGAAATTCTATCTTCAAAAACGGTACACTGACGCACACATACATTACACGTCAAAGTAGGATGACATGATTGAAGTAATACGATTAAAAAAGAGATAAATGTCAAATGTCAACGCGATACTCAGTATCATGTTTGTCAATTGGCAAACTTTTAATGTGCCACTTTTTGACTGCATATAACCTATCTACACTTTTTTACTTATAACATCATTGGTCGAAACCATATAATTTTGGTGGAGTCTGAATATTTAATATTATTAAATGAGGTATACCGAAAGTGGGCGTTCTATCATGTCATGTTTATTTGTTTGTGTTGTCTTTTACTGTTTTTGTCCTATTGGTGTACAATAAAGAATATTCTATATATCTATCTATCATATTCACGACTGTTAAGCCGACACTCAGGACAAATTATTGTGTAATGTATATTATATTGATATATAATATGTCACAGCCGCATGTGAGAAAAGGGTTCGAATCTGTGCGTTAACAATTCACATGAATTTTCTTAATTTATTTATCTTGATCAATTTTGTTAATTTCATATTGCTGAACTCTTTTATTAATATGACCAAAATTACTAATCTAAAACAACGGTTAAAAAATACGTCAGGTCAAAAATTAAACAAAACGGCTTCAGAAAAATTCTCCGAGTCGTTGTAAAACGGTAAAGCGCTCAAGAGGCTAGCAGCATTTTGAACATCACTGGCTAGGAAAACATCGCGAGAAAACCCGGATTTACAATGAACATAAGTATAAAATCTGCCTCGAGCGCGCGCGATGTAAAAGCTCGCGCCTTCTCTGCATAAGAAGAGCCTTCTTGCAATGGGACAGTAATAGGCTGGTAGCTAGGTGATAGATGTCATAATGAGAAGGTTGTCATCATCTCCCTAATCGCTTTCCTAACCATCTCAGGCTTGGCTTATAGTCTAGCCCAATCGAGTAGTTCTAAATCCCCAGGTTTGCAAGTATATTTTTCAATGGCTGTATTTTATTCGTGCTATGTATTTTCTTTATTTAAAAACCCGTACCCCAGTGTCCTCAATATTTAATCTCTCGCAGTAGAACAAAGCATAAAACTTACTCTTGATAGCCGAGTCTCACGGGGCATATCTTTGTTTGATGAATATACGGGGTGTCTCAGGGATATGCCATATGGAGGAGAAGTACTTTAAATATTTTAGATAGAATATTTAACTGAAAAAAGACATTATTTGAATTAAAAAAAAAACCATTTGACGTTTCAACGACCAACCGACAGCCAGCTGTCGGGCTGCTATTGTCATTCTATTGCGTCTCAAATCACGCGTGTTTGAAGGATTAAACTGCACTCATAGAATAATTAAATAAAAACATGGTTGGATCCTTATAATGAAACCTTTCGATGAGTTTGATAAAACTACAGGATGATTATTTTTCTCGTGCAACGGATTCGATTCCCGATTAAACCAGGTAATTATTTAAATATCTGTGAATGAAGTTTAAATTGATTTTTAAATTCAAATAATGTCTACTTTCAGTAAAATGTTCTATCTACAATATTCAAGGTACTTTCTCTACATGTGGCATATCCGTGGAACGCCCTGTATATGTCACTAGCGGTCTCCCGCTGTTTCACCCACGTCATGATAGGTTTTTGGTTACTGCTTCGCTCTCGTGGGTCATTGCGAGATGTTATATGACCTATGTGTTATTTTGATGTACAACATATATTACCGTATTTTAAACATGTGCTTGTAATTAGCAAATATCCTTACGTATTTTGTTGAATAATTGGTGTAATTAGTCTGTAAGCTTTCTTTAAAACAAAATAAATAAATAAGTAAAGTTCTATCAAAATCTGTGCAATAGTTTTTACGTGAAAGAGTAACATACATGCATACATCAATACATACAAATTAGTGCACCTCCACCTTTAGCTTGTTTTAATAGTGCTATATATTTTTATATCTACAATTCTACGATATTTTTTTGCAAAAAAAAACCGACTTCCATCGATTTCAGCATGATACCATCATCAGATCCTGGACCTGATGACAATGGGACCATTTGGGAAGTCTACCCTTTCAAACAAAAAAATAATTGTTCAAATCGGTTGGTAAATGACGGAGATATGAGCGAACAAACATAAAAAAAATACAAACATCCGAATTGAGAACCTCCTCCTTTTTTAAAAACATGTAGTACTTACGGTTTATATTTTATCATTCTATGTGATTCTCTTTGCTTTTAATAGTATTTCTAATTAGTTATAACATTCTGAAAAGAAATAATTTATTTGTAAACAACGTTTGACACTTTTTCACTAGACATTTGTCAATCATTCTATTTGTTTTCTTTATAGGTGGAGGTTGGTTTGTCTTCGTGAAGTTTGCATACGTTTTTATAGACCTGTCCGCCTAATTTTGTTAATGGCACCCTCATTTTCTTTACTATTTCAAATTTTTGATTCAAAACATTGCGTTCCTAACAAAGTGTTCGAAAAGAGTCTTCTTTATCGATATTTTTGCAGAGGGAGTCAGTCTTGTGCCGGCATCGAAAGAAGGAGTAACTGGGAGGTCTAGTAGTGAACCCTCTCATATATTATTGCAGAACCTCTGAGTGACGTATAAACCTCTAAGTGAACCGGCCTCTCTCTTGGGTTCACCTCCCAGTTTACTCCTGCACGCGCTTCTGCGTTATCTATTTCTAGCCTCCAGCCTCAGCTACCGAGCTACTGAGGTACCTGCTCAGCCTCCGGCGTCAATTGCCGAGGCCCCTGCTCAGCCTCCGGCCTCCGCCGCCGAGGCGCCTACTCTGCCTCCAGCCTCCGCTGTCGAGGCGCCTACTCTGCCTCCGGCCTGCATAGTCGGGGCACCTACTCTGCCTCCAGCCTCCGCTGTCGAGGCGTCTACTCTGCCTCCGGCCTGCGTAGTCGGGGCACCTACCCTGCCTCCAACCTCCGCTGTCGAGGCGCCTACTCTGCCTCCAGCCTCCGCTGTCGAGGGGCCTACTCTGCCTCCGGCCTGTGTAGTCGGAGTGCCTGCTCTGCCTCCAGCCAGCGTAGTCGAGGCGCCTACTCTGCCTCCGGCCTCCGGCCTCCGTTGCCGAGGCGCTTACCCTGCCTCCGGCATACGACGTGAAGCACCTCCGAATCCTGGTTTTTAACATCCTCTTCTATTTATTTTAAATCCTACGAGTTTGGGCCAAAGTGTAGGGTGATCAGGTACTCTCATTGTTTTAATTTTAAATATATATCTGTTCTTTTCATAACTGTTTATTTTCTTTTCCTTACCTTCTGTTCATCTGGGACTCCAGTTCCCTAAGGTTCTGGTTTCCTAGACGAACCTACCTGTGTGATTGTTTCCCTGGGCCTCTACAACCCAGGGTAACGTTACAAACATCTACAGCAGTGTCCTTTATATTCAATCTCTGGCTATAAAATAAAGCCTATAAGTTATACCCCTGATAGCCGAGTCACCTGAAAAACTTATTTCGTAGGACAGGCCTGTTCGTCTAGTGGTTAGTGGCTCTGACTGCTAAACCGGAGGGTTCAGTCGTATAATGTACCTTTCGCAAAACGCACCCCCAACGAAAAACGTACCTTTCTCACAATGCACCTTTCTCATAATGCACCTTTCTCATAATGCACCTTTCTCATAATGTACCTTTCTCATAATGCACCTTTCTCACAACGCACCTTTCTCACAGTCACAAACTTAGTCAAATTTCCGGAGTTTTTTTTTAATTCGACCATTTCTTTTGCAGCATCTGATTAAGCTTAACCATAGAAACCATTTAGGATCTGAGAAGTATGGCCCTACGACGCACCGTTTCCGAGTTATGGGCCTTTAATTTTTTTTATTTAATATAAAACGATTTATATCTCTAAAATGGTAGCTCGGATGAGATTGTTTTCGCGAAAAAAATTGTTGCTCCACTCAAAAGCCATGCGATCATGTAAAAAAAATAAAAACATCGAAAAAAAAAACATCAAAAATTTTCTAAGTGTCGGTCGTCGTTTCAGCTAGAGTATTCCAAGGGCACAGGACTTGTTCAAATTTTCGCAGTTTTTTTTTATTTTAAACTCAACCATTTTTTTTTGCAGCATCTGATTAAGCTTAACCATAGAAACCATTTAGGATCTGAGAAGTATGGCCCTACGACCTACCGTTTCCGAGTTACGAGCCATTTAATTTTTTTTTAAATATCTTGGAACATTCGATTTTTTTACGTGTAAGACCGGAGCTCTCGTTACGGTAAAGTTTGGCTCTACGTTAACAATACACATAATACGCGAAATATTGGGAATTCGATCCAAATTTTCTGTTTAGTTGTTTTAGCCATTTTATTCTAGTTTTTAGTCTTTCGATTGTTTTTATAAATAAGTTATTATTTTGTTTATTTTTCAGTAGATTTTGTTTATTAGTAGTTTGGTAAAATTTATTTTGTTTTATTTTTTAGGTTTAGTAGGTTTATAGGGTAGAAAGTTTTTATTTTATTTTATTAGTTTTAAGTTATAGTTTGTAGTTTGTTGTTATTATTAGTTTTAGGTGTTAGTCTTAACATGGATCCTTTTTCATTAATTCTCGAAAGAAATTTTAATCTTTGAAATTATGCTGCAACTATTTGCAGCGAGGAAAGGGCCATTGAAGCGGCAAAACGGTGGCTTCTAATTCCTTCTCAGACGCCGCCCTGCCCATCCTGTAGGCGTCCAATGAATGCCGAACAAAATAGCAATTATAAGTTGGGGTTCAGATGGCGTTGCAGAAGGGCAGGCTGCAACATTATTAAGTCTCCTTTAAAGGGTACTTTTTTTGATCGCAGCAACGTATCACCACCGTTTTGCCGCTTCAATGGCCCTTTCCTCGCTGCAAATAGTTGCAGCATAATTCCAAAGATTAAATTTCTTTCGAGAATTAATGAAAAAGGATCCATGTTAAGACTAACACCTAAAACTAATAATAACAACAAACTATAACTTAAAACTAATAAAATAAAATAAAAACTTTCTACCCTATAAACCTACTAAACCTAAAAAATAAAACAAAATAAATTTTACCAAACTACTAATAAACAAATCTACTGAAAAATAAACAAAATAATAACTTATTTATAAAAACAATCGAAAGACTAAAAACCAGGATAAAATGGCTAAACAACTAAACAGAAAATTTGGATCGAATTCCCAATATTTCGCGTATTATGTGTATTGTTAACGTAGGGCCAAACTTTACCGTAACGAGAGCTCCGGTCTAACACTTAAAAAAAATCGAATGTTCCAAGATATTAAAAAAAAGTAAATGGCTCGTAACTCGGAAACGGTAGGTCGTAGGGCCATAGTTCTCAGATCCTAAAGCCGGGTCTCCACTAGGCAACAATTGACGCGCAACATGTTGCACAACAAGTTGCCCAACATGTTGAATGTCAGCGCGGAACTTTTGTTGAACAACGTTGTCTGTCTACGCATCTGCAGTTGTCGCCAACATGTCGCCAGAGGAACTTGTGTTGATTTCAGCGGCAGTGGTTATAATTTTATCGAAAAATGCATCAAAAATAAAAATCCACGTTGGTGGGTTAAAAAACACCTACAAAACAAACAAAATGTAAAAACGCAAAGACCCTCATTGATGCTCAACTAACGATGCTCTTTAAACAAACAACATGCCGCGCGTCATGTTGCGCGCCAGCTGGCAACGTCGCGTGCTGTTGAACGGCGTTGCCGTACATGTTGAGCGTCACGTGTCGCGCGCCAAATGTTGCCTAGTGGAGACCCGGCTTTAATGGTTTCTATGGTTAAGCTTAATCAGATGCTGCAAAAGAAATGGTCGAATTAAAAAAAAAACTCCGGAAATTTGACTATGTTTGTGACTGTGAGAAAGGTGCGTTGTGAGAAAGGTGCATTATGAGAAAGGTACATTATGAGAAAGGTGCATTATGAGAAAGGTGCATTATGAGAAAGGTGCATTATGAGAAAGGAGCATTATGAGAAAGGTGCATTGTGAGAAAGGTACGTTTTTCGTTGGGGGTGCGTTTTGCGAAAGGTACATTATACGACTGAACCAACCGGAGGTCGATTCCCACCAAGGACAAACTTTGGGTCATGAGCATGATTGTTAGTTCTGTCTCTGAGTATAATTTATCTATTTATTTATAAATTTATACAAGTATGTATGTCAGTTGTCTGGATACCATACCTCAAGCTCTGCTTAGATTGGGATCAGATGGCCGTGTGTGAGTTGTGCTAATTTTATTTTGTATTTCGCATTCTGCTATTTTTGCTATTTAAGTGTGTCACTCTCTCTGGCTTGGCCACCATCAGGGATTTTAATTTTGATAACACAAAAAAATAGTCGCTAAATAGTCAAAATTAGTCGCCAAATATCAGAAATAGTCGTTCTCTAGTTCAAAAGTTATAAGGGTATATAGGTGGCCGAGCTGGGGAGAGTCTCCCCAGCTTGGCCACATGCATATCTCGAAAACTAGAGCACCTTGTGAAGATCTGTTTTTACAAAAAAATAGTCGCTAAATAGTCGAAATTAGTCGCCAAATATCAGAAATAGTCGTTCACTAGATCAAAAGTTATAAGGGTTTATAGGTGGCCGAGCTGGAGAGAGTCTCCCCAGCTTGGCCACATGAAAACTAGGGCACCTAGTGAAGATCTGTTTTTACAAAAAAATAGTCGGTAAATAGTCGAAATTAGTCGCCAAATATCAGAAATAGTCGGGTCTTAGATAAGAAGTTACAATGAGTTCAATTTTTAAAGTATAGTCCAAGAGCTAGACAGAAAAGTCTACGAAAACATTCCAAGAAAAAAGATATTTCTATAAATATGTGTAATATTCTTCTAGTTTTATCGATCAAAAGACTTTACAAATGTCAGAGAAAGATAAATTTTCAATTATATATATGTTTCTATGTTTTAAATGACTAGGTTAGAGTGCCGTAAACTTCTATGAAAACATTAAACCTTGCTCTTGGTCTATTAAGTGTCAAGATGTACAATCGCATGCAACGGTTTTAACAAATTATAACGTGAGAGACTCTAATTTACGTTAGAATAATGAAACTTTATTTGTTGTCGAAAAAAATACTTAAACAAAAATACTTTCCCGGCCAGAATTTAAACCCCAATTCATAGATTTTGTGTAACTAAGGCATACTCATATAAGACACTCCAGATTAGAGATGTGCCGTTCCCGGGAGTATTGCCCGAGGTGGGGAATATTGGTGGGAACATTACCGGCAATCTTGTCGGGAGAGGAAATATTTCGGAAAGTAGATTTATATAGGTAAAAAAACGGAATTGCTAAGTATTTTTGGAATTAAAATATCTCATCAAATAACATTTTTTCATTACGTACGTAATAACTGATTGTTAAAAAGCTAGAATATTTTTTTACTTACTATATTTTTGCGTTCATATCATTTCAAACTTACCGAAAGACTTTATGTTTCTGTTGTTCTTACACACCCAAAATAATAAGGGAAATATTTTAAAAGCACACAAAATTTAAAAAACCGATCAATTTGACAACTGTCATGTACGCTCTGTACGCTACTTCGAATGCGTGAATAAAGATAAAATATTACTTATTATTTTGGAGTTTGTATAGCTTTTCCTCGGTGGGTTCACATTATAGAATCACTATATTTATATGTTTTGAAAGTAACATTTCACCATATCACATCATAGTTACCTACTGTCAGAAACTACTTAAGTATTTTGTACCTGCTTGTACATCTTGAAATTATATTCTTTAATAACTTTTGATCTAGTGAACGACTATTTCTGATATTTGGCGACTAATTTCGACTATTTAGCGACTATTTTTTTGTAAAAACAGATCTTCACTAGGTGCCCTAGTTTTCATGTGGCCAAGCTGGGGAGACTCTCTCCAGCTCGGCCACCTATAAACCCTTATTACTTTTGATCTAGTGAACGACTATTTCTGATATTTGGCGACTAATTTCGACTATTTAGCAACTATTTTTTTGTAAATACAGATCTTCACTGGGTGCCCTAGTTTTCATGTGGCCAAGCTGGGGAGACTCTCTCCAGCTCGGCCACCTATAAACCCTTATAACTTTTGAACTAGAGAACGACTATTTCTGATATTTGGCGACTAATTTTGACTATTTAGCGACTATTTTTTTGTGTTATCAAAATTAAAATCCCTGATGGTGGCCAAGCCAGAGAGAGTGACACTATTTAAGTATGTATGTATGTCTCATTCTATGGTACGCCCTACAGCCTAAACCGTTTAGCGGATTTCGACATATGAGGATCATTGAATTCATCTAAGTTATGGGGGCGAAACAGCAAAAAAAAAACATAAAATAATAAAAACAAAGTTGGTGGCAATTACATAAAACAGAAAGAAAACCACCGAATCTCGAAATCGCAGTTGAGGTTTTTAATGGTGCTATATATTTCCTTTATCTAAAACGCCCTACCTCACTGTCCTCGATATTCAGTCTCTGGCTGAAGAACAAAGCCTACAAGTTACCGATAGCCGAGTCTCGCGGGAAATTGTCGGGAGAGCACAAATTGTATGAAAGGCTTTACCGCGGCGAATCTGTGAATACGTTCTAAACTATATGTTGTTTCTATTCTACTTTTGTTAGATATAATAACGGTATACCTTGAGTATTATTTTATCTCATGATGCACCTTGGGTAAAATTGTATGTAGTTTTGACCCAGTAGCGGTGTATTGATGTCTCAGTGGTTAAGACGCTTGTGAGTATTTCAATTCATATCTAGTTTCTAAGTTTATCACTGACAACATCACTGATATCTCGACAGTATGTGTATCTCATGAAGTAAACCATAGCAAACAATAATTATAATCTTTTATCTAAACCACAGATAGTCACGTAGCAACCACGGCGTAGCAATGCGGCTAAGCTGCGTAGGCGTGTAGCCAAGTGCTACGTGTGCAGACGTGCTACGCAACGTCTACGACAAGCTATTGCTACGCACGTAGACGCCTACGCAAGTCGCTGGATGGTCGCGACTATTTATTATAATATTATTTTTGTCAAGGTTAAAACGCTGTACTTTTAGTATTATGAAGCTACTAAGACATTCTCTTTAAAAGATATTTATAAAAGGATCAGTTACAAAAACAAAGTCCTTTTTTAGAATCGATTGAGTCATAAAAATATTTATACTTTTGAGAGAGAGTTAAAACTGCTATTGCGTAATGGTGGTACATACCCATTGCAAGTAAAGCAATTCTTTTTACTTAGACAATAGAGTAAAAATGCACCATAATATACTTATAATAATAAAATAAAAATAAAAAAGCCTTTTATTTCTTGCATAAACATATACAAAGAGAGACAATGTTATAACTTATCTAAGTAATTAACTTTGTTTCCTAAATCTAGTTGTTAGTTTTTAATTGATAATTTTTTTTTCTAATTATTCTATTTATTATTATTTTGTTTCTTCTGCAAGAACCCTTCTGCAGGTGAAGGCCTCCTCCAAATATGTCCTGTTCTCTCTGGACTGGGCTACTTGGATCCAGTTTGGACCGGCTATTTTTATGAGCTCATCTTCCCAGCTAGCTACAGGTCTTCTTCTCTTTCTTTTCCCTTGAGGACCCGTCCCCCGAATAATATACTTACCATATTACAAATCGAACAATGCATTATTTTTTGAATTTGTGTACGTGGAATAAAAGTTCAGAATTTCTGCTGTAGAGACAAGTTTATAAAAGTACTAGCTTTTGCCCGTGACTTCGTCCGCGTGATATAGTTCCCGTTCCTGGGGGATTTCCGGGATTAAAAATATCCTATGTCTTTTCTCGGGTCCCAGACTATATCTGTACCAAATTTCCTTCAAATCGGTTTAGTGGTTTAGGCGTGAAGAAGAGACAGACAGACAGAGTTACTTTCGCATTTATAATATTAGTATGGAACTATGGATAAGACTGCTCATAAAAAGGGCTGTTATGTTTTCAGAGATGACATACATATGTATGTAAGCATATGAGTTTCTTTATTCCATCACAACTTCTAAACCCATACACGGAATAAGATCCCTCCATGACGGTTATGTTTTTTTTTGCCATTTTGTCAACTTATGGTTCCCATGGTTGCTTTGTTCAAAAACTAATGTAAATTTTAGTTCAATGCATCTTTTTCTTTTCAATTCATTAAGAAAAGGACAGAAGATAAAATATTTTTAAGTCCTGTCAAATTAAGACACTCCATAGATAATTTACACGCGATTAAAAACAGTGCGACTAAAACTAAGTTTACTTATTTTAGGCGCTGTCTATTTGATAGGACTAAAGTAATATTTTATCTTCTATTCCTTTTTTATTGAAATGGAAAGAGAAAGATGCACTTAAATTATATTCAGTTTGTGAACAAGATAGTCAGCACCCTCAGCTGAATATAATTAGTAGATGCAGAAAATTTGAAGGAAATGTATACTAAATGCCCTTACTAATAAACACTGTGTAAAGTTATGCAATGAATAAAGCCTGTGTAACCATACATTTTTTGACGCATAAACCTGTCATAACTTTATGCAGCGTTAATTAGTAAGGGCATAAATGTTTACAAAACATCAACATCACATAAATTTATAACGCAGTTTATAAATAAATATACATCAGAGTCTTTATAAGAAAAACCTCGTGTTTTAGCTTAAATTCATTCTTCGCAAGAAAAAGGCAATCTATTTTCCGCTCCCGTACCGAGGAGCATTTTTAAATTGAAATACATAATATCCTTTTTATGTTTTTTAAAAAGAATAAAGTAGGTATTGATATATTGGACGGTGTCTTTTGTTACAAATAAGTAATTTTTGTAACAATGGCAGTAGCAATTTCGGGTTACTTTCGTATTTGTAATTTTGTACGATGAAAAATCTTTTTGGCTTTTTTGTAGGTATTACGAAATCTTTATCTATACAAATATTACAAAGCTAAAAGGTTTGTTTTATTGTTTGTTCGGTTGAAAGCGCTAATGTCCAAATTAAAAAGAAAATTGTGTTCGTTAGCACATTTTTCAAGGAATGTTAAGGCTATATTTGACGGGCCTGTTGGTCTAGTGGTCAGTGACCCTGACTGCTAAGCCAGAGGTCGTGGGTTCGTTCTCACCCAGTACAAACTTTGTGTAATGATAAGCATAATTGTTTGTTCTGTGTCTGGGTGTTATTTATCTATATTATGTATGTATTTAAAATTTATATAAGTATGTATATCAGTTGTCTGATTACCATCATAACACAAGCTCTGCTCAGCTTGGGATCAGATGGCCGTGTGTAATATGTCCCAGGATATTTACTATTATAAATAAAAAATAATTACATCACGCTACCACCTATGAGAAAAAAGTAAAGGCGCAGTAACCAAAAAACGCGGGTGACACCGGGTAGATGAGCTAGTTTTAAATTACATGTAACAGAAATACTGCTGCTAAAGAACTAAATCGATTTTGATATTTAGGACTTCTACTTTTTATTTGCAGAAAGAAGCAATAAACGTATTTACATTTTTAAGCAGCAAATATATCTTCAAATTTACCTGAAAACGGACCACACAAAATGATAATTAAATAGACAAGACTTCAGCACTTCTAGAATATAATCTAAACCCTCTTAGAGTTAAATATTCACAACGAGATATTCTAGAACTTCAGGTAACCTTATGAAAGTTATTTTCAAATTCACAGACCGTTTCTGTGGCTGCTAACTTTGAGCTCTCATATAAGTTAACCGTGGTCTAACTTGGGGTCATATTACACTGAAATTAGATGTATTCCGACGCTGTATGCATTTAACAGTAAATTCTCTACTTTATTTATTTAATTATGGATAACTAGTAACTGTTACATTATTTCTTACATCTAAACATTAAATACACGGTAACAAAATTAAATGTACAGCACTTAAAGTGTCACAACATGCACCAATATTTTGTAGTAACACAAGAAAAGAAAGAACGTAATTGAAAATAATAGAGAAAAAAATATTAAATAAAATAACAATAACATAAACGCTGCAGAAATCACAATTCTAAACCAAAATAAAATAAGATTGTCTGTGACATCCACAACTCAACCAAAGATTATGAAAATTATTTACATTAAAAACCATATTGATAATGTACGAATTAGATTTTACCGCCAATTTAATTCGTACATAGTCAATTAAGGAAACTTTGTTTTACAATATAAAAAGGGTGAAAAAACCTATCCATTATAAATTCTAAAGGTTATAATATATGTGTTGTCACCACCGTTTCCCAAAAAGCACTAAGGGCGTGCGCTGCGTTAAGCGGGCGTCCGTCGCGGGTGTCTGTGTGGCGTGCTGTTTCATGTAATCTCATAGAACAGCGCTGCGTGCAGCGGGTCGCCCGTCGCACGCGGCGCGGGCGGCGGGTGCCCGCCTCGCGGGCGACGGGTCAGAGTGACGGAGCATGCGAGTGGAGATGTTTCTAGGAAACAGTACACTCGGGCGATCAAAATTGTACTGGCGGCGCGGCGCTGCGACCGTCGCGGGCGCCCGCGACGGGTATTTGTCCGCGACGGAGCACGGCGCGGGCGTCCGCGACGGGTTGAATTTGTCCGCGACGGAGCACGGCGCGGGTGCCCGCGACGGACACCCGCGACTGACGCCTGCTTAACGCAGCGCACGCCCTTAAACTTACCCGACTAACGACTTAAAGAAAACCTCCTCAATATTAAAATCGACTAACCGTTTCAGAGCTTACCTATCTATTATCAAAACCTTAACAAAGAAAGTCAAATAAACACAAAGTGTAGCTATAACCTACAAAAGCATTTCCTTTCTGTTTAACAGTCGGTTAACTAGTACTTAAAGAGGAGCTCCTTACTACTATGTAAAAGGTTAAGTTCCTCTTAACGGTAGTCTCAGATACACAGTGGCTGAGAATGGATGGATAACACGCGCGGTACAGGGCCGGATTTAGCAGACGTTAATAAAAACTAATCAAAGGGAGCTGATACCTATATTACAAGATATTAAGTTATCTTAGCTTAGGTATTAGTTGCAACTCTAATACGTAATAATATGTAACTACCTTAAGCCTATTTTATGTTAACCTGTCTTCCTGTTCATTTTAGAGGTGCTAATAAACATAATTTTATTTTTATTTTAATTGCTTATGTCGCGTTGTACCAGGGGTTATACCAATCTACCCATGCGCATTTCATAAAGTGGACATCTCGCCCACGGGTCAAATTTTTCGAGGGCTATAATATGTCCTATAAGGGTCTCCCCACATCGACGCGGAATCGGCCAAAACAGCTTTTTTGTCGACGTAATAAGGGTGTTACTAATATAGCAATTCGCATCGGCTCGGCTCGAAGGACACGTCGCGCGACGCCGGCCGACGGCGAAACGACCCGTTTGTCGATTAGCTGATCGCATCCGTACGGCGCGGCGCTGAATCTAGCGGAAAGTTTCCGACTGCTGCCGAACAGCAGTTGCCGTCGCAACAGCTGATAGGCGCTAAGTCGAGTAGTGTGGTGACGCACTCGGCTTAAGCCGATTCCCCGTCGATAAATGTGGGGAGATCCTAACTCTCTACCGATGACAAATTTATTTTATTTGCGCACATCATTCAAGTAAAAAGCACTTTCTAACGTCATTTATAGGTGCAAAGAAATGAATCTTGTTGCCAACTTTCAAAAAAAAATTCAAAATTCAAAGCATTTATTTCACTTAGACCATTTACAGGTACTTATGAATTGTCAAAGAGTCGGTCGGTTAGTCAGAAAAGGAAAGTGACGCTAATTGCCTGTTCCAAAACGTAGATCTCTATGGAGAAGAACAGGCAAGAAACTCGACGGACACTCTTTTTAAAAATATCATGTTTTATAAAATCTTGGTTACATTTTCTTTTTGTTGCTTCTACATGTGAAAACAATGTGTATGTAACAAAATAATAAACAAATACAAAATTGAAATATAAAGTAAAAAGTCATGGCAGTTAAGAGATGACCCATCTCAACTGACAGCGCCCGTTCACGAGCATGACGCGTGGCATCAGCACCATTTAGCTCAACCATATTGAAGGGAACCGAATGATCCAACGCACTCGCCACCATCAGCGAGACTTTTTGAGCGAGCATGACAATGCTCCTAACTGCCATGTCTATTTGTGTCAGTAGACAACTATCGTAATAAATCACTGCATCGTACTCACATTTACAAAAATTCAAATATGCATCTAAATTACACAAACCAAAGTTTTGTACTGTATACAAATGTAAATGGGTGAAATTTAAAAAAAAAGACCTATAAAAATAATAACAATCTTGAACTTTGATGTCAAAAATTAAGGGGACAAGAAACATTTTCTATCTTCCAAAGATTAAAATTTCTAATTTTGGAAATAATGCTTTTAAATTACCTATATAAAACTAAAGTTTCAATCTGAAAGCCAAAAATAACGCCGTAATGGTCTCGAGAAATAAAATGAAATAAGATGCTTTGAATTATATATATATATATAATTGTTTAATTCAAAACAAAGACCCAAATTACGTTTACGTGTAACAAAAAATTATCAGGACAAATGTTACTTTATACACAGGAAAGACTCGAGAATTGGTCACCACCACAATACTTTTATCATGGCAATACTCTCAGAAATTACCTCTATCTCTTAAGATCTGGGGTACTTCACGAAATAGGGATAACTTTTAATATAAAACCCCAATCATGGTCAAGTACTAAGAAGGTTTTGATCGTACACTATGAGATAAAATCTATTTTTTAACGAAATATTTACCTCTGTTGTATTACCAATGTTCACAAATAAATATTGATTGATTGATTGAAATAAAGTTTTCTTTTCTAAGTTTTAAATTACGATCTTTAGTAGATATTATTATTATTAATGTCAAAGTTTGTAAGGATGGATGTATAATAGTAAGAATATGATAGTTTAAAAACTAAAAACATTATTTAGTTTTATCATAGCAAAACTCTCAGAAATTATCTTTCACAAACAATTAACTTAACCTAAATATTAGCCTACTTTAAAGGTTCGCTGAAATCCGGCCCTGTACTTTTACAGCCACATTTTCGCTAATACCGTGAGCGCAGCGTCGTATATCACACAACCGGATTCACCGTAAGCCGTGCACGACTAAAACAAAAGGTGGGGTATGTATTTGCCTAATATTAGTGTTAAAATAACGGAGCGAATGTGGGTCTTCTTTTTTATGTTGCACCACACTTAGAATTTCTGCTGTAGAGACGCGTTTATTAAAGTACTAGCTTTTGCCCGTGAAAATGTGATGTGAAAATTAGGATAAAAAAACTTTTTAATAACAAGCTTTTATTTAAATGCGCTAAAAAGAAAAAAGCTTGTCGCTAGATTTAATCGTATTTTCTTAGTTTGAAAATTCAAGTAAATACGAGTACTTAAATCTCGCGACAAGTTTTTAAAAACAAGTTTATTTTTTTCTTTTTAGCGCATAATCCATGAATTTAGTTTTCACCCTGTATACATAGATTAGCCGGATGGGAAATCATTAAATAAAAGGTTTTTTTATCCAATTTTTTTTCTATTAAAAACAGCTTTTGTTTCACTGCTTTACTTTGTTGGGGAAATAGCGTGATGTTATACATGTTATGTCTATGTTATTTGTTGATAATGTAGCTTTATGTTGATGAATGAAATATAAAAATCGGTTAAGAAACTTAGAGTTAATCTATTACAAAGATATACATAAACCAAATAGGTTTGTGTATATTTTTCAAAAATATTTTTGACTATAATGTTTGAATAATGGTTGCATTGACAAGTAGCATTTTTGAATAGATAGCGAAAACGAATAGATTGTCAAATGTATGGATGCCAAATAATGTTTAGCGCAAGCTTATGTCAATTCCATACATTTGACAATCAATTCGTTTTCGCTATCTATTCTACAATGCCACTTGGCTAGGCCCTCAGGTTTCCAAAGTGGCTAAAGAGAATTTTGTCTCATTATAATCCAGATAAAAGAGATGCAAGTGGTCGTTATTGTGTCCCATATTTTACAGACTAACAGACTAAGTACGTGCATTGCTGTTTTAATTTAAAATGCAAAATAAATTCCCAGATTGTAAAAAAGAAATATAATTACGATTTCTACTTGCCGATTTTTATCTGTTATTATTAATATTTGTAGTGCACTTAGCTTTATTTATTAGTCATTAATACTTATTACTACTAGCATAATATCCATGATCTTAATTCTCTGTTGAAATTGTACCGAAAAAAAAACTCACACCACACAATTTGATAAAAAACCGGCCAAGAGCGTGTCGGGCCACGCTCAATGTAGGGTTCCGTAGTTTCCCGTCCGTCACAATAAGTATACCTACTTATAAGTTTAAAAAAAGGCTATTTGTTACGTTGACATACTAAGTACGCAGAAATTATTTTGTACAACTTTTTGTCTTTTTTGTACAAAAACTGTTCTTTCTATCAAGTTCAAAATAATTTTTCTAGAAAGTCCTTATAAAGTTCTACTTTTCAGATTTTTTTCATATTTTTAAACCTACGGGTCAAAAGTTACAGGGGGGGGGGGACGCCTAGATTTTTCCTTTTGGAGCGATTAGCTCAGAAATTATTGACATTATCAAAAAATGATTTTAGTAAGCCCCTATTCATTTTTAAATACCTATCCAACAATATATCACACGTCAGGGTTGATACTATAAAAAAAGCCACTTCCCTATTTACATATAGGGGGGCTACCCTAATAAAACGTTTTTTTCCAATTTTTATTTTACTAATTTTTCGGCGTGATTGATATACATATTGGTACCAAATTTCAGCTTTCTAGTGCTAACGGTCACAGAGATTAAGTGAGGACGGACGGACAGACAGACAGACATGGCGAAACTATAAGGGTTCCTAGTTGACTACGGAACCCTAAAAAGATATATTAAGACTACATTTAAATCCAGTAGATATTTTTTTTTAAACCTTTGTAGACACGTGATTCTAGACACGAGTCGAAAGGATAAAAAGTCTGTAGAGCAGCGGGTAAAGCCTAGAATATCAACTATAGCCAGATTAACACACATTCATTTCATACGTCACACATACAGCGCTTTCTCACTGATAGTGCAATAAGAAGCTTTGTGGTAATGCGGTGTTACAGCGCTGTAAAGCGAGGATAATTGTAGCTAGGTTACAACGACCAGGGTTAAACCGCACTAGTGATAGCCGCTTTAGCGCTGTAAACAGCGGTAGAATGTGAATTCTACCGCTGTTTACAGCGGCTTTAAATCATGATCACTGAGCATAGTGAGCATGGTTCATTTGTTTTTGTAGCCGGTTACCATGATTGGTATTCATTGATTTATTTAATTGTGAACTTTGAATAACTAAACTAATTAATTTTCGTAAGACAATAAATACATCATCACCTTCTGACTTTTCCCCCACTATAATAGAAGCGGCCAAAGCACAAAACTCATGTTTTTTTTTGCTATTCTATATATTTTTCTTTCTTGTGCAATAAAGAATAATAGAGCGGATATAGTGTTAGCGGGTTGAACTGGATACTAAAATTTTACGTCAAGTTGCTCCCTATCAGACCACCACTAGTCAACATCTTGGTTAGACTGCTTATCAGATCTTCAGAATCCAGGTACTAGATAACGCGAAACCCCTTAGACAGGTCAGGCTTTCCGAATTTAGATTACCCGTAACGAAAGATAAGGCCAAGAATATCAACCGGGACTTAAACTCGGGGTATTCCTCGGAGCGCTCCTGTTTTGAAGCGCTCCTAACGAAGCGCTCCCAAAATATTCCGCCAAGCGCTCCTGTTGGGAGCGCTTAGAAAATCAAACTAAAAATATTATAATTTCATTCCTCGAAGCGCTCCTATGACGTGACGATACCATAGGGCAGAGCATGAAGGATTTGTAAGAAACGATATCGATATCGACGTTTTAAAGTTTAACTATCATAATTGTTAATTTTTTTTAAACTACTAGGGAAGCATAAATGAACCGGAACTACATACTTTAGTGACTTTAGTGACACAAGACACTAACCGCTGTTGTCAACCCCGCTTCCCTGTTTTATCCTAGAGAGGCGAAAAGTAAAAAGTTTGTTTTTTGTGATCAATCTATGGAACCTATTGCTGGGGTGGATATGAAAGAAAGGAATAACATGAAAGCTAATTATTTAAACTATATTATTATATGATTTTTTATACTGTGCATAAGGAATTATTTCTAGTTCATTTCTGTTTTCCTGATAGCTATAGGTTATGTACTGTTATATATCTATAACTACATTTTAGTTATAAACAATTACTAAATAATAAGATCGTTATAGTGAATATTAACAAAATAATTTTAGACTTTAATCGTTAGTGTACAATTTATATGAGATCATTTAGGTGCCTCCTGGCAATTTCTGCCACCCTGGTACTTTTCATCAAAGCTTTTATTTTGACTATTCAGTTATTTAAGCTATTTCTAGTTTTAATATAAACAACTAGTAGCCGTCGAAATGTTTATCGATATAATTTGTTACGAACACTTCATGCTCTTCTCTATGTTTCGTCATAGGAGCGCTTCGAGGAATGAAATAATAATATTTTTAGTTTGAATTTCTAAGCGCTCCCAACAGGAGCGCTTGGCGGAATATTTTAGGAGCGCTTCGTTAGGAGCGCTTCAAAACAGGAGCGCTCCGAGGAATACCCCTTAAACTCTTCTCAAACAGTTCTACTACATACTGCTAAATTAAAAAAAAACCGGCCAAGAGCGTGTTGGGCCACGCTCAATTTAGGGTTCCGTAGTTTCCCGTCCGTCACAATAAGTGTTCCCACTTATAAGTTAAAAAAAAGGCTATTTGTTACGTTGACATACTAAGTGCGCAGAAATTATTTTGTACAACCATTTTGTCTTTTTTGTACAAAAACTGTTCTTTCTATCAAGTTCAATATAATTTTCCTAGAAATTCCTTGTAAAGTTCTACTTTCCAGATTCTTTTCATATTTTTTAAACCTACGGGTCAAAAGTTAGAGGGGGGCCGCTTTGATTTTTCCTTTTGGAGCGATTATTTCCGAAATTATTGACATTATCAAAAAATGATTTTAGTAAACCCCTATTCATTTTTTAATACCTATTTAATAATATGTCACACGTCAGGGTTGAAATTAAAAAAGAAATCACTTTCCTCTTTACATAGGGGGGCTACCCTAATAAAACATTTTTTTCCAATTTTTATTTATCACTTTGTCGGCGTGATTGATATACATATTGGTACCAAATTTCAGCTTTCTAGTGCTAACGGTCGCAGAGATTAAGCGAGGACGGACAGACAGACAGATAGACATGGCAAAACTATAAGGGTTCCTAGTTGACTACGGAACCCTAAAAAAGACCTAACAAGTACCCTGTTCAGTACACACGGCTACACATCAAGCTAAACAAAACCAGTATTAGCTGAACTCGCATTGTGTATGTTTTTCTTACAATCGGAAGTCAGCTTATACTGCTTAAGTATAGCCTGATATGTAGCCCACCGCTGCCCACCGTACATGATTCTTTTGGAGTATTTTTCTTACATACTATTTACAGCTCATATTACTCAACTTCTTATCTATTCTTTATTTATTCACCCAGCCAAAGAGGTAAGGGTTAGGTAAGACTCAAGTACCACTGACATGGATTCAGTAGGTTTTTTCAAACCCCCGTTACCGGTCGAGAAAACACCATTTTAGTAGATAAGCAAATATCTTTTAAGATCTCGGGTACTTCACGGAATAGGGATCCCTTTTATTATAAAAACCCCAATCATGTTCGAGTACTAAGAAGGTTCTTACCTATAAGATAAAATACGGTTTACAACGAAATAAAGTTTTTTTTGGTGATTTCGATGATCTTACTATATCTTTCTAAATATATAAAATGGCAAACTGACTGACTGTTGATATATTAACATAACTATTGATTCTAGAGACATGAAAATTGGAAAGAACACAAACCTTTCTTTGTGAAAAGTAAACTCGCCTCCTGCGGCTAGTATTCTTTATATGGACTTGTATGGGCATGCGCTCACTATATCAACTCCGTACCATCACCGGATCGCCTCGGTTATAAGGCGAGTCGGTGCGGAGGGCTGCCGGGTGACTGTAATGAGCTATGACCTTAAGTAGCCACTAAGATAGGATTTTTGAAAATTCTATCCACGCAGGCAAAAACTGGTTATTATTATTAATGTAATAGTTTGTGAGAATAGAGGTATGAAAAAAAAAAAATGGTTGCCTGTAAAGTCGGTTTTACGGGCGAAGATTTTACGTGACAACGTCTTTTACCGATCATAGTTGAGTGGGAGAGAGACGCAAGGCATTCGGCGGGCCTCTCTCTCGTTCGGTGACTCATCGTAACGTTACCGAGCGTTACACTTTTTCATAAGTGACTCCCAGCCGCAACCTAATTTAAGACGTTGTCACGTCAAAAAAAAGAAACTCCACGGTAAAGGGCTCAGTACCCATATGGGATCGGAAAGGGATCGTAACCGTATCGTCTCGAGTCGTTCAGAAAGGTTTGTTTTAAACTCCCTACTACAACGCACACTAATCGGAATCGTAACGTATTTGACTCGGAACAGGCTTGTAGTCCTCGCGCTTACGGCTCGTCGTCCCCGCGCTTACGTCTCTACGTACCCGAGCTCGCGACCCGCCATTCGCAAGGCAACTTAGTGGTCGCCTAGCCGTAGCAGAGTTGACGTATTGGCGCTGCTGGTACACTTACGTTACATTATACGGTAGGCTGACGCCTGGTTGACAGCCACGTGAAAGGCGATACAGTTACGATACGATCTCTTTCCGATCTCACATTTGTGTACTGAGACCTTTATATAGTTTTTACATCGGAATAACACAACAGAATAGCGAAACCGCGGGGACACCTAGTTCAGAATAAAGCTTACATAATTTATTATGTCTTTCCAAAGATAAATTATTATTGAGCGTTTTTTTTTTTGGTGAGTGGGAAATCATCCAATGACTGCTCCCGTCCTGGGTGCGGCGGGAGGGCGTGTCAGACTTTTACTGACTAAAACCCACTCATGTTCTTTCGATTGCCCTTTATGTTCCAGGGTCACGGTAACTATTATAAACATTCCGCAGTGTCACTCTCTCTGGCTTGGCCACCATCAGGGATTTTAATTTTGATAACACAAAAAAATAGTCGCTAAATAGTCGAAATTAGTCGCCAAATATCAGAAATAGTCGTTCTCTAGTTCAAAAGTTATAAGGGTTTATAGGTGGCCGAGCTGGGGAGAGTCTCCCCAGCTTGGCCACATGCATATCTCGAAAACTAGGGCACCTTGTGAAGATCTGTTTTTACAAAAAAATAGTCGCTAAATAGTCGAAATTAGTCACCAAATATCAGAATTAGTCGTTCACTAGATCAAAAATTATAAGGGTTTATAGGTGGCCGAGCTGGAGAGAGTCTCCCCAGCTTGGCCACATGAAAACTAGGGCACCTAGTGAAGATCTGTTTTTACAAAAAAATAGTCGGTAAATAGTCGAAATTAGTCGCCAAATATCAGAAATAGTCGGGTCTTAGATAAGAAGTTACAATGAGTTCAATTTTTAAAGTATAGTCCAAGAGCTAGACAGAAAAGTCTACGAAAACATTCCAAGAAAAAATATATTTCTATAAATATGTGTAATATACTTCTAGTTTTATCGATCAAAAGACTTTACAAATGTCAGAGAAAGATAAATTTTCAATTATATATATATGTTTCTATGTTTTAAATGACTAGGTTAGAGTGCCGTAAACTTCTATGAAAACATTAAACCTTGCTCTTGGTCTATTAAGTGTCAAGATGTACAATCGCATGCAACGGTTTTAACAAATTATAACGTTAGAGACTCTAATTTACGTTAGAATAATGAAACTTTATTTGTTGTCGAAAAAAATACTTAAACAAAAATACTTTCCGGGCCAGAATTTAAACCCCAATTCATAGATTTCGTGTAACTAAGGCATACTCATATAAGACACTCCAGAGTAGAGATGTGCCGTTCCCGGGAGTATTGCCCGAGGTGGGAATATTGGTGGGAACATTACCGGCAATCTTGTCGGGAGAGGAAATATTTCGGAAAGTAGATTTATATAGGTAAATTGCTAAGTATTTTTGGAATTAAAATATCTCATCAAATGGCATTTTTTCATTAGGTACGTAATAACTGATTGTTAAAAAGCTAGAATATTTTACTTACTATATTTTTGCGTTCATATCATTTCAAAATTACCCAAAGACTTTTTCTGTTTCTGTTGTTCTTACACACCCAAAATAATAAGGGAAATATATTAAAAGCACACAAATTTATTTAAAAAACCGATCAATTTGACAACAGTCATGTACGCTCTGTACGCTACTTCGAATGCGTGAATAAAGATAATATATTGCTTATTATTTTGGAGTTTGTATAGCTTTTCCTCGGTGGGTTCACATTATAGAATCACTATATTTATATGTTTTGAAAGAAACATTTCACCATATCACATCATAGTTACCTACTGTCAGAAACTACTTAAGTATTTTGTACCTGCTTGTACATCTTGAAATTATATTCTTTAATAACTTTTGATCTAGTGAACGACTATTTCTGATATTTGGCGACTAATTTCGACTATTTAGCCACTATTTTTTTGTAAAAACAGATCTTCACTAGGTGCCCTAGTTTTCATGTGGCCAAGCTGGGGAGACTCTCTCCAGCTCGGCCACCTATAAACCCTTATAACTTTTGATCTAGTGAACGACTATTTCTGATATTTGGCGACTAATTTCGACTATTTAGCGACTATTTTTTTGTGTTATCAAAATTAAAATCCCTGATGGTGGCCAAGCCAGAGAGAGTGACACCATTCCGCAACATTATTGAGCGTTTGAAATTTACCTAATACCAAGCTCCAACAAAAACAGCAATAGCTTTACAGAGTGCATTTCCATTCCCGCTAAAACATCAAATGAGTACAGAACCCTTCACATGGGAGTCCGTCTTCATTTGACCAGTTTTTTTAATCTTCAAATATTCGTTTGCTCACAACACACACCGCCATAACTTAGGTTTAAAAGCTTGTTATAAATCAACGTGACAGCTCGCTAGGCCTCCGCTGTTTCAATCCCAACGAAACTGCGGTAGGAGATAATGCCCCTTTTTTCGGTTTTTAAAACGGAGCCGAGACTGATGTTATGTGTTGGTTTCATTGGTCTTATGTCGTGATGACCCAATAGCTATAGTTGGGGATTTTCGAATTAAATAAACGTTTTTTTTACTTACACTAGAAAGTCTGGCCTCAAACTACTATAATAGAACCCGTCCAGCAGTAACCAGGCAACTGACATACATTTAATTAATTACACCCAAACACAGATCAAACAATTATGCACAGTGCTCACAAAGATTCGTCCTGTCCTTAATTGTTCATATACACCATGTTGTTATTTATAAGTTTAAAATACAAATGTATATTCTATCAAATTTAAACCTTTGAAAACACTTGATTCGAGACACAATAGAAAGTCAATAGCGACAGCTGGCTGTCGCTTGGTCGTCGAAAGGTTAATGATGTTATTAATAAAATATATACTTATAGTTTTTTTCTGTTAAGTAGGTATATAATTATGATCCTGATTGATTTCGGCCACAGCGACTTGGATCTGCCTATTGAAAACATCGCTGGTGTGCTCTTAGGTGACTGAAATAGTCAAATTTTGCAGTGAAGGTGCGTCCACATTTACTGAAAGTCAGCACCCCTCCGATAAAATTATATTGGATGGCCGCGGGTGGTCGGGCCTTAAGCTCGTCTCGCTTAGCATTGAGCTCTTCTTTACGCTGTCTTTCAAATCCAAACACCTGAGTGCTCACGGTATGCCTCCACAGTGACCGGTCTGCGGCCATTGCCGCCCATTGTGACGTCTCTAGCTCACATCGCTTCATGTGACGCTTAAGCACATCTTTGTACCGAAGGAGTTGGCCGCCCTGTTTCCGCTTGCCGTCCTTCAGTTCTGAGTAGAAGATGCGCTCCGCCACTCTGCCGTCAGATATTCGGGAGACATGGCCAGCCCACCGCAGCTTCCGCCGCATTATAAAAGCCACTATTCGCTTACGGATTCCAGAAGTTACTGGTGTAAGATCACCATGCTTCGAAAAGCATGTAAAACTGTCATACGGTTGAGTTTTTACAAACATATTTGTATTCTATAATTTAAACTTGTACCTATCTTAATTCATTTATACTTTTTGCACAAAGTGGACTAAATTCTTTTTTCAATTGATTCTATTACGTTACGCGACTAGTGTGGACGGTTTGCAGTCAAAGTGAATGGAGTAATACAAGTTCCTTTGTGTTCGCGTAAAAAAACCGACAACCAGCGCCCGAGCAAAGGCTCACACAGCAGCCACTGCTCTTGTGTATTCACTCGACTTCACCCGGTATACGAGTACCATACTGAACTGCTGATGGGAATGTAGACAGCTGTACTTGTGATCGCATTTTTGTACCATTATTATGTAGATTAACACGCAAATTTTTGGAGCCGAATTGAAAAAAATTAAGTGTTGAATAATATTCTTTTCCTCGATGGGTTCATCCATCCATATAACAGCACATCTCCACCTATACCAGCTAGATGTTTAAATGATTTAAGGCTTTTAAACGTATGACAAACTGTAATTCCGAAAGGATGTGTGAATTATTGTCAAAATTATTAGACAAATCGTGGGGCTTCTTTTCTAGCTGATTACTCTGAGAAGAAAAAAATCAAAACAAAGGTCCGAAAACCGAGGTCAAAGTCTTTTTTAAGTCCAAACAATTATGATGTCAGTGTTATTCAAGGCCAATGCTAGTTGCTGTTCGAAGCGTGGTGAATAATAATTATTATAAATTGTTGTTGAAACTTTTTAAAGATATAATGTCAGGTGTGCTTGCCGTCTGCGCTCTTATCCATAAGAGCGCAGACGGCAAGCACACCCCTATTTTCTATTGAATCTCTTGAAAATGATTCTGAGTATGGCGACTCTGCGGAGTGCAGTCGGTTATAGAATCAAGTGACTTGCGCCCATTCTGTCTGCAGCCTATCTCTCTTTATTTCCTATTTAAGGGTACGAGGAACAGAGTGGAAAGTTCTTTAGTGAAAAGAGAAGACCCTCCATACAGACGGGTACTATATATTATATCAGGTGTTGTTGTCAGAATTTTGTATATTATTATACTTCTTCTTTGCTGACATGTCGTGTCTTTCTTTTTTACCCTTTTTTATTTAAGGATTACATTACAGGCGAGAGATATTAATTAGATATTCTTTTGTAGTGTTGCTGAAGCGTAGAATTTACGTGACAAAATTCATTATTGTATTATTAGAATTACACAGTCTGGACCCAGCTTCATAATACAGTCTGAGGGTCCTTCGTCTATATAGTTGTAAAAGAAAAAGTGTTTAACCTCCAGGTAAGATAACTTTGTATTTTCCTTAAATACTGTTTTCGCTGACGAATCGTTTCGGTGACAGCTCATTTCGTCGACGCGTCATTTACTTTATGTTCGAAAACGTAGAATGGGTTCCAACAAAAAGTAATTTTGGGAGGAAACTAAATGTTGTTTTTCTTTATGTATAACACTTATAATATAATCGTCTCATAAACAAAATAATAGCTTTTGTCCGCGACTTCGTCTGCGTTAATATCGATAATTTTGGACCCTCACGAGTCTTATTAAAACACATTTGACAAGTATGTAGAGGCAATATGGGGAATTTTATGAACATTAGGAATTGAAAAAGTCACAATGGTACTCGGGCTCTGTAGCCCAATTCACGTAATCAAAACCGTAGCGATATCGTAGCGACTAAGTCGTTAAGACCATTTTCGTATTCACATCTATCAATCGAGATAGAACGACACCGATTGTAAAGTCGCTCGATTGAAGTGTCGTTGATGCGTATTCAGAGCGACTGAGCCATCACGATTTTTTTTCTTTTATTAATCAAATTCATAATGCATGTGAGGTTTAAACACTACATAATGTATGTGTTCGTGAATGTTTTAGCACAGCGCCAGAGTTTGCACAAAACTTTTAGGATAAACTCTGACTGTTTTTTTTTTGGGGAGTGGGAAATCATCAAATGACGTCTCCCGTCCTGGGTGCGGCGGGAGGGCGTGTCAGACTTTTACTGACTAAAACCCACTCAAGCTCCTTCGTTTGCCCTTTATGTTCCGGGGTCACGGTAACTATTATAAACATTCCGCAACCCCGGCAGGAAGATCTGACTGTCATTCATCAGCTTGGTTTACGTTAAAATAAAGGAAAATCATAATCAAAATCATGTTATACGCGTGAATTTCATTACACCAGGTATCCTGTGTGTAATTACAAATTCTATAAAATTCACTAATTGATAACACACTCACAACAACTTCATAAAGGCAAACTCTCTAAAATTACACAAAATAAGCTCCGTAACCATAAATGTAATTGTCTTAATATTTTAATTAAACATTACCGGGATTAGAGAGGTCTCCGGATGTCCCAGCATCCTTATTCCGGACCAACGAGAAAACTGAATGTGAATAATTAAAATTAAAATTAGAAAGCCGGACTTTTAAAGGGTTTTTTTAACTTATTGTTGTTGAGTTAAATATGATGTTTTTAGCAAGTTAAATGTTTACGAGCTGTTACTATTTTTGTCATCTATCTTAGAGGAGCTAAATCTTACTCGGTCCCAAAGGCTCTCTGCGACGTGTCTGTATTGAGTGATCCAATTTTTCGGCCATATAGCTCGTAGAAGCCCCGACAACCCCGAACGCCTGATGGTCACCGGAAAGGTGGAAGGCAAAAGGCCTCGTGGACGAAGCCCCAAACGTTGGGCTGAGCAGATATCAACAAGCCTTGAGATATCTATCAGCACGGCCCTCCACGATGGCTCGGACAGAAGCCGGTGGAGAGAAACTGTTAAGAAGTTTTTTCAAAGGAGTGCCGATCCTCAGTAATGAGGAATCGACAGAGGAGGAGAACTATTTTTGTGGAAAAAACATGCAAGATTACAGCGCAGTTTGGGAAATATTTTTTATTTTGTAATTTTCCTCAGACTTTCTCCTCTTTTGTGGTTGCGTTCACAATTCTCAAAGTTACACAAACAAGTGACAATCGGCCATAGTATTGTCCCGTGTTGAAATCAAAACAGTGATACAGCAGTCAATCGCTCAACCATTGTCTACCGTGTTATTATGCATCATAAAACCTAGATTAATATACAACCTTATTAACACGTGTCTAATATTTTAATGTAGAGTTTTAATCTATATACAAAAAAAGCTGTATCATGAAAAATCACGAAGTTATAAGCTTGTTATGACACCTGGTTGTCCCTCCGAAAATACCATTCCAGGGTCTTGAAAAGGTTGTGTTACCACCACCAAAAATTTGACCTTGGCTGGTGATGGACGCTTTGTGTCCAACAATAAAATAAAAAAAAATGAGTCAAAATATAACATTGCTTTTACAGGATTGAAATTGATTCAGGTCCTTATTTAGAGCAACCTACAATCGGATTTTGCATACACAAAAACTAACCTTGTATAAACAGATATACTTGTTTTTTTTTGCATCACAAAATGTGATAATACAAGGTCGACATCGCAATTAAATTCTAGTGCATTTTAATAAGTAAAACAATGTATAATGAAATAATTCATTTTCGATCACGGTTGCTCATATTTATTATGCTCAAACATAACTCAATTTCTATGTAAAATCGAATAGTTTTTGTTTTCCAATTGCTAGTTCGATATTACGGGCGAATAAATTCCCTTGGCGCCTGATTTATTAGTAAAGTTTTGTTTAACACTGTTTTTGCCCCTGGCTTCACTCGGGTAGAAAGTCGTTAATTTTCCAAGGTGAGGTAATCTTTCGAAGTTACGTTGCATATTCTTGAATAAACGGTGAATTTCAAAGAGAGCGTCTGAAAGCCAAACTTGCATGGTGCACTAAAAAGAGGTCAAATTAAATTTTAGGATTTATTAGGTTGGTATTAAGTGTTTTTTGAAGAAGTTTTAATAATTACTGTAAAACTGAAGTACCTATTTGTTTATGGCCTTGTATATTTAACTGTTTATATTCACGCAAAGCACGTATTATTTAGGTCATGTACGTCTGCTTCCAACTTACATACAAAACTTTGAAACTCTGTTGACTAAATGGCCGCGTAGTGCGGTGGGTTACACATCAAGCTATACTTAACCAGTATAAGCTGACTTTTGATTGTATGAAAAACATACACAATGCGAGGTCAGCTACAACTGGTTTTGTATAGATTGATGTGTAGCCGTGTGTACGCCCAGTTTTGTATGTATACTGCAAGCAAGCGTATAGTGATGAATACGGATCTGTGTGACCCTAATAGCCTCCGCAGACGACAAACAACTGTGGACAAAAAGTCCGCGCTGCGCATTTATTAGTACTACTAGCTGACCCGACAGACGTTGTCCTGTCAACTATGAATATTGAATTCGAATTGACATACTACCTACCTACTACCTACCCACCTACTACCCACCTACTACCCACCTACTACCCACCTACTACCCACCTACTACCCACCTACTACCCACCTACTACCCACCTACTACCCACCTACTACCCACCTACTACCCACCTACTACCCACCTACTACCCACCTACTACCCACCTACTACCCACCTACTACCCACCTACTACCCACCTACTACCCACCTACTACCCACCTACTACCCACCTACTACCCACCTACTACCCACCTACTACCCACCTACTACCCACCTACTACCCACCTACTACCCACCTACTACCCACCTACTACCCACCTACTACCCACCTACTACCCACCTACTACCCACCTACCACCCACCTACCACCCACCTACCACCCACCTACCACCCACCTACCACCCACCTACCACCCACCTACCACCCACCTACCACTCACCTACTACCCACCTACTACCCACCTACTACCCACCTACTACCCACCTACTACCCACCTACTACCCACCTACTACCCACCTACTACCCACCTACTACCCACCTACTGCCTACCTACTACCCACCTACTACCCACCTACTACCCACCTACTACCCACCTACTACCCACCTACTACCCACCTACTACCTACCTACTACCACATCAAAGAGACGCTCGAAATTTTGCGTCAGATAATTCGTGTTTGACGACGATACGATACTAACGTCACTCAATTGTTTTGGCTTCCCAAAACCTCTCGACTAACACTTGAACTTTATGATATGGTGTTAAAGCTCAAATTGACTCTACATTTTAGTTAGAAAACGTTTGTATGGGGAAAAGAAAAGGGCTGTTTTTAGGGCTTTCCCGACAATTATTCGTTTTTTTTTCGCCGTATAAACCATCCTTGAACTACAACGAACATTTAAAAAAAAAAAGCAGCCAAATCGGTCAAGCCGTTTTCATGCCAAGTCGTGACAACGGAAAACGGGTTTCATTTTTATATATAAGATAAGGTTGCACTTGGTCCGTGCGATACCACCACCTTGCCTGACGGACTGCAAGCGGACAAAAACAACCTAATAACCGTAGTTATAAGAGCGCACTTTTGACATTTTCTCCGTCATTGTCCCTCGTCTGCGCAGGCCTTAAGAGAAACCGCGGCACAAGTTATTTATCATTAACCTTCAATATGTTGCATTAAAACTTTCGAAATACTAAAGTGTATGGCACGCCTCCCTTTCTCGTTTATGTCTGAGTTTCGAGCGTCAACAGTATCCGAATTCAGAAGGTAACATTACTCTCTTATTTCACTGGCTGCCAAGATAAACTGAGATAGCAGTTAGGGCTGTCACGTCGTCAGAAGATACACGAGGCGGGGAGGGGTGCAAGCAGTGCGGTGCCGCAGCGGTGCCGCTCAGTTGTTTATACGGCATAGGCAAAAGTGCTCGCTCGTAACGATAACTACGAAAAATGGCTGGTTAATCAATTAATACCAAATATACCCAGTGATTCTGTTCTAGTTATCGATAACGCACCCTATCACAACAAATATGTTGAAAGACCACCCAACTCAAACACCATTAAACAGGAAATGATCCACTGGTTAAACAGACACGAAATTCCAGTAGATCCAAAATTAACAAAAACCCAGATTTACGCTATTATATGTCAGCACAAGGAGAGGCATACAGAGTTTTCCGTGGACAAAGTACTTGCCGAACATGGGCACACTGTGTTGCGATTGCCACCATATCATCCGGATTTTAATCCAATAGAAAATATATGGTCTCAACTGAAAGGCTATGTAGCCTCTAGAAATGTGGGTATGAATTTAACTACAGTAAAAACATTATTGACTGAAAAAGTAAACATGATCGGGGCTGAAGATTGGAAAAAACTTTTGCGATCATGCAATCAAATGTGAGAATGAATATAGAAGCATTCCACACGGTTTAGACAATTACACTGATAGACTAGTGATAAATACGGTATACCGCCGTTTACCCGAATTTTATTTGCCCTAATTTCATTTGCCATAATAGTCAACAGCCATAATATCATACGACATAATACTCATTTGCCCTACTCTCATTTGCCATATTAGTCACGTGCCAGAATCATTGTTTCCCATAAAGTCACTTACCATAACATCATTTGCCATAATCATTGTAAGCCATAATTATCACATGTCCTAATTATCACATGCCATAATTATGATATGCCATAACATAATTTGCCATCGACATCGGGTGTATAACGGTTGTTTATATCAAGAGAAATTGGATGCAATTGGGACTTTAGGGCACCCCGACTCGGACAGGTTAGGTTAGAAGGGGATGGCGGGGTCGTGTGAGCGAGCAAAGCGAGCGAATAGACCCCGCCATCCCCTTCGTGGTTATTTTTTTATAAACCACACAGAAGTAGGAGCCCCGCTAAGCGGGGCTCCGTCGACCTAGCCCACCATCAACCATGCACAGAAAAAAAAACCATTACGGGGCTTAAATATTTGTCTAATACTTGTTATGCCATTTAAATATTATGCCATTTAAATATTATATCTAATAATTATTATGGCACATAAAAATATGGGAAACAATATTTATGGCATTCGTATCTTATGGTATCTAAAATTCGGGCAATTAAAAGTATGTCATATGTCTTTTAGGGCAAATGAAACATTCGGGCAAATGAAATTCGGGGAAATGAAATTCGGTAAAATGATGATTATGGCATATAATCTTCGGGCAAACAATAGACAACCGATAAATACGGCTGACAGTGACAGTGATATTGATCTCTTTGAGAGCACAGATAGTGAAATGGAAGTAATTGAGAATTAGAATTATTATTGTTTTTATTACAATGTCTCATTTTAACAATATGATTAATGTTGTTTATTATGTACACTACAGCTGTAATTTTCCAAAATAATTAAATACGAAAACATAATGGGAACACGTTTTTTTATTTTATTTTACCCCAACCTAAAGCCATCACTATAGAAAAATTGGTGTATTTTATACAAATAATAATTATCAAAAAAAGCAAATCATAATTGTTTTAACAGCTCCTAATAGATACCGGACTGTTTGTATTTCGTGCGAGAGAGATAGCGCTCTACGAAGCCAAAATTAGCCGATTGTCTCTTTCCAAAGGTCGATGTGCAATATTTATTGCCGGGTACTGTATATCATACGGTGCCGCAGCGGCGCCGTAAGAACCTTGCGGCGCCGCACTGCTCGTGTGGCCGCCAGTGCGGTGCGGAGTAATGCGGTGCGGTGCGTTGCCGCACCGTGTGGCCTGGCACTAACGTTTTCACCATAAGAAAGTTTTCATTACTCCCAAGTCTGACTTCTGATTCCTAAGCCGAAAGTCTTGGACCCGATTCCCACCTAGGTTTATCTTGCGTGTCAAGAATGTTTATTCTGTGTCTAGATATTGTAATTTATTAAATAATCTTAATCTACTTCTGTTCATTCCTTTTGACGTAATGTGAATGAAAAGATTACGGTAAACAATTTTTCTAACGATAAGTAGTTATGTGTTTGTTATGTCTAGTACTAGCATAAAATGTTCTGCTAGCACAAAATTCTAAGAAACGATTTTTGGAAACTTCTCATAGCAATAAGTATGAAATCGCCAATCTGCTGCCATTATCAATGCTCATGCATTTTCGATAGGAGAAGAGGCTTTACCCTGTAGTGAGACAGTAATAGGCTGTAAGTTGTTTTATCGGGAGCTTTACTATTTTTCGGGATTGACACGAGATAATCCAGTGAAATCCCGCCTATTTGGCAACCCTACTCGCAGTATTCGTCACTTTTATTGCACCACTTTTTTAACACTTTCCCGATCTCTTCTGTCTCGCGAAATTGAATTTTGCATCTGTTATCTTAGAGGTTAAATTCCTTTATGTATGTTTGACGAATGAGGTGTCAATTCTTGCGAAGTTGGATACAAGTTGATTGAAAAGGGAACGTTATAGGTGGTAGGTATGTTATGGATCCCTTGAGTGGTGAAGACATAAATACAGTCAAGAGGTTTATTCTTTGGTGTAGTTTTGCCGTCCTCCAACTAAAAGGCTGTTAAACCTCACAGGGACAATTTCTACGGTAAATCAGAAATGCACGTTATGATATAACTTCACCAGTTTTCTCACAGCATCCATTTCCATTAAAAATCAACTTTTTGGGCTCGTCTTTCTAATTATGTACATTAAAGTCAGTCTTAGGTTTTTATTAGCTATTGTAATTAAATGTTCAGACATAAAGACATGTATACACATACCCGTATTTAAAATATTGAAGTGACCTTTCAACGACCAATCAACCACCGGCTGCCGGGCTGCTATTGTCTTTCAATTGTGTCTCAAATCACGGTTCTGCGGATGGCGAGCAATGTGTAGCTCACCGCCCGGCTAGGACCAGGACCGCGTCGACGACGCGTTAGTGTTTCACGTGCGCCTCAGAGAGAAGAAGTCAGCACAGGAAGGGGCCAACAGGGCCACGCCTGCCGGGGTTGCGGAATGTTTACAATGGTTACCGTGACCCTGGAACATAAAAGGCAACCGAAGGAACATGAGTGGGTTTTAGTCAGTAAAAGTCTGGAAAGCCCTCCCGCCGCACCCAGGACGGGAGCAGTCAGTGAATGAGAAAATAGCTTCAGTTGTTCGTCTTTTATTATCAATGCTAAAATGATTCAATCATCAGAATTGTTTTGTTTCCTTTTTTTTTCCACTCAACATTGATTAATTTTGTTTTATTTTTTCGCTGAGTCCTTGTGTATATAATAACGTAACAGCTGTGCCATTATTCCAATATCCTGCCATCTGCATTTACATTTTAATAACAACATGTTTTGAACTTATTACATTCCAGTAAAAAAGAAAAAAATATGATTTAAGTGCATTCATTTAAAAGGATAAGTGAATGTTTGTGAGGATAAATAGGTGGATTTTTATTACTCTTATACACAAAAATAAAAAAAAAATGTTAAAACTATGCAGACAATACAGTTTGTAGTACATCAGAATACACATAGGGACCCTCGGGAACGGAGTAGTAACTAAAATAAGACGCGGCAAACACCGCGAAGGCCAGCTAGTACCCTAATAAAAATGTACGCATTATTTTTCGTTCTGGACTTTGGTAGCATCTAGTTCCAAAAAACGGCAAATTTCTAACAATTTTTGCCAGCAATATTTTATTTGGTACTAAGGCATTATACGCGCCTCTAGAGAGGCATATAACCGTAGAAGACTGATGATGACGATGATGCAAAGTAAACCTACATCTTTTTCCAATAAAGCTCAAAATAAATCTAACAGCACAACTCCTCTTTAATCTAAAAGGCTTGTAAAATAATAACAAGGGAAAAAACTCTTCTTTAATACACGACCAGTTTTTATTCTACAAACATTTTATTATATATATAAAAAAATACAACGCCTGTTAACCTACAAAGACCATTTCGCCAAAAATATTCCCCAGGACCAGTCATTCTCCACACCGAACCAAAGGACCAAAGTACTCTTAACCGTACCTTTGATCCAGGCCCTTGTTACCTTTAAATTGTGCAGAAGATGTGGACAAAGCAATTAGAACTACTCTCTACTGGCTTCAAAGGCTTTTATTGTTTCTGTAAGTACTTCGTGAACTTCAAAATAAAATCCATTAAGGGTGTAAACATCATTAACAATTAATTGAGCGACACCACTTGTCTAAAAAACTGTCGAAGTGAGTGTTGGACTAGTATTTGAAATCTTAATATGTACTATAATTTATAAATTGAGCAAACATATTACAAAGAATACCAATCAATTAATATCTGCACCATTTATTGGCTAGCAATGGTCAAAGCAATGGTTTTAATAGATGGCTTTTAAACTAACTAACTTAATTCTTGGACGTCTGTGTGTTCTTTTTTTAGCCTCAATAAAATTTCACACTATAAAAGTTTTAATTCCCTAATTATCATGATACATGACATACAGAATGACAGATGAACGCACGTAAGAAGAGACTGACAGGTCCTAGAATCCCGAAAAGAGGATTCTGTTTACACCCAAAAACCCTAATAATTTTGGACGAACCTCGTTTTCTTAACTACCAAAAAGAATTACTATTCATTGGGGTTATCTACTCCCTTATATTTATTTTTTCTTTAATCTTATTGTACTCCTATTACCGTAACACGAGACTGACATGTCTCCCACCAGATTCTTTTGTCTATGTTATGTTCCATCTTATTTAAACCAATCTTAATGGAAGTTATTGTCTTCCAAAAATATTTGCTCCCATTATTTTGCACCAAATATTTTGTGTTGTCAGCTGCGATCGGTTTTTGGTGTCTCACGAATAGGGTTGGCAGGTTTCCCGTATGCCATATTTTGGCCGATTTTTTAAAAGTTTGTGATATAAAATTGGAGTCTGCGTAATGATAATGGCGCTGTTCTAAACCTTGTTTAGTCATCATTAGATCATATCTATCATATCTAACATTTCATGAAATTGACATTTTCCAGTTTTAATATATGACCACAACAAACTCAGTTTTATACCATAGATCCTGCACATATTTTCCACTAGCTATTCAGCAGTTTTGACCGATCAATTTCTTGCAAGCATTCATGCCCTATTTTACGCTGTCAAGGAGTGATTCGCAATGACTTCTAGGTAATCCTCTACTTAAAATAAACTACTATTTTAATGTTTCTAGCTTTAGTACAGTCTGTGCGTTGATTACCGCAAAATGCCTGTCTCAATATCTATAGATATCTATATATATAAAAGAAAGTCGTGTTAGTTACTTCACTTATAACTCAAGAACGGCTGAACCGATTTAGCTGAAAATTGGCAGGGAGGTAGTTTAGAGCCAGGAGAAGGACATAGGATACTTTTTATCCCGTTCGACATCATTCCCGTGTGACTTGACATGTAACGTCAGTCACTATAAAACGTGGTATAACAAAAAAGAATCAGACTTGGAATAACAAAATTGACGTATAATGACAGCTATGTAATGACGTATGGATGACTATTTGATATTTGTAAGAAATCAATAATATAACTATTTCTATTAAATAAATAATTAACATTATTGCCCAATTGCCCATTCGTATAAACAGTGAAGTGAACTATAAAACTCGGTATGGTTAAAAATTTAAGTTTTTAGGTGAAGTGAAGTTTAATTAATTAGTAGGTAGGTAGTAGGTAGGTAGTAGGTAGGTAGTAGGTAGGTAGTAGGTAGGTAGTAGGTAGGTAGTAGGTAGGTAGTAGGTAGGTAGTAGGTAGGTAGTAGGTAGGTAGTAGGTAGGTAGTAGGTAGGTAGTAGGTAGGTAGTAGGTAGGTAGTAGGTAGGTAGTAGGTAGGTAGTAGGTAGGTAGTAGGTAGGTAGTAGGTAGGTAGTAGGTAGGTAGTAGGTAGGTAGTAGGTAGGTAGTAGGTAGGTAGTAGGTAGGTAGTAGGTAGGTAGTAGGTAGGTAGTAGGTAGGTAGTAGGTAGGTAGTAGGTAGGTAGTAGGTAGGTAGTAGGTAGGTAGTAGGTAGGTAGTAGGTAGGTAGTAGGTAGGTAGTAGGTAGGTAGTAGGTAGGTAGTAGGTAGGTAGTAGGTAGGTAGTAGGTAGGTAGTAGGTAGGTAGTAGGTAGGTAGTAGGTAGGTAGTAGGTAGGTAGTAGGTAGGTAGTAGGTAGGTAGTAGGTAGGTAGTAGGTAGGTAGTAGGTAGGTAGTAGGTAGGTAGTAGGTAGGTAGTAGGTAGGTAGTAGGTAGGTAGTAGGTAGGTAGTAGGTAGGTAGTAGGTAGGTAGTAGGTAGGTAGTAGGTAGGTAGTAGGTAGGTAGTAGGTAGGTAGTAGGTAGGTAGTAGGTAGGTAGTAGGTAGGTAGTAGGTAGGTAGTAGGTAGGTAGTAGGTAGGTAGTAGGTAGGTAGTAGGTAGGTAGTAGGTAGGTAGTAGGTAGGTAGTAGGTAGGTAGTAGGTAGGTAGTAGGTAGGTAGTAGGTAGGTAGTAGGTAGGTAGTAGGTAGGTAGTAGGTAGGTAGTAGGTAGGTAGTAGGTAGGTAGTAGGTAGGTAGTAGGTAGGTAGTAGGTAGGTAGTAGGTAGGTAGTAGGTAGGTAGTAGGTAGGTAGTAGGTAGGTAGTAGGTAGGTAGTAGGTAGGTAGTAGGTAGGTAGTAGGTAGGTAGTAGGTAGGTAGTAGGTAGGTAGTAGGTAGGTAGTAGGTAGGTAGTAGGTAGGTAGTAGGTAGGTAGTAGGTAGGTAGTAGGTAGGTAGTAGGTAGGTAGTAGGTAGGTAGTAGGTAGGTAGTAGGTAGGTAGTAGGTAGGTAGTAGGTAGGTAGTAGGTAGGTAGTAGGTAGGTAGTAGGTAGGTAGTAGGTAGGTAGTAGGTAGGTAGTAGGTAGGTAGTAGGTAGGTAGTAGGTAGGTAGTAGGTAGGTAGTAGGTAGGTAGTAGGTAGGTAGTAGGTAGGTAGTAGGTAGGTAGTAGGTAGGTAGTAGGTAGGTAGTAGGTAGGTAGTAGGTAGGTAGTAGGTAGGTAGTAGGTAGGTAGTAGGTAGGTAGTAGGTAGGTAGTAGGTAGGTAGTAGGTAGGTAGTAGGTAGGTAGTAGGTAGGTAGTAGGTAGGTAGTAGGTAGGTAGTAGGTAGGTAGTAGGTAGGTAGTAGGTAGGTAGTAGATAGGTAGTATGTCAATTCGAATTCTATATTCATAGTTGACAGGACAACGTCTGTCGGGTCAGCTAGTATTATATAAAATAGTAAACTAACTAACAGCCCAAACCGCTAGTCCTAGAAACATGATGTGTTCTTTGTAAAGAGTAGGTACTTAACCACTAAGAAATAATTTTTGCAAATTCCAACCCTAAATAATTAAAATAGGGGAATGGAAGTATCGACATTCACGCGGGCGAAAACTAATCCATACTAATATTATAAATGGGAAAGTGTGTCTGTCTGTCTGTATGTTTGTCTTTCTTTCACGGCAAAACGGAGCGACGAATTGACGTAATTTTTTAAGTGGAGATAGTTAAAGTGATGGAGAGTAACATAGGCTACTTTTTGTCTCTTTCTAACGCGAGCGAAGCCGCGGGCAAAAGCTAGTAATAAACAAAAATAGTAAATAAACTTTAAAAATAATCTAAAAGTGACAGGCAGCAGCCCTATTGGCAACACAATGACATCATCACTCGTCTGTCAGTAGTCGGTACCGTGTTGTGTATTTTTCACTAAGCTAAGACCCTTTTTTAATATTTTTTATCTACATTTTTCACACTGTTTGGATGTATTTATTGTCTTCAATGTTGTAGGAATGCGAGGTTTCTCTCGTATGGTCTCGTGTGTATGTGGACTTATTTTTCGTATTTTGATATTTCAAATAGATGCTGTTGTGGTCTTGATATTGACATGACTAAATGGAAAGTATGGACGACTGCCCTTACAACGCATATACAAACTTGGCACATAGCAATATACAAATCTGAATAGCTGAATATTTGTATTGCACATTGAAAAAGTTTCTGGAACTCTAAAATATAAGACGGTACGGTGCAGTCGTACACTTTGATTGGAACAATTATTTGTGTCTTACAGCTATTTGGTTGGAGTCTGGTTATAATGAATGTCTTCTTGTCTATCGGAGCTGGTTGGATATCAGCGTTACAAGGAGCGACTGCCTATCAGACCTTATAAATGGTACTTCTTAGTAAGACTGTCAGACATTCGGCCGTCGAACCCTTTACGACTATTAACGATCTACGAATGACCTCAAAAATTATAGTGTATATAATAATAATTATAATATTTAAAATGGTAACTGACTGACTAATTGTTGGTATCAACGCAGGAAGGACATGAAACCTGGAGGTTGGTGTTGTTTGTGAAGAGTTAGTATCCATAAAAAAGGTTTTTAAAAATTCCAACAATAATGTAGGGGATGGAAGTTTTGGCATTCACGCGGGCAAAACACGGCAATTACAAACTACAGAACAAAAAATAAATCGAGACTTTTTTCTTTAAAAGCTTTAAGCTATTGAGGGCTGTAGTGACGCGAAGTGAAACTATACTTATTCATATTACAACCATTTTAAATGCATTTTACTTAAAATGTAAATGGAAAAATCAACAACGGAAAATCTTTTAAAAACATTGGAAATTGGAACGCTGCAATCAGACACGCGATACGATTTTTAGTTCTTTTTAGTTTTATTTTATACTGACTATTATTACTGAAAAAAGGGAGCACAACATAGCGAAAATAGCGATCCAATTGTACGTTTTGAATAAAAAATATTCGGATAAAGCTTTCATGAAATTATTGTTTTCTGTTTTGTAATGTCGTGATGGCCCAGGGATTAAGTCGCCCATATTATCTCTCAGGTATTGGGATCGAGTATGAGCAACTGTTAATGTGACTTTTTCAATTTGTATATATACTTTCTAAAGTTATCTTGAACATCGTAGATTTGTGTAGGAAAAACTTAGCTAGTGATATCCGGCTCGAAGGACCAAAGGTAAATTCCGTACTCGCTGGTCACACAGTACTTTGAATTGGCTTAATAAATAAATAATACTTAACTCCAAAATAACTGTATTTTGGTAACTATAATTTTTCACAACGAAAAAACCAATTGACATAGTAATCTGTCTAGAACTAAGAAATAAAAAATCTTAATATTTTTTTTTTATTTCTTGTGATATGTGAGCGTATTGCATGCGTGCATAAACAGAAAAAAACTAGCACATCGGTAATGGAAGAGGAGGCTATTGTTTATGGGACAGTAACAAAATTGCATTACATGTTATATTTTTGAAGCATTGAATAAATTAGGTTAAAGCACTACGTCAATAGAGTCCATGTGTTCACTCTTCAAGTGATCAGACGACAGACCTTTACTTCTATTTCTGTAGTATTAAAATTGTTCACTAACTACGCAATTCCCTAATCAGTCCTTCAAACTCTATAGAAACGATCAAAAAACTGTGTCATCGTTCGACGCCTATCAATGGAGCTTCAATAGTGCTCAACGACTCGCTTCAACAAAAAAACCCATGACTCACATTTATAGAGTACCCTTCCTCCACTCGATGTTAGCAGCCTCTTATACCTAAGAGGTCTCAACCGTGGCCTATTTTATTAGACGATACACCTGCCAATCGATTTACCACCTTATTTCGGTCCCCTAGGGTCTGTTTCACAGTTTCGTGACAGTTTGTTAAGCAAGTCTGTGGAGTAGTGAATGTGGAGAACCTCTGTTTAATTAGAGCAAAAATTAAAACGGTTTAGATTTTACTGGTTTTTTTTTCTTCATGTTCCTTATGTTGCCCTTTATGTTTCGGGGTCACGGTTACTATTATAACCATTCCGCAACCGTTTTGCTGGTTCGTTAAACCTTTAGAGGACCAAGCGACAACCGGCTGTCGCGCTGCTATTGTCTTTCTCTTGTATTTCGAAACACGTGCGTTTGAAGGTGTAATGTGTTTGTTATTGGTATGTAGCTACACTAAGTTCGACAGGACTGTTGATCTCGTAGGTAGTGACGCTGACTACTGCCAGTGATGGTGGTGTTGGTTCGATTCCTACCCAGGGCAAACTTAGTTATGAGAATGATTGTTTGATCAATGTTTGGGTGTATTTTTTCTATAACACATATGGATTTATAAATTGTATACGTATGTATGTCAGTTGTCTGGTCACCATAACATAGTCTCTGTCTAATTTGGGATCAGACGGCCGTGTGTGAGTTGTCCCGATAGATTAAAAAAAAAGAATCGATGTGTGAAACTGTTTCGACTTGGTCTAAGTGGAATTATTATTTCACTTTGACCATTTACAGGCACTATTGATTTTTTAAAGACTCGTTAGTTTAACGGATTGCGCTAGTTGCTTGTTCCAAAACATGGTGAAGGTTATACTCTATTCAATTAAGGTTTACAAAATCTTGGTTATAAATATTACTAATTATAAACCTGGAGAGTTTGTATACTTCGTATTTCTTGGAATTAATTTATATGATATTGCTTCTTATTCGAACCATTTATCGAAGAAAGCTGTAAGCTATACAACATCACGCTCAGCAATGATGAGTCCGACCAGAGAAAGAGGGAGAGAGAAATAACATTATAATTTCATACTTGAGTAAATCATAAAAGAAACGGTCTTGGAACATCATGTCACAGACAAAAGTGACGAGAATACACAAAGATATTGTAGCGAGTAATGATTTTGTGTTATACGTATGTATTGTACACACACCTTAGTACAGTCGCAAGCATAAATATCTTACGATGATTTCAAAAGGAAATTGACCAACCCACTATAGGACGCCGTTGCGCATAAAAAAAAATGGTATCTTAGTGTAAATTGGATATAAAAGAGGGGAGAGGTCGTACTTTCCAAGGAAATAAAAATTATCTACTTATTTTCAGGGTTTTTGTTGAATTTTGATTTATATGTTCAAGTTTTTAGGTTAGTTTTGTATCATAACTTCTACCAAAAAAAGTACTAATAATAACAATATTATGATTTATTTTCTCATAAAACAAAACAGAATAGTTTTAACAACCTAATGAAAGTCCCCAAGTAAATGGTAATTAGGTCATACCGTCATACGAAATCAAAGTGGCTTTATAGGCATAAAGAGTAGGTACAAAATATATAGAATAGGGTTTCCTATCCATTTTCGAATTGTTAAGATTTATTTATAATACGATGAAATCGTAATTTTTGTACGAAGTTTTCGAAGTAAGTTCATTTTACAAGTTAGGTCTCTTTTAACTCCTGAAATAATAAAGTGATCTTAACCGTTATAGTTTTCCTCCTAGCCGGCTATCGCTTGGTTGTCGAAAGGTTAACAGTTAATAGGTAAGACGAGGACGGACGAATGGACGAACGGATAGGGGGTCGGACATGACGAAACTATAAGGGTTCTTTTTGTAAAAACCATTCGTAACTAATTTATTATTGTAAACAGACATAATTTTATTCTAGTCATCATTGCAATGCGTGTAATTAAACATTTGTAATATTAATGTGTGGAAATAAAAATATTCAAAAGTCAAAGGCATTTATTTCACTTAGATTATTTTCAAGCATTTCTGAATTGTCAAAGAGAAGGTCGGTTATTCAGAATACTGTATGCTCTCAATGTGGAAGATCTACAGACAAAGCACGCATGTTGATGTCCATAAGCTCGTTCAACACTCATTACACTTCAATAATAACATTCCTGAGAGAAGAAGAGGATGTTCTTCTGACATCTGAAAATAAATATTACAACATATTATTGATTGATCTTAGCATTAGTTTAATAGGAAATTCGTCCGCGTGGAAGCCGAAAATGATTCTAATAGGATTTTCAATTAGTTTTTTTTTCCTTACCTGCTGTTTATTTATTTATTTATTCTTTATGCACAAAATTAATGTACAGAGGTGGACTTAATGCCTTAGGCATTCTCTACCAGTCAACCATCGGTAGTGCACAGCTGTGCTGTTACAGTTAGCTGTAGTTGTTAGTGCTATTGACTTGTACCATCTTTGGTATTATCCATAATAACAAATATAATGTTGATAATTAACAATAATGCACTCATTTCCCCCTACACTAATGTCAAAAAAGCGTGTCTTGAGAAAAGCGATACAAGACACAATACTATAATATTATAAGATACTAACCGTTGCCGGAGAAGTCCAGTATCGTAGAATTGTAACCATTGCATCCGTTGCTGCCCCCAGTTGGCGACGGGGTAGAGGATTTTTTAGAGCAAGGGTAGTATAATAGTCCACACAGCGTGTCATTTTTTTAACAATATTGTCGGTACTGCACAAAGAGGAAAATGATCCGAAATCATAAAAACGTCGACTAATAACGCAAAATAAACTCGATTTTCAATCAAAACATTCGTCGCTTTGTTTGACTTGAAAGTGTCAATTTTGACTGTTAACATTTGAATTTCCGTGGCAGTGCTACCCACAGCTAATAAAAATTAACCATAAGTAATTACTTAGACACGTAAATGCTTTTTGTAAGTAAAATAACATTATTTTAAAAATGTTAATTAAATATAAATTATTGGTAACGCAAAAAAACGTTATAGTCGTAATTATTTTTAGAATTATTTTTAGACATCAACGTGTGCCCCTAAAATATAATATGTAATACCATCAGTTAAGACTGATTATGGGAAAGTTTATGAAATTGGCAACATTGTTTTCACTTAAGTACGCCATTAAAGGAAGAATGCAACAAAGTCGAATAAATAACTAATTAAATATAAAATATTAACCCCCGGAAAGATTTCCATGAAGTTATTTTAAGAAAGTCAAAATAATATGTTATGATTTATATTTTTGTGGCTATACCCTCTTATTTTATAGCGATGCTAGATTTGGTCATACTCCTTTGGAAGCTTTAGTTGTTACTGCTACACTTCTGCTACATTACTGATCAAATTTAGCAGGACAGCCATCCGTTTTGTCTTGTTTGATAGGTTAAATCTATATGGTAATTAAATTCATCTTAAATCTTTGTCAACATCTATATAATTTATACAAAATGGTAAACTGATTATCTGACTGTTGATAAACCAATGCACAGCCCAAACCGCTATCCTAGATATATAAATCTTGCAAGGTATGTACTTTATGAAGAGTAAGATTTTTAGAATATGTAACGTAATAAAAATAAATATGTAAGACTTTAGTGTATGGTGATGGATTGATGTTTTGACATTCAGCTAGCAATATATAAAGGTGAAAGTTTGTTAGAATAAATGTATGTTTTTTACTGTATTTCGCAAAAGTTGTTATGCAGCTGGATAGACAGAAAGTCAACCTATACATAGTTCAAAAGTCTTTAATTATGTAAAATCTTTACACATTATGGATCAGTAAGTTCTAAATGTTTTTTGACAGAAATTCAAAGGAATTTTTTTTTCACTTTGTGTCAAATATTATGTAAGCTTGTAACTGTACAATATTTCTGTATGAAACAATTCCTTGTTATCGCTAATTGTTTTCTTATTAAAACGTGAAAAGGGAATAAAGACAAAAGAAATACATGTAGAGGTATATGCGAAAATGGTACCTATGAAAATGTATTGTCTAAGAAACATCATATGGATGAGAACGTGTTTTGGCCGCTGAATTACGTCCATTTTGGTCGAAATAGGAGTTTCATTATTAAGGGATATTATATTTTTAAGGGGTCTTTGGACAATACTTTTTTTTGAGCTGATTTTGTATGGTTTGAATAAAATACGTTTCATTTAAACTATAAGTTATTTTAATTAATTTTGCACGATCAGAATGAAAAACCTTTTAAATTTGACCGTACAAAATTACCTTAAGAAAAGTATCGCCCGAAATAGCCCTCAAATGTAATTATTATTTCCTCTTTCGGCCGAAGTGGGCGAAGCTCTACGGCCGAAACGCCTAATAAGCCATGAAAACGTATTGTCTTAGCAACATCATATTTCCGCCAAATATTCGCACCAGTTTTTTCTGCACAAAAAATTCGGAGAGAATGATTTTTACGACAACACTGCGAATGTGGTACAGACAGAATTGTCTCGTAAAACACGTTGCATGGAGGCATAATAATATAACGTTACGACTATTATCTGTAAGACGTGGATAGAAAGGTAAATGTTCTTTAACACACTTCTGTTGTCTCATGTTATGTTTAAAAGTGGTTATCACCCAGTGGTTAAGGCGGCACCTCTCATTGAGGTTGTGAGTTCGAATCCGGGCAATGTTACTGGCCACTTGTATGTTATCTGATGTAACTAATTAAAATATGTCTGTCTGTGTTAAGCACTTCCCTTGTTTTATTTATAATCTTTTTCAATTCATTTATGTACTTCCCATCAATTTGTAGGCCACGATATGCGGCTGAACATGTTAGAACTTTTTTTGTACTCTATTACTATCTTGCATGCAACGTACACCATGTTTACACAAATAAAAAATGTACTTACTTTCTAAAGTTTATCTTGGACATCACTGACATCCCGCGCCTCGGAAAGCACGAATTATAGCCGTTACGGGTAGTCATAAGCCATAAAGTTTCACCTGTCTAACCCAGGGGTGTCGTGTCGCCCAGTTACTGGGTTGTGCAGGTCTGATAGGCAGCCGCTTTACGTAAAACACTGATATCCAACTGAATCCGGTTAGGCTGGAAGCCGCCCCGGAACAAATTCGGGAAAAGGCTAGGGAGATGATGAAGATGATGATGTTATATTAAAAAGTCTCGCTCGCGGCTTCGCTCGCTTTAGAAAGAGACAAAAAGTAGCCTATGTCACTCTCCATGCCTTCAACTATCTCCACTTAAAAATCAAGTCAATTCGTCGCTCCGTTTTGCCGTGCAAGACGGACAAACAGACAGACACACACACACTTTTCCATTTAATATATTAGTATGGATACTGCGTCGCTTTTAATCATGTGTGAGTGAATGTGTGTTTCGTAGCTTCTAGACTTGCGCAATAAATGAGCTATTCGACATTCGTGAACTTTTTGATTCGATCTAGTAGTTTCTGAGATTAGTATGTCCAACCAAACTCTTTAATTTTAAATAATTATAGTATAATAATGCTTGAACATAATTATGTTGGTTTTGCTCCATAAAACAATTTAGAGACTTGAAGTGGTTGCTAATTTAATTCAGTATTATATAATTAGGTTTATTTTTAATTCTTCATTTGTTTATTGTTTCTATGATTCACACACTGATTCATTGTCTTTTGAACTGGTAGAAGGTTTCGTCTATGGTCATAATACTCATTGTAAAAATGTGAGCACCATTTGTATTCATTATCATATTTTTTTTATATGTCTTTAATTAGCATGTTTGTACCTATTATAGTAACTATAGTCGTATTATGGGTGTTATTTGTCTATATTAAGTACCTACGTAATATGTATTTATGTATTATACTAGCTGTCCCCCGCGGTTTCACCCGCGTTATATCATATTTTTGGTTAATAATAAAAGAAGATAAAGTCCCCTGGTCCTAAGCTACCTCCCCACTAATTTTCAGCCAAATCGGTTCTGCCGTTCTTGAGTTATAAAAGGTGTGTATAAAAGTATTTACGAGTATATCAGTTGTCTGATTACAATAGCACAGGCTCTGCTTTCGTAAGTGAGTTTACCTAACATATTTATTTATTTATAGTTTTTAAATATATCGTGTTATGATGGCCTAGTGGTTAAGGCACCCATCTCTGATGCAAAAGGTGTTGTTTTTTATAAATACCCTGGGACAACTCACACACGGTCATCTGATCCCAAACTAAGCAGAGGTTGTACTATGGTAACCAGACACTGATAAAGATATCTACTTATATAATTTATAAATACATACATATTAAAAGTAGATAGATGGTTTGAATCTGGGTGACTACCGATGTGAGTTTTTCAATTCATATGTACTTAGTTTCTAAAAATTTTCTTGGACATCACAGACTTTAGTAAAGGAAAGCATTGTGAGGAAACCTGGACTAAATTAATATAAGTCTGAAATCGCCAATCCACCTTGAGCAAGCGTGGTGATTAATGCTCGTGCCTTCTCTGTATGAGAAGAGGTCTTTGCCCTGCAGTGGGACAGTAATAGACTGACATTATTATTAATTAAATTGGTACTCTTCAAATTATTAGACTAATGTCTAATAAGTTAGAACAAATAAACTAAAATTAATTTTAATTAAAATACCGTCATTTTTAAATTGAATATTGAAATATTTACTAATTGCCTTTGTTTTCAGTAGACCGTAACCATTAAGTATTACCATTTAAAAAACGTATACATGAATTAAATAAAAAATCCGGTTTTCAACGCTTAAACTTCCCACGCACTTCGGTTGACCTTTGAACTTAAAAAGGCGGACGCTACAAACTCGGCTTAACGGAGTTAAAAACGTAGAAAACAGCGCTTTTCTGTTAATATTACTTGAGTTATAACACTTTTTATAAACTGTTATTAATTTTCGCCGGTTTTGAGATATAGTCATAGAAAATATTGTAAGCAAACCAAGGATAATAGATGAAAAAGTCTAAAGCAGCGAATGGCGAAATTTGTTCGTGCCTTTTCTTTATGTTAAAAGACCTATGCTTTACAGTGGGTCATCAATGAAACTTATTTACCTACCTGGTCATTCTTAATTTTTTTTTATTTAAAATTTGTTTCTATCTCTGTTCACTAAGTATCTAATACTAATAAAATATGGATCAGTGTTGTCTGAAATAATACAGGGGGACACTTAGAGTAGAAGTGGGGGATTCACATGGCTAGACCCCTTTGGCTTGCAGTGCGGTAACAACAGGCTGGTAATCTTATGATCAAAATGCCATAGTTCAGAAAACTCTGGTACGACAGTAAATAAAGTGTGTAATTTCGCTCAATTTTTATAAATTACTTCATCATCATCATCACTTCACTATAGTTTAAAACAAAGTCGCTTCCAGCTGTCTGTCTAGCACTATTGTCAGTTCCTATAAATGCTTAGAACTTTAAAACTACGCAATGGTTTTTGATGCGGCTTTTTTAAAAGTTAGGGTGATTCAAGAGCAATGTTTGTATGCATAATACGTGCTCATTATAGCAGAGATCCGTATTGCGTACTTTCCGTACTAATTCCGTACTTCCGTACTAATATTATAAATGCGAAAGTAACTCTGTCTGAATTTCTGTCTCTTCTTCACGTATAAACCACTGAACCGATTTGAATGAAATTTGGTACAGATAGAGTCTGGGATCCGAGAAAGGGCATAGGATAGTTTTCATCCCGGAAATCCCCCGGGAACGGGATCTATTAATCCACACGGACGAAGTCGCGGGCAAAAGCTAGTATTATTATAAATGCAAAGATTTATAACACCCGTACGAAACTGGAAAAGGTCGCTAGTTTCCAAATAAAATGAAAAGTAGGTCTCAAGGTCGCGAGATGTCACTCTGTCTTTTATTTCTATGATCCTCCTCACATCACGGTTGATGTACTACTGACTTAGAAAGGTTTTTATTATCCTCTTAGATGGGAGTTACCAAGCTCCACTATTGTATTAAGGAAAAAAATCGTCAAAGTAGAACGTTCGAGATTTTTTTGCACTGTCGTGTTATGATATTATTATGTGTGTTTCTAATTTGGGCGGTATGAATATCGAAAAAATATAGACATGACCTAATTTAATAACAATTAATGATTTGAAAAATTCTGATAATTTATACAAAATTGTATTTTTATTGCATGAAATATCAATTACTTACAATATACTAACCAAGAATTCTAATCCCGGAAAATTTTTGATCATAGTATTAGGTCGGAAATTTTAGGTGTTATCTATTTTTTTGATAGTAATATCACCCAAATTGCGATCACTGATTATGACTGTGACATAGCACGTTTTCTGTTGTACGCATGCAAGTGAACCCTCTATAGTTACCACTTTGCTCCCAAGGGACATAGTGAGATGTGTTTATTCAACAGTACTAGTAGTAATGGCATAAGTGATAATGAGGGTTTTTGCGTATGAAAAATCCGCCAGATGGCAATACGTAGGCGTGAGGTCCAACTGCAGCATGATTGGTGAATTTTGACATATCTGTCAAGTCATTATCAGATAGGTATGTCAAAATTCACCAATCACGTAGCAGATAGACCACACGCCTACGTATTGCCATCTAGTGGATTTCTCATACGCAAAAACCCTCATTGTGATAAGTGAAGTTTCATCAACATCCTTCAAATTGGCGGGAAATTTGTAATTTTTTATGATATTTCCTTACATTGTCTCCAAGGGTGTGTTCTTTGTTTTAAGAAAGAATTGTTAGAAGGTCCAACCCTAAACAGGTGAAATAGAAAATGAAAAATCGTTTATTGCTAGAATTTTTTTTTCACAGTGGATAGATGTTTCAACATCCACGCGGGTGAAGCCACGGGTGAAAGCTAGATTACAAGATACGAAATCCTTGGCTAAAACGAAAGTACCTGTAATAAAAGTCTGTATCTTTTTTAACACATTTTTAATAATTTAATGGCTTACGGCTTGGGGATGTGGTGTTGAATTTTAATTTAACTTATAATGATACTTGATCCTTCTGTCGTACCTATCTTTTGTAGAAAAAAATTTAGTTTGTCGTTATTACCCGACGGTTAAAAAGAACCTGTTTTGGTTAGTTTGATGATTAAAAAAAAATGATTGAAATGATTTTTATTTCTGTAAATAGGTAATAAATTACACTTTTACAAGTCATTTTTTTTTTTCTTATTTTAATCGAACGATGGGGCCGGTTTGATTTCTTTATCATCAGCCAAAAGACATCTACTGCTGGACAAAGCCTCCCAAAACATCTCTACATGCATCGGTCTTGCACCACCCGCATCCAATGGGAACGGGATTCCATCAAGGTCGTTGGACCTTGATGGAATCATCAGTCTATCTTGCGGGAGGTCTGCCCACAATGCGTTTTGCGGTACGCGGTGACCACTCGAGAACCTTTCTGCCCCAACAGCCGTCAGTTCTAAGAGCTATGTGTAAATGTTGATTCTTTGAGGCATCATAATATATACGTTCTGTTTGGATTGAGTCCCGTGGGTGCATTTTAAATAAAAACTTTTATACTGTTAAAGAAAACAATTTATTATACTGTATTTTCTACACTCAAAGGAATATGCTTACTTAGACAAATTGTATAGAAACCAATTTGATTGACTGATTGACTAGAGAGGTAAAAACTGACTAACTACAAAACTGAATAATTTTGCCTTTTTATAAGCTTTGGAGTAACGTGCAAGCAACCGGGGGGCCTAGTCTGCTATTACAATCGTGTCAATGACCAGTCATCGGCCGGATTTTTGACAACTTTGACAGCTTTTGTATGGGAAATGTATCAAAAGTTTGACGTTACACGTCAAAAATCGATCATTGAGACACGATTGTAATAGCAGACTAGGGCCCCGGGTTTTTTGCTTACTTGGGGCACACAGGCATTTACTACATACATGTATTTGTTTATAACAGTTTCCTTTTTTTGGGATGGGAAATCATCAAATGACTCCTCCCTCTCTGGGCGAAGCGGAAAGGAGTGTCAGACTTCAACTGACTAAAGCCCATCCATTTTCCTTCTTAGCCCTTTGTAAGCAGGGCCACAGTTCCCTGTCTTTTTAGGGTTCCATAGTCAACTAGGAACCCTTATAGTTTCGCCATGTCTGTCTGTCCGTCTGTCCGTCCTCGCTTAATCTCTGTGACCGTTAGCACTAGAAAGCTGAAATTTGGTGCCAATATGTATATCAATCACGCCGACAAAGTGGTAAAATAAAAATTGGATAAAAATGATTTATTAGGGTAGCCCCCTTATATGTAAAGTGGGAAGTGATTTTTTTTTAAATTTCAACCCTAATGTGTGATATATTTTTGGATAGGTATATAAAAATGAATAGGGCTTTACTAAAATAATTTTTTGATAATGTCAATAATTTCGGAAATAAAAGCTCCAAAAGTGAAAAACAATGTGTCCTCCCACCCCTAACATTTGAACCATAAGTTTAAAAAATATGAAAAAAAATCTGAAAAGTAGAACTTTATAAGGACTTACTAGGAAAATTATTTTGAACTTGATGGATAGAACAGTTTTCGTACAAAAAAGACAAATTGGTTGTACAAAATAATTTCTGCTTACTTAGTATGTCAACGTAAAAAATAGCCTTTTTTTAAACTCATAAGTGGGAACACTTATTGTGATGATCGGGAAACTACGGTACCCTACACTGAGCGTGGCCCGACACGCTCTTGGCCGGTTTTTTATTTCTCTTTTGCTTTTTTCATTCTGTACTTCGGTTTCTTCCCTTCCTTCTTGGGTTATGTTTTTATACATTTTATTCCCTATTTCTCTTTTTGAAATGTTACTAGCTATTTTCTCAAGCGTTGTTCGCTCATTTTCATGCCAACTTTCATCCTCTAATGTACCCCGCCCGCTGAATTTCAAGCAATCGTTTCTGCGCGTCTCAACGTCATAAAAGAGAAGTACTGTGCAAAATTCATAGTCTTGGACAAAATATTATTACTACTAGCTTTTGCCCGCGGCTTCGCTCGCGTTAGAAAGAGACAAAAAGCCTATGTTACGCAATCCCTTCAACTCTCTCCACTTAAAAAATCACGTCAATTCGTCGCTCCGTTTTGCCGTGAAAGAAAGACAAACATACAGACAGACAGACAGACAGACACACTTTCCCATTTATAATATTAGTATGGATTAAACAAATTTAAAAAATCCCAGCTGTGTTTTTACGATATTTTTTATCAAGTTATTCATATCCGGTATTAGTTTCTGAGTCATTCATTCACGTAAAAAAAACTTAATCCTTTGATTGTGATCAATAAAATACCTGAAAATTAGCATGATAACGTTCATTGGATACAAAAAAATAAGATGTTTAGGTGAAACATACTAAATCCATACTTCCATACTAATATTATAAATGGGAAAGTGTGTCTGTCTGTCTGTTTGTCTTTCTTTCACGGCAATACGGAGCGACGGATTGACGTGATTTTTTAAGTGGAGATAGTTGAAGGGATGGAGAGTAACATAAGCTACTTTTTGTCTCTTTCTAACGCGAGTGAATCCGCGGGCTGAAGCTAGTATAAATATATTTCTGTAAATATGTAGGTAAACAACAAATTACGACACAGAAAATGCTATAACTTTACTAACCCATTACATTGAAAGCTCTTTGCTATTATTATCAAGGCCAAAATTAGTGTTCATTTAGTTAACTGAAAGCTAAAATGAACCCGAATTCTTTATAACAAAGAGTTTTATTTGGATCTGGTATATTTGTACGAAATACATTTTTACAAAGGCATTACGTCTTTACGGGAATGGGCATTTGCGAAAATAGAATAATTATTTGCGACTGCACATTCATAAAAAGACATTAGAATAACGATGTGCTTTGAACAAAATAACACTAACTCAATTTTACAAGGAATTCAGTGTTTTAAACAATTCTATAGAAGCGTTATTTTGCTTCTTTCAAAGTTTCTCGCCAAAAGTAAATAAATTCAACTTTTTATTTCACATTAATTTTGCTAAATTATTTCCTAAAATATTAGCTTTTTTTCGACCAATCCACAATCGATATGACAATAGTTTTATTAAAATTTTTAACAATGCAATGAGGGTGACCTAAAAATGATGCAATACCAAAAATGAAAAATATATTAATGCTCGTGCCTTCTCTGTATGAGAACAGGTCTTAGGCCCGTATTAATAGAGGTCACTCAATTCTGAGACGCTCTCAAGTTTATTGCTGTCCTTATTTTTTCCCTTTAGAATGACAAGGACAGCAAGAGACTTGAGAGCGCCTCGGAGTTGAGTGACGTCTATTAATGCGGGCCATAGTTCTGCAATACTAGATAAGCAGCTATTATAAGAATCCTGAAAATCGCCATTGTGTTTTTTCAACTTCTTTTATCGAGTTATTTATATCCGGCATTAGTTTCTGACTCATTCATTCACGTAAGAAATATTACTTATAAGCCTTTAATTGTGATCAATAAAAACACTTGAAAAATATGATAACGTCATTATACTTTTGGCCCATCAATAAATTAATAAATCGCCTTCGACAACTCACACACGGATTGATTCCAATCTAACCAGAGCTTGTGCTATGGTAACCAGTCTAGTTTATAAATACAATATTAATTTATTTATAAATTATAGATAAATTACTTACACCCAGACACAGAACAAACATGCTCATCACACGAAGTTTGTCCTGGATGGGAATCGAACCCACGACCTCCGGCTAAGTAGTCAAGGTATCTAACCACTAGACCATCAGGGCCGATACTATCAATCATAAATGGTCTTAATTCGACCGGTTTTTTTTTATTTTAGCAATCTGCACACCTTCTTTTATAAACTTTGGGTGCGAAATTTCATAATCCTTTTTTTTTTTTTTTGGTGAGTGGGAAATCATCCAATGACTGCTCCCGTCCTGGGTGCGGCGGGAGGGCGTGTCAGACTCTTACTGACTAAAACCCACTCATGTTCCTTCGATTGCCCTTTATGTTCCAGGGTCACGGTAACCATTATAAACATTCCGCAACAATTTCATAATCCTCCGCGCATTTCAAGCAAAAAGGAGTACAAACTTTTTTTCTTCACGTATTTATAAATACATTTATTTACTGACACTCCACATATATCTTTCATTTTTAAAATAAGATCGTAAAATCGTCTCTAAACGAATCAAGATTTGAGCTAGCAATCAATTGCATGACGAAGTATTTTTGCATTTTTTCATTTTTCTCGAAGAGAACTTTTTTTTTTGGTGAGTGGGAAATTATCAAATGACTTCTCCCGCCATGCAGCGGGAGGGCGTGTCAGACTTTTACTGACTATCATGTTCTTTCGGTTGCTCTTTATGTTCCGGGGTCACGGTAACTATTATAAACATTCGCAAGTCTCGGAGAGTATTGACGTCATTCTTAGGTCTTTGACATCCGTTACAGAATTGCAGACTTATTTTGAAAGGGTTGAGAGTAGGAAATAATAGTCTTATACCAGATTTGGTCCCAAATTAAGCAGAAACTGTATCTACAATGGATACTAGGCCACATTATTTATAAAGAAATTACACCCAAACACAGAATAAACAACCATACTCATTACACAAAAAAAAAGTGAGCCGTCTCGGGACGCCTGGCAGATGTGAAACATCGACATTACATCATCGCCACACAGTACACAAGACTGTGACTGTATTATACACCATCATATAGCGTGGCGACGCGTCGCCACGGCATGCGTCGCCACGCCAGAAATTTGTTTTACGTGCGGCTATAGATGTTTCACATCAAAAATTTACTCGAATGGGAATCGCTCCCACGATATTTGGCTAAGCAGAATAATAAAACAAAATGTTAAATAAAGAACAATAAAACAAAATGTTAACTATGAATGAAAAAACTTTACAAACACGTATAGTATCCAAAATTGTTCACTCTTCGGCCTGTTGAATGTTTCTCAGTGACGTCATAGACATTAGTAATCAATGAGTGACGTCAGCGGACGAACAGCTCAGAGACAAAGAGAGAGAAATAGGTCTATCTCTCTCACTCATAGCGAGCTATACCGATTTTCTGTCTCCCTCTGTTTTCTACTGAAGCAGTTCGGATACAATGACTGATATTGTAACTCAGATTTGATAAGAAAATAATGAAAAATAAATACGGAAGCCATTTTCTATCTAGTTATATTTTCATTGAAGTAATTGCCTACTTTCACTCAAAGCAAAAATTCATTTAGTTTTAAACAAAATTCAGTTTACTGAGTACGAAAGAGGTTTGTGTACTGAAAATTCTAAATTAAACGTCGAGGTGTGTATCCGAATGGACTTCTTTTAATAGTCATTGTTCTGTCAGTAATTTATCAGATTTGACGTGTGTGCTGCTATTGTTATTAAAATTATTTGTTTTGAAGTGAAAACAATACGGTATAGTTATAAAATAGGCACTTTACGAGGTATATTTTGAGTAGTGGCTGGACAATGGACATAGTGTTACATACTCCTGAAAAAAGTATTTTTTTCGAACAATCAGTGAAATATTTAACTTATAAAACATTAAAAAATATTATTTTTTTGTAATGAACCATTCTCACGGTGTTCATGTACCTATTCAAATTATATTCTCATAGCATATCATCAGTTCTTATCTCTATGAGTTGATAAAATGACCACATCACAATCCTGATAAAAGAAACTCTGTCATTTCGTTTATAACGTTAGAAGTGCGGCCACATATAACATAGTAAATAAATTAAAGTGTAAATTATATGAGAAATTGTGAAAAAAGCCAGTTAACGCGCGTACAAAAACCATACGAATTTTCAAATCTCAAAATGGGAATTTTTTGTCAAATCAACTTGAATAAACCACCGGACGGCGCTTTTTATAGTGGAGAACTCGTTTCGGGAATGATAAAATATGCTGTCGACGAACCAACGGAAATGGAGAAAATAACTGTTTCTTTGAAAGGCATGGGTCATTTGAGGATTACAGAGAGAACCAATAGGAAGAACGGAAGACGCACCTATGTTAGCAAAGAAGTCTATGTTGATATAGATGAAGTCGTCAACAATGGAAAAATGACTGTTCAACCAGAGTCCTATGAGTTGGGATTTAATTTCCGTCTACCTCAAAATCTACCTCCGTCTTTTGAATACTACAAACACATCCACAAGTACCGCGTCAATTGCAAGATTAAATATTACGTCCGCATAAAATTTGATAGACCGGGTTGGTTCTCTTTCGCTAAACATTATAGAAAGGAAATTACCATAGCATCCACTATTACACCAAGACTACCGATGGAACCCGTTATGTATGGAGAAAGAAGTAAATTGCTCCAACTATTCTCCAGTAAAACTAGCACAGTTATTATGAAAGCGAACATTCTTAACTCTATAATAGCAAACGGAGGTAAAATTGAAATCGAATCTGAAATTGAGAATAATACTAATATAACTTTAAAAAGTGTTGAAATCAAACTGATTGAAGTTCACACTTTCAAGGCAACAGGACATACTGAAGTGAAAGCTTATGAAGATGTACCAAATTGCGAGAGTAAGACAGGTTCTATTAAACCTGAAGCGACCCAAACTATGCCTATAGATATTATCGTTCCTTCGGATATTGTATCTTTAGATAATGCTAAGATAGTGTCAAGGGATTACATAGTCAGAATAACAGCTGAAGTACCGATGCCTCATAGAAATGTTGTGTTGGAGATACCTGTGCAAATTGGCGATGATGTGCAACGAGAGGAGGTTTATGATCCTCCTCCAACATATTGGGAAGCGATGGGAGAAGCAAAAAAAGAGGATGATGATGCTAGTGATGACGAAACAGGTGGTGGTGATGAAAAGGGAGAGAAATCTTGAATATTTCTAACTGTTATTGTAATGGCATTATTGGTATGGTGGTTGTACTTGCATTTATTTCATTCAAAAACATGAGGATCTGTGGGATTCAGGAGGTTGTATATTGAAATTTTTAAAAGTATTCCAGTGTATTGGGAATTTTGGGATCATAATATAACAGTTTCTGAAATTATTGTAATCGAATATGACAATACAATGTTATTTGCTTAGGGTATTAATGCTTTAGAAATGCTCTTTTTATGCCAAATATTTTACATATTACTTTTTTACCTATTTATATTTATATGTTTTTTACTATTGTACTTAACTTATATCAAAATCTATATAAAGCATTATATTTATCCGTTAGTCGGATTTGTAAGTATTATTACTTACGAGTTAAATGTCATTTATATCTTCACAGCGTGCAGCTTGTAAACATATTGTTTTAGATAAAAAGTTTGTAATTTCAGTAGTTTTGTTTTATTCACTTTAAATCTCCATATACTTAGGGCCATATTTCAGCAGGACATCAAATTCAGCAATTTGCGTCTTCAAAATGTTTGCACTTGGTGGCATAACTGGTTGCGCCACTAAGCGTATTTGTCAAAACGTTTGTGTGTTCGATACAGTGTAGTATGAACCTTATTCTTTTGAGTCGACAATATAGTTTGTATTACTCAAGTAATACAAATGTTTTGTTAAACACGTCAATGGGAGAGTCTTGTCTCTCACACGTGGTCAGAGTCTTCAATAGCATTAACTTATCATGTCCTTGAATTCGTAGTATAGTATCTTATCGATTGTAGTTTGTTACTTTTTTAAAAATAGTTTTAATCGTCACTTCTCTACTTATCAAATTGATAAATATTAAAGTGCTGATAATAAGACCGCCAGCTTAAATACTAACTTTACCTAGTTCAGTATTAATTTTGTTTAAATATCTTAGGACTTACACAGAGTTATTTGGACCCTGTGTAAGTTGTTCTGACATATTTAATGTTGACAAACTTGACTGAATAGATCTACTTAAACTTGCTCCAGGAGTATACTACAAGGTCGATGCATTGACTACGCCGTGTGACGCGTGCTTAGCGTGCGTCATATTGGCTAGCGTGTGCAATGATAAAGAAGTGGGTGTGGGCGGAGAGGAAGGGAGAGTCAGACTTATACTGACTAAAACCCATCCATGACCAACATCTTAGACCTTTATATCCGAAGCCGCGGTATCTTTTTCGAATAACCTGCAGCATCGGGCTTCTGCAATTTTGCTGATACCTCTTTGAGACGCGTGTGGGACATGAGCGCGCCTCTGCCGTCGTCACAGCCTGTTGTCGTTCGACATCGTCGTTAAAAGATGGTGAGCTAGTCCATTACTCTCCGCCCACAGGAGCCGGAGGCCTCCGACGCCTGGCCCGCAGCGGCTGCTGGGACTTATCATGAAGCCTCGAAGGTGCTTGCATTCGGTGAATGGTATTTTCATACAAATCTTATTGCGTTAGTAACTGAATAGATATAATAATAAATAATTATAAATATCTTGTGACAACTCACACACGTCCATCTGATCCCAAGCTAAGCAGAGCTTGTGTTATGGTAATCAGACAACTGCTATACATACTTATATAATTTATAAATAAATACATATTAAGTTAAATAACACCCAGACACAGAACAAACAATCATGCTCACCACACAAAGTTTGTCCTGAGTAGGAATCGAACCCACGGCCTCAGGCTTAGCAGTCAGGGTCACGGACCACTAAACCAACAGGCCCGTCAATAATAATATAACTAGATGAAAACCCGGCTTCGCTCGGGTGAAATGTGACTCATAATACACCTCTAGATATAAAATGTAGGTAGACATTTCTGTAGTTATTAGTTCTCAAGGAATATAAATATAGGAATATAAATAATAGGCAAGCAAGGCATAGATTCGTATAGCTTCGGTCATTGTGTTTAATAAATATAGTAAATAAAAACTGCAATAGTTTTTACATAAATAATTTTTATTTTTAATCAACTAACATAAACATAACATAAATTAACATAACAAATAACTTTTAAGGTTAATTCTCTGTAGTCCTTTCTTTACTTTGGCAGGTAGATAAGTTACTACTTACTAATTAAGAAAAAAAAAGTAAAATGTTCTTTATTCAACTCGCCTAAATCAAAAATAATATTGTGAAACCCGAAGTAGTCACCCGAGAATTTGGCAACGGTACTTATTAAGAAATATCAATTAAACATCACAGATTGATTATCATAAAATTTCTCTATATACTTATAACATTTTTCGTTAAATATTTTTCACCTTTCAGGCCTTGTTCAGTGGTATTAATAATTAGAATTTTTATATCATCAAATTTTTTTTTAGCCTTAAAATGATTAGCATCAGATGTATTTGCCTTTGTATAAATCTAATAATATATCTGGAATTGGCTTTAATGTTCTATCTGCGTCTATGTATACCTTCCCATTATGACAACAGTTTTTAAAATGATTTTTAATTTTTTCACCTAAAAAATGAAGTGCTTGACAGTAAAAACATTCATTAATCATAGAACAAACTGAATGTACAGATACTTGAATGGTGTTATTTGAAAGTGCTAAATATACATAGTTAGTCCGTGGATGATGTTCTGTAGTCAATATGCTTGAATATTTACGTTTCTTCGGGGGTCTACCTGCCATTTGAAATGTTTTCTTTTTAATCTTCTTTTAAAGAAACAGAATCACTGCTGACTGACAGCATTGATTCTTGGAGCTACATCGTTTTTTTCTCTTGGTACGAAGAAACATCATCTCTTCCCAAACGTGACACTGGCAGAATAGTCGAAACCGGCTCACGTGCCAAAGAAAAAAAAAACATCTCTTCTGTTAGCGTCAACTCTTCATTATCCAACTTAAAGGAGAAAATATACAAATATTCAAATAATAATAAATAATTATTTTATATGTATGTAGGTATATCCTCACACCTCTATCTGGTAATAAGTGTTATTTTTCATTTTACTGTACTCGGTGAACTGCACCATTAACTTACCAGAAAGGTATCATTGATTGGTCAGATGCATCAGGAGCAGTTTGATTTTTTGGAAAAAGTTTTGAAAGTGCCCGAGCCTTTGTTATTCTTAACAGCCTAATTGTTTCCAGGCCACAGCACTTGCAATAATTGAAATTATCTGTTAGAATAGATGGACTGATTCAAGTACACAGTGTAATGTCTAATTGTATAATAAGAACCAGCCAAGTCCAAGTTGTACTTGTGTATGGAGGGTTCCATTTCATTATAAAGAAGAACGGCTAAAATCGTGTCTCTTTCTTTATGTGTTCATGACACCTCAACACAGGCTATGCATGTAGTCACTTATTATTTGTCGGGTTATAGAGAAAAAATATTGAGCCGCTTACCGAGTATAATGTTGTCGCATTCCACACATCGGCTGCAAATTTGCATTTGCTTCCAGTTTCTTGCAAATATTTTGGCATTACAAAAATTGCATGCCACTGGAAGTAAATAAGTACTTGTTATTTGAATGCAGAAATTCTTACAATTCACTTTATAAGCATAAAACAGAACAATATTCACTTAAAAGCACAACCTGCCTACATACCTACTAAAATACTACCCACCATCTTTACGAAGAGCCCTTCGCTTCATCCATTTTCCACAATTGTGACAATGTTTACCAAATGCAGAATTATTTAATTTAAGAAGCAAGAAGATTCGGCTGTTAACAAAATTATATATAGGTATCAATCATAATGTATGAAGGTAATCTAAAATTCTAAAATAAATAAATGAATGATAATATTGTAAATCACTATGAAAAACTAAATGACATTTGAACTGAAACAGAATAAAAATATTTATTTTTGTTATGACTCACTCAATGTTTCCGTCAACACTAAAAAAAACTAAAAAAAAGTTTTTCGGGCGCAACATCAAGACCTTTATTCATATTCTTAACACTCAGACAAACATCCTAGCTATTTGTCCCTAGGTGTACCAGTAACTGATGACAAAAATGATAAATAAAATATGATGAGAGCAACACTGGGGAAAAAGGATTAAAATATTTTGATACTTACACTAATTGTTTATTAACAATACTAATATTATAAAGAGGAAATATTTGTATGTATTTTTGTTTGTTAGTCTTTCACGCATTAACTACTGAACGGATTTTGATGAAACTTTACAGAATATTACAGAATAATTATCGCCTATGTCTTATTAGTTATTATTAATCAGAATAAGACATAGGTGATAATTTGTGCAGTTTATTCAACAGTGATGTTTGATTAGTTGTATTTTTCTATGAGCCGATGAGACGATTGAATAAGATTCGGTACATCATATAGTCTGGGACCCAAGAAAGGACATAGGGTAGTTTTCGTCCCGGAAATCCCCCGGGAACGGAAATGAAGTCGCGGGCAAAAGCTAGTATAAAATAAATTAAGATAAACCCAATCTATAATATAAGTACTTTATTTACACAACAAAAATGAAAGAAATGGTTATTCGCTTTGTGATTGGTATCCCAGTTCGTTTAGCGCATTGACTATGGTAGTGATCGTCACATAAGGCAAGTCAAACGTCTTTAGGCGGCTCATGTGAATCTGACACCAAGGCTACTGCCTTCTTCATCGGCCTTCTGCCATAATTCGTCGCATAGTATTAGTACACGCCCCTGTAATAAGCCAAAGTTATATGTTACGCAATATATATATACATATGATAAACTCATATAAATGGATATTATGAAACAAAGTATCAACTTTAGCGACTCATACTATCCAGTCAACGCAAGCTAAGCACGCGGTCTAAAATCGAAAATTGCGTGTAAGCTACACCTTCTTCTTTACAGATTTATCAGTACACATTATAAACAGTGCTTCTGGATTGTAACCGCGGTGGTTTCTTAGTCATTCTTTCACTTTTTACTAAAGATTTCACGAAAATAACAAATGTAAACAAACAAACGTAATGTCACTTTACAGATGACATGACAACAATACCATATAAAAATCATTATTTGTTTTACTTTTTTTTTGTCATGAGTTACTGGTACACATATAGGTATGGTCGGAATAATGTACTTTTTTGACGCGACAACGTGTTGATTGGCGAGACGTATTTGAGAGATAATATATTGTCTACTCAAAATGGCGACTGCGGTTTGTCCGTCAGTGTCATTACTCAAAATTTAATGAATTAATAAAACGAAATAATCTCCGTAATCCGAATTTTGCGGATATATGTTGTCGACTCGAAATCGATATTTTTTTATGTTTTGTTATTCAGGTAATGTTTCGATCGAGTCTACCGTACCCCTTGACGAAATTATTAATATAGATGTTACATTCTAATGATAAATAAGTAAAACTACGTAGTAAATACTGAAATTTTATTCTAGTTTTATGGGACAAAATATTTCATAGATATTTTAGATTAGCTTTATGTTTGATAAGATAATATTTTGCCTATATAACATCTCTGTCAAAACATTAATAAAGAAACGCCGCGTTGTCCTCATTCAGTACGTCAGTTTGTAACTATCGACCACTAAGGAAGGTTGTTAGCTAGTTTTATACATGTTGGAGTGAGTGTAAAATAAGTACTTCATTTTGACATTAAATTAGACACAGTGTTACACAGTTGAAAAACAATTCATTCGATACTGAGGAATGGTCTGTGCTTATCGCGTATTAATTATCAGTTGTTCAATGTATTGATAACTTAATCGTATTTATCATAAACTAAACAATTTATATTACTTCAGCGAAAACCTTGGAAGGCCTTCAATTTGACACATAAAATGGTATTGTACCTGAAAACAAAATATTAAACAGTGAACAGTGAAAATACGGACTTTGAAACTTAAAAATGGGAATTAAATGTGAAATCAACTTAAACAAACCACCAGACGGTGTATTTTACAGCGGTGAAAATGTTTCTGGAATTATCAAATATGAGTTAGATGAAGCTATGGACGTGGAAAAGATAACGGCTTCCTTGAAAGGAATAGGTCGGTTGCTTCTAACACAGTCACTTGATACCGGCCCACGTTACTTTAATAATAGCGAGAATTACGTGGACACTGATGACATAATTCAAGAAGGAAAACAAAGTATCCAACCAGGGTCGTACCAGCATAAATTTAATTTCACGTTGCCCCAGAATTTACCTCCTTCTTTTAAATACTCCAATTATGTTCAGAGTTATCAAGTGCAGTGTAAGATAAAATATTATGTTCGCATAAAATTTGATAGACCAGGCAAGCTCGGATTCGCCAAACACTATAGAAAGAAAATTATTGTAGTGTCCACTATAACGCCAAGACTACCGATGGAACCCGTCATGTATGGAGAAAGAAGCAAATTACGACAACTATTCTCAACTAAAACTAGCACAGTTATCATGAAAGCGAACATTCTTAACTCTGTATTAGAAAACGGAGGTAAAATAGAAATTCAATCTGAAATCGAGAATGATACTAACCTTGATTTGAAGAGTGTTGAAATTAAATTGATGGCTATGTGTACATTTAACGCAATAGGACTCCCTGGTTTAAAGGCTTATGAAGAAGTACCTAACTGTGACAGTAAAACAGGATCTATTAAAAGTAAAGCTACCAAAAATATCCCGATAGATATTACTGTTCCATCGGATATTGTTTCTATAGACCATTCTAAGATTGTGTCAAGAGATTATTTAGTTCGAATAACAGCTGCAGTACCGATGCCTCATAAAAACGTTGTGTTGGACGTACCCTTGCAAATCGGAGATAAAGTCCAACGAGATGAGATGGATGACCTTCCACCGTCGTACTGGGAAGCGATGGGGGAAGCAAAGAAAGATGATGAAGATTCAAGTGATGATGATGCAGAAGGTGATCCATCTACTTCTTCGTCTTCAGGAAAGGGGAAGAAGGTTTGATTGTCTTTACCAATGGAAGATTGCGTTAGTGTGTGTAGCAATAAAATATAATAAGGTTTACATAAAAATATAATAATAATAACATAAAAATGTGTGGAGTTTAGGTATGCACCTCTATTTCAAATCAGAGTTTTGAGTATTTCACACGTTGCAACAGTTTGGGAAATAATTTTTGTTTAAATATAAAACGCAATGTTGAATGTTATACGTTTTAACTTTCATTCATTTAGGAATACTTTGTTTACGTAAACTGGCAATGACTATTTAAATTGTATTAATTTGTTGTCAAGTCTGGCCAAGGCGTAAATTTGTTATTTTTATAGGATTTGTACTTTATGCTTTCTGTGACAAGATTTAAGATTGTTTGTATTTTAACAGCGTGTAAGTGTACGTTATTTTAGATTGATATAAAGTTCATTGTTTTAGCACTACTGTTTTATTCATCACAAATTTCCATATTTATAACTTACTATTATTTGCAAAAATGTTGTATTTTTCAACTTCCACTTATATTACGTCATCCCTCATGACCTAAAAACAAGCCTGTTGGTCTAGTGGTTAGTGATCTCCACTGCATATCTGAAGGTCGTCAACTCGATTCCCACTCAGGACAAACTTTGTATGGTGAGCATGATTGCTTGTTCTATTTCTAGATGTAATTTATCTTTGTCAATGTAACGGAATGACACGGGGGTGAGTCACGGTGCAAAATGATATAGCAGATATATCAGCTTTTCATGTTTTGTTATGATTTGTGTTTGTTACAATAATGTCACTTTTTTTACTAACATAGTTTTTAAGTTATACTAACAAAATTGAGTCTTAGTTACTTGAGCAAATAAATTATTATTATTCTTATTATTATAATGTAGCGTAAGTTTCACCAAACTTTTGTAACTAACTAGTAAAAGTTTAATTTAAAGGCTAGTAGGCTTAATTTATTTCATCTTAAATGTTAGTAAGATTTGGCATTAAAGGTATTTTTGGCAGATCAAGACAAATTACTGCGAATGCTCTTAAACGTTGCCTTGAAGGTATCAAGAGTAACAATATTCGGCGACGCACGTAATCCGCGGGGTAAGTGTGGAACGGCTATTAAAGGTGTATGGTACATTTCTTTTTTGAGGTTGGGAAATCATCAATTGACTTCATAGTCATAGTCATAGTCATTTATTGCATTCCATAATGTTACAATGTTACATACAGGTGATATGTAGTAAATAGAATCAATCATGGACCCTGTTGGGCACAGCAACACAGTTATTAGGTAGAGGTTCTCCCGCCTTATGTGTCAGACAGTCCGGGGCCGAGGTAACTATTAGAACTATACCGCAAAAAAAACCCCGTGCTAAAGCTGCTTTTTCGGCGCGCGTGAATCAAAACACGCCTCGGGCGGCGAGCTACCAAATGTCGTCTTGTGACTTTCGAGTTTTATGGCACAATTGACAAATAAAATCGACGTAATTACTAAATCTATATTACAGTTTATCTTATCAATAACGTCACAATAGCGATAATTTCTATTTTATTTTATCGACCTTTAGTCGACATATCAATCGGAATTAACGTAATTCCGTACTAATTCCTGTAAACAACACCAACGCAAAATAATTCGGTCTGTTACACTTTTGTTGACAGAGATATGAACTTGTCCTTGGTTTGACGTAATTCTTGATGACATTTTTCATATAAACTACTAGCTGTTCCTCGCGGTTTCACCCGCATTACGTTAGGTTTTTGGTTACTGATTCGCTCCCGTGGGACCTAGCCTGATATTATAGCCTATGTTACTCGTGGACAATGTAGCTTTAGTAGGTGAAAGAATTTTTAAAATCGGTCCTTTAGTTTTTGATTCTATTCATTACAATCAAACAAACAAATATACAAAGTTTTCCTCTTTATTGTATTAGTGTAGACTAGCTTTCGCCCGCAGCTTCGCTCGCGTGAATGTCATAACGTCTTTTTACACCTTTTTAGGGTTGGAATTTCCAAAAATCCTTTCTTAGTCGATATTTACTCTTTACAAAAAACATATCCTCCAAGTTTCATGTCTCTAGGACCAGCAATTTGGGCTGTGAGTTGATGTATTAGGAATCCGTCAGCCAGTCAGTTCACAATTTTATTATAATTAAATATTATTGACCAGATAAACAAACAGATTCTAAATAATAAAAGTAAAAGCTTCGACATCGTCGTTATTAATTTATTACTGTCATATCATAAAGGAAGGCTCCTTCTTTATTGCTTTCAATAAAGTTTAGAAAACACTAGTTAAAACGAGTAATTTTTGACGAAAGAAACCACTTCTATTCAGTGACCTGCCTAATTCTAAAATAAAGGTTTTATAAACCTTTATTACTTTTAAACTCAACTTAAAAAAATCAAATAAAAAATGAACTCGCTATTTGTTTTACTCGGTATTATTTTTTTGTTGTACTTAAGTAATGTCTCGTAAACCAGTACATTAGTACCGAAAAAAATATAGCCGTAAGACGACTCCACTTTGTGTCTGTTATTTTTTAACTTTATGTAAATTAGCTAGGGTAATTCCGGCCACTGCTTATAATGCTTATAGCGCTTAACATTTGTAAAATAAATCCCTGACTTCACGCGAATTGTACAACTTTTATGTTGTTGTGATAACAACCACAATAAACCCACATAATCGGGCGTTATCACTGGTATCGATAACACAATCGATGATCCGATATTTAAACCAAACAATTAACAAGAACTCCGTTACTTTTACAAAAACTTTGAGGCTGAGTAAACCTGACACTCAAAATAACATTAAAATAAGTTAAAAGTGATAAAATTTAGTGAAAAAACGATATCTAAAATGGGAATATATTGTGAAATCAACTTGAACAAACCACCGAACGGCGTTTATTACAACGGAGAGAATGTTTCAGGCACTATCAAATACGTGCTAGATGAACCGATGGTTACAGAGAAGATAATCGTCTCATTAAAAGGGATTGGTCTTCTCAGAGTGACACAGACAACGAACAACGACACTCGTACATATGTCAGGAGCGAAGCGTACGTTGACATTGACGCGATCGTCCAAGACAACAAACAAACAGTTCAGCAAGGAAGTCACGAGCTCAAATTAAATTTTCAATTGCCTCAGAACCTACCTCCGTCTTTTAAGTTCTCCAAGGCTGTACAGGGTTGCCACGTGGCCTGTAAGATAAAGTATTATGTTCGCATAAAATTCGATAGACCAGGCAAGTTTAATTTCGCCAAACATTTTCGCAAGAATATTACTGTACTGTCTACTATAACACCAAGACTACCAACGGAACCTGTTACGCATGGGGAGAGAAGCAAATTAATACAAATATTCACATCTAAACCTAAAACGATTATCATGAAAGCAAATATTCTTAACTCCGTAATTGCAAACGGAGGTAAAATAGAAATACAATCAGAAATCGAGAATAATACTAATCTTGACTTAAAATGTGCTGAAATTAAACTGCTAAAATGTTATAGCTTTAATTTACGAAAGTCATTGAATGGTTACGAAGAAGTACCTAATTGTGATAATAAAACAGGTTCTATTAAAAGTGGAACTACTCAAACTATGCCAATAGAGTTTGTTGTGCCCTTAGATTATGTTTCTTTAGAATATTCTAACATAGTGTCGATATATTATATAGTTAGAATAAAAGCTGTAGTACCGATGCCTCACAAAAATGTTGTGTTAGATGTACCTGTGCAAATAGGAGATATAGTACAACGTGACGAGGTGTATGATGCTCCACCGACATACTGGGAAGCGATGGGAGAAGCAAACGAAAACGAAGATGATGAAAGCGACGACGAAACTAATGACGACAAAAAAGGAGGAAAGTGGTTTTCTAAAGCATAACATTTTATTTGAATTGTTGTACCAATGGGTTGTCTTCATATTTCTGATTAGCCATATCAATGATAAAACAGTAAAAATTAAACACGCATCGCTGACGTTATTAGTTTATCTTCGTTCGCCAAAAAATAAGGCCGTTATCAAGATTATTGCAAGTTTTAATAAAAATGGGAGTAGCGTGTAAAATTCTGCTAAAGAATGGAAAAGATGTCTTCAGAGCTGGAGAGTCAGTGGAAGGAACTGTGATATATATTATAGATGAACCAATGGAGGTTACAAGAGTGACTCTCTCTTTAAAAGGTAAAGGGTTGTGTTTTTGGGTACCCATCACTCCCCAGACTGAATACATTGAGACCGAAAACTATGCCAACCAGGAGATGGATGTACTAAAGGCTGAAGAAACTGGATCAGTGACCATACCAGCTGGAAATTATGACAAAGAGTTCTCATTTCTACTGCCAGAAGAAATTCCATCTTCTCAAAAAGACTTCAGGTGCTTTATTTCATTCTTTATACTACTGAAATTTATTAAACCAAACGAAGCCTTACCCAAAACGTTTTACGCAGATATTCACGTTCAAACCAGCACAAAATCACGATTTGAAGATGAGTACACCGTATACGAAATTAAAAAAGAGTTTTCATTGTCAAAGACAGTGATAACTCTACTTGCAGGAATCAAAAAACCATTTTTGTTTGCAGGAGAAGTAGTAGAAGTAAGGTTTATTGTTTTTAATCAATTTAAAGATTTGCCTCTTGTTGCTTCAAAAGCTGAATTACTTGAATATGTAACTTTGAAGTCCAACGGGAATCATGTGAGGCAAAAACCAAAAATTCTACAGGGAGTAGAAATGAAATATCTTGGGACTAACAGATTGAAAAGGAAGATGAAACACACCCAATCCTTTAAAACAACAGCAGACTCATATTCAATGGATTCCAATATGTTGAAAAAAGAATATAAGGTAAAAATTACCCTTAAATTTCCTTTTCCGCATAGAGAACTTTGTTTAGAGATGCCAGTAACTTTGGCAGAGAAAATCAATGGGCGTCAGGATCAGGAAGAACCGCCTTCATATTGGCAAGTTATGACTCAAAAAATGGACGAATAGAAACATAAAAGTAGATAAAGAAATTTTTTTGAGTATAACATTGTTGCATTTTATGTTGCAGTTTTTTTCTATAAGAACAGTTAATATAAGACTAGGAATAAGGTTTGGTGCATAAATGTCTGTAATGTAATTTGATTATAGTATATTTATAATATCGTAATTACTAACTTGTACTGCAAATTTTTCAATATAATATTGTTTAGTGGTATTATTGATACCAATGATTATAAATACTTTCTTATCGATTGTTACTAATTTCTTTTATTCTTATGCACGTAATACTCTTGGTAATGTTCTTGCATTTAATTTTATTGATTTTAAATTATTTATTAGGTTTAAGATTTACATGATTTTTTTAATATAGACTTTTTTTATTATGACCTTTTTAATTTATTGTTTTTTTTTTCACTGTCCTACATAAAATATAAATTGGGTTTATTTTATAACCTAAATCAAAACTATTTTTAGAACTTGCTTTTGCCCGCGGCTTCGCTCGCGTTAGAAAGAGACAAAAAGTAGCCTATGTTACTCTCCATCCCTTCAACTATCTCCACTCAAAAAATCACGTCAATTCATCGCTCCGTTTTGCCGTGAAAGAAAGACAAACAGACTGACAGACAGACACACTTTCCCATTTATAATATTAGTATGGATATAATGTACAAGTGGATCAGGAAAAATCAATAAAAACAATGAATTATAATTAACAACAACTTATTATCCTGTAGGTTAGTAATTGTGATACTTTTCCTTTAAAAATCCTTATATTTTCTACTATAGTGGTTTTTTCTCGTGTCCACCCTTGACTCTAATAATAATTATAAATAACTAGCTTTTATCAAATGACCGTGTTAAAGCTTTTGTTATGGTAACTAGACAACTGCATACATACTTATATGTTTTATAAATACATACATTATTATAGATTAATTACACCCAGACACAGACCAAACAATCATGTTTATCACGCAAAGTTTGTCCTGGGTGGGAATCGAACCTACGACCTCCGGCTTAGCAGTCTGGGTCACTAACTACAAGACCAACAGGCCGTCGTTCGGTACAAACCTTTTTGTCTTTTTTGTACAATACTGTTTTTTCCATCAAGTTCAAAATTCAAAGCATTTATTTCACTTAGACCATTTATAGGCACATATTTGTTAAAGAGTCGGTTGGTTTCTTAGAAAGGTGAACCTAGTTGCTTGTTCCAAAACGTAGATCTCTATGGAGAAGACCAAGCAAGAAACTTAATGAAAGTCTAATAGATACAAACCCTAATAAAACATTTGGTTCCAATTTTTATTCTACCACTTTGTCGGCGTCATAGATATACATTTTTTATTTATGTCAGTGTGAAATCATCCAATGACTGCTCCCGTCCTGGGTGCGGCGGGAGGGCGTGTCAGACTCTTACTGACTAAAACCCACTCATGTTCCTTCGATTGCCCTTTATGTTCCAGGGTCACGGTAACTATTATAAACATTCCGCAACCCCGGATAGATATACATATTGGTACCAAATTTAGCTTTTAGCGCAGAGATTAAATGACTATGGTTCCTAATTGACTATGGAACTCTAAAAAGGGGTAAAATTATAAATTAAAACAAACATTTTATCTAATTTAAGATAGTTTCCCTTCTGGGCCCATATTTTTTTCCACTTTGTATATACAGATTACTCTATATTCATGTACTAAAAACGTTCCAGTAGATTCTGAGCATATTGGCTGTGACAGACAAACATGCAGAAGACGAAAAAGCTGCCCTCATACATCCGACATTCGGTGGCCGAAAATTTGTACGAGAAAGATAGAACGTACTAATGGCAATAGTGCAACATACACATCCAAAAAACTATTAAAACAGTTAGATAGTTGGTTTACAAAAAATCTCATGAGGTTGGAAGCCTTGAAGTATTTTCTTTGATGTACCAAATGAAACTAAAATAATTTTAGTTTAACTTTGTGTTAAGCTCGCCGTTGTACAAAACTCGTGTTTATATTTGCTATTTCGTATGTTTTTTTGTGCAATAAAGAATAGAATAAAGAATAAAATAGATTTTTATTTATTGCTAAAACTAATCAAAATTTATTACAATAGTGTACAAGTAGAAAAAACCGTATTTATTACAAAAGTACGTATCTAATATCTAGTAAAAAAATATAAGTACATAAATGTCACAAATAAACTTGTTTATAAATAATATGTTACTTAATGAATACAAATAAAAGATCATGCTTAACTAACTTATTACTTACTAATTTATTAATTCATACGTAATTCCAGATTTTGATAAAAGAAGTAATGTTCTGGGACAACTCACACATAATATGGCTATCTAATCCAAAAGTAAGCAGAGCTTCTACTATGATAGTAACCAGACGACTGATAAACATACTTATATATTTTAAAATAAGTACGAATTGAGAACCTTCACCTTTTTGAAGTTGATTAATAAATACATATTATCTATACATATAAAAGCAAGTCGTGTTAGTTACACATTTTATAACTCAAGAATGGCAAAACCGATTTGGCTGAAAATTGGTGTGGAGGTAGCTTTGGACCAGGGGACGGACATAGAATACTTTTTATCTTCTTTTTTTAGTAACCAAAAATCTGATAAACCGCGCGTAAAACCGTGGAGGACAGCTAGTATATTACAGATTAACTAGCGACCCGTCCCGGCTTCGCACAGGTCAGGTGTTAATTTTTTGAAAATCTCGGATTTTGTTTACTTTAATATGCATATATTATACACATAAACCTCTCTTGAATTACTCTATCTATAAAAGTTGCATCAAAATCCGTTGCGCAGTTTTCTAGATTGTAAGTACAGACAGCGGTACGCGACTTTGTTTTATACTAAGTAATAATAATTATTATGAAGGCGCAGTAATATTGATATCAGGCCTTTCTTTGTCAATTATTTACAATCAACAAAACTAAGTATAGTGATTATATTTAGGCTAAAGACAATCTTATCAGTAACAATCTAAAATATTTGTGAACATTGCGTTCACATTGTCACGACCACAGTTTCAATAAATGTATTTATTTATTGTGGTGCAAGTCACGTGTGTTTGAAGGAATAAAAAACAAAAAATCTACAAATCTAACAAGCAAAAAGGTTTTTTTTTAATATTCCTCGTCCCGAAGTTATCCAAGTGACGTACTTTAGTTGACGGTCCTGTTGGTCTAGTGGTTAGTAACCCTGACTGCTAAACCGGAGGTCGTGGGTTCAAGTCCCACCCAGGACAAACTTTGTGTGATGAGCACGAATGACGAAACGTTACCTACTTACTTTCAACTTACAAAACTTCCACAGATTCTTATCAAGCCTTTTACTCCCTATCATTTCTTAAATTCATGGGTCGCCAATATGAAGGCAGTTGATCCTCTAACTTGCCTTGCTCATTATCTCCAACTTTCTCCGTTAAAACAACTGGAATCTCCAAGCAAACTTCTTTGTGTCCACGAGGAAACTTAAGAGTCACATTCACTCTATAATCAATCTTTAAAATTTTAGTGTCTATTGAGATCATTCCTGATGATCTACGAGTGTCGTGATGGCCCAGTGGATAGTGCGCCCGCCTCTCGTGTAAGAGGTTGTGGGTTCGAATCCGGGCAAGTACCAATGTGACTTTTTCAATTCATATGTACTTTCTAATGTTTATCTTGGACACCACTGACATCCCGTGCCTTGGAAAGCACGTTAAGCCGTTGGTCCCGGTTGTGATTCGTAGAACTTTGACATCGTTACTGGTTAGCCAGAAACTCTGACCAGTCTAACCATGAGGTATCGTGTCGCCCAGTTACTGGGTTGTGGAGGTCAGATAGGCAGTCGCTCCACGTAAAACACCGGTATCCAGCTGAATCCAGTTAGGCTGGCAGCCGACCGGACCAACCATTATGGTTGGGAAAAGGATAGGTAGATGATATTGAGATCATTCCAGGTGGTGCAGCAATTGATTGTGTCATTGTCATTTCTAACCCAGTTTTGTATTTTACGTCGTCGGTAGACGTTATTTCTACACCGTCGTCTGTTATTGATTTTTACTTTTCATGACCACAGTGAGATTTGTAGGTTATAACTGAACAAATTTTGTATTTATAGTAGTGATATTTTTTTATGTTTTTATTTTTGGAGAGTGGGAAATCATCCAGTGACTGCATTCGTCCTGGGTGCGGCGGGAGGGCGCACGGTGGGCTGAAAATCGGCTTTCATAGACTTAGGGATTTCAATTTGCAAGTGCTTGTTTTTATGCCGGATATCGCTTCTATTAGTCATTACTATGTACAAAAATGACACCCGAGTTAATTCTACCCAAAAACGAAGGAAATATAATTTTTTTACGAAAAATTTGTATGAAGCTAGTATGAAAAATCGAATTATCTCCTAAACGGCATGTTTAACCGTAATATCCTTGGAGATGGTCATAGTGCTAATTATTTATGATTTTTTGGTTGGCAATTGGACGAAAAATTTAATGCCGTTTTTTTTTTTAAAAATCGTCAAAATATTTTTATTTGTTTTTACGTATGAAACGATTCCTTTTGGTGTTTATGTTGAAGAACACGGACTTTTAACTACACATAACATAAAATAGCATCACTCCTATATTTCCGAAGGAGTTGGCAGAGGTTTATAGTACACCCACACGTAGCCAACTATGTTTGAGCTAGATATTTATCAGCACAAAATGAGTTTTAAAACTTTTCATACAACCAAATTACCAATTGTCTTCTAATGAGTCCAAAAAGAAGTGATTAAGTAACTACACTGATTAGGTCTTCTAATGAGTCTTAATAGGTGATTTAATGATTTTCAATATCTCACGACAATGGATTATATTTAACATTTCCTGATAAGTAAGCTAATTTGTTAATTAGCAGTGCTATGAGTTCTAAGAATAGTTAGTGACAATTATAGATTTTCATTAGCTAATGAGGAGATAACTAATGAGGGTAGTTACCTAATTATTGTCGTTTTGCAATAAAAGGGCTAAAGTTTTGTTTTATAATTTAATTTGTTCACAACTGTGTAACTGCTAACACTAAATCTGCGACTATAAAATCTTAAAATGGAAAGTTTAATCACCAATTTAGACTTGTTTGTTCTTCTACGAAGTGAGAGTACTTCATTTGATCATGAAGTATTGTTTAGTGCAGTTGTATCCCGCATAGGCGATTGCCTGTCTGACAAAGATTATGTTGTTCTCAAAGAATTTTGTCGGAGATTTACGCGAGCCGCTTTACAAAGGTGGGGGAAATCCAACCGATTCCTTGATAATTTCAGGAGAAAGTACGAGAATTGGTTGGGAGCAAATATTGATTGGCCGAGTTTTGTGCAAACTTTAGTTAATCAAGAACCAAGTGTTGATGAGATACCAAGAGCGCCCTCAGTCTCTCCAGAACCGTCGACATCAACGTCCATTGGAACAATGACGAAAAGATCCCGTAAACCATTCGAAGACCTGGGAAGTAAACAAAAAAAGAGAAGATCTGATGAACACACAGGCGAAGGTTCCAGTGAATTGGCATATGCAGCTGCAGCACGTTTAAAAGAAGAAGGGCATGGAGATATCGCCTCTGTCATCGAATACATGATGAAAAATCCTGAAGCAGCCGCTAAATTAAATGAAACGCTTAAGAAACCAGCGAAAACAATCATATTTACGCCAGAAAAGGCGCTTGGATTGCTTCTTTCGCTAAAACTCTCAAAGTGGCAATATATTACGTTGCGTGAGGCTGCCATTCGAGAAGGTGCTAAAGATATTTATCCATCTTACTATAAAGTGCAACAAACTAAGCTTGATTGCTACCCTCCGAAGCAATCAGTGACAGTTACTGATTCATCGGCTAGGATTACACTTCAAGCTTTACTTGATATCACGGTTACAAGAATCCTTCAAAGCCTTTCTAACGAAGAGCATAACAAGCAGTTGAAGCTGATATCCAAGTGGGGATTTGACGGTGCTTCTAACCAAAGCCGATACAAGCAGAAAATTGAGGGTGAGGAAGATGATTCAAGCATTTTCATGACCTCCTTGGTGCCACTAAAACTGACAGATGGAGACAACATTTTATGGACGAACCCAAAACCATGCTCAGTTTTGTATTGTCGTCCAGTTCAGTTTACTTTTGTAAAGGAGAGTGAAGCAGTTGTCCTTGGGCTGAAAAAACAAATGGATGAAGAAATTGAGGCCCTTATCCCCACAGAGTGCAATAATAATAATAGGGTGACTCATCAACTAATGATGACGATGATCGACGCTAAAGTCTGTACTTACCTTTCTGAAGCTAGATCAAATGCATCGTGCTACCTGTGCTTAGCAAAGCCTACAGAAATGAACCGCTTAGATGCTGTAACATCAAAAATTGTGTGTTCGGACCTGTATGAGTTTGGCTTGTCATCCCTACACGCCCGTATAAATTGTATGGAATGTCTGTTACACATTGCATACAAACTGGACTTCAAACGGTGGGCAGCGAGAAGTGATGAGCACAAAGAAATGCTACAGACAAGAAAGAAAATAATTCAAAATAAATTCAAAGATGAGCTCAATCTGTTGATTGATATAGTAAAACAAGGCTCGGGAACCACCAATGACGGGAATACTGCAAGAAAATTCTTTGAGTTTTCTAATAAAACCGCAGCTATAACCGGTTTGGATGAAGACCTCATCAAAAGATTTGCTGTAATTTTACAAGCAATTACATCTGGAGAGCAGATCGATATAATAAAATTTAGAGATTATGCTCGCAAAACAGCAGAAAAGTACGTATTACTATACGACTGGTTCTACATGTCGTCAACCGTTCATAAGTTACTAATCCATGGGGCTGACATAATCGAGAAAAATAATATTGTGCCGATTGGGACTCTCTCGGAAGAAGCCTCAGAGTCTCGAAACAAAGATTTTAGGAGGTTTCGAGAACATCATTCGCGGAAAAGAAGCAGGCAGGATTCCAATCAAGACATTTTAAATATGCTTGTTGTTTCTTCGGACCCTTTGCTAAGTGCACAAAGGCCTAAGTTAGATGCCAAGAAAAAGCAGAGCTTTTTTGCTGAAACTCTCGACTTAATTCAATTTCAGGAAACTGAGTTCGAATTTTTGGATATATCCAATCTGGATGCTGACTCAGAATTGGAGTCTGACAACGAGAGTGATAAGGAAAATTTGTAAAAAAGATATATATGTACATATTTGTAAATTTGTATTTGAGTGTGTTTGGGTTTTTTTGTAATATTTAATGATATGTTTTATTTTTTTTTATTTATTTTACTTTATTTTACGAATGCTTAGTATTAATTCCTTAAATTAACTTATTTTGTATAAAATATAACTTCATAATGTTACTTCAATATAAATCTTTTTTTATTTAAATTAATATAAATGTGTCAAAAACAGCAATTTTTTTATTTTATTTTTCTTGTTTCGTGTGTTCTTAATATTTGGGTTAATAACATATCGAACTTTTTAACTTAGACACTAAAAGGGATCGTTTTACATGTAAAAATAAATAAAAATATTTTGACGATTTTTTAAAAAAAAACGGCATTAAATTTTTCGTCCTATCGCCAACCAAAAAATCATAAATAATTAGCACTATGACCATCTCCAAGGATATTACGGTTAAACATGCCGTTTAGGAGATAATTCGATTTTTCATACTAGCTTCATACAAATTTTTCGTAAAAAAATTATATTTCCTTCGTTTTTGGGTAGAATTAACTCGGGTGTCATTTTTGTACATAGTAATGACTAATAGAAGCGATATCCGGCATAAAAACAAGCACTTGCAAATTGAAATCCCTAAGTCCATGAAAGCCGATTTTCAGCCCACCGTGGGGCGTGTCAAACTTTTACTGACTAAAACCCACTCATGTTCCTTTGGTTGCCCTTTATGTTCCGGGGTCACGGTAACTATTATAAACGCAACTATAGTAGTGATATTCACTCCTAAACGATTGTCTATGTATAATGTTAATTTTATATTTCCTCCCGCACAAATACACGTGTTTTCAACATCTGCCCTTAAAGTAATAGTCTTTTTTGGCGAGAAAAAACTATTTTTTACCTTAAATGTCTTCGGGGTCGCTAGACAAGCTTGGATGCCTTCATTAACTCTAATACCTAATCTATAAATTGTAGAAGACATCATAAATATTGCCTTCGTAAATGTTAATAAAAGAAAATATGAAATAAAACATTGTTTGCCTTGGTAATTAGATGGAATTGCATCTTGAAGTCGAAAACTGAACAGTTTATCGTAAGTTCCTGCTTCAACTATAAGAGTTTTATTTTTCGCTTGCAAGAAATCTATATGTTGATCAATGTATTTATCGGAACCTATGTATAGTAATTTCGTAAAATCACGAAATTGGGGGATCCAATCACACCCCCCTTCGCCCCTTAGTAAAAGAGTAATACTAGCATACTCCGTGGGTTTGCGTATTTCATATTTCTCTGTGACTTCCACTAAATCGCCCGGCCTGAAGACACTTTTTGCATTATTATACTTTAAGCTTTCGCGTTGCATATTAATACTTTACTGTTTTACGGGATTTAACGCGCACGTACCTAGTCGTAGTAGTCGTAGTAGTAGTAGTGTCGCCGAACAGTCTGCTTGTGACCATGGCAGGTGTAACCCTGCCGAAACGTCAAGCATAAAACAAATAAAAAAGGTACGTGCGCGTTAAATCCCGTAAAACAGTAAAGTACTTTTTGCATTTTTTTGTAAAATGTCACAATTCACTACCATTTTTGTTTTAATCCACAATAATCTTGATAGGGGTTATTGTACATTCGTCACAAAGTAAATTCGTCACATTAGCAACCTCTCTTTGTAACTAGCAAAGTATAACTATTTTTTTATCATGTAAATGATGCCAATTTCCAGATTGGGCTGGTCGAAGCAGAATTATCTAATCAATGGTATGGTAATCTAAAGTGTTTTTAAACAGAACAAAATTCTTTGCCATATCGAATATGTATTTATATATCTAGTGCAAGAATAATTTGTTGTTATCAGCGAGTCCTCCGCGGGAGGCAGCTAGTAATTAATATAAAAGTCGATTTATATTAATTACTAGCTGCCTCCCGCGGTTTCACCCGCGTTAAAAATGTTAAGGGTGAACAACCCTTATCACTTAGGGGTATGAAAAATTGATAGTATCCTATTCTCAGACCTACTAAACATGCATATAAAATTTGGTAAAAAGCGGTAAAGCCGTTTCGGAGGAGTAAGGTAACTAACATTGTGGCACGAGAATTTTATATATAAGACTAGCTTTTGCCCGCGGTTTCGCTCGCGTTAGAAATAGACAAAAAGTAGCCTATGTTACTCTCCATTCCTTCAACTATCTCTATTTAAAAAATCACGTCAATTCGTCGCTCCGTTTGGCCGTGAAAGAAAGACAAACATACAGACAGACAGACACACTTTATCATTTATAATATTAGTAAGTAAGTATGGATACTGTGTATTGAAATTTGACGGGCCTGTTGGTCTAGTAGTTACTGACTCTGTACTGACCCAGGACAATATTTCTTGTGCTGAATTGTCTGCTTACCGTAGTACAAGTTCTTCTTAACCTTTTTTCCATGTGAAATATTAAAGCTTAATGAAAGGAAATTTAAAACATATATCAAAAAGACACTATGTCAACAAGCATATTATAAATTAGAAGATTATATTCAAGATAAAAATGCTCGGAAGCTTGATGGTCCTGCCCCCATAGGACAATTTGCAGTGTAAACAAATCAAACTGGTTACTAAATTAAATTATTATTCATAAAACATAATATTAAGCATACATTTTTCATTTTTTATTATATTTTTTTTTGTTCTAATTATCAATAGGTATATAAATATACATTTTATTTTCTTATTTTGTTGTTGACTGACACTGGCTCGCACACTAATTCTATAGTTTGTTAAAAGTGGTTGTCTACCATCTCAAATTTTGTAATTTGTCTACACTATGTACCTCGTAAACGTGACATAGCTTTCATTTCTAAACTTAGACCTAATATTTTTTGTTACATAATTATATTTTAACGTACCTACTTTTTTGTCAGATTTGACATTGTATTCACAGTAGTTTACATATTGTATTAATGTATTTTAACGTAAATTTTTGACAGCTTTGACATTGTATTCATACTTAATTTAGACATTGTAATCATGTATACTAAATATTGTAACACATATATTTTTAAAAGAGTACGTATGGAGTTTTTTGCCCGTTCTTCTCCATATAAAACTACCTTTTGGAATGGGCGACTAGAATCAAATTTTTTTTTAAATGTAATTGACGTTCCAAAGTGCCTCCATGGTTTAATGGAAATAAACGTTTTGACTTGACTTGACTTGACTTTTTAATATAAAATAGTCCACTCCTTTTAGACAGGGGAAGACCCAAACTACGCAAGCAAAGTCAACAATTTTAATCTGTCATGCAACCCAGCCGGTATTGTCCCGCAAAACAATAACTTTTAATCCTTCGAACACACGTGATTTGAGACACAATAGAAAGACAATAGCAGCCCGACAGCCGGCTGTCGCTTGGTCGTTGGAAGGTTAATACTGTGTCTTTATTTACGGTATTAGATAAGTTATCTATTGCACTTTTGTAGCGTATCACAATCGAAATCATAATGCAATTATTAAAATAAAAAATATAATAATATATTTTAAAAACAAGCTTATATTAAAAAAAAAACCTGCACTAAAAAGACTAAAATAACTTTAAGTGACATTGAAGCACAGTCATTTTACATTTAAAAGCTTGAGGCTCTAATATTGTACAGTACACCTGCATAACGTATAACGTAAGTACATTTTCAACACACTTGCTCGTAAAGTGGGTCTTATTACCTTGCATTTAGACCCGTTATTGAGTATATTACGCACACGTGCGTTTCACTTTACATTATCGCACGCGTGCGGTAATCTTAACACGACCAATTCTATTTATTCAAGATTGCAAAGTTAAAGTATGTCCAGTACGCATTCTTAAATTTGTCGCTTAATACACATTTTTTTTTAAAAACGTTTCGTTGCTATGCAACTACTTTTTTTTTAACACGACTCTTTGACGGTGCCAAACAGCCTATTACTTACTGCTTACTTAAATATTAAAATAACAAAGGAATTGAAATAAAACAATAATAAATAACTAAAACAAATTATTATAAAATTCACCCAAAGCCGATTTTTTTAAGATAAAATACATTTAGTTTTGAATTTTGTCTGTATTGAGAGTTTAGTATATTATCTGTGGTCATGCCCGGATATTGGCAGAGCGCGAAAAAAAAAGTTGCGCGGCATTCTACATTTTTATTGTTTATCTAATTGATGATATCCTAAATTGATTATATAAGTAGGTATTTAAATATGTCGAGTAAATAAGAAACTGTATTTTTAACTCCGCCGGAGTAAAACGTGAGTAGTAATTTGTTGCCGCCAAAGTCAAAGGATGCGTACGATAGTTTCATGCAGTGAAAAAGCGCAGTCATTTTCAGAAAATGTGTTTATTTTACTCACAAGTGTGTTGAAAAACGTCGTATAATACTCGCGCGCTATTGTCATTACGTACTCGGCTTTCTTGTTGCGCTCGCCTGCGGCCCGCGCACAAATATCGCCTCGTGTGTAATGACCAACACAGCGCTCTTGTATCATAATGTACTATTATTAGCTTTTTCTAGTTGAAGCTTTTTTTTTAAATAAAAAGCTTATTTAAAATATTTGTTTTATTTAGTTTTTAATTTATTTTATAAAAGCCTTAAAAAACTTTAAATCCACGCGTAAAGATTTTGTGTTTAGTAGTTTTTGTTGATAGACCCTATTAACCAGCATTTCATTTTAAACTGATACCATTCACTTCGAAAGTCATCTCGCAAATCCCTTCGCAAGTTGATCATCACACGTTTTGTTATTCTCAAGGTAAAATCAAGGCCGAGCGAGGTGAAGTAACTTTCAGAATACTAGTGACTAGAAAAACATTAAAATACGCACTTGGAATAATTCCTTATTCCCTTGCGCCATCATTTGGTGGCGCTGGAATCGGATTCATTTATTTTAAGAATACGAAACTTTAATCTCACCTGTAATATCATCACGGATTCAGAAGTGATTTGAAGTGACAAAGATATTTAATATAACACAATCATACACTTACACAATGTGTATACTAGTACGAAAGATAATGATTGGTGAATTAAAATCTGATATTAAACTTAAAAAAAAATCATTTTATCATGGCTTAAGAAATACTAACCAAATTAAATTACGACGGCATAGAACTAACTACGGCAAGAAAACCATAACATATGAAGGTGCACAATTATATAATAATCTACTTACCTAACAATATTAAGGATTCTAAAGGGCTTGCAGTGTTTAAAATAATGTTGAAAAAGTACATTTATGATAACACTAGCTTCTGCCCGCGGCTTCGCTCGCGTTAGAAAGAGACAAAATGTAGCCTATGTTACTCTCCATCCCTTCAACTATCTCCACTTAAAAAATCACGTCAATCCGTCGCTCCGTTTTGCCGTGAAAGAAAGACAAACAGACAGACAGACAGACAGACAGACAGACACACTTTCCCATTTATAATATTAGTATGGATTTACTAGAATTTGCTCGATCCTAAATATTACATTGCTTATTTTTTTATCTAAGCGCATTATTAAGTAAACTATGTATTGTTCTTTATGAGTAATAAATTCGTTAAACCTATTTTGTGAAATAAACGATTTGAATAACCCCGCAGTATTTAAGAAAACATTTATTTCACACAGCAGTGCTGGTATGATGGCTCAAATACATGTACACATACAGATTACATGGAGATCAAAAAAGTAATCGGCTTAAAATTAGTTACTTAATATTTGTGCCCCCGGCAGCTGTGTCAGTCCGCAAGTGCCTGACGCTGGTTATCAATTGGACCCTGTGTGACATGTCACAGATGTAAGCCAGCTTATTAGCTTTTTTAAGTGATTGACAACGAGAGGTCATGCGCGGGTCGAGTTAGTAGTTCGATTCGACCTGTATTTGACCCGCAACCGTCTTAAGTGTGTTTTACCCTTTTCCCGCCGCCTCAGGGGAAAACCGATCCACATACTCAATCCTCAATCCTACATAATAATATACATTCAATTCCACTTAAAATGACGTCACACATTCATCCATTAATGAATGCACATGAACACCTTAATACCTTTACACAAGGTTCATTTTTATTACTTAAAAACAAAACATACTCTAAAACGTGTTCGAGTACGTTCTAAAATGTTTATTCTAAAATCGACTTTGTCCTCTAAGCATTAAGGTAAATATTCGAATAAGAGCGGCGTTGTCATTACTTTGTATCCTCTATGTTTTTATGAGTCACCCAACAACGCCGCGCTAGTATTACGCACGGAGTGTTTGAAAACAGTCGTTTGCACGTTTTAGCTGCCAGTTTTTGTGCTAAAATGGGTGTAAAGTCGTGCCAAATATTATTGGAAAGAACCAACGAAGGTGTTTATAGACCTGGACAAACTGTGGCAGGAACAGTCAAGTACGTTATAGACAAACCTACAAAGATTGGAAGTATTGATATTTACCTCACCGGGAAAGGAAAGTGCCGATGGACTGAATCAGATGGAGATGACACAACAACGTACGCAAATGAAGAAGAATACGTAAAAATGTATAGGAATTTGTACATAGCTAGAGCTGAGGATGATGCACTAGCAGGAAATTACGAACATCCATTTGAATTTATACTACCAGATGATTTACCAACATCAATTAAGAATACCACCTGTACTATAGAATACAAAGTTGTTGTTAAATTTGTGAAGAACAATTTATTTGGAACTAAGCAAAAGTTTGAAGCAGAAGTTCCTATTTACGGATATGTAAGTCCATGTTCTCCAGAGCCACTAATATTCGGTTTACAGAAAAATCTTCTTTCTCTTTCATCAAACGAAAAAACTATTAATCTCAAAGCTGAAATAGAACGAACATTTTTGACCCCAGGAGAGAATATAAAACTGAAAGTTACTGTCGATAATGATACAGACGTCCCTATAACCATACAAACGGAGCTTATGAAATATTTCACGTATATAGCAAAAGGTGAAAAGAGAAAAAGGATAGACAAAGAAACAGTGAAAAATACAACAGACGTTTCTCCAATTTTGAAGGAGAAGAATGTGTCACATTTGGCATGTGTTATCCCAACTTTACCGAGTTTGTATTCGATACAGCATTCCAAGGTTATGATTGCTGAATTCAAGGTGAAGGTCACAGCTAAAGTACCATTTCCTCATATTAATGCTGAAGTGGAAGTTCCAGTTGTCATTGGAGAGAGAAGAGAGCAGCTTGGAGCAGCAGCTGTGGGTTGTGACCTACCACCTTCATATTCAGAAGCTTTAAAAGAGGATGATAAGAAGATGAGTGAAGAAAAACGTGGAGATTTGACTAATGACTTTGAACAATTTGAAGAGTTTGTATGAGTGTATTGTTTTGTTAAAGTGTTAGTAATTACCTGTCTACTTAGACAATATAGATCGACTAATTGAGAACTAGCTTTTGCCCGCGACTTCTTCCGCGTGGAATAATAGTTCCGTTCCCAGGGGGTTACCGGGATAAAAACTATCATAATGTTCTTTCTCGGGTCCCAGACGATATCTGTCTCAAATTTTATTCAAACTGGTTCAGTGGTTTAGGCATGATGAAGAGACAGACAGAGTTACTTTCGCATTTATAAGTAATATTAGTATGGATTGTACCAATGTGTAATGGAAGTGGGTTTTCCCGGTATCTTATACACTTAGTCATCAAAGAAATATCAGAAACAAGTTGTATCCTCGTTTGATTTCTTAGTTAAACACCTGGAATAATTTTCTTTTTTTAACTTCACTATAAAAACTTCTTCGCCTCATCCTAAGATTTTTTCGTTTTTTAACTTATAAAAACAACTACAATTGTTAAATAAATTCTCTAAATCCTACTTGAAAAAATCAATTCCATTTTATTTCACTTCTTTTCATTTGATATTCGCATTTTCATAACGAGGTTTTTACCTAAAACAGCGTCGAAAAACTACTCTTCCAGTTTTCTACCCTAAGTAATTCCTAATTTTATGCCTAAGTATTTATGCTATAATATTATAAGCCTGAAGAGTTTGTTTGTTTGATTGAACGAGTTTATCTCAGGAGGAAATTATTTCTCAATTCAAAATTATTGAGAAATAATTTTTGTGTTGAATAGCCCATTTATCAAAGAAGGCATATAGGCTACTAGCGACCCGCCCCAGCATCGCACGGGTGTTACAAATCTTTAAAAATCGCGGCTTTTTTCTACTATTATAAGCATGGATTATACATATAAACCTTCCTTAAGAATCACTCTATCTATTAAAAAAACCACATCAAAATCCGTTGCGTAGTTTTAGAGATCTAAGCATACATAGGGACAGGCAGACGGCGGATAGTGATTTTGTTTTATGCTATGTAGTGATGTAACATTACGCTATAACCTATAAGAGTAGTATCCAAAGATGCGGGTGAATCCGCGGTGGACAGGTTGTTATTAAATTATATCCAACATAGAACGTTAAGTATAGCTAAGTATTTTTTTTAATGGAGCTTCACCTTCTCAAATATAACCATAAACAATTACTTAAAAATAGATAGATAGATAGAATATTCTTTATTGTACACCTATAGGACAAAAACAGTAAAGGACAACACAAACAAATATGCAAGAGTACAATAGGCGGCCTTATCGCTAAAAAGCAATTTCTTCCAGACAACCTTTGGATGGAATTAAAAATATGAATAAATCCATCCATAGTTACTAATATTATAAATGGGAAAGCGTGTCTGTCTGTCTGTATGTTTGTCTTTCTTTCACGGCAAAACGGAGCGACGACGAATTGACGTGATTTTTTAAGTGGAGATAGTTGAAGGAATGGAGAGTAACATAGCTATTTTTTGTCTCATTTTAACGCGAGTGAAGCCGCGGGCAAAAGCTAGTAAATTATGTTTGTTAATTACTTAAAGTTTAATAATATTATTATTACTCTGGATAATATATCGACAATGTAGTGTAATTTATTACTTGGCATGCTTTACCAAAACTTTTTTAAAAAGTGGTTGTACAATTTCGTAAACTCAATTAAACAAAAACCTACCTAATCGGAATGCCTTAAAGACTAAATTCACACGGGTCGTTCGTACAACTGTCGATGACCCGTATTATCGATGTCTCTCTCACACGCCCCTACCCTTGTGACCTTGACATCATATAAAACTTTGTCTTTACATTTATTCTATTGTTTCTATAAGTTTTTATCAACCCCTGGCAAAAAATGATAAGTATTATAAGTTTGACCGTTATACGTTGTGGGTGGGTGTCTGTCTGTCTTTCTGTTGCATCGTAGCTCGAGCAACTGTCGACTAGTCGCTAGAGACTCCGTCTCTTGCCGACCAAAACCTAGGCTACTAGGGCCAGACACCAAGCCGAGCGACAATGTTAAAAGTACGTTATATTTATTAATATTTATATATCTATATATATTAATGTACGCCATAGACTACCCTTTACCCATTTTTAAATAATTTGATTCCATCCAAAGGTAGCCTGAAAGAAATTGCTTTTTAGCGATAAGGCCGCCTATTGTACTCTTGCATATTTGTTTGTGTTGTCCTTTACTGTTTTTGTCCTATTGGAGTACAATATAGAATATTCTATTCTATTCTATTCTATTCTCGTACAGAATCCATTTGAAGCCGTGCTTCTATTGGTCCCTGACTGTTCTGAGAAAGAACTTCCGTAACAATCTCAGAGGTCAGAGTCTCTTTTGAAGTCCTAACAATTGTATTGGTCAAAGAATGCGAGTACCATGAAGGTAAATGGCTGATGTGCTTTCTTGACGAGAAAAGCGAACAGATTTGAGTGAACCTGTCCAGACAAAGCAAACATTTGTCAGTAATCGTTTAGCTCAGCTTAAAACGTAAGGAACCCAACGTTTTAGGCGTAGCAACGTTAACTCGACAAAAAGTTTAAGCCTAGTACTATTTATTGTACCTCTCACTTTTTTTCATTTTCAGATTTTCTGTAAAATAATTATGCAATACTCTATAATGTAAACAATTTTGGTAGGCTGACTGAAAAAAAAAACGTATACAACACATAAAATGATTTATTTAAATTCAGTTTATTACCAAACATCTGTTGAGACAATTAATAAATTGAAAAACATTCTTAGGTACAATTTTTAAACATTTAAAAAAAAGGTACCTAAATTTTTTTTTGGTGAGCGGGAAATCATCCAATGACTGCTCCCGTCCTGGGTGCGGCGGGAGAGCGTGTCAGACTCTTACTGACTAAAACCCACTCATGTTCCTTCGATTGTTCTTTATGTTCCAGGGTCACGGTAACTATTATAAACATTCCGCAACCCAAAGTAAATAATTTCAAGACTTGCCTTTAGATCAAAACCTACACATTACAAATAGGGCCCTATGTCCTAGCGTTTAGAAGTTCTCTGTAAATATAAACAGACGAACGTTTATACTTTTAGATGGAATTACTTTTACATACAGTGTGATTCATTTACGATAACAGATTGCGATAAGATAAAGTTCACTGATTCAATTGGATTCCATACTTACTAATATAATAAAGCTAAAGCGTTTATTTGGTTGATCGCCCTAATTCCAGAAAATACTAGTTCGAATAAAAAAAAAATTGTGTTGCATAGCCTAGTTATCAAGGTAGGCTGTTTAATATCACGCTACGACCAGCGTCATCAGCGTACATGAGCGAAGTAGTAACCAAAAATGACTTACTCAATTCATTATGTACTCTAAAGTTTATCTTGGACATTATATGAAATAGGTGAAGGAAAACACCGTGAGGAAACCTGGACTTGTAGTGAATTTAAGTTCGAAATCACCAATCCGCCTTGAGCTAGCGTGGTGATCAATGCTCGACCTCGTGCCTTCTCTGTGTGAGAAGACGCCTTCGCCCTGCAGTGGTACAGCTACAGGCTAGGATTATTATTATTACTCCAATTAGACACAAAGCCGACAGTGTCAAAGATTCACAAACAACAACCTACTTATCATTCTCCAATTAAACTCATTTAATTCAATTAGATTCAGAAACTCAACCCGTATTTAACCATCTGATAGAACAGGCAAAATACAAGGGTTACGGATCACATTTAAATTCGTGGTACAAAGGGCCGCGGGCTGCAAGTAAATTGGACTCCACTGGCCGTGAACTGTAGGGTTAACCCTCAAATCAACCCTGTTTGAAAATTAAGGTGAATTAATTAAGATGATGAGGAGACTGTGTATCTTGTTTTGTTGAGATACCTGACGTGACTTGTACTTGACTTGATTTGTAAACTAGATGTAATTTTTAACGGAAATTGTATTTATTTCATCATTGTTATAAAGCGTTGCAATAACTCATTTACATGGTTAAATAAGTTTAACTATGTAAAAAAGTTAATAATAATAATACCAGCCTATAACTGTCCCACTGCAGGGCAAAGGCCTTTTCTCATACAGAGATGGTACGAGCATTGATCACGACGCTTGCTCAAGACGGGATGGCGATTTCAGACTTATATTCACTACAAGTCCAGGTTTCCTCACAAACGTTTTCTCAAAAAAGTTATTGCAACATTATTTAAAAAAAACAAACAACATTTTGTATTATATTTGATATTTCGTTGGATATGATACAATTTAAAAAAAATAGCCTAGTGCAATAAACTCGCACATATTATAGTGTTCCGTTCATATAGGTTATCCTGTAAACTATTAGAAAAGAACCATTACTGTTTTTTTAGGACTAGAGATTCAGAAATAAAAGGGTTGGGTCATCGGACAGACCAGTCAGTCACATGAGTGATTCCAAAAAGTGTTAAAAAACCACAAAATACTCTTCTTCACCTTCATCATCATCATCATCTCCCTAGCCTTTTCCCAATCGTGTTGGGGTCGGCTGCCAGCCTAACCGGATTCAGCTGGATACCGGTGTTTTACGTGGAGCGACTGCCTACCTGACCTCCACAACCCAGTAACTGGGCGACACGATACCTCTTGGTTAAACTGGTCATAGTTTCTGGCTAACCAGTAACGACTGTCAAAGTTCTACGAATGACAACCGGGACCAACGGCTTTACGTGTGCTTTCCGAGGCACGGGATGTCAGTGATGTCTAAGATAACTTAAGAAAGTACATATAAATTGAAAATAAAAAACTTCTAAACTTCTTCACCTTCAAAGGCGACAAATTACTTATTGCCGAACAAATTCCGAATTATACATAAAACCTTTCCAAAACCCATTATCCGATATACAATTACTTATAAAAATGTAAGAGCAAAAATTTTATTCCATTTTTTCCATTTTCTCATATGAACGACGTAAAATGAGCGAACTTTTTGTACCGAGCGAGATAATTTAATTTCTTCCAAAGAAATTCAGAATCAGTTACAAGGAAAATGGTTTAATAAAAGTTAGTCTTTAGTAAAATTTTGCTAGTTCAGCTAGGAGATTGTACTTAACTACTTTCGATTATAAAAATGATCCTTCAAAAAGAAGTTTTTTTTTGTTAATATAGACTAGTTTTTTTTTGTGCCGAGCGAGGGTGCGTTTATGAGCTCACATAGACAAATAAAACCTAGTATAATTTGAACAAATGCCACACAAATAAGTATCAATTTCAAACTTGAATAGTGTGGTGGGTTACGTTATAGTCAAACTCAATTTTGTTATATTAGTTATATGTACCAATAATGTACCAAATATGTACTTACGCCTATTGACGTCGCTTTTATCCATACTTCCATACTAATATTATAAATGCGAAATTAACTCTGTCTGTCTGTCTGTCCCGCTTAAACTACTGAACCGATTTGAATGAAATTCGGTACAGATATAGTCTGGGACCCGAGAAAGAACATAGGATAGTTTTCATCCCGGAAGTCCCGCGGGAACGGGAACTATTCAACGCGGACGAAGTCGCAGGCAGAAGCTAGTTTTATATATGTTTTATCTAGAGGGATTATCACTAACATTTTTTTATTTTTACAAAAAACTCGGAACCTCCTTCCAAATGCTTATTGACGTCTTACTCAATAAGCATTTGGCAAAATATTAGCGTGTTCGATGCAATGCAATGCAATATGAACCTTATCCCACTCTCAACCAAGTAACGCGAATATATTGCCAAATACGCCCAGTTAGGTCGCACCATTAGATTTTAACCCCTCAGCCATTACGCAATAAACAAAATGGCGGCGGAAATTTCACTACTACCCTAAAAAGAAAAACAAACGAGCATAGATTATTTTTTTTTAATTGTAGGAAATTTATCCAAGAACTTAAATAAACAAACTACAAAAGTAGTCTGTTTAAGTAATAAAAATAAGGACTATAATGAAATGGGATACCCCGACCGCCGGTTGTTGGTTGGGTGTCAAGGGGTATTTGAATTCGGTTGACTAGCCTACAAAAATATTGCACAACATTTTTTTAATATCGAATGCGTAATATTTTCATTTTTAATATTATTGCGCAATATGATTGGCCTTGGACCCATCTTACGAGGTTCTTTTAACTGCTTATTTCTTTAAACTAGTTGTCCCGTGGCTTCACCTGTATATTTGGTTACTTCTCTGTTTACATAGGTCGCAGAGCATGTAGCCTATAACCTTCTTAAAAAATGCTATCAACACCAACATATGTATTTTTTTAGTTGGAATTTAGTTCCTGTGAGTGTTTTCACTCAGAAAGAACATAGGAGGTTTTTTTTTGTCGACTTCGTCTTTTCTGTATCATATTTTCATACATACAAAAATACATTTCCCTTAGGTAGGGCAAATCCGAACTAATATTATAAATACGTAATATTGTAAAATGCGAAAATAACTCTGTCTGTCTGTTTGTCTCTTCTTCGAGTGTACTACGTGAGCTCGACAAATGGATGGGCGTTTAACGCTTGTGCGACAAAACTGTACACCGACTCACCATAGTTCGAATGCACGCTAGTGCGACACACTGAAGATCGACATCACGCTAGTACGACATAAAGACACATTTGTATTCAATACCTACTAGCCTTCGGCCACATGGATGAAAATAATTTTAAATTCTAAATTTAACCTTGTTGTGAAAGAGCGGAATCTCCTAATACAGGCATTTTTTGCTTACAAGGAGGTTCCAATCACTAACGTGTTTTTGTCTCTATGGTCATGAAATAAACAATTTTTAATTTTTTAAATTTTAAAATGTCGTACTTCTCCACTATTTTAACCCTTTAGGGGTTAAATTAAATACTTTCTTAGTGGCTATATACTCTTCACAAAGAATAAACCCTCCAAGTTTCTTGTCTCTAGTTAGTTAAATAACAACAAACGGTGATATCAGTCAGTGAGTTTTTAAATGACTTCTCATGAGGGAGTGTCAGACTTTTACTGACTAAAACCCACTCATGTTCCTTCGGTTGCCCTTTATTATTGTAACGATTAGAATCATTCCGCAACCCCGGCATGTGCCGGAGCGCCCCGTCACGTGTTGACTGCTCTTTGAGACGCGCGTGGAGTAAACGCGCCATCGACACAGGCCTGGTCCTTATCGGGCGGCGAGCTACCCATCCCTCGCCGTCGGTCCGTAGTTCCGCGCCTACGGCGGCCGGTAGTCGACTTGCAACTTTCGACGTCACGCCTGGGTCTCTGTATGCGGCGTGAGGCTGGACGCTGCCTTACCCGCCCCGCCCCGCCCCGCCTCCTCCTCCAGCATGACTGCTTCGCAAAAGGAGGTGACGGCTTCCCATTCAGTCTCGCCCCGGAGCATGGCCTAAACCAGCGCCGGGTGCGAGAGGTCAGCCCCGTCGATCGCGTCTGCAAGGACACGGCGGTGGTCCGTCCAAATGGGCATACCTCCACTGTGTCACTCAGGCGTCGCGTCGCTTACGCCAGAATCCGACACATTAACCTTCCGAACTGACCGTGTCCGGTGAGGACATGTGTCAGGCGATAAGTGAAAGCGCCGAGGCGCCTCTCCAGCCACTTATACCTAATATTTTTCGAACACACACATAGTGTGTTTTTTTTTACTACAACTACTACGACTACTACAACTACACATTTTGGCGATTCATTTTTATTTATTTAGATGAAGACAATGCTTTCTTATATCTTGCTTTCTACAGACGGCAGTGTCGCATAAACATTTCACTTAGCATAATCACTTGGGCAGTGTCAAACTACTGTAATACTACACCATTCACCAACGTACTGTCGAATCAGAGTACTGTTGTACTACCGTAGTGTCGCACTACCGTAGTGTCGATCTACTGTCGCGAAATCGTTTGTCACACTTGCGTGATGTCGATCTTCAGTGTGTCGCACTAGCGTGCATTCGAACTATGGTAAGTCGATGTACAGTTTTGTCGCACAAGCGTTAAACGCCCATCAATTTGTCGAGCTCACGTAGTACACTCCTCTTCTTCACGCCTTAACAGCTGAACCGATTTGAATGAATTGGTACAGATATAGTCTGGGACCCGAGAAAAGACATAGGATAGTTTTCATCCCGGAAATCCCTCGGGAACGGAAACTATTATTGCACGCGGACAAAGCCGCGGTCAAAAGCTAATGTTATATAAAATCGTCTGAATCCGCGAGAAAAACTTAATAAAAATATTTCCAAAATAACGTTGGCACATGTAAAGATAAGAATTTTGATATCTCTGCACAAAGTATCTCTGATGATTAAGTATTATGTGAAATAAGACTATTTTTTTATGACGTGATGCACATTTTGAATTAAATTGAATAACAACATTTGTTGCCGCAGACTATAAATTCTGCGGCAACAAATGTTGTTTTTCAATTTCAATCATTGAAATCATTATAATATGTATATTTATAATTTGGATATCCAAATTATATTCCATGGATCATTGTTGTTTTCTTTTTGCGGAATTTCTATATCAGCTTTAAAAAATATAACATGTTAGCTGTTTCACAATAAGGCACAACATAATAGAGTTAATTTATTTTTAATAAATTCTTTAAGTTAACAAAACATTAGACTTCCTTACAAACATTGAAGTAGAGAACTGTTACTTTTAACAATTAAACCAACACAATTTTAATCTTTAGATTTATCTTCTGCCATCGACTCCCAGTACGATGGTGGCTCTTCTACGGGCACACTCTGGTCTCCTTCTTCACCTATCCTACTTTTTTCCCCTACAAACACTGGTACATCAACAGACGAATTTATATGTGGCAGTGGTAGCACTATAGTCACTTTTACCTTATACTCTCTCGCAATTATCTTCGAATGCCTTACCGTGCACACTTCTGGTGGAACAGGTATTATGTTAAACATATTCGCTATACTGTTCCCAGGCACACTTGGAGTCTCCACTGTACAATAATCAACCACTTCTTTCACAGTCTTCGGATTTTCAAACATAACCTGTTTCACCATAATGTCATCCTTATACTTCGTTTTACTTATCAATTCAGTTCTCACTGAAAAAATAACGTCACTATTATTAGTTGCAGTAAATGTTATTCTTCTTTCGCCAGCAGGAGTTAAATATCCTTTGTCAAGTTCTGCCTTTATGTTAATCTCATGTTTGCTGGAAGAAAATAATTTCATCAAAGATTTGTCCAGATCAAAATATATTGGTGCGTCTGGTACTGAATCATCAATACGTGGATATATGGTTATTTTTGTCTTGAAACTTTTATTAAAACTAAATAATTTCGGCTTCTTAAATTTTAACACTAGAGAGTATTTTATTTCTCCGATATCTGACTTCATCGTTGGCGGTGTGTCTTCAGGAATTGTAATTTCAAATTCATGTTCGTGTATTCCAGCGTTAAGTTTTGTTTTTTCATTCGTGTCTTTGTTTAGGAAGTAAATTTTCGCTACTACATTCTTTTCATGGCCTTCAAATAAGATGCGGTTACCCACCACTCTTCGTCCTTGAACAGTTCCAGCTGGGCCCTGATCTCTGATGGTAGTATTTAGAAATTCGTACCACTGACAAAGTCCTTTTTCAACGATGGATAGGCTTATCTTCTTATATGCTGTGTCTTTGTCCAGATGAAACCTCACAATTCCTTTAATAGCTTCTCCAGTTATATGTTTACCTTCTCTAGGAGTATGTATGAATATTTCACTTGTTACACCCATTTTATCGATATTTTTTTACGTTGTTCTTACAGCGCGGTCAGTTTCGTACTAAATTATCAAATAAATGGCAGATTGTGTTATCATTTTGAAGTACCTATGTAATGCGGATAAAAGATAATTTTTTGAGGAAAAAATAGACGTTTTCAAAATGTATTATCGATTGAGATCGATAAACCATACTGAAATATTTTTGTAACAATACAAAAATGAGAAAGTTTTATTTTTTTATTTATATTTGTTATTTTAACGTATTTTGTTGTAACAATGACTATATTAACCTTTAGGGTACTTTCCATAGACCTAGAATCATGAAATTTGGCAAGAAGCAATGTTATGTAGCAAAAGTAAAGGAAAAACTCCGAAAACAGTAAAGTAGTTACTTCACAAAAAAAATTGTTGATGAATCTAAATTGTAGGTGTACATTTTACGGAACCCTTGTTGCGCGAGTCTGACTAGCACATGACCGGATTTGTTTGGTTTTTTTTTTGGGGAGTGGGAAATCATCAAATTGGCGTCTCCAGTCCTGGGCGGACTAAACGTGGGTGGGACTAAAACCACAGATTAATAAATAGTTACTACGTAACAGATACTTCACTCCAATACAAATACGAAAAAACCTACGCTATAATAGCCTACAAAATCATAATAATAATACCAACTGTTTGCAGCGAGGAGAAATGTACCATAAGTACGCACAAAGAGAGTTGAGATTCTTTTGCCCGCCGCGCGACTAACGTGTGTGCGTGTCGTCCAACAAATCTGCTAGGGTTATACGTATGATGATAATGGTAATAAAACGAATGTTTTAGAAAAATAATATTTTTTTCATTTGTTGATCAAATATTTTTTCTTTTAATAAAATGACTGATGCATATTTTTCGTTCTTTGAATTCCCGATTATTATATTTTAGTGTCGAAAATATCCAAAACCGCGTGAATAATTATAATAAATATTCAAAAGGTAAACAGGAGAATTGGGAAACAGGGGAATTGCACAATAATCACGCAATAATTACGTGGTTTCGGCATTTTGATAGTCAGCGCTATACCCGTGACGCGCGAGCACTCAGCCGGGCGCGCGACAGCCCGGTGTTCGTTGTATCGTCGACGATACGCGAAGCGGTAGGCATAAAACGCGTGACCTTGAGCGAGTGACGGACGCCTGCTAAAACCCACTCATGTTCCTTGGGTTGCCTTTTATGTTCCGGGGTCACGGTAACTATTATAAACATTCCGCAACCGTTTATTTTTGGTAATGTGTGAACTATTTTATAAAAAAAGTCAAGGTGTATTTGTCAATAGGTAAAAATTGGGAACCTTTGTTTGAGTTAACGAATTTTGATTATTGATCAGTACTACCAAAGATAGTTACGGTTAGCAACAAAACAATGACTAACTGTCCCTCATGGATTTATTCAAATCCAACTACTACATCTAGAAAATAGCGCGTTCAACCAAACAACAATATGTTCAGTTTTTATTATTATTTGTGCAAAAAAGGATGTCCTGTCCTGTACGAATACTAAAATATAGCATTTGATAATAAAAGTTATTATTACCACTGTGCAATATTTGTAAAACACTAGGATGAATTTAAACAGATTAGTAACTTTCAGGAGAGCATTTAAGAAAACTGTAGAAAATATTTATTTTTAATACACGATTACACATAATAATTAACAAACAAACACTTCAAAATTTTCTTCAAATGACAAACAATTCTAATTACTTATAATTTATTTTTAACACAAACTAAATTATAAATGAAATGCAATTACAAACTAAATAGAAATGTATAATTTTCAGTATAAGCTGACCTCCAATTGTAAGGAAATTCTATAAAATGCGAGATCAGCTTCAACTAGGGGCGTGAACTTATAGCATACAATGTGCGTCACAATATTTTAAGTAAGCCAAATTAAACAACACAGATAATAATTAAATCTAAATTATTTAATATCAATTACATGTACTACGATAAAACTAAAGATTCGATGCAATAAAATTATCAGATACCTACTTAGTATGTTAAAACAATTATAAAATAAAACGTTATATTCATTATGATCAAACCATATTTTTTACACTACCATTATCGTCATAAAATATAAGCCGAAAATCTTTTACTTGTGCTCAGGTACGCTCCTTATTCAGTCTTCATATATTTCTTATGGCTTAATAATAGGCGTGTACACTGCACTATTTAGCCATCTTTCATGAGTTTTACCAACAGTGGCCTCTCTGTTTAGGCCGATTAAAATACTATGGTCATGGGGACTAAATGCTTGCGCATTGATTTTCAAAACACCACCAAGAAACTGGCCGACTCCTTACGTCATCAACGCTCTGCTATCCATACTCAAATTTGAAAACACTGCCTTTTGGGCACTTGAGTATGACAAGTTTTTGATTGTCCAAAATAATAATTCTATTTTTATTTACAAAATCTGTGTCATTAGTATGAAAAGCTCATTCACCTTCGTACATGTCCTGCCAGTTAGATGGTAAATCTTCAGTTGGCTCATAGAACTGACCTGGGTCTCCATACTCTCCCATTACATCTTCGCCTACAAATATAGGTATTTCAACAGAAGTGTTTACATGTGGCATTGGCAACTTCATCGTGACCCGTACTATATACTCACGCTGCATTAATCCTGAGTACCTCACCGTACATATTTCGGGTGCGACTGGTATTACTTTCCCCCAACTTGATACAGTTTTCTCAGGTATATTTGGAATTACCACCTTGCTGAATATAATGTCTTTTTCCTTATCCAACCACAAATCATGCTCAGGTATTTTGTACACTGTCTTGCTTATCAATTCTGCTTTGATCGCAAAGGATACGTCACTATAGTTATTTACAAAGAATGATATGTGTCTTTCGCCGCCAGGTATGAAATATTCTTTATCAAGCACAGTTTGTACACTGATGTCAGCTTGCGTTTTTGATGAGAACATCTCCCATAGAGTCTTCTCTAGCGTAGCACCCAAAGGTTCATGTGATATTGAAGAATCAATTCTGGGGTAAATTTTCACTAGTGTGTTAAACGTCTTATCCGAACTGAAGGTTCCAGGCTTTTTGAATTTAAGTACTAGATGATATTTTATTTCTCCAACACTTGTTTTAACCGATGGTGGTACTTTTTCTGGTACTAAAATTTCGAAATTATTTTTGTATGCTCCAGCAGTTAATTTTACATTTTTGTTGACAATGTAAAATTTGGTTACCACGCACATTTCTGTACCTGATACCCTAGCTCGAATGGGGTGGTTCCACGCACAATGACCTTTTGCAACGAGCGCCAAACTGATCTTCTTAAACTCGGTATCTTTGTCCAGTTTAAATCTAACAATTCCCTTAATAGGTTCACCAGTTATATGCTTTTTTTCTTTAGGAACTTGTATTAATATATCACTTTTTATGCCCATATTGACTGCTAACGTCGTAGTTACAATATAATCGGTATCGTACTGAATTTTTTGATAAATATTAGGTATTATATAGCACCTACTGTTGATAAACGATAAATAATAATGCAACGGCCTTGATAATGGAACACCTTTTTTATTTATCAGATAAAAATTAACGGTTGAAATTAGAAACTTAATCTTGTTGTGTACATGTAAAGTTGTATCTATGCAAACAATTTGTAGAAATGTCGCTATCATATTATCATTGTGTGGTTATAACCCTTTTTTCGTGACCCATCCAGCGTTACTCTTCAGGAAACCGCCTTCTCTGACCGCTTACACTGCCTGTAAGATATCCGGGTACACTGAGATATCACCAAAACTCTAGGAAGCGTGCGCGTTAACGATAGAATTCACGATCTGTAGTCCACTGGCCTTTTTTATGGCGGCATCATGTGGTTGCAACCCTGATACAACCCTTTCTAGAGTGGTATCTATACAAGAGACTATCAAAATGTTGCTAGCTCTGTCGGCTCTATCCCGTTGTGTTTCTACTTTTCTTTGAAGAGTTGTATCTAGATAATGAGACTGTCAAATTATCTCTATTTTAGTCTTACTTTGTAACTACAACTGTACAAATAAATGAAACTTATACAAAGTTAACTGCTTCAAAATTTCTGCTCACAACAACCTCTTTAAGAATTTCATAAAATGTACTGGGAGTAAACACTTTACTAAATGATTTAATTTTTCCCTAATTGTAAATCATGTTTACATTAATCCTAAACTAAAAATACTAAATGAGAATTGTTTTGGCAATACGTTATCGTTACTTAGGTACTTCCCAGCCGATGACGTTTATAATTTTTATTTTATTTATCTAATCAATAGATATTAAATTATCAGCAAGATAGAATGGCAAAATAACGGATAAGACTGACAATTAGGTATTAATTTGGGAATGTTTAGTGAAGAACGATCGTCGATAGTTTTTTCAATTATCGATATTTAATGCAGGATTTTATCATCGGCCTGTGTCAGTCCACAGCAGGTCATAAGCCTCTACAAAGAAGTGCCATTTACACGCATCCAGATACTATCAGCTATCTTCCGCAAATTTTTGCTCAACCTGGCCCAGGGCGTCGCTTAATAGGTTTGCCTAAACAAGGTTTCCTCTACAGAATAGGCTTACTCGATTGTCGGTTCTGTGACATAAGGAAAACTAAACTTAGGTGAAAGTAAATTTTAGTGAAGCTAATTTGTGCACGCTGTATGATTATTTCTATGTAAACACCTCAACTTTTAGGTCGCACCTTGGAATTCTTTAGCCCCACAGCGATTTATTAAATTCGATTAGAGAAGGTAGTTTTAGAGACAAAGGCGTTTAAATAAACTAAAAACAAAAAGTCTTCGGCTTTATTATATTGGTATAAATTGGAGAAAATAAAATAATGATCAACAAGATTAGATTACTTTGTAATTTATTGAATGTTGAAGTTTCAACTCTACGTGCTAAGCCGAACTTTCATAAACAAGACAACAATCTTATTGTAAAATAATATTGTCTTCAGAAAAGAGGTAGACACTAATGAGATATAAGTAATTAATTATCCAACGTAACAAAAATTTCAAATGGAATTTATTTCACTTAGACCATTTATAGGCACATATGAATAGTCAAAGAGTCAGTCGGTCAGTCAGAAAAGTGACGCTAATTGCCTGTTCCAAAACGAAGATCTCTATGGAGAAGAACAGGCAAGAAACACCACGAACACTCTTTTTAAAAAAATCATGTTTTACAAAATCTTTGTTACATTAATTTTCGTGCTTCTATATGTGAAACGTTTTTCCAGGAAGTTACATAATGTGACAATATAGAAGAATTATACCTTTACAGCAAAGATTTGAACACGATAAGCGGGGCGTTTTGGGAAACACCTATGTCTAAAAGTGGAGTGACGCATGTTATGCTGACGATGATTCAAATGATAACTGGACCGAAATAAAAACTATCTGTGTTATCCACGCTCAATATATCAGAGCTCCGCCTTTGTTGTTCTCATAATATAGTTCCAGCCAGGACAAACTTTGTGTAATGACCATTGTTTGTTCTGTGTCTGGGTGTAATTTATCAATAATATGTATGTTTTTATAAGTTTTTAAATAAGTAGATTTATCAGTTGTCATGTTACCATAGAACAAGCCCAGCTTGGTTTGGGATCAGATGACCGTTTGTGAGTTGTCCAAGGATATTTATTATTTATTAGCTTTTGCCCGCGACTTCGTCCGCGTGAATTAATAGTTCCCGTTCCCGGGGGATTTCCGGGATGAAAACTATCCTATGTCCTTTCTCGGGTCCCAGACTATATCTGTATCAAATTTCATTCAAAACGGTTCAGTGGTTTAGGCGTGAAGAAGAGACAGACAGACAGAATTACTTTCGCATTTATCATATTAGTACGGATTTATTTTCTGCTGGGGTTGCAGGATTGAATGTTCCAAAAGAGATTATAGTAATCTACGAGTTTTTTAAGATTGAATCGTTTGTTTTCTTTTTGCAATCGACCACAAAACATAATCTAATATAATCTGGCTATTATGTAACTCCAATCAAGGAAGATTTTCTTTTTATATTCAGATTATGACTTCTATAGATTATTCTATTCTATAGATTATTTTGTTCTTTTTCTTATCACTGTTATAACAAAAATATTTGACCATATCTAATCGCCAGAATATTTTAATACTTAACTAGCTGATATGGGAATAATTAAGCTTTAGGTGACAGACAAATGAAGATTAAAAATAATAATTTGGAAAGATCTTCTATATATATATAAAATAGCTGACTGATTAAGTGTAGCACAGGAACTTGGAGGATGTGTTCTTTGTAAACAGTGAGTATCCACTAAGAAATGACTTTTCGGAATTCCACCTCTAGAGGGGAAAACATTCTAGGGGGGGGAGAGACCCGCAGGCAAAGCCCCTGAGAACAACAGTTATGCTAGTGAAGGAAGCGGCGGCGCGCGAGAGGCAACGACGAGCCTCTCGCCCCGGACTAAGACCCAGGCGAAGACGTCGAGAGTCGCAAGACGACTACCGGCCGCCGTAGGCGCGGTTCTGGGGACGGCGAGCGATGGGTAGCTCGCCGCCCGGCTAGGACCAGGCCCGCGTCGAAGGTGCGTTAGTGTTGCACGCGCGCCTCAAACAGAAGTCAGCACAGGAAGGGGCCCAACAGGGCCAACGCCTGCCGGGGTTGCGGAATGCTTATAATTGTTACCGTGACCCCGGAATATAAAGGGCAACCGAAGGAACATGAGTGGGTTTTAGCCAGTAAAAAACTGACACGCCCTCCCGCCGCACCAAGGACGGGAGCAGTCATTGGATGATTTCCCACTCCCCAAAAAAAAAAGCCCCTGGGAAAAGGTAGCATTTATTAAACACACTTTTACGGCTAAACACAGAAAAGATTTTGATACATATTGCTAAGCCGTCTGATAAACACTAAAAAAACATATAACCTAGAGCACAGCGTATAAAACAACATATTTTTTTGTTGGAATGTTGATCAACCAACATGACTGCCCAAGTTCCAATTTCTTTTATTTCTTTTTTTTGTAATTGGTTTTGAATAACAAACTTTATTATTGACCAATTGTGGATTACTTGTTTAAACTTAACTGCCATGACTGTTTTATTACTTTTTCTCTACGTTTTGGAACAGGCAATTAGCGTCACTTTTCTGACTGACCGACTGACTCTTTGACTATTCATAAGTGCCTGTAAATGGTCTAAGTGAAATAAATGCCTTGAATTTTGAATTTTAAAAACACCAAGTTCATCAAGAAAATATTTAATTAATATTCATGTTTATTTAATCTTAAACATAATGTAAACAATAATATGCAATTCAAATGAGAACACTTCACATTTGTATTTATTAGTATTACTCAATTAATGCTTCATCTGACTTACCTGCTACTATTTAATCAATATTGTTATTTATAGACATAAATACTTCACTAGACGCACTTATAGCAACAGTGTTTTCCGCAATCCACTTTAACCTAGTACTGTCGATATTTTTGTACATCTGCCTGTTCTGGATTAATTCCAGAGTTTAAAATCAAAAATGGTCGTGTGTGAGTTGTCCCAGTATATTTGTTAATTTAAATTGCCTTGACGAAGTTCTGTGTCATTTGTGAATTGCTGTTCAGTCAAAGTTGCTATGCTATTGCCATCTTCCGCAGATAGCACCAACCCATTGTCTCTTCTTGTATCTTCCTCTAATTGAAGCCTCATTACGTCTTCTTTAGTTTCTTCTCCAACATATTCTTCATTAGTTGTTGTTAGGTCTTTATTTTAGTCAAAGTCTTTAAAGATATCATGATGTCAGTGTTATTAGCCACGACAAACGATACTTTGATTTCTCTGGACGGAGTGATGCATCCATTTTCTAGTTCCACGTTCACATTGATTTCATGTTTCTTCGAAGAAAATAGTTGGGTCAGCGTCTTGTCTAGAGCTGACATGAATGGATCATTTGGGAATGGAGTCACAACTGTGGGATAGATATTTATGGTTGTATGAAAGTTTTTATTCATGCAGAATACGCCTATAGGTTTCTTGAATTTGATTTCTACGAAATATCTTTTTATCTCTTCAGTGCCTTTTTCTTTTGGTGCGTTTACTTGCTGCTGTGGTTCATCCGGTGTTATACTGTCCTCAGGATTTCTGTTCACCATTTTGACTCTCATCAATACATGTGTTTTGTGGTCTTCTAGTTCGTGACGATTTATCACCTTATTTTGTTCAGGATCATTCTGTCTTCGCTGAACTTGATACTTGTGTACATATTCATACGACGATCCAGATTTCTTCTTTATCAGCGGCAGCGTAATCTCTTTGTATATAATTTCATCTTTGAAATGATATTTTACTAGAGCGGTAAATGGTTCCTTACTTGTATTGGTTCTTATTTCAGGGATTTGTATTAATATATCAGTTGCTAAAGCCATTGTTGACTTGCTCTTTCCGCGTCGATCACGTTTATGATTGGTTTTATACTAAACATTATCAGAATGATAGATGGAAGCTTTATCTACTTTGTTGTGGCTGATGGAAGATAAGTTTAATGGTGACGTAAGTAGTCTAAGTTTATTTAGATGTATAACGATAACATCAATTTTCGCTATTTACTTCTTCCGGGTGGATTTTTAATTGAATTCTGTCATTCTAAATACAAAAATACAAAAAAATACAAAATTGTTTAATGTTCCAAAGATTTTCCATAACAATACATTAAATTAATCTCTGGACTCCACACTAGGATTCTGATGATTCTGGAGTTTGATTCTTTTGTACATGTTACAAGTTGTGACTCTAAAGGATTTGTCACACTAGATGCGTTCTGCGGCCTGCGGTCAGGTCAAAGTAAACGCAGCCCGCATCATGTATGAACAACATTGTCGGTCGCCGCCCCGTCGGCCCAACATGCGTTCTTTGGTTGTGCTCGCACGGTCAGATCGCATCCATACTAATATTATAAATGGGAAAGTGTGTCTGTCTGTCTGTCTGTCTGTTTGTCTTTCTTTCACGGCAAAACGGAGCGACGTGATTTTTTAAGTGGAGATAGTTGAAGGGATGGAGAGTAACATAGGCTACTTTTTGTCTCTTTCTAACGCGAGCGAAGCCGCGGGCAGAAGCTAATTCTATATAAAATATATTGATACCGACAATGTTGTTCATACACGATGCGGGCTGCGTTCACTTTGACCTGACCGCAGGCCGCAGAACGCATCCAGTGTGACAAATCCTAAAATTTGACTTCGCCTTTTAAAGCCTTTCGAACCCACGTGATTCGATACACAATAGAAAGACAATAGCAGCGCGATAGCTAGCTGTCGCTTGGTCTTCGAAAGGTTAAACCTCTTAAATGTTTTTGAAAAAAATATCTAAATTAACATTTAAGTATATTAAAGAAGATATGATATATTAAGAGATAATAATTCAGCAACTTAAAAAACTAGATTTCTTTTGATAACCATAGGTTTAATTGATATACAAGACAGTGCAATACAGATCAGTCAAATACGCAACAAAATTGTTGGTATCATCACTATTATAGTTCGATAGATTGCCAAACCGATACAATTGGCCAGAGCGTTGACATCAGAACAATAAAAGATTACTTTAAAAAAAACCGCTATCAAAATACTTAGTGATTTCTGTTTGTGTAAGTAAGTAAGAAAGGTTTTAAACTGTTTTTAATTTTTGGTGGCAGTCTTTTTTTACAAGCTTTTTATTTTTCCTCTGTACAGTGATTTTATTCTAAGAACTTACTTTTTTCAAGTTGGTTAAAATACTTAAACCACGACACTACGCCTCGCAATCGGGCTTTAACAGAATAAAATTAAAATCAAAGGCATTTATTTCACTTATACCATTTACAGATACTTATGAATAGTCAAAGAGTCGGTCAGTTAGTCAGAAAGGTGACGCTAGTTGTCTGTTCCAAAACGAAGGTAGAATTATATGGAGAAAAACAGGCAAGAAACGACACGGACACTCTTTTCAAAACTTCATGTTTTACAAAAACTTGGTTACATTATTTTTCCCAAATCCCTTAGAGATTCGCGGCTGCGGAGATTACAGTCATCATCTCCCTAGCCTTTTCCCAATCGTGTTGGGGTCGGCTGCCAGCCTAACCGGATTCAGCTGGATACCGGTGTTTTACGTGGAGCGACTGCCTATCTGACCTCCACAACCCAGTAACTTTCCGAGGCACGGGATGTCAGTGATGTCTAAGATAAACTTCGGGCTGCGGAGATTACAGTATAAAGATGTAATCTATATCTGCAGAATATCCCCAAAGCAAAATACACTCTATGACTTCGATTAATTGCCGGATTTTTCTGACAGCGAAAGCTACTGAGCTACCGCGCTGTAAAAGATGTATGCCTATAAGAGTGAGGGCCTACTGCAGCTTTGAGTCGAGCGTAATCCCCAGAAAAACCGTTTTTAGTACATCCTTATTCAATCCATACTAATATTATAAATGGGAAAGTGTGTCTGTCTGTCTGTTTGTCTTTCTTTCACGGCAAAACGGAGCGATGAATTGACGTGATTTTCTGAGTGGAGATAGTTGAAGGGATGGAGAGTAGTATAGGCTACTTTTTGTCTCTTTCTAACGCGAGCGAAGCCGCGGGCAAAAGCTAGTTTAATAATATATTCAGTCAATAAACAAGCATAGCCAAATCAATCGGTCCTGCATTTCCCGTATCCGATTGTTTTCCCACTCGTTCATCAGGTCATCGTTCTATTTTCTCCCGCGGTGACCTTTAACCTTCTGGCATGTGGTGACCTCTGACCTCTCGGCATGCGGACACTACTTTAAACTTGTTGACCTATTTAGCTATCTTACAAGAGTTACGTATATATACTTATAAGAATAATTTTGTAATGTTTTATTTTATAATTAAACTAGCAGTCATTCGCGGTTTGACACGCGTATTATTGTCTTAGCGTGATGTTACTTGCAGATAACGCAGATTTACATCGGTAAAAAATTTTTTTTAATCGGTTTAGTAGATTAAGGTTTATTCTCAACGAACAAACAAATCTTTCTTCTTCATATTATTAGTATAGGTAATTACCGGGTTCATAAAATATAATTAATCTTCGATAACAATTGAAACGATTAAGTTGTTTGTCAACATAATACATTTACAACAGATTAAATACTAGAAAAATCCGGTATTATCGGTACTAACTGATGATACCTACTTGATATTTTAGATATCTATCATTCGATAGTAAATTCTAGATTAAAATTTCATGAGCATTTTAACAGGAAAATAAATAATTTTTAAATAGGTCGTGTTCTTGAACGCTGCAATTGAGATTAATAATCTGCCGTTACCGCCGTGCTTAAGCCATTATTATTTTTATTCCTTTTAACTGACCTTAATCTTTACTAATATTATAAAGAGGAAAGATTTGATTGTTGGTTAGTTTGCATTGAAAATGCTCCGTAAAGACTGCATCGACTTGAAAACAACTTTTCACTGAGGCATCTTTGAGCGCGTCAAGTTTACCGACGACAGATGGCTCGGGGTCGAGCCGTGCTCGGTCGAGCAAACGCGCGCCCGAGGCAGGCCGAGGCACGTCCACACCAGCCGAGGCATATGGCTCGCGAGGCTGCCGCGCGAGCCTGTGCGCTAGGTGGGTACGCGGCTGATGACTAATGAAACTTACAGCTAGCAAAATTAACAAATGAAAAAATCACAGAACAAAATCTCATACATTAAAATCTCTATCTTTAAAACAAAAGAACCTTAGAAAAGACTCCTTTTTCTAAAGACCTTTATAGGAAACACACAGAATGGGGACATTAGTATAGAAAATCCATTTATTTACCATACAAATGTAGGTTGGTTCCACTGACTTCTTATTTACATTACCGTAGAGATAATAGCAGGAGCTTTACAGAACCTAAGCGGTGTCGGCGGTTATCGTTGAATACATTGGTATTCAGTATCACACATGGCAAAAGTGGATAAGCGTTTAGCGCCTCATACATAAGATTGAACTCAAACTTAAAGCTTTTGTTTCACCGTGACCATTTACAGGAAAATAATCAGATTAGTCAAAACGGTGACGATAGTGACTTGTTCCAAAACGTAGGTTTCTTTATGGAGAAGAACAAGCAAGAAACTCCACGGATAATCTATACAAAACTATTTTTTTTACATTTGGTAACATTTTTTTTGAGGATGGGAAATCATCAAAAGACTTAAAAGATTTTAATGACTTTTTTTTGTTACTAATGTTATATAACTTTTATTGGTATAGTAAAACACAAAATATATACAATGTTTACAAACTAAATTATTAAACTTAAAAAAAGTAAAAACACTACAATTAAAATACATATAATGGCATTAAAAAAACTCATCCGGATCGCTGTCAACAGGTAAAGTGCCCAAAAGGCTGGCAGCATTGCCACGTTGGATGGCAATGCTAAGTCTCTGGCCAAAATAAAAGCCAGCCTTTGGGTCACTGTCATTTTAATGACTTAGATAAACTTTAGCAAGTTGCTGACAAACGTCTTCAACAGCTATTATTAATATTGGTCATCATCATCATTTCCCTCCTCCAAAAGTCGGTCACTCTCCCGCCCTGGGCGGGGCGGGAGAGAGTGACAGACTTTTACTGACTAAAACCCACCCTTTTTTCCTTTGGTTGCCCTTTATGTTTCGGAGCCGAGGTAACTATTAAAACTGTACCCCGGCAGTAATTTGGTTACATTATTTTTCTATTAAGGGGTTTCGTGTGGATATCAGTAACTGGGTTGTAAACACTGAAACTGGAAGCTGAATCAAACATAATAAGGAGAAGGAGATCAGAGTTGAGAGATTAAGGAGATGAGTGATAGAAGATAAAGGAGGGAGATGATAATGATGATGATGTTGACCGTGCAATAAATAAACGTAAACAATAACATATAGCTATTGAAGACGTGTGTCAGCAACTTTCTGAGGTTTTTCTACTTAGTCATCTTTTGAGTTCGTACCAATTTTCTCCTTTAGACACGTCACTGGTCTTCTATCTCAAAAAGAAAAAGATACAGTTACCCTTACAGTTTTTAAAGGTCAAGCTTTGAGTTCCAAAAAAACTTAATAATCACTAAAAGTTTTGGCACAAAAGGTCGCTCGTGAACAATTGTTTAACTAACTTCTGTTGTTCTTGGACATCTATTAGTTTTATTTGTTCTTAGTTGAAACGTAGCTCGGGGATGTGTGTTTACACAGTGTTAGATTTTAGTTTTAGTGATTTTATTATTATTTTAGTCACAGGCGCAACTACTGAACGTGTAGTTTTACGTGCCATATCAGGAAAAGAACCTTAATAAACATAGAAATAAAAAATAAATCGACAAATATGTGCCAAGCACAACGTTTGGGTTATAAGTTCTTCGTAAAAATAGAAAATAAATAAAATTTGAGGACGGTTGGCCAATTTGGCTTAGTATTTTTTTTTTCAATATTAGTTTAAGTCCGAGCATGGTTCTTATAAAGAGGAAATAAAAGTTGTAGAGGCGATTAGAAGTGATAGAAGCTCAGCGTCACTGGTTAAAATTAATAAAATAAAAGGGTCCTAAAATAGTGAAAAACGGTCTAGAGGGCTTGTTTAAAAGCTTACGATTCTGTATATTTTTTTACTGAGTTGGACCGTTATTTTTTCAATTCTCTGCAATCTCCTGAAAGTCAGAATAAACAGAGGCCAGCCAGCAGCTTAATGTAGCTCGACGAGGCCCTAAGGATCGATTTAACGGTCTTGGCTTCCGCAACTAAATTAATCAGAAAACAGTAAGAACGAACAAGTAAGAAACATTATTTTAATTTTCGTCGGAAAAGTTTAAAAATCTGATTAAAAAATCTTGGTAACATTATTCTTGTTTTTTATGTAAGAACAATTACGTACAAAGCAGTGTAAAATAATTAAAAAAAAATATATATTTGAGCTATGAAAAACTAATCTAAATAATTTGACAGCGTCTGTCCATGACCATGACGCCATTTCAACTGTCACCTATAAAAAATCCCTTTCGGTGACTAATGGAAAAATGAGCTATTGGCTTTAAACAATAGAGCAATCTTTTAAACAAAATATGCTTTTATATAAAATGGCTAATTCCGTTCTACTGACGGGCTTGTTGGTCTAGTGGTTAGTGACCTTGACTGCTAAGCCGCAGGTCGTGGGTTCGATTCCCACCCAGGACAAACTTTGTGTGATCTGTATCTGGGTGTGAGTTATCTATATTACGTATGTATTTAAAAATATAAGTATATTTATCAGTTGTCTGGTTACCATAGTACAAGCTCTGCTTAATTTGGGATCAGATGACTGTGTGTGAGTTGTCCGAGGATATTTATTTATTTATTATTTACTAGCTTCTGCCCGCGGCTTCGTTTGCGTTAGAAAGAGACAAAAAGTAGCCTATGTTACTCTCCATCCCTTCAACTATCTCCACTTAAAAAATCACGTCAATCCGTCGCTCCGTTTTGCCGTGAAAGAAAGACAAACAGACAGACAGACAGACACACTTTCCCATTTATAATATTAGTATGGATTTATATTGTGCTAATATGAATGTCGAACTTATATGCACTATGTAAGTTCGACATCCATATTTAAATTAATAATTTGACTTTATCTTAACTTTTTGACTATGTAGAGACTAATCGGGATACTCATAATACAAACATACTTACTATCACCTATCACAAAACCTATATATAACTAATTCCTGGTCCGATTAAACAGCAATATAGCCATAACTTGATAAGCCAATAGCAAGCGTTAACCGAGTTCCGATACAGCCTGTCGCCACTCAATTACCTCATGTAAATGGGTGGCTTTTATTATACGATACGACTACGATACGACGCGGCGACGATAATATTCAGAACATTCTGGTTGGCTTTAGCTGTGACAAAATAAACAAATCTATGTCGATATTCAATTGAAAATATCTAATCGAATAACTTGACTATGTTTTGTTTGATACGGGAATGGAATCTAGGATTCCACGCTAAGCAATATTCAAGGCAGTCACTCCATTTTTTTTGTAACGTTACTGTTTTGTTTGCATTTATTTTGTGATGTGATGTGTTCATCTCGATATCTTATCGTTGAACGGCTGTTGGGTTAGCAGTTCCTATTAAATTTATCGTCACAAAAAAAAGGCATGGACGATAGTTGATTGTGTCGTCTTAATATGTGAACACTTATATTTAAATACACAAGCCAATAGAGCTGATTCCCTTGTTTACAAACTAAACTAAATTTAAGTTTAGTACATCTTTCATTTCGATTTCATTAAGAAAAGGACTGTAGACAATAAGTGTAGCCATCAAATTAAAATAATCCATTGTCTACGGATTTACACGCGATAAAAAACATGACTACTAAAAATGTTTCAATTTACGTCAGACGGCGACTAATTTGCCAGGCGTAAACTTATATTATTACAGTCTTTTTCTTAACGACATTGAAAAAAATATATATTACCTAGTTTGGGAACAAAGGATTGGCGCCAATGCCCCTATAAACCTTCAAATACACGTGATTTGAGACACAATAGAAAGACAATAGCAGCCCGACAGCCGGCTGTCAGTTGGTCGTTGAAAGGTTAAACTTCTCGATAATCTATCATCACTACATATCGGAAACACGCCTTACCATACAGGCAAAATGTAATTATTAAGGCTAGTGTTTCGTATTGGAGCTAGTTGGAAAGTTTTGGGCATGTATTGCTAATTGGCGTATTGGGCGTATTGCATCGTAAGGATCAAAGTTTCTAATAATAATGAGTTTAGTGTTGCTGATCTGTACGTCTGTGCTGGCTATTTAGATCTACTCTACTAATATTATGAATTCGAAAGTTTTTGAGGTTGAATTAATGAATGTATAAAGTACTTAAAGCCTAAACTGCTAAACAGATTTTGTTGAAACTTCATTCATTTAGGTTATTGAAGTGAAAACTTCTTTAGCGGCGTTGAGCACTTTTTCTGTAATGGGTATAAAATCCTAAACTCGCGTCAGGACACGTGACCTGATCGAAAAAGCGTAGGACGGATGGATAGTAGACAGCTATAATCAAGTTTTCACTTCTGCCGGCACTCCCGGAGTGCAACCCGTCTTTTTTTTCATTTTATTTTTAGTCATGTGGGTCGAACCTCCGGACGAGCTAGTTACAAGTTTAAGTGTTATAGACACGTTTCATATAACCAATTCGAAGATAAATAATATAAATATCATGTTCGTATTTCCAACGAAAAAGTGCTCTATACATTTCTTCTTAACGTGCATACACTCGTTGTATTTGTTAAAGGTAGACACCCGTAATGAACAATGCGCCAACTGATTATCAAGTCGGGAACAGCACTCTAGCACTGCATACAATCTTAACTACATTTCATTTGCTCCTAGTCAACACAACTGATTGCAAGATTTTGTGTTGTTGGTTTAGTGGTTAGTGTCCCTTCCCTATCTATAGTATGCATTTATAAATTACAAATACCTATAGGTATATTAACATTTGTCTAGTTGGCCCCAAATTAATTTCGGGAGATTACACTCCCGTGAGATAAAACATCTGAATTGCTCGAATATCCAGTCGATATAAAGGGCAACCGAAAGAGCGTGGGTAAGTTTTAGTCAGTAAAAGTCTGACACTCCCTCTCACCTCGCCCAAAGCGGAAGAAGTCATTTAATGATAAAAACAAGATATGGAACATCGACACAAAGACGCAGAAACAAGTTTGCTAATTTGCTTTACTTTATGCTCTATTTTTTGAAAATCTGCTAAATGGGTATTGTTGAAATTATAGAGTCGTGTAACATAAACAACATAACATCACGCTAAGGTATACGGTAACGGAGCTATACCCAAAGCAGCGCACACGAAACTGTAAGTGACAAAGAAAGTACATAATATACCTCTCAAAATCACCCCTTATTATATTACTTTACATTGACTTTCAATCTTTACATCATCTCCTTTTTTTTTGTTAAGCGAAGAAAATGCCTGATGTATCCACCGTCCGAGGAGACGTTGGTTATGTGGGGCTTGCACCCACTAAAAACTCCGCTTGCGCACCTACTTTTGCTTTTGTGGATGGGCCACGAGAACTGCTAAGCATGACATTTGCGACTCATCCAGCGATGCCCACTTAGGCTTCCTCTCTCTACCCAAATATGGGCTCTCTTCCACTTTTAGCGATGTCAGGGTTCACTGGAACATCACCACATCTTTAGTGACCGTGCCGTGATGATAGAGTCGCCGATTTATCGTCCACTTTACATCATCTCTCTAACCTAACTATGTTGGGGTCGGCTTTCACCTTAACCGGATTCAGCTGAAAACTAGTGTTTTTCATGAAGCGATTGCCTATCAAAACCAGTGTTTTTCATGAAGCGATTGCCTATCAGACCTCCACAACCCAGTAACTGGGCGACACGATTCCTCTTGGTTAGACTGGTCAAACTTTCTGGTTAACCCGTAACGACTGTCAAAGTTCCACGCATTCGTAAGCACGTAAAAGTCGTTGGTCCCAATTGTTATTACTACCAGGACCAACGGCTTTAAGGTGCTTTCTAAGGCACGGGATGTCACTGATGTCCAAGATAAACTTTAAAAAATACATAATATGATTTGAAAAAGTCACCTTGGTACTTTAATAAATAAATATCTCCGGACAAGTCACACACGGTCATCTGATCCCAAGATAAGCAGAGCTTGTGTTATGGTAACCAGATAACTGATATACATACTTATATACTTTATAAATACATACATATTATAGATGAATTACACCCAGACACAGAACAAACAATCATGCTCATCACACAAAGTTAGTCCTGGGTGGGAATCGAATCCACGACCTCCGGCTTAGCAGTCAGTGTCACTAACTACTAGACCAAAAGGCCCGTCCAACTTGCCCGGCTTCGAACCCACAACCTCTTACACGAGAAGCGGGTGTCTTATTCACATGGGTTATCACGACAACTGGACTTTCATTTCTCAATTTGTAAATAATCTTCGTTTTACTTAGAGAAAGTTATTTTTAAAAAAATATCAGCTGTTTCTAACATTATGGTCGGAGGGCATTGAACTTTTGTTAGTAACAGCTGATATTTTTTTCGCGATTTCAGAGTTGGTTCCATAATAAAAGTTGTTTGTTTTTATGAGTAGAATCATCTCCTAGCAGGTTGAGCAATACCAAAAATACACCTTGTATAAGATAAACAAGAATTATTAATTAATTTATTTAACATAAAATATGAGGTCTTATTTTTGTGACTGTGATGGCCTAGTGCCTTTATTACTCCGTTCATGAGGTTGTGGATCGAAATTTGAATCGTTTGGTCTTGGTATACCTAAAACGCATTTGGTCTTCATCAATTTATTCATTACATTTTAACTTTTTTACACATACTTAATAATCTTTTGCAAAAATGAAGAGATTATCCATATCCATACTATCCATCCATACTAATATTACATACTAAAATAACTCTATGTCTGTCTGTCTGTCTGTCTGTTACGCTTTCCCGCTTAAACCACTGAACCGATTTGAATGAAATTTGGTACAGATATAGTTTGGGACCCGAGAAAGGACATAGGATAGTTGGCATCCCGGAAATCCCCCGGGAACGGGAACTATTATTTCACGCGGACGAAGTCGCGGACAAAAGCTAGTAGGAAATAAATAAAAAGACTCCTAAAGACTATACTCCAGTAACAGGCGAAAAGTTGCCTGTCTGGCGGTATTTTACAGATTGCACTTCGGTGAGTGTGCTCATGAGCTACACGAGCTCATTCCCTCATCCCCATTTTACCACCGGACATCCAGACGTACGGCGGGATACCACCCTTTCTTGGTTGATATTCCTCATATCCGCACGCAGCGCTTTTCAAAATCGTTCATAATGCGCACCGCAAAGGAATGGAACTCCCTGCCGGCGTCTGTGTTTCCAAATTCATATAACCCGGAAGTGTTTAAGAATAGAGTGCATAGGCATCTACTGGGTAAGCTCGCTCCATCGTAGGCTCCGTCTATGCCCTCGGGCTAGTCTGGGACCAAGAGCAAGCCTATTATAATAAAAAAAAAACTATAGCACTGTATCTACACTTCTTAATCCCCACAAGAAGAAATATAATTCTAAACACCAATTCAAAATACAAGCACCTTTTCATCACTATGTATACTCAATGAACTAGATAATCGTCTTAAGCCCTAACATTTAGCTCTAGACTCGACTCAATTTACAACACGTAAGACAATTTGATGGCTTCGATACTTACTTTAATTGGTTTATCGCCTCTCTCGTAAAAGAGAATAATTAATACCAGTTAAATAATACCCTACTTTCGGTTGAACGCCTCATCTCATACAGAGAAGGCACGTGTGATGAAAGTGATGAAGGCAAATTGGCTTTTAATAGCTGAAATTATCTACTGTGATCATGTGGTGTGGTATTCCACAAAGATGGTCGTTGGTCAGTTACCTTTCAACTGCAGTATATCTAGACTTAAAAAACTAGAGAATTTTAATTTTAAACCTTCGAACACACGTGATTCGAGACACAATAAAAATACAATAGTAGCGCGACAGCCGGCTGTGGCTTGGTCGTTGAAAGGTTAAAAGCCGGCAACGCAACTGTAACAACTCTTTTTTTTTAATAAGAAAACATCAAATCTTCAGAGAAGAAGTCTTCAGAGTGGCAGTGTCAGACTTCTACTAGCTAAAACCCACTCTTGTTCCTTGTTAACCCTTTGTGTTCGGGGCCGCGGTATTGCTTTCGCACAACGCGCAGTCCTAGCAGGCACTGTAGACCTCTGGCGGCTGTGTTTTATTTAAATGTGGCGCTTATTGGTTGTTACCTCTCATATAATTATAAAAAATACTGGCAGGACCCCGCAGCTTCACCGGCGATACGTTACTTCTTTGGTTATAGTTCTGTTCTTGTGGCTAGTGGCGTGATATTACATAGCCTATATACCATTACAATTCCTGTTAGATGTACATATGCAACTGAAGTCAATTTGACGTCATGAAAACATTTTAAAGTGCCCCTTGCTGACTACTTATAACCTGTCTACACCTTTTTATTTATAATATCATTGAATAGTGGGTACAAATGGGTACACTAATAGGTATTCTATTTTACTATTCCTATAGAATCAGAATCTTCTTTATATGATAAACCGAGAAACCTTTTGACAATAAAACGCTAGTACCCTTAGCAACTGCCCCATTAATAATGTTAAATACCAACTAAATAACCAAGACTGTTCTATTAATAACATCCTCCAGATGTTATACAGTTAATTTCATATGTACATGTTCAATCTGTTCTCTGGAGGATTATTCAGAGCCTAACAGACGGCTGTAGGTCACTCAATCTGAACTGTAGAGGAACCGGTGGGAGGAGCTTTAGAGACTCTGGGTTTGTATATCCTGTTTTATTGTATTTTGGTAGTTTATCTATACATGTTCTTGTCATATTGTTGTATAATAAGTATGTATTAGCTTTCGCCCGCGTTAATGTCGAATTTGCAACCACTATTTTATCCCTTTAGGAGTTGATTTTTACTCTTCATAAAGAACACACCCTCAAATTTTCACATCTCTAGGATTAGCGGTATGGGATGTGCGTTCATAATATCAACAATCAGTCAGTCAGTTTACCATTTTACAAATAAATAAAGATTTTTAAATAATATTAGTATGTATATCAGTTGTCTGGTTACAATAACACAAGCTCTACTTGGGATCAGATGGCCGAGTGTAAGTTGTTGTTGGGATAAAAACTATCTCAGGTTAATCCTGTAGACCATCTTTATACCAAATTTTATTGAAATCGGTTCAGTAGTTTTGACATGAAAACGAGACAGACAATTTTTTTTGGTGAGTGGGAAATCATCAAATGACTGCTTCCGTCCTGGGTGCGGCGGGAGGGCGTGTCAGACTTTTACTGACTAACACCTACTCATGTTCCTTCGATTGCCCTTTATTATAAACATTCCATGTACTTTCTTAAGTTATTTTGAACATTACAAACAATATGCATTATTATGTTAATTATCCATACTAATAATATTAATAATATATAATATTTATAATCCATACTAATATTACAAATGCGAAAGTAACTTTGTTTGTCTATCTGTCCGTCTCTTCTTCACGCCTAAACTACTGAACCGATTTAAATGAAATTTGGTACAGACAGTCTGGGACCCGAGAAAGGACATAGGATAGTTTTCATCCCGGAAATTCTTCAGGAACGGGAAATTACTCCACGCGGACGAAGTTGCGGGCAAAAGCTAGTATTTAATAAATACTTACAGAAGCAATCGACAACAACTACAAACAATATTTAAAACAACTTTAAATTTTACTGTAAAGAGTTTGGAAAAAAGATTAAACCCTCTGTGTTCAAAATTATTCTGTATGAAAACAGAGTATTTTTTCTTATTGAAAACTAGGTTATGATAGAATAAAATCATTCTATATTCGCAACTGTTTTCCAACATCTGGTTTCCATAATGTCCGAAAGGCATAAAAAACGTTATCTACTCAAGTTCACGAGCATTGATCACCCGGCCAGCTCAAGGCAGATTAAAGATTTCAGACAACGACAAACTACCTCAATTACAGACAGAGTTAAATAATTTTAAGCCCAGAATTCAGATATCAGTGATGCTTTATATAAACTAGAAAAGTACTGCAAAATCGCCCAGCTTTAAATTCCTTATTTCATATAAAAATATATCTGCACTTGTGTATCAAACAGAATGGTGTTTTTAAATAACCTTTCGACGACCAAGCGGCCGCCGGCTATCGCGCTGCCATTGTCATTCTATTGTGTCTCGAATCACGTGTGTTTGAAGGTTTAATTTCAACGCTGGACAATAATTATGTAGGTACTAGCGCGGGTAGACTCACCTGTGTTATTTCATGTCTCTCGTAGGTCATAGAGTCATGTTTAGCAGCCTGTACCTTATTCTGATGTCTAATCTATACTATTTATTTATTTAAACTTTATGCACATAAATGCCTTAGACATTATATTATTAGTAAACAATTGTAATATTGGGCTTAATATAATTGTAATTTAATGTAATTGAATATAATATTAGACCAATAATTTTGACGAATATAATTTTGACTGTATTACATTTGCATGACATTATTATTTTTAATTCCTAATTTTGCTGACTGATCTGTATTTACAATAATATTATTTTTAGTGACATTGTACTTAAATTGTGAAATTATCTATAATTATCATGTTTTATATTTGCACGCCTCATGGTTATAAACAGTGTACCTCTCTATCATATTTTGTAACATCTTTTTCTACCTGTTTTATGCAAATAAATTATTTGTATTTGTATTTTGTATTTGCATTCTCTCCCAGTCTACCCAGGGTGGTGCAGAGATTACATGGCAGGTGCACTAATAAAAAGAAATTAGAGTTAATGAGCATATTACTGTAAAATTTCATCAAAATCCGGTCACTAGTTTTTGCATGAAACTCGGTAGTACCATCTCATACTTCTCTTACACGTTGTTCTCTGCTTACCTCTTTGAAGGATGAGAAACAGAGTGAAAAGTCCCGTTGAACTTGTTGAACACACATCACGACTTTCCTTCTTCATAATTTTACTACATTATACACTTACTCTTTGACAATAAATAAGTGCCTATAAATGGTCTAAGTGAAACAAATGCCTTGAATTTTGAATTTTTTTGAATTTTTTACCTGTTGTCTCTCTCTGCCAATTTATAATTTTTTAAATTATTTGTGTACTTCGTTATTTTGGCGTAACGTTTTTTGTTATATTTTAAGTTATTTATACTTACCAGCTGTGAAGTCACCTTGTAGAAATAAATAAATAATAAATAACACTCTCCGTTGAAAAGGGAGGATCCTCCGACCAGACGGTTGTTGTGTCAGGGGGCGTACCACAAGTCCTTATAGCAGTATTACTTTGATATTACTTTCAGTGGGAAAGAGACGGCGCTAGACAACGTATCTAACGCTGTCACTTGCACACTCCTGCAACAGGACTAAAACAATCTTACTTTAAACGTCATGGTAAGGGGGCTGGTGGGCTATTGCCCGAAGGTTCCAGTCAGGCTTTATCGCGATGTAGAATGTCATTTGTAGTTTACAAAGCGATAGATGTCGCCACACCTTGTTAACTAAACACGCGATATATACTCACAGTGGATGCTCCCAAGCCTCAATCATTAAGATGCTTTGTTAGGCTCTGACATTTCTCAGCTGTAATTAAGAATTCCCTTTGCCATTTCTATCTGGAATTATTTAGCGAACATCATGATTTAGGAGGTCAACATTTAAGGGTTCGTGACGTGGTAATTGTTTAAGCTGTTGATTATGATCTTAGTTATATTGTCCAGTGGTTAAGGCGCTCGCTTCTTATGTGAGAGGTTGTGGGTTTAATTAGCAAGATAAGTATCAATGTGAATGTTTAAATTCATAATAATGTATATTATATTTTTTTTTTTGGTGAGAGAGAAATCATCCAATGATTGCTCCCGTCCTGGGTGCGGCGGGAGGGCGTGTCAGACTCTTACTGACTAAAACCCACTCATGTTTGTTCGATTGCCCTTTATGTTCCAGGGTCACGGTAACTATTATAAACATTCCGCAACCCTGGCAGGCGTTCGCCCTGTTGGGCCCCTTCCTATGTATATTGTATGACTAGACTGTTGGTACAGTAATCAGTGACACTGACTCCTAATCCGAAGATCGTGGGTTCGATTCCTACTCAGGACAAATGTCTGATGAGTATAAAGGTTTGTTCTGGGTGTAATTTATCTACAAAATTGTATTAATTTATAAATTTTATAAGTATGTATATCAGTTGTATGGTTACCATAACACAAATTCTGCTTTTCCTAAGAACAAATGGTCTTGTGTGAGTTTTCTTAATATTATATTCTTCATTTTCAGCTTACGATCCGTACATAATGTTCGTGAAATGACGCCATCTGGCCAGTTTCTCCCTCGCTGGGCTGTTTCAGTAACTATTTTTTCAGTTTTTACGGTTTCGTACCCTTAAATTAAAATGGGACAGTTATTCTAAGACTTCGTTGTCTGTCTGACCGTCACCAGGCTAAATCTCATAAGCCGTGATGGAGAGTTGAAATGTTCACACATTATGTATTTGTGTTGCCGCTATAACAACATATATTAAAAATCAGGCTAACGTAAATATTGAATCTACTTCACGCGCGCCTCAAAGAGAAGTCAGCACAGGAAGGGGCCCAACAGGGCCAACGCCTGTCGGGGTTGCGGAATGTTTATAATAGTTACCGTGACCCCGGAACATAAAGGGCAACCGAAGGAATATGAGTGGGTTCTAGTCAGTAAAAATCTGACACGCCCTCCCGCCGCACCCAGGACGGGAGCAGTCATTTCCCACACCCAAAAAAAATATTGAATCTACATACAACTAACTCCTTTGCAAAAAACATGTTTTATGCCGTTTTTTACCGAAAATGGAACCCTCGAAACGCACTTTACCGGTTTTTATTATTTATCCTAAGTATATTTTATTCTCGACTATTAAAAGACGTGTACGACTTGTAACATTGTTCCCTTTCCCTAGTTTCAACAAAATAATCTATATTACAACCTAGACTTTTGTAATTAAATAAAACTTATAATGAAATAATCTTTTTAATTGATTTTAAATGAGTAATCGTGGAGTTTTTTATTCAACCTTCACCACAGAAACTTTATATTTTGTTACTAGATTCAAATTTATGAAAGTTTGACTCCTTGATAATTTAAAAGTGCTTGTAAATGCTTTGTTAATCAAACAATTTATTTGCATTTCACGAATGTTTAAATATAAAAAGTTTTATTACGGTTTCGTATCTTAAAACTCGGCTGATCTTCTATATCTATAACATGAATTTTTGTATAAGCAAAAAAGTGAAAGTTCTTTTAATAAGTTATTTAATTTTATTTTTATTTACTAGTTAGTACATTTATTAATAGTATATATAAATAGGTCGACTTATGATGTTTCTTCGTGATTCTTACGATACGATCTTTATATCTAAGATCTCATAAAGGCATTTTGGAGATTGATAATAGAATTCCTGAGAACTGAACAGTTCATTTGAAAACGCCTTCTAAAACATAAATTGTAAAATAAAATCGGAAGTCGGCGGTCGGAAGGAAAAGTTATTTTAAAAATTATTTAAAACCGTAGCCATTTTTTTTATTTAAATTAATTTTCCCTTTTTAAGAGTTTGAAGGCGATTTCCATTTGTAAAAAAGCTTAAATATTTTAAAAAATGTCTCAAACTTAGATTAGAGTATGTAGATTCCTTACTTTAAATAAAGTTGACTTAATTTTCGTGCCTATAATTAAGATTATATCTTTAATTAAGCTTGACCCAGTTTTTGAAAATCTTAGTTCAAAGATTTCGGGGATCGAAAGGGTTAACGCTTCGCATAAACTTATTCCGTCTCATTAAAAAACGAGCAAGTTTTAAGTTTAGCATTTTCAAGGTTTTTGAAATTTCTACTGTATTCCTAGAGATCTAAAGCTCTTAATACAAAGTTGACAACCTCAATTTAGTTCTAAAGTCTTTATTAAGAACTTTGTGTAAGTTGAAATAAAGTTGGAAATAAAAAGAACTGCTTAAGGGGTGCTTGGATTGGAGTTAGAATATATTTTAATATAAAATTTTGCTAGAATATGTAAAAAAAAATCTTAAGTTTTCTTTAGGAAAAACATATTGTATGAGTATAACATAATTGTGAAAATGTAGGTATATTAACCATGATATTAGCTATGACAAAACTTAAATTTATTAATATGAGAGCAATTTTTTCCACACTTACATGCCTAGGTCTTTAAGCCATGAAATAAAATCAATAAGCCAGTTTTTGTATAAAAAAAAGAAAAAACATTGTTTTATAAATGCTTTGCCAGGTCCAAAGGTTTGGTGTAATTTTTCTGAAGTCCAATAAATAATATTTTCAATACATTAAGTATTCAATGTAAAATGTTTAAAACAAAATAATGTGGAGTTTCAAGACTTATTTGCATGAATACCGACAACTTCAATTAATTCAAGTAATTGCTAGAAAGTATTTAAAACCGTTTTAAAATTATATCCAATCATTGGCTTAGACATTGCAAATAAAAAATACCTAATAAAGACTTACCATTCCTCCCACAGTAAAAGCAAATCACACTATTTCAGTCATTTCAAAAACACTCAAAATTGACATTTTATTCAAAAACTACAAAAAAAACAGTTTTTAGAACAAACATATTTATTGAAAGTTTATAATAATTCTAAAACTGATCACTCGATACTAAAGTTGCAAATAACTACATATTGTTTAACGGTTGAAAAAATATAAATTTTATATTTGTAATAATTTTAATATAACTAACTCACAAAAACAATTTAATACTCATAATTTACGAATATTTGAAAATTGTACCGACACTTGAAGTTTTCGCGTAGCCCGTAGCCCGTAGCGCGTAGGCGGCGTAGCGTTCGTCTGCTACGAGATCTACGAAACGACTGAGGTACATGATAGCCCATTCCTCCCGAATGATCGGGATAAAGTTTCAGATAAATAAATAAACCGATTGGGATAACTTACGTTTCTTAGTAAGTCATGAAAGATGATGTTGTGTTCATGAATAGTAGAGAATTTCCTGAACAATTTGTGAATTTTTAGTTTTCTTACTAATTGCTTTTGAGAGCTTAAGCTTTTTAAATTGGAACTCCTCCTTTCACAGTACAATATTTTTTTGTTTGCAGATTTTATTCTTGTAAATTGATATAATTTTTTGAACTGTTCTCCCAAAGATTTTATAAAATAGATGTATATAGGATTGCGTACCAATGCAACTTTTCAAGTCATTACATTCTAAGTTTACCTAGGATATCATTGACACCTCGTGTCTTATAATGCACGTAAAGCAGTTAGATCTGGCTGTCATCTATAGAGCTTTGAGAACTGGGTAGTTCACACCATTAACCAATAAATGTTAGACACAATTTCTATAAAACCTCTTTTAATTTCAGCCCAATAAATTCGGTTCATTTTCAATTTGCTTTAAAATTTGATTTTTAGTTGCTTTGAAATCAATAAATAGATAGTCAACTGAGATGTTATTTTAGAGACGTCATAAGTTGCCATTGCTATACAAAATCTATTGGAGAATTGCGATTTGACAGCTCATAAAAAGAACGTCAATTGATAATGGTGTATTGTTGGGGGTAGTCAGAAGGAAGTGGACCTGGAAAATCGGTCTAACCAAGGAATGACCCAAAATTGGGTTGTGGAGGTCTGATAGGCGCTGCGCATAATATTATTTAACGTAATAATATTTTAACTTTTTGACGACCAAGCGACAGCTGGCTATCGCGCTGCTTTTGCCTTTCTATTGTCACGAATCACGTGTGTTCGAAGGTTTAATGATACCAGTTATAGACAGACAAACACATTATTTTATATTATATCTGAGCCACGAAAGTTCTGACGTAAATCAATTTAAGTGGACTTTCAAGTACTAGAAAGTCCACACGTTACTACACAGCTCCCGTAAGACGTATCGTGATATTATTTAGCCTAGCTTTAAAAAAAAAATGGACTATTCAACACATTTTTTTTTTTCAATTTTTAACCAATACTTCCAGAAATTAGAGTGTGCAACCAAATAAACAAACTATTTATCTTCACAATCACGAGCAAAAAACTCAATTAACACTCATTTACATCAGTAAAATGTACAATATCATTTTATTACATAACTAGCTGTCCCCCGTGGTTTTACCCGCGTTATATCAGATTTTTGAGGCGTTTGCGTTATGCGCTTAGCAACACATTTAGCGATTCATTTTTACAATAGATTCAAGTTGAACCTATGTACCATCGACCCAATGGAATCATGACCCACCATAAGCTTATTTTCCTACAGACATTCAAATACAATTAGGTCGACAATCGCGTAAACATGTATTAAAAATGTCACACGTCTAGTCTTATTATTTTGACAGTTTCAAACGATTTGTCGTCGCAATGGGTCATGATTCAATTTTGTCGATAGTACAATATGAGGACAATGTAACAAGTTATGTATATTTAAATAGGTGCAGAAGCAGTAGTAGCGAAATCTGCTTAAGTTAGAAGAGTAACTCTCTATCGGTAAAATCATTTGATTCTCTACCACAGCTCAGCTAGTAGCGATAACTTAATAGGCGAGATGACAAAAAAAAGTAGTTAGTCCGTCAGTTACATTGACGAAACACACACACACACACACACACACACACACACACAGGACAGGACAGGGACAGGCCGTCCATTATGATCTTGACAATATTTTATAAGACCTATATGTACAAATGGAAAACAATAAAGTATATATTGAAAAAAATTGGTCACGTACTTTTTTCTTTTTTCTCGCAAACAAAAAATGACGACGATACAGTGCGTTGAAGTTTTGCGTGACGTCACGAATAGGTATAACTTGGTTGTCTGGTTACCATAACACAAGCTCTGCTTAGCTTGGGATCAGATGACCGTGTGTGAGTTGTCCTAAGACATTAAAAAATAATTGGTACTGAACAGTGACCTCACAAGCACCCACTCCGGAACTTTGATGCTTTGTATGTATGTTTATTTTTTATTAATTAGATCAAGCAAAAATACGTGTCCTGTATTTATGGATGGTTTAACACACGGACTAAATATAAAGGCCATTTTTATATGTCGTCGTCATCCCTATTTTAAATAGACCTAAGTAAGTAAGGCGAGGGACATATTAACCCATTGAATGCTCTTATTACAGACACAATTAGAAAAGAATTCTGTCTCGCGTGGATCCACGTCCTAGACACACAAAAGGTTACAGGACGAAAATACTTATTATATTGCTCACATTATGACTACTAAGTGTCTTACTAATAATCGCTGCATAAAGTTAGACAGGTTTATACGTCAAAATATGTATGGTTACACAGACTTTATTCATTGCATAACTTTACACAGTGATTATTAGTAAGGGCATAAGTGTCTCACTAATAATCGCTGCATAAAGTTATGACAGGTTTATACGTCAAAAAATGTATGGTTACACAGGCTTTATTTATGACATCTCGGCTATCTGATTCCAATTTAAGCAGAGCTTGTGTTATGGTAACCAGACAACTGATACACATACTTATATATTTTGTAAATACATACATATTATAGATAAATTACACTCAGGCACAGAACAAACACTCATGCTCATCACACAAAGTTTGTCCTGGGTGGGAATCGAACCCACGACCTCCGGTATAGCAGTCAGTTCACTAACCACTAGACCAACAGGCCCGTCAATGACAATGGAAGCATAAGCAGTGGTCAAATCTTTGTCTAATTTATTATTTTTTCTGTTAAACAATATTATCACTATATGAAATTTGAAAAGTTTTAAAGAGACTTATATATGCGTAACCTTAGTTATTTACACTTTTTAAGGCCATTAGAGAGCCTTCATTGTAATTAGGTAATAAATATGATAGCATGAACAGTTTAAAGATATCATAAAAATATTTATTTAGTTATTTATTTATTTATACAAGGTAACACTTAGAATAAGGACCTATTGTATTATTGTACCTAGAATAATTGGCACCTATATTATATAAGAGCACTGTCATTTAATAAATTTAGTCTTATTCAGCACTTCAAGCTGAACAATTGTCTTTTTAAACAGCCTTTCGTTTCCGCAGAACCTAACTATAGTGGTTTTTTATAAAATGTTCGGAGTTCGGATATTACTAAGAAGAAACAGTTTTATTTTAAGCAGAAATGTAGAAATTAAGGATGCTCGAGATTGTTCCAGTTTGTCTAGGTAAGTTGCCTTATAAATCATATACCAGTCCATTTCAGAATCCAAGGTGGCGGCTAACATTTTTCAAAATATCGTTCATTGGGTATCGATTCCGTGATTTTCGGGGGCACTGATGCCGAAAATGAGGTCCATTTCAGAATCCAAGATGGCGGCTAACAATTTTTAAAATTTCGGTCACGGGTATTGTTTCTGTGGTTTTCGGGGACACTGATGCCGAAAATGAGGTCCATTTCAGAATCCAAGATGGCGGCTAACATTTTTCAAAATTTCGGCCATGGGTATCGTTTCCGTGGTTTTCGGGGACACTGATGCCGAAAATGAGGTCCATTTCAGAATCCAAGATGGCGGCTAACATTTTTCAAAATTTCGGTCATGGGTATCGTTTACGTGGTTTTCGGGGACACTGATGCCGAAAATGAGGTCCATTTCAGAATCCCAGATGGCGGCTAACATTTTTCAAAATTTCGGTCATCGGTATCGTTTCCGTGGTTTCGATGTGTGGATGTCGATGTTTCACATCTGCCAGGCGTCCCATGACGGCTCACTTTTTTTGTTGACGTCACGATGCGATTATCGTTTAAAACTTCTTTCAGAGTGCTAATACGGATGCAGTTTTATGTGTTCGTTACACAATCCAATTTTTATTCAATTTTCATGCCTTTTTTGGGATGGGAAATCTTCTTCGATTTTGGCGGAGCAAAAGGGAGTCTCAGACTTCTACTGACTAAAACCTACCCATGTTCTTTAATAGCCATTCTTTTCCGAAATTTTTCTCTTATGAACAACCGGCAGCCAGGCAGGAACAGCCAAGGCAGGAAATATATATATTTGATGCCTAGGTATATAAAGGGACGATGATCTGTAGGGTTTATTTGGCATTTCTTCTCAGAAGCCTCTAGTTAGGAAATGTCGACTCTAACCAGTTTAAAAAAAAACCTAAGAGTGATTTTAATTCACTGTTGTGTAATACGCAACTCCTTATCTATTAATTAAATTTTCTTTTGTGTCATTGCCATCGATCACTAATAAAGAACATTGCATTTAATTTCTTTTCATTTAATTTAATTTTTTCTTCGTCGCTCTTACGTAAAAAATAATAGTTGTGTAAAGAAAATTTCTAAACTCATCGATTATTCAAAGTGTAGCTTCACGCTTAACAATGTTTTTTATTTGTTCCTTTAATTGTTCAATTAATATCATTACCTGCGTAAAATTACCTTGAAATTTTTATGGCGAATTGTCATGAATATCATAATTCTACTGAATATATGAATTTATAAAATAGCTGCGACCTTTTTTGTACCTATCGCATAAATTCACTATCCGTACTAATAATATTATAAATGCGAAAGTAGCTCTGTCTGTCTCTTCTTCACGCCTAAACCACTGAAGCGATTTGAATGAAATTTGGTACAGATATAGTCTGAGACCCGAGAAAGGACATAGGATAGTTTTCATCCCGGAAAACCCCCGGAAACGGAAACTATTAATCACGCGGACGAAGTCGCGGGCGAAAGCTAGTTTAATATAAAACAATGTCGCTTCTTGCAGTCTGTCTGCCCCGACGTATATTTAGATTTTTAAAACCTGGCAATGGATTTTAAATATTGATTTAAAAGGAAGGTTTAAATGCATATTGTAGAGAAAAGCTGGGATTATGTCGCTAGTGAGGAAAAATTATGAATAAACGTCTTGGGGCAACTCACACGCGACCATCAGATCCCTGATCCCAGGTAACCTATCCAGACACAACAATGATGCTCATCCCTAAAAGATTAATCTTGTACAGCAACCTAATATCTCTACTATCTTCTTGTTCGTTCTATCGACTTCATGTCCGTCAAGCAACGAACGGGAATTCACAAAAATAATATTGTTCCTGATTGTCCCGTTCCAGACGGGACGAATGGGAATATGTTTTTAGATTAGTGCCATTAAATAATTTGTTGCGTAAAATGTTTCATCGTTGTTTCTTATTTTATCTTCAATGTACCGTGTGAATGTACATGTGTCGTGTTTTCTTTAATTTTTATTTACATTACCCATAAAATCAATGCAATTATTTTAATAGAAAGTCACTCCACATTTACTCGATCATTCTCCAATTCGGCGTTCTTTGCCTAGTTACCGTAAATATGAAAGAAATCAAAGATACGAATTCAATAATTAATGTGGCATGTAATGTTTACAGTTTTTTTTAGTCCAATTAGATATTTATTCATTTTGTATATACAAATAAATATAGCTAAAAAAATATAGCTCTATGTTCACATAAAAAAATTGATTGATTTTTCTCACATTTTAATATGTTTAGACAAATCAATGAAAAATAAAAAGGTTACGGTAGTTAGGCAAAGAACGCCGAATTGGAGAATGATCAAGCAAAAGTACCCAGTTGATGTTGTTCAATGTTCCCAGTACTTATGTTTGATTTTTGGTGTCAGTATTTTCGTGTAGGTATTTGCTGGCGTTTGTACTAGATTTCTAACGTAACCAGAAACTGACGAAATGAAAATAAATTAAAAAATTTTATTATGCAAGTAGGATTTTAAAATCACTGTTGCAGACCACATTTGACGGGCCTGTTGGTCTAGTGTTCAGTGACCCTGACTGCTAAGCCAGAGGTCGTGGTTTCGATTCCCACCCAGGACAAACTTTGTGTGATGAATATTAATGTCTGTTCTGTGTCTGGGTGTTGTTTATCTATAATATGTATATATTTAAAAATTATAATAACACAAGCGCTGCTTAGCTTGGGATCAGATGGCCGTGTGTAAGATGTCCCAGGATATTTATTTTTTAAACTAGCTGTAGTTGTAGTTTCCTGTCTGACTACCTCTGAGAAGAAACACCGAAACAAACTCAGGGATCATAGTCTCTTTTAGCTAATAATAAATCGATACAAAACTCTGTGGAGGCTCTCGCTAGGCAGCTGGGTCAAGGGTCTGGTGCAGAAAGCACGGACACGGCGCGCATCGTCCGGAGGTTCCTCTCTCTGGAGCCCTGACCACCGGTAGCTTGAACCCTGTTCCCGATGCCCGTGTGCTACTATTTGTTATATTTTTAAATGTTTTATATTATTTATATATTAATAATTTAAAATGTAAATAATGTGTAGAAAAATAAATAAATGGAGTAATCGCTACAAATAATGTAATTTTTTTTTAGTGTCAACTCATTGGACAATAAGTCCAACAGTATGCCATATCAACCAATTGCAGAATTTTATGCTGGCAAGTCGGTGTTTGTGACTGGAGGCACTGGGTTCCTGGGAAAGGTTTGTTTTATTAACTACTTTTACAATCCGTACTAATATTATAAATGCGAAAGTAACTCTGTTTGTTTGTCTGTCTGTCTTTCTGTCTGTCTGTCTCTTCTTCACGCCTAAACCACTGAACCACGCGGACGGAGTCACGGGCAAAAGCTAGTATTAAGTAAATGGATACACGAGTATATCGTACGAAAGGTGCAGCTTGAAGCTAAGCCTTGAAACGCAGCCCAAGAAAAAAACTATTACTTAACTTAGTTCTAGCAGTAATTAGTTTAGCTCTGTCACAAAATAATATATTGGTAGAATATACTGGATTCAATTTATCCAATTTATTCTCCAACACCTTTTTATTTTTACAACTTCATTAATAGCAAAATTAAATCATCATTTCTCTTAATTAGGGTCAGATCCTTGACTTGATTATTTATAATCTTGACTTACACTTAATGTCAATTAAATATACCTTAATTTATTTTATGTTATCAATAAGTACTTAAATGAAATTAATTGTGTAATGAGAGCAGGATTACAGTTAATTACTTATCCGTACTTATATATACTTATTACTTATAATATTATAAATGCGAAAGTAACACTGTCTGTCTGTCTGTCTTTCTGTCTGTCGTTCTCTTCTTCACGCCTAAATCACTGAACCGATTTGAATAAAATTCGGTACAGATATAGTCTGGAATCCGAGAAAGGACATAGGATAGTTTTCATCCCGGAAATTCCGCGGGAACGGGAACTATTCCACGCGGACGAAGTCGCGGGCAGAAGCTAATTTTAATATAACTTGTTATTGTATTCTGCACATCCGAATTTGCAAGGTAGAATAGCCTTCTGTATTTTATTTATGCTTTGTAACACTATATTATTACTTTAACAGGTCAAACGCACGTCGAGCTACCATATTCTGTCAATTTTATTAAATACATTTTTAACTTTATTGTTTTACTATTAGATTCTAAGTTGATTGAATCAAAACAGTTAAACATTATTTGTACTAGTCAGCTTAGCTAAACCAATGTTTTTTTTTCTATAATGACAAATTAAAATATGTAAATAAGGCAAAATCTAGAGCAATTTCATTTAGATCCATGTTGTCAATGCTATAAGAAATTAATTGTTTTCTTGTGTTTCTTCAGGTTTTTCTTGAAAAACTTCTCTATTCGTGCAACAAATTAGACAAAGTCTACATCTTCATGCGAGCGAAAAAAGGAGAAAATATAAACACGAGAATTCAAGACATATTTAATAGTCCGGTAAGTCGTAATACTCGATTTAATAAAACCGACATGACCGTTCGGCTGCGTACCGCCACTAATAGTCTCCTGAGCGTGTTCCGAGACCGGTGGTATTCCCCTCTGCTGTGCCACTGGATAAGGATCCACTCTAGTTAGGATTTTGTATTACTAACACTAGTCTTTAAGTAATTTTGTTGTACTAACCCTATGGACTGTAGTCTGAAACAAATAAATTGAAATTGAAATTGAAAACGCTAAAATTGAAAAAGCCCAAAATGTAACACGCAATAACAGATTGTCGTTATCATTGAAGCTCTGTTCGTGCGTGTAGTGTGCTCGCTTCGTGCGCAAAACGACACACATTGGGAATTCTGTTGTGTTCGCTGGTAGAGTCGCCGTCTGGACTGCGCGGTACGCCAGCAGAGTCACCGTCTACACTGCGTGTTTCAAGTTTACTTCCCACACGAAACAATAATATTTGTAAGGTCTATTGGTAGTAGCAATTATTTACATGTATGTAAACGCAGTCCCAATACAGGAGAAAATCTTAAAAGAAAAAGAAAGAAGGTAAAAACAATGTTTTCAATTTTCAGTTATTTGAGAGATTGAAGAAAAGCAACCCGGACTTTATCGAGAAGGTTGAGCCAATCACAGGAGATTTAACGTTACCTAACTTAGGGCTGAGCTCAAAGGATGAACAGATTCTCACTGATAAGGTAAACATATTTTTAACACATATTTTGATAATGACGCTACTTTGTGCGCATATCTTTGAAAGCATCCCTTTTTATATTCAATTATTTGATTTATCAATCACTCTACCCTTACTTTAAGCTAGCTGTCTTTCGCACTCCCGTATATCGTTGAACATATCATGACAATAATACATGGTCAATCCTTAGATCTGGTCAGATCTAAGACCATGTTATTCACACAAGATCTCGACTTCGCACTTCCCATCCGAGGTGGCACCCGGTCGGTGAAAAATGAGGAACTTCCCACCTTCATGCCTCGTAACGTATATATATCATCTTCGCTAGCCACTTCCCAACTTTTTTGGGGTTGGCTTTCAGCCTAACCGGATTCAGCTGGACATCAATGTTTTATGTGAAGCGACTGCCTATCAGACCTCCAAAACCCAGTTACTGAGAGACACGATATTATTTGGTTAGACTGGTCAGACTTACCAGTGACGACTGACAAAGTTCTATAAATGACAACCGGGACCAACACCTTTACGTGCTTTCCAATATATTATATTATATACTAGCATTTGCCCGCGACTTCGTCCGCGTGATTAATAGTTCCCGTTCCCGGGGGATTTGCGGGATGAAAACTATCCTATGTCCTTTCTCGGGTCCCAGACTATATCTATACCAAATTTCATTCAAATCGGTTCAGTGGTTTAGGCGTGAAGAAGAGACAGACAGACGGACAGAGTTACTTTCGCATTTATAATATATTTTTAAGTACGGATTAACACCGTCTAATTAAATTCTAGGTGTCAGTGGTGTACCACGGAGCAGCAACAGTAAAATTCAACGAACCGTTACCAGTAGCTATGAACATCAATTTTGAAGGCACTCGGAAGATGCTTGAGCTATGTCAGCGCATGAAAAATATTGAGGTAATTTTTAAAGTAGTAAATTAAATAAATAAATAGTTTATGATAACTCACACATGGCTATTTCATACCAAGCTAAGCAGTGTTTGTGTTATGGTAACGAGATAACTGATAATTATACATACCTATACAATTTTAAAAATACATACATATTATAGATAAATTACACCCAGACACAGAACAAACAATCATGCTTGTCACACAAAGCTTGTCTTAGGTGGGAATCGAACACTTTGTGTATGGGAAACCATCAAATGACTTTTCTCGCCCCTTTTGCCAGACATTTATTGACTAAAACCCACCCACGTCCCTTTGGTTTAAGTTCCGGGGCCGCGGTAACTATCAGAACTATTCCGCAACTCCGGCAGGCATTGGCCGTAAAGTGATCCGTCACGTGCTGACTGTCCTCTGAGGCGCGCGTGAAACAAAACGCGCCGTCGACATGGGCATGGTCCTAGTCGGGCGGCGAGCTACCCATCGCTCGCCGTTCACAGGCCCACGCCTAATTGAACGGTCTTGGTTGCGGTGACCCCGGAACATAAAGGGCAACCAAAGGAACACATGGGTTTTAGTCAGTAAAAGTCTGACACGCCCTCCCGCCGCACCCAGGACGGGAGCAGTCATTCAATGATTTCCACATCCCAAAAAAAAAAAATTGCCGTTTGTCTCAATATACGCGCGAAAGTTTCGTAAGATTAATCTATATTGGTCCTAGTCGAGTGGCGAGCTACTCATCGCTCGCCGTCTACAGGTCCACGCCTGAATGGACGGTATTGCTTTATAACCTGAACTGATCTTATAATTCTATTTTCAGGCTTTCGTGTACATATCAACAGCTTATTCCCAAACTCCTCGGAAGGTTCTTCTCGAGACGGTGTATCCAGCGCCTGCCAAGGTAGAAGATATCTACAAGTTTATAAAAAAATGTGGATATGATACCGAAGAAACTATAAAACTTATTGGTAAGTGAAACTAATAACACTTTTTTACGTTGAACTAATTTTTTAACACCTGACGCAACGACGATATCGACGGGGTGTTATTATATTATAAGACATAAAAAAATCATATATGTCTTATGCTTCTCGTGTAAGAGGTTGCGGGTTCGAATCCGGGCAAGTACCAATGTGACTTTTTCAATTCTGCTACTAGCTGTTAGCTGATGGTCCCAGTTGTTATTCGTAGAACTTTGACAGTCGTCATCTGACCAGTCTAACCAAAGGCATGTCAGTCAGTTACTGAGTTATGAGGGTCAGATAGGCTGTCGCTTCACGTAAAACACTGGTATCCAGCTGAATCCGGTTAGGCTGGAAGCTGACCCCAACACATAGTTGGGAAAAGGCTAAGGAGATGATGATGATGTCTCATAAGATCACAGTTCTTCTCTAAGTTTTATACAGAAATGTAATCTAATATTTTAATTCGGTTTAGTACAAGGGCGTGGTGCATTAACATAATGTAAATGTAAATCAATTTTTACTCGTTTTTACAAAATAGGTTGATGATTCCAGAATTTTGATGAATAAGGGAAACAAACGCATATTTATTTATTCACGCATTTTTGATAGACATCTAAAAAAATTTAAAATAAAATAAATAAAGATGATAATGAAAATATGTAGGTATACGATAATATCGTATACATATTTTTTTTTTACATATTTTTTATTTTGTATACACATATTATGTGTATGATACTTTGTTCTGCCGGGGTTGCGGAATGCTTATTATAATAGTTACCGTGACCCCGGAACATAAAGGGCAACCGAAAAAACATGAGTGGGTTTTAGTCAGTAAAAGTCTGACACGCCCTCCCGCCGCACATGTCGAATTAATTATACATCAAACAAGTTAAAAAACGAGAAGGTTATCCATTTCGTTTGTTTTAAACCGATTCAAAAAATAGGTTCTCAGAAAAAAATCGCACTAAAAGGGGAAAAAATAAAAAGATTCTTATAAAACCGTCTTCAGGAACTGAAAACAGAGAAATAACTTAATATTCGGTAGTCGGTGCAGGTAAATGTAAAACAACAAACAAAACGGAAGCCAGCGACTTCCCAAACACATGATTTTTCTGTTTTTTAACCTTTCGACAACTAAGCGACAGCCGGCTGTCTCTGTCTGGCTGCTATTGTCTTTCTATTGCGTCTCGAATCACGTGTATTCAAAGGTTTAAAGCTTGTTATTTTTTAGGGTTCCGTACCTCAAAAGGTAAAAACGGAACCCTTATAGGATCACTTTGTTGTCCGTCTGTCCGTCCGTCCGTCCGTCTGTCAAGACCCTTTTTCTCAGAAACGCGTCGAGATATCAAGCTGAAATTAATATCACATACTCAGGTCTGCTATCTCTCAAAGCAGTGAAAAAATCAAGTTTCTAATTCAACGCAATAAAAAGATACGGCGGTTTACATTGCCTATTTAGACATTTGCAAGGGAATCAAAACCTATAGGGTACTTCCCATTGACCTAGAATCGTGAAATTTGGCAAGAAGCAAGCAGGTCATGTAGCACAAGTAAAGGGAAAACTCCGAAAACCGTAAATTTGTAGTTATTTCACTAAAAAACAAATTAACGGAACCCTCGTTGCGCGAGTCCAACTCGCACTTGACCGGTTTTTTTTCATGATTTGTTTTAGCCAAAAGTGCGTCGATCTAAATGATTCTTTTTTATTCTTAATGTATGATCGAATTACTTAGTTATTTTTCTACAGGTGAAAGACCCAACACATACACATATTCAAAAGCATTAGCGGAGGCTCACATCGCCGAACATCATGGAACTGTGCCTGCGGTCATCCTCAGGCCTTCTTCTGGTAACCTTAACCTTATTCCTCTCATTATAACGTTCATTTTTGCAAGCCTAAATAGAACTAAAATGAACTAGAATCTCCTTTGTGCAAAGTGTTAGTTAGTTAATTACATATTTCTCTTAAAAATATGCATGTTTATGTCACGGTCATGGTATTTTGAAGGAATCCGGCATTTACATGCAGCGTCGACATTTTATAAACTGCTAGCTGTCATGTAATATGCCGAAGTCAAAATTTCAAAGCAAAGTCTACTTTTCCGGGGCCCTCTAGGGCCAAATAGGGACCCAAGCGTAGACGTCGAGAGTCGCAAGACGACTATCGGTCACGGTAGGCGCGGGTCTACGGACGGGGAACGATGAGTAGCTCGCCGCCCGACTAGGACCAGGCCCGTGTCAACGGCGCGTTTTATTCCACGCGCGGTTGCGTAAACGACGGGCCTGTTGGTCTAGTGGTCAGTGACGCTGACTGCTAAGCCATAGGTCGTGGGTTCGATTCCCACCCAGGACAAACTTTGTGTGATTAGCATAATTGTTTGTTCTGTGTCTGGGTGTTATTTATCTGAAATATGTATGTATTTATAAAATATATAAGTACTAGCTTCTGCCCGCGGCTTCGCTCGCGTTAGAAAGAGACAAAAAGTAGCCTATGTTACTCTCCATCCCTTCAACTATCTCCACTTAAAAAATCACGTCAATCCGTCGCTCCGTTTTGCCGTGAAAGAAAGACAAACAGACAGACAGACAGACAGACACACTTTCCCATTTATAATATTAGTATGGATGTATATCAGTTGTCTGATTACCATAACACAAGCTCTGCTTAGCTTGGGATCAGATGGCCGTGTGTAAGATGTCCCAGGATATTTATTTATTTATTATTATTTATTAGTTACCGTGGCCCCGGATCATAAAGAGAAATCGGAGGAACATGCGTGGGTTTTAGTTAGTAAAAGTCTGACACGCCCTTCCGCCCCGCCCAGGACGGGAAAAGACATTTGATGATTTTCCAGTCAAAGGACGGGAGAAGTCATTTGATGATTTCCCACTCACCAAACAGAGGGTTAAATATCCATGACTAGCTGTCTCTTGCAGTTTCACCCGCTTGTTGGTGACTGTTCTGCTTCCCCGTTGTAGCAGAATGTTACGTAGCCTACCTTTTTCAATAAGTGGGCTATTCAAGACAAAAAGATTTCGAACCACTAGCTCTTGAGTTTAGCGCGTTCAACTTAACAAAAATAACTCTTCAGCTTTATAATATTTGTATAAATATAAAATTTTCGTTCCACCATGTTAGTTACCTTACTCCTCCGAAACGGCTTTACCGATTTTTACCAAATATATGGATATTCAGTAGGTCTGAGAATTGGCTACTATCTATTTTTCATACCCTTAAGTGATAAGGGTTGTTCACCCTTAACATTTTTAACGCGGATGAAACCGCGGGAGGCAGCTAGTATTTGTATGTAGATACAACTTGATACAAGATAAAATTCTAGAGGAAAGAAACTTTGCCAAAAAGATTGTGTTTTATTTTTTAAACTATCTGTTCCTCGCGGTTTCACCCACGTTACATTAGGTTTTTGGTTACTGCTTCGCTCCCGTGGTCCCACGGGAGCGAAGCGTAGCGCGTAGCGATAGCGTGATATAATATAGCCTATGTTACTCGTGGACAATGTAGCTTTCGAATGGTAAAAGAATTTTTAAAATCGGTCCAGTTGTTTTTAAACCTATTCATTACAATCAAACAAACAAAGTTTTCGTCTTTATAATATTAGTATAGATAACATTGTATACGTATCTGACGCTTTAAAGAGTAAACAATTATTTTTCAGTGACGGCTGCACATGTCGAACCAATAAAAGGCTGGGTGGAAAACCGGTTTGCTGGCACACCGTTGATATTCGATGCTGGTAGAGGATGGCACCGGTTCATCCACGCCAGTAGCAGCAATATCATGGACTTTATTCCTGTTGATTATGTGAGCAATATGAGTATTATTGCGGCGGCTAGAGCTAAGAGGTAAGAATGACTTTTACAATCTATACAAATAGTATAAAACTTTTTCAAAAAAAAAAAATAACGGCCTTCAAAAACTTATTATTATTATTATAGCTAGCCCGTACTGTCCCACTGCTGGGCAAAGGCCTCCCTCCATTCCTTCCATCTGTCGCGACTTTGCGCTACGTCTTGCCATTCCTTAAGGAAGCCGACCAAGTCGTCCCGCCATCTCTTTCTTGGTCTGCCGCGTCTCCGTCTCCCCATTTCGGGGCACCAGTCTTGGGCTCTGCGGGCCCATTTATTGTTAGGCATGCGGCAGACGTGTCCAGCCCAGTCCCATTTTAATTGGGCAGCCTTTAAAAACTTAAAATAACTAAAATTTTGGAAGTCGGTGGCAACATAAATTGACTGGCAAAAGAGAAGCCACCGACTTCCGAAATTTTAGTTATTGTTAGGTTTTTGTAGGCGATTATTACTTTTTTGGATAAAATAATGTTTATTTTTTACTTTTAGTATCGAGCCCCAATGTCTAACTGTGTATTACAGTATCTTTGAAAGTAATTTATTTTCTAAATAAAACTACTTACAATCTTATAAAACGAAAATAGATCGTCAATTAATATTTCATCGATTTTTTTGTTCTTGATGAATTTTTCGAGAAGCTCTGGACCTATCGTTTAAATTATATCGGATCACCTCTGAATCATGACTTATCAAACAAAAAAAGAACCATCAAAATCCGTTTACAATTGACGGAGATATCGCGTAACAAACATACAAAAAAAAAAACATAGACGAATCGAGAACCTTCTCCTTTTTGAAGTCGGTTAAAAAAAGAAAGATTTGTATGTTTTTATGTTTGTTACTCCTTCACGTAAAAACTACTGAACGGATTTTGATGAAACTTTACAAAAATGCAGCTTACACATCAGAATAAGACATAGGCTACATAACATCACGCTATGACCCACGGAAGCAGAGCAGTAACCAAAAACCTAAAATTGCAGGCATTGGCCCTAAAAGAAATTAACAGCCTTTAATAATACACACATCAAAAGTGTCTAGGGATCAAGCATTTTTATGCGGATTTCTTGAGATTGAGATGTGGCTTTGTAATAAATTTATGATTTTATAAATTTATATGGATCCTTTTTGGTGCATTTCATAATTTGAATCAGGAACTGTGAATCAAATTCGAGTAAAAGATGAAAATCAGCTGTCAATATTTTCGCTATAAAAACATACAACGCATTGAAGACATTATTAGTGCTACCACGGTTTCCCTACTACTGATTAAAACCAACGTTATTATGGAGCGGCGACGTCATTTAAGCAGGGAAGAAATGCTCAGAGCCGTGGAAATGATAGAAGCTGGTTCCCGGCAACGTACTGTGGCTTTAGCTCTGAATACAAGTCAGAGTGTTATAAGTCGACTTTGGACACGTCACCGAAGCACTGGTACCGTGGCTGAGCGCCATGGAGGACGGTATCGCTGCACCACACGGAGACAAGACCGATACATTCAAATCTTAACTCGAAGAGCTCCAACAATAACCGCCATGATGTTAGCCGTGAGGCTTCATCACTCTTCAGGGAACTTAATTAGCGACCAAACAGTCAGAAACCGCTTGCATGAAGTGAACCTTCATTCCCGAAGACCGCTACGGGTACCACCTATAGCAACGCACAATCGTAGGATTCGATATCAATGGGCTCTTGAACACAGAAATTGGGCAGAAGAACAATGGCGTTTCGTGTGCTTTTCTGATGAGTCTCGTTTTGGTATGAGACCGGATACAAGACGTATACGACACTGGAGAACCCCTGGACGCCAACAGCGATTAAAATCCTGCCAAGAAGTCCATCCTTATAGTGGTGGAACCATCATGGTATGGGCGGGTATTTGGATCGGCGGAAGAACTGAGTTGATTTGGATCAGAGGCAACCTCAACGCTCAAATTTATGCTGAGACGATTGTATCAGTACGATAGACCACATACATACGCTGCGACAAGTTATACAGAAGACCGAGGAGTATAACCAGCCTCTATGTTTAGCGTTTGTGGACTATGAGAAAGCCTTTGATTCGATCGAGACTTGGGCTATGCTGCAGTCGCTTCAGCGGTGCCAAATTGACTACCGTTATATCGAGGTACTACGGTGTTTGTACAAAAACGCTACAATGTCAGTTCGTCTCCAGGACCAGAACTCAAAACCCATCCAATTGCAGAGAGGAGTGAGACAGGGTGATGTCATATCACCAAAACTGTTCACCGCTGCATTGGAAGATGTGTTCAAACTCCTGAACTGGGATGGACTCGGCATCAACATTAATGGCGAGTACATCACCAATCTTCGATTTGCTGATGATATCGTAGTCATGGCTGAGACCCTGGAAGACCTTGGCAGAATGCTCGATGACCTCAGTAGTGCTTCCCAGGAAGTGGGTCTTAAGATGAACATGGATAAGACGAAGATCATGGCAAACAACCATGTTGTACCCACTCCCCTAAAAATAGGAAACACTACGCTCGAAGTTGTTGACGAATATGTTTACCTGGGGCAAACAGTCCAGTTAGGTAAGTCCAACTTCGAGAAAGAGGTCAATCGTCGAATCCAACTCGGCTGGGCAGCGTTCGGGAAGTTACGTCATATCTTCTCGTCCAAAATACCGCAATGTCTCAAGACGAAAGTCTTTGACCAGTGTGTGTTGCCAGTGATGACTTACGGAACAGAGACGTGGTCACTCACAGTGCGCCTCATAAGCAGGCTCAAGGTCACCCAAAGGGCAATGGAACGAGCAATGCTTGGAGTTTCCCTGCGTGATAGAATCAGTAATGAGGAAATCCGCAGGAGAACCAAAACCACCGATATAGCTCGTCGAATTGCCAAACTTAAGTGGCAGTGGGCGGGGCACATAGCTCGTAGAACTGACGGCCGTTGGGGCGGAAAGGTTCTCGAGTGGCAGCCGCGTACCGGTAAACGCAGCGTGGGCAGGCCTCCCGCAAGATGGACCGATGATCTCATCATGATCGCCGGGTCCCGCTGGATGCATGTGGCGCAGGACCGATGCATGTGGAAATCTTTGGGGGAGGCCTTTGTCCAGCAGTGGACGTCTATAGGCTGATAATGATGATGATGATGAATGATTGTATCAGACGTCATCGTTCCTCTACAAGTGCAAATCGGTCCCTTATTTCAGTTAATGCATGATAATGCACGACCGCACACCGCAAGAGTTGTAAGACAGACTCTCGCCGCAGCTAACATCAATGTCCTGCCCTGGCCTGCTCAGTCGCCAGACTTGAACCCGATTGAGCATGCATGGGATATGCTACAGAGAAGAGCTCTGCCGAATATGGAGGGTATCCAGTCGCAAGAAGACCTTTTTTTGTTGTTGCAACGAACATGGGCGGCCATTCCACAGCGTGATTTGGATGAACTCATTTTGAGTATGCCAAACCGATGTTCTTGTGTTGTTAGTGTTCGCGGTAGAAACACGGATTATTAATTGTTTAAGTTAACCAATAAAATTTTAGAGAAAACTGTTATTTCAGTCTTTTTTTCGAACTTTTGTGTTAGTGGTTCAAATGTCAAAAATCCCTTTATTAGGAAAATGGCAAATTTCTTTATTAATGCAAAGGTGACTTGGTTTATCGTTACTGTGACAAACGAAAGCACTTTATTTGATGAATCCTTAAAGAAAATTTTAATTAATATCAATCAGGAGAAAAGTTATTGCAAAAATATATGTTGATCCCTAGACACTTTTGATGTGTGTATGTCCAAGATAAATTACCTGAAAACCAAAACTCATATTCTAATAAGAAACAACATTTTTTAACCGACTTCTAAAAAAAAGGAGGAGGTTCTCAATTCGGATGTTTGTATGTTTTTTTTTTTGTTTGTTCGCGCATATCTCCGTCGTTTGCCAACCGATTTGAACAATTCTTTTTTTGTTTGAAAGGGTAGACTTCTCAAATGGTCCCATTGTCATGAGGTCCAGGATCTGATGATAGTATCATGCCGAAATCGAGGGAACTCCTCAATTTTTATAGGAAAAACGTAAATTTTTTTTGAAAGTTACTCTAAAACGTAGTTGGGACTCTAACTAAAAAGTAAAAAATAAAAAACTTTTTCCAAAAAAAAGATAACCGACTTCAAAAACTAAAAGCGCAAAAATAACTATTTCGGAAGTCGGTGGCTTCTCTTCTGCCGGTCGAATTGTGTTGCTTTGCCACCAACTTCCGAAATAGTTATTTTTGAGCTTTTAGTTTTTGAAGTCGGTTATCTATATATAATCTTTTTTCAGATCGAGTGAAGTACAAGTCTTTAACTGCACTACCTCATCAGATAATCCTGTTACCTGGTACGGTGCTCATAAATACTTCAATAAGGAAATGATGCTACGCGGAAAAAGTGAGTGATGGGATTTTTAATTTTACCAAAAAGATAGACCATCCTTTTTCAGAATTTAAATCTCCGTCTGTCTTTCCGTTCAAAAGGTGGTAACTTTGAAACTGTAATGTAAAAATTGTAAAAACTTCCCTGAATAATCTAAAAAAAATGTATATTAAACAAAAAGCTTTTTCAGCGATTTTTGGTCGGTTTTAGGGTTCCGTACCAAAATGGTACAAAAGGATTATAGTATCGTAATGTCCGTCAGTCCGTCTGTCCGTCCGTCCTCGGCCTACCGTCTAAACAGTTGGTGCTAGAAAGATGAAACCTAGCAAGAATAATGTGTATTCAAAGTGCTAAAGTAAATTTATAAAACAGTTTTTTTTTTTAATTTTTTTTTCTTGGTGAATGTGAAATCAAAAACGCACTCATGCTCCCTCGATTGCCCTTTACATTCCAGGGTCACGGTTACTTTATGTATTGGAGATGTTTTTTTTAAGAATCTTTTTATGATTTTTTTACATTTCAGGTGAAGTGCCATACCCAAACGTATTGTTTGTGAAATCAAAGACAGCTCTAGATATATTAACATTCCTCTTTCAAACAACTCCTGCGCATATAGCTGATTTGTGGCTGAAAATGACGGGCAGAAAACCTAAGTATGTTATTTGCATTTTTTTAGATAGACTCGGCATTAGAACTCGGCATAGCTAGAAAGGCATTTACCTTTCTCTCACTACCTATCTCCTGCCTGGGTTACTTGTACCAATAAATAAAAGTCCAAAAGAGTCATAAAATACTAAAATAAAACCTTAGAATTGATAATTTAATCAAAGGTTTTAACTGAATGTATGTCTTGAAAATATTAATTAGGTATTCCACGAAATAGTCTTACACTGCTAAAATATTTTATGAAATTATCAATTTTAGGATCTAGACAACTTCTGGAAACCTATCAAAAGCTGTAGCGTCCGAATCCAACAATTGTTTGTTACTTATTTACACTCAAAAGTACAAAGGCAGATTTGATTTCATAGGCTTTCTCAACCTAGCAACCAGCGGAATGATATGATTATTGTCCATGTTGATTTGGGTTATGGAACATCTCGCCCACGAGATAGGCCTACGGGCCTTATGACCACTTTTTAAAATCTGATATTTCCATAAAACTAAAATTCCTGATGTCCTGGTCCTGTGACCTTTACTAATAAACCTTTATCATTCCCAGGTACGAACAACTTATATCTGAAATAGTAAACACGAGAAAAGTCTACGATTTCTTCACCTACAACGCCTGGGTGATGCGGTCAGACAGAGCGAGAGAGCTATACATGTCTCTTTCCCCCGAAGACAGGAAGACGTTCCCTTGCGACCCTACTCAGATTGTGTGGTCTGACCTTTATAGAAATTATTGTGAATGTATCTTTAGGTATTTGAAGCCTAAGTTTAAGTTTATTGCGAAGTCGTGAGGAGAACCGTTGGTCTTAGACCAATCTTGAAGGACGGATTAAGTCTAATTGAATTATGAAAGCGACTGGAAAAGTGCAGCTGTGTTTTGTCCCATTTATAATTAAAGTTAAGTTTTTATAAAATTGTATTCTTTTATTGTTACCCTTCAAATGCCTGTCCAAAAGAATCTGACCTGGAATGAGGCTGACATAATATAATAATAAGTATACTTGACATTGTAATTATTATACTTGACATTTATGTAGTACTTTTATAAGTATATCTTTTTTTTTACTATATTTATTGTGAGTGTGAGGACATGTATGTGGGCTGTTAGGTTACTAGTATATTTTACTATTACTGACGGTTTGAGTATTTAATGCGGCCTACCCGAATGTCCTTACTTTGGTATTGTTCGTCAAGACCTTAGGCTCTTTACGTTTTAGTTGAGCTAAACGACTTTTGACAAATGCTTGCACTGTTTGGACAGGTCCACTCAAATCTGTGTGATTCCCTCATCAAGAGATCACTTCAGTTATTACCTTCATGGTCCTCGCATAATTTGACCAATACAATATTGTATGGACTTAAAAAGAGACTTTGACCTCTGAGTTTGTTTCGGTTGTTTCTTCTCAGAGTAGTCCAGCTAGGAAACACCGGCCCCATCGTTAGATTAAAATAAGAAAAGAAAAAAAAATGACGTGTAAAAGTGTAATTTTTTACCTATTTACAGAAATAATAAAAAACTTTTTCCAAAAAAAAAGATAACCGACTTCAAAACCGAAAAGCTCAAAAATAACTATTTCGGAAGTCGGTGGCTTCTCTTCTGCCGGTCGAATTGTGTTGCCTTGCCACCGACTTTCGAAATAGTTATTTTTGAGCTTTTCGGTTTTGAAGTCGGTTATCTTTTTTTTGGAAAAAGTTTTTTATTTTTTACTTTTTAGTTAGAGTCCCAACTACGTTTTAGAGTAACTTTAAAAAAAAATGTACCATTTCCTATAAAAAAATTGAGGAGTTCCCTCGATTTCGGCATGATTCCATCATCAGATCCTGGACCTGATGACAATGGGACCATTTGGGAAGTCTACCTTTTCAAACAAAAAAAGAATTGTTCAAATCGGTTGGCAAACGACGGAGATATGCGCGAACAAACATAAAAAAAAAAAACATACAAACATTCGAATTGAGAACCTCCTCCTTTTTTTAGAAGTCGGTTAAAAATCGATTTAATCGTTAATCGTTTTATAAGGTCAAGACAAAAGAAGAAAGTATCCATGATGTATTTTTATCCACTTATTCTACTCAAAAGCAGATTGTAATAAAGGCTTGTAGCTTGTGAACTAGTCCTGTATCATCGCGGCTTAATCCTTCGATCGCACGTGATTCGAGACACAATAGAAAAACAGAACGACAGCCGGCTGTTGCTTGGTCGTCGAAGGGTTAAAGAGGCAATTTCACACTTTCAATTAACAACGTTTTTAAAAACATCCACCCTTAAGATCTTTATTAAACGAGTTCACCTGTCAATCTTAACAATAAAAAGATAAAAAAAATATGAAATTGGTTCGTTAAAATTAATCAAAATTAATTTACTTGGCGGAGGCGAAAGCTTTATAATTAATTTGAAAGTGTCGGGACTGAATCAATTTCGTGTTTTTCTCTTGAAAGTGGAATTTCAGGGTTTTGTTAACAACTCCCACGGTTTAGTTAATAACTTCTGTAAACAGTAAAATTATCAACTACAATAAAACCTGGCCTGTTGATCTATATATACAAGGTGTATTTTTGTTTCTGCGAAACCTTTTAGGAGGCTATTATTATGTTAGTGTTTTTTTTTTTTTTTTTGGTGAGTGGGAAATCATCCAATGACTGCTCCCGTCCTGGGTGCGAAGGGAGGGCGTGTCAGACTCTTACTGACTAAAACCCACTCATGTTCCTTCGATTGCCCTTTATGTTCCAGGGTCACGGTAACCACTATAAACATTCCGCAACCCCGGCAGGATTATGTTAGTGATTCTCTACCCCAATCAAGAATAAAATGGCTAGGTACCTATTTTTTATTTTACACACATAAACAAACACAAACGATAATTTCATACATTTAAGGCATACGAGGCTTATTATGAGAGCTCATTTCATAAATCAGACAACATAACAAAAAAAAAAACAAATATTAGTGATTTTTGACCCAGGTATCGTATTTGAAGGCGCGTCCCTGGAGCCATAGATATTGAAAACCTGATTTAAACTTTCGAACACACGTGATTTGAGACACAATAGAAAGACAATAGCAGCCCGACAGCCGGCTGTCAAAGAACTCACTCACATCATTAACTCCTAGAATGTTCCCAGCTATGACACTGCTGACTCCAACAGGAGTGAACCCCATCACTCCTGTCACCATCTTCATAATAACCTCAAAGATAGCTTGGAAGAAGTCCGTCACCACCTGACCTTTAGCACCTAAGGTTCCCAATAAACTACCGAAGACTAGACAAAAGAACACTAAGCCTAAAGTGTTGGTCCCTGACCTGAAAAAAGCCGTATTTTAATATAATTAAATATAACAAAAACAAATATAATTTAATATAACAAGTTTGTATTTTAATAAGATTATGTTATTTATTGGTGAATTGGGCAAGCCAGCCACTTTTCCGCTAAATGCTGTTAAAATTAAGTTATTGTATCTAACAGTAATAAAATTACTTTCATTTAATAAAAATGTTTTCGTAATTTGTTGAGAGTTTAATAATAAGGGCACTGTTGTGGCAGACATGTCCCTTCTTTATAATTTTATGTGATAATTAATATTATTGAAAATTTTGACTAACTTATTATTTAATTATTGTAATTGACGTTTAATATATAGTTCTGACATGTATTATGTAACTCTGACATTATAATAGACATAACTAATTTTGACACTGACTTTAGCTTTGATATTTTGTGGTGTATTTCTTATTAATTTGCAAATGTACTTAGTCTTAATTTGTCTTGTTCTTAAATTATTTTAAAGTAGTGATTCTAATAGTGTATAGAGATAATATTTGTATTGTTTGTGAATATGGGTCTTCGACCTGAATTCAATGAATTTTATTATTTTATTTTATTTATTTATTAATTTTGTTGTTGATCCATGCGAATAAAACATTGATGGAACCCTTAACCTTTATATTTCACCCTAGGGGATGTATTTTAAATAACCCTGAAACACGTTTTTAAAAAACTTTGGTTTTAGAGTATTTTTACCAATTATCTTTATTTTATATAATTTACTTTTTTATATATTATTAATCGCAACAAACATAAAAAGAAAACCATGCAAACTTTCAACCCATATTAAAACACTTCTTGGTTGAATCTTGAAAAACTCTAAAATACGTATTTTATTTTAGTTTTAGTATATCTTACCAAATTCCAAGTTAATCGACCCAAATTGAAAAAAAAAATTGTAAACCTTATTACATACTATTAGGTTGCAGTGTAAATCAATGGGAAAAAAATTGAAAGTGTGTTGTGGAAAAATCCCGATGAGTAACAGTGTTTCTCATCGGGATTTTTTTTCCAATGAGTAACAGTGTTACACAAAATGGTGTGACGTAAGAGAACAAACCAATTTTTCAATCCCAATTAAACAAACTTAGAGGTAATATAATAATACCCGCCTATTGCAGGGCAAAGGCCTCTTCTGATACAGAGAAGGCACAAGCATTGATCATCACGTGCAAGGCGTATTGTCGATTTCGGACTTAAATTCACTACAAGTCCAGGTTTCCTCCCGATGTTTTCCTTCACCGATGTATGTTATGTCCAAGATAAACTTTAGAGAGTACATATGAATTGAAAATGTCACATTGGTACTTGCCCGGATTTGAACCCACAACCTTTTGCATGAGAGGCAAGCGCGACCCAAACGAGAAGTAGCCTAAATGAGAAGTAGCCTAAATGAGAAGTAGCCATAATGAGAAGTAGTCCATTAGGGAGTCGGTTGCCAACACAAGAATTAGCCCTAATGCGCCTAAACCGCCTTATCCACGAGGCCATAACGCACGACATTATATTAGATTTAGAGAAAACTTTTAAAAATAAGAGATAAAACTATCTTATTACTTACCTAGTTAATAAAAAGCAACTTTTGTCCGTTATATAAATGGAGCCGTTTTCAAGAAAAGGGTTCATAGAATTTAATTCAATTATTTCGAATTGAATTTTTCATCGTCATTTCGACGATCGGAATCTATTAAAAGCAATTTCCAATTTAGTATTGTCTACAAATGGAATTGCTTTCGAGACTGGAATTTAAACATGGCCCTGGTATCTATTTATGGCAATAACAGTAGTGGGACAGTATTTCATTAGGACTTCAGGTTGCGCAAATTCTTTGCGCCACCAAGAAAATGTAATTATAGCGCATGGCAGAATATACGGTCCTTTTTTAGAGTCAAAAACGTAGTAAGTAGTAGTAAGTGTTCCGACTTATAAGTTTAAAAAAAGACTTGTTACGTTGACATACGCAGTACGCAGAAATTATTTTGTACAACCTTTTTGTCTTTTTTGTACAAAAACTGTTCTTTTTATCAAGTTCAAAATAATTTTCCTAGAAAGTCCTTATAAAGTTCTACGTTCCAGATTTTTTTCATATTTTTTAAACCTACGTGTCAAAAGTTAGAGGGGGGGGGGACGCTTTGATATTTCTTTATTGACATTATCAAAAAATGATTTTAGTAAACCCCTATTCATTTTTCAATACCTATCTAACAATTTATCACACGTCAGGGTTGAAATAAAAAAAAACACTTCCCTCTTTACATATAGGGGGGCTACCCTAATAAAACATTTTTTTCCAATTTTTCTTTTACCACTTTGTCGGCGTGATTGATATACATATTGGTACCAAATTTCAGCTTTCTAGTGCTAACGGTCACAGAGATTAAGCGAGGACGGACGGACAGACAGACAGACATGGCGAAACTATAAGGGTTCCTAGTTGACTACGGAACCCTAAAAATGGTGTCACAAAATAATATGCCTGTAATTACAAAGTTGATTGAAACCGGAACATAGCAATATTTTTTTTTTAAATATACTTGGACTTTTAATTTTCTTCAGTACCTAACTTGAAAGCTACCAAGTTTTGTCAAAAAATGATAGCGAGGTTAAATATTTGTCATTCATATAAGTTTCTTATCTGTTTCACGAAAGTAAAATGACATAGCTTCTATTTAATTTATATGAGAAGAAACAAAAAAAAGGAAATTACTTTTGTTAATAATAATTAATTATTTTTACTTCCCCCTTGTTTTAAAACAATATTGTAAGTTTTATTTAAACCAAACTATTTTTATCATTCGTTCATTAATCGTTCTTACGCAAAATCGTTCATTACCCAACACTATTAATTAATATAAATAAATAAATATAAATATCCTGGGACAACTCACACACGGTCAGATCCCAAACTAAGCAGAGCTTGTACTATGGTAACCAGACAACTGATAAACATACTTATATAATTTATAAATACATACATATTATAGATAAATCACACCAAGAACAGACAATCGTGCTCATCACACAAAGTTTATCCTGGGTGGGAATCGAACCCACGACCTCCGGCTTAGTAGTCAGGGTCATTAACAACTAGACCAACAGGCCCATCAATTGTATTATGTAGCATTATTTTTCTGAGAACTGTCAAGTTACTGAATAAAATTTTAAGTATAGGTAATGGTGGTACTTACCTAGACCAGGTCCTGTCAAAGAACCCTACACAAATGTCTTCTAAAGCCACATTGCGTAACGAGTAAGAAAGTATAATTATTTTCTTTAGAAGCATGAAGCATTCAAAAGAAATCATTAAAATTTTCATTTTCATGAAAAATAACATTTCATGTGCAGCAGTCATTTACAATGAGAATCGTTCGTGCTTGCTCTAACAATACGTTTGAAAAGATTAATGTTAGGAGCAGTTTCTTGCCATATCTCTTTTTTTTTTTTGGTGAGTGGGTAATCATCCAATGACTGCTCCCGTCCTGGGTGCGACGGGACGGCGTGTCAGACTCCTACTGACTAAAACCCACTCATTTTCCTTCGATTGCCCTTTATGTTCCAGGGTCACGGTAACTATTATAAACATTCCGCAACCCCGGCTGCTATATCTCTGTATGTAAATCAAGAGTGATTTTTGCTTTAGTCTTACACAGTTATAAAATAAAATAAAAAAATATGCTGTGATTTTTTGGTAGAAGTAATTTCAGGAAGTAATGACACAATTTTAAATTCTTTTTTAATGATAGTCGACAATGTTTCAGATGTTTCAGAGGGGCCAGAATTGTAACGGGATAAGGGGTAAAGGTGAAGAGGGGGTTGTAAGAACCAAAAAATAAAAAAATATAAATGTTTAAAAAATATTACATTTATTTAAAAAACCATTTCTTAAAAAAATAACTTAAATTAAAATAAGATAGGGCCCTGTTGGCATTTGGCTGATCACTTCATTGTTTAAATTAATAAATTTTATTTAAATTGCTAGGTACTTAAGTTAAAGTTAAAACAAGCGAATCCGGGGGTACCTCGCTACGGCAGAGAACTAACCCTGGGCCTGACGACAGGCAGGTCGGTCAATATATATATACATATTATATTATATATATATTGATAGATTTATTGACTAGAGATTTGAGATACAGATATTGATAGATAGATATATTATTATAAGATAAAATTATGCGCAGACGTTATTGATGAAAAAAACTTAGTTCCTAATCAAATGTAATTTGGTAGTGTAGCTACATATTATCAATTATTAGGCGAAGGACGTAAGACCGCGTTAAAGTGTAATTAAAAAAAAATAATCGTAACATTACCATATTTCAAATTACTAGAGAAAATACATTTTATTTGAATAGAAATATTTTTTACCGACCTTAAAAAGCGGCCGTCTGATAAAAACTTTCGATTAAAATTGTTTAGATACATTTTTATCAGTAAGTACCTCGAAATATTGTGGAGGGAAATTTTATTAAAATGTTTTTTAGCGAAATTTTTGAATAATGATAAACTACTGACAGTTTATTAAAAAAGATATTTTATTACCTTTGCTTATTAGTTGAAATGATATGATGTGAAGCAATTTTCTACTACAAGTGAAAATTAAAAAAAAAAAAACAATTTTATTACGTTATATTGCAACTGCACCTTAAGATAGGTAATTGATTCAAAACGCCTAATCCGATTTTAATGTAACATTATATAAAAACCATCACTAGACAACTTACTAATTAAAATAAACCGCATCTTAATCGGTTTAGTCTTTTAATAGCTACAGTCAGTGCCATAAACAGACAGACAAATAAACAAACTGAGCACATAGCAGTCATTAATTTATACCAACCCTCATTTTGCGTCTGGGAGTTAAATATAATATAAACTTTGACTATGATTTACGTAATTGGTATTGCCTACTATGAAAAACCGACCATGTGCGAGTCCGACTCACGCACGAAGGGTTCCGTACTATCATCTATACTATACCGACCGGCTCTTTGACTATTCATAAGTGCCTATAAATGGTCTAAGTGAAATAAATGCCTTAAATTTTGAATTTTGAATTTTATAATAGGCAAGTTTCTACCTGTTTATTAAGATAGAGTAAAATTGCTTGAAAATTACGTTTGCTGTAATATACAAGTAAATATTCTGTGAAAATTTGAAGCGTCTACCTGTTACCGTTTTTAATATTGAGCAAAAAAAATATGAAAAAAAAAACACGTTTATTGTATGTAACCCCCTTAATATTTTATTTTTGTTAATTATTAGTATTTGTTGTTATAGCGGCAACGGAAATACATCATTTGTGTGAATTTCAGCTTTCACGGTTTATGAAATATCTACACCCCGGAGACAGACAGACAGACAGACAGCGGAGGCTTAGTAATAGGGTCCCGTTTTACCCTTTGGGTACGGAACCCTAAAAATGACTCAGCTGAAAGTTAAAGCTTCCGTTTTATGAGAAAATCGCTTTTAATTCCGCTAAATGTATGTTAAATCTTAAGACTGTACAGCCGAACGATAATGTTATCATGCCATAATAAATACTTAAATACATAAACAAATCAAGCAACCCATTTAAAAACAGAATAATAATAAATGTAATTGGCGACTGTATAAGTCCTAGACTGATTCCGCCTTATTACAAAACAAGGTTTTTCTCTAAACCAGGTTTAAACCATTGAGCCAGGTTTTGTAATTTGAATCTTATACTGATACAATCAAGATTCGAAATACAAAACCTAGCTCAATGGTTTAAACCTGGTTTAGAGAAAAACCTTGTTTTGTAATAAGGCGGATATTTAGGTTCTTTTGTATACATAGAATAAATAAATAAACAGAACCCTAGACAGCAGCCGACTCACACTATAATAACTTCTACTTAATTTCAACATTATAATCACTCTTGGTTCATCATAGTTCCATTATAATATATTATCTTTATTACGTGAATAAAGGTCCTTCATCCCAGCTTTATATTCAAGATTACCTCATAAAGTACTTACTAGGTGAATTTTGAAGCAGTTTTGGCTACCACTAAGGCTGAGGCTACAGTAGGCAGCGATTGTCATGCGACTGGAAGAGCGAAACAAGAAAAACGCGCAATGATTACATTATAAGCGAAAATCTGACATAAATATTCGACTAGCTTTGGCCCGCGACTTCGTCCGCGTGGATTAATAGCTCCCGTTTCCGGGGGATTTCCGGAATAAAAACTATCCTATGTCCTTTCTAGGGTTCCAGACTATATCTGTACCAAATTTCATTCAAATCGTTTCTGTGGTTTACGCGTGAAGAAGAGACAGACAGATAGACAGTTACTTTCGCATTTATAATATTAGTACGGATTCAATTTGGCTGATACGTCAATGTAACCGGTGCCGCGATTATAGTAACGTAGTTACTGTTGCACAAAAAATGTACAAGTTTTGTCGTAATTATTAGATTACAATTATTCATATAAATACAATAGCATCCGTTGCCGAACTAGGTTAGGACCTGTTTGTCAGCAAATGTATATCAGAATTTAAACTAAGCGTATTCAAATTCCTTTTGATTTATTTCAACGATTAAGTATTTTTATCCTAGACCTCTTTCAATGTTCATGACTTGTTACATTGTTCTCACATTGTACCTAGATTTAAATGAATAATGTAACCAAATAATATTGTAATTATAAAATTGATTTTAAAAGAGTGTTCATGGAGTTTCTTGCTCGTTCTTCTCCATAGAAACCTACTGTTTTGGAACAAGCAAATAGTTTCACCCAATGATTTTATAAGTAAAAAAGTATAGTTAGGTTATATGCAGTCAAAAAGTGGCACATTAAAAGTTTGCCAATTGACAAACATGATACTGAGTATTGCGTTGACATTTGATTTGTCTTTTTCACTCGCACTACTTCAATAATGCCATCCTACTTTGACGTGTAATGTATGTGTGCGTTAGTGTGCTGTTTTTGAAGATAGAATTTCGTTTGGGTAACTTATCTACGCCTTTTTTACTTAAAATATCATTGGTTTTAAGCCAGTTCGGTATGAACTGACCCTAAAGGTGGTTGGATAAGATGATTTAGGTGTAAATTATGTGCCAACATCCACTGACGAACCACAGTGATTTCGATGCAAATGAGTAACGATGGTACTCGTCACTTAGCTTTTCGGAGGCTGTGGTTTCTGCGGTGAAACCTTTTAATCGTGTGCCGCAAAAGGGTTACGTATCTGTCATTTTGCTTGGCCCAGAGATAATTATATTATTATTAAAATTGTATGTGTAAAGAGGTTGATATTTTGAAATGGATGTTGTATTTCGATGGGTGTAAAATGTTTGGGGTGTCTAAATTGGTTTTTTGAATACTCAGTCAAGTACAGTTTTTTTTTTAAAGTTTAAAGACTATCGAAACATACACCGATATACATAATGTATATAAAAATGTATTTGCGTAAAAATATATATTTATGCATAACTTTAATTATATAGCTCCTACAAATTTCATTTTATTTACGCCCCCCGCCGCACCCAGGACGGGAGCAGTCATTTGATGATTTACCACTCCCAAAAAAAAAAGTAATTTAGGATATTATTGTTCATTCGACAGCGAGGTGTTGACCTAACTTCTTAGCAATATTCAGACAAACACACTGACAAACTAACATACAGAAAAGCATACAGGCTAAACTTCAAAAAACCGGCCAAGTGCGATGGGTTCCGTACTATCATCTCAAAAAAATGAAAAAAAAACACGTTTATTGTACGAGGACCCCCCTTATTTTTACTATTTGCTGTTATAGCGGCAACGGAAACACATCACTTGTGAAAATTTCAGCTTTCTAGCTATCATGGTTTATGGAGACAGACAGACAGACAGCGGAGGCTTAGTAATTGGGTCCCGTTTTGGATACGGAACCCTAAAAACTATATTTTTGGCTTCGGCATCGTTATTCGATTCGTAAGTCGATCTCCTAAGCCTACTATGTTCCGATCGACTTTCCAGACAGTTAAACATGGAACAACTGCCTCCAGAATATAGTTACAGGTTAACACGATACAGCTTGGTTCGATTGACTGTCAGAATTTTTGCCTTCAGACAACCAGTAGCGACTGCGAAATATCTTTGAATGGCAACCGGGACCAACGGCTTTACTTGCTCTCTAAAACATGGAATGTCAGTGATGTCATATAGTTTTTACACTATAGGCCCGTTGACAAAGTCTATTCAATAAGATCAGCTGAAATAAAATCTATATACATCTTGTAGTAATTTTTTGTTCATAGCATTTCATATCAAACATTTTCTATAATTCTATCGTCGTGAACCGTTTCGATATTATTCAATCTGATTTTTTTTGAGCTGGCAACACATTGCTCTTAATAGCGTTACATGATTTATGGCAACATTAAGCGTTATGTCAAAGTAATAACGTCTAAATCGACACATCAAAAGCTCGTTGAGTTTTTTTTTTGTGATTTGTAATCCATACTGTACTAGCTGTGTCCCGCAGTTTCACCCCTGGTTTGGTTACAACACTGCTTTTGTAGGTTATAGCGTGATTTTATACAGCAAAAAGTCTGTCTCGATAAATTGGCTATATACAAAAAAAAAACAATTCAAATCAGTACTTCCTCAGATAAGCGAGTTCAACCAACCAAACAAACAAACTTTTCAGCTTTATATTATTAGTATCCGAACTAATATTATAAATGCGAAAGTAACTCTGTCTGTATGTCTGTCTGTCTCTTCTTCACGCCTAAACCACTAAACTGATTTGAGTGAAATTTGGTACAGATATAGTCTGGGACCCGAGAAAGGACATAGGATAGTTTAGATTATATTATTATTATTAATAGACTAATATTATAAATGGGAAAGTGTGTCTGTCGGTCTGTCTGTCTGTATGTTTGTCTTTCTTTCACGGCAAAACGGAGTGACGAATTGACGTGATTTTTTAAGTGAAGATAGTTGAAGAGATGGAGAGTAACATAGGCTACTTTTTGTCTCTTTTTAACGCAAACGAAGCCGCGGCCAAAAGCTAGTAGATTATAAAAATGTTCTTCGTCGCGTCTGTCTGTCTATTACCAAAATCAAATACTCATTACCTCCCTAGCTTTTTCCCAACCATGTTAGGACTGGTTTCCAGTCTAACCAGCTTCAGCTCGATACCAGTGCTTTACGTATAGTCACTACCTATCTGACCTCCACAATCCACTGGACAACACGATACGAATTGTTTAGACTGATGGCAATGATGTTATAAGTAAATAAGTGTAGATAGGTTATATGCAGTCAAAAAGTAGCACTTTAAAGGATTTGTCACACTGGATGCGTTCTGCGGCCTGCGGTCAGGTCAAAGTAAACGCAGCCCGCATCATGTATGAACAACGCCACCCGCAGCCCGCAGCCCGCGTGCCCGCAGCCCTCAAACTCCCCACCGCCCCGTCGGCCCAACATGCGTTCTTTGGTTGTGCTCGCACGGTCAGATCGCATTCTATACAAAATATATTGATACCGACAATGTTGTTCATACATGATGCGGGCGGCGTTCACTTTGACCTGACCGTCGGCCGCAGACGCATCCAGTGTGACAAATCCTTTAAAGTTTGCTATTTGACCAAAATGATACTGAGTATCGCGTTGACATTTGACGTTTATCTCTTTTTCACTCGCACTACTATCATATCATCCTACTTTGACGTGTAATGTATGTGAGCGTTAGTGTGCCATTTTTGAAAATAGAATTTCGTTTATGTAACCTATCTACACCTTCTTTTACTTATAATATCATTGACTGATGGTCAGATTATCTGGCTGTTATTCTATCTGCCCACCACAATTGTCGAAGTTCTACAAATAATAACTAGCTCCGAAGGCTTTATGATATACTAGCTTTCGCCCGCGGCTTCGCCTGCGTGGATGTCGTACTTCTGTCCTCTATTTTAATTCTTAAGGTGTTAAATTATTAGTGGCTATTTACTCTTTGCACAAAGAATAAACCCTCCAAGTTTCATGCCTGTAGTTAGTTTAATAACAAACGCGTTTAATATTGGTCAGTGAGTTTAATATTATATGTATATACCGCAGTTTCACCCGCGTTATGTTTTTTAAGGATGGGAATTCATCAAATGGCTTCTCATGAGGGAGTGTCAGACTTTTACTGACTAAAACCCACCCTTGTTCCTTCGGTTGCCCTTTATGTTCGGGGGCTGCGGTAACTATTAGAACTATTCCGCAACCCCGGCAGGCATTAGCCCAAGAGGGCCCCGTGACGTGCTGACTGCTCTTTGAGGCGCGCGTGAAACAAACGTGCCACCGACACGGGCCTGTCGGGCGGCGAGCTACCCATCGCTCGCCGTCCGCAGACCCGCGCATACTGTGGCCGGTAGTCGTCTTGCGACTCTCGACGTCTACGCCTGGGTCCCTGTCCGGGGCGCGAGGCTTGACGCTGCATCAGCATAACTGTTTCGCAGAAGAAGGTGACGGCTTCCCGTTCAGTCTCGCCCCGGAGCATGGCCTAAACCAGCAGCGGGCGCGAGAGGTCACCAACTCACCACTTAGGCACGATCCTAGCGTACCCGCGTTATGTTAGGTTTTTGGTTACTGATTGGCTTCCGTGGCTCATGGTGCAATGTAATGAAGAACAATATTATGTGTTATTCTGATGAATAAGCTACGAATATCTTGCAAAGCCGGCCAGCTTTGTTACTGCCCGTACGTACCATTATTATATTGCTGCGGAGTAATTTTAAAACTGTAATGTCTCCGAAGATATTATTTTTTGTAATTAAATGATGTAAACGACAATTTTGTACATAATTAAAAACTTTTATTGGATAATGTATTTACATCGATTAGGATTAATGGGATTAATACTATAATTCATCAAAACACCCTGGCAAATCATGAACTATCTTAGAGCTAATTTCATTGCCATAAAAATGTTTATAGTGAGTGAACTATAAACATTAGGCATATGCTGCCGCGGACTTTTTTTAGAACTTTTTAAGAGGAACAATTCTTTAGTACATAATTTTTGCGTAACTTCAACCATTTACGCAGCGCACTGTTATAACCCTTATTACAAGGCAACAAAGCCTACATCAGCAAACACATATAACTAGTGTAATTTTCCTTTGTTTTAATTGCTGATGCTGCATTTCTACATTACTCGCAGAAGTAATTCCATAATTTAGTCAGTTAGACTCTGGACGCCGCCGCGTAATCTATTGTGCCCAAAATTCGGGAGCAATCAAGAGGGACATATTTTCAATATAATTGTAAACCTCAAAATTTCGTCTGTGTTTGATAACTTAACTGTAGTTAAAGTATAATTTTGCATTGTGGCTTAATAAAAGTGGTTTGGTAGAATTTGCGTGTTTTTTTTAAAAAGACAAACGGGGACAGGCCAGTAACAAATTGGTGTCAGAAGTGGGATCCCAGAGAAGAAGTCTTTCGACGTGTGTCATCAGGCGCTGGGATTCAAGATCTACAGCCCTCCCCTGCAATTGATCGACAGTAAGACTCGCCCTAAGGACAAGCCTGCGTCACTACTTGGACGACGGTAAGCCTCAGCCTTCCAGCTCGAGCCCGCTCCAGCCACATCAGAAATTGGACGACGGTCAGCCTCAGCTCTGCAGCTTGAGCCCGCTCCAGCCACATCGACACTAAGACGACAGCCAGCATCCACTGTATAGTGTGAGCCGGCCTTACATTACCAGCAGCCCCAGGTCTAACTCACCACCATCAGATCTCAAGAAATTCCACAGCTAACACAGCGTGAGAAACTTCAACTCCGCAAAGTCGCAGCGCAACGTGACTCCGGTCTTCGCGTCGCTACCGCGCCCCGATAATGCACGCGTCAGCGTATATCGTGTTACTGTGAGTGTTTCTTGTGAACCCTTTTTTTTCCTAAATTTTTACTAAATTCAAGTGCCGAATTCGTGAATTAAAAATCGTGTGTGATATTCTAAATAAGTAGTTCGCCACTGCTTTTCTATATTCACTGTTTTTGATCGTTTTGTTTTTTCTATTTTACACTGTTTTTATACTATATTGTTGTTGTTACTATTTACTAAATTTTGTCCAACACATCATAATCTTTTATACAATCTTTTATGTCAATCAAAAAGCAGTCATCTCAACCTAAAGAAATGTCGGACAAAATCACTTTATCCGTTTTAACTAAATTCATAAAACCCTACAATGGTGACAGGGAAACACTCCCCGCATTCCTCACAAATTGCGAAAATGCTATGTCTTTAGCTTCTACAGACCAACAGTTTGTTCTATGCAAGTATATAATATCTCAACTTGAAGGCAAAGCACAGGTTGCGTGTAGCCTTAAATCTTTCACAGCGTGGTCAGAATTAAAGATCTTTCTAAAAGCTACTTTTGGCGAAAAGAAACATGCCACACACTTATTATCTGATTTGCAACATTGCAAACAACTTTCAAATGAGGATGTCACCAAATATTCATTGAGGGTGGAGTCAATATTAACTCGCATCCACTCAGATATACACTATAGTTGTAAAAATGAAAAGGAACTGCCTGGCCGAATAGCTGCCATGGAGGACCTTGCTTTAAATACTTTTATGCTAGGGTTAAATCCTTCTATCTCTACTATTGTTCGTTGTAAAAATCCATCCAATCTTAATGAAGCGGTCCAATACGCTATCGATGAAGAAAAACTATACAATTTATCTAGATCTAATCAAAAAACTATTAAGCAGTGTTCAACTTGTCATAAGATGGGTCATAGCTCATCTGAATGTTTTAAAAATAAAAATCTAAATCGCGATTCTAAAATTTTTACAAATTCGCCGTCTCCTAATTCTGCTAATTCCGAAAGTAACCCTAAAACATGTAACTACTGCAAAAATATAGGTCACACGATTAAAGAATGTCGCAAACTTCAATACAATAATAAACAACGGCAAGCCGCTGAAAATGCACAGCGCGACCGTAAATCGGCACCTACTAATTTAAACGATGCGCCTACACATAACTGTGAAAACACGGCAATCGATGAAAATTTAAACTAAGCAAGATTTTGGTACCGTGTCGGCCAAAATCGAAGCAAGTACTAAATGACACGACATATGCTAATTCTTATACTAACTTTACTAAATCTACTAAATTCGCATCTCATCCGAAAGAGATGAGTTCTACTACATTAACATCTCATCCAAAAGAGGTGAGTCCTTCTATATTCGCATCTCATCCAAAAAAGATGAGTTCTACTATATTTACATCTCATCCAAAAGAGGTGAGTTCTTCTAAATTCGCATCTCATCCAAAAGAGATGAGTTCTACTACATTTACATCTCATCCAAAAGAGGTGAGTCCTTCTACATTCGCATCTCATCCAAAAAAGATGAGTTCTACTATATTTACATCTCACCCAAAAGAGGTGAGTTCTTCTAAATTCGCATCTCATCCTAAAGCGATGAGTTCTACTACATTTGCACCTCATCCAAAAGAGATGAGTTCTCAAAAAAATACACCTCATCCAAAAGAGATGAGTTCTCCAAAAATTACACCTCATCCAAAAGAGATGAGTTTACCTAAATTAACAACGCATCTAAAAGAGATGCATCCTATCAAACCTACATCTCAGTCAATTAAACTGAGTTCTAAAATAACTAATAATAAAACAAAATGTCAAATATGTAATAAAAAATTACAAACATCGTATACTAATTCTAAAACTAACTTAAATTCTAATACTAACCTACTTACATCTAACTTAAATAAAACTCCTAAACCTATACCTATATTCGAAATTAATGATTACTGTAAAAAGGTAGCCTTACCTCATACTTACCTACATACTAATCACGCTGTCGAACAGTTGTGTTTCTTAATTGATACAGGATCAACTATCAGTATTGTTAAAAAGTCCTGTTTGCAAACAATTCCAAATCTTTCTACTGAAACTGTAAAATTAAAAGGTATTAACAGTTCTGAAACTCCAGTAGAAACTTTAGGTACTTTCCAAATGGAGTTCAAATTATCAGATAACATACTTAAATACAAATTTCATGTCACTGAAGATGACATTAATCTTACTAATTATGATGGAATAATCGGTAGCGATTTTTGCAGCCATTTTAAAACAAACATCGACTATTCTTCAAAGTCAATGTCAATATTACATCATTCTATTCCTATAATTTATTCACAACCTTCATATAATATTCCAGCTCGATCTGAAGCAGTTATCGAGTGCACTGTATCAAATTACTCTCCCAAGCTTTATCATAACAATGAGGCTCTTATACTAGATCATACCTTAAGTGAAGGTGTTTATGTCGCTAATTGCATTGTCTCAACCGAACGGTAAAACAAACGTCTCCGTTTTAAACACTACTGAGAATGACATCGAAGTCAAAGATTATTACGTAGAAGCGACACCGTTTGAAAATAATTGTTCAGATTATTTATCTTGCTACAATATTAATACTATTTCTTCAAATAAATCTGATCGTATAAATACGGTTCTAAGTCTAATTCGCTGCTCTCATTTAAATGATGAAGAGAAAAAATCTCTTTTAGAATGTTGCTCACGATACACTGATATCTTCCATATTGAAGGTGAGCCCCTAAGTTTTACAAATGCTATAGAGCATACTATTAACACAGGCGATGCACCGCCTATTAATGTAAAATCATATCGCTTCCCCGAATGCCACAAGGAGGAAGTCGATTCCCAAATTCGTAAAATGCTAAATCAAGACATAATTAGACCTTCTATTTCGCCTTGGAGTGCTCCAGTCTGGGTAGTACCGAAAAAGATGGACACATCCGGCAAACAAAAGTGGAGGATAGTTATTGACTATCGCCGTCTCAATGATGTCACTGTTTCCGAAACTTATCCGCTGCCTCTTATCACTGATATTTTGGACCAATTAGGTCACTCTAAATATTTTAGCACCCTGGACCTTACCAGTGGCTTTCATCAGTTGAAGACCAGTCCCAAGGACGCGCCTAAAACAGGTTTTACGATTAGTACAAATTCAAGCATGTCTGGACACTATGAATTCACCAGAATGCCTTTTGGGTTGAAAAATGCCCCTGCCACATTTCAGCGTCTTATGAACACTGTCTTATCAGGCTTACAAGGCCTTCATTGCTATGTATATCTTGACGATTGTATTATATATAGTCAAAATTTACAAGATCACATACATAAATTACAATTAGTATTTGACAAATTTCGTGAATATAACTTAAAACTACAACCGGACAAGTGTGAGTTCCTTAGACGTGAAGTAACTTACCTTGGCCATATTATCACCGATAAAGGTGTCTCTCCAAACCCTGAAAAGGTTAGCGCTGTATCCCAATTTCCAGTTCCTAAAAATCCTAAAAATATTAAGTCATTTCTAGGCCTAATAGGCTATTATCGCCGATTTATTGAAAACTTTTCCAAATTAACTAAACCACTTACGTCTCTATTGAAAAAAGATGTTGTGTTCCACTGGGACATAGAACAACAACACGCATTCGATATTTTAAAAGAAAAACTAATTACTGCCCCTCTTCTACAATACCCTGATTTTTCACAACCTTTTAATGTTACTACTGACGCTAGTAATTACGCCATTGGCGCAATATTGTCTCAAGGTCCTATCGGCAAAGACAAGCCGATTGCATACGCATCGCGTACTCTTAATAAAGCCGAAGGCAATTATTCAACTACGGAAAAAGAGCTTTTAGCTATCTTATTCGCCGTTAAAACTTTTCGACCATACTTATACGGAAATAAATTTAAGATCATTACAGATCACAGACCCCTCGTATGGTTATTTAATGTAAAGGACCCGGGTAGCAGACTCATTCGCTGGCGTCTTAAACTCGAAGAATACGATTATGAAATCGTTTACAAACAAGGTCGTCTCAATTCTAACGCCGATGCGCTATCCCGTTGCCCTATTAATGCTATTGACGTAAATAATTTAAATAACTTATCTTATGAACAATATTTCAAGGCTCAATTTACTAATCAACTTCCTACTTCTAATACTATTATTGAGGAATGCACTCAAAGTCTACATTTGTCTAAGTTAAGTACAATAGCGTGTCCCGTCTCTTTAGACTTTGACTACTCTATGCCCCACTGCGAAGAAATATTATCGCAGCTCGACAATTCCGCTGACTTACTAAATTCCGAACGCGAACCTCTAACAATACATCGCGTCGATGATAAAAATAAATCATACTATTTTCTATTTACAAAAGTTCATCATTATGAACAAACTAACTTTAGAGATGTTTACAATTTATTAATTAAACTTAGAAATCTACTAATTGATTGTCCAAATATAACGGATCTCGCATTACCAGATTTTAGTGATCCATTTTCTAAATTAGCATATACTAAAATTTATAATATGATATCGTACATTTTTCACGATACTAACATCAAAATTCATATTTACAAAAATCAATTAATTTATCCTACTCCTGTAGAAGTTCCTAAAATATTAAAGGAAAATCACGACTCTGTGATCGCTGGTCACCCAGGATCACAACGCATGTACTCACGTATCAAAGCTGCCTATTATTTGAAAGGCATGCGCTCTGACATTGAGCAGTACGTAAAGAAATGCAAACTTTGCGAAATTAATAAACCTTTAAGGAAATCAAATAAGGCCCCAATGGAGATAACCTCCACATCTACTAGGCCGTTTGAACGACTAGCTCTTGACGTCGTAGGTCCTTTACCCGACGCAGGTTTCCAAAATTTTAAATTCATCTTAACATTACAAGATGATCTTACTAAATTTACTAGCGCCTATCCTATGGTTACAGCTACTAGTGAAGAAATAGCTCGAAACCTCGTTCATTTTATGTCTCTTTTCGGTTTTCCTAAAACCATCCTAACAGATTTAGGTACATGCTTTACATCGGAATTATTTAAACAATTAACCGAAATACTAAAGGTTAAAGCACTTTTTACTACTCCGTATCACCCACAAACTAATGGAGCTCTTGAACGCTCACATGCCACGTTAAAAGAATACCTTAAATCATTTGTTAACGAAAATCAAAACGACTGGCATTGTTACCTATTTACTGCTATATTAGCATATAATACTACTCCTCATAGTACTACTAATTTTACTCCCTACGAATTGCTATATGGTTATAAACCACATATTCCTAATTCTTTATATGAAACCTCCGGTAATACTACATATAACGAATATATTCGAGCTTTACAATATAGAATGCGCTTTAGTCGCGAGAAAGCCGTTCAAAACATTTTAAATAGTAAAGAAAAATCTAAACAATATTATGACGCAAACTCTCGTGACGTCACTTATAAATCCGGAGATATGGTGTACCTAAAACACCATCATAGACTTCGCAAAGCGTTATCGCCTGTATGGAAAGGCCCATACAAAATTATAAAAGTACATAATAAACATAATGTAACCCTTCAAGTAGGTCGTAAAAATGTTAAATACCATACTAACGAAATTAAACCTTCTACATCTTAAAAATACGCTGTATTTCTTTTCAGAATTATATGCTGCCATGGCACTTTATGCCTCAGCCGCACTGAATCAAGCATCATCCCGATCTATCATAGCCCCGGGATCTATTTTGAACCTACTACTAATATTCATTTTTATACTGATCATTGGAAAGTGATCACCCACGTAGATTTAATTTCTTTAGAACCTTATCTTAATAAAATCGAAACTCTATTACAAGATACTTTAAATTTGTGTAGCAAAATTCAACCACAAGAGTTAGGTACATGCAAAGACATGTCTAGCCCTATTGAAGTTTTAATCCAAGCTAATATTATTAAATTACAATCATTATCACATATCATCTCCAATCAATCGACTAATAAAGTAAAACGTGCATTAGAATTTGGAGGTGAACTTTTAAAATTATTTTTCGGCACATTAGATGCAGATGATGCCCGAAAATACGATTCTGCGATTGAATCATGCAAAAAGAGCGAATCAGCAATATTTCATTTAATGAGAGATAACATTCACGTTGTCAAGTCTACTATAAATAATTTTAATACTACTATTTACAAACTTAATCAAAACGAGATTAAATTAAACGCTGAAATTAATCAGATGAATGAAATATTTTCCCAAATTACGAAAACCGATAACCTATTACTATATACTACAAAACTAAACAACCTTCTTAACATTATTGAAGGTTCTTTATTAGCTATATCTAATTTACTAGATACTACGTTAAATTCTATTTTATTTTCTAAGGTTAATGTACTACATCCTAGTGTTATAAGTCCTTTAAATCTATATTTAGAGTTAAATAAACATAGTAGTCAAGTAAGCAAAAGACTAGACTTTCCAGTCCCTTTAAGTATTCAGAATATTCATTCTATAATTGACGTCTCTGAATTTAGCTATTATTACTTTAATAATAAGATCATTTTTATATTGCAAATTCCCTTGATAACACCTGATCAGTTCATGACTTATAAAAACATACCTCTACCTACTCCACACGATGACTCACATAATACATTTGCGTTAATTCAACCTTCTAATTCTTACATTGCACTAAGTGATGACAGAATGCATTATGCTATGTTGGACACTCTTGATAAGTGTAAAATAATAAATAACAATTATTCTATTTGTGAATTAAGTACTATATATATTCATGTATAAGTAACCCTAATTGTGAATCTAAAATATTAACTGAGGTAACATTGTCATTACCTACAGAATGCAATGCTAAAATATTGTATGGTCAAATCGATATTTGGCAAAAATTAAGAATTAATAAATGGATATATGTACAATCAAATACAAACAAATTGACTATTAAATGTGATGAAAATATTAATGATCATTCAATTACCGGTACAGGAATTGTAAAATTGTCTCCTAATTGTATTGGATATTCTAAAACTATTCAATTAATACCAACTAATTCTTATTCTATATTTGCTAAGTCTCCTTTAGATATAAGCTTTGATATAACGGCAGACGATTGCTGCAAGAAGGACATATTTAATAAAAGTTTACCTCATTTGTCTCCAATCTCTTTGAGTAAAATCAACTTAGATTCTCTCAAATATGCAACACATCAAATGGATAGTTTAGAGCAAGAATTGACTAACTTAGAAAAAGAATCTCATTTTATTAAATATGGCCCTTACTATTCTACTTTTACTTATATTTTAATTGTGTTTCTAGTTTTATACATAGTTTATAAACTATACAGATATTTTAAGAACAAAAATTCTACTAATTCTGGATGCTGCGTGCAAATATTCAATCAATGTTATAATAAAAAATCTAAACGCAATTCCAAAGTTTCGAATAGTTTTAAGATGACGGAAATATCTTCAACATCTGAGGAAGACAATAAGTCTGTCCAATCTTTACCTATTCATTACCCAAATTGTAAACCTACTAGTAAACTTAATAAAGTTAGATTTCCGTCAAGTAGAAACCTAAACTTTTAATGTATAACTTTAATTTTTATAACGTATTTGTATAACTATTACTAATTCACTGTTTATATTGCCAACTTTTATTCAAAATCATGTAAATTCTAATTTAAACTTAAAATGTCTCTTTTGATAGCTACTACATTTTCAATCTTATCTTACCTCGCTTCATCTTAATGAGATAAAGCTTCGTTTAAAAGGGGGAGCTGTTATAACCCTTATTACAAGGCAACAAAGCCTACATCAGCAAACACATATAACTAGTGTAATTTTCCTTTGTTTTAATTGCTGATGCTGCATTTCTACATTACTCGCAGAAGTAATTCCATAATTTAGTCAGTTAGACTCTGGACGCCGCCGCGTAATCTATTGTGCCCAAAATTCGGGAGCAATCAAGAGGGACATATTTTCAATATAATTGTAAACCTCAAAATTTCGTCTGTGTTTGATAACTTAACTGTAGTTAAAGTATAATTTTGCATTGTGGCTTAATAAAAGTGGTTTGGTAGAATTTGCGTGTTTTTTTTAAAAAGACAAACGGGGACAGGCCAGTAACAGCACGCAACGGAATCTCTCAAAAGGAATATTTTTTCCCCCGTTTTTGTCAAACTTTTCATTACTGGTCGGCTCCTATGTGTCTTAGCGTTATGTTATATAGCCTATAACCTGCCCGGAAGTATGGATTACAATCGTACCAAGTTTGGTTTAAATCCCTTCAGTAGTTTTTAACCCATGCGTGCATATACAGACAGACAGACAGACAGACAGACAGACAGACAGACAGACAAAAAATTTACTAATTGCATTTTTGGCATCAGTATCGATCACCAATCATCCTCCAATAAAAATTTTGAAAATATATTCAATGTACAGAATTGACCTCTCTACAGTTTTATTATAAGTATAGATAAGATAAACTTAAAATGGCCCTAATTGTTAGCCGAGTCGTGGGTTCGATTTCCACCCTTATTTTTTGGGATGTGAGATCATCAAATGACTTCTCCCGCTCTGAGCGAAGCGGAACCCAGGACAGACTTTGTGTGATGAGCGTGATTGTGTGTTTTGTGTCTGGGTGTAAATAATACCAGCCTATAACTGTCCCACTGCAGGGCAAAGGCCTCTTCTAATACAGAGAAGGCACGAGCATTGATCACCACGCTTGCTCAAGACGGGTTGGCGATTTCAGACTTATATTCACTACAAGTCTAGGTTTCCTCACGATGTTTTCCTTCACCGATGTCTGCGATGTCTAAGATAATCTTTGCCTGGAAGGGGTCAGCGCCAGGTGTACTGGTGGTCGTCGCAAATCGCGTCCCTACGTGAGGCGTGCGTGGCTGCGCGACGCCCGTACACCAGACACCGCAGGCTCCGTATCCGCCCTGTGGATGCGGATGCCATTGAGGCGGAGCTGTATGAGGGGTACAGAGCGGCGAAGGAAGCCCTCCGACTGGAGGTATTGCGGGCCAAATCTTCGGCCCGCCAAGAGATGCTGGGGACTCTGGACAGAGATCCGTGGGGGCGCCCCTACCTGGCGGTGCGGGGCAAGCTCCGCACCGCGGGCCCCCCCCCTGACGCAGAGTCTCCGGCCCCAGATCGTGGAGGGCGTGGTGAGCGCTCTGTTCCCTTCGCGAGGGGAGTTCACTCCCCCGCTCATGGCTCCGCCACCGGCGGTGTCCGATGCGGACCGCAACGGCGACGACGACGACGTTCCAGAAGTGACCGAGGTAGAACTGGGAGCGGCGGTGCTAAGGCTTAGGGCCAAGAACACCGCCCCAGGACCCGACGGCCTACCAGGGAAGGCCTGGGCCCTGGCCTTAGGGGCTCTCGGGCCTCGACTAAGGGGGCTCTTTAGCGCATGTTTGGAGGAGGGCCAGTTCCCACTTCGCTGGAAGACCGGGAAGCTGGTCCTCATACCGAAGCCGGGGCGTCCTGCGGACAGTCCGTCCGCATACCGGCCCATCGTTTTGCTCGACGAGGCGGCCAAGCTCTTGGAGAGAGTGATTGCGAGCCGTCTCGTCGAGCGGCTGATGCGGGTCGGGCCGGATCTGTCGGACGGCCAGTTCGGCTTTCGCAGAGGACGCTCCACGGTGGACGCCATCATGCGCGTGCGAGCCCTTACGACAGGGGATGCGGTGGCACGGGGCAGGGTCGTCTTGGCGGTGTCTCTCGACATCGCCAACGCCTTCAATACCCTGCCTTGGGGGTGCATAGCGGCCGCATTACGGTATCACCGAATGCCGGCCTACCTCTGTCGTGTGGTCGAGGCCTACCTGACGGACAGAGCCGTCATCTACCCCGGTCACGAGGGAGTGTGGAGTCGACGAGGGATGTTGTGCGGTGTTCCACAGGGATCGGTCTTGGGGCCGCTCCTGTGGGACATCGGGTACGACTGGGTGCTGCGCGCCGACCTTCCCGAAGGCGTCAGCGTAGTGTGCTACGCTGACGACACGCTAGTCCTAGCGCAGGGAGGGTCGTTCCAGGCGGCGGCCGACTTAATGTCGAGTGGTGTTGCGACAGTCGTGGACAGGATCCGGCAACTGGGACTTGAGGTGGCCCTGCACAAGTCCGAGGCCATGTGTTTTCATGGCCCTCGGCACCGGCCACCTCCGGGGTCTCAGATAACGGTAGGAGGGGTTCACATCGGTGTCGAGTCGACGATAAAGTACCTGGGACTTGTCCTCGACAACCGATGGAACTTCACGGAGCATTTCCGACGTTTGGGCCCCAAACTGGCGAGGGCTGGAGCTGCCCTCAAACGGCTCCTGCCCAATCTCGGTGGCCCAAACGCCTCCTGCCGGAGGCTCTACGCGGGAATCGTGCGGTCCATGGCCCTCTACGGGGCTCCGGTGTGGGCGCCCAACCTAGCCACGGCTCCGGCCCGGCTTCTGAGGGCGTCCCAGAGGGTCATGGCGATTCGCATGGTGCGGGGATACCGCACGATCTCCTGCGAGGCGGCATGCCTCCTTGCCGGCACTCTGCCGTGGGATCTGGAGGCAACAGTCCTTGCACACACGTACGAGTGGCGCGTGGAAGTGCAACGCCGGGGTGAAGTCCCGCTGCCGCGGGTTATCGCGGCACGGCTCACGGAGCTCCGGCGAGATCTCAGGGCGGAGTGGAGACAGCGACTGTCGCAACCTAGTGCTGGGCACGCCGTGATAGCGGCGGTAAGACCCCTCTTTGAGGAGTGGCTGGAGAGGCGCCACGGCGCTCTCACGTTTCGCCTGACACAGGTCCTCACCGGACATGGTCAGTTCGGGAGGTTCCTGTGTCGGATTCAGGCGGAAGCGACGCCTGGGTGTCACCACTGCAGCAACGGTCGCCTGGAGGACACGGTCGAGCACACGGTGGAGGTGTGCCGCGCATGGGCGGACCATAGACGTGTCCTCGTAGAGGCGATCGGCGGCGGTGACCTCTCGCGCCCAGCGCTGGTTCAGGCCATGCTGCGGGGCGAGACGGAATGGGATGCCGTCGCCTCCTTCTGCGAAGCAGTTATGCTAGTGAAGGAAGCGGCGGCGCGCGAGAGGCAACGACGAGCCTCTCGCCCCGGACAAAGACCCAGGCGAAGACGTCGAGAGTCGCAAGACGACTACCGGCCACCGTAGGCGCGGTTCTGCGGATGGCGAGCGATGGGTAGCTCGCCGCCCGGCTAGGACCAGGACCGCGTCGACGGCGCGTTAGTGTTCCACGCGCGCCTCAAAGAGAAGGAGTCAGCACAGGAAGGGGCCTAACAGAGCCAACGCCTGCCGGGGTTGCGGAATGTGTATAGTAGTCACCGTGACCCTGGAACGTAAAGGGCAATCGAAGGAACATGAGTGGGTTTTAGTCAGTAAGAGTCTGACACGCCCTCCCGCCGCACCCAGGACGGGAGCAGTCATTGGATGATTTCCCACTCACCAAAAAAAAAAAAAAAGATAATCTTTAGAAAGTACATATGAATTGAAAAAGTCATATTGTAATTGTTTGTTTGTGTTGTCATTGTAGTCTGGGTGTAATTTATCGTAATTTATCTCTAATATAATTATGTATTTATAAATCAAATACGTATAACATCAATTGTATGGTTACCATAGGCACCGGCTTTGCTTATTTTGGTATCAGAATATGGTAGTGTGTGGCTTATGCCATGATATTTGTTTATGCGTTACCTATTTACGCAAATACTTTTATCATATTTTGAAAAATAACACCACTAAACGCTTCATAACACTTAGAAGCATCAGTAAACAGGTTATCAAATTTCATGTTGTGGTGATTGGTTGGCCGAATGCCAGCAAACATCCCGTGACGTTGACGTGTTAGGGATAACGCATAAAAGTATATTTTTCTTTGTATTATAAGTATAGTTAATAGTATCTGAGAACGTGCGCGTGTAAAACAGTGATCAATTGATCTCATCTGATCTCAAACTAAGCAGAGTTTGTAACCAGACAACTTACATACGTTATTAAAATTATAATAATATTATTATGATAAACTGACTGACTGATTGACTGACTGTTTATATTTCAACGCACAGCCCAAACCCCTTGTCGGAGAGACATGAAACTTGCGGGGTGTGTTCTTTGTAAAAAGTAGGTAATCATTAAGAATAGTAGATTGTATTACAAGGGCGCAAAGTAATATTTTTACGGCAAGGGCGTTTTTTGAATCCAGAGCGAAGTGAGAGATTCTAGAGTAGAATCCCGAGCTTTGCGAGGGATTCTTAAATAGAATCCCGAACGTAGCGAGGGATTCAAAGTACGTCGCCCGAGTCAAAAATATATTTTGCGCCCCAGTGATACTTTTCATCACCCCCTATGAGAAAATAAAAAGCGCTTCATATTTTATTGTAAAATTATTATTGTAGCTGCTATTATTATCATATCTTGATAATAATGCTGTTATTATGATATCTTGATAATAATAGCAGCTACATTAATAATTTGCTGCAAAACAATCCGTGAAAATTTTTACGAGAACTCGGGCTGTAGTTTGCGCGTTCTATTTCTATTTTTTTTTTATACAGCCGTGGCGTGACTATGGTATTGGACGTCGTACCAGCCATTCATTATTTGTGTTCGATTCTTTGGCGAGTTTTTAGGCGCACTTATAACAGGGCGTAAAACATGCAAAGACGCTCCAAATTCAAAAAGTGCGATTAATAGTTACTTTTAGGCGCACTTTTTGAATTTGGAGCGTCATTATTGCCCGCTGAAAGTTTCCTATAGAAAACACCAACTTTGGGCGTACTTAAAAGGGAACAGAGTCGTTTTTTTCGAATAGGTGGGATGAAAAAGGTTTTTGCAACACTCAAAGAGGTAAAATAGAACACGGAAGTATATGGCAACGGTAGTAAACGCCTACCATCAAGCAGGCCATATGCTTTTTAACCACCATATAATAGTTGAATAAAGAAAACGTGTAGTTAGAGAATTTCTCATCAAATGCGAACGTATATATTGTCACTTAAGATTGTCATTGCTTGTCGCCTTCAGAACCGTTTTAATCTATATTGTTAATATTATGTAGGCACGTGAGTGGAGCCTCCCTAATGGTTTGAATTTAATTCAGGGTTCCTGCCTACATTAGTGAACCATTTTACTACGATTTAGGAAATGTAATGTTCTGTGGATGTGGTGAATTAATGTAAATATAAGATAAGATACACATAGGTAAAACAATAATAATACCAGCCTGTTACTGTCCCACTGCAGGGCAAAGGCCTATTCTCATATAAAAAGGGTACGAGCAATAATCACCACACTTGCTCAAGGCGGATTGGCGATTTCGGACTTATATTCACTATAAGTCCAGGTTTCCTCACAATGTTTTCCTTCACCGATGTCTGTGATGTCTAAAATAATCTTAAGAAAGTACATATGAATTGGAAAAGTCACATTGGTACTTGATAGGATTCGAACACACAACATTAAAGCATTTGGAATTGAGACTGGTTAGTAGATTTTTACAGGTCGGTTGAATCCTCTGTAAAAGTCCGAACCATTTACAGACCAAAAGATTATCAAATACATTCAGATTGACGGAGTACTAGCGGCTATGTGGTAAATGGTTTCATCTCTCCTTCCTTCATCTTTTTTAAAACTTTCATTAATTTTAATCTGAACACCCATTCAAAAACTGATTGGAGTTTGTTTTGAATTCCTTAAGAGTTCAAGACTAACTAAGTTTTAATTAGCCTTTCAACGACCATGCGAGAGCCGGCTGTCGCGCTGCTATTGTTTTTCACTGTATCTTCCAAGGTACCTTGTCCAAACCACTCCGTTCTCACATATTCAAATGAATCATCATCAATTATAACATATAGGTAAGCCGCTTTTAGGAACAAGAAGGACGCGAATAATAAGATCTACCTGCATAATGTTATCGGTTAGTTTTTTTTTTAGTTTATAAAAATTCTTTATTGACATAAAAACATGACAAAGCTGTAATACTTACAAATAAAGTAACAGTTTCATTGTTATAGAGAACACTTTTACAGGCTAGGATCACCTTTATAAGTATTAAATTAGTGTTAGATAAAGCTTATTACAACATGAGGTATTTCACATTATTTATCTTATTTTAAATAGATGAAATCATTGTTGTAATTTCATTTATATAATTACAATGAAATAGGAGGTAGGAGTAAATAATTATCTACGCGCTCGGCGTAGGTTAAAATATGGTAGCTCAAGTGATCGCGCGTAACCACCAGCGCCGCGTGAGCCACCGCGCCCCTCGCGCGCATACGTGTACACAGTGCGCGCGGGGGCGCGCCGGCGCACTGTACGGGTCCAGCTATGACGCGTTATCAGTATTGTGCGCAAATAACATATAGTGATGGGGAAGCTTGTACGTACGGTATCTATCGACATGTGGTAGGTCTTTCAAATCAATTTGACCAATGTTAGCAACCAAAGGGTTTTGATGACCTTTATTTTTGTTATAGAATTTACGTGTTAATTTTAGAATAAATTTTATTAAGCTAGGTAATTTTATATAAGTGTGTAGTTTTTTAAGGTTAGTTTTAAACGGCGTATTATAGGCAATTTTGAGTGCTTTATTTTGTATTATTTGTAGCAAGTTATGATTAGACTTACAAGTGTTACTCCATACTGGACACGAATAGGTGATGCAGGGTCTTATAAGGGTGGTGTATAACCTGAGTTTGGTTTTAGGGCTGAGCTTACTTTTACGATTTAGTAAGGGACTGAGGGAACCAAGTGCTTGGGCGCCTTTAACGCGTAATTTGTTTACATGTTTTGTCCAGTTTAGCTTTCTGTCTAATGTAACGCCAAGATAGCGAACTTCTGTACTCCATGGAATAGAACCTCCAGCTATTTTTAATTGTCTTCTTGGGAGGGCTCGTTGGCGTGTAAAAAGAATCGCCTCAGTCTTAGACTCATTTAATTTCAACTTCCATTTATTAAAATATGTTTGAAGTAGTTCAAGTGACAACTGAAGTCTACTGATAATAATGTCGATGTTGCCATCGCTTGTGTACGATGCTGTATCGTCGGCAAAGCAAGCCAGGTGTGTACGGACCTGCACAGGAATATCACTCACGAACAATATAAAAAGGTAGGGCCCAAGTACTGAGCCTTGAGGAATTCCGGCCGATACCGTCCGGGACGAAGACCTGTCAGTACCGATGTGAACCTCGAATTGCCGGTTATTAAGGTAGGATTGAATTAGTTTTACAAGTTCTATTGGAATGCCGTTAGTCATGAGTTTGTATAACAGGCCTTCGTGCCAAACGGTATCAAAGGCTTTTTCGATGTCCAGAAGGAACATACCAGTAGACTGTTTAAGATTAAGATGGTAGGAAATGTGTTCAGTTACACGAGCTAGTTGTTGCACTGTGGAGTGAGAGGAACGAAAGCCAAATTGCTCGTTCATAACAAGCTGATCAGAACAACGCAGCAAACGATTGTAGATCATGACCTCAAAGAGTTTACTTAAAGCAGGAAGAAGGCTAATAGGCCTGTAACTTATAGGTAAAGAGATGTCCTTTCCAGGCTTTTTAATTGCAATAACTTTTGCAGTTTTCCATCTGTGGGGAAAATAACCTAGTTTAAAGCAACCATTGAAAATTTTTGTGATGTATACAACTGATTTTTGTGACAGATTTTTGAGCATAATGTTATGTATACCATCGTCACCTGGAGCCTTTTTGGTTTTAAATTTACGTAAAACTTTCCAGACTTCACCTGGGTGGACAGGTAAACGTAATTTGTCGATGACTACTTCGTTTAAATAATTGGTGGCTGCCCGAACGTCATTTTCGACACTATCGTTTATCCAGTCACTAGTAAGATTATTGTTAATCTCGAAAGCATCCGCTAGAGCATCACACTGCTCAGAGATGTTAGTTGTAACAGTGCCCTGAGATGTTTTAAGTGGAGGTATTGAGTCAGTTCTGGGTTTTAAGGACTTGGCCAGTCTCCAAATATCATTGGTAGGATTGTCAACTCTAGAAAGTTTAGCGTTCCAAATTTTGTCTTGATGTTTAGTTATGGCAAAATTTATGGAATACTGTAATTTATTTATAGCTGTTCGTAGTATTCTTTTTTCGGGAATAGGCACACTTTGTTCTTTTCGACGAAGTTGGTTTTTGTACTTGATCATTTTTGCTATGTAGTTAGGTAGTTTAATGCTGGTGCTTGCGTGTGATTTACGGGGAACAACTTTATCTCTAGCAGCAGTGAGACACTGGTGTAGATAATGTACAGCGTTATCAATTTCCGTTGTGGATTTAAACACCTTCGAGTCTAGCGAAATCTTTTGATCAAGAAAGGACCGGTATTTATCCCAGTCAGCATCACAATAATGGTAGTATTTTGATTTAGATTTAAGGGAGCATTGACCATTTATTGTAAAATGTATTGGGAAATGGTTTGATGAAAGGGCGTGTATTGCACGAACCTCAAAGATACTATTAACATTGAGCGCCAGAATCAGATCAGGATTTGTAGGACTAAGATCAGGTCTATAGTTGACTTGTGTAGGTGAGTCTGGGTAATGTATTATATAATCATGGTTAAGCATGTGGTGAAATAGAATTTTACCACGGGTGTTGACATAACTGCTATTCCAATACCCATGATTGGCGTTAAAATCGCCCATTATTACGACGTGAGGCCCTAAGGAAAGTAGAATATCTATGTCGTTACATTCAAGCTGTAAGTTTGGAGATTGGTAAGCTGACACAAAAACATAGTCCTTACCACTAATTTTTAGTGTAATAGCAACTGCCTCAATATGCTTCGTTAAAGGAATAGTAATCGGCCCGGCCTCAAATCTCTCATTGACCAAAATGGCTACGCCTTGTCCCCGCCCGTTGGGATGTTTATCTTGTCGATAGCACTTAAATCCTGGTGTCATTAAAGGAGTATCACTAGTAAGCCTAGTTTCACAGACTGCAATTATATCGACTGATAGGGTACGTACAGCTAACTCCAATAGTTCATGTATTTTAGCGCGAACTCCATCGGAGTTCCATGATAATAATCTTACCTCATTTTTATTATACATAGTGTCCTAGATGGGTTAGAACTAACATAATCTTTTCTAGCATAGATTCGCACGCAGAAAATTGTGGCTTCAGGTTTTTAACACAGATAAGTATTTCCAACATCTCTTTTGTCACAGGATCATCCGGTGGCAAATTGAACACCTCGTCAGGGGCAGAATTTTGATTCATTTTGACAGCAGCAGCATACGATGGTTTCTTTGATGAGGGTGGTAAAATAGCAGAAGGTCCAGGCGCGTTTTGGAGCATAATATTCATGTGCCCAGACTGGTTCTCGCGCCTAGCTTGGGCTCGCTTCAGGTAGGCAAGACGTGTCTCACATTTATGAAAGTTAGCAGGATGGTTTTGATCACAATTACAGCAGCGTGCGGGTTCGGTGCGGTCTTTTTTAGGACATTCTCTCGTTGCATGAGCTTCAGTACATTTAACGCACCTAGCGGGCATATTGCAGTTCCTCGATGCGTGTCCGAAGCGCTGGCATCTGAAGCATTGAGTCCCAGCAGTCTTCTTGGGCATGAATTTTTGTATTGAGACCACGCAGTTAAACAAATATTTAATATTGCGAAACTTTGGAATGTCCGTTCCAGCAGGAAGCACAACTAAAAACGGTGGGCAAGACAATGTACTCACTGTTTGGGTCTTCATTTGTGAGATTGTTGCTCCTGGAAATCCTAGTTTTTCGAGCTCAGCAGGCAGCTCATCTTGCACGTAGGATGGTAAGCCTTTTATCACCAATTTGGGAACTTTTTCGTCTTTTCGTGTATAGGTTTGAAAAGCTGCATTTTCTTTGCGAAGACCTTCCTTCACTAGTTGGTGCGTTTCAGTAGTGTGGCAGTTTACTGCGACTTTGTTGTTGGCTCTATATTGAAGATGAAACTTGTTAGTGTAACGGCAGATGAGGTTTTTTATTGTTTCATGTGTCCAATCCTTCTGTATCTCCAGTATTATGGGTGGGATATGACCACTTTTCTTCACTCCGGATGAAGCTTCTCTGTAGTAATAGCTTGTTGGTGATTCATTCTTGTCGTCTACGGTGAGATCACTGAACTGGTTGTGCAAAGGTAATTTACGCACTTCATCGAACTTTTCAGCTTTTCTCGAGATCGTAGGACGTTTGGCGAGCTGCCATGGGCCAGATATATCTTCACCAGGTCTTTTGGAGTTGAGGTTTCCGGTGGATTCCGACCTCACTAAGAATTTGTCCATGACGATGAGGCCACAGTCGATACAATATCGAATATCGATAATGTATCTGTACGGTGGCGTGGCATCACTATAGATGGTGAGCAATTAACGTGGTGGGGTTAAGGCAACTACGCGTACGTGCGAACAGAACGCGCGTTGAACGCCGTGTCGGTAACTTGCTCTTAGACGCGGCTGTCTGTACATAATATTATAAGGTAATGTATAATTATGTATGATACAGGATCATGTAAATAATAATGAACAGATTTGACTGGATCCCGTGGTATTTTTTGTATAAACCACCCAGAAGTAGGAACCCCGCCAAGCGGGGCTTCGTCAACAACTTTGCGTGATGAGTTTAATTGTTTGTTTTCTGTCTCAGTGTATTTTATTTATAATATGTATAAATTTATAAATTACTAGCTTTTGCCCGCGGCTTCGCTCGCGATAGAAAGAGACAAAAAGTAGCCTATGTTACTCTCCATCCCTTCAACTATCTCCACTTAAAAAATCACGTCAATTCGTCGCTCCGTTTTGCCGTGAAAGAAAGACAAACATACAGACAGACAGACAGACACACTTTCCCATTGATAATATTAGTATGGATATAAGCATGTATATCAGTTGTCTGGTTACCATAACACAAGGTCTGCTCAGCTTGCAATCAGATAGCCGTGTGTGAGTCTGTTGTCCCAAGATATTTATTTATATATTTAATACTAGCTTTTGCCCGCGACTTCGTCCGCGGAGAATAGTTCCCGTTCCCGTAGGATTTCCGGGATAAAAACTATCATGTGTTCTTTCTCGGGTCCCAGACTATATGTGTACCAAATTTCATTCAAATCGGTTCAATAGTTTAGGCGTGAAGAAGAGACAGACAGACAGAAAGACAGACAGAGTTACTTTCGCATTTATAATATTAGTACGGAAGTACATATTGCGTAAATGGAGTATAACACCATTTACACAAAACCATCATTATTTTTAAAATAACTTTTATATTTTGAAAATAATGATGTGCCAAAATAGCTTATTAAATAGAAAAACACGATTACTCACCACAATCAATGTTCACTGATGTATGATCTCATTGAATTAATTTTCAGTGATAACATATATACGTCAGAGTGTAATTACAATTTTAAGCCGATTATCGTGTAAATATTGACAATAACAAATTACTTTATTTGCTTTAAACCGGATCTGAATGTATGTACTTCTTTTGTACGTGCGTTTTGTCACCACTCCTCCAAAACGACTGTTCTGATTAGAATGAACTTATCTATATCACCGGCATTTTTTATGAATCCATTTTACCATATGCCTGGCATTTTATATGTGGCGTAAATGGCCGTTGTTATGTAATATGCCGCAGGCAGAATGTCAGAGCAATCCGTCTAGAACAGGTCAGGTTAGAAGATTAAGCGAGAACGGCGGGTTTATTACCTATGAAACAGCAATGAGCACTATTTGCGCAGTGATCGCGCGAGAATCGATTGCTAATCGCTCGCTGATTGTTCTTATGCACTTATTGCTACGATGACGATAAAGTAGCAATCGCTGGAACTAATTAAATATCACCTTTAACAAAAAAAACTTAACTTTGCTCTTAAAAACCATACTAGGTACCAACCATACTACGTAGCAATAAGTGCATTAGAACAATCAGCGAGCGATTAGGTCATACACAATCGGTTCATACATATTACGTTTTTTTTTTTGACGTTAAGCGATTAATCACGCGGTGACCGCGCGATCACTGTGCAAATATTGCTGATTGCTGTTTCATAGGTAATAACCCCGCCGCCGCGCCGGTGCGGGGCGTAGCGTGGCTCCCCTCTTAGCCTCCGTGGTATTTTTTTTAACTATCCATGTCCGTCGAAGTCTGTCGGGTCCTCCAGTATTTCATATGTACGAGCCAAAAATGCTTATACATTAAAATATACTTAAATATTAATTGCTTTCAGAAACATAACAATTCAGTCATAACTAAACAGCTCTGTTATGTGCTTTGATGTCAAATAATTAAATCGTTTGACGGGCCTGTTGATCAAGTGGTTAGGTAGTGGTTTTTTTTTTGGTGAGTGGGAAATCATCCAATGACTGCGGCGTGTCAGACTCTTACTGACTAAAACCCACTCATGTTCCTTCGATTGCCTTTTATGTTCCAGGGTCACGGTAACTATTATAAACATTCCGCGACCCGTGGCTAACCACGGGTCGCGGAATGTTTAGTGGTCGATTCTCACCCAGAGCAGACTTTGTGTACTGAGCATGATTGTTAATCTAAGTGTAATTTAACCTGGTTACAATAGCATAAGCTCTCTGATGGCCGTGTGTGAGTTATCCCAAGAAATTTATTTATTTAGGTGTTATCGTATTCCTTAGTAACAAGAAAATTGAAGTCAGTTGCTCCATGTAAAACACTGGTGTTTAGCTGGATTCGACCATACTGAAAGCCGACAACATAGTGTGACATAGTTGGGTTGGTTGGGCTTGAAAAGGTAAGGAAGATGATGACGATTATTCAGCAATTTATAGAAAAATATATACAACATGTCCCGGAATAAACGCACACCACCAGACACCCCAATTAGAGTATTATGTTATAATCATAATACATACACTGAATTTTTATTATTATGTTTAAAACACTGTTTTTTTATTAATTAGTTGTACAGATTGTGGGAGAAAATTATAGTCCCATTACAAATCTACGCATGCACACATTCGCACTTGCATAAGGGTCTAGCGTAGTAGGTATTTCATCCATTTTAGTTTGTTTTGACTGTACAGAGAAAGTATGACAGCAGTTTACTTAGTTTTAATATGTTTTGGGACAAAATATTACCTATATTAAAAAACTACAAAAATCGATTCAGTAAACGATTCTGAACAAACTATTTTCTCAAAGTGCATTAATTCAGTTACACATTGTATACAAAAATAAAACTTCGCCTGTTTATTAAGGTTGAAGGTTTTATTTTTGTTACTAAATTTTACTGTTTACAGAAGTTATTAACTAAACCGTGGGAGTTGGTAACAAAACCTCAAAATTCCACTTTCAAGAGAAAAACACGAAATTGATTCAGTCCCGACACTTTCAAATTAATTATAAAGCTTTCGCCTCCGCCAAGTAAATTAATTTTGATTAATTTTAACGAACCAATTTCGTCAAATTTTTTGTCTATTCCTTTGTTGAGATTGACAGGTGAAATTGTTTAATATCTTTAAGCAGCTTTAAATATATTATTTGAAAATTGTGAAATTGCCTCCTTACTATATCTACTCTTCTGTCTTGAGAGGTGTAGCTGTTAATATAAATATTACCGAATGAACACACCGATTGTGGTTGGATATTGATGGAAAATATATTATGTGTGCATATGTACATGCAGAAAAGTACTTCATGCATGTTTTGTGGTATATTGTATCTATTTGAAACTAAAGTTTGTTCAAGTTTTTATCCGCGGATGCATATTCAGTAAACTAATTCAGCCAAGGCAGGTTTTGAACGTCGTTCTGAACCAAGTAATTAGATAACAAAGGACCTCATGTAACTATTTTAAAAATTGTTTCAAGTTTTCAAATAAAATTAAAAGTAAAATAATTTTGTAAAGTAATTTTTAAACCTTCGAACACACGTAATTCCAGACACAATAGAAAGACAATAGCCACGCGACAGCCGGCTGTCGCTTGGTCGTCGAAAGGTTAAGGTTCTTTTTATTTTTAGCAATAAACAATGTTTACTCTATAAATATTTAATTTTTTTTTAAATTTTGTATTATGTCTGATGGCCCTGGAGACTTATCTATTTGTTGACTGTACTAAAGTCAGACAAAAGCTACGATAAAGCCGGGTCTCCACTAGGCAACAATTGACGCGCAACATGTTACACAACAAGTTGCCCAACATGTTGAAAGTCAACGCGGAACTTTTGTTAGACAACGTTGTCTGTCTACGCATATCCAGTCGTCGCCAATATGTCGCCAGAGGAACTTGTGTTGATTTCAGCGGCACTGGTTATAATTTTATCGAAAAATGCATCAAAAAGAAAAAAACCACGTTGGTGGGTTAAAAAAAAACCAACAAAACAAACAAAATGTAAAAACGCAAAAACCCTTATTGATGCTCAACTAACAATGCTCTTTAAACAAACAACAAGCCGCGCGTCTTGTTGCGCGCCAGCTAGCAACGTCGCGTGCTGTTGGGCAGCATGGCCGTACATGTTGAGCGTCACGTGTCGCGCGCCAAATGTTGCCTAGTGGAGACCCGGCTTAAAGGAGCACTATGCTTCCTTATTTTGTCTTGACCTTACGCTGTTTATTTGGATTCGGTGCTCCAAGTCCTTTTATGTCATTGAGCCTAGTCAGCCTCAATTCAGGTCAGGTCCTTATGGACAATTATTTAACGGGTAACAATAAAAAAAAAACAAATTTATATATTTTTTTACTATAATTATAAGTGTGGGTTATTAAATCTTTACTAAAATAATATAAGTGTGACAAAACACAGCTGCACGCTTTTTCCCGTCGCTGTCATTCAATGAGACGCAATCCGTCCTTCAAGAGATCAGGTCTAAAGCCGTTTCGCCGTTTGTCCACCGCCGCCGTCACGGTCACGTCAACGGAAAAAGAGATGACGGCGCCGAAGTGCTGATACATACACTTATTAAAGCCGCGTGTCCACCGCACGTCACATCATACTAAACTCGACTCGCCGTCATCTCGAACTCTTTGAACCTACGCAGACCGGGACGGCATGGCAAGGGATTTGAATTTTTACTAATGGACATTCAACCGTACTGTTACAGAAATACGACATAAATTGCTATGCTTTAAAATGATGCCGTGGCATTGAAAAGGATTTTATCACACGGCATTAAAAGACGCGCCACAGGCTCCCGTGGCGGGATGCCGTGCCATACTGCGGTAGGCAACGGCATGCCACGGACTCCCGCGGCGAATCATTTTAAAACTGAAGCACACCAACACTCGATCAAACGCAACTGAAGACTAAAAGTGTATCGGGCAGCAGGAGTCGCTGAGGCGTGCTTTGTCGTGCCGCGGCGCGCCGTGGCATGCCGTGGCAAAGTGCTGGAATGCCGCGGTATCTAAGCGGCCAGTGTGCGCTGACTCGCGGCAAAATCCGTTGCCATGCCGTCCCGGTCTGCGTAGGCCTTTTCACGTGATGGTGACGGCAGCTGTGGACAAAGGCCTGAGACCGACGGCACTGTTCACGACTTCGCAGTAAATTTAGGCTTCAAATACCTAAAGATACCATTACAATAATCTCTAAAATATTCAGACCATACAATCTGAGTGGGGTCGCAAGGAAATGTCTTCCTGTCTTCGGGGGATAGAGAGGTGTATAGCTCTCTCGCTCTGTCTGCCCGCATCACCCAGGTGTTGTAGGTGAAGAAGTCGCAGACTTTTCTCATTTCTATTACTTCTGATATCAGTTGGGCGTACCTGGGAATGATAAAGGGTTATTATTTGACGGGCCTCTTGGTCTAGTGGTTAGTGACCCTGACTGCTAAACCGGAGGTCGTGGATTCGATTCCCACCCAGGACAAACTTTGTGTGATGAGCATGATTGTTTGTTCTGTGTCTGGGTGTAAATTATCTTTAACATGTATGTATTTATAAGTTATATAAGTATGTATATCAGTTGTCTGGTTACCATACCGCAAGCTCTCTTTAGCTTGGGATCAGATGACCGTGTGTGACTTGTCCCAAGATATTTAATTATTTAAAAAACTTTTCATTATTATAGGGATACCAGATTGGACTTTATATTGGGCGAAATCTATTGTAGAATATTTATTGACAAATTGTTGGACTCGCACAGAAAAAGTTTTAGTCTTATAGGATTTCTAGTGGTCTGTATGTAGTAGACAGAACTGAAAATGGACTATTTCATGAAATGGTAGATCTTGTGCACGACTATTTCGTAAAATAGTTGTTTTCATTTCACAAAAGGTTAGAATGATTCTGTTAGAACAATGCATAAGTTATCAATTCTAATAATAATATGGCCTCAATCTGCTCAGTTCATTTTTTTTTGTTAGCCGTTTCTGTCCTTCTCCTGGGCAAAAGCCTCCCTCCAGTCCTTCCATCGTTCGCGATCTTTCGCTTCTTTGGTCCAATTGGGCATAAATCCGTCCAGTTCGTCCCGCCATCTCCTTCGTGTTCTGCCGCGACCCCGTCTTACCGTGTCAGAGCTCCAGCGCTGTGCTATTTGAGCCCACAGTTTGTCCGGCATGCGGCAGACATGTCCTGCCCAGTCCCACTTCTGTTGAGCAGCCTTTTGAGCAACGTCGGCTATTCCTGTTTTGGAGCGCAGTATAGTGTTTCGAACTCAATCTGTTAATTTGATGCCTAGTATACTGCGCTCCATCGCTCGTCGTTGGCAAACCTTGAGTTTGGACTTCTGAGCCATAGTTGAAGACCAGGTCAATTTTTATTTTATTTATTTATTTATTTATTTAACTTTATGTACAACACCGTACAGAGGCGGACTTAATGCCTTAGGCATTTTCTACCAGTCTACCTTAGGGTGATGCAGAGACAAAACATAGTAGGTGCAAAAATACAGAAAAGTTACAGGAAGTTAAAATAAAATAATATAATACTTAAATAATTAAAGAAATACATATATAATAATAATAATAATATATATATATATATATCCATACATACATTACTATATATGCAATGTAGAGAGAGATACAAATAAATACATGGAAAAATACAACAAATTAACTGTGAGACGAGTCTGCCAACTCCTTGAGTAAATGTTCTCGAGCTTTTACTTTAAATGTGAACTGATTGGTAGCCATCCTGATATTCAGAGGAAGCGCATTCCACAGGAAAACCGCTTGGATAGGGAAAGAAGATTTAAGGAAACCAGAACGGTGAGACGGACATCGCAGAAGACGGTTATTGGAAGAACGTAGATTTTTGCTGTGCGCAGAACATAAATATTGAAAGAGAGAAGTGAGATAGGAAGGTGAACTGGGTTTGTGTAGAAGTGAAAACAAGGTGGTCAAGGCCCTTAACGCTCTGCGCTGCCTGATGGGCAACCATTTTAAGATTGCACGGTGCGCGGACACATGATCGTACTTACGGAGATTAAAAACGAATCGAATGCAGTTATTAAGAAGACGATCAAGTTTATTGAGTAGATCTGCATTCAGGTCATAGTAACACACATCACCATAATCAATAATGGGGAAAATGAGGGACTGTACCAGCATTGCCTTTATGCGAGATGGCAGTAAATTTTTCAACCTATACAGTGAACGTAAAGATCCGGTAACTTTATTGCTCACACTCGCGACCTGCTTACGCCAGTCCAAGCAAGTGTCGACATACAAACCCAGATCCTTGACGTCAGAGCTAAATGGAATGACATTGCCATCAAAAGTTACTGGCGGCACCGCTATACCATTCAATCGCCGCAAGCTGTGAGTGCTACCAATAATGATAGCCTGGCATTTGGCTGGGTTAACCGCTATCCCAAACCGATCAGACCAATCTTTAACCACTGCTAAGTTCCGATTAAGCTCCTCTATCGCACCGCATATGTTATTGACACTTGCTTGACTGTAGAGCTGCAAATCATCAGCGTAAAGATGATACGCACACTGGAGCTCGGTAGTTATGAGGTCTATAAAAATAGAGAATAAAAGTGGAGATAAAATACCGCCTTGAGGGACGCCAGCAACAAGATCACACCAGCTGGAAGATGAGTCTCCCATCAGGATAGACTGCTGACGCCCCCGAAGATAGGAAGAAAACCAATCCAGAACCTCGGGAGAGACCATAAGATAGGAGAGAATGGATAAAAGGACTTCGTGGCTGACGGCATTAAAAGCGTTGGAAAAATCTATTAACACTAAAATAGAAACTTTCGTGTCTTCCATTCCCCGCCTTATGTCGTCAATCACTTTAAGGAGAGCAGAAACTGTACTGTGGCCTGGCCTGAAACCAGACTGGAAAGGACTAATGAGGGAATTCTGGTAAATGAAGTGGGAGAATTGCTGGTGAACACAAGCCTCAAGTACTTTAGACAGAAAGGGAAGGATGGAAATTGGTCGGAAGTGATTGGGAAGGGAGGGATTATTAATTTTAGGAAGTGGAATTTTAGTATTCCTTTAATTAAAAATTTACAAAAAAATGAACTATTTAATACCCCGAAATAGTAAAAGAAAAGCAGATAGCTTTTGATAACCTAGCTGGCAAAAAAAAAACAAATAACTTACTTAGGTTTTCGGCCCGTCATTTTCAGCCACAAATCAGCTATATGCGCAGGAGTTGTTTGAAAGAGGAACGTCAATATATCTAGAGCTGTCTTAGATTTCACAAACAATACGCTTGGGTATGGCACTTCATCTGGAATGTACAAAAACTTCTTAAGTTGTATATTGTTGCATTTAAAATGAGCTTTTTTATGGCCAAGTGCAAATCTGACAAGAAGGTTGGTACCATGTCCTTCGCGTGTATATTAAAAACGAGCAAAAATTGCAGGTAATGACGCCATTTTTTTGTAATATATTTTATTTTAATATTGAAATAAATATTGAGACAACGACAAGGACGGTGGAGTTTAAGGTCCGTATTAATAGACGTCACTCAATTCTAAGACGGTCTCAAATCTCTTGCTGTCCTTGTCATTCTAAAGGGAAAAAATAAGGACAGCAATAGATTTGAAAGCGTCTCGGAAGTAAGTGACGTCTATTAATACGGGCCTTAGAATCTGAGATAGGATAGATTATGCTTGTAGTGAGAATACACTATGTTTTTAGTCAGGTTCAAAATCCCATCACTCACTTTTGCCGCTTAATGTCATTTCCTCACTGAAATATTTATGAACATCGTACCAGGTAACAGGATTATCTGATGAGGTAGTGCAGTTAAAGACTTGTACGTCACTGGATCTGAAAAAAGATGAATATAATTGTTGTTTGTTTTTTTTTTATTATGACTCTTTGTTTATATATGTAATTTTTAAGAATATCTAGGACATAATTATTTAACTGGGCTATTCTTTTCTGCTCTAGCGATTAGCAACCCTGACTGATAAGCAAGACATCGTGGGTTCGAGAACACACCGAGCAAAAATCTTTGTTTGTTGATCGTGATTGTTTGTTACATGTCTGCTTGTAATTTATTTATAAATGTTATTTTTTTCTGCATTATTTTACATATGTATTATATCAGTTGTCTGGCTACTACAGCACCGTCAGCTCCATAGAAAGGTTATTGAATGGGGTGACGTTTCTAAGATGCTGACTGTATCAAGAGTGAGTTATTCCTTCTAAATTCTATTTGTTAGTAAAAGTCTCGTTAGCTGGAGTTTTGTCACACGTTCAACGGTTGTGGGGTGTTGCGGAATGTTTATAATAGTTACCGATAAAGGGCAACCGAAGGAACATGAGTGGGTTTTAGTCAGTAAAAGTCTGACACGCCCTCCCGCCGTCCCCAGGACAGGAGAAGTCACTTGATGATTTCCCACTCCCAAAAAAAAAAACGGTTATGGGGTGTGAGTTAGAACAAGATACAATTTTATTTTAAGTTTTAAGAAGTCATTGTTACCTCTTTGCTCTAGCTGCCGCAATAATACTCATATTGCACACATAATCAACAGGAATGAAGTCGATAACATTGCTGCTCCTGCCTTGAATGAAACGGTTCCAACCCTTACCAGCGTTAAATATCAAGGGTGTGCCACCAAACCAGTTGTTCACCCAACCTTTTATTGGTTCTTCTTTTGTTGCTGTCACTGATAAAAAAATGTATATTAGCGCCATTATCCACGGAGTCGTAGCAAAATGAACGTTGTTATGAGGGAATAAGGTTATAATTACCAGCAGAAGGCCTGATGATGACCGCTGGCACAGTTCCATGATGGCTAGCGATGTGAGCCTCCGCTAATGCTTTTGTATATGTGTATGTGTTGGGTCTGTCATCTGTAGAAAAAAACCGGTCAAGTTCGAGTCGGACTCGCGCAACGAGGGTTCCGTGAATTGTTTTTTTTTTTTGTAAAATAATTACAAATTTACGGTTTTCGGAGCTTTTCCCTTTATTTGTGCTACGTGACATTGCTTCTTGCCACATTTCATGATTCTAGGTTCATGGAAAGCACCCTATAGGTTTTGATTCCCTTGCAAATGTCTAAATATGCAATATAAACAGCCGTATCTTTTTATTGCGTTGATTTAGACATTTGATTTTTTCTCTGCTCTGAGAGATAGCAGACCTGAGTATGTGATATTAATTTTAGCTTGATATCTATCGACGCGTTTCTGAGAAAAAGGGTCTTGTCTGACGGACGGACGGACAACAAAGTGATCTTTAAGGGTTCCATTTTTACCTTTCGAGGTACGAATCCCTACAAATATAATAATCTATCTATATCTATCACGCAGTAACAACCGAAAAAGCTGCCATAACGTAGTAATTTAAATTACTTGCATAATTTTAAAAATCTATCAAAAGCTTTTGACAATATTTTTATTTGCTTCATTCATCAAAATTCTAAAATCACCAACCTATTTTGAGAAAAACAATCATCATTTATTTTATTTGAAACATTATTTGAATTTACGATACAATTAGTCCTAGCTAGCCCTCGTACCAAACCGAATAAACAGGACTGAATAAAAGTTGGATTTAAACTGGATTCTTATTAATAATAACAACCAGTCGATTTCACGTAGAGGGTTAAAAAATTTTTTTAACATAGATGAAAGTGTTAATGGTTTCCCTTACTAATAAGCTTCAAAGTTTCTTCAGTATCATATCCACAGTTTTCAATAAACTTGTAGATATCTTCTACCTTGGCAGGCGCTGGATACACCGTCTCGAGAAGTACCTTACGTTGTGTATGTGTAAAAGCTGTTGATATGTACACGAAAGCCTAAAAAATAAAATTTACAACATTAATTCAAGTTACAGCAAATCTGTGAGCTTTACTCATTAACCGCTCATATGTGGCTGCTTTTTTTTAAATGGCGATCTTTGCCGCCATTTGCAAAAAAAAAATGCAAAAAAAACGGAATGTGAAGTTTTTTTATTTAAATGGGATACAACTTTGTACGGCGGCTAATAAGAATTCTAATCTTATAGGAATTTATATAAAATAACCTCAACATCAAAATTTAGATTTAATTAGAATTATAGCTAGAATTTTCAGACTTTTCCGACTGTACAAAAGTTGTTATAATTAATAAAACGTACGTTTATTTAGCACCTCTGTAGAAGTTAGCGCTCGTCGTGATAGCACTATCTCCTGGGTTGGTTGATATTTAGTAAATTAAACGAAGTTATCTGTTTTAGAGTTACTGTTATATTGTAACAGTTACAACGATTGATTATGGTTTATTGATCTACTATTCTATATGGATTTATGGTTTAATGGTTTAGACTAAATTAATTCTAAAAGACTGATTTGAATGGTTATTGGTCGGTTATGGTAATTGGTTTAGAGTAACGCGACTGGTTGCCGAACACGTACTGTCTCGCGGCACATTTGACCGATGCGTTTATACTTGCGCATACACAAAAGTGCTGAGCTGTTCGGTTACAAATATTGTTCCGAACAACCTCAATCATTAACCAACATAATAGCCGTTGCATGATTTGGTCACTAGAATAAAAGGACTTTTAAAGATATTTCTTCTAAATGTGTGGTCAGCTAGGAAATACATACCTTAGGTTTAAAATTACCAAAACATTATTATTGACGTAAAACAATATTAAACTTAAGAGCCCCTTTTAAAATCCATACAATTGTATTGGTCAAAACATGCGAGAAGCTTGTATGGAATGTCTGAAGAGCTCTATTGTAAATTATTAGTATGTTTTGTTAAATGCATTTAAACTATGTAAAAAATTCCATTTACGATCGTTCAATATCATTAATTGCACTCTCGCGTACATTGAGACAAACGAACATTGTGATTTCATGTACTACAACTTACCTCAATATTCTTCATGCGCTGACTTAGCTCAAGCATCTTCCGAGTGCCTTCAAAATTGATGTTCATAGCTACTGGTAACGGTTCGGTGAATTTTACTGTTGCTGCTGCGTGGTACACCACTGACACCTAGGATTTAATGAACTGGTGATAATTCACAATTTTATGAAATAACATAACACTGATGTGAAAAGATATAATGAATTAACGAGAGATACTCGAGAGTTTGATTTTCATCCAAAGAGATACAATGACAGACGAAAAAAAAGTAAAAAATAAACTTTATTTAAAAAACAAAAGAAAATACGCAGTTTTTGACGTGACAACGTCTTAAATTAGGTTGCGGCTGGGAGTCACTTATGAAAAAGTGTAACGCTCGGTAACGTTACGATGAGTCACCGAACGAGAGAGAGGCCCGCCGAATGCCTTGCGTCTCTCTCCCACTCAACTATGATCGGTAAAAGACGTTGTCACGTAAAATCTTCGCCCGTAAAACCGACTTTACAGGCAACCATTTTTTTTATTAATTTAAAATAATGATAGAGTAAGTGATGGAAAAAATCAGGCGTGAGGTGTTAATAGGAATATCGTTTTAAAAATGTGTTTACATAAAGATAAGATAAGATATGCGCACCAAGAAGCGTCATTATCAAAATATGTGTTAAAAATGTGCTTACCTTATCAGTGAGAATCTGTTCATCCTTCGAGCTCAGCCCTAAGTTAGGTAACGTTAAATCTCCTGTGATTGGCTCAACCTTCTCGATAAAGTCAGGGTTGCTTTTCTTCAATCTCTCAAATAACTGAAAATTTATAAAATCACTTATAACTTTCTCTCTACTTCTTTTCTTTTAAGAATTTCTGAATTGGGTGTACTTTTAAATAAGTATAAACTAATAATAAACCATACAAATATTCATGCCGTGTGGATGGCCGTGTGGTTATTCAACTAGACGTCGACTTTTTAGTATACATTTTGGCTACGAGCTTATTTCGCAAATTTCATATCCTTAGTCTTTTTGCATAAAAGCAGTAGTACAAAAAAAAAATTAAAAATTTGTCAGCAATTAAATTACTCCAGGGAAATACTACCACCTTGTATATCTATCCTGTATTGCAGCATTGATTGCTGTGTTCTGTTTTGAAGGATATGGCCCTTCAAATCGGAGTAATCAATACCCATGTAATTACAGACTCATGAAACGGTTTTTTTTTTCTGAGATTAAGATATCAGTGAGACTTTTAGTATTACAGATAAATAAATAAATACCTAAAATACCTTGGGACAACTCACACACGGCCATCTGATCCCAAGCTAAGCAGAGCTTGTGTTATGGTAACCAGACAACTGATATACATACTTATATAATTTATATATATACATACATATTATAGATAAATTACACCCAGACACAGAACAAACAATCATGCTCATCACACAAAGTTTGTCCTGGGTGGGAATCGAACCCACGACCTCCGGCTTAGCAGTCAGGGCTACTAACCACTAGACCAACAGGCCCGTCAAAGATGTCTGTTGAATTTAACATCAAGTGTGCGGAGGTGACACCCATGAAAAAAAGGTATTCGATCAAAAATTTTGTCTTACCGGATTTTCAAACAAGTTCTGAATTCTCTTGTGTACATTTTCTCCTTTTTTCTCTCGCACGAAGACGTATACTTTGTCTAATTTGTTACACGAGAAGAGAAGTTTCTCAAGAAAAACCTGAAAAAATAGGTCTATCAATTAGTTTCATATAGCATTGACAATTATGTATTAAATAAAATGTAGTTTCCACCATTATCAATTGACGTACTTTTTATGAGCTGTCAAAACGCAATTCTCCAATAGATTTTGAATGGCAATGGCAACTTATGACGTCACTAAAATAACAACTCAGTTTATTGATTACAAAGCAACTAAAAATCATATTTTATAGCAAATTGAAAATTAACTGAATTTATTGGGCTGAAATTAAAAGAGGTTTTATAGAAATTGTGTCCAACATTAATTGGTTAAGGCCCGAGTCACACCGGAATGGCAGCGGCCGGCAGCGGCGCGGCGAGCACTTTCAGTGTCAAATAATTTTAAACTTTAACTACATACTTAAAAGTCTAGTATCGCTTGAAAAGCTTGAAAAGGTCGCGAGACTGCCAGCGGCCGTCAGCGGCCGCCCGCGGCGCCGCGAGCGGCCGCGTGCCATGCGCGCGCCTCTTGTTTCTAGCGACGCTGGCGGCCTCGCGGCGCCGCGGGCGGCCGCTGCCGGCCGCTGCCATTCCGGTGTGCGTTGTCCCTAAAGCCCGGTTTCCACCGCGAGCGGAACGGCCCCATTAATGACTTCGCTCGCAAGCGCAAACTGCATACTTGTATTTCCACCAACAAAATTATGATTCTTAATACATAATTGTTTATTAATGCATTTATTATTTATTATTATTCGACTATTTTTTGTTTATTTGTTTGACTATTTGTTATTTGCAGTTTGCGCTTGCGAACAAAGTCATTAATGGGTCCGTTCCGCTCGCGGTGGAAACCGGGCTTAATGGTGTAAACTAGCCAGTTGCTCTTTTCAGGATTTCACTGGTAAGCTAACAAAAAGGTTATTAATCGATTTTTAAAATTATATTATGTAGAATTTTATCGAATCAATTTGAATCTAATAAAGTAAGGCAATAAAATTGAAAACTTGTTAATAATGATACACTGAAGTAGTCTAGCTACTTCGATCTATCATTTTAAACTAGTTTTCAACTGCGTGCGTTTGGACTATTAAAATAACATTCAAGAAATTGCATAAATAAAATACAAAAGGCTATTCTGCCTCGCAAATTCGGACGTGCAGAATACAATAATTTGTTTTTTTTATTTAAATAAGTTATTAATTGTAATTCTGCGGTCATTACATAGTTAATCTCATTTAAGTACTTATTGAATTTGATATATTAATAAGTTCTGTATTGATAAAAAAAGTATTGAATAAAAATTTATATTATACACTAGCTTTTACCCGCGACTTCGTCTGCGTGGAGTAATAATTCCAGTTGCCAGGGGATTACCGGGATGAAAACTATCCTATGTCCTTTCTCGGGTCCCAGACTATATCTGAACCAAATTTCATTCAAATCGGTTCGGTGGTTTAGGTGTGAAGAAGAGACAGACTGACAGAGTTACTTTCGCATTTATTTATAATATTACTAGTATAATAGTACTAGTATGAATAATATGGATTAAACGTCTGAGTAAATCTCGTCAGTCTACAACTGGACTACCACAAAACTGAAGATTTATTAATAAACAACACGTAAACTTTTTCAACACGCATAAAACTACAGATGCATACTCACATCCTAAACACTCAGTACGTAGTGGTAATGAAACCGATCCCAAGATTTACATCGCAGGGCTGCGTACACCCACACACACGGACACTCACCCACACACACGGACACTCACCCACACACACGGACACTCACCCATACACACGGACACTCACCCATCCTCATACACTCACCCATAATTATTGATAAATACATACATACATACATGCACGCACTTTACACGCGACACCAACCGTAATACATACTAATATAATAATTAGGAAGAATTATTTTGTAACCATATGCACCGTGCAGCGACATATTTTTCACAAAATTTCACCTTTGTCCTCAAACATCAATTAATGTGTATTGTATGTCATCACTATGACTGAACATTGTTTTCCAAAATACAAGCTCAAGCTTAGTTTGGGAATCAATATCAGCATGTATTGTACTATACATTTCAATTGTTACCCGCTTTAGCCTGCAAAGTTGTGAATGTATTTGGTATCAATAAACAATTTTTATTTTATTTTATTTTATTATTATTCTCACAATCCCATCGAATTATGATTGTAATTCCATGGTTGGTAGCTAGACTGTAGAGGGCAAAGACTCCACTTGACCGCTCATACGGGTGATTCGGGCTCACGACACTTAAATGGAATATCACTTATAAGAGACGCAGGTATGAGTGCAATTTTTAGTACTGACCAGTTGTTGGATCCGTGCACACTTCCTAATTTCGGTACCTAAAAATACATTTATCGTATAAAACCGAAGCAAAAATGAGTACATGTGCAATAAAATGGTGCGGAAAATGTTCTAAAACATCTAGTTATAAAAAAGATGACATAAGTTTTCATCGGTAAGTAAAATAAGTTTATATTTATCTACATTTTTGGTAATTTGAGAGCTCAAGCTAAACTGGTTGGTTTCGAAAAAAGTCATACCGCGTTGATGTCTTTTGAAAAAGTCCTTTACTATCACTAGGATATTAGATAAGTCTATCCCTTTCTATTCGTAAGTACTTCGTACTGTGTCCTGAAGTGATGTGACTTCACAAAACACAGTAGATAAATTATTTTATCGATAATTTTTAATGGTAAAATAAAAATAATGTTTCGTTTTAATGTTTTCATTTTAGATTTCCAAATATTCCGGAAGTTAAAGAAAAATGGGTTAATGCCACTAACAGGGAAAACTGACTTCCAAAATATTATAGCGTCATTTGTTCAAGGCATTTTACAGCTGATTGCTTTGAAGTTTTAAAGGACCGACGCCATTTGTTTAGTTCGGCAACGCCGACCCTATTTTTGCCTGTTTTGGTAAGATTTGTTTTATATACAGGGTGAAAAGTTTCAATGGGCCCTGGAAGAAAACTACCTTAAATCATTAAGATAGATTATTTTACTTAAAGGAAACATTATTTTTACAACAAATAAAACTGCATTCAAAGATTTTCGAAAATCCGCTTCCCACTCCCGGGAGTCGAACCGGTTAAAATCCAAAAAAGTTACACTTTCTATTTTAATGGTATCAAACGTTAGGGCATTTCATAAGGACTTAATCTCTCTAACAAACATGGTTATTTAAATAAAAGGAAAACCATAAATCTTAAGAAAATTATTTTAATTGAACGAAAATTTCGAAAGTTAATGTCGTCCTTTGATTTGAAATGTTGAAATTTCATAGTTTTCCTCTAATTTAATTTACCATGTTTCTTAGAAAGATTTAGTCCTTTTATAAAATAAATGAATGTTTCCTTTAAGTAAAATAATCTATCTCAAAGATTTAAGGTAGTTTTCTTTCAGGGTCCATTAAAACTTTCCACCCTGTATACTATCGTTTCGTATGATTTAACAGTATGTAAATTAACAGAGGGCGTTCCGCTAACCCGTATAGGTAACTTTATTTATTTTCGCAAAGCTTGAAAAAGTTTATGTGGCCGATGATTTTATTATGTACTAGCTGTTCCTCGCGGTTTCACCCACGTTACATTAAGTTTTTGGTTACTGCTTTGCTCCCATGGGACATAGCGTGATATTATATCGCCTATGTTACTCGTTGACAATGTAGCTTTCGAATGGTGAAATAATTTTTAAAATTGGTCCAGTAGCTTTTGAGCCTATTCATTACAATCAAAAACAAACAAACAAAGTTTTCCTCTTTATAATATTAGTGTATATTAGTGAAGATATAGAATATCTATGAAAAGCGTATTTTTTTAACATAATACGTAGATACCTTTACGTGCATACCCTTTTTTGTAAATTAGACCTTAAACAATTCTTCTAAGCGATCGAGGCCGCGAGCATAAGCTAGTAACTATATACATAAATATAATAATGAATAAAATACTTATAATTCTATTATTATAATAATGTTAGCGTATACATATAACATCCATTTTCCGAAGTCGGTAAAACATAACACGAAACGAAAAGAAAAAACAATAAAAAACCTTAAAATAGGTTTTTTGGTAAAAGATCTTTTCGTTTTTTATTTAACTATTCCGTTTTATAATCAAGTGTATTATTTTTTTATTAATTGATTTAAGCTACTGCTTGATTGTGAAACCTTTTTTAATATAACCTTATTTTTATAAAACCCTGTTTTATTACAAAATCGGGTCTTATACAACTAATAATTTGAATAATTATCGATATCGATATTTTTTTAATCACCCTTTTGCAATCCCTAAAAAATCAGTTGTCAAATTCATCGACCAATCACAGCGGGCGAAGCTTAGCTCCACCCCTTCGTTATCTGGTGACTTTGATTTAGAACAAAAACATGCCTATACGCACTCCACTGGTTTGCTGCTTCATGGTAGAGGGATAAGTACTTGAGTTGTTATGAATGGATGAACAAATTCGAATCGTATTGGTGATCCTTAATCAATTGAATAAAATACTTTTTATATTATGTTTATAAAGTACCACCTATTATATTATAAAGTTTAAAACATGAAATATGGTTTTTTTCATAATCAAATGAGTATTAGAAACAATAGGCGTGACGACGAAAAAAAAGTAATTAGTCCGTCTGTTAGATTATCAAAAAATTTTGGACACGTATTTTTTCTTTTTTGTCGTTAATGAAAAATGACGACGATACAGTGCGTTGAAGTTTCGGGTAACGTCACGATCTGATACAATTTATACAATACAGTGACGTCAAAAGCCCCCACTTCGGAATTATGTTGCTCTTTATCTTTGTATTTCTTAATTAATTTGATCAAGCAAAAAATACGTGTCCCGTATTTTTAGCCGGTCTATCAGTCGGACTAAACAGAATGCTATTTTTTTAATGTTGTCGTCATCCCTATTGCTTCTAATTAAGAATAGTGTTTAGTTAGTAACAAACCTTTCCCAAAAAACCAGTGCCTCCAGTCATAAACACCGATTTCCCAGCATAAAATTCTCCAATTGGTTGATATGGCGTACAGTTGTACTTACTGTCCAATGCGTTAGCACTAAAAAGAAGAAAGAATATTATTTGTATTGACGCATTTTTAGCCAGCACCTCAAGTTGCCTTAATCTGTAACATTTCTGTGCAATTGTGCGGTTTTATAATTTGTATGGAAATTTATTTTGTAATGTGACCTTAATTATAAATAAACGATTTATTATTTATTTTTTATATAGATTTTCTACTTTATAGCTAAAGCATTAGTTTCAATGTTGAAATGGGAAAATTGGACACTTTCTAACTTGATGTAGCGGTGTCTGCACGTAGGCATTAAAATGTCTATGCCGAATTGAAAATTCCACCCTAGATATAAAGAGCCGTGTAAAAAACAAAACAATTTTATTTATCACTTTAGGGGTTAAAATTTACAAAAATCCTTTATTTTTTACCGACTTTAAAAAGGTAGTGAGGGAGTAGGAGGAGTGGGAGGAGTTTTTTTTTGTATGTTTGTTACGCGATATCTCCGTCTATTGTTAACTGATTTTGATGGTTCTTTTTTTGTTTGATAAGTCATGATTCAGAGGTGGTCCCATACAAATTTTATGGCGATCTGTTCAGTGCTTCTCGAAAAATTCATCAAGAATAAAAAAAAAACGACGAAATATTCATTGACAATAATGTGCGCTACTACAAGTTTCTATTTTCGTTTTATAATATTGTAAGTAGTTTTATTTCGAAAATAAATTACTTTGAAAGATACTGTAATACACAGTCAACATTGGGACTCGACACTAAAAAAAGTAAAAAATAAAAACCTTTCAAAACTAAAAACACAACTTCAAAACACACTTCTCTTCTGCCAATCAATTTGTGTTGCCACAGACTTCCAAAATTTTAGTTATTTTTGTGTTTTTAGGTTTTGAAGGCGGTTATTATTTTTTGGAAAAAGTTTTTTACCTATTCTTTTCAAATAACACACCCTGCAAGTTTCGTGTTTCTAGAACCAGTGTCTTGGCTGCACATTAATATATCAAATCAGTCAGTCAATTTTATTATATTACACATAGCTGCCTCGCGCGGTTTCACCCGCATCAAAAATGTTAAGGGTGAACAACACTTATCACTTAGGGGTATGATAGATAGCAGCCAATTCTCAGACCTACTGAATATGCATATACAATTTGGTGAAAATCGGTAAAGCCGTTTCGGAGGAGTAAGGTAACTAACATTGTGACACGAGAATTTTAAATATAAGATAAATTCAAAGAACGCTTCGATAATAAATAACACGGCTTTATAACTTTATTTACACAAGTACTTATTACTTGACAAATTATAACAAAACAGTCTACAATAATAAACTCAGTAGGTAGGTTGTGTAAGTCGGTACTTATGTATTTAGGAACACATTTTGCATATGTTGAAATAATCTTCATTTTTAGGATTCGCTACTCAAAATTAAACCATGTAAAATAATTTTGTTGCGTGACTGTCAAAACCTGTGGTTGTATTCTTTATAGGAATAGGTGAAAGGTTACATTAATATTAAATACCCTAGAGTATTTTTGCAATTTCCTGAAGCAGTGCAAAAACTTATACGTAGATACAGTTGAATAAATAATAATATGAAAAGATAAGGCTTAAACTATTTAAAAGATTAAGGCGCTTACTTTAAAATTTAAAAAGGGAATCAAAACTTAGGGTACATCCTGACTCATGTATTATTAAGAAGAATAGGCAGAAAAAATAAAACCCTTAATTTTTAGTTGGACCACAAATAAAAAATTCTGTAACAGGATGATTTTTTCTACTACAACTTTGTACAAAACCCTCGGAGCTTGAGTGTGGCTCGGTCTTGACCGATTTCTATTTTTTAGTTTTGTAATTTTCACATTATTTGACACATCAGTTAATGTAAGAATTATTAACATACTAATATTAAACGTAAATATTGAGTAAGTTTGAATGTTCTTCAAAGTAGATTCTCGACCTCTTTTCATTTCAAATTCAAAGTTAAAACATTAATCCATACTAATATTCTAAGTGCAAAAGTAACTCTGTCTGCCTGTCTTTCTGTGTGTCTGTCTGTCTGTCTCTTCTTCACGCCTAAACCACTGAACCGATTTAAATGAAATTTGATACAGATATAGTCTGGGACCCGAAAGGACATAGGATAGTTTTTATCCCGGAAATCTCTCGGGAACGGGAACTTTTAATCCACGCGGACGGAGTCGCGGGCAAAAGCTAGTTTGTAATATGATTAGACATCTAGGTAGATAGGCAGAGGTCTGAATTCTAGTTCTAATATAGTTTGGGATCTGATGGCCGCGTGTGAGTTGTCCAAAGATGTTCATTTATATATTTTTGTCACTAGCGACAAAATCCCGGGTTTTCCCTACTACAATATACAGGTATTATACATAATATAAACCTTACTTTTAAATCATTTTGACGGGCCTGTTGGTCTAGTGTTCAGTGACCCTGACTACTAAGCCAGAGGTCGTGGGTTCGATTCCTACCCAGGACAAACTTTGTGTGATGAGCATCATTGTTTGTTCTGTGTCTGGGTGTTATTTATCTATAATATGAACATATGTATTTAAAAATTATACAAGTATGTATATCAGTTGTCTGATTACCATAACACAAGCTCTGCTTAGCTTGGGATCAGATGGCCGTGTGAAAGATGTCCCAGGATATTTATTATTTATTTATTATTTTATTTGTATCTTTAAAACCGAACAAAATCCGTAGCGTAGTTTTAAAGATTTATGTATACGTCAACAGAAAGACAGCGGAAAACCACTTTGTTTTATACTATGTAGTGATTTTATGCGGTAGGTAAAAAGGTCGCAGTTATATAATCAATAGTATCGTGATATTCTAGACGATTCGCCGTTAAATTGCATGCAAATGAAGCGAAGGTTGATATTAATTAAACTGATATTGATTACCGTAATTAAAGGAACAATTAAAAATCATTGTTTCGCGTAGAGCTGCGTTTCCGATAATCGCAAATTTATTTCGCAAAAATGGGTACAGTACATGGTGTTAAATACAATGATGATAAATACATAAGAAAATCAGGGTTTGATGATTGCAGACCAGAGAAATCGAGGAGAACTTTCAAAAATCGTAGGGGCGACTAGTGCGTTTGTAAGTTTTTCATTAAGTATTTTATTAAAGCACTACAATTTAATAAAGATCTGGAGTAGATCTGATGATGGAGCCAAGAGACAGTCGAGGGAACTCCTCAACAATTTACAGCAGCTACCTTGTGTTTGGGCTTGATTAATTTGTATTGATAAGAACTTTACACCTAGATAGGTTGTGACTGTATTAGGGGTCTGATGATGAAGACGAAGGATAGTTCAGGGAACTCTTCAACGGTTTACGGTAGCTACCTTGTGTTTGGACTTAATTTATTTAAATTGATGAGTACTTCGCACCCATATAGGTTCTAATGAAGGTCTGCAGTAGATCCGATGATGGAAACCATATATAGCCGAGGGAATTCCTCAACGATAACATAGGACAACAACTACCTACTCGTCATGCTGATGCGTCAATCAATGAAAATGAAGAGACTGAATATAAGTTGCGTAATCGCGTCATCCTCTAGCAATACTCTTTCGTCGTGTAGCCTACTCAATTACTTGTTTGGAGCTTCTCGATAAATTAAAATAAAGAACTATAAAAATCGACGAAATATACATTGACGATTTTTTTTTTTTTTGGTGAGTGGGAAATCATCCAATGACTGCTCCCGTCCTGGGTGCGGCGGGAGGGCGTGTCAGACTCTTACTGACTAAAACCCACTCATGTTCCTTCGATTGCCCTTTATGTTCCAGGGTCACGGTAACCACTATAAACATTCCGCAACCCCGGCAGGCGTTGGCCCTGTTGGGCCCCTTCCTGTGCTGACTCCTTCTCTTTGAGGCGCGCGTGGAACACTAACGCGCCGTCGACGCGGTCCTGGTCTTAGCCGGGCGGCGAGCTACCCATCGCTCGCCATCCGCAGAACCGCGCCTACGGTGGCCGGTAGTCGTCTTGCGACTCTCGACGTCTTCGCCTGGGTCTTAGTCCGGGGCGAGAGGCTCGTCGTTGCCTCTCGCGCGCCGCCGCTTCCTTCACTAGCATAACTGCTTCGCAGAAGGAGGCGACGGCATCCCATTCCGTCTCGCCCCGAAGCATGGCCTGAACCAGCGCCGGGCGCGAGAGGTCACCGCCGCCGATCGCCTCTACGAGGACTCGTCGATGCTCCGCCCATGCGCGGCACACCTCCACTGTGTGCTCGACCGTGTCCTCCAGGCGACCGTTACTGCAGTGGTGACACCCAGGCGTCGCTTCCGCCCGAATCCGACACAGGAACCTCCCGAACTGACCATGTCCGGTGAGGACCTGCGTCAAGCGAAACGTGAGAGTGCCATGACGCCTCTCCAGCCACTCTACAAAGAGGGGTCTTACCGCCGCTATAACGGCGTGCCCATACATTGACGATAAGTGCGTTACTTCAAGTTTCTATTTTCGTTTTTTAAGATTGTAAGTAGTTTTATTTTGAAAATAAATTACTTTGAATACACAGTCAACATTGGGACTCGACACCAAAAAGTAAAAAATAAAAAACTATTTCCAAAAAAATAATTTTGGAAGTCAGTGGCTTCTCTTACTGCCAATTAATTTGTGTCGCCACAGACTTCCGAAATTTAAGTTATTTTTATGTTTATAGTTTTTGAAGGCGGTTATTATTTTTTTGGATTTTTTTTTATTTTTTATTAAAAATAAATAAATGAAAATTACATTGTGTAACGAACAACGCAGAACGAGTCCAGACTAGGCATTTGAAGAAAGTTTTAAACGATCCAATATATGAAATACTCGACTACAATAAAAGAGCCATGTAAACAATACGAAACAAGGAAATATTTCAGACTAGCTTTTGCCCGCGGCTTCGCTTACGTTAGAAAGAGACAAAAAGTAGCCTATGTTACTCTCCATCCCTTCAACTATCTCCACTTAAAAAATCACGTCAATTCGTCGTTTTGCCGTGAAAGAAAGACAAACTATATAGACAGACAGACAGACAGACACACTTTCCCATTTTTAATATTAGTATGGATAGATAGATAGATAGACATCGAATCATTGGTACACACATAGGATAGTTTACAGTTTTCACCCTGGAAATCCCTTGGGAACGGGAGCTATTATTCCACGCGGACGAAGTCGCGGGCAAAGGCTAGTTGGAAATAAATCTGTCTAAAACAAATCAAGTTGTCTCAAAAAGATAGCCCTGAGTTTTACATTATATTTCACTACTTAGTATTTTGACACTATTACTAAAATTTAAAAGGTAACTTACCTAAAAAAATTTGAATAGTCTCGAACATCCTTAATCTCCACATTTCTGCTTAAAATAAAACTGTTTCTTCTTAGCAATATCCGAACTCTGAACATTTTACATAAAAAGAAACAACTCCAAAACTTTTAATTCGAAAATAAACCAAATCAATTTGATAATAAGATTTGATTTCGTGATAATATTTTTACTATTAGTTCAACAGAAAAAGCAATAAAAATGACGCAGAATTGACCTCTGCCGCTTATGCTTGCATTGTAACAAGGCAATAAAACGAAAGTCGTCATTATATATACGTTTAAGGTCTATTCAGAATTGAGCGGTTATCGTTACTACCTGAGCTGCGATAGAAAATCGAATGAATAGGGATACAACTGCTTCTAGACGTATTTTAATATACATAACTTTAGACCTATTTTAATACACATTGTACTTAGATTCAACTTGAATTATATGATACAATAATATTATACATTTTACTGGTTTAAAAGAGTGTTCATAGACTTTTTTGCACATTTTTCTTCATAAAAACATACAGTAGGTGACTTTGAAACCGTTCTTCGAAAGAGATACCGCGGCCCCGGACACAAAGGGCTAAGAAGAAACATGGGTGGGTCGTAGTCAGTAGAAGTCTGACACTCCCTTCCGCTCCAGAACGGAAGAAGTAATTTAATGATTTCCCGACCCCCCAAAAAAAAGGTTTCTTTGGAACAACCGAATAGCTTTAACTTTTTGACAATTCAAAGCCTAAAAGTCTGACTACAATATCCAAGAGGTATCGTGTCGCCCAGTAACTGGGTTGTGGATGTTTGATAGGCGCTTCGCGTTCACTGGTGTCCAGCTAAATTTGGTTAACGTCAATTTATACTAGCGCAGAGTCGAAGCGCATCGAAGCGTCTATCCAAAACTGAACGTAACAAATTCAACCTTAACTCCACAGCGTAACGCTCACATTACTTCTGAGATTTTAAAAAGACGCGTGCATTCTTCGGAATTCGCGCGTCTGCGCGTGACCAACGCTGATTGGTGCGCGCGCATTCTCGCATATCCGTGCGCCCACTAGCGAACCGAAAGTCAACTGGCAAGTGATTTAATAGCACTGTTGTTTATGCCTATTACTACAAGTAAAAGAGTGCGCGCGTATTCTGGCGAATACGCGCTCATTCCTGCGGCTTCGCTTCGGTTATAAAGAATTTGACGCTTCGATGCGCTTCGACTCTGCGCTAGTATAAATTGACCCTTAGGCTGGAAGCCGACACAGATAAACAGTCTACAACTTAGTTGGGAAATAGGCTAGGTAAATATGAACAATTTTGCTTATTTGTTAGGAAGCATTGCTTGGCGAGCGATGGGTAGCTCGCCACCCGGCTAGGACCAGGACCGCGTAGACGGCGCGTTTTGTTCCACGCGCGCCTCAAAGAGAAGGAGTCAGCACAGGAAGGGGCCCAACAGGGCCAACGCCTGCCGGGGTTGCGGAATGTTATGTTTTTAACAGTTACCGTGACCCTGGAACATAAAAGGCAATCGAAGGAACATGAGTGGGTTTTAGTCAGTAAGAGTCTGACGTCTGACACGCCCCTCCCGCCGCACCCAGGGCGGGAGCAGTCATTGGATGATTTCCCATTCACCAAAAAAAAAAAAAAAAGGAAGCATTGCTAGCAATGTGCACAAGACTTTACATTCATCCTCTATGTAACATTCAGAAAAGGTGTCATTAAATGCAACTGAGCTAAGTTTGATTAATTTGAACCTTCGAGCTATTGTCATACCGCGTATTGCTACAAAAAATAGAAGCTCTTGGGACCACATTTTAGTTTATAAATAGAAAACAGTGGGGCATTTTTATTTATTAATAGAGAGGCAGGGTTTTCAGTGCAATAAAGTGTGAAAAATAAGTCAAAAGATCTGTTTATGGTGTAGATGCACCTACGAAGCGATTTTAGAAAATTTTACCTCAACACAAATAAATAATTGTAATTTGTCCGGTCGGGATAAATATCGTGACGGGTAAGAAGTTACTGGTATTAAAACGGGTTATGGGACATCCCGCCCACGTAAAATCCACTAAAAATGAATTGCTAAATGTGTTGGTAAGCGCGTAACTCAACAACGCCTGGACCAATTCGGCCAATCCTTTTTTTTAAATATTTGTTCAAGGATGGTTTTTACGGCGAGAATGATTGCCGGAAAAGCCCTAAAAACAGCCCTTTTCTTATTCCCATACAAATGTTGTCTGACTAAAACGGGAGGTTTAGGGAAGCCAAAACAATTGAGTGACGATGAGTGAGTATCGTATCGTTTTCAAACACTAATTCAGTCATTTGAAATGTAAACGTCTCTTTGATGTGCATCTATAATGTTACTAAATGTTCCAAGATATTTAAAAAAAAGTAAATGGCTAGTAACTCGGAAACGGTAGGTCGTAGGGCCATACTTCTCAGATCCTAAATGGTTTCTATGGTTAAGCTTAATCAGATGCTGCAAAAGAAATGGTCGAATTAAAAAAAAAAACTCCGGAAATTTGACTAAGTTTGTGACTGTGAGAAAGGTGCGTTGTGAGAAAGGTGCATAATGAGAAAGGTACATTATGAGAAAGGTGCATTATGAGAAAGGTGCATTATGAGAAAGGTGCATTGTGAGAAAGGTACGTTTTTCGTTGGGGGTGCGTTTTGCGAAAGGTACATTATACGACTGAACCGACTGTCACATTCGTACTTTTCGTACTTATCGTACTAATATTATAAATACGAAAGTAACTCGTGTCTGTTTGTCTGTATGTCTGTCTCTTCTTTTGTATAAAACTTGGTACAGATATAGTCTGGGACCCGAGAAAGGATATAGGATAGGAGGATTTTCATCCCGGAAATCCCCCTTGAACGGGAGCTATTAATCCACGCGGACGAAGTCGCGGGCAAAAGCTAGTAATTATATAAAAAAAAACATAAATAAAACCGAAGAAAAATGATGCTTATTTTACAAATACTTTTAAACGTTTAAATGACATGGACAAAAAAGTACATTCCATGTACACATACATAGTAAATACACTTTTAAGTATATTTTGACAACCCAATATAAAGAAAAATATTAAATTCTAATATGCTTCGTTATTATTGTCATCATAGACGTCGAAGACATCCACCGCTGAACTTAGGCCTCCTTAAAACGCAACGCAGAACGACAATTCGAATCGCCACTTGCATGTTGTCGTCGCGTCGGTCCACCTAGTGGGAGGCCCGCGTTGCGGCTTCCGGTCCGTGGTCGCCACTCGAGAACTTTTCTTCCCCATCGGTTTTCAGTTCTACGAGCAATGTGGCCTGCCCATTGCCACTTAAACTTGCAAATCTTACAATCTTACAAACTATGTCGGTGACTCTAAACTCCGAGCATAGCTCTTTTCCATTGCTCGTTCAGTGACTCTTAGTCTCTCTAAAAGGCCAGCTGACAAAAACCACGTTTCAGAGCCAATGCCACCATGGGCTGGTTGCATAATTATGTTGTTATTGACAGATTTTAATAAATAACTCATTTAGCGCCTTATAGTTTTTAAAAGCAAATCCATATTCTATGCACTTATTGCCAGCAATCAGAGTTTATTAAAACTGTTTACATCTAGTCTGTTGTAATGACAGGTTCATTATGTGTTTTATTTATTGCAATTTAACGTACCAATATTAACGAAAATAAAACACCAAAAATCATTGGTGTACATTGAATTCGATAACTATGTCGACGCCTATACAGAAATCGGCCATGTCCATTGTTTTGTCTAATTTAACTGAAAGATAGGGTCGGTGTTTTCAAGTCTACTACTCCTAGAAGAAACATCTGAAGCCAAGTCAGAAGTCAAAATCTCTATTTAAAGTTCATACAATTGTATGATCTTGATGAGGAAAGGACGCAGATTTGAGTGGTTCGGTCCAGGCAGTGCAAGCATTATTTTGTCAGTAATCGTTTAGTTCAACTAATAGTGGAAAGAAGAGACCAAAGTCTTAACAAGCACTACCAAAGCATAGTCGGTTGGTTGGGTCTTATTTATTATATTGTCTCGGTATTCTCATAAAATAAAGGTTAAGGAGAAATACATAAATTAATATAATTATGATTTTGGGTTGCAATAAACAACTAAATAATGTAGTCCTGTGTTGAACAATGCAACTGGAATTATTTGAATCGGTCATTTCGGGCGTGTCAGACTTTTACAGACTAAAACCCACACATGTTCCTTCGGTTGCCCTTTATGTTCCAGAGCCACGGTACCTATTAGAACTATTACATTATTTTCATTACAAATAATACTATGATTGTTTGTTCTGTGTCTGGGTGTAATTTATCTATAATATGTATGTATTTATAAAGAAAACTAGCTGTCCCCTGCGGTTTCACCCGCATTATTCGTTACTGCTCCGCTCCCGTGGATCATAGCGTGATGGTATATAGCATTCCTTGAAAGAATTTTTCAAATCGGACCAGTAGTTCCAGAGATTACCCCCTACATACAAACTTACAAACCTACAAACTTTACCTCTTTATAATATTAGTATAGATAAGTTGTTGATATCAGTTGTCTGGTTACCATAACACAAGCTCTGGTTAGCTTGGGATCAGATGGCCGTGTGTGAGTTGTCCCAAGATATTTATTTATACTGCCTAAAAAATAATATTTGCATAAATAACATTAGCACAAAGGTTTCTATTCACTATAATAGGCGAGATGACAAAAAAAAAGTAATTAGTCCGTCAGTTAGATAATCAAAAAATTTGGGACACGTATTTTTTCTTTTTTCTCGTAAACAGAAAATGACGACAATACAGTGCGTTGAAGTTTCGTGAAACGTCACGCCTTTGTATAATTTTTACTCAGAAGTGACGTCACAAGCCCCCTCTCCGGAACTTTGATGCTCTTTATCTTTGTATTTTGTTATTAATTTGATCAAGCAAAAAATATGTGTCCAGTATTTTTGGACTGTCTAACAGACGGACTAAACAGAATGTCATTCTTTTGATGTAGTCAACATCCCTATTGTTAAATCTAATTGAGATTTTAATGCTCTGTCTGAAATTGACATCCTAAATTCCTAACCCTATGTCTTGCTAAAATAACATTAGTCAAAAACAGTTTCAACGGTTTGGATCAATAAGCTGTGAAGGCATTATTCAAGTTTTTACACTCATGTTACAAAATAAAGTACAAAAGGACTATAACCTTTTTATGTTTAACTAGCTTTTGCCCGCGGCTTCGCTCGCGTTAAAAAGAGACAAAAAGTAGCCTATGTTACTCTCCATCCCTTCAACTATCTCCACTCAAAAAATCACGTCAATTTGTCGCTCCGTTTTGCCGTGAAAGAAAGACAAACATACAGACAGACAGACAGACAGACAGACACACTTTCCCATTTATAATATTAGTATGGATTATATATTAAAAAGTAAATCAATATTTATTTTTTATCCCTAAAAATCTGTAATTGTATGACTAATGGGGTTCTTTTTTAATTCAAAATAAAAATCAAAATTCAATAAAAAAAACAAAATACGTTTATTTGTTTAAAATGTGTTGGGCACAGAGATGGTAAGTCCATTTTGTCTATTCTATGTGTAATAATATTTTGCCATTTAATATTGGCGTGCAAAATCATCCATACTAATATTATAAATGCGAAAGTGAGTCTGTCTGTCTGTTTGTCTGTCTGTCTGTATGTTTGTCTTTCATTCACGGCAAAACGGAGCGACGAATTGACGTGATTTTTTAGATGGAGATAGTTGAAGGGATGGAGAGTCACATAGGGTACTTTTTGTCTCTTTCTAACGCGAGCAAAGCCGCGGGCGAAAGCTAGTCAAACATAAAGTAAATAATATATCGTTAATTTGGCAAAATACTGTTGATTCTAGTGGCAGGCACGAGTTCCACCAACTCATCACATTTTAGGCAGGTTTCATTTATTTTCCATTGAATGAGGATCAACAACGGAATTAAACTCTCAACAAATTATGAAAACATTTAACCATTAAATGAATGTAATTTTATTACTGTTACAGTAACGCAATTTTAACAGCATTCAGCGGGAAAATGTATTGTTTGCCCAATTTACCAACAAATAATGTAATATTTATTAAAATTAAAACGTTTCCCATAGAAAAACCTCATTAACTATTTGAATACAATTTTGTAATTAACTCTCTGGCAGTTTCAAAAAATATAAAATTTTTAACTGGTGCGAAAGCGTTATTTTTATTTTTTAAATTGTTATTTTTATTATTATATTTACTATTTTTTTAAATTAATAGGTTAGTTTACTTGTGGGATAGACAGTTAAATCGTTTCTCCGGGACTCTTCGAGCTTCATTGTTCGGTGCTTTTCTGGTGGACTCCACTGTTGATTCTGGCTTTCTGGAATAGTGTGGCGGGATTGATGCAATGGCGGTCGAAACGCGCATTACTCGGATTTTTCGGCAGGATCCTTCCTAACATCGCTATGCTAGATTTAGGCTAGAAATCCTATCCTACATGAGAGTCGTGATGGTATAAAGAAGTAGGACACCCTGCCACATGATGAACCGATAATAAAAACAAGTAGTGGACATAAATGCGAGCTGTCCAAAACCGGAATGCCTGGCGTACAGTGGAGGATGAGTACGATCAGCCGTGTGCGGCAACACGTTGATATGAAAGTGGCAAGAGTGGTGACTGGTAGTGGCAGCAGACAGTTAACTTTTCAACGACCAAGCAACAGCCGGCTGTCGCGCTGCAATTGTCTTTCTATTGTGTCTCGAGTCACGTGTGTTCGAAAGTTATGGCGCCTGGCATGCATGAGGTTACAAGAACCTCGTGGCTATCAAGAGTGACAATTTTAAATCACTCGTGGGAAGAGCTTGTGAGAAGCCATTAACTATTGTAACTGAGAATTATTGACTATCCGTGTCTCGGATAGAATGTAAAGCTAGTCCTTTCTTCCTGCCCTTTTCTACTAAACCCGTTAGACCCAGTCTATATCCGTAAATTTTAGATATTTTGTTTGATATCAGAAGCCAGAAAGTCTGACAACAATCTGACCACGGAGTATCATGGTACCTAGTCACTGGGTTGTTAAGGTCAGATGGGCAGACGCTCTGGACGCGGCTGGATGACGACCATAGCACAGCTGAGAAGTGACTAGAGAGATGATGATGAAGACTAGGATAGTCATAAATATTTTTTAACCACGATCCGAAATTTAAATTTGTCTTTGTTGATCTTTTACAAATACCATTTGTGAATTTGTTGGGTTCATGCTGTTACTTTGGGTCAACCCTATTCAGGGTTTTCGTATTCATATTTGTCCTCTCTCCGTTAAACCCCGTACCTGATGTTAGATACATTAACCTTTTTATAATTCTTGTTTACCTACACTCTGTGTCAAATAAACTTTCTTTTTTCTTTTAAGTGCACTTACAAGCAGGCTACCACGCCTTCTGGACATACTTTTCCAAACCCCATCATTTTTATCATTTCTATTGATACTAACTTACTGGACACAGATTGATACATGTGTTAGAAGAATCCATACTATACTAATATTATAAATGGGAAAGTGTGTCTGTCTGTATGTTTGTCTCTCTTTCACGGCAAAATGGAGCGACGAATTGCCGTGATTTTTTAAGTGGAGATAGTTGAAGGGATGGAGAGTAACATAGGCTACTTTTTGTCTCTTTCTAACGCGAGCGAAGCCGCGGGCAAAAGCTAGTATTACATAAAGAAAAAAATATTGAGTGAGCTCGCAAATATGACTGAAAATTTAATTAAAAATATACTAAAGTAGACATCCTGAAGAGAAAAACCGATACAACGGACGCCGCAGGCGTATGAAACGGTAATCGTACGGTAAAACCAACTGCGTTGCATATGCATATGCATGCAATGATAGCGTCTGGTCTGGTCCTCACATAGTGTATGTCATATTCTTCGTAAGTATATTATTAATTTGTGTGTATATTTTATTTTCTTTATCCAAATGCTTGAAAAAATTAACATTAAAGTTATGTCAGAGGTGTAACTGTTAATTTTCATTAAGTACTAGCAAACCCGGCGAACCCCGTTTCGCCACCAGATGGCTTCGTTTTATGTAACATTTTTTTTCTTTGCTGTGAACCTCACTGAGCCCGAGACCTTTCCAATGAACGCAAAACCGTGGAAATCGGTTCGTGCGTTCTAGAGTTATAGAGTCAGGAAGGAAAACCCGATAAGAGAATAAAACAAGATTTAGTAAAAAAAAAACAAATTTGTATTGTATAAGGTTAACAGTTTAGAGTTAAGTATTCGAACACTTACATTTTGTTCGGTAGTTTACATCGCTATAAAACAGTTAAAAGAATTAAACACTAGTAAAATAATTTTAATATTTTATTAAACGAAGTTAAAATGGCGAACGCACTCAAGCCACTCAAACATCTTTTATTTTGCCAAGTGTAACACCTTTTTTTTTCACAATGAATATTGTAAACTTGTATCACTATCTTTGTTGGTTTACCTTGCGTGTTGTATAGTGTATTTGTTGAAAGGATAAATGTTCCGTTTATTCACTGCACTTTTTGACACCTGTAATTCGTTTTACAATACCATTATTGAGTTTTTTCATCATTTTACATTGTTTTAGCTGAAATAAAAACTTAGAAGCAAAGTTTGTTTTTAACTTATAATGACATTTATAAAAATGACATTTAGTTTAGGTTTTGAAGTTTTGACAGTTCTTTCTTGGTCGTTTAGAAACTTTGAGTCATAGTAGTATAGAAAGACGAAATTATGTATCGAGTGTTTTGTAGTGTGTTTGGCTTTGAAATTCAATATCGTTCCGGAATTGTCGTTTCAGATTCTTCTGCGGTAATTGTTTCGCCACTTCTTAATAAAGAAGTAATTTTCGGTGTTCAAAATTAGTGTATTCGTAATAATCGATATTAAAATCGATATTTCGTTTCTAGACGAAACCTTCTAGAAGGAATGCGTCAATTGAATTGTGACGCTGCCATTTTTTTCCGGTCTGGGCGACGACTATAGATGGGTCAAACCGTAATTTTTTCAAACCGGTTGAACCGAATCATAATTTTGCTCAAACCGACTTACAAACCGATTCAACCAAACCGAATCATCCAGTACTGTGTGACGTAATTCATTCGTTTATGAACCCCGTTATAAATTATAAACCGTATGATAAAAATACTCACTTGTTACTTTTAGTAGTTAAAGTATTTATATACTTAAATTATTATAATAAAATAATAAAATTGGATACTTTCTGAAAAAACGATGTTAATTAAAATATAATTATATACGATAACAAACAAATGCCTATTATAAAACGGAATGAAAATTTGGCGCCACCATTTGACATGCAACTCGTCGCGTCGCGTCACCGGTCGGCGACAGCAACTTCATTCGGGATAACTCGGTTCCGTTCGTTATTTATTCGGTTGAGGTTAGGTTCGGTTCGGTTCAGCCCGTTCAACCCGCATCAGCTTATTCGCATTGCATCGCATTCGTACTCGCCCGAACTGGACACGAGTTGACGCGATTGCGGTTTCAAACTGAACCGGGTTGGATAGACTGTAGCTCGGTTTGATGCGAGTTGCCCTCAAACCGAATTGATTCGGTTTGGCAAACCGGGTTGACCCATCGCTAGCGACGACAACGTCGATATATTTTCTTCTAAATAATTGGGTAATTTCCTCATCTTATTTCAATAGTATAGTCGTTTTATTTTGATGTATAATGCATCCTGTCCGCCGTGTAGTGTTTTCATGGTTGTATTTTGCGTATTTCCATAGATTTTGTGTCGGCGTCCGACACGTGGTATCTGGGTACACGGTTGCTGCACGCCCCTGTTGTAGGCAGTAGACCGTAGTTAAGCCGCCTTCGCAGCCTCCGAGTGGAGTGTAGCCGGCCCCAAGCAAGACCTATTTTCCCTGGTGGTGAGTTTTCATATTTTCTTTGTTACGTTTTGAGTACATTGTTGTTCTGTGTTAGTAACACACGGGTTTTCCTACAGCCTACGCTGCCAAGTGAGTTGGAGCCGAACGGGACCGTAATTGGGTTTCCAATTAAGACTCCATCTTCCCCGGCAGGTTAGTGTCTTGGACTAAAATCCTCCCGTTGTGATTATTTTATTCCACACGGTTCTAATGTGTTGTGTATTGTGTTCTGCAGAGTAGGGTGACACCCCCAGGTTGACATTAGGTCACACAGGCCGCGCCACCAAGCCTCCCTCGGTGAGTTTTTCTTTCATTTTTGTTGTAGTGCTGTGCGTGGATGTAAATTTCAACCCTTTCCGTTGCTTTTTCAATGGGCAACATTACCATTATATACCTGTTCTAAACATTTTATAGAATAAATAGAATTACATTTCGTTTTGGAATAATAGTTTATTCATTCTTTACATAATAGTGGATTATACATAGATAATAATGATATATTAGGTCGTGCGGCTCGGTGAGTTAAGACCGGTTGCACGCTACCTTAATACCGCGATAGTGTTACTGTCATTTCTGCACAGTGCCCTCATTTTAGTTGGATTATTCCGATCTGTCACCCCGTTTTGTCCCCACGGGTGAAAGATAGGAAAAAAAAGTTCGATTTGTCCCCCAGTTAGCAATGTGTGTAACACATTTTCTATTAACCTCTTCACGCTACTGCGCGCCTAGTACTTTTGATTGATTTAAATACTAAATATCTCAGTATTTTCAGTATTTCACCAACCCATGGGGACAAAAAGGGGTGACAGATCGGAATAACCCTTTTAGTTTTTGTTTAGCTTTCTCCTAAGACATTCTTTTTTCATTATTCTCAGGAGGCTGTTTATGTACGTGTACGGTACTGGTGTACCGCCCTGAGAACCTAGCTGTTTATGTATAAGTACTGTACTGGAGGGTCCTGTGACCCTTGTCCGGACCCAATGTCGGGTTAAGGTCTGACCCCTGCTCGGACCCCCTGTTTTGTCATTGCCGTAGCGAGGTACCCCGGTATTTTTTTATCTATAATTTAACTTAAGTACTTAGCACTTTAAATAAAATTTTAATTTAAATTCAATTCACCGTGATCAGCCAAACGCCAACAGGGCCCTATCTTTTTTTAATTTTAGTTATTTTAAAAACAAAGTTTTTAAATAAATGTATTAAATTTTTCAACTTTTATTTTCTTGGTTCTTACAACCCCCCCCCTTCACCTTTTACCCCCTATCCCGTTACACAAGCATTACGTAGTTTGTGACATTTGTAATAATATATTTTTACGTCACATAAGCTGTGATCAATGGCGTTATTATAATATCTATAATATTTATCATTATTAAATATTTTAAATATTACAAATAATATAGTAGCATGAAAACAGATTTATCTCAATTTTTTTGTGTCTCATACCGGGTAAAGTGGTAAATATACTTAATTATGAAGGTCCAACTAATTCCATAATCCATTTCATCATCATCTCACAATAGGATCTCAAGAAAAGACACAAAACACGAATAATTTTGACAATCACAAATTCGGCAATTGACAGATGTAGAAACCGCACGTTTGGTCTATTTTAGTTACATTCACAGCATTATGTCGTATGGCATTTTACTGTGGGGTAGGGCTGCTGACATTGAATCTATTTTTATACTACAAAAAAGAGCTGTCAGAGCCATTTATAACTTACGTCGTTGCGAATCTCTTAGAGAACTGTATAAAACGATAAATATAATGACGGTACCTTGCCAATTTATTTATGCGAACATCATGTATGTAAGAAAAAACCAACATATCTTTAGTAAAGTAGGTGATAGACATAATTTTAATACCAGGAATAAAGATAAACTAGCTCAACCATATTTTAGACTGTCCAAAGTAAATACATCTTTCATGGGGTACTGTGTTAAATGTTACAACAAAATTCCTTGTGATATATTAAAACTAAACGAAAGGAAATTTAAAACATATATTAAGAATAAATTATGTCAACAAGCATATCGAGGGTTCCGGGGTCAAACCCGGTAAGTACAAAAAACCTACTTTCGAGATATTCAATGTTAAAAGTTCGCAGACGAAAAAAACTTGAATTACAAAATAAATCGGAAAGTAATATTTTTTAAAAATAGCATGTACTAATATAGATACAATTTATGTGGTTTTCAATTGAGTATCGTATTTAGTTTTTTTATGAGAAAATATATTGTACTCAAGGGTACCGACATATTGGATTTTAGCTCAAATAAAAAAGCCATTTCCTGTGTTTAAAGTTTAATAAAAGTGTGAAAAAATATTCGTTTTGAATTGTTATTACTTATAGCTTAACATAAAACGTTATTTGGTACATAAGAGTAAAAAATATTTAACACTAGCTTTTTCCCGCGACTTCGTCCGCGTGGAATAATAGTTCCCGTTACCGGGGGATTTCTGGGATGAAAACTATCCTATGTCCTTTCTCGGGTCCCAGACTATGTCTGTACTAAATTCCATTTAAAATTGGTTTAGTAGTTTAGGCGTAAAGAAGAGACAAACAGACAGACAGAGTTACTTTCGCATTTATAATATTAGTACGGATTTACTGTGGAACTATCTTGAGCGTACACAAAAAGATTATTAGGGTTGTATAAGCGTGAAAGAGCTACATTGACCATGGTAAAAGCATCCAAAACATATCCAATGGCATTTTTATTTTTGATGGATATGAAATCATCAAATGACTTCTCCCGCCCCTGAAGAGGGAAGGAATGTCAGACTTTTACTGACTAAAATCCAATAATGTCCCTTCGGTTACCCTTATTATATTCCGGGGCCGCGGTAACTAAGCATCGACACGCCGTCGACACAGGTCTGGTCCTAGTCGGGCGGCGAGCTACCTACCGCTCGCCTTCCGCAGGCCCACGCCTCCAGTGGCCATCATCTTGCGACTCTCGACAACTAAGCCTGGGCCTCTGTCCAGGGCGTGAAGCTTGACGCTGCCTCACGCGCCCCGCCGCTTTCGTCTCCAGCGTGTCTGCTTCGCAGGAGGCGACGGCTTCCTATTCAGTCTCGCCCCGAAGCATGGCCTGAACCAGCGCCGATCGCCTCTGCAACGACACGGTGGTGGTTCGCCCAAGCGGGGCCTACCTCCACCGTATGCTACACCGTGTCACGCAGGCGTCACTTCCGCCCGAATCCGACATAGGAACCTCCCGAAATGTCCGTGTGCGGTGAGGACCTGTGTCGGGCGATACGTGAGAGTGTCGAGGCGTCATTCCAGCCACTCCTCAAAGAGGGATGACCAGCAATGAGTTGCGACAGACGCAGTCTCCATGAGATCCCGCCGGAGCCCTGGGTGCTGAGTGTGTGTGAGTTTCGCCCCAGCGTTGCCCTTCCACGCGCCACTGTGCGTGGTACCCACACCGGCAAGGATGGCAGGAGATCTTGCGGTATCCATGCACCATCCGCAGACCTCCACAACCCATTAACTGGGCGACGATACCCTTTGGTTCGACTGGTCAACCTTTCTGGCTTCTGAATACCCGTAACGTCAAAGTTCTACGAATGACAACCGGGGCTTAACGTGCTTTCCGAGGCACGGGATGTCAGTGATAGAAAGTACATATGAATTGAAAAAGTCACATTGGTACTTGCCCGGATTCGAACCCGTAACCTCTTTCTTACACGCGCCTCTTATGACGACCCAGATGTGTTATTCTGATGTATAAGCTACGAATATCTTGCAAAACCATCGGCCAATATTCTTTATTGTACTCCAATAGGACAGTAAAGGACAATACAAACAAATATGCAAGAGTACAATAGGTGGCCTTTTTTCGCTAATAAGCAGTTTCTATTACATACTATCATTTGTATTGCTTGCTGCGGAGTAATATTAAAACTGTGAATATCTCCAAAGATATTTTTTGAAATGATAAATGACTTCCGCACAATGAAAATTACGCTAGGGGCATTTTGCGTTTTAGTAATTTTATATTATCTCTGAAACTATATGACCAATTGACATACTGTAAATAGCAAATCTTATCTGTATGATGTCCTTGTGATACTGAAATAATTTATTGTCTTAAGAATTAATATTTCGTTGCTCAAATAATCAACCAAACGTAAGTATGCCGAAAAATCATTTTTATATGCAATGAAAGAAGTATAAAAGATAAAATATAAAAAATAACAGCAGCACTTAGTTTTTTTTAAGATAGTAAACACTAACTTTCAACGTTTTTTGTTATTATTTTGATGCGTGCGCTTGCTCAACGGTCGCTATCGCAGCGCGAACTGGGGACGTACCACAAGCCCTTATAGCAGTATTACTTTGATATTACTTTCAGTGGGAAAGAGACGGCGCTAGACAACGTGTCTAACTCTGTCACTTGCACACTCCTGCAACAGGACTAAAACAATCTTACTTTAAACGTCATGGTAAGAGGGCTGACCGGCACGGTGCGCGCGGGGCGTGTCCTCTACGTAGGTACTACTCAACCACTCTTATTGGGTTTCACCTCACATAAAATAAAAAATAAAATGTTAAAAATAATTGCGACAATCCGATAACTAAACTTTACGTATTATTTTTTAAATATGGGTTTTCAGAAAAACACCACAATTATATTTATTGGATTTTATACTAAAACAAAATATGTATAAGTTAAATAATATCGTTAAAGTAATACCCGACAAATATGGTTAATAGCTTCTGGTTATCATTAAAAATAACGTTACTATAATATCGTAAGAAGCGAAACCAGTTAAAGATTAATAACTGGTGTTACTTTGTAGATCTAGTTAAATTTGGCCGAAAAACGTTTGCCCTAAACACCCATAAATATACGTTATGTGTTTCTTCCACTAAATAAAACCAAAATCTCAAGCTTTACGTCTACTTATACTATATTATACCGATGTTATAGTTAATACATACAATACTTATTGGGTTATTAACTCAGCCTTTTCAGTGATCCTTATTAAGTCGGTTTATCTGTAAATACCATTAAAAAGAGCGCAAAAAATGCATTATAACTGCACTTTTAGGTAAAAATCTCAATTTTTGTTACTTATCGGGTTTGACCCCGTAACCCTCGATATTATAAATTGGAAGACTACATTCAAGATAAAAATACTTGGAAGCATGCTGGTCCAGCTCCATAGGATATTTAATCCACAGTGTAGACAAAACCAAACTGGTGGCTAATTTAAACTGATAATGATTAACTACTTTTACTTTTACAATTATAAATTAGACACAATTCTTTTTTCTAATAGTTAGAAGCGCTGGCTCACACATTATTTTTCATTTTTTGAGGAAGGTAATTTATTTGTAAATGTGTTACACTAAATGTTCGTGAACTTGATTAGCTTCCATTTCCTAATTAATTTTAATTTTTATTATGTTTATATACTCTTTTGACGGAAATGGTTTTGACATTATATACATTCTTCTCTTCACATTAACAATGTACAAATAATAATATTGTATCAACATTATTTTAAAAGAGTAAGTATGGAGTTTCTTGCCCATTCTTCTCCATACGTAACAACATTTCCGAATGGGCGGTAGATTCACTTTTGTTTTATAAGTATGACGTTTCAAAGTGCCTTTTTTTGGTCTAATGAAAATAAATGATTTTACTTTGACTTTGACTTTGAATCTGAAAATTATTTTTTTAAGATATAATTTCTGAAAAATCTTCATTTACTTTTTCTTCTCTAAAAAGTGTCGAACGCCCCAGCAATAATCTCTAATATACTCTGTCCAGTCTATCCGAGCTGCATCACAGGGAAAGGTGCGTTGGTCAGTGGGAGACAGAAAGGCAAACAGCTCTCTCACTCTGTCTGACTTTATGTTCCAGTCCCTTGCGGTGAAAAAGTCAATAGATTCTCGAGTCTGGACGATCATGGTTTGAAGTTTGACGTACCTGTTCGAGGAATTAAATTATTATTGTATGTTTGGGTAATAATAGTTCTTAAATGGTAAAATTAACTCAACTTTGGGTTAACCTCGCCATTGTACATAATTCATATATTTTCGCTGTTTTTTTTTAAATGTGTATTGTTTTTCTTGTGCAATCCATACTAATATTATAAATGGGAAAGTGTGTCTGTCTATCTGTATGTTTGTCTTTCTTTCACGGCAAAACGGAGCGACGAATGGACGTGATTTTTTAAGTGGAGATAGCTGAAGGGATGGAGAGTAACATAGGCTACTTTTTGTCTCTTTTTAACGCGAGCGAAGCCGCGGGCAAAAGCTACTTAAGAATAATTAAGAACGAAAATTATATGTACATAATCTTTATGGCGTCCGTCTGGTAAACTATGATACGAGAATACATTTAGAACATGTTTGTACTTCGCGCGAAACATTGCGTATTCAATTGAGAATAACAAATCAAAAGTGTTCTTTAGATATATGTATAAAGAACCAACTTACAATAATTACATAATTATAGGTATTACTTGAAAACGAATCTGGAATACTTTTATGATACACTCTTTTGTTGTCATGAATAGAAACATATTTTCATGAATCGGTCACTACGAGTCACCAAAAAAAAACAAAAAAAAAAAACAATTTGTATTTATGCTTACCGTAGATTCTTTCCCATCAGTAGTCGACAAAAATCTGCTATATACGCTGGTATTGTTTGAAAGAGTATGGTCATAAGTAACACCAGCCATTTATTTGTGGTGAAAATGTACCAGTGAGGTAGAGGCATAGCATCTGTAAACAAGAAGAATCAAGAGTATAAATAGCGTAATGTGAGGATTTGTAAAAGTCTTTGGAATCAATTTGTATGGAATAATGCTTTAAAGTCGTCTGGTCACGCTTAATGCGGACGCAAGACCGATAACATTAAGTAAAAATTTGGGGGGAAAGTGAAATTGGTTTTAATGGTGGAGACAAGAATTTTATATATAACACTGAATTTTGCACATAGAAGAAACTATTGAATCCAAGTTTATTCACCTCTCGTAGGTTTTTGTTTATGTCAAAGAGCAATACCGCTATCATACGCAGTTATCTACACACATCAAAAGTGTCTAGGGATCAACATATATTTTTGCAATAACTTTTCTCCTGATTCATCAAATAAAGTGTTTTCGTTTGTCACAGTAACGATAAACCAAGTCACCTTTGCATTAATAAAGAAATTTGCCATTTTCCTAATTAAGGGATTTTTGACATTTGAACCACTAACACAAAAGTTCGAAAAAAAGACTGAAATAACAGTTTTCTCTAAAATTTTATTAGGTAACTTAAACAATTAATAATCCGTGTTTCTACCGCGAACACTAACAACACAAGAACATCGGTTTGGCATACTCAAAATGAGTTCATCCAAATCACGCTGTGGAATGGCCGCCCATGTTCGTTGCAACAACAAAAAAAGGTCTTCTTGCGACTGGATACCCTCCATATTCAGCAGAGCTCTTCTCTGTAGCATATCCCATGCATGCTCAATCGGGTTCAAGTCTGGCGACTGAGCAGGCCAGGGCAGGACATTGATGTTAGCTGCGGCGAGAGTCTGTCTTACAACTCTTGCGGTGTGCGGTCGTGCATTATCATGCATTAACTGAAATAAGGGACCGATTTGCACTTGTAGAGGAACGATGACGTCTGATACAATCGTCTCAGCATAAATTTGAGCGTTGAGGTTGCCTCTGATCCAAATCAACTCAGTTCTTCCGCCGATCCAAATACCCGCCCATACCATGATAGTTCCACCACTATAAGGATGGACTTCCTGGCAGGAATTTAATCGCTGTTGGCGTCCAGGGGTTCTCCAGTGTCGTATACGTCTTGTATCCGGTCTCATACCAAAACGAGACTCATCAGAAAAGCACACGAAACGCCATTGTTCTTCTGCCCAATTTCTGTGTTCAAGACCCCATTGATATCGAATCCTACGATTGTGCATTGCTATAGGTGGTACCCGTAGCGGTCTTCGGGAATGAAGGTTCACTTCATGCAAGCGGTTTCTGACTGTTTGGTCTCTAACTAAGTTTCCTGAAGAGTGATGAAGCCTCACGGCTAACATCATGGCGGTTATTTTTGGAGCTCTTCGAGTTAAGATTTGAATGTATCGGTCTTGTCTCCGTGTGGTGCAGCGATACCGTCCTCCATGGCGCTCAGCCACGGTACCAGTGCTTCGGTAACGTGTCCAAAGTCGACTGATAACACTCTGACTTGTATTCAGAGCTAAAGCCACAGTACGTTGCCGGGAACCAGCTTCTATCATTCCCACGGCTCTGAGCATTTCTTCCCTACTTAAATGACACCGCCGCTCCATAATAACGTTGGTTTCAATCAGTAGTAGGGAAACAGTAGCACTAATAATGTCTTCAATGCGTTGTATGTTTTTATAGGGAAAATATTGACAGCTGATTTTCATCTTTTACTCGAATTTGATTCACAGTTCCTGATTCAAATTATGAAATGCACCAAAAAGGATCCATATAAATTTATAAAATCATAAATTTATTACAAAGCCACATCTCAATCTCAAGAAATCCGCATAAAAATGCTTGATCCCTAGACACTTTTGATGTGTGTATATACATTAGTACTTTGCAAAGTAGTAGCTTATAATTATTAAGTTTAAACCCAAAATTAACACAATTAATTAAACTAACGCAACGTATAGTTAATTTAACGTAACTTGATCTATAAAAAAATAATGTACAAATCCTAGAGTAAGTAAAAATACTTGTCACCGTCTTGAAAGAGACGCATAACATAAGTGGAATGAATCAAGGTCATATTTTTAGTCCTCAATATTTTCTTCGTGGTGCAACATCCAGTGTAATATATAATATTTTTGGGTGGAGTGGAACGTAAAAGTAGTAAAACGTGAGTTTTTTAAAAAACGCCTAGTTAAATATTATGAGCAACGTTATTTGCCCAAGTAGTTTGTGCGGTGATAATATTGTTCAAGTGCTTTCTAGGCAAGCGAGTTTAGAATAAGCAAGTAATAATAAATAAATAAATAATAAATATCTTGGGACAACTCACACACGGCCATCTGATCCCAAGCTAAGCAGAGCTTGTGTTATGGTAACCAGTCAACTGATAAACAAACTTATATATTTTTTAAATACATACATATTATAGATAAATCACACCCAGATACAGAACAAACATTCATGCTCATCACACAAAGTTTGTACTGGGTGGGAATCGAACCCACGACCTCCGGCTTAGCAGTCAAGGCTCTAACCTAACTAACTAGACCAACAGGCCAGTCAAAATACATATGTCCCAAAGAATATTAGGATTAAATTAAATTAAATTCTCTCCACATCTGCTACTTCTGCGGAGCGAGCGCGCCTGCTAGCTGTGGGCAGGTGGGAGTCGGGTCTTTGGCTTCAGGCACTACCGTCGTCGAACATTGGCACTTTGTTCGACGACACGACTTTCCGCCTTGCTGCTTCACTCCGTTTAGGGGCTGCCTGTTGTTCTCCGCATCGCTGTCACTGTGGGGAAGCTGTCAACGGCCTCGGACACCATGGTTTGTCGTGCAGCCGGAGCGCGGGCCGTATAGCGCGGCACGCGAATATTAATGACATCATTCGACGTGCTCTTGTTGCCGTCGGCGTTCCAGCTGTATTAGAACCCAACGGTTTGGAACGCGACGATGGCAAGAGACCGGACGGTATGTCTTTATTCCCATGGAAGATGGGTAGGCCTTTAGTGTGGGACGCTACGTGTGTCGATACTCTTGCGCCATCCCACCTTCCTAGTACGGCGTGCTGTGCCGGTGCTGCCGCCTCGGCTGCGGAAAACCTCAAGCGGCGGAAGTATAGTAACCTTACTGGTAACTATATTTTTGAGCCGTTTGGGGTTGAAACCCTCGGGCCGTGGGGTCCGAGTGCCCACCTTTTATTTAAAGAACTATCAAAAAGACTGGTTGACTCTTCCCGTGACCCAAAGGCTGGCTATTATTTTGGCCAGAGATTTAGCATTGCCATCCAACGTGGCAATGCTGCCAGCCTTTTGGGCACTTTACCGGTTGACAGCGATGCGGAGGAGTTTTTTGATGCTATCATATTTTAATTGTAGTGTTTTTCCTTTTTTTTTAAGTATAGTAATTTAGTTTGTAAATATTGTATATATTTTGTGTTACTTAGATAAACATAAAAAGTACATATAAATTGCAATTCAAATTTAAAACCGAATTTAAAAAAAAATATCTTTTTGACCTATACAGGGTGTCCCACGGCTATGCCACATGGAGGGAAAGTACCTTAAATCTTGTAGATAGAACATTTTACTGAAAGAACACATTATTTGAATTTTAAAAACAATTTAATTTGCATTCATAGATTTTTAAATAATTAAATGTTTGGGCCGGGAATCGAACTTGTTCCTCAAGAAAAAATAATCAACCTGTAGTTTTATCATACCAATCGAAAGGTTTCATCATAAGGATTATTTTTTGCTAAATAACATAGTGTCACAAATAAAAGGAAAACCGTGAATTTTAACATTTGATGTAAAATTTTGTTCTAAAAAGTTAAAAGCTTACATTGCCGTAAGGATATACAATTGACAATCATAACTACTTATTACTTATTAATCTACCCACTTGAGTAGTACGATCATTTAAATAAATAAATATTCACCACAACAAGACCAAAAAATTGTCAGGGAACGAAATAATCAAAAGTTATCACTTGTATTCAAGAAGAAGGGACTAGTTTTGAGCATTTGGAAAATTGACTAATTTTGTATTAAAAATGTTAAAATTCATGGTCTTTCTTTTATTTTTGACACTATGTTATTTAGCAAAAAATAATCCTTGTGATGAAGCCTTTCGATCTGTAGGATAAAATTACAGGCTGAATAATTTTCTCGAGTAACAGGTTCGATTCCCGGTTCAACTATGTAATTATTTAAATATCTATGAATGCAGTTTAAAATGTTTTCAAAATTCAAATAATGTTTTCTTTCAGTAAAATGCTCTATCTACAATATTTAAGGTACTTTCCCTCCATGTGGCATTGCCGTGGGACACCCTGTATATATGTATGTATCTAGGTATTCGCTATTATCTCTCGTTAGGCTGAACTGATTTTGTTGCAATTTGCAAAATAGTGTTTGTCACATTCAGGAGAAGGTTATAAATAAAAAATATTATACTAAAAAAAAAACGACCGCATTCGAAAACTGAAAACAGCAAAATAACTTACATTTCGAAAGTCGGTAGACTGCCATCGTGTGTAAAACAACAAACAACGTATATAATAAGGTAATTATGTATGTGTTTCTTTTGTAATTTTAAGTTGTATTCTTCCGATCTATATCATTTTTTTTTTTCTTTTTTTATAGTGCACCTGCCATGTAATCTCTGTACCACCCTGGGCAGGCATTCTCTACCAGTCTACGGGTAGAGAATGCCTAAGGCATTAAGTGCGCCATTGTACATTTATTATGAGCATAAAGTTTAATTAAATAAATAAACAGAACGGAAGCGACGACTTCCGAAATTTAAGTTTTTTTTTTACTTTTTGAAGGCGATTCTTTTTTTAAGTTTTTTAAAGTATAACTCACGGGTCTTATGCTTGACAGCATCCTCGGTGAACATCCCTAGAAGCCTTCCAAGTGAGATGGGGTTGCAGGCACTGCTGCAGCAATTGTACACTTCCAACTCACTCGATCTGAAAAAACGATTTTAAAGGTTTGTATGACTTTGACTGTGATATTGGTGCCGATTCTCTTATTAATTCGATTAACTTTTACTAAATGTTCTATTGTTCGTTTAATTAGTATTCTATTTTTCATTGCTGATTCTCTTGTTCACAAACTAACGTAAATTTAAGTTAAGTGCATCTTTCTCTTTCTATTTAATTAAGAAAAGGACAGAAGATAACATATTAGTTAAGTCCTGCCAAATTTAGACACTCCATAGAAAATTTAGACGCGGTTTAAAAACATGGCGTCTAAATATACGTCAATTTTCTTCAGGCGCTGTCTAATTTGATAGAATTAAACTAGTCTACTCCTTTTCTTTAAGAAATGGAAAGAGAAAGATACATTTAACTTAAATTTAGTTAAGTTTGTGAACAAGAGAATCAGCAATGAAAAATAGAATACTAATTAAACGAACAATAGAACATTTAGTAAAAGTTAATCGAATTAATTGGAGAAAATTGTTGACGTGTCAGTGGTTAAGAGCGTGATGCTTTTTATGCATCAAGTTAAGGGTTCAAAACCTGGCAGATGCCAATGTGACTTTATCAATTCCTTTTAAGTCAAGTAATTACACAATAAGCCGTTGGTCCTGTTTGTCATCATCTCCCTAGCCTTTTCCCAACTGTTTTGGGGTCGGCTGCTAGCCTAACCGGATTCAGCTGGATACCGGTGTTTTACGAGGAGCGACTGCCTATCTGACCGCCACAATCCAGTAACTGGGCGACACGATACCTCTTGGTTAGACTGGTCAGAGTTTTTGGCTAACCAGTCACGACTGTCAAAGTTCTACGAATGACAACCGGAACCAACGGCTTTACGAGCTTTTCGAGGCACGGAATGTCAGTGATGTCCAAGATAACTTTAGAAAGTACATAATTATGAATTGAAAAAGTCACATAGGTACTTGCCCGGATTCGAACCCACAACCGTTGGTCCTGTTTGTCATTCGTAGATATTTGATTGCAATTACAGGAATTAAGACGCAGACGGCAAAAAAGCTGACAAATTGTAGTAATTATGTACTAAAAAATCAATAAAAAAACATACTTTTTCCTCTTAGCACCCGCCACTATGACCAGATTGGAGACGTAATCCACTGGGATGAGGTCTACAGCATATTCGGCGCGTCCATACATGACCCGGTTCAGACCCTTAGATACGAACACGGTTACTCCGGTAGCACCGAACCAGTTGCTCAACCAGCCGCTTATGGGGTCGTCTTTTATTGAGCCCACTGGAAAAAAATGTTAGATGTTATTATACTAAAATAATAAAAGTAAAGAGAATTTTGGAATCTGAGCTTTGGGATTTTACTTTTCTCAAATTAAGAAATTAGTTATGTATTTATTTGTGGACTTAAAGTACCAATTATAATAATGATTTAATAACAAGGTGACATGGCATGGCCGTCAATGCGTCGTACGTCGCATCACGTACAATCGTCTTTTTTTTTTGGGTATGGGTCTATCCCGCCATATTATTCCCAACCACTGCAACTCCTGGTACAATGGTCCTATCATCAAGAGGATTAAGTGCGAAAACCAAACCTCACAGAAAGAGGTACATAAAGAAGAAGAAGAAGACATAGCATGGTCCAGTCCCAAAAGCTCCATCGAAAATAATTAGTCCAGAAAGCCGCGGCCGGCCCGGTTAACCCAGGTTTCGATATTGAAGTTTCCAATTTTAGACATTCATAAGGTCGTGTTGCAATTGTTGTATAATATGCAGTTAGAGTGAAACTATTGGCCAAAGAATGGATAATACTGTATGTAGATCGTAAGACCGTTGGTATCTAAACCCTTAAAGCTTCAAAAATGGAGCTTACTAAGGTTTGGTAGTTGATACTAGCTGTATGACATACACGAGGATCAATTGAAGAAAAGTTATAAAAATATTATCAAAACATGATGATGATGAGATGCAACTTACTACTGATGAAATAATAAAGATATTTAAAAATAAAACCGGCCAAGTGCGAGTCGGACTCGCTCATGAAGGGTTCCGTAGCAGCAAGTAACATAATATAAAGTTCTTGTTATATTTGAGTTGATTGAATGAAAGGTAAATTACGATATACGGTTTATGACGTATTAAAAAAAAAACTATTTACTAGATCTCGTTCAAACCAATTTTCGGTGGAAGTTTACATGGTAATGTACATCATATATATTTTTTCCAACATTTTACCACTTTGAAAGTGTATCTCGCGCAAACTATTCAGTTTAGAGAAAAATGATATTAGAAACCTCAATATCATTTTTGAAGACCTATTCATAGATCCCCGACACATATGGGTATGATGAAAAAAATATTTTGAGTTTAAGTTCTATGTATGGGGACCCCCAAAATTTTTTATTTATTTTCTATTTTTGTATCAGAATCGTAATGCGGTTCACAGAATACATCCACTCAGCAAGTTTCAAAAGTATAGCTCTTATAGTTTCGGAAAAAAATGGCTGTGACATACGGACGGACAGACAGACATGACGAATCTATAAGGGTTCCGTTTTTGCCATTTAGAAAGAAAGAAAGAAAATACATTTATTTCACACAGCAGTGCCGGTATGACGGTTTAAATAGTGTTACATAACATAATTATACTTTTTAGAAACATATCAGCTTAAAACTAGTTAACTTAATATTTGTGCCCCCAGCAGCTGTGTCAAAAAGGTCCAGTTCAGCAAAATGTCAGGCTACGGAACCCTAAAAAGATATTGATTGACCATAAATCATGTCCGTACATTTACTGGGCAAGTCAAACGATCACGATAAATCCTTTTACATTTTACGACATAATAAACTGTAGGAGGATACAAGAAAATAATAATTTTCTATCTAAACCATAAAAATGTATATGGTTATGATAAACAAAGAAAGCAGTGACATAATGTTTGCATGTTTTATACCTTTAGGTACCTAGATATCGTAGACATAGTACATTGAAAAAGCTATCTTCTGCTATATAAAAATAAGTCGGGTTTTCCTTCCTGACGCTATCTCCAGAACGCACGAACCGATTTCCACGGTTTTGCATTCGTTGGAAAGGTCTCGGGCTCCGTGAGGTTTATAGCAAAGAAATATCAGGTTTTTTTTTATAATTCTTTTAATCATTAAACGAAATGTTACATAAAACGAAGCCATCTGGTGGCGAAACGGAGTTCGCCGGGTTTGCTAGTTTGGTATATAGGGTGACACCTGTGTCTTAAATGAATTGATTCTATCAAAACCTAGAACCCCTAGCCCAGGACTGAACAACTTGTCTTCTAGTTTTGATATCGGGGAGGAAAATTCTCATAGCTGTCCTCCATCTATGTAAGAACGGAGGCATCTGTCAGATTCTTACTCACTAAGGCCTCGAATAGACGAGTAGCACTTTGCTGTCAACAGAGCCAACTTCAGCTGTCGACAGAGCCAACCACAGCTGTCGACAGAGCCACCTTCAGCTTTTTACAGAAGCAACTGCTGTTGCTCGTCTATTTGACGACTAATAACCATTCTGACGGGCAACGTGGCTATATAAGGTAATTTCATAATTCCCACCTGGTGCCAGCTTGCCCAGGCCTCCTTAGGTCAAGGAGAGGGAGGTATGGGACTCCCTCTGTTACGTCAAAGTGGGTTGCGTGGAAACAGTACATACTGTTAATGTCGGGCCTATTGTTCTAGTGTTTAGTGACCCTGATTGCAAAGCTGGATGTGGGTTCGATTCCCACCCACGACAAACTTTGTGTGATGAGCATGATTGTTTATTGTTCTGTGTCTGGGTGTATTTTAACTATAATACCTATGTATGTATCTATAAAATATAAGAGTATGTTTATCAGTTGCCTGACTGCCATCGCACAAGCTCTGCTTAGTTTAGGATCAATTGCCGGGTGTGAGTTGTCCCGGGATAATTAAAAAAGGAGAATTAAAATGAGGAGCAATGGATGTCCCATTCAGGACCCCATTTAGGAAGGCCTAGAAGAGTGCAATGGACGCCCACTTCCATTATCCACTGCGCATAGTATAGATCAGGAAATAGTTGATTATCTCTCTTAAAAGCTCTGATTTTTAACCGACTTCTAAAAAAAGGAGGAGGTTCTCAATTCGGATGTTTGTTTTTTTTATGTTTGTTCGCGCATATCTCCGTCGTTTACCAACCGATTTGAATAATTCTTTTTTTGTTTGAAAGGGTAGACTTCCCAAATGGTCCCATTGTCATCAAGTCCAGGATCTGATGAGATGTATCATGCCGAAACCGAGGGAAGTCGGTTTTTTTTTTCAAAAAGTTATATTTTCTCGAAATCTTCGTTTCTACTTTTTGTAACTTAGGTTTTTTTGTGATATTGATAATTTAAAGAGTTCGCTTACCAGCTGATGGTCTCACAATGATTGTAGGCATGTATGCTTGATTCTCAGCTACCAAATGCTCAGTCAACGATTTTGTAAATGTGTACGTATTTGGATGTCCATCTGTAAATCGTAATTTGTAGTAAGTATTAGTTATTATCTATCGTTTACAAACATAATGAATGCGAAAAATATAATATCCCATGATATGTTGGCAAAAAAAAAGAAGATTGTTGACATCTTCGAGTTGCGAATTGAAACAAAACATATTTATATTGATGCACCATTTTCAATCCATATAAACTTATCCTGAACATCACAACAAACCACTTCGCTGAGTTGTAAAGAGACTTGGAATTTTTTATTATTAAAAGTCTAAAGTGGTCGTGATGGCCTAGTGGCTAAGGCGCCCGCCTCTCATGCAAGAGGTTGCGGGTTCGAATCCGGGCAAGTACCAATGTGACTTTTTCAATTCATATGTACTTTCTAAAGTTTATCTTAGACATCACAGACATCGGTGAAGGAAAACATCGTGAGGAAACCTGGACTTGTAGTTAATATAAGTCCGAAATCGCCAACCCGTCTTGAGCAAGCGTGGTGGTCAATAAATACTCGTGCCTTCTCTGTATGAGAAGAGGCCTTTGCCCAGCAGTGGGACAGTTATAGGCTGGTATTATTATTTATTATTATTATATAAGTCTAAAATCGTCAAACCACTTTAACGCATGGTGATCAATGTCTGTGCCTTCTCTACATGAGAAGTGACCTTTGCCGTGTAGTTTTATTTAAAAACTCAAGCCCATAATTAAAAATATTCCCTCACTCAATATTTCCTCAGTATCCTCCTCAGTGACGCCATCTTTGAACTGTTGATACACCTCATCGATGTCAGCTGGAGGAGGGTACAGTTCCTCTCCTACCACATCCCTGTTCGGGTTCGTGTATGCCGTGGATACGTGGACGAAGGCCTGGATAAATAAAATTATCGTGGAACAATTCTTATCTGACTAAAACCTTAATGACGTTAGCTACGATCCAAGGTTCGAAGAAAACAAAAGTGATTATTATTGAAATAAAAGAACTACAAGACTAATGGCCAAATACTCAAACGCCACTTAACTTTGAGACGCTCTCAAATCTATTGCTGTCCTTACTTTATCCCTTTAGAGTGACAAAGACAGCAACAGATTTGAGAGCATCTCAAAGTTAAGTCGCGTTTGAGTATTCGGCCCTAAGTTATTAACCTTTAGTGTAAATAAATATCGTGGAACCATTCACATTTAGGTGAGTACAGACTACAACATTTACTTGTAACAGAACCACGAGCCGCTCTATGATATGTTCTAGTGTATCATCCTTTTACGAACTAAACGTCGAGCACGCTTGCCTCTTTGCTACAAACCAACGAGCATATTGGTGTAACATTTCGTCGAGCGTATTGGTGTAACATTTCGTCGAGCCACGAGTAAGGGCGATGCGCGGTTGCAAGAATAAACGCAAGGTACAACGAAATGTTGGTAAATACACACTCGCTGTGAGCATTTACCCGTAACATAACGTCGAGCATTCGCAGGAACGTTACATTACATGGAAATGCTTTGGAAACTGTTCTTTTGCCTGTATTGTACCTTTCGTAAGAACGTTACATTATACAGAAATGATCCAGAAAATGTTGTAGTCTATACTCACCTTTTGACTAAAAACCGATGCCGACGTATATAATCCCTGACATATTTACCGGATTCAACCGCGTTATGCTGTTTTTTTATTATCTCTCATCTCCGGTAGATCAAAGCGTGATGTTATTCTTATGTAAAAGTCATATTGTAAAAGCCATATTTACAGTAATGTACAGTAATTATCTGTACGGTTTTGTAAAAATCAGTTCTTGCGTGAAGAAGTAACAAACCTTTATTTTCATTGTTTGAGGAATGTAGTTTAATTATGAACATGCGAACACTATGCTCGCGAACATTATAAAGCTTCCATTTCCTAATTTATTTAAAAAAGTAGTATTTTTGATGTGAAACATCTATAGCCGCACGTAAAACAAATTTCTGGCGTGGCGACACATGCCGTGGCGACGCGTTGCCACGCTATATGATGATGTATATAATATACAGTCACAGTCTTGTGTACTGTGTGGCGACGCGAATGCATGCGAAATGTTTCACATCTGCCGGGCGTCCCGTGACGGTTTACTTTTTTGTTTAATTATATACATGTAATTTTTGACGGAAATGGTTTTTGGATTATATTCATTTTAAATCACGCTTAACCATGTAGAAAAAAGCTTTTGTAATACGAATATTTTTTAAAAGAGTAAGCATGGAGTTTCTTGCTCATTCTTCTCCATACGAAACAACATTTTGGAATCGGCAGTAGATTCACTTTTGTTTTATAATTATGACGTTCTAAAGTGTTTTTTTAGGTCTAATAAAAATAAATGATTTGACTATTGACTTGACTTCACACATATACACATGTTACACACATACGTACAAACTCGCACATTTATAATAGGACTAGCTTTTGCCCGCGACTTCGTCCGCGTGGAATAATAGTTCCCGTTTCCGGGGGATTTCCGGGATGAAAACTATCCTATGTCCTTTCTCGGGTCCCAGACCAACAAAAGACCAAGCAATATAAATGATAGTATGTAATAGAAACGGCCTTTTTTCGCTAAAAAGCAGTTTCTATTACATACTATCATTTATATTGCTTGCTGCGGAGTAATTTTAAAACTGTGAATATCTTCACAGGTATTTTTTTTAATTACAAATGACTTCCGCACAATGAAAATTACGCTAGGGGCATTTTGCGTTTTAGTAATTTTATATTATCTCGGGAACTATATAACCAATTGACATACTGTAAATGGCAAATCTTATCTGTATGATGTCCTTGTGATACTGAAATAATTTATTGTCATAAGAATTGATATTTTGTTGCTCAAATAATCAACCAAACGTAAGTATGCCGAAAAATCATTTTTTCAATGCAATAAAAAAAGTATAAAAGATAAAATATAAAAGATAGAGATATGGTATTGCGGACTTTTTCGTAGAAATAATTAAGACAAACCAAGTTGCCATACATTGTTTTTAATTTTAAGCAACTGTTTAGGCAGCGCACGCAAATAATTCTGTTTTATGAGGTAACTTTTTCCGACTTGCTAGACAAAAGTTGCGATATCTCGGTTAATATACATGTTATAAAAATAAATTATAGCCTATAGCACTCAGGAATAATGTAGCTTTCTACCAGTAAAAAAATTTTTGAAATTGGTTCATTAGTTCCAGAGATTACCCCAAACATACAAACTTACAAACTTACAAATTTTACCTCTTTATAATATTATATTATATTATATAGTATAGATTACCTCAGCTCGTTTCATCCTCCGACTCAAAGCCAGCATCATCCGAGTGCCTTCCACATTGATCTTCCACGCTGTCGGGAGAGGTTCGTTGAACTTCACCGTAGCAGCCGAGTGTATGATCACTGATACCTGTTACATACAATATGACATTTTTAATGTACCGTTAACTTGCCGGGGTTGCGGAATAGTCCTGCCGGGGTTGCTGAATAGTCCTGCCGGGGTTGCGGACTAGTTCTAATAAAGGCTCCGGAACATAAAGGGCGACCGAAAGAACATGGGAAGGTTTTAGTCAGTAAAAGTCTGACACTAAGGGCGGTCTAACAAGTCATTTGATGATATCCCATCCACAAAAAAAATGAAAATGTACAGTTAAGGAACTTGATAGTGGAGTAGTGTGACAATAAATCATGACAATTTGGTAAGTGTAGGTCCAGTCTCACCAGAAGAGGAAAAAAATGGCGGACTAAATCCATACTTCCATACTTTCCGTACTAATATTATAAATGCGAAAGTAACTCTGTCTGTTTGTCTTTCTCTTCTTCACGCCTAAACCACTAAACCGATTTGAATGAAATTTGGTACAGATTTCTGGGACCCGAGAAAGGGCATAGGATAGTTTTCATCCTGGAAATCCCCCGGGAACGGGAACTATTATTCCACGCGGACGAAGCCGCGGGCAAAAGCTAGTAAAAATAAATATATATCTTGGGACAACTCACACACGACTAAAATACTAAGTACATTTTTCTAATCAGTTGCTGTTAGAAATACTCAGATTAATGAACTTTACATTTTATCTTTTAATTAACGGTTAGTAGTGTTTAGATTGAACACTGAGATTGTGTTTAGATACTATTGAAATGAAAAACTGATTTGTGTCATACGGAGAACCGGAAAAATTTGCATAAAAACATGCAGAAATATTCAGTTATAAAATGATGCAATGTTGCTAGCACGACAGCATTTTAGGCATATGACCTAGGCTGTGATGCGGATGAGATATACGAGAAGGGGCCCAACAGGGCCACGCCTGCCGGGGTTGCGGAATGTTTATAGTAGTTACCGTGACCCCGGAACATAAAGAGCAACCGAAGGAACACGAGTGGGTTTTAGTCAGTAAAAGTCACGCCTTCCTGCCGCACCCAGGACGGGAGCAATCATTTCGTGATTTCCCACTCCCCAAAAAAAAAAAAATATGCGGATGACATATTAAAGTTACTTGTTTTTAAACCCGTGATCCGCCCTAGCTTTGCACGCATATTAAAAATCTTTGTTGATAATAATCAGTCCCCTAAAAGACAGAGTCAACAGTGGCTTCTACCAGATGCATACTAATTTTTTCAATGAATGCATTTTAATTATTTCTGTGTAACCTAACTGCTGGACTGGCGGTTGGTCTAGCAGCACATTTTTTTTGTCTATTAGCTTTATATCCTTTTCCTTTACAACAACAAAGTAAACCCTTCGTGTACAGATCGGAATGTCACTTGACCGGTTATTGTTTTCTTTGTGAATTGTAATTGTAGTCTTGTAATTAATTACCAAACAATTATTAAGATCACGCAATGGGTAAACAATTAACTTTTAATCAGATCCTTAAGTAGAAAACACAATGAAAAATAAAACGTTTTGTAGTAGACAATCGAAATATAGTCCAAGACCTCGTACTCACAATGTTTACTACATTTAAAAATGCCTGATTATTTGAGGTAGAACCAAATTATACCAAAAATTATGTCAACCGGTTCGACCATTTCGTTACATGATTCATCTGCTTAGACTGAAATCCGACCTCAACCATCATCATGTGTTTGTCTGCTTCTAGTCTAATCGGATTTTTTTGTGTATGGGAAATCACCAAATGACTTTTCCCGCCCTTGGCGGGCCGGGAGGGAGTGTCAGATATTTGCTGACTTAAACCCAGCAATGTAACTATTGCAACTTTTCCGCAATCCCGGCAGGCATGGGCCCTAGAGGGTCTCGTCACGTGCTGACTGCTCTTTGGAACAAAACGTACCGTCGATACGGGCCTGGTCTTAGTCGGGCGGCAAGCTACCCATCGCTCACCGTCCACAGGCTCGCGCTTACGGTACGCTTACGCCTGAGTAGCCTAATTAAATTCATATGAATACTAGAGTTTTATGTGGAACGACTGTCTATTAGACTTCTACATTTCAGTTATATCAGCAATGTTCTTTATTGGACGGGCCTGTTGGTCTAGTGGTTAGTAACCCTGACTGCTAAGCCGGAGGTCGTGGGTTCGATTCCCACCCAGGACAAACTTTGTGTGATGAGCATGGTAGTTTGTTCTGTGTCTGGGTGTAATTTATCTATAATATGTATGTATTTATAAAGTATATAAGTATGTATATCAGTTGTCTGGTTACCATAACACAAGCTCTGCTTAGCTTGGGATCAGATGACCGTGTGTAAGCTGTCCTAAGATATTTATTTATTTATTTAACTAAGTGGGATAATATGACGTAGGTGTTAAGGTTTTGGGACCTTATTCTATTACAGTACATGGTCAATAAAGCATTATAAGTTAATAATAACCTTTGAAGGATATTTATGGCTTTTGTCAATGATTATTACCAAGTCTTACCTTTTCCAAAAGTATATCTTCATTTTCTTTAGAAATTCCCAAGTCAGGAACAGTAATGTCACCAGGTATTAAAACTATCTTCTCTAAGTCCGCTGGCCTTTTTTCTTTCAGTCTGTTGAAGAGCTGAAACATTCAAGTAGTGAAGTAGATAAAAATATATATATATACTAGCTTTTGCCCGCGGCTTCGCTCGCGTTAGAAAGAGACAAAAAGTAGCCTATGTTACTCTCCATCCCTTCAACTATCTCCACTTAAAAAATCACGTCAATTCGTCGCTCCGTTTTGCCGTGAAAGAAAGACAAACATACAGACAGATAGACAGACAGACAGACACACTTTCCCATTTATAATATTAGTATGGATTGATTTTATTATATAATGATTTTATTATATGTATTGATGTATTGATTAAGTAAATAATGGTGCTTTTAATATTTTTTTTTTGTTTTTGTATGGCCACCCTGGACTTTTTTTTAAAACTAAAAGCCCATTTCATAACATTTCCTTTCAACGATCTTTTCTTCAAAAGTTAGGTGACAGCGACAATGACAGTATTGCCAGATTACTAAACAACTATTAGGCCACTCATATACACGTGAATCTAGATTGTGATAATGTGGGGGGGGGGGGGGGGGAAAACGACACAAATCTTTTATGAATAAAGGTGATATGGTTTAAATAAATTTTGTTTACATTAATAGGTAAGTGATACGAAGTTCACCGGGTCATCTAGTATGTATATAATAGTTAACTCACTGCCTGATATCAACGTGTTTGTTAATATATAACAATAACTAACTAAATACATTAAACTTGGAGGGTTTATTCTTTGTGAAGAATATAAAAAATAGCCCTAAAGGGTTAAAATAGTAGGTAGAAGTTCGACATCCACGCGGGCGAAGCCGCGGGCGAAGGCTAGTAAATATTTTACATCTAGATATTATTTTTGTACGTTGGAAATAAGAAAAGCTGTTACAGTATTATTTTTTACAGCATATTACACGCCTTTTTGTTATTTCAAACCGTATTAAATGGCTTTTATTTGCATGATTTGGATTTATGAAAATGATTCCATTCGTATTTTGAAAACAATTAAACATTACTTATTTGTGTCTGGTTTGACGGGTTGTAACCTCTATGGTTGTATCTGTTTTGACACTTGATTTGCCGGTTACTATGACAACGACATCCAACAGAACATGGACAACTTTTATATGGGAAAATGGAATTGTTGTTTTACTCTATCTTTCTCGCAATTTTAGAGACAAAAAGTAGCCTATGTTACTCTCCATCCCTTCAACTATCTCCATTTAAAAAATCACGTCAATCCGTCGCCGTCGCTCCGTTTTGCCGTGAAAGAAAGACAAACAGACAGACAGACAGACAGACACACTTTCCCATTTATAATATTAGTATGGATATATTTAAAAAACGTTTTTGACTAAGGAAACGCATAAAAATGCGCTACATAGTATTTTAATGTAATATCAAAATTGATTTCTCCCGCCTTCGCTCAGACAATAAATGTCACACATACACACATTTTTTACTATTTACGCGTTTTGAATTAACACCTTAAAGATTATGAGACTCTTTTTCCCTTTGGGGTTGTTTTGACGCAAAGTTATTTATATATTTTATTTATTTTTTTATTTTATTTATTGCGACAGTTATTTTGTCTTTCTCTCTCTCAATGACACTTCACGCCTAAGCTAATTTCATACTAACATTTCGGCGACCAAGCGACAGCCGGCTGTCGCGCTGCTATTTTCTTTCTATTGCGTCTCTAATCACGTGTGTTTGTTTAATGTCTGATCGTATGGTTTTTATAAAGAGAAAAATTGGAAAAGACGATCGGATAATTTTAGTTAGGAAAAAACTAACGACTTTTTTCGACTCATTGGGCAGTTCAAGGTATTCTAAAGTCTGCTAGTAGGGAACAAAATTGTGACAAAAATGGCATTAATCAACGTATTACGACTTAAGATAATAATAAATTTTCTCTTTGGTTGGTAGAAAACGCTCAGGGCATTAAGTCTGGCATTTTTATAAGCGTCCAATGCTAGACATAGGCATCACCTAACGTTTTCATGTGGTTCTGTGCCACCTGCATCCAACTTGGGATAGACGGATGAACTTGTTGAGGTCTCAAGGAACCCTTTGTGTATGTAAAGTGTATATAATGTATGTAATTAGTGTATGTAATTAAAATAAATTGTAATTAACTATAGAACTAAATTGTAAGTAATAAAGACACGTAAACTTTAAATTAAAGTATATTCTTGGGAAGAGCGGTGTCGTCTGAGATACAGATATTAATTTATCTAGTTCAGACGCAGATGTCTTGTCATATTAATGGCAATAAGCCACTCTAAGTTTTCGTTCAAATTGTACCTGCTTAAATTGTAATAATTTGAAATAAATATTTACTATTATTATATTGTGTTTTAGATTTTGATCTCTCCCATTACTGGGGAATTACGCCAAAGTTGCGGGCTTTTGGCCAAACAACCTTGTCGGTTTAATTTAGTCGATTGATAGAAATTTTCTGACAAGTCTGCAAGTGTTAAGTATGACTGCTTTCTGTAGAAGTGTGAATGTGAGTGGATGAATATTTAGTGTTTATGTGAGTGGATGAATATTTAGTGTTTATATTATTATTATTATTATTATTATAAATAAATTAATTTTACTTACCGGGTCATCAAAGAACTGTTTCAATCTTTCAGCTATGGATTGACCTTTCTTCTCTCTAATAAGCATGTATATTTTGTCGAGATCAGGGCAGCTGTACAGCAGTTTTTCTATGATTACCTGCAATACATACATATTTTAGAGAAAAGTGAAGATTTTTTTTCTTTTTGGTGAGTGGGAAATCATCAAATGACTGCTCCCGTCCTGGGTGCGGCGGGAGGGCGTGTCAGACTTTTACTGACTAAAACCCACTAATGTTCCTTCAATTGCCCTTTATGTATCTAAGCAAGGCTGGGGCGGGTCGCTAGTTATACATAATATAAATAAAAAAATCAGCCAACTAGAAAAAAAGCCCACAAACATGAGTATCAGGTACAGAATAATATAAATACTAGCTTTTGCCCGCGACTTCGTTCGCGTGGAATAATAGTTTCTGTTCCCGGGAGATTTCCTGGATGAAAACTATCCTATGTCCTTTCTCGGGTCCCAGACTTAGGCCGTATACAGAAAGAAAGCTGGAAACTTATAAGCGCTTGTCAGCGCTAGTAATCCGCGCAGGAAAATATATGAACACGCGCCGATAAGCACTGCACGGTGCCGACAAGCTTCAACACGCGCTTGTCAGCGCTGGGCGTTGCCATAACAACTGCAAGCAAATCAATCCGACATTTTGCTTAGTCTGCTTCAACCTGTCTCCTTTGTGTAGAACGGACCAGCGCTGACAAGCGCCGGCCGGTAAGCGCTTATAAGTTTCCAGCTTTCTTTCTGTATACGGCCAATTTCTGTACCAAATTTCATTCAAATGGGTTCAGTGGTTTTGGCGTAAAGAAGAGACAGACAGACAGACAGCAAGACAGACAGACAGAGTTACTTTCACATTTATAATATTACTAGCTTCTGCCCGCGGCTTCGCTCGCGTTAGAAAGAGACAAAAAATAGCCTATGTTACTCTCCATCCCTTCAACTGTCTCCACTTAAAAAATCACGTCAATCCGTCGCTCCGTTTTGCCGTGAAAGAAAGACAAACAGACAGACAGACAGACAGACAGACACACTTTCCCATTTATAATATTAGTATGGATTATAATATTAGTATGGATTACGGATTGCTTGATGTGAGAATCGAACTCGCGTCAGCAGCGCACTACTATACTCAGATTATACTATACTTCAAAATTAAAAAGTAGTTGTCTCCTGCGGTTTTGCCCGCGTAGTCTCCGTTGCCGTGAGATTTTCGGAATATAAACTATGTTATGTCTTTTTTCAGGCTATGGACTATCTTTGCACCAAATTTCATTCAAATCGGATCAGTAGGTTTGTCGTGAAAGCGAGACAGACAGACAGAGATACTTTCGCATTTATAATATTAGTATGGATAACAACTGTGGTCAAACAATGACCTGTGAAAATTAAATATGTCATTGCCATATTAACCAAATTAACAGCCATCAATTGATTGTTTATTTATTTAAATTAAATACCTACTTCAACGTGTAAATAAATAATAACAACACTAAATCGGCACAATGTTAAAAAAAAATCCAATATGCATTATTGTATTTAAATTAAGTTTAAAACTTGTGAATCGAATCCGTTTTGTTTTTAATTTATATACATATTGTTGTCAAAAATAAAATGTTGACTGGCCCATTTGGCCTAGTGGTTAGTGACCCTGACTGTTAAGCTGAAGGTCGTAGGTTCGATTCCCTTTAAGGACAAATCATTGTTGTACGTTTGATCTGTGATTGGGTGTAATTTTTTAATTGTATACATATATGAATGTATGTCTATATAAATTACATTATTATGTATATCACTTGTAGGCTTTGCATAATTTGGGATCAAATAATCCTAAGATTTTACATTATTACATAAATTATAACATAATAAGGCTGAAGAGATTTTTTTCTGTGTTTTTGTTTGTTTAAGTGTGGTTATTTCTGGAAGGTTCCATTTTTTTTTTAATAACTTGGGACACCTCACACACGGTCATCTGATCCCAAACTAAGCAGAGCTTGTACTAAGGTAACCAGACAACTGATAAACATAGTTATATAATTTATAAATACATACCTATTATAAATAAATCACACCCAGACACAGAACAAACAATCTTGCTCAACACACAAAGTTTGTCCTGGGTCCCGTGGGACCGAACTTTTGAACCATAAGTTTAATAAATATGAAAAGTAGAACTTTATAAGTACTTTCAAGAAAAAATATTTTGAATTGATGGAAAGAACAGTTTTTGTACAAAAAAAAACAAAAAGGTTGTACAAAATAATTTCTGGAACCCTACACTGAGCGTGGCCCGACACGCTCTTGGCCGGTTTTTTTTGTTCCAAGCTTACCTTTCCAAGAAATCCGGTACCGCCAGTAATAAACACAGATTTTTCCACATAGAAATCAGCAACCAATAGATTTTTATCTTCTTTTGTTATTAACTCCACCATTTTGGACTAAAACCACGCTAACTTATATTACTATAGATTTTAAATACTATACTAAAACAAAACTGACATAAAACAAAAGTTTATAATTTAAAAATAATGCGCGAGCTCAGATTAAGGCACACCTGAATTTGAAAACGTCTGAAGTAAGAATGCGAAGTCTGAAGCTTAACTGATGAATGTATACATTCATATTTACTGTGTATACATACACAGTAAATATAATGTCGCGAAAGTATCGCAAAACAGGTTTATTGCAAAATGGCCATTTATTTAATACTAGCTTTTGCCACGACGTTGCTTGCCGTGTAAAGGGAGCCATTAGGTTGTCTATTTCCGAATCTAGTCTGACACGCGGCCGTTGTGTCCAGTCCAGATCCATTTTAACGTAGCAATTTTCCAAATGACAACAACATTTTTTGATGGAATGAAAATTAATATTCCTTACCTGGCTTTAAATTATCAATATTCCTTTCCATCTCTGGTAAACCGAAAACCTAGACTGCATGACAACTATTTTGATAATATTTACAGAAGGTCTAGTGAAGATACGATGAGATGTTGTATTCACTTAATGCTAAGGGTTGCCCATCAATCTCACTGCACTTATGTGCATAGATAGATTTTTTTGACTGACCCGTTTGTCTAGTGGTCAGTGACCCTGACTGCTAAGCCAGAGGTTGTGGGTTCGATTCCCACCCAGGGCAAACTTTGTGTGATGAGCATGATTGTTTGTTCTGTGTCCGGGTGTTATTTATCAATAATATGTATGTATTTATAAATTATATAAGTATGTATATCAGTTATCTGGTTACCATAACACAAGCTCTGCTTAGCTGGGGATCAGATAGCCGCGTGTGAATTGTCCCAAGATATTTATTCATATTATTTATAGACAATTTACAAAATAATGTTATGTTGCTGAATGTAGTTTAGCAATTGCAATGATACAAGAAACTCAAAAATAAATCTTTTGTTTATAAGACGTTATGATAAAGATATGCTATTTCTTAGTACAGTATGCTACTTTGAAAGTTTTATACTAAACATTGATTTACAATTATAACTACCATTTATGCTGTAGAAATAATAAATAGGTTAAGAGCATGCAAATTATAGTCATTACAATAGTTATAATTTGTAAAATTAAAGCAAACGATTCTATTTATTTATTATTCTATATTGACAATCGCCACCAATACGTAAAAATCGGCCAGTATACTAGCTCAGAACTTAAAAATAGTGGATATGGTATACCACAAGGAAGTATTTTGGGACCCACGTTGTTTTTAATATATATAAACGATCTGTGCAATTTGACAATCCAAAATGGTATCTTAATGTCGTATGCGGATGATACAGTACTATTATTCTCGGCTCAATCACGGGAAGAAACTTATAAACATGCTCAGAATGGATTTAACGTTGTGTCTAATTGGCTTCGGACAAATCTCCTGACCCTTAATACAGATAAGACAAAATACATTTTATTTAGAATGAGGAACAATAACATACCGCTTACTAACCTAAACATATACTCGCATAATTGCACAACGGCTGACACTGCATGCGCTTGTCCTACTTTAAGTAAAACCGACCTCATGAAATATCTAGGTGTTACGATTGACACAAATCTAAATTTCCGTAAACATATTGAACTTCTATGCACTAGAGTGCGCAAATTAATATACATTTTTAAGTATCTGCGTAATATTGCTGAATATAAATTAATTAAACAGGTATATTTGGCTTTGTGTCAATCCATTCTCACCTACTGCATAACTTCATGGGGTGGAGCGGCTAAATCAATTTTACTTCCTTTAGAACGTGCTCAAAGAGCTGTTTTAAAAGTAGCTACCTTTCGCCCTTTCAGATTTCCCACACACCAGCTCTACATGGCATGTAAGGTTATAACAGTTCGCCAATTATTTATTCAAAACATTATTATACATCAACATCATGAGCTTCCTTTTAAGACAGTACCCTCTGAGAAGAGAAGGAAAGACCTGGTTTGCGTAAATACTCAAACAAAACATGCCTTTCTCAACAGATTTTATATATTTTTGGGACCATTTCTGTACAATAAGCTCAATAAGATACTAAATATATATAGTGTAAATAACAAAAAATGTAGCTTATTGTTATTTCTGATAACAATAAGCTACATTTTTTGTTATATTTGTCAAGTTTAAATTACACAGACACAGAAAAACTGCTAGATACTCTGAAATAATTATTGTATAGTTTATTATTTTATTAATGTTTAATTTTGTTAATTTGAGATACCTAAATACTTAATTCTAATTTAATTACTGTTTTTAGTTATTGCCTTTTTTTTTTGTTTAAATATATTTGTGTATTAATCATACCTAAAATAATTGTATAATGCACCTAGTTTACGTAGTCAAATGATGGCCTGAAACACAGGTTTTATTAAACCTAAATCAGGCAGGTCGCTACATTCTATTCTAAGCCTAATGCACTATTTATTTTTATTATGCTAATTTAAGAATTCTTTATGTAAATCTGTGAATAAATTTATTATTTTTATTATGTTGGTAAGCATTTGCTATTCTCGGCTTAGCCGGGTAGAACTGGTGGCACGGGCCTAAGCCAAGTGTTCACCAGTTGGGTTTAAAATAGAGGGAGTCGGAAGAGAAGCGTCGTTTTGCGTCGTAGATTGAGTGAGAGATGAGGGTGTGTTTGTGTGTGTATGTTGGTGTGGGATGTCTGATTCGCACTGTAGAAATTTCCTCACCAGTCTGCACGTATTTAATATTACTGCTTTCTGCAGCAGGTGGTAGATGCTAGGGGCCAGGTTCAGGGATGTTAAAGACTGGTGAAGTTGTAACGGTATTACTCCTGTTGTGGACAGCACTATGGGAACTATTGATACTTTTTGCAGATGCCAGAGTCGGGTGATTTCGTCTTTTAATTCGGTGTATTTGGATAATTTTTCTGCTATTGTGGTTTGCAGATTGTGGGTATTTGGTATCGCTATGTCTATGAGGTATCCGGTTTTATTTGATTTGTTAATTAAAGTAATGTCTGGTCTGTTATAGTGGATGGTGCGGTCAGTAAGGATGGCGCGGTCAAAATATAGTTTGGTCGAAGGGTTTTCCAGAACGGTTTCGGGATTGTATTTGTAGTAAGGTACAATGGAGTCTATCAGTTTATATTGGTGTGCGAGTTTCTGGTGTATGATGTTGGCGACTTGGTCATGTCTGTGTTTGTAATCTGTTTGGGCTATTGATTTACATGCACCTGTGATGTGTTGTATGGTTTCCGGTGAACTATTGCATTTTCTACAAGTGTCGGTACTTAAGTTCTTAATAATGAATTTCCTGTAATTTTTGGTTTCAATGACTTGGTCCTGTATAGCGATCATAAAGCCTTCAGTCTCAGGAAACAGTTCGCCCCGTTTAAGCCATGCGTTCGACGCTTCCTTGTCGACATTAGTTTGGCTTAAATCTTGGCGATGTCTGCCGTGTAGAGACTTCTGGCTCCATTCTGCTAATTTGGTTTTATTGTCGGTTACTTTTTCGTTTTTCTGTTCGGATTTGTCTTTTAAATTTAGCGGCGTAAAGTGTTGGTCGTTATCTGTTATAAGTTTGTGGAGTGTAGAAGATTCGGCTTTGGTTTGAAAATATTGCCTAAGGCTTGTGATTTGTCTATTGTGTAAGTTAACTATGTCTATAAGTCCTCTGCCTCCTTCTTTTCTTGGCAATGTTAATCGTTGTACGCATGATCTTGGGTGATGCTTGCGGAATTTAGTCATGGTTGTATTAATTTTTCGTTGTAGATTAGTTAGGTCTGTTTTGGTCCAGTTGATAACCCCGAATGAATATGTGAGTACGGGTATAGCGAAGGTGTTGAGTGCTTTTATTGTATTTTTTGAATAAAGTTGTGTTTTCAGGATTGTATTTATTCGGTGATAAAATTGTAGTTTTAATTTCTCTTTAGTTTCTTTATGATTTATTTGACGTGATTGATTGTATCCTAAATATTTGTAAGTATCTTGTTCATCTAATGGTTCTATTGTTTGTCCTGTTTCTAATGTGTATTGGTGTTGATAGTACTGTCCTGCTCTTACTGAGTTGATTTTACACTTGTCTATACCAAATTCCGGTTGGAGTGTACGTAACGGGGCACTGAGGAAAAAACACTTAGAAAAATTTTGATGAAATTTTCAAACTTAATAATACTTTCTTTTTATGGTTTTATCGTATGGGGGACATCAAAAGAAACAACTTTTTCCCGGGATTTTTTTTTGTGAGGTCAATGACCGCTGAGATAGGAGGCAAAATCTAACCCTCATTATTAAGGCGTCTGGGACTTAGAAAAATTTTCTTTTTGACGAAATTTTCAAACTTAATAATACTTTCTTTTTATGGTTTTATCGTATGGGGGACATCAAAAGAGACAACTTTTTCCCGGGATTTTTTTTTGTAAGATCAATGACCGCTGAGGTAGGAGGCAAAATGTAACCCTCATTATTAAGGCGTCTGGGACTTAAAAAAATTTCACCCAAAAACAACGCCTAATCAAGCCTTCGGGATCCGGTGGGATGTGGGAGTACTAGGGTGGGGAAACACCGGGGGGCGACCTTAAGGTTAATGACCTTGACCCTAGGGTCAAGGTCAAGGTCAAATTCATAAAAAACGCAGGAAAATGCGGGGAACGCTCCAGTTCAGTGACCTTAACGCCAAGTTCAATGACCTTAAACTCAAGGTCAAGGTCAAAATTCATTTCCTTGTTTCTTGGGGTGCTAAGGTCAAAAATAAGGTCGATTTGGAAATCCAAGATGGCGGCCGTGACCTTTCTCACAACATGCATCATGGGTGTCGTTTTCATGGTTTCTTGGGGTTCTAAGTCTAAATTAAGCCCCGCGAAGCTGGGCTCCGACTGCCCTTTAAGCAAACTAGTCCAAGAGCGAGCGAAGCGAGCTCGGGACATGGGGCACCCCGACTCGGACAGGTTAGGTTAGAAGGGGATGGCGGGGTCTAGTGAGCGAGCGAAGCGAGCGAATCCCATTCGTGGTTATTTTTTTTATGACCACTAAGCCCCGCGAAGCGGGGCTCCGACTGTGCCCTTTAAGCAAACTAGTCCAAGAGCGAGCGAAGCGAGCTCGGGACATGGGGCACCCCGACTCGGACAGGTTAGGTTAGAAGGGGATGGCGGGGTCTAGTGAGCGAGCGAAGCGAGCGAATAGACCCCGCCATCCCATTCGTGGTTATTTTTTTTATGACCATTAAGCCCCGCGAAGCGGGGCTCCGACTGTGCCCTTTAAGCAAACTAGTCCAAGAGCGAGCGAAGCGACCTCGGGACATGGGGCACCCCGACTCGGACAGGTTAGGTTAGAAGGGGATGGCGGGGTCTAGTGAGCGAGCGAAGCGAGCGAATAGACCCCACCATCCCATTCGTGGTTATTTTTTTTATGACCATTAAGCCCCGCGAAGCGAGGCTCCGACTGTGCCCTTTAAGCAAACTAGTCCAAGAGCGAGCCTTTTAAGCAACTTTTAGTGATCAAGGTTATTCATGACGTCAAGGTCACTGACCCCTAACGTTCCCCGTCATATCCCTGCGTTTTTAGTATTTGACCTTGAGCTCAAGGTCATTGATCTTGGCGTCAATATCATTGACCTCGAGCGATTCCCATCATTTTCCTGCGTCTTTATAAATTTGACCTTGACCTTGAGTTTAAGGTCATTGACCTTGGCGTTAAGGTCACTGACCCCTAACGCTCCCCGTCATTTTCCTGCGTTTTTAAGTACTTGACCTTGACCTTGTGTTCAAGGTCATTGACCTTGGCGTTAAGGTCACTGACTTCGGGCGTTCCCCGTCATTTTCTTGCGTTTTTATGAATTTTGACCTTGACCTTGAGTTCGATTTCATTCACCTTGGCTTCAAGGTCACTGACTTCAGGTGTTTTCTATCATTTTCCTGCATTTTATGAATTTTGACCTTGACCTTGAGTTCAATGTCATTGACCTTGGCGTTAAGGTCACTGGCTTCAGGTGTTTCCCATTATTTTCCTGCGTTTTTATAAATTTTGACCTTGACCTTGAGTTCAAGGTCATTGACCTTGGCGTCAAGGTCAGTTACTTCGAGCGTTCCCCGTCATTTTCCTGCGTTTTCATAAATTTGACCTTGACCTTAGGGTCAAGGTCATTGACCTTAAGGTCGTCCCCCGGTGTTTCCCCACCCTAGTACTCCCACATCCCACCAGATCCCGAAGGCTTGATTAGGCGTTGTTTTTGGGTGAAATTTTTCTAAGTCTTTTTTTCATAGTGCCCCGTTTCGTATACCATGACCGTCGTTTCGGTGGACGTGTTGAGTCTAAGAACCGTAGACCAAGTCGTCATAATGGATTTCAGGAAAGCGATTATTGTTGGGTGTATTTTATAGATTTCTAAAACTTTTACTAGCCATGAATGGGGAACAGAATCGTATGCCTTTTTGTAATCAATGTACATGCTAAAAAGATCGGATTTAGTTTTTTGTGCTTTTTTAAGGATGACAGAATCTATGACTAATTGCTCCTTGCATCCTTGGCTAAATTTTCGGCATCCTTTCTGTTGTTCAGCTAAGATGTTATTGCTGTCGATATGTTGGTATATTACTTCCGAAATACAGGATGTGATAATTTTGTACAAGGTCTGCAGGCATGTGATAGGTCTATACTTAGCTGGGTTAGAGAGATCGTTACAATCTTTTGCAATCATGTAGGTTGTACCTGATGTTAAATAAAATGGCATTGTTTTTGGATCCTGGATGAAATTATTTATGTAATTAAATAGAAAACTATGAACAGCTGTGAATTTTTTGTACCAGTAACTGTGAATATTATCTGACCCAGGCGCCTTCCAGTTATGTAACCTAGCAAGAACTTGATGAAATATTTGTGGTGATATGTGTTCAAATGTCATTGACTGAATGTTGGTGCTGTTATTAGTCATTTCTGTTTGTATCCACTCTGCTTGGGTGTTGTGTTCAATTGGTTGTTCCCATATTCTTGCCCAGAAATCTTTTAAAGTTTCTGGATCCAGCTCGTTATGACCGCCGTCGTTATTTGGATTATTGTTCTGAACATTATTAGAGGCCTGTTTAATGTTGCGGTAAAATGATTTTTCATTATGTATGAATTGGGTGTTTTGTTGTTTTCTTTGTGTGCATGCTTTATATCTTTGTAGTCGGCCTGTTACGACTGACAGTTTTTGTTTGAGTGTGTCTAATGTGTGTTCTGCTTGTGTATTTGGTTCTTCGTGTATCGTGTGAATTTTATATTGTTTACGTATACGTTTTACATGTTTTATTATTCTTCTGCTTCTATTACCATTAATGAACTGTATCATTCTTCCTATCTTTGATCGTAGATCTTTATGTTTTCGTTCTAGACGTCTTTGCCAATTTGGTGTATGTGACTTTTTTACTGCTGTATTTACTTCTCTCGGTTCAAGTGTTATCTTTGCTCCGTTAACTTTAGCTACGGTCCATGCCGCGCTGTATATGACAGTTTGCAGCGTATGGTAATCAGTGTCGTGATTAATGTTTTCGGGGAGTATTATTTGGTTTAGGTAATCTATTATTCTTGCCAAATTTTTCGATAGTTTTTGTTTAGGTATGTATGTTCTGTTTGTAGGTGTAGTTTTCAAATAAAATTGGAGTGCCTGTTGGAAAGTGTCATCTATTAATGAATCTCTTTCTGGGCTTGTTTGAGGATTAGGTGATGTATCTAATACTATATTTATTTGATTGTTATTTGTTGATTGTTTAGGTTCTTCGATAAGAGGTGTATCTATGTTATTTGTAAGTTGGGCATCGGTATTGTCGTTATTTGGTATTCTGGTGTCGCAGGTGTCGCTTTTGTCATTACAGTTCTCTAGTCCTAATTCATCACGTATTTCTAGTTTTATTAAGTTTAACCTATCATTGCTGATGTATTTGTTGTTAACTATAGCTCTTCGTTGATCAGCTATTCGCTGTTCACTTAAGTGAGCAAGTGAGGGGAATTGTTTTATGAAGTCGTCATACATATGTTTTCGGTATACAGTTTGATTTGTCTCTATAGCTGTCACTCGATAATATGACCGCATGATGGCTTCATTATGGTCATTGGTCTATCTCATTCGAGACTGTGTTTTGTGTTGTGTTCCTAATATTGTTGTTTGTGTTGGTGTAACGATTGTGTGATTGTGATTGTTGGAAAATTGGGTTTGAACGCTTAATTGTAACTGATTTAATTCGTCTTTAACTTCGGCTTGTATCTCATCTATTGTTTTTTGTGATAGTAGTTTATTATTGATTATAGCTCGACTATTATTATTATATTATTATGTCAACCAAAAAAAAACATTAATTGTCGGATGTGGCTTAAATAAATATATTTTAAATAGCACGTCAACTGCATGAATTATTTTTTCTTACCTTATAATATGTACTTTACTATTCCGTTTTTATGATAATCAAATAAAAAAAAATCGTCAAATTACTTCTCCCGCCCTGGGCGGGTCAGGACGGAGCGTCCGACTTTTACTGACTAAAACCTACCCTTGTTCAGTCAGTTGCCCTTTATGTTCCGGGGCCGCGGTAACTATTAGAAGTATTCTGCAACCCCAGCAACTTACTATTCCCTTAATTTCCCAAAAAATCTTTCATCATCGTGCTCAGCTAACACACCCATCATCACTTATATCCCACATGCTTAAAATCAGGGTTCTTAAAGTCGGACCAGTCTAACCAAGATGTATAGAGTCGCCCAGTAACTGGGTTGTGAAGGTCTAAAGGCAGTCGCTTCACGTTGAACACTGGTCCCCAGCTTACACATAAGACCCAGAAGCCCCACCAGCGCCGGAAAATATATGAACGAGCGTCGATAAGCACTGAACGGTGCCGACAAGTTCCGACAAGCTTCAACACGCGCCGGTCAGCGCTGGGCGGTGCCAATTAAAATTTATAAACAACTGCGACAACTGCAACCAAATCATCGTCCGATGAGTCCGACATTTTGCTTGGTCTGCTTCAACCTGCTTCCTTTGTGTAGAACGGACCAGCGCTGTCAAGCGCCGGTAAGCGCTTATAAGTTTCCAGCTGACAAATAAATTTTTCTTTCTTTCTTTCTTTCTTTCTGTATATGTCGTAGGATAATTTGATACTTCGAATCTTCGCGAAAATCCTGGGAGTTTTGCGAAAACGCGGATAATTAGACATAGGCGAAAAATTATCAAATCTTACTGGACAAAGTCAGGATTTTTGCGAAAATACTCGTTATTATAGCAATATTGCGAAACGAAACGCTGGCTGTTATGAAATAAGAACGCTGATTGGTCGGTCAGCGCGTTCAATAAGAGATCGTCTCTGATTGGTTGACGTCTTAAATGTCAATCATTTGTTGCCGCACGTTATTTGTTTACGTTTGTGTCTGAGTTAAATTGCAGAAGTGTTTTGTTTTTTATCGTAAATAGTGTACCTACTTGGATTTTTGACAATTTATGGATTACACCCTAAAATTGGATCATTTTTTTTACCACGACTGAGATCTTCTATTGTCTGTAGAAAACAACATACACACGTGATTTTCCTTTCTCACCTTTCTAAACCTTCATAACTCTATCATACAATACTTGAAGTTAATCATCGGCAAACTAGGAACCAATTAGAAGTCAGCCAGCAAAATTGTAGCCAATCAGTGTTGAGCACATCAAATCTTACTATAGTAACGAGTATTTTCGCAAAAATCCTGACTTTGTCCAGTAAGATTTGATAATTTTTCGCCTATGTCTAATTATCCGCGTTTTCGCAAAACCCCTAGGATTTCCGCGAAGATTCGAAGTATCAAATTATCCTACGACATATACAGCCTAATACGCTTACTAATAATCACTGCATAAAGTTATGTCATGAATAAAGCCTATGTAACCATACATTTTTTGACGTATAAACCTGTCATAACTTTATACAGCGATTATTAGTAAGACTGGAAGCCGACCCCTACACAATTGTGACAAGGCTTAGGAGATCAGTAAATGGGAAGTTGGTTGCTATGTCATTTAAGTTGCATATGTTAGTTTATACAGTTTTATACACACTTACTAAAACTTTCTACTAACAAGCAAAAAAAATATAACTACCAAAATCAGTAATAGACTATAATTTATTTTAAATGAAGACATTAAAGAGAAGAGAAAAATTAAATATAAAAACTAAAAATAGCGACAAACCTGCGTCAGTACTAAAAATAGCTATACATTTTATATTTGGCAATAACTTAAGTATCAAAAATACGACATAATTTAAACAACGCTTGAGATAAATAGATGAATAAATAAATAAATTTCTGAATAAACAACTTATATATTGCCTGCGAAGGTTTAATTGATACATTGTGATCAATTCAAAACCCTTTTAGATTTGTCCTCATTCCAATACTCAATAAACAACATAATATTATAAATATAAATTTGGACAAGTAAAAACAATATTTTGCGCGAGTTTTTTTTGTGTTTTGCAACTCACACACGGTCATCTGGTCCCAAACTAAGCAGAGCTTGCACTATGGTAACCAGACAACTGATAAACATACTTATATAATTTATAAATACATACATATATAGATAAGTTACACCCAGACACCGAACCATCAAGCTCATCACACAAAGTTTGTTCTGGGTGGGAATCGAACCCACGACCTCCGGCTTAGAAGTCAGGATCACTAAACACCAGACCAACAGGCCCGTCTACAATAGAAGAACGTCTAAAATAGAAGGTCGATCGACCAACCAATTCATGTAATTATAATTTGTTACAGTTGTTCCATGAGGTGTACTGATAAACATACTAAAAGCACACATTACTAAATAGTTACTCTAAAAGCCTCTAAAGGTAAAGAGGTAAGGGGTACTTATTCCGCCTGCCGGGGTTGCGGAATGTTTATAATAGTTACCGTGACCCTGGAACATAAAGGGCAACCGAAGGAACATGAGTGGGTTTTAGTCAGTAAAAGTCTGACATGCCCTCCCGCCGCCCCCAAGACGGGAGCAGTCATTTGATGATTTCCCACTCCCCAAAAAATATATCAGCTGTTTCTAACAAAAGTTCAATGCCCTCCCGACCATAACGTATGAAACAGTTGATATTTTTTCGAGATTTCAGAGTTGGTTCCATAATAAAAGTTGTTTGTTTTTATGAGTAGAATCGTCTCATAGCGGGTTGTGCAAGACCAAAAATACACCTAGTATATTTTGCTACATTATTCTGACATGATTTGTCTTCTGAATTTCAATTATTTTTCAGAATCGGCCAGGTTACAGTCGCTTCATCGTTTGTGTTAGTAATTAAACAACCATTGGTGCTGATTGTGTTATTCACAAACTTAACTAAATTTAAGTTAAATCCATCTTTCTCTTTCCATTTCTTAAAGAAAAGGACAGAAGATACATTTTAGTTTAATCCCTAATCTAAATTATCTATGGAGTGTTTAAATTGACAGGACTTAACTAATATTTTATCTTCTGGCCTTTTTTTAATTAAATGGAAAGAGAAAGATGCACTTTATTTAAATTTACGTTAGTTTGTGAATAAGAGAATCGGCACCATTATCTCCTTAGCCTTCAAGTTATGGTCAGTTTTAGTCTAAATTAATTCAGGTGTTTGTACCTAAGTATAGTTACTATACATATAGTGCTTTAAATGGAGCGACGGCCTGTTAGAACCTACACAACCCAAATATGCCATACGTTACCCATGGGCTAGACTGATTCTCATGGCGAGACTTTGGCTTAGCCATGTTCCCGTCTCTATCGTGCACTTGACGTTTGGCAGTTGTGTAACAGTGACAGGTATAGTGCTAAGTCTACGCCAGTGTTTAGTAACGTCTATTTATCTCGCCACAAGTCTTGCTGGGTTCTGACTAACCGTAACCTGTTGAAGTTCTACGAATGACAATCGGAATCAATGGCTTTTCGCGCTTCCTGAGGTACGTGATGTGATAAAATAGAAAGCTTTGGGAACAATATCTGGGCGAATGCCCTTCATCACCAGAATCAGCCATCTAAAATTGCAATTTGCAAAAAAAGTCGCAAATGTCATAGTCAAATATTATTTATTGTCACAAAATATCTGCAGTACTGAAGTTCAACAAAATCTATTCACCAGAAATAAGGAAAAATCAGGAATCAACAGGGCACAAGATTACTTGGGACTATAGCGATTCGTCGCAAACGTGGTGCGCTCGCCGTTGACGTTCAAATCCAAAAGTGAAGCAAAGAGTACAGTATATATACTACTAGCTCCTGCCCGCGGCTTCGCTCGCGTTAGAAAGAGACAAAAAGTAGCCTATGTTACTCTCCATCCCTTCAACTATCTCCACTTAAAAAATCACGTCAATCCGTCGCTCCGTTTTGCCGTGAAAGAAAGACAAACAGACAGACAGACAGACAGACAGACAGACAGACACACTTTCCCATTTATAATATTAGTATGGATGAAGTGAAGTTCAACATGGCCGCGCCGACCAGCGACACGACGCTCCGCCAGACTGACAGTTGTCAAATCTCGTCCCGTCGTATAATCTTACAAGGAGGTTCTAGCAATGCGCCGTCAAATACTTATATGAGTTGAAACGACTAACATTGGTATTTGTCCAGTTCAGAAACGCATGCGAGGCAGTCGCAGAGGCATTTGCTCATTTTAATACCATAAAAATAAAAGGAAATTAATCTTCATTTCAAAATCATTGTTTAAATACTAAAACAAATAAAAGACATCTCAAAATAAATTTAAAAAGACAAAAACTTAAAATGAGAAGTATTTGTTTATAAGTGTTTTCGACTAATTTTAGTAATAAATTAATATAATATGTGATAAAACCTTTCTAGTGACGCACAAGACTATGTGCGTCACTAGAAACATTATTGTGATTATTTCCAGTTTTTATTGTTTTTAATTTGAGATGTATCAGTGGTTGAGGTGTCCGCTTTCATGTAAGAGGTTGTGGGTACGAATATTAGAAAGTACCAATGTGATATTCAATTTATAATATTATGTACTTTATAACGTTTATCATTAAGATCGGTGTTCAATATTCTCTGAATGCGAAGATGATTTACTCTTTAGTAAGACAACAATAAAGTGGTATTTCCAATATCAATAAGTTACATGCGTATCTACAATTAAAGTTCCCAACACTAACTTTTTCGTCATAGAATTTATTTTAAGTTTATTATTGCGAGAAAATCTACGAGCGAAAGTAAGGTAACCTTTCGGCAACCAAGCGACAGCCGGCTGCCGCGCTGCTATTGTCTTTCTATTGTGTCTCAAATCACGTGCGTTCGAAGGTTTGGCAATGATAATTTTTGCCGGTGTTTCATAGCTAACTACTTCGTAAAGGAAAGTAGTAACTCCTACGTATAAAAAGTAACATCCGAAGCAATCTCAGAGTTCAGTCTCTTTAAAACCAACTCTAACATTTCCACCATAGAATTTATTTTAAATTGCAGCCACTTCTCTAATTGGACTGGAATGCACTCGACACTTCTCTCCGAAGAAAATAATCTACTTCCTTTTGAAGTTTTCACCTGAAGTTCTTGAAAAAGAAACTAGCTGTCATTAACAGGTAATATAGAACTTGGTGTCTTTTATCTCAGCAAAGTGACAGAATAAATTCTTATTAGAATAGTCAATTGTAATCTATTTTTAATTTGGAACGACTGCTAATCTTTTTTACATTGCAAATCTTTTAATATTCTAAAAGATTTAAATGAAATAATACTTCTAAAATATTTTTTTAGCACTTCAGTAGATTTAGCGTGAAAGAATAACACACATCCATACATACAACCATATTTTAACATTTTATAATATTAGTAAGATTTAATAACAATCTATAAAATAAAGTTTTCCACCTCGTCTGTCTGTCTGTATGCTGTAAATTGTGTGTGCGCTTGTGGGAACCTGGGGCAGATAGTTAATTTTATAAATAAAAATATACGAAATCTCTCAATCTTTTCGGTAGATCATCTTCCCGTCTTTTAATTTGACATTTATTTTGCCTTTTTCCATTCTTAGAATATCATCCATAATGTCTCGTCAATTTATCTTTATCCGTCTTCATAACGTATCCAGTCCCATTTAAATTTCTTTAACATATGCATACTTACTACCCTTTCACAATTTGTAAACTATGCCTTATGTTTAACATATTTCGCTCTATATTGCAGCAGCAAACCATTAGATTTTTATTGATGTTTTTATTTGTAGGGGAAAACTTTTAATATATTACCTGAATATAAAAGAAATATCATCTGTTCCCTTAGATTTAAATAGGAAAGATATGGTCGGAACATTTTCCTGCACGCAGCTTCTATAGAACACAAACTCGTGATATCTCTTTTCCCTCCTAAGATAAAGGAACTCACTTGGTTCAAGGGATCGAGACAAAACTTAATCCTACCCATCAGAGCCCACGCTATTCATACAAATATTAAAAATGTATAAGTAACTCTGTCTGTCTTAATTTCACGCCAAAACTAACTAAATAAAATTTGGTACAGACATAGTCCATGGCCTGGGAAAGGACATAGGATAGTTTTTATCCCTAAAATCTTGCGGTAATAGGAACTACACGAATAAAACCTCAGGAGACAGCTAGATTGCTATATATGTCTGTCTGCTATCAGTTGTCTGGTTACCATAGTACAAGCTCTGCTTAGTTTGGGTTTAGATGACCGTGTGTGAGTTGTCCCAGGATATTTATTTTTATTCCATTTAAATACATACTAATTACATTTTTAAATATTGATATAAAAGTAATAAAAACATTTAAAATTATAAAAAAATATATTATTATTATTATTTTTTTATTTATTTTTATACACATTATTTACATTATAAAAAAAAAAACAAAAACATTTAAAAATATAAAAAACAGTAACCCACCGGCCTTGGGAACAGGGTCCAAGCTACCGGTAGTCAGGACTCCAGAGAGAGGAACCTCCTAACGATGCGAGCCGTGTCCAAAAGTAATGCCTTCTGAATCAAGCCCTATTACTCGTATTATTATTTTTATATTTCTCTCTCACTGCCATGTGTTTGGTCTTGAGCAATACAAACGATGTTCATTCGACCACGTTAGTCATAGTCTCTCTAGCCTAAACTCAACTATGTTAGGGTCGATATCTTCCAGTATCCGGACCCAGCGTCTGGATACCAGTGTTTTATTTGGAACGGTAACCCCGTTACTGGGTAACATTCATAACTGGTTTTGTCTGTATATGAAAAAATATAAAGCGCTCTTCCTCCCCTCTACCTAATTACTGTGTTGCTGTGCCCAACAGGGTCCATGATTGATTCTATTAACTTATACTCACCACCTGTATGTAACATTACGGAATGCAATAAATACTTATGACTTATTCTATACATAGACATGAAGTAATTTTATACTTTCGACCACTCTAGCCCTGGTTTATAAATCAAGGAAATGCATTATGAAGTAAAAAAAAAAACAAATTGTTTTTAATAATGTAAGTACCATTGTAAAATATGCCCGCATTAACACCTTTCGAACACACGTGATTCGAGACAGAATAGAAAGACAATAGCAACGCGACAGCCGGCTGTCGCTTGGTGGTTGAAAGGTTAATGTGTACTTCAAATCCTGAAAAATGAGCACAGAGTAGACATTTTGCTTAAGTCCTTGAATGACAAAATATTGATACGTAACTGTTTTGATTAGATATCTTGCTTTTACGTCATCTGAAAGTACTGATAACACATAGATATATAATATCAATAACATAATATCAGGAAGTTGTATGCATATTTTGTAATTGTAAACATAATTTATCATATTGTATCTACTAGTTTCCCCCGTGACTTCTTCCGCGCAATGGCCGGATGCACACAGAGTCACTTAAGCAGTATTAGTATAGTTTAATTATTAGTAAACCGCTTTTTGTAACCACATTTTTAGTTAAATACATTAAATGTTATATTTCCACGTCCATAAAGGTACTCTTTGCAGTAGCAACAGATAGGCAATACTTAAAAATATAATACTAGCGATATTTTCTGCCCACAAAATATCTATGAAGAAAAACATCGTGGAAAATGACATTACTTATAATTATACTAAAATTACCAAGTCATCTGCAAGCGTAGTAATCAATGCCCACACAATATTAAGAGGCTTTAATATTCTGTAGAATATGAATAAACCGGTGTTAATGTTATTAACTCCAACGTTTGCAAAACACCTTTGTAAAAGCGGCAAAAAGTAAGTATATTGATGTGGAATATTGAGATCAAAATGTATGCAGCAATATTTGTTAACCTGATGTAAATATTGTCAATACTGAATATTGGTTTAATATAAATAAGGAAATCAACAACAAAGAAAGTATAGCCGGACATCATTTTTAAAAAGTTACTGACGATATATTTCAGCAACACATAGTCGTGAAAATATAGCCCATTTAGCTGCGCCATTAGTAAGATACTTACTTATCTTTTATCAGTATCAAAATACAGCACATTATTTATCAGATTATTTAGTTCGAAGCGAATTATATCATGAAAACGACGTGAAAAGTGAAAAACCAATAATGGTAGCGTCTAGTGAAATATTGGTATATATTCCTGAAGTGACAAAGCATGTAACTGGAGAACCTTTGAAAGGAATAGTGAAATTCCATTTAAACCATGACACAGTGTTTGATAAGGTTAGTTTGGCACTAGTTAAGAAGACATGGTACATAGGTGACTATAAAAAATTAGCAGACTACTGCACCATACCAATAAAGGCGAGTGACGTTGGTTTCTATAAATCACGACAAGTACAGAAGATTAGCTTACTGCAACCAAATCCTAACGATGAAACTATACAAGTGAAAGCCGGATCTCATGAACATTTATTTGAAATGATAATACCAGAAAACATACCACCATCAGTGAAAATAATGCATCACGGAGTACTACTGGCAGGAATCACATATTTTCTAATCCTTAAATTTAAAAGATCTGATGTCTTCAGAAAGTTTAACTATTTTCTGACCAAACTAAAGATCCATCCCAGAATCGATGCTTCATCAACGGAAAAACCGTTAGTAACCAAACTAGAAAAAACTCTGACTAAACTATTTACTTCAAGGAAACATGAAATCGAAGTAAAAGTTGAACTTGAAAAAGAATATTTGACTCCTTCTATTGACAGAAAGATTTCGTTTCGAGTAACTAACAATAGTGATGCGATATTTACTATTCAGACTGAATTGATTTGCAATACGCAAACTAAATTGAAATATGGAGGGTCTAAAGAGAAGACTGAAGTACTGGCGAAGATACAGACTCCAGAAATACCAGACAATTGTATGTCAAACATGTTCAATCTGATACCAGTGGGGCAATATCACTACACAGTGAGACATTCGAAGACGATAACTCGGGAATACAAGATACGAGTGACCTTGAAACTGCCACCACCTCATTCAAATGTGTTTGTTGAAATGCCTGTGATTGTTGGGGAAAGAATTTTTTAAGTGATGAAGGGTAATTCGTAGTTTTACAGGAGAGAAAAGAGCATTAAGTGTAAGGTGATAAAGTGGTATTTATTTTGTAACTTGATTAAATGTAACATTTGTACGGGTTTATATTGTGTTTTGATAATTTCAATGGAATCCTGGGGCTGGTGTTTCCAAGCTGACTACTCTAAGAAAGGCATTTTAAACAAACTGAGAGGTTTTAAACTCTGTTTAATTCAATGTTTAGGTCATGCGAGAATCGTTTAAGTTAATGATCGGTGTGCTTTCTTGTAGAAACGAAGAGATTTGAGTAGACCTGAGCAATCATTTTGTAAACCAACTTAAAAACGTAGCCTAACACCTGTTTAAAATATGTATGAAGAAGTTAAGTAAATTGGTTTATGATTTAAGCTATAATTTCGAATACTGAACTCATGCAAGATAGCATTAATAATTATTGTAGTATTTGTTTTATGCAAAGCGTGTCAATAAGCATTACTTTTGCAAGTATGTTTTATTTCTTTCTTTTTGTCTGATATAATCATCCCCAAAGTCTTTTCGAATCGGCTTCCAGTCCGACCGAATTCAGCTGAATACTAGTGTATTATATATAGGGAATGCCTATCAGATCACCACCCATAAAATATATATAAATTCCAGTATAAACATAAATCGAATGTGTGTTGATTCTTTTCTTAGTGCCCTCTGTCTATATGCACAGTGAGCGTACTTACATGTCAATAATATATTTATTTAAAAACAATTAGTAAAAAATGAAGATATTGTTTTTACGTATTTGAAATAAGAATCGTAAACTGAATGGCCTCCTTCAATAGGTCCCTCGTCTCACCTAACACAGTGTATAACGCGTCACGTTTAAAATGTTGACGTGATTGATGTGTGTGCATATAACCTTTTCATAATTATGTTTTATGTCCAAAGATAAATCATAAAATAAATTAATTAGTTTCTTTTATGATTCATCAACATTCTCAGTACAATCGAAAATAATCCGTACTAATATTATAAATGCGAAAGTAACTCTGTCTGTCTGTCTCTTCTTCACGCCTAAATTTTTTTAAAGATTTGAATGAAATTTAGTACAGATATAGTCTGGGACCCGAGAAAGGACATAGGATAGTCTTTATCACGAAAATCTCGCGAGAACGGGAACTATTATTCCACGCGGACATAGTCAGTGCAGAAGCTAGTGTATAATAAATCGATAAGGTATTATGATTATATGATAAGAATAAAGATAGGTTGGTGGTATTCGATAAGTAATCGGATCCATTCATTTCAGTTTTTAATTTTTCCAGTGGTTTCTTACCCTGACTGATAAGTTTCGGTTCATTCTTATATAGAACAAATCTTTGTCTGATATCGGCGTCAATGACGCTGGGTCATACTGACCCGAGGCGATTTCAAACGGACATATTTTTTCTTCCCGCCAACCGTTTGACTCGATCATTCGTATAGCTGGAGATACAACCCTTCTCTACCCGCTCCGCAGGTGTGTTCAGTTCGAAGCGACTCGCGAAAAGAGATATACGTCCGTCAACTTAAAACGGGTAAATATGACCCTACGTCATTCACGACGTAGTGTTTTTGTAGTTAACTTTATATTATTTTATTTGCTGTTTTTGTTAAAAAAAAATTTTATTTTTTAGTTTTTTGGTGAAAATGGCATTGAATAACCATCCGGACAAAATTTTAGCGGTGTTAGAAAACTCGGAATCGGAACAAGAAGGTAACGCTTCGGATGTCGACATTGTAGACCACGTATCTGAACGCAGTGAGAATAGCGACACAGAACAAGCAACAAGTGCTACAGCTCTACTCTGAACCTCTATATGCACCTCCTGAAAAAGTTCCAGGAACTCGCAGGAGATGCCAGGTATGTCTGTCTAAAAAGGACAAGAAAACATCTCATACCTGTGCATCATGCCAGATTTGCATATGTCCAGACCATGTAATTTCATATTGCAATAATTGCAGCAATTCCATGCCTCAGACTGAGGACTTTGAAGACTGTTAGGTTATTATTACTATTACTAAATGTTCTTGTGATCTCTCTATGTGTATGTATGATTTATAGTTATATATATTGTTACGATTACATTACCAAAAATTAAAGTAATACGATTGTTATGTTTTCATAGTTGATTTTGCATGTGTTTTTAGTAAGTCAATAAAAAAATATTGATATAATATACTGGTATTATTTATGTTTTTCTTAATGCATAAAGAACCCATAAAATATAAATAGTTTTTAAAATCAAAGTAATCCTTTCAGTTTCGCTACAAGCCATAGTTAAAAATCGGGTCATGGTGACCCAACGTCACTGTCCGCGTAATTATTTTTACGTCATCGACGCCGGGTTAAAATGTAGGTTTTTGTAAATGATACATGTAACTATATATCAGGCAACTTATTTTACTAGTTAGTATTATTAAGCTGTACAAAATTAAATTGTAGAGTAAATGACTTGTTATAGTTAATTATTTTTATCGATTTTAGCTGGCAGTAAAGTTAAAAATTCCTTAAAACCAAAACACCGTTTTAACTTGACTTAAACGGACTTAGTTTAACTTGTGGCGAAAGTAGGGTAGGTACCTAATTATAATATAACATAGAGCTTACATTACTGAAAGAGTAGCGGTTTGGGTCGATATCCGCTTAAACTTATGTATTACCTAAATACCTACTCAACTATATTTTTTTACAATATATAAACAGAACCTAAAAAAAATAGAACCTAATTAATTAATTGGAAAAGTAATGAAGTCGTTAAATATTAAAAATATTCTCCTATATGTAACCAAATACCTTTCTGAAAACCACATTAAATTTTTGTTCAGGCTGACGCGAGATAATGTCAATACATACATACAGGTTAAGCTGAGAACCTCCATTTTTTAAAGTCAGTGTAGGTGGTCAAGTTGTAGGTAAAATCGTAGAGACAGCTACTTTTAGGGTACAAATTAAATGCACAACAAAATAATCGATTGCCTACTAAAATTGATGATTGCTCACATTTGGTTAGGTTAGGTTAGAACTGTGACCACACAACGCGCAAAGACGACCGAGCGTATCGAGAGTGCCCCGGCAGCGTCCGCTGAGCGCCAGACCCACGGGTCAGGGTATCAGGACACATGCGCGAAAGACATTTGCGCGAAAGACACTTGCGCGCGGCCATTTGGGCGAATGGACACATGCGCGAATGGACGTTTGCGCCCATAGACATTTCCGCGAATGGACACTTGCGCGACTAGACGTTTCCGCGCCAAACCACTTGCGCGAAGCCCTTTGCGCGACGGACACTTGCGCGCCAGACAGTTTCGCGAGAGACGTTTGCGCCCAAACACTTCCGCGACTAGACACTTGCGCGAACTTTTTTCCAAAGGACATTGGGCAAATTTAAAAATATTATTAAGGGGTACCAATTTTTTTTATTTACTTAGTTTTTATTATATGGCGTCCACATACCTACCGAGGGTGGTAAGTCGTTTTCAAAAGCAAGATGGCGGCCATGATATTTTTCACAAAATACGTCATGGGTGTCAATTTCATGGTTTTTTGGGATGCTAAGGTCGAAAACTAGGTCGATTTGAGAATCCAAGATGGCGGTCGTGACCTTTTACACAATATGCATCATGGGTGTCGTTTTCATGGTTTTTTGGGGTGCTAAGGTCGAAAATGAGGTCGATTTGAGAATCCAAGATGGCGGCCGTGACCTTTCTCACAATATGCATCATGGGTGTCGTTTTCATGGTTTTTTGGGGTGCTATAAGGTCGAAAATGAGGTCGATTTGAGAATCCAAGATGGCGGCCGTGACCTTTCTCACAACATGCATCATGGGTGTCGTTTTCATGGTTTTTTGGGGTGCTAAGGTCGAAAATGAGGTCGATTTAAGAATCCAAGATGGCGGCCGTGACCTTTCTCACAACATGCATCATGGGTGTCGTTTTCATGGTTTTTTGGGGTGCTAAGGTCGAAAATGAGGTCGATTTGAGAATCCAAGATGGCGGCCGTGACCTGTCTTACAATATATGCATCATGGGTGTCGTTTTCATGGTTTTTTGGGGTGCTAAGGTCGAAAATGAGGTCGATTTGAGAATCCAAGATGGCGGCCGTGACCTTTCTCACAATATGCATCATGGGTGTCGTTTTCATGGTTTTTTGGGGTGCTAAGGTCGAAAATGAGGTCGATTTGAGAATCCAAGATGGCGGTCGTGACCTTTTACACAATATGCATCATGGGTGTCATTTTCATGGTTTTTTGGGGTGCTAAGGTCGAAAATGAGGTCGATTTGAGAATCCAAGATGGCGGCCGTGACCTTTCTCACAATATGCATCATGGGTGTCGTTTTCATGGTTTTTTGGGGTGCTAAGGTCGAAAATGAGGTCGATTTGAGAATCCAAGATGGCGGCCGTGACCTTTCTCACAATATGCGTCATGGGTGTCGTTTTCATGGTTTTTGGGGTGCTAAGGTCGAAAATGAGGTCGATTTGAGAATCCAAGATGGCGTCCGTGACCTTTCTCACAATATGCATCATGGGTGTCGTTTTTATGGTTTTTTGGGGTGCTAAGGTCGAAAATGAGGTCGATTTGAGAATCCAAGATGGCGGCCGTGACCTTTCTCACAATATGCGTCATGGGTGTCGTTTTCATGGTTCTTTGGGGTGCTAAGGTCGAAAATGAGGTCGATTTGAGAATCCAAGATGGCGGCCGTGACTTTTCTCACAACATGCATCATGGGTGTCGTTTTCATGGTTTTTTGGGGTGCTAAGGTCGAAAATGAGGTCGATTTGAGAATCCAAGATGGCGGTCGTGACCTTTTACACAATATGCGTCATAGGTGTCGTTTTCATGGTTTTTTGGGATGCTAAGGTCAAAAATGGGGTCGATTTGACAATCCAAGATGGCGGTGGTGACCTTTCTCACAATATGCATCATGGGTGTCGTTTTCATGGTTTTTTGGGGTGCTAAGGTCAAATGATGCATATTGTGTAAAAGGTCACGACCGCCATCTTGGATTCTCAAATCGACCTCATTTTTGACCTTAGCACCCCAAAAAACCATGAAAACGACACCCATGACGCATATTGTGAGAAAGGTCACCACCGCCATCTTGGATTGTCAAATCGACCCCATTTTTGACCTTAGCATCCCAAAAAACCATGAAAACGACACCCATGACGCATATTGTGAGAAAGGTCACGACCGCCATCTTGGATTGTCAAATCGACCCCATTTTTGACCTTAGCACCCCAAAAAACCATGAAAACGACACCCATGACGCATATTGTGAGAAAGGTCACCACCGCCATCTTGGATTGTCAAATCGACCCCATTTTTGACCTTAGCATCCCAAAAAACCATGAAAACGACACCCATGACGCATATTATGATAAAGGTCACGGCCGCCATCTTGGATTCTCAAATCGACCTCATTTTCGACCTTGGCACCCCAAAAAACCATGAAATCGACACCCATGACGTATTTTGTGAAAAATATTATGGCCGCCATCTTGCTTTTGTAAACGACTTACCACCTTCGGTAGATATGTGGACGCCATGTAAACCAAAAGTAAATAAAAAAATATTGGTACCCCTTACATAATATTTTTAAATTTGCCCAATGTCCTTTGAATAAAAAGTTCGCGCAAGTGTCTAGTCGCGGAAGTGTTTGGGCGCAAACGTCTGTCGCGGAACTGTCAGGCGCGCAAGTGTCCGTCGCGCAAAGGGCTTCGCGCAAGTGGTTTGGCGCGGAAACGTCTAGTCGCGCAAGTGTCCATTCGCGGAAATGTCTATGGGCGCAAACGTCCATTCGCGCATGTGTCCATTCGCCCAAACGGCCGCGCGCAAGTGTCTTTCGCGCAAATGTCTTTCGCGCAAGTGTACCAGATCCACGGGTCAGTCATTCAAAATCAGTCAAATTCATTAAAATGGAAAATAGTTTAATTTCTAGAATACTTTACGAAGTACAATATCCATTAGCCGCGTACCCACCTAGCGCACAGGCTCGCGCGGCAGCCTCGCGCGGCAGCCTCGCGAGCCAAATGCCTCGGCTGGTGTGGACGTGCCTCGGCCTGCCTCGGGCGCGCGTTTGCTCACTGAGGCACCTTTGAGCGCGTCAAGTTTACCGACAACAGATGGCTCGGGGCCGAGCCGTGCTCGGTCGAGCAAACGCGCGCCCGAGGCAGGCCGAGGCACGTCCACACCAGCCGAGGCATATGGCTCGCGAGGCTGGCTCGCGAGCCTGTGCGTTAGGTGGGTACGCGGCTATTCTGGCAGGCATTTCAAATTTACTGGTTTTATTACCAATAGGTACCTACTTTTTTTTAGGGGTACCCAAAGTACCATATATATATTTACATATTTATATTTATGGGTACCCATATATATTTAGCAACAAAACTCGCTCTTGCTTGTGTAAAGTAGTCACAGCCTTAGGCCATTTCTTCGCTAACTAAGGGAAGTTTTCCTTGTAGTTGATTTTTGTTATTTTTATCAGATTCTGCATTTAAATTTGTAATTCTAGTATTTTTTTTCCATTGTCATTTTCTCTAAACATTGCATCTTCTAATCAGAGGTTACTGGTACAGTTTATAGTCTTGACACTGGACTAATTCAATCTACATTGTGAAGTACAATTATTTTTAACCCGTACTTAGTCGCGTACATAATGTTTTCATGGCTTGATGGTTAAGGCACCCGTTTCTCGTGTGAGAGGCTGTAGGTTTAAACTGTAGGTCGCTTTTTCAATTCATATGTTCTTAATTTCAAAGAAAAGTTTATTTTGGACATCGCTGACATCCCGTGCCTCGAAAAGCACGTAAAGCTGTCGTCACGGCTGTTATTTGTAGAACTTTGACAGTCATTACGGATGAGAAGCCAGAAAATCTAATTTCTCACCTGTAATGACATGTTTTTAGTTAAATAAAACTGCACAGCAATACAAAACGTTGTATTTATTATTAAGAAAGTCGTGATGGTCTAGTTAGTGGTTAAGGCGCCCGCCTCTTACGCAACAGGTTCAAATCCTGGCAAGTACCAATGTGACTTTTTTTATTTACATGGGACAGAAATAGGTTGGTATTATTATAATTATAAACTAGCACAGTGAAGTGGTGCGCAGGCGCCACGCTGAGCGTGACGGTGTCGCCGGCACACGCGCCGGCCACGCGCCGCACCACGCCGGCCACGTCCGAGCTCACTGTCACGCACTTCATGTCGGGGAGTGATATGCCTATCTGAAAATATAAGAAAAAGATAAACCTACATTATTACGCTTACTAACGACCTGAGTAACCAAACATTTTTTTACATTTAAACCTGACATAACCTTAAGCAGCGGTTATTAGTAAGAGGCTAACCGCCTTATTACAAAACAAGGTTTTTCTCTAAACCAGGTTTAAACCATTGAGCTAGGTTTTGTATTTCGAATTTTGATCGTATCAGAATAAGATTCAAATTACAAAACCCGGCTCAATGGTTTAAAACTGGTTTAAAAGAAAACCTTGTTTTGTAATAAGGCGGTATATGTATACGATGTACACCTGCTTGTCAAGTAAGAGGTTCAAATCAGGGCATGTAATTTTCAAAAACATATGAATTTATAAAGCCACATTGTATTTGAAGGCCTAGTGGTTAAGGTAATTTTATGCGAATGCGAATTTTATGTAAGAGTTTGTGGATTGAAATCCAGGTAAGTACTAATGTAACTTTTTCAGTTCCTATACGTGTTTTTAGGGTTCCGTAGTCAACTAGGAACCCTTATAGTTTCGCCATGTCTGTCTGTCTGTCCGTCCGTCCTCGCTTAATCTCTGTGACCATTAGCACTAGAAAGCTGAAATTTGGTACCAATATGTATATCAATCACGCCGACAAAGTGGTAAAATAAAAATTGGAAAAAAATGTTTTATTAGGGTAGCCCCCTATATGTAAAGAGGGAAGTGTTTTTTTTTAAATTTCAACCCTGACGTGTGATGTATTGTTGGATAGGTTTTTAAAAATGAATAGGGGTTTACTAAAATTATTTTTTGATAATGTCAATAATTTCGGAAATAATCGCTCCAAAAAAAAATCAAAGCGTCCCCCCCCCCCTCTAACTTTTAAAAAATATGAAAAAAATCTGGAAAGTAGAACTTTATAAGGACTTTCTTGGAAAATTATTTTGAACTTGGTGGAAAGAACAGTTTTTGTACAAAAAAGACAAAAAGGTTGTACAAAATAATTTCTACGTACTTAGTATGTCAACGTAACAAATAGCCTTTTTTAAACTTATAAGTGGGAACACTTACTGCGACGGACTGGAAACTACGGAACCCTACATTGAGCGTGGTCCGACACGCTCTTGGCCGATTTTTTTATAAATTTATCTTGGACTTCGCAAGTAAACATCTGAAGGAAATTCATCGTAAGCAAAACTTGACTTACAATGAAAAGTAAATCACTTATCCTTACGTATTTATTTTCTTAAAATAAATGTATAAGGAAATAATTATAAAGCATATTAATCTTTCAAACACAGGTGATTTTGACACAATAGCAGCCCGACAGCCGGCGGTCGGTTGGTCGTCAAAAGGTTAAAAGAATCTAAGAATCTATCAAGACTTCTATGTTGTACGTCAGTAGCCCGATGTGTTGCTAACTCAGAGGCGAATTCAAGATAAAACTTCCCTTACCTGTATATCCACGGACTCATCAGACATCATAATATTCTCGTCTACATCGTTAACTTCGGAGTAGATGAGCCTGGTCTCATCAATACTGTCACAGTTTCCACATTTCCAGACACCCCCCGTTAATACTGGTTCATCACCTATAACAAAAAGATAATCCATATAAATTAAAGTAAGGTGGGTGGACCATGGAAGGCCACGCTCCTTTGAAGGCCAACTATCAAAAAGTCGTAGTTATTGACATGTAAACACATATTCCTTCGGCTATACACTAAGATCCATCAAACTCAAGGCCACATAGGCGGCGGCGAGTCGCTCGCGCCGCTATTGTGGCTGTGCGATCTCATTCTTCGTAGACTTCGATCGTCGACGTTACAATTGTTATTCGCGCGCATAGCAAAACGTAAGTTTTTAGTTAGATAACCTATTATTATTTCATATTTTTTTACTGAGAATTGTCGTATAAGGATATGTTTATGGTACTAAAGAAAAAAAAAATAGTTTTGCCTCGATTTAAGTTAAAATATTGGTAGTGTTCCCAGGAAAGCCGATGGTTCCTTATAAGGCCAATCAAAAATTTGTCAGTTGGCCTTGCTAGGGTACATGGGACTTAATAGAACATGTACAAACCATGAACATATGAACAGTTACTTTTTAGTTATAAATACGTACCGTTACAGTTAAAACAATGTTTTATACTTATTTATAATATTTTTATTTATAAGGGTTAATTTTGGGCATAATTAAGGAATATTTTGGCCTTACAAAGAACGGACCCATAAGAAGGCCATTTGAGGTAAAAAAAAAAGTTTTTAATTTCATTATAATACGCGTTGGCAAGTTATTTGATGTCAATGTAATACTCATTACTACTGTTTTTAAATATTTTCCATTAATACATTCTTAGTTATACGATGGTGTTCGAGTAATGTTCGTTGAGTTTTTTATAAATGATAAAAATATATTGAGCATTTAATGTTTTGCTTAAATGAAAGAGCTTATTGTGTAGTTTTAGTAAAAGCGAATATATTAATTGTTACAACTCTATTTTTAAGTTGAACGACTGATGTATAATATTGGCCTTGTTTGGAGCCGTGTTCCTTGCAAGGCCATTTGGAAGAGCTTAACAAAACTTAAGTTTAATGAATACTGATTAAAGCTAGGTTAAAAAAAAGTGATTTATATGGTACACAATAAAACAAACTATTATTTGATAATTTGTTTTTTTCATTTATCCAGTTAATAAACGAATAAAAAGCGTTTACTCGTTAGAGTGGCCTTCCATGGTCCACCCACCTTAGTTCAAGTTACGTACAGACTTGAAGGCAGATAAATATTCCAGTCAGAGGTACGGAGCTTGCGTCAAGTGTATACTAGGCCTCTGACTAACGCCAGTATAAAAAATCTAGAGATTTTAGTCGACTAGACAAAATCCTCCATTTTTTCTTAAACAGAGGGCAGGATATTCCTACAGATAAAAAAATGCCAGGTGCGTGTCAGGCCAGACATAGAATAGGGTTGTGTAATTAATCATTTCGCATTATAATTTAACTAACATTGCGCATAACGTCGGCGTTATAGTTTTCCTTCAAAATTTTTCATATGAATTATTTTCAGGTCTTTCATTTTATACTATTCTGGTACGGAACCCTAATGTTGCAATATTGTTGAAATATTATAATTACAGTTTTCAGATTATATTTTACCAAGGGACGTACTCCATAACTTTTGATTAACTTGCAAGCGTAACAATATGTTCAGTTCAAACTACTGCGATTTATACAATGAGTATGACCTTGACTTCTCAAAAAACCCGTAGGAAAACGGATATTCAGTTTTTACCCAATTTAAAATTACCCCGATGATATCAAAGTCGAAATCCAAGTTTTGTCTTTATTCGGGGTTGCGGAATGTTTATAATAGTTACCGTGACCCCGGAACATAAAGGGCAACCGAAGGAACATGAGTGGGTTGTAGTCAGTGAAAGTCTGGCCATGACGGGAAGTCATTTGATGATTCCTCACTCCCAAAAAAATCTATTATAATCAGAATCAGTGTTTATTTGTGAAACATAGGTATGTATTTACATTAAGTTCTTAGGTTGTATATAGGTGCGCTATGTTTTGCCGTGAAGGCGTACAAATATTAAAATAAATTATTATTATTATGTCTTTATAAGACGGACCTGCCTTGGACTTCAATGAACATAAAAAAATGCCTATAAGGTCCAGGGGTTATCCAGTTTTGCGCTTCAAATCACATTCAGTGACTCATTTTCTATTTATATCGATGACAAAATTCACCATTATCGTCTTCATCGTCTTGCCCCAGCTCCCTGCTGCCGCCATTCAGCAGCATATCTAGTACAGCATCAACATAGTAATTTTCACTCACATCACAAACACACACACTTACAAGCACAATAAAACACAATAATTTGATGAACATTGTTCCGCGTCTCACAATATTTTGCAACGTTTTTCTTTGAGATGTTTGAGTAATTAGCTGTATATTGTTTACTCGGTATTGTGAGGGCACGGTCATATAAGCGTTTAATATTAATAATTTACAAATAAATATCCAGGACAACTCACACATGGCCATCTGATCCCAAACTAAGCAGAACTTGTGCTGTAGTAACCAACCAGACGACTGATAAACATTCCTATAAGTTGTTTAGAAATACATGCTTATGATAGAAAAATACACCCACAGAATAATCAATCAAAATATTGTTTATTACACAACACAAGTTTGCCCTGGGTGGGAATTCAACCCACAACCATCATTTTATCAGCTAGGGTCACTAATCATTAGACCAACTGAATAGGCCCGTCATTTTTTTGCAAAATACATTGATATATTATAAAAAAACCAATGATAATTAAGTATTTGTTACTAGCCTTTCTACCCATCACTTTGTCCGCTAGAATGTCGGTTCTTTTTATTTCGTTGGATAGCAAGAAATCTGAAGGACTTAGTGGCTTAAGTTCTGTTTGTTGTTTTACATTGCCACCTCCTTTTGAAATTTCAGTTATTTTCTGTTTTTTGGTCGTGAAGGCCATATAAATCCGTAATACCATTAATTTTTTTTTTTCTGTAAACCAACTTTTTTAAAGTCAATTACAAAACTAAAACCTTTTCCTATAGTACAAAATACTTTTCTGAAAGCCGCATCATTTGCATATGTCAAATTAAGAACTTTCTTATTATAAGTCGGTTAAAAAAATAAGGCATACTATATGGCCGTTCCCCAACTATACTGGAAGTATTCCTTATCTAATTTCATTGACCTCAGTCTGATAGCAGCAAACAGACGATCGAGTTCAAGTACTAGTTGTGTAACGTTATACAATCGATTGTAGATTGATAATAATTGATTGATACCCCTTTTTTTTTGGGGAGTGGGAAATCATCCAATGACTGCTCCCGTCCTGGGTGCGGTGGGAGGGCGTATCAGACTTTTACTGACTCACAAAGACTGATGATACTTTTATTTGTTTTTTTTTGGGGTGGGAAATCATCAAATGACTTCTCCCGCTCTGGGCGGGATTGGAGGGCGTCTCAGACTTTTGCTGATTAAAACCCACCAATGTTCCTTTGGTTGCCCTTTATGTTTCGGGGCCACGGTAATTTTGGATTACCCGGTTGTCTGCCGTAATTAAAAGAACAATTAAAAAGCATGGTGTCTCGCGTAGATCTGCGCCTCCGGCAGTCTAAGGGTTAAGGCTAGATTTTAATAAAATTAACGAACTAACTATGCACTTTTATTTAGCTCTATTTAGCTTGTGTCCATAGAAAACAATAAATTTGTATGAAAACACGTACTGTTCTGTTTGCCTGTTGGTCTGACTGTTTGTCTTTTACACAGTAGCTCTTCAAGGCGTGAACCGATTTTGATGCGGTTTTTTCAATACAAAGTAATGTCAAAGTATATATGTATGGTTCTTCGTACACGTTTCATCTAAATCACCTTTTTTGACAGCAGTCTATTCATTATAAATTCAAAGGGGTTTTAATTTTTGTATATTTACTGCTTGAAAATACACCAAATTATTGGTGAATAAGCACAAACACTATATTTTACCAGTACCTTCAAAAAAACTTCGAATAAAATTCTTTTTTTAACTTGGTTAAAAATAGTATCACGCAAAGTCAGGCACATTTTTTCTCACAATTTACCTAAATGAATTATTCAAACTAGGGTCCCGATACTTATCGAGTCAAGTTTGACACGGGATGATCTCAGGAGGTCCATAAGAATGTAAAGTAAGAAGAAAACGGCGTGATAACCGTATCTCTACTTATATAAAATATGATAAAGGGACGATAGGCAAACTTGCAACTTTTCAAGATATTGGATGTGTGTAACTTTACCTAAAAATATGTGAATTTTAGGCAAAATTCTGTTGAAATATTGAGACCCTACGAAAAATGGTAAAAAATGGTACCTATGTTCTAGTATTCATAAAATGTGCACAGCGTACCTTTTAACTCACAAACTGACCTTTTGACTTTACGAATAGGTACAGTAAATCGACATTTTCAGCGACATGTTCAATTAAATGCAAATCCATACTAATATTATAAATGGGAAAGTGTGTGTCTGTCTGTCTGTCTGTCTGTATGTTTGTCTTTCTTTCACGTCAAAACGGAGCGACGGATTGACGTGATTTTTTAAGTGCAAAAGTTGAAGGGATGGAGAGTAACATAATATTGTTTTAATTCCGCAATTTTAGATTAAACTTTTAATACAATGCATGTAATGCACCTCCCTACCGCCCGCAAATATGTCCACATGCAGAGGAACAGAAAATAACATGCAACCTGCCACCCAATACTTATACTCGACACGTGTTTCACTCCTTCGAACGCATTCTCAGGAGATGTTGACCAGTCGGCAGTTTGGACTCGAGACTATAAATTACTTATTTTCGAAATTTTCGAATCCGGGCAAGTACCAATGCGGCTTTTTCAATTCCTATGTACTTTTTAACGTTTATCTTGGACATCACTAACACCCCGTGCCTTGGAAAGCACTTGGAAAACAAACTTTGGCAGTCGTTACTGGTAAAACCAGAAAGTCTGACTAGTCTAACCAAAGGGTATCTATTGTGTAGTCAGTCGCCTTACGTAAAACACTGATATCCAGCTGAATCCGGTAAGGCTGGAAGCCGACCCCAACATAGTTAGGATGGGGTTAGGAAAATAATGAATATGTCAGTCCGAAAAAACTTCTAAACCAAGCAGTGAAACAAGTAAGAGTAACAAAAAATACTTTACTTCAAAGTGTCCTAATTCACAACTGGATTGAAAGTAAAGCATCTGGTACCAACACCTTTTTGAATGAAAAAATCGGCTTAGTCTTTAAAAGAAAATCTCCTCAATTTATAAAACAGGTCGTAAGCTAATGCCTGAAATGGGATCAACTAAAGACTTCTTACAGAAATCCATGTAAAACTCAACCTTATCCAGTCGAGTTAACGGTCCATGTAACTGCATATCTTCGTTTGCACAATAACCTTAATGCAGATTGGTTTTCTAAACAAATCCTTTAATCTGGATTAAAGAGGCTTTTCTTTTTAATACGATCGGTTTCTGGTTGAAATTTTATACAAATCTCTTCCAGGCCCAATAAATATAGACCTCAATTTACGTGAAGTGAAATAACGACGCTTGTTTTCCCGGTCCCAAAAACAATATGGCAGAAAATTCAAATTATAATAAAAATTAAAATTTTGCAATTTTCTCGCAAATTCCGTCGACGGGCAAACTGTACTAATGTAGTAAACTGTAGAAACAACTCCTCCAACTCCTCAGGAGTTGGGGGAGGCCTTTGCCAAGCAGTGGGAAAGTATAATGCTAGATTACAAAAAAAACTATAGAACTAATTGGTATACAGATAGATTGGACTTTGGCGAAAAACATAACCGGTAAGTTCTATTTGTTGTCTCCCACTGTTTCTACTACTCTTACTTACTACTTACTCCCAAAGAGTCGAATTTATTCGAGACTAGCAATCCGCCCTAGTTTTACACGGGGGCGTTACAAAACTTTGATAATTTACGAAACATTTTTTTCTTGTGGCAACACTATCTTGAATCGCTTAATCTATTGGTGAAAAGCGCATTTGTGTAAAATCTGTTTTGCAAGTCAAAGTATCGAAGCGTAGGTACTATCGCGGACTCTTCCGGTCGATCATGCTTAAGGCTAAAATCGCTTGCACCCGCCGACCGAACGTAAAACTAGCCCCGCCTTCTTACGTATACACACGTGTATAAATATCTACGTTACTAATGAATGGCAGCAATGTCGTATGTGTGCGCGTGAGTTGAAACACAGAATGAGGATCTTCATTCATTGTTTTTATATTCGTTAGCGCTGTGAGAGTTGGTATTATAACGAGAGTGTACGAGTTTTGACTTACATTGTTTATTTGATAAAGCAAAATATTGTAAGCGCACAATATTTAACAGATACACTGTTCAAATTTACTATTTACATGCAAAAGTAACTTTCTGTTGATCTATAAGCAGCATTCACTGCTTAAACCATACCACTAGTTTATAAAAATTGATAATGTTACCATAAAATAAATACATCAAGCTATTATTTAAATGCATAATCCGATAGCGACTCTCGGCGAAGACAACGTATTGGGTTTTATTATATTGTGAGTTATATTGTGTAGTAGTAATAAAAAAAATATATGAACACTATTATTTTTTATTTTTTTTTTCGGATAAGCTGCTAGATTAATAAATTATGCTTACTTGAGCGTGATAAACAATAGATTTAATTATTTAACAATCCACATTTAAAGCTTAAAATTTTTATGTGAACTTAAATAATAATGTTTATGTCTTGACTTGGTTTCACCGACAAGATTTATTGTTGCACAATAGAACAAAAGGATAAACCGTCTGGGAGCGGGTGCAGATTTTAAAATAGCACAAAGGCATTTAATTGTGTATTGTCTATTAAAGAACTTTACACAACAAAACATTTTCGTGTCATCCTACCGCCACAGCTTGCTTTAGCAAAATATTTCTAAGCCCGTATTTTTTAAGCCGATACTGACAGTGCCCGGGAATCTCTAACCGCCTTATTACAAAACAAGGTTTTTCTCTAAACCAGGTTTAAGCCATTGAGCTAGGTTTTGTATTTCGAATTTTGATCGTATCAGAATAAGATTCAAATTACAAAACACGGCTCAATGGTTTAAACCTGGTTTAAAGAAAAACCTTGTTTTGTAATAAGGCGGTAAGACTTTTATATACTTTTAACCTTGATTATTAAAAAAAATAAGTATTTAAGTGGAGATAGTTGAAGAGATGGAGAGAAAACATAGGCTACTTTTTGTCTCTTTTTAACGCGAGCGAAGCCGCGGGCAAAAGCTAGTAACATCATAATTCTCATGACTTGGACATTCTTAAAACTCTTATTGATTTGTCTTATAAGGTGTTACAGAAATATATTTGTAACCATCAACTACGTTATCAACATTTGGTAGCACTACATTAGTCTGCGTTAACATAAAAAATCATACACTACTTATTTAAACAGGCTCTCCGTGGAAGTAAGTATCAAATCTAACAGGCGCGTGCGCAAGGCCATTTCCAAACTTGAATCTTAAGGTAGATGATCAAGGAAGCCCGCGAAATTCAAATTCACTTACGTATTTTTGTAATTTTCAGTCACAATGTTAGTTACGAAACGGTTTTACCGATTTTTACCAAATTTTATATCGGCAACTATATAAACATTTTTTCATACCCTTACATTTTTAAATCGGTTTAAACTGCGGGAGGCAGCTAGTTTATTTATATAATTAATTTTAACTTTAGAACATGAGAAAAGACTGTCAAAGTAAATAATGGTTTGTATTTGTTCGGGCTGTATTTGTAAATAGAGTTTCAATCTATGCTAATATTATAAGCTAAAAAAATATGTAGTTATTTGCCTTAATCTCTAATTATAGATTTTATGCGTGCAATAAATTAAACATTAAGTGTAAGATAAATATTACATTACGAGCAATAAGATCGGCGCAAGTAACCAAAGGCACGGGTAAAACTACGGTCAGCAAGTTAATGATGTCGTAATAGCGATGAAGATAAATAAAATCACATAGTGTTATTGTTCAAACCACATTATATTTTCACATAATTAGCACGCATTAGGAAAGATACATAATTTTATCTTAACCTCTGTTAAAAAATATATATTACTAAAATCACTTTACAATCACTTTTATATACTTGTATTCATATTGAGTTTCAGAAACAGTTTTTTTTTGTATTTTTAACACTAAATGCTTATAAAAGTTGTTAAGACTAGCTGGAAAAGCACTTTTGCATTTTTCTTAAAGAATTGCAATGTATTATATAAAAATCCACTTAATTGAATCCACTTGGTTTGAAAAGTAGTTCACTTTAGAGAAAGTACAGAAACTTTTATCTGATGATTCGAAAACATGAAATAATAAGATTCAAATCATAATATGTGTAAAATAACATTAAAATAGCCAAATATGATTTTAAATAAAAAATAAATAACAAGCAACACGTTATTCATCTTTCAAATTTTAGATCTTTATTCAAAACTCGGTTTTAATGCTTTGAAATAAGATTGCTTTTAGCTGGACTCTTTGGTTTCTCTGAACCGGCTTCGCTTTTGAGTGAGAGAACAATAGGATAAGCCTGTTTACAAAAACGTAAGCTTGTTATTTGTTCTTATCTCAGAAAATTAGCGCATCAGTGCATCAGTATTAGGCCTTTGAAATTATTCTTTGTTACGAAGTGGTTTTTAATAAAATATGCGAATAATATTATAAAACTCTAGTCTAAATCACTATTAAACAGAATTTCAAAACAAACAACGAAAAACCAAATCCACTTCACTGGCTTTAAACAGTTTTAAGCGCAATTTATCTATTAAATATCAATACATATTACTTAAATTAATAACATCATAGTTATGACAACTTGGACATTCCTAAAATTCTTATTGATTTGTCTTATAAGGTGTTACCTAAATATATTTGTAGTCATCAACTACGTTATCAAAATTTGGTAGCACTACAGTAGTCTACGTCAACATAAAAAACATACACATTACTAGTAATTACACCCACACAAATAATTTACATTATATATGAATATTTTCCTTTTACCCGCACACTATTTTGTTACTTAAATCTTTTTTTTCTCCTTTTACTTTCGCCTTCTTGGCGTCCCTGAGTCACCTGGTTCCAGCAGAATACCAGCGTCAGGTATATGCTGAGCCTATACCTGACATATGCTGAGCTGGACACCCATTTGGTGCAAACCAGAGACACGCACTGCTTAGTCACTTTAATTTTCTTTTTTGTAATATTGTGTTTATTTTGTGTATGTCATGTGTTTTGCTCCGAATAAATTTGTTATCTATCTATCTATCTATACACTACTTATTTAAACAAGCTCTCCAAGTGTCAAATCTAACAGGTGCGTGCGCAAGGCCATTCCCAAACTTGAACCTTAAGGTAGATGATCAAGGTAGCCCGCGAAATTCAATTTCTAGTATTTTTGCAATATTCAGCTCAGTGTGTGGGTGTGGGAAGTCAAAATCCCTGTAATCTAGAGCGAAGCGTACTCTCGCTTGTTTTAGCGCGTTGTTTAAGACTATTTTTTTGCCGGTCGACGTTGGTGTATCCCAGCGGCATGTAAAGCTCTCCTCACTGTTCGCACACTGTATTCAAATTTAGCAGCAAATCTTGAGGTCCTCGTAAAGAGTTCCTGTTGGTAAGTGTTTACCATGGTTTCCACACGGCTCACCGTAATAATGCGCGGTCGAGGAGCACGAGGTGCATCATCTACTGATCCCTCAGCAGCCTCCCGGTGTATCCGACGCCATACAGTATTTCTCTGTAAAAAATATTCGTAGTTTAATCCCTTTTCTTTTAGAATTATTTTCTTGCTCATTTGATTGCTCTAAATATAATATCTTGTTACTAACAATAAGAATATATTTAAATGTTTACACAGATTGTTAAATTAATAACCGTTCCATTTTATTTCGAAATTGTATACATTCATTATTTTTATTTAACCTATTTAAATAATTTTGGCGTAAAATCGTATTAAAAAACATATAAGTCAAACGGCTTTTGTCTCGAAGTATGGGCAGCAGTTATGTTAATTTAAATGTTTTTTGTAAAAGTAGTACACATTATAGGTCACTAATAAACTGTACTCTATATAACGACGGAAAAAAACTTTGGTATGCTCCGGGAAGTATTCCCGGGAACTTCGATATTGGTTTTCGATTTGAGGTAATTCCCTATACTCCACAGAGCTAGTCCCGGTATTTTCGATACTTTGAAATTCTTATTAATTATTATTATCAGCAGCTTTTAGCTTAGCTGTGATTTAACTTTGTATATTGTTCACAATTAAAATGAAGTTGCACACTGTAACATAACAAAAAAAAATTGTAATTTAGCTTAATTCCTCTATTTATTATACCTTTGTCAACCCGGGCCTAATCACATCTTTTTTGCAAGTGTCCAATTACGAAATTAAAATATTTTTTATTTATATTTTTTTTAATGGATGAAAACTATTTTTTTTAAATTAATACGACTCTATTAAATTAATTTATATTGCAGTAAAATATTGGAATTACTTAAATTTTCTAATAATCAAATCTCTGGACCTAATAAAAAACCTGAGTTTATCTCGGTTGTTTCTTGTCAGAGTAGTCCAGCTAGGAAACACCGGCCCTATCGTTTGATTAAATAAGAAAAAAAATTACGTGTGAAAGTGTAATTTTTTACCTATTAACAAAAATAAATAACTTATTAGTTTATTCATTTAATGGGTATCGATATTGCTTGCCCTAGTCATAATCTCGAAAATCGAGTGCTAAAATCAGTTGGAATATTGATATCTGATCTCTATTTGATAGAAAGAAGCAAGGCGCATTCGGACCGTGGCCGGGTGTATAGTTTATCTTTTATACTTATTATGATATTTTTGGATTCTTTTCTACTACGTCAGACGATATTATTAGAAACGGTTTGCAATTAATATTAGAACCAGTGATCGTACTAAATCGCATTAGATAGTTATAAATGAAAGTTATTTAGCACGTTTGGGCTAAACAGGTTTTGCCTCTATCTTACACTTGCCATGCGCAAAAGAGACAGAGCTATGCATGACTAATATGATCGTCCCTTTTTACTTTGACTAAAGTAAACATGACTGATAAATATTCTTAGGAAGTGCATTGTTTTCGTTACAAAGGTGACTTAACAATAGATAAAAAACTGAGTGACAAACTAAATTGTTGAATTATGGATTGCTATTAGAATTAACAAAATCAGTATTTTTGCTTTTGATTTTCTTTTCGACTGGTTCGATTAAAACACAAAATTATAAATAAATAAACATAATATGTTTATGCAAAGTATAATATCTCTATCACAAGTCATACTATTATTATCAATCGTTTTATTCTAGTGTTAGTAAATGAAAGTTATTTAAAAAACACATGAATAATAATAATTGTAAATATCATGTTACGGTAATTATAAGAACATCAGATCAGAAATCGTGTTTGCATTATAAAAGATAGACAATCCGATCATGTTTGCGATATATATAGACACAGAAAAACTCGTACAGAAAATTTTAATACATTATAATATTAAAATTATCTGTAAAAACAAAACACAACACAACAACAACAGAAAATTTTAATACATATAGTATTAAAATTTTCTGTATGAGTCTAAGAGAGTATAATATAACATCTTGTTATATACTAATGTATCGAATTAAACCAATATTTTCATATGGAAACAGAGAAAAGGAAATTAATAATAATTAAAGAGGACAATATATTAATTTTTAAATACTTACGTCACAATAATAAATATATACTTTAATAAATTGAAGTAGCAAGTAATAATATTTATAGTTATACACAATATCAATCATACAAACACTAAAATGTGTGTATAAATAATTTTATCGACATATTACAAAATACAATTTAAAAATATATAAATAACAACGACTTACCGTAACATTTAATTCCTGCGATATTTGCAAAATATTTAATCCTTGATTATAAAATTTGGTTTCATTCTTCCCTTAATAAATTCCGGGGCATTGTTCAAGTCCAGAAAACACAGCACGGGTCAGCAAGAAGGCAATCACAAGTCCAATAAAACAAAGCACAGGTCACGAGAAGAGCGGGAAATCAGTCCAAAAATCGAGGCACGGGTCGTATGTAGTCGGGATAAAAACAAAGAACAGAGAGACGTGTTGACAACTAGCGAGCGCAAATTGCAACTGAATGATGATGAGTGACGAGTGTGTAAAACAATAATGTTTGGGGAATTCCCTGTGATTGGTCAAAATATTTTTGGGCCACACCCACAACTTTTTTTAGCCAATTACAGGAAACTTGCCGCTTTTAATGCATGTTCCGTAGTGCAAAGTATTTTGTTCGCAAAATGGGTTACCGTAGAAGTCCGCGATAGTACATACAGATAGGGAACTTCATTTTACCTACCTATGCTAGCTTTGCACGGAAGTTAAAAATTTTGAATAACTCCGAGGTTTTCTCTACTACATTATGCATGTAGTATACTTAAAATTTCCTCTTAAAATTCTATTAAAAGCCGCATTAAAATTAGTTGCGTAAATTAATATGTAAGGACACGACAGACAGCGAAAAGCAACTTTGTTTTATCCTGTGTAGTGATAAAGTCAAATGTCATATTTAACTCCCACACCATTTCCGTATCGATTATTATTTTTTTATTTTATTTTGGCAACAAACAGTCATGTACTTACATATTATTTATTTATTTATTTATCACATGGAGGACTTACAGCTAATAAAACCAATACAGAAAGAAAACAATAGTCACTACAAAGTCAATAACAAGTTCTCACGTATAGTCACCATACACTAAAATCTTATATATGAAATCTTATATAATATACTAGCTGCTGCCCGCGACTTCGTCTGCGTGAAGGCTTCAGCTCCACTCCCGTAGGTGTTGATTATGTTAACCTGACCTCTTAGTTATATTCATGCAAAATTTTAAGTAAATCCATGCAGTCCTTTTAGAGATTAGCCCGGACATACAAACAAACAACAAAAGATATTTAACGTTCAAGCGTTATTTTTGTTCAAAATAGTATCCCCTCTCTCTACAATTTAAACGGCTGGTTCGAAAAAAAAAATCATGATTGTAGTCCTTGGATTGAACCTTAAAAGAAAGCTATAGCGGCTCAGATGAAATCGTTGTTAAATTGTAAATGCAACGTGTTTCGTTATGGAACTCTATTCTACGCGTGGCCTGAGCTGACACGCATTTGACAATTTTTTTTCTACATTCCACGATATAAAAAAACATTAACGATTGTGAATTGTTACAAAACTTCTCTGTAAATTATTACGTTTGTGGTTTTGCTCTCAGTAGCCAGAGAATCAGGACTCGTGACGCGGGAGCAAGCGATGTACAGCTGCCCGTGTGAGAAGCAGCTCGTCCTGAGGTCGACACCCGCAGCCTTCAGCGTCTGGCGACTTGTTGATAGTCATGGCGAGGCACACACTCACAAGGAACCGCACGCGCTTGAATTGGAAGGGATAGTTGTGCGAGAGGAATACGTGGTATAGACACTGCATCGCCGACGCCACAACCCGTCAGAATTTCCGCTTCAATTATATTCCTTTGCAGTGAGATGACTTTGAGCCGGGTCCCGTTACACAGCTTCGGGGGACAGGTTCCGAAGAAGCATGATCGGGACGCCGACCTTCAGCTTGATGGTGTGTGCTGGAAGTCCACTTGTTGTAAGGGAGTTTAGGAATTCTACAGGATGTGTGGCGTCATCTTGATCGACTACAGTATTTATGTCCATAAACACTGTAGTCGATCAAGATGACGCCACACATATAAACTACTTCGCTTCCCTCAATTTTCGAGAGAATGCTTTCGTTGATGGCTGCAGCTTGATCATTTTTGGGTGTTAAAATGGCTCGCTGGCACACTCAAGAATTCTGTTGGTTTGGTATTGGACTGATGTCCCCATACACACAACAAATGAGTTCTTCTAAAGAAGGAGGCCACCACACTACCTCTTTCCTCTGGTAGAGTGCTTTCGCCTAGACTTAGAAGGACATCTGAGAATTCTTGGGCACGTGGATTGCCACCGAGCTGAGCTCGCATATTGATGGTCAAGCGCAGCCTATGAATTAGTGACCACAACGAAGATCGTTTCAACGAAGCATTCACCTCGTCAGCCCTAGACCCCCGTGTCACCACAGGGAGTGTTTGCCGGAAATCGCCACTGAACAGAACTGTAACACCACCCATCAAGTGTTCATTCCTGCGGTTGTCCTGCAGGGTTTCTGCTCACAGCCTCCACTGCTTTCCTATTAGCCATCGTGCACTTATCCCATGATCCCATACGATCAGAGAGCAATCCCTGAGCACATGTCCCTTCTCAGTGTTACGGGATACCCCACAAACAGGCATTTCGGCGCTTTCTAAATCTATGGGTATTTTGAACATGGCATGCGCTGTTTTGCCACCAGAAAGCAGCGTAGCAGCGATTCCTGACGATGCTACAGCAATGGCAATTTGCCTTTATGCCTTGCCTCCTGACCTTCTGCAAGGATACCAGTGATAATGAATGTTTTCCCTGTTCCACCAGGAGCATCCAGAAAAAACATTTTACCCTGGTCGAGCCTAATGCTTTCCAGAACAGTGTCATATATTTGTTTTTGCTCTGAGGTGAACCTAGTGACGTGGTCATTTCGGATAGTGGTCATTAAACCCGAATTGTAATTGGTTTCGGCGGTGTACTCCCGATTTCCACGGTCTTGATGCGGTAATAATCTGGGAGCTGGCAACCCGTACTCTACCAGTGGTTTACCGCCGATTGAAATGACCACATTTTGAAGTGAACTGAGACACGTGTTCAACACGCGTTCATCAGTTGCTTCGACTTCACCTTCAGAAGCACGCCTCAAAGCTCGTAAAAAGTCCTCGGACAGAAGATGGCGGTACTTCTCCCACAAAGCTACCGGGTTCGCGACTCCACAAAACACCAAGATGACGGCAAACAGATGATGCATGCGACTGGGACTGTCACCATCATCATAATTAGGTATACAACGACATGAAAATTCATATTACTTACAAAGCAATATCATCACACAGATAAATACCGAACAAAAGTATTAACAGTCAATGTTTATTCAGTACTAAAAACATGAAATTGATGAAGAAATGATCATCATCATTGAACCGACTTCAAAAAAGTAGGTTCTCTGTTCGACCTGTTTGTATGGGTGTTTGGCTGAGCCGATTTTGATGCGATTTCAGTAAAGTGTTAGTTACATTCTGGGGAATATAACACTAATGGATTTAACCGACTTAAAAAAAAGTAGGTTTTCTGTTCGACCTGTTTGTATGCATGTTTCTCCGCCTTCATCGTGTGGAGATACTCACAGCTTAAGTTATTTCATACATTGAAATCAGTGATAGCTTTGATTGCCTCATCAGATGTTTCTAATCTTCGATCTTATAAACCAGAAAATGCCTATCAGACCTAACAACTCTTGCTAAGACGTCATTCTTATATATGTTCGGTATAGTGTACGTAGCTGGGCTCATGGAAGTCTACAACAGGTGTTCCAGATCTTCAATTTTTATACGTCAACAGAAAGTGCTCATCAAGCTGAACAAACAACTCCTGCTAAGACGTCATACTTATATATGTTATAGTTTAGCTGGGCTCATGGAGTTCCACCTCAGGTGTTCCAGATCTTCAAATTTATTCTTTCAACAGAAATTGCTTATCACGTGAAGCAATTTTTGCTATAATACCATTTTTGTATCTCTTATAGTTTAGCTGGTCTGTTGCGGTCCCTGCACCAGGGGTTTAAGTTTCCAGGATAAGTTATAGCCTTTATGTCGCCCAGAATTAATACCTATACAACAAAAAAAAAACATTGAAATCCGTTGAGTACTTCCGAAGATAGCTGCTGCCCGCGACGTCGTCAGCGTGAAGGCTCCAGCTCCTCCCCCGTAGGTGATAGCGTGATAATTTGTAGGCTATGTTTTTTTGACTCGACCTCTTAGTAATATTCCTTCAAAATTTGAACTAAATCCATGCAGTACTTTTTGAGTTTATCCCGGACATACATATATAAATATTTTTGGCTTCGGTATCGATTGTAGATCACGCCCCAAGTATTCTTTTAAAAAAAATATTCAATGTACAGTTTCGACTTTCCTACGATTTTACTATATGTATTAGAATTATTGGTTCCTTACAATAGACCTATAGTGCCGACAATGTGGTAGTTCTATGATGGTGGTTCTATGAAGGATGGCGGGGTCGTGTGAGCGAGCGAAGCGAGCGAATAGAGAGCGAGAGAACCCTTCTAACCTAACCTATCCGAGTCGGGGTGTCCTAAAGTCTAGATTGCAACCAGTTTTCATCATTATTGAGAGTTAAAAAATAAATTTTGGTAACCAACAATAGAAATTAAAACAGTTCATGCAAGTTGTAAAAATATGATTATTTCGACGAAACTAACTTAGTAATTTGGTCGGAGATTTAGTTTTCTATTCGGAAATTAGGATTTTTTGTCGGTAATTCATTATATCGCTAGTTAATTAGAATAATAGTCGGCCACAGAAAGCAAAGGCGATATTGAGAAGCTAAAGAGTTCCACAAAGTTAGTATCATCAGGCCTCACAGTGGAAGAGACACCTAAACGGCGACCTAGGATTGCTGTCGTTGGAGTTCCAGTAGCACTGACTGAAAGGGAAGTATTTGATTGCATCTACGAGCAGAACCTTTCAGGAAAATTGGTGGATACTACTCGTGAGTCATTCCTGGCCACCGTCAAACTGAGCCATAAGTCGGGTAAGAAGGGTCTTCCTACCTGCAATTATATATTAGAGTTACCTGCCACCGTCAGGAAAGTTTTAATTAACCAAGGACGGATCTTTATTAATTGGACATCATGCCCCGTGAAGGACTTTACAATAGTCACTAGATGTTTCAATTGCCAGCAGTTCGGCCACGCAGCTAAGTATTGCCGAGGAACCAGCCCGACTTGCAACCACTGCGGAGTGACTGGTCATTCCCACAAGGAGTGTAGCAGTAAATCTTCTCCACCACAATGTGCAACGTGCAAACGTTTCAAGAGGAAGTGTGACCATCAGACCGGTGACGTAGACTGTCCGGCGCGTAAATACGCCGAAGTAAATTATATAAACTCAATAGACTATGAAGGCGCCTAAGAGCGCCCACGAATAGTTTATTTGTAGCACTTAGTTACAGGTACTTATAGTTAGTTTTTCTTATTTTTATAATTTTTATTTTTTTATTACCTCAATTTGTTGTAATGACCAGTCAGCTAATCGCTGATTTAGATGTATTTTCTGTGTCTGAAGCCAATACCTGTATTGTTGAGGACTGTAAACTCCTTCTTCCTTCTGGGGAAAATACGCTTACGCTGCTTACACAAAATATTCGTAGTATAAACCGCAATATGGATGGGTTTAATGTTCTGTTACGAAGTCTAGACATTAGCTGTGACATTATAGTCTTAACAGAATGTTGGCTGTCTGCTCAGACAGCCGTTTCACCTTCCCTTGACGGCTACTGCACTCACAAAACAAATTCAAACATGAACCAAAATGATGGTGTAGTAGCATACATCAAAAACAACTTAAAAGTACTCGTAGAGGAGCCCGAAGTTCAAGACAGTAACTGTTTGATAATTAAAATTTGTCCGGATACTGTGGTTATGGCTATTTACAGGTCACCATCACAAAATATAGACAGATTTTTGGATTTCCTTGATGTAAATCTAAAACATCTATCGGCTTTTAAGAATATTGTTGTCATGGGTGATATAAATATTAACATCGCTTCCGGGAGATCAGATGCACATGTTCATAATTACTTAAATATTTGTTCATTTCATGGCCTTTTACCAACCCATTGTTATCCCACACACCAGAGCGGGTCATGTTTAGATTATTTCATCTTAAAAACAAAATACCCCAACAAAACATTGGTTACTAATTCTTCACTCACGGATCACCAAGCTATTTTACTAACAATACAAAAATCCTCACCTAGAATAAACTGCATGCGTAGCTGTACAAAAATTAATATGACTAATTTAGAACGTGACATTTGCGGTATTGACTTTGACCCTGTTTACAAAACTAATGATGCAAATATTTCATTACAGTATTTCATACATTCGGTGCAACATGCAATAAGCAAAAATACAGTTACCAAAACTATGTCTAGACGGTATGATCCTATTAAACCATGGATCACTCCTGGCCTCGTTCGTTGTATACGACATAGGGATAAACTACACAAAAAATCGAAACTTTCACCGGATAATGAAATAACTTCTGTCTCATACAAAAGGTATAGAAATTTTTGCAATAATCTTTTAAAAAAACTTAAACATCAATATGAGAAGAACGAATTACAGAAGGCAGGCAAAAACAGTAAACTTGTCTGGAAATTTATTAAAACAAATACCTTTCGATCAAAAAATCCTGAACCTCCACTCGAATTACTGTCAACAGATATAAACCCAATCGCAGCAGCAAATAAAGTCAACAATTTTTTTGTTAACGTTGGCAAAAACTTAGCTGAAAAATCTTTGAACCAAAATAGTCCTCCCTACCAAATATCGGATGTGAATAGCCTAATGAAACCATCAAAATCTTTCGTTTTGGTAGATACTGATGTCAATGAAATTTTGAGAATAATAACAGGGTTAAAGGATAACTGCGCCGTGGGATGGGATAACATTTCTAATAACATACTGAAAAGGTTTAAACACCTTCTTGCCCCTCCATTAACCCATATTTTCCAGTCATGTTTGTCTAATGGTATATTTCCCAAACTGCTTAAAAAAGCAGTAGTTACGCCAGTGTTCAAAGCGGGAGATAAGAACTGTGTTAACAATTATAGACCCATTTCAGTACTAACAGGACTTTCAAAAATTTTAGAAAAAATTATAAATAGCAGATTAATAGACTATCTTGAAGCTAACAAATTACTTTCGAATAATCAATATGGGTTTAGACCTAATAGATCAACTAATCAAGCAGTTCATGCGCTTTCTAATTACATTAGTACGAAACTAGATAAGGGCTTGCATTCCATTGGGATCTTTCTGGACCTCGCCAAAGCCTTCGACACAATTTCTGGTTCCATATTACTGCACAAGCTTGAAACACTTGGCATAAGAGGAGAGCAACTTCAATTATTTACCGATTATCTTAGAGACCGTCAACAATGTGTCAAAATAGGGCAGTACACAAGTTCTGAGATGGAAAACAGTTGTTTCGGAATACCTCAAGGTAGTATTTTGGGGCCCACATTATTTTTAGTTTACATTAATGACCTATGTAGTCAAGTCCTCCGTAATGGGTTAATATTATCTTATGCGGATGACACGGCCCTGTTGTTTTCTGCTGAGTCTCAAGCTGAAGCTTACGAATATGCCCAAAACGGATTTAATATTGTGTCTAATTGGCTACATCAAAATCTTCTAACATTAAATATAGAGAAAACTAAATACATTTTATTCTCAATGAGAAACACTAACTTACCGCTTACTAATCGTATTATAGTCGCACACAATTGCACACATGCTGACACTGCATGTACTTGTCCTACTTTAGATAAAGCTGACCACATAAAATACCTAGGTATTACGATTGACACAAATCTAAATTTCCGTAAACATATTGAGCTACTGTGCACAAGAGTGCGTAAATTAATATATATTTTTAGAACCTACGTCACATAGCCGACTATAAGTTAATTAAACAGGTTTATTTGGCTCTGTGTCAATCTGTGCTTACCTACTGTATTACTACATGGGGCGGTGCTGCAAAGACTATCTTACTTCCTCTAGAACGTGCTCAAAGAGCAATTCTAAAGGTGGCAACTTTCCGGCCTTTTATATTTCCCACTCACGAGTTATACAGAGCATGCAAAATACTAACAGTACGTCAACTTTTGATATTGCACATCATACGTCATCAGCACGCTGAGCTTCCTTATAATCCAGTATTTTCAACCAGAAGGAGGAAAGATTTGGTTTGCGCAAACCCACAGACAAGACATGCATTTGCTCATAGATTTTACGTATTTTTAGGACCTTTTTTGTACAACAAGTTAAATAAACTGTTAGATATATATAGCGTTAATTACGGTAAATGCAGTACATTGTTGACAGAATATCTATTAAAACTAAATTACACAGACACGGAGAAACTATTGGAAGTTGTAATATAATTTTAAAATTAGTTTGTAAGTTGTTATTCGAAAATTATGATGCACCCTTAATTATTAGTCTTACTAAGCGATGACCTGAAACACAGGTTTTGTAAACCTAGCTCAGGAAAGTCGCCAATCATACATTTGTCGATTTAAGTTAAATTTTCGGATGAACTTGATAATTTTAGTTTTACACAAAGTTTTTAGATACTATTAGTTTATTTATTATTTAAGACTTACTTGTGGCTATTAATAACTTTAAATGTAACTACATTGTGTATAATGATTTTAATAAACATTTATTTATTTATTTATTTATTTATTTATTTATTTATTTATTTATTTATTTATTTATTACAGATCGCTGGAGATTAATTTGTTTGTCGGAACCATTATTATTTCCCATTATAAATTGTCAAAGAGTCGGTTGGTTATTCAGAAAAGTGACGCTAATTATGTATACTTACCTACTTACTCTTTATAAAGAACACATCCTACAAGTTTCGCATCTCTAGCGGTTTGGGCTGTGCGTTGATATATCAACGATCAAACAGTCAATTACTTTACCTTTTTTATTGACATAGATTTGGTCAATAGCCGTTGTACTTTTTTTCGGATAAATGCACAATCAACTTTAAATCTCCTGTTTAAATATGCATTTCAGCATTATTCCCAGTTCGATTTAAAAATAGATTGCAACTGACTGTTCCAATAAGAATTATTCCGTCACTTTGCTGAGATAAAAGAGGCTAAGTCCTAGATATTACAGCCTGTAATGACAGCTAGATTTTTTTCTCAAGAACTTCAGGTGAAAACTTTAAAGGGAAGTAGATTATTTTCTTCGAAGAGAAAAGTCGAGTGCATTCCAGTCTAATTAGAGAAGTGGGTGCGATTTAAACCTTCAAACACACGTGATTCGAAACACAATAGAAAGAAATAGCAGCCCGACAGCCGGCTGTCGGTTGGTCGTTGAAAGTTAATAAATTCTATGGTGGGAATGTTACAGTTTGTTTTAAAGAGACTTTGAACTTTGATTTTTTTTTTATGTTTCTTCTCGGAATTTAGTTAGAAAACATCGGCCTCATCTTTCAAAACTTATTATTTTTAACTAGCTTTCGCTAGTGGCTTCGCCCGCGTGGTTGTCGCAACGGCCATTCCTTTTTAGGGTTCCGTAGTCAACTAGGAACCCTTATAGTTTCGCCATGTCTGTCTATCTGTCCGTCCGTCCTCGCTTAATCTCTGTGACCGTTAGCACTAGAAAGCTGAAATTTGGTACCAATATGTATATCAATCACGCCGACAAAGTGGTAAAATAAAAATTGGAAAAAAACGTTTTATTAGGGTAGCCCCCTACATGTAAATAGGGAAGTGGTTTTTTTTTAATTTCAACTCTGACTTGTGATATATTGTTCGATAAGTATTTAAAAATGAATAGGGGTTTACTAAAATCATTTTTTGATAATGTCAATAATTTCGGAAATAATCGCTCCAAAAGGAAAATCAAAGCGGGGGACGCTTTGATTTTCCTTTTGGAGTGACCCCCCTCTAACTTTTGACCCGTAGGTTTAAAAAATATGGAAAAAATCTGGAAAGTAGAACTTTATAAGGACTTTCTAGGAAAATTATTTTGAACTTGATAGAAAGAACAGTTTTTGTACAAAAAAGACAAAAAGGTTGTACAAAATAATTTCTGCGTACTTAGTATGTCAACGTAACAAATAGCCTTTTTTTAACTTATAAGTAGGTACACTTATTGTGACGGACGGGAAACTACGGAACCCTACATTGAGCGTGGCCTGACACGCTCTTGGCCAGTTTTTTTTAACCCCGTTTAGAGTTGTAATTTACAAAAATCCTTTCTTAGTACTTACTCTTCACCAAGTTTCAAGCCTAGAAGACCTGCTATTTAGAGGCTGTGCGTTGATTTTTTTTTGACATCCCATATTTAATTTATTGGTATTGTATTTTGTTTTTCATGTCGTAATTTAGAATATTACTTTTACCTATATATGTAATTTTTATTTGTTATGCAACTGTTGTGCACGTCTATAATTTTGACACTAACACTAAAATATAACCTTTTAAATGTAAAATAACCATGTTTATGTTGTTGATGTGCCTTAAATAAAAAATAAAATAAATATCACCCAGACAGTCTGTCAATCAGTTTACCATTTTTTTAATAAATAATTTATACTAGATTTACTACAGAATGTCTATCACTAAACCACCACTAGTTACATCAACTCCAATACAGCTAAACAGATTAAATTTAACTCCACTTCAAAACTACTTGAAAGCAGTCTTAAATATTTCAAAGAAAGTAATTTATTTCTCGGTGCCAAAGCAATATTTTACACTCCTCGTATACAAAGCTAAATCGACTTCGTCTTGACATTTTCCAACGATATCTTAAGGCTGGACTCCACCAAAATAGAGACTTGCATTATTTTCACATCCCATCGCTTAGCTTTAGCGCAAAACCGTGTCCTATATGTTAGTGGTTATTGGGCAAAAGTCAATGTGACTTTTTAATTATTTATCATTTTATATGCACCATTTACAAATTAAACTAATAATTTAAAACCACTCAAATTAGAATAAATTGGCATCAAAAAACTCCTCCGCATCGATGATAACCGGTAAAGTGCCCAAGAAGCTGGCAGCATTGTCACGTCGAATGGCAATGTTAATTGCTAAACCTAGCCAAGGTAAAAACCAGCCCAAGTTACGGGAAAAGTCGACCTTTTTCAATTCATATGTACTTTTAAAAGTTTATATTAGACATCACTGACATACCGTGCCTTTAAAAGCTGGTCAAAAAGGATAGTCGTTACGCATACAAACCAGAAACGCTGGCCAGACAAACCAAAGCGTGTCGCCCAGGAACTGAGTTGTGGATGACTGATAGCCAGTCGCCTCACGTAGAACACTAGTATCAAGCTGAATCTGGTTAGGTCTTGTCGGTTATTTGAGAGACATCTCCGCACATCTCTCGTCACCTCTGCTTTGGTGGATCTTCACCTTAATGTCAGTTGACACTGATATTATCTCTCTACACGGGATTAAGAGCTTTGCTGTCATCTATAATTCAGCCTAAGTTAAGCTGAGTTTACGTACGTCTTTCGATTCATGACATGAATCACTGAATGACTTTGCGAAATGGTTTTTTTTTATTTAATTATTTGAGATGGATATGGTGGTGATGCTTTTGTCTGTGGCTATTTATCTCAATACTTTTTCAACCTATTTTAAAACTTCTTTTATTCGTATTCTTATCTTGCTTTCACCCGCTGCTTCTCCTGCGTTGCTGTTGAACTCCCGCCCAATGTTTTACCTCTTTGGGGTTGGAGGGATCTTCACAAAGATCCCTCCAAGTTTTGTGTCTCTAGGACTAGCGGTTTAAACTTCGCTTTCATATATCTACAGTCAGTATATCTATATTATAACACTAGCTGTCGCTTGCGGTTTCACCCGCATTTATCGTTACAGCTCCGCTCCCGTGGGTCGTAACGTGATGGTATATAGCCTATAGCATTCCTCGATAAATGGGCTATGTACCACAGAAAGAATTTTTCAAATCGGACAGTAGTTCCAGAGATTACCCCCTACATACAAACTTACAAACCTACAAACTTACAAATTTTACTTTATAATATTAGTATAGATATACATATTTTTTATTAATACGTTATAGCAAGCTTTCGAAATTTCATACATCGGGATGGTAAACGTTCTAAATCAAGTCAGACTCACAACACATAAGTATGTAGCTGCGCCTCCGCAGACCAGGGCGTAGTATAATTTTCGTCGTAATATTATTGTTGTTGATTGTTGATATGTCAACAATCAGTTGGTCAATCAGATTACCATTTATAAGGTGTATTTTTGGTCTTGCACAACTCACTTTACCCATTTTACCCATGAAAACAAACAACTTTTATTATGAAACCAACTCTGAAATCGCGAAAAAAATATCAGCTGTTTCTAACAAAAGTTCAATGCCCTCCCGACCATAATGTACGAAACAGCTGACATTTTTTTCGAGATTTCAGAGTTGGTTTCATAATAAAAGTTGTTTGTTTTTATGATTAGAATCATCTCTTAGCGGGTTGTGTACCTAGTATACACAATATATATTTATGTAGATTATGTGAACTCCGATGTGATATGTTTATAAGTACTAAGTGAAGTATTGCTCATTAACAGCTGACTCGATATTTATTCCATTATCAAGAACGTCAGACCGTCGTCTAGTTGAGGCACCTAATTCTTAGGGACGGGCGTATTCTGAACATGTTTTTGAAATAAAATCTATTCGACTGTTAAGCTGTTTTCGACTTTGGAGTTCGAAATCGCTAATACGCTTAAGCAAGCTTGATGATCGATAATCATGTCTGCTCTTAATGAGAAGAGGCCATTACGGACTTTAACTGAGTTCTTGACCTCTGAGTTTGTTTTGAAAATAACGCCTTAAAATAACCAAAAAATCAAAACTAATTTAACTGTACAAATGGAACATAAAGAGACATATATACTAATGAGAGAACCACAGTTACCAAACAACTTAAATCCCATTCATATTTAGGTACTTAATTATATAATCCCATACACTTGGGACTCGATTATCTATTGTATAACAATAACAATCGTGTTTCTATAGAATAGGGGCATCCCATCTGTTTAATTCGTGGGTTAAGAACTATAGTAGCGTAAGGGCAAAAATCCAAAAAAATTTTTTTTTCACCATTCGCTTTTTTAATCCCCATATTTTTATGTGCCGAAAAACTGGAACGATGTAGTGTATAGATTGCTTAGTACAACAATAACGTATAAAAATAAAAGATATTTGTTTGGTGCCAAAATGAAGTGTTTCTACTTACAATAATCTTAACATTATTTTGTCAAAAAAGTTACGAGCACAACGATCGTAACTGGATTTACAGAGCGAATGGGACACCGAATGTGCCCTCAATGTAATCGCTCAAATAACGTATCTCGTCAAACGTTATTAACGCAGAAAGTTTGATTTTGTAGCCTAAGTTGTTTCGTGCCAAATAATCGTAAACCGTACCGTTACTGCTTATGGGTCCTTGTTTCGTACGCTTCCGTCATTTTTCTCTCTGCCAAAAAAACGTAAGGGTGGGATACGCTACAATGGCAGTAAATATTTAGAGAAATGCAGTCAGTTTTTATGTCAAGAATAGTGTAAAAGCTAAATACATTCTTTTAGCACGTAAGAAATCTTTGTTGGTCTAATTCACTTTCGTGTGTAATACTACTGTACGTTAATTTGACTCCAAAATCCTAGCCCGGCCCAGCCGGTTGCATAATGAGTTAAGACAGCACCGGGCTCGCAAATGTAATTAGTCTGTCTGTTAGATTATCAAAAATGTTGGACACGTATTTTTTCTTTTTTCTCATAAACGAAAAATGACTACGAAACAGTGCGTTGAAATTTCGCGTAACGTCCCGATTCGTTACAATTTTTGCAGAACAGTGACGTCAAAAGCCGTGGGGGCTTTTCACGTCACTGTAATTCCGAATTTTTTTACTAATTAGATCAAGCAAAAAATACATGTCCCGCATTTTTGGCCGATCTATGAGACGACTTTACAGAATGCCTAGCATCCTAGACTCCACGCATTTTTTTCGGTAAACCGTTATCTAAAATTTAAGAAAAATACAAGAACTTGGAAAATTTTAAAATCGCTAAATAACCATGCTGATACGGATTTCGACATTCAAAAGCCACATGACAAAAATGAGCTTGCTAATACTTTTTAACAGTTTCAAATAATTAAGTGAATACCTATTTAAGTTCATACATTTATTAATCTACCTACACTAATATTATAAACAGGAAAACTTTGTTTGATTGTAATGAATAGGCTCAAAAACTACTGGACCGATTTAAAATTATTTCACCATTCGAAAGCTACATTGTCAACAAGTAACATGGGCTATTTAATAACACGCTATGTCTAGCATATGTATGTGAAGCAGTAACCAAAAACCTAACGTGATGCGGGTGAAACCGCGAGGAACAGCTAGTCATTTATAAAATTCTTGTGTCACAATGTTAGTTACCTTACTACTCCGAAACGGCTTTACCGATTTTTTCCGAATTTTACATGCATATTCAGTAGGTCTGAAAATCGGCTAGGCACCATCGACTTTTCATACCCCTAAGTGGTAAGGGTTGTTAACCCTTAACATTCTAAACGTGGGTGAAACCGCGGGAGGCAGCTAGTTTAATATAAGTAAGTAGGTGTAAATAGGAACTACCATGTGTGCAAGTTTACTATGGGTACTTGAAATAAAATAGAAATTAATTAATAATATATTTTATTTCACAAATACTGTAATAATTTAAGTAATAGTAATAAACTTTTAGCGGCGACTACAAAAAATATTTTTTATTAAGTACATTTCTTAAAGAAGCGACGAGATATTATTAATTTTAGAAGTTTTTTGTTATTGTTTTTAAAGCCATTTTAACGGAAGTTCCGTTGCATTCCATACATTATTGAATTTATGTAACAGCCAAAATGACGTATGTCAACCAGTTTTTGAAAAATATATTTTATTAAAATGAAACCGTTTTTTGTTTGACTAAAAAGTTACACTATTTTGTAGCCGATAAGTAAAGCTTTATTATTAGTATAAATCAGATTTCTAACTACTATAGATTTTGCCTTATTTAGAGCTATAAGATAACGGTAGGTAAATTTGAGTTGTTTTTCGGCTCTCCTGAGAAGTTGTCATTTTGCCCTTACGCTACTCTAGTTCTTAACCCACGAATTACGTTAGTCTATTGGGGTCTGTTAGGCTGAATTAACATGAGAGTGTTGTTATTGGTTTTGGTAGGACTCTGCCCTTAACTGTATATATAAAATAGTAAACTGACTGTCTTGGTGATATATCAATGCAGTAAAACTGATTGGTCCTAGAGACATGGAACTTATTGAATCACTTGTCAGTTGACTCTCGTAGCTGAAACGTGTGTAAAATTTTTGACATTGATCTTGCTATGATATGACTTAAATCGGAAGTTGAAGAAGAAGAAAACGAAGAAAAAGAAAGCGGAATTATAGTGTTCTCTTATTTTGTGTGACGCGTAGGTTCGCTAGTGGGTGCATGTATACGCGACAATGCGCGCATAAATTGACCCTAACAGTGGTTAAGCAGTGAAACCACGGGAAAAGTTACGGACGACAGCTAACACAATATTACATTACTAAAATAAAAAAGCCTTAAGCCTACTAATAAAACATTCCCAAAAATCCCTTATATTTTATTCCACACAAAACCGCATTAACTAAAATGCTGAAGAATCTTCAAAGAACGTAAAAAGGGTTTCTTTTAACAGCACTTTGTACCATTAGGTATGTCGTTCCCATTGAGTCGGATCTCGCTAAGTCTATAAAGGTCGCAAGTTTTAATGAGCTTGTCCACTGCACCGTATCACGACAGTGTTACAAACGCGCGGAAAACCATTTTTGACAATTTCAGTCTTAGTTTAGATGTAGATTCAGATTTCATTTATTAATTTGACTATTTGTTATGGATTGACTATAGCAATGTACTCTTTTAATTATTATTATTTATTTTATTTTCTTGAAGACGACCATTATAATTATTCCTTTAAATTTGCATGCTAACATAAGCTGAATATGGTGAAACTATAAATCTGTTAAACATCTTCTGTAAACCTATATTATGCAAATAAATGATTGATTGATTGAACATCAAATGGTCTTTATTTAGGTTAGTCTCATCCATTTTGTTGGTCTGTTTTTTAGCTTCATTAAGAATAAGAATAGAATAAGAATAATTTATTGTTCCGAGAAAATACAGTCATTACATTGATTCCTGAAACTCACACTAGGATTCCCTGTGTCGTGAGTTCCAGGCTCCTTCGCTCCGTATACAATTTTAAGTAATGTTAATGTATTTTTTTTTATTACAATAAATTCAAGTTTTTAATTAAGGATAAAGATAATACTCATAATCTTAGAACTAAGAATATTTCTAAAAAAAAAAAAACAAAGAAAGTAACAAAATCAAAAGAGGATTACCCTATTTTCTATTTTATTTTGAATGAGTGTTGTGGTGTGGGCTTGTGTGTGGGTGGAGTGAGTGTTAGTTATAAGTTTGTGCTATAAGTTTATATGTGTATGTGATATTATTATTTATATATGTATAATTATATTATTTATTAATGTATAATTATGTTATATAATATGTATGTATATGTATGTATAATTATGTTATTTATATATGTAAATATGTGAGTTCCATGATTTCTCAGGATAGCAAGCTCTCAGTCGAATCATAATCCAGTGTTAGAAGCCATTCAATTACCGTAGCTTTACATTTAGTACGTGTTAGGTGTAGAATTTTATGTTGGTCGTTCAGTTTCGCGTAAATGTGTGGTCCCATATAACTATAACACTTTCTGCCGATTGTTTTACTGGATCGAACCTTTTTCCAATGTACCCTTCGACTTGACAGAGTGCAAGTACTCAAGGAGGTTTGGTGGAATCTCAGAGTGACAGACAGGATGTAAAGCTGTCTGACCCTAAGTACTCCCACGTCAGTGTATAGTCTATCCGTTGGGTATCGGAACGGTCGTCTGTAGGCAACTTTAAGCAGAGCTCGCTGTGCTCTTTCTACCCCAATCAATGAGGTTTTACCAGCCGCGCCCCATGCTACTATACAGTAGTTAAGGACTGATTGACACAAAGAGTAATAAATCATCTTTAGGACTGAGTCATCTGCAATCTTACCCAATTGCTTAAAGATCCGGAGCATCTTTCTGACCCTACCCCTTCATTATATTAATTACTAGCTGTTCCTCGCGGTTTCACCCGTATTACGTTAGGTTTTTGGTTACTGCTTCGCTCCCGTGGGATCTAGCTTGATATTACATAGCCTATGTTACTCGTTGACAATGTAGCTTTTGAATGGTGAAAGAATTTTTAAAATCTGTCCAGTAGCTTTTGAGCCTAATCATTACAATCAAACAAACAAACATACAAAGTTTTCCCCTTTATAATACTAGTGTAGACTAGCGACCCGCCCCAGCATCGCACGGGTGTTACATATCTTTAAAAATCCCGGCTTTTCTCTACTATAACCGAAAACACGAAACGTCAAGTGACGTAACAGTGACAGGCATATCGCTAAGTCAAAGTTCGTGCTAAGTGACATCTATTTATTCATTCATATTCTTTATTGCACACAAACAAGAAAAAAAAACATAATGGTAGCAAATAAAATAAACATGTACAAAGGCGAGCTTAACCCATAAATGAGTTTTCTTCCAGCAAACCATAATTTGGTAAAGAAATTTTGCCCATATTTTTTTTTTGGAGAGTGGGAAATCATCCAATGACTGCTCCCGTCCTGGGTGCGGCGGGAGGGCGTGTCAGACTCTTACTGACTGAAACCCACTCATGTTCCTTCGATTGCCCTTTATGTTCCAGGGTCACGGTAACTATTATAAACATTCCGCAACAATTTTGCCCATATCTCGTCCTTAGTTGATGTTGTTATTAAATAAACAAATGTTACAAAACGATGTAGTAGACAGACTTCTTTACCCGTCCTGTATCTTCAAACAGGACAATTATTTGAAAAACGTCTGTAATTTTGGGGCGAAACGGATGTGAAAAGAAATTGGCTTGATCACTCTTATTGGATGTTATTACGCGTTCTCCTTTCGCTTCGTTAGGAAAAAGGATTTGAGAGAAAAATATACGAGGAAATTTTAATCGTCCTCAAACAACGGTCAATGAACCTACGTCAGAAACAGACTTATTTCAAAGGCTTTTGCTTTAAAGCTATTTAAATTATAATCTTTATACAAGGTGTATTTTTTTAATCTGCAAAACCTTTCCGGAGGCACTTATGCTAGTATTTTCGACCCGAACTGGCAATAAAATGGGTACTTAAATATATAAAAAAAAAATATTTACGAAAAATCGATGAGACGGTCAAACACACAAAAAAAACGCTAACGATTATTTCATAGAACCAAAGCATACGTGGTTTATATTTTAAGAGTTATTCTGAAAACATTAAAATCGGTTCAGTGGTTTAGGCGTGAAAAAGAGACAGACAGACAGTCGGAGTTAATTTCGCATTTATAATATTTGTATGGAAGTATCATATGGATAGTATGGAAGTATGAACTAAGAAGAAGACAAAAAGTAGCCTATGGATATCACCCTCCTTTCCTTCCACTACCTCCATTTCAAAAATAACGTCAAATCGTCGCTTCTTTTTACCGTGAAAGACAGACGAACAAACTCACACACTTTCCCATTTATAATATTTGTATGGATAGTGAGTCTTTTTATAACACTAATTCCATTTATAAAATAAAACACACATTACTAATTGGCAGCCATTTAATAACGAATAAAATTTAATTTCCGAATTCGTTTCGTATTTTGTGCGAGCGGGAAAGCTAAAATCATCTAAGTTCAGTACCATTGAAGCGCTAATTTGATTTCAATTGGTGCGTTATTAATTCAACTCGTTTTGGATGAATAACCAACTTATGGAGTAAAGCTGGGAATACACTTATGTTAAGCTTGGAAACTGTTTTATTGATTTTTTTTTTATGGGTAACCCCGCCACGCTATTCCCAACCACTGCAGCTCCTGCCACTAAAGCCAGAATCAACAGTGGAGTCCGCCAGAAAAACGCCGAGCTATGAAGCTCGACGAGTCCCGGAGAAACGATTCAACTCTCTTGGATCCCGCAACTAAATTAATCAGAAAAGAACTGCGGAGGATTAAAGGAAAATTGGCTGTGGTTGCTGAGCTGTTTGTCAAAGGGTTCGATACCCGCATTTAAAAATAAAATAAAAAATCCAACCTATAACCACCCCACAACAGGGCAAAGGCCTCTTCTCATACAGAGAAGGCACGAATATTGGCGTGGGAAATTATCTACATGTATTGAGGCTGAATGTTTGTGTATGGGAACAAATTAAACACTCACCAAAATAATATTTTTGCGTACCAAAAATAGTAAATGATCATCAAAAATAGTATATGATCACCAAATTGTGTTAGGTTAGGTTAGAACTGTGACCACACAACGCGCCAGAGAGCGCCAGATCTACTAGTGATTCATTTTATTTACCTTGGCCAAAATCAAAATCAGTCTAATTCATATAAAAATGAAAATAGGTTATTTGTAGAATACTTTATGAAACATAAATGGTGATCATTTACTATTTTTTGGTGATCATTTACTATTTTTGTCTGTCAGTGTCATGTCGTTATGTTATATTTGGTGGTAAGTTAAACATAAGCCTTTGTGTATTTTACTTCATTATGATTTTTTTTGGGTGTTGGAAATCATCAAATAACTTCTCCCGTCCTGGGCGGGGTGGGAGGGCTTTTTAGACTTTTACTGACTAAAACCCACTCATGTTCCTTGCCCTTAATGTTCCGGGGTCACGGTAACTATTATAAACATTCCGCAACATTATAAACCTTCCGCAACTACTTCATTATGATTGTAAATGCAAACACGTTATGTAGGACAATAATTCTTAAAAAAAAATATTTTTGACTAGACATGCGGCGTAAACAGCTTTATCATTTGATTACGTCTGCATAGTTTTAGTCGATTTTTTTTTCAGCTCCGAAGGATGTCTGACTAATGATATTATTTTCAATTCGTCTTCCACTCTATTTCTTGTACCTTTGAAAACGTATAAAGATTCTTTTTACTTTTGACGCACGCTAAACCATAATATTTCGAATAAACTTTTAAGTAGGAACCTAAAATTGAACATTACCAGTGGAAAGATATTCAAGCCTATAAAATCGTAAGTGTACCATAAAATTCATAATTCAATCATATAAGTAACACAGAAACACTGTTTTCTCAAATAAGTATAAGTTGTTAACCTGTATTTGAAAAAACATACCTTCACGATTTTATTTCTCGAAATGGCTACCAAGATCTCAAAGAAACGAAGCGACAAGCGAAAAGAAAAAATAAATGAATTTAATTTATGTTACAAAAAATACATACCTAGCTGTTTCTTTGCTCATTTTGACGTGACAACGTCTTATAAATTGGTTTGCCGGGTGACACTTCAAGAAACTGCGTTACGCTCCGCTCACGTTATGCGCTCACAATGAGAGCGAGTGAGAGGCACGCGTCCCTTCCACTCGGGCATGGTTAGCCCGCCTAAGAGCGAGAGAGACAGACATAAAAAGTGAAAGGCACGCGTCCCTTCAAAGCACTCAAAGTCGTTGTCACGTAAAACTTTCGCCCGTATACCGACTTTACAGGCAACCAATTTTTTTTATTTAAGCTACGCTAAGGCGTATGTCCACCGCTGCCGTCACCGTCACGTCACCAAGAACGAGATGACGTTGAAGTGGCGATACAAACATTTACACTACGCAGACCGGGACGGCATGGCAAGGGATTTGAATTTTTGCTAGTAGACTAAATTAGTAGATTAAATTCATTTAGGGTCAATTTATACTAGCGCAGAGTCGAAGCGCATCGAAGCGTCATTCCAAAACTGAAAAAAAAAACAAATTCAACCTTAACTCCACAGCGTAACGCTCATATTACGTCTGAGATTTTCAAAAGTCGCGCGCATTCGCGCGTCTGCGCATGAACAACGCTGATTGGCGCGCGCGCATTCTCGCGTATATATGCGCCCACTAGCGAACCTACGCGCCATCGATTCATCGACCCATTACTACACGTAAAGGAGCGTATTCTAGCGAATACGCGCACATTCGTGCGGCTTCGCTTAAGTTGTAAAAAATTTGACGCTTCGATGCGCTTCGACTCTGCGCTAGTATAAATTGACCCTTATTTTCTTTTTTTTTTGCTTGTCTTCACAGTTTAACTTCATATTCAGGTCTGTTCTCAGCCTAACTCGTCCTAACAGATTTTCACAGCAAATGGAATGTCATGAACATTGTAAACTAAACGAAGCGATGTCCGGCGCATCCATTTGAAAATTTCGTCCTTATTCTGGTTTCAATTAATTTGGTTTGTTCGTTTAAAAATGTTCCTGGATTCTCGCGAAAAAGAAGGGTGTAATTTAACCTAATATAAACTTAAAGGAGTGGTTCGATATGAATCGGTTTATTTAATTAAAAGGTAGGGAGGTTATCTAGAAATAGTTCTTAAAAATTTGAAATATGTCTAACAACTGCCTTCCATACTGTTTAACTGCCAATAATATTACACTACTACAACAAAATTTAACAATATATTTAAAAAAACATGCTTTATACTGTTTATACTGGTTTTTCTATAATCTAGAAATTTATTTATATTTGCCACGCATCTGTCTTTCGGCCACAGGCGAGTCACATGAGTATTTCATTATGCGTTGTTCATACAATTTGACCCTTGATATGAACGTCTAAGAATTCCGTTTCTCAAAGTAGGCAACCTAAAACAAACGAGATCTAATTAATAGAAACCAACTAACTAACTAAACTAAATCTAAACATCTAATAATACACTGTCAAACACCTATTTAATAAATAAATAATATATATTAATTAATTTTAAAGCCCTATAAAGTTCAGAATACCTCCCAGTTATATCCATTCCTGTGAATTTAATTCACCCTTAATGAGTGAACAGTCATGAACGCGTGTTTAAGTGGCGCTTTGTGATCCAACTAGTGGTTTTCATTGAGACTAGGATTACTGAGTTACTGGGTTACTGGGAATCCAGTAAATAAACGCCGTCCTTTAACCAGTGGATTATGTTTAGTAAATAGATTACTAGGTAAATATTTAGGTGCGTTTCGAGTTCAATCAAGTGAATAGAAACACTAACAAGATTAAAAGTAGCCTTCTTCAATACATAGTATGAAATAAAGTCCCGCCCCTTTCCACCTGCTTGTATATTCATGTGAATGTATATTCATATACCCGATGTACCTATGTATCCTGCCCCCCAGACAAGTGCAATTGCAGAATAGATAGCGAAACGAAAACGATTGTCAAATGTATGGAGATGTCAAATTGTTTAGCGAAAGCTTATGTCAATTCCATACATTTGACAATCTATTCGTTTTCGTTTTCTATTCCACAATGCCACTTGGCTAGGCCCTCTTAAATCTTTAAACGCAACGCAACAGATTTTGATGTGGTTTTAAATCGATAGTGTAACTCAATAGAAAGGTTTATATGTAAAATACATGCATAATATAGTAAAAGAATCTACTATATAAGAAAGTCGTGTTAGTTACACATTTTATAACTCAAGAACGGCAGGACCGATTTGACTGAAAATTGGTGGGGAAGTAGCTTTGGACCAGGGAACGGACATGTACTTTTTATCTTCTTTTTTTGTAACCAAAAATCTGATATAACGCGGGTGAAACCGCGTGGGACAGCTATTATTTTATATTATAATAGTGTATTTCAAATTTTATAACACACGTGCAAAGCCGGGGCGGGCCTAATGTGTTAGCAGTGTTTTGCGGTTCCACCAACGTTATGCTGGGAACTAGCTAATGCCTGGGATTTTGTTTGCATAAAATTCAGTTCAAAAATCTATACAAAAGATCGAGTGTAATTCTAGTAAATTTTTTTTTATTGCAGTCGAATCCTAATAAATAAAATAGATATTTCCCTGTGAACATACTTTTTTGAAGTCACTAAAGTTATGAAAGTTATTTAAACGTAAGCATTTTTTTCCAATAGTTGATCCTGGTTTTTGGTAAAACTAATATACTTGCTTGCCAGTGCTTCTTTGACTTACTTGTCTGTGTATCATTAGGGTTCAATATATCGTCGAAACACCACTTTGTCTGAATACAGAACTAATCACGTTCAGCAAATATTATCCCGGAGCGAGCAAAGTTTGAGTTCCGTACTATTGCGGTGTGGTCGTATCCCTTATTAGTATTCAGTCTATAACCTTTATAGTCCAAGAGTGTCGAGTCTAGAGAACGACGCTATTTATGAAAAAAAAAACTTTATTACGAAAAGAAAACCGCCTTCAAAGATTCAAAAAAGAAAAATAACTTGAATTTAGAAGCGTCTTGAGGTTTTTGGCAGTTCTGAAAATACCCTACTTTTTTGAAGATGGTTGAAATTACCCGAGGACAGAAAAAAGTCAACCATAACTTCAGCCTGACGCTTAATAAGCAATGTCTGACAATAAACAATGATGGTCTTGGTTAAATATTTTACAGCGTATCTGGTGAGTCAAGGACCGTCATATTGAAGCTGACATTCATATACCAAAAATGTAAAAAAAAACACAATACTTTAAAATCATAATAAATCATAAAATCATATTTATTTTGTAAGTAAATATGTTATTAACATAACACTCTTACACGTTAATATTTTGTTTTTTTTTATTTATTTTAAGCGAACGATGGGGCCGGTGTTTCGTAGCTGTACTGCTCTGAGAAGAAACATCCGAAACAAACTCAGAGGGCTTTAATAATAGTTAAATAATATAGTTATATATTTAATAGTTTCATCGAAAGGAGAGCGGATCATACCTTCCTCACTCTTATCATAGAAGAACCGATACAACCGCAAGAACAAGGGTGCTCTTTTTAAGATTTTGAGAACCTTATTGCAATTTTACAAATTTAAGCATTTATTATCGCCTCTTTGAATATGTTGCTCGTCTCACCAGTTATGGGGTTTTATATTTGCTTAACTTTGCTTAACACAAGATAAAATACCCATTTATGATTTAAGCAACATTGAATTGACGTATGAGTGGGATCTCTTGGATCTTAGTCCATGACTAAACTGCATGAATCACTAGCAATGAGTAAATTAAGTAGAGTGCCATTTTAAGCGAATTTTTATTCGTTTCCTCATACTTGTACTGAGAGAAGACTAGAATACTTACTCTATGAAAGTAGTTTTATTATTAGGTGCAAACTAGCATACAAGATGGCTATCATTTGAGCTGATAAGTACAGAGTTGTTTATTTTCGACTTGAAAATACGTTTAATCGTCATCATCATCAGCCGATAGTCGTCCACTGCTGGACAAAGGCTTCGCCCAAAGATCTTTACATGCATCGGTCCTGCGCCACCCGTAGTCAATGGGACCTGGCGATCTATATAGGCACATATTATAATAAATCAGTAGGAAGTTCGTGTATATACTGTACATAAAATGTGTTTATCACTAAGAGTGTTAACGATCAGATAACAAAAAAAAAATTATATATTTTTTATCTGTAATAGTCTGTATGTAATATTTTGTTCGAAACTTCGAAACGGATTTTATCGCGATTTTCACTAATAGTTAAAATTAATACAAACTTATAGGTTTTATTTTATTAAAATGAAATGTCAGCAAAAAAAGTTATCGTCATTCGTCATTATAGGATAAAGTGTTAAACGCCTGTCCAACTATACATAGCAATATGTGACCTCCAGTGGCATTTACTCTTTCGTACAATGATTTTGAACCGAACTTTATGCGGACGTAGTCACGTGTACGAACTAGTCTATTATATTTTAGTTTAAATATTTTATTCTAGGTACTTTAATAAAATATTAAAGTACCTAGAATAAAATATTTGGATGGCACGGTGTCACAATGGGAAACGAAGAGCTGTTGTGATGCATTACTATTTACGTACCTATAATTTCATGTCACATAAAAATTACTTTACATTATTCCTGTAGTTACGCAACTTACTTGCCCGTTGAAAATTATCATAACAATACATTTTCAGGGGCTTAAGCGTCATCCATTTTACGGAGACTATAAAATTATGGTCGCCGACCCATCTCAAGCCGGTCAGAGTGACACCAAAAGCTTCTTTACGAGATTTATAAACACCCTATTGTGACACTATCGTTAAAGAACTGTTGAGGGTCACAAAGATGTATTGTATGTATTTATACATTTTGAGTGTTCCAGTTTTACTTACTTTCATTAAATATTTTTTAATACAATGTGGTGTAGGTATAAAACGCCTCAACTAGTTATGCCTTTGGAGTAAAGAAAGAATAATAACTGCGCGCTTGCGAAAGACAACCAATGCTCGCAAAGCGAATCCGTACTAATATTATAAATGCGAAAGTAAATCTGTCTGTCTGTCTTTCTGTCTGTCTGTCTATCTGTCTGTCTCTTCTTCACGCCTAAACCGCTGAACCGATTTAAATAAAATTTGGTTCAGATAATAGTCTGGGACCCGAGAAAGGACATAGGATAGTTTTCTTCCCGCGGGTCGCGGGCCAAAAACTAGTTTGTAATATAGAGGACTAACCAAGGACCTCACATAGCATGTGTGAAATCGCGGGTACAGCTAGTACACTCTAAGGTCACAATACAAATTAAGTTTTTGAGCTCCCAAATTAAAATTGGCGCGCTTTCGTAAGATACTAATGCTTGCAAGCGAATGCTCTCAAACCGAATGCTCGCAGCGAGTACAGTCCCTCAAAGGAACAATATCTATCAAATTCATTTATGATTAATCTGAACCGAATAATGAAATTGAAATTCAATATTGAAATAATTGATTTTCAATCGAATTTACTGTAGACAATATTGGGAGTTGGGTCTCACCGCTCTATAAACTAGTTTTGGTGGCTATGATTCCAATAATGGTATCAGAATACTTTAAACTTTCGCGTTGCATATTAATATTTTACGGGATTTAAACTATACAACTAACTAAAGGTACGTGCGCGTTAAATCCCGTTAAACAGTAAAATAATCGTATCAGAAGTAGAATTATTATAACCTGTTTATATAAAATGTATAGTTTACAGAATTATTAAAACTAATGACCCACCAATGGTTAACAGGGGGCGTACCACAAGCCCTTATAGCAGTATTACTTTGATATTACTTTCAGTTGGAAAGAGACGGCGCTAAACAACGTGTCTAACGCTGTCACTTGCACACTCCTGAACAGGAAAAAAAAACAATCTTACTTTAAACGTCATGGTAAGGGGGCTGTTACTGTTACACAACTGTCGAACGTCAAGTGCACGATAGAGACGGAACATGGCTAAGTCGTAGTGCTTAGTAGCGTCTATTTATCTCGCCATAAGTGTGCGTAATTTTCGTAGAAAAGGGGGTACAACGTTTAGGTTTTAAAAATCTTTTTAATTATTTTTAAAAATACCTAGAAAGATTTGAGGTAGGTCTTTGTCCAGCAATGGGAAAAAACCAACTCATTAACTGTATTAACAGTAATTATATTGTGTACATAACAATAGTAGCAGTTGATAATTGATAATACATTAGGTATTCTAAATTACTAAGTAGTAATCTAATTTTCATTATAACAAATCCGAACAAAATGAACTCATTAAGGATATTAATTACGCATTTCTTTGAACAAAGGCAGCGATAATAGGTTTCACGAAAACAAAATATTTTTTGGGATATTTCGAGTTCCACATTGGTAGTTGCGATTATCACTATTATTTAAAATTAAAACGAGTCGTAGATATCACACTAGAGTTTTGTACTATGATCAGCATACATTATTAAGAATGAGCACAAACGAGAACTGAAAAGTAGAAAAAAGGTTCAAGACAGAGGGACCCTTGGAACGGGAACATAGAAACTTTATGTATGTTTACATGTAGAAGCACCAAAAAGAAAATGTAACCAAGACTTTGTAAAACATGATATTTTTAAAAGAGTGTCCGTGGAGTTTCTTGCCTGTTCTTCTCCATAAAGATCTACGTTTTGGAACAGGCAATTAGCGTCACTTTTTCTGACTAACAGACCGACCGACTCTTTGACAATTCATAAGTATCTGTAAATGGTCTAAGTGAAATAAATGCTTTGAAGTTTGAATTTATGGCAGGACTATAAATCCGTCTTTGTTACTTCCTTTAACCATTTATAATATTTATTTTTACTATTTTGTTATTTATTAGCTGTAGCCCGTATCTTCGCCTGAATGGATATTTAAACTCTTTACAAAGAACATACCCTAAAATTGCATGACCAGCATTTGGACTGCGCGTTTATAACCCAGTCAGTCAGTTTACCACATTTCATTAAACAAATTTCTTTTAATTGTACTCAATCTTCTCATTATTCGTCTACTAGCTTTTTCCGCGACTTTGTCCGCGTGGAATAATGGTTCCCGTTCCCGGGGGATTTTTGGGATGAAAACTATCCTATGTCCTTTCTTGGGTCCCAGACCCAAATTTCATTCAAATCGGTTCAATGGGCGTGAAGAAGAGACAGACAGACAGAGTTACTTTTACATTTATAATATTAGTATGGATACTATTCGAAAGAAAAATCCTAATATACTCCCTTCTTTGGCCTCCATTTTTAATTCTAGCCAAAACTATTCTTTTTTCAAACTAAGTAACCTACAGTTAAGGTCACTGGCATAATGAGATATAATTATTATGGCACAGCTTCCTTCAAATGAGACATGTCTTTTATCAGTAACGGAAACTGATATACTTGTACAATGGAATGTTTCATTTTATACCATTATTTTATTGTGTTGGAAGTCCTGTCTAATGCTTATGGGTTATTTTACGAATCTAATGAAATATGGCCCTTATATATATATGAAACTAGCATTCACCCGCAGCTTCGCCCGCGAAAATCTCGACCTTCCATTCCCTATTTTACCACTTTAAGGGGCGAATTTTTAAGCAAGTGGATACTTATTTTCACAAAAAACACATAATACAAGTTTCATGTCTCTAGGGCCAGTGTTTATGCGTTGATATATCAAGAGTCAGTCAATCAGTCAGTCAGTTTTCACTAAAAACAGAGTGATTCTTAAGGAGTACTTAAATCTTACATTGTAAAACATGAAACAAAAGTTTGAAGAATATAAAATTAATATATTGTGATATATAATGTAAAAGCAAACACATTATTTTTAACTAGCTTTTGCCCGCGACTTCGTTTCCGTTCCCCGGGGATTTTCGGGATAAAAACTATCCTATGTCCTTTCTCGGATCCCAGACTATATCTGTACCAAATTTCATTCAAATCGGTTCTGTGGTTTAGGCGTGAAGAAAAGACAGACAGACAGACAGTTACTTTCGCATTTTTTATATTAGTATGGATTAAAACATAATTTAGATTGGATGAAAATTAAAGATAAAGTCTACTAAAAAACATCCTTTGTTTTCGAGTAATTAGCCGGTCCAATAAGTGATTAGTCACCATAGATTAAGGCACAATGCCTCAGTAAAACAGACTAATGCACTTCAAATTATACAAACGTATTAGTCATCGGTATTACCTATGCTTTTTGGCTGTGCGCCCTGGCACTACGCGTCAATCAATGAACTTATTCTCCTGGAACTACGGCCAATTAGGCCGTAGTGTCATCAGCAAAGTAGGCTGATGACACAATTAGGCCGTATGAGGAATTCCGAAGTTATAGAGCTAAAAAAGTGGAAGTGAGAAGAAACCTGACGCTTGCCAAATTCGTATTTAGTGTGTTCAGAGGGAAAGTTTACAACCCAGAGGTACTGGAGTCAATAAAATTGCTCATCCCCAATACCAGGCTACGTCAGGCTCCTAGAAATAGCCTGTTTGAAGTCTCAGTAGCCCGTAATAACATATTAAAACATGCACCGGTGGTTAAGGCAATCAAATTGATTAATGTTATCTCACAAGAATTAGATGTTTTTAGTTGTACATTGGCGGAATTCGAAAGGACGACACTTTCCTATTTGTCAAGATAGAAGTGTCACGTTAAGAGTTTTTTTGTTGTTGTTTGATTGTCGAATTAGGTTAGCCTGTAAGGACAATTTGTCACAACAAATAAATAAAAAACGAAGTAAATGATGTGATGTGTTTATGTTGTCATAAAATTTTAATATGAAATCAATTTTACAGTGATTAATTTTATGAATGACGTTATTGTTTACTAATTTGATTATGATACATCAAAATAGCATGTCCTTTATGTGATAACAAGGTCAGTACGAACGAGTCTGAATTATAATTTTAGTAAACTCCAGCCCTGAAGTTTGCAACTGCAGCTAACAAAAGAGTTGCTAACCACGAAACCAATTTTTATACACGTGTAAGACCCGTCACTAGTCGGGGTTGCGGAATGTTTATAATAGTTACCTACCGTGACCCTGGAACATAAAGGGCAATCGAAGGAACATGAGTGGGTTTTAGTCTGTAAGAGTCTGACACGCCCTCCCGCCGCACCCAGGACGGGAGCAGTCATTGGATGATTTCCCACTCACCAAAAAAAAAAGGACCCGTCACTAGCTAAAATACCTATTTTTTAATAAAAAAAGGCATCTTAATATTCTGATCAGCCGTTTAACCTTTTGACAACCATCCGACAACCGGCTGTCGGGCTGCTATTATCTTTCTATTGTGTCTCAAATCACGTGTGTTCGAAGGATTAAGAGCTACGATGACACAGACGTTTAGAGAAACAAATATACGGATAAACACACACACAGCGGTCAAACTAATGAAAACACTATTTTTGCGTTGGGGGTCAAAAATCGGGTACTTAGTCTGAACGGCCCAAATCGAAAGGACCGCGGGCCATTCGACCGTAAACAAAAATCGCCTACGTTCTAAAAGACCGGTGATAAAAACTGCTAAACAAATTCAGTGTCAAAACCTACATCAAGTACATTCGGGTGCAAAAGTTAAAAAGTTGAAATAATAGTTTGTTTTTTTTTTTCTTAGATTCGTATTATTTTCCTTAGAAAAACAATTAACAATAATATAAAATGTTTACAAAATATAAAAAATAAAACACAAATACCTAAGCAATAAGATTCAGTAAATAATCTGTCTTATTTTAAAGAAACAAATCAACAAACTATAAAAAACTACATTTAAACAACAAGGCTCATTGGTAGAGCTAGCTACCTGAAGTCGTGCCAACCGGTTATGAAAATGTATTCTGTTTATTTAGGTGATTTCAAATAATTAAATAGTTAAAATTCATAAATTTAGCTACTATTACAATGTAAGCGACTGTACCTTTAAATTAATTTGTAAATTATTTTATTACTAGCTTCTGCCCACGGCTTCGCTCGCGTTAGAAAGAGACAAAAAGTAGCCTATGTTACTCTCCATCCCTTCAACTATCTCCACTTAAAAAATCACGTCAATCCGTCGCTCCGTTTTGCCGTGAAAGAAAGACAAACAGACAGACAGACAGACAGACAGACAGACAGACAGACACACTTTCCCATTTATAATATTAGTATGGATATTATTACCGGTCCTTTGAAACGTAGATGATTTTTGTTTACGGTCGAAGGGCCCGCGGTCCTTTCGATTTGGGCCGTTCAGACTAAGTACCCCAAAAATCATTCTTGACTTCGACAATTAGTCATCTGCCGATCAGAAAGATTTCTCAGTAACTATCTACATAACTCGCGCAGTAACCATTTTCAGATTTACCCAAAAAAGCACCAAATTCGATAACAGATAACTGAATGTCAAAATAACTATTACAAAATTTTGTATTATTTGCACGGGCAAAAAACAAACTTATTTCATGGCAATAAAGTTTAAATTAGCTTAGCTCTTGTATTGCTAAGAATGCTCTATAGTGGTGGGGTTGGTCTGATAAACAATTGTTTGTGTTTACTATTCACTCGTTGAAACGATGTCGAGCTAATTACATCGTGATTTATTGAAATTATTATTTAGTACATAATGCAATATAATTTTTCTTTACTTATAATAATTGTAGAGGAGTGATCTGACCTAAAATGTGATATATTGTGTGTTATGTTATTAAGTTTTAGTTTATTTAAAAAGACAATAATTTTATACTTTATTATTTTTTATTTCATTTTAAGTGCAGTTTCAGTGATTAGTGTAATACGAATGAACAATTAGTATGTTTTAGTGAAATACTAACAAGTAAGTTGTCTAAGTATTTATTTGTCTCTCTCTTCGTGTTATGTTATCTTTAGTTACTGCATCGCTCTTGAGGGAGATAGCGTGATGTTGTACAGCCAGAGTTACTCGCAAAAAGTAGTTGAATATTGTTAAAAAAATGTTATTTTTTTTTTGTTTTCAAGTTTATCCTTTAAATACCAACAATCAAATCTTTCCTCTTTAAAATATTATTACTAGCTTTTGCCCGCGGTTGAAATTTCGAAAAACTTTTTCACAAATAACATACCCTCCAAGTTTCATGTCTCTAGGGCCCGTATTAATAAACGTTACTCAGATCAAAACTCGTACTTGATGCCCAGCTTAAGATCTTGTTCGTATTAATAAACGAGTTTAATTATGAGCTCAAGTTCCGGATTAAGTGTACGTCATCAGCTGAGTGTAGACTGATTAATAAACGAAACTCCACACTTAAGTATTGTACTCATATGACGTATTCGTTCACATGAAGTATAGCTGATCTTGGTAACAGATGCGTTTATTAATTAGCGACGATCTTGAGCTCCTGTCATCGCAATATTCTGGTATCAAATGATATCACTAGGACCAGCGGTTTGAGCTTTGCCTTGATATATCAAAAGTCAGTCAGTCAGTCAGTTCACCATTTTGTATACTTTATAATACATTAATATAGATAATTTCATGAAACTACATGAACATACTGTAACGATTTTTTGTGTCCCTTATTTTAACATAATATTTATTTTCTTTTTAACCAACTTCGAAAAGGAGGAGTTTTGTATGTTTGTTACGCGATATCTCCGTCAATTGTAAACGGATTTTGGTGGTTCTTTTTTTGTTTGATAAGTCATGATTCAGAGGTGGTCCCATATAAATTTTGCGGCGATCGGTTTTGTGCTTCTCGAAAAGTTCATCAAGAACAAAAAAAAACTACGAAATATACATTGATGATATGTGCGTTGCTTCAAAATTCTATTTTCGTTTTATAAGATTGTAAGTAGTTTTATTTTGAAAATAAATTACTTTGAAAGATACTGTAATACACAGTCAGACATTGGGACTCGACACTAAAGAGTGAGAAATAAAAAAGTATTTTTCTTTCTGTGTCGATCTCCATTTTGTTAATTGTGATAAAATAACTATACGATACATTATCATGTTACGTGTTATCAGTTCTGACTATATCTTACTAAGGAAAATGATGACTAATATCAGCAGCTGTTAATTTCATAATCTTTGCGACTCAAACTTTTAACAACGAACAAACGCATTGTATTTTACTTGGTTGACCCTATAATATCCTACTCACTGATTTTATGAGACGAATCTCATAGAGAACTAACAATATACAACCCGTTATAAGCCGTATAACTTATCTGCGCACCTCGGAAATGCGACCCCTCTCCCGCTTCCCCGCGCGGCGCCCCGTGTTCGCCTCGTTCGTTTAGTAGCGATAGCATTCCGACAGCGTTACGTCACAGCGCGAGGTGCACAGCTAATTCGTACGGGTAGTAAATGCATTCTCTATTCTTTCAATTTCATAATCCGAGAGCGCAAATCCCACTGTTTTAAGTTCCTTTCAAGTCACAGCAACAAATGATATTTAATTTGTTTTTTTAAAAGACGAGGCGTTTGAAATGTCAGTAGTATATTTATAGATTGCGTAGGTATCAATCAATCAATCAATCAAAAATGTTTATTTGCTAACATACGGTGCAAAGGGTGTTACAGAGCATTTTTTTCAGCGTATCCTGCCATATATGGCGTGCAAATTTTTTATTAAAATTACATTATCAAGATTCTATCTACTTATCTTCTAAATAACCCTTAATACTATAGTAATTTTTAGATGTCAAAAGTTTAAAGAGCATTTTCTTAAATAATGTCAAAGGTAATTCTTGTAACCTATTTGGTAATTTATTATAAATTGTTATAGACATACAATAAACATTTTTCTTAAATAATTTTAATTAGTTAAGAAACTAATTAAAATTATTTAAGAAAAATGTTTATTGTATGTGTAGGGCACGAAAATGTATCAAAAATAATTGTTACATAAATATTAAAATATATAATTCTTTTAATAGTAGAGTAGAGTCAGCGGTATGTATAGTGTGAACTTGAGATATTTGACTCAGCTGTCTAGCCGGCGCATTTTTTGTTATCTGCATTTATCAAAAAATATTAATAATTAAGTTATTACCAGTGTGACAAAAATAACAGATACAAAATGGAGTCGTCTTACGAGGAAATTATTTTATCTGTACTAATGTCCTGATTTTCAAGACATTGCTTAAGTACAACAAAAAATAATAAAGTAAAACAACTTCCAATATTATTATTTATTACCCGTTTCTGTTAAAAAAAGTTTTGTTTAAAAAAACGATAAACCTTTATTTTTTTCGTTTGATTGATGTAAGTAAGAGCGGAAGCTTATGTAATTTATGTACTAGCTTTAATAATAATAAGTAAACGTAATGATAAAAAAAAATCAATTCTATACCTATTACTTACATCTATTTTTAGCTCTTGTTTATAAGTTTTGAAAAGCATTTTTATTTAGAAAAGCTTTATAACATCATTTACGACTTACGAAAGCAGAGCAGTAACGAAATACTTGAGTGACAACGTATGAAGGCTTCACTGGTTCATGGTAATGTTTACCGTAAACTGGGAGGTTCTATCTGTGCAAATATACCTGGTGCAAAATGCACTTTGTATAAACACCTCCTGTGTTAAGCAAAGTGCCTTTTGAAACTGCAAAACTTTTAAGTAGTTTGTTATAAAACTCGTAAATAATCATATAAAAATACGATACTTGGTCAACAATAAATTATACTTGTTACTTTCTAATTTTTACTGTTTTTCACGTTAACACTCATAAACTTCGTATGCTTTGGATCTTTAAAATTATCGTTTGTGTTTGTTTGTGTATGTGACCGCGCAGTCAAAGGATGGTTACAGACTAACCATGTGTAAATAAGGTTTTTGTTTCAAATACACAGAACATCTAGGTATACCCTAACGGGAAGAACGACAACTCCATACAAAATTATTGCCTACACGAGAGCACACTAGCGCTCCAGTTTATGCCATGAGAAACTCGTGAGGCGCGGGAATTTTGAATGGATAGGCGTCTAGTGAACCTACTATAATTTCTTAGTTTTGTATGTATCCCTTGTAATGCATAATCTTTAAATAAACTGCAAAATGAGAATGCCTTACTCCTATTTTGCAGTTTATTTAACGATTATGCATTACCTAGGTATGATACATATTCGTATAAAAAACCGGCCAAGAGCGTGTCGGGCCACGCTCAATGTAGGGTTCCGTAGTTTCCCGTCCGTCACAATAAGTGTACCTACTTATAAGTTTAAAAAAAAGCTATTTGTTACGTTGACATACTAAGTACGCAAAAATTATTTTGTACAACCTTTTTGTCTTTTTTGTACAAAAACTGTTCTTTCTATCAAGTTCAAAATAATTTTCCTAGAAAGTCCTCGTAAAGTTCAACTTTCCAGATTTTTTTCATATTTTTTAAACCTACGGGTCAAAAGTTAGAGGGGGGGGGGACGCTTTGATTTTTCCTTTTGGAGCGATTATTTCCGAAATTATTGACATTATCAAAAAATGATTTTAGTAAACCCCTATTCATTTTTAAATACCTATCCAACAATATATCACACGTCAGGGTTGTAATTAAAAAAAAAACCACTTCCCTGTTTACATATAGGGGGGCTACCCTAATAAAACGTTTTTTTCCAATTTTTATTTTCGCACTTTGCCGGCGTCATTGATATACATATTGGTACCAAATTTCAGCTTTCTAGTGCTAACGGTTACAGAGATTAAGCGAGGACGGACGGACAGACATGGCGAAACTATAAGGGTTCCTAGTTGACTACGGAACCCTAAAAACTAGCTGTAGTGGGAATACAATAAATAAAACAAAGTTTCTATACATGTTTCAATAAATTTATTTACTTTTTCATAGCTTTTTTGGAGACTTCTTCAACAAATTCCTACAAAATATAACACGAAAGCGTTAATAAAGAACAAATAAAGTGAGTTTCTGTTTCGTAATCACTGAAAGCGTCCATATCACACAAATAACAATCTACCTTGCTTGTGAACACAGAAAGCATCAATTTCGCACTGTAGAGTCAAGATCACGTAGTGATTAAAGCAAATATTCACAGATAATAATGTAGAACTAGCACTAAACATGATAATAAAACAAACAACCACAAGAAAACGTAAAAGATTATCAACAATCGGCCGCCATACTGGAAATAATGTGTTGCCATTTTATAAAAAAAAACTTCATAATTAATAATTGTTAGGTTCTTAGTTTTACCTTTTATTCAGCTTTTAATACAATTGGAACACTAAATATGGATTGTAAGTGGCTAAAACTATTATTTTATAAAATATTAATGAACCTTGAAATGAACACAACTAATTATACCCAATTTGCAACTACCAAAATAATAACTATCTATTCATTCAGGCATATGGCATCACTGTGATATTGTCATTCCTTTTTTTTATAGAGCGCTATCTCGTTTTCGCAAATCGTGCCATTGTAGGCATTGATCTCTAAGGAAGCTGACCCACCTATTTTCTTATTGATTCGGGCCGAAAATCACTAACATAATTGCCTCTTGATTGACTTTCCTTTTCGCTTGTGAGACGCGAGACCTAGTAGACGTGTACTTTGCATTTATTAATAATGTCATATTAGTAAAACAATAATATTATAAAATTATCTGCGGCGTCAGTTCAAAAAGTAAAGTGTGTCGCGTGTGTTTTTATTAACTTGTATGTATTGTGCAATATGAACTAAATATCCTATAGACTTAGTATACTTATGGCTAATCAAGAAGGTAGCCCTTTCGGGCGTAGCCAACTTTTACGACGCAGTCCTCCGCCGACGCCAACCCGGCCTGAACCAGTTCGACCTCGGGAGCAAACACCACCTCGCGCTCAATCCGTGCAGTCTGATGAGCTACCAGAGGAAGTAAAATCTACGCCAGAGATCCAGAAATGGATGGGGTCAATTGACGGTATTCTGACTGAGGTTTGCACTATAGTTTCTGAGGGGAAAATGAACAGTGATCAAAAGCTCCGTGTCTCCGCCCTTTGCCGCAAAGTCTCCAATGGGACATCTCAGATGGCCATCCTCTACCAAGCGCTGAAGCAAAAAACTATACAAGCGCACTGCACAATAAAGCACTTACAGGAACAGCTGGAATGCGCTGAATCTGTTAAGCTTATCAAAGAGGCGGTAATTAACAAATTAACACCTTCAGACACTACCTCTTCTTCTTACGCTAGCGTGGTCAGGAAAAGCTCCGAAAACTTCATTCGCCCTGCAAATCTGAGTTCTGTGGCCATCTACCCTTGCGACAAAACAAAATCTAGCGAAGACACGAAGTCACTTGTGCAGAAAATCATATCGCCTGAAGAGCTGAAGCTACATGTCCGTGGCCTAAAGAAAGTTAAAAACGGGGGTGTTATTATTAGCACCGAAAGCAAAGGCGATATTGACAAGTTAAAGAGTTCCACAAAGCTGGTATCATCAGGCCTCACAGTTGAAGAAACACCAAAACGGCGACCTAGAATTGCTGTCGTTGGAGTTCCAGTAGCACTGACTGAAAGGGAAGTATTTGATTGCATTTACGAGCAGAACCTTTCAGGAAAATTGGTGAATACTACTCGTGAGTCCTTCCTGGCTACTGTCAAACTGAGCCATAAGTCGGGTAAGAAGGGACTTTCTACCTGCAATTATATATTAGAAGTACCTGCCACCGTCAGGAAAGTTTTAATTAACCAAGGACGGATCTTTATTAATTGGACATCATGCCCCGTGAAGGACTTCACAATAGTCACTAGATGCTTCAATTGCCATCAGTTCGGCCACGCAGCCAAGTTTTGCCGAGAAACCAGTCCGACTTGCAACCACTGTGGAGTGACTGGTCATTCCCACAAGGAGTGCAGCAGTAAATCTTCTCCACCACAATGTGCGACGTGCAAGCGTTTTAAGAGGAAGTGTGATCATCAGACCGGTGACGTAGACTGTCCGGCGCGTAAATACGCCGAAGTTAACTATATAAATTCAATAGACTATGAAGGCGCCTAAGAGCGCCCACGAATAGTTTATTTAGTTGCACTTAGTTACAGGTACTTATAGTTAGTTTATTTTTACTATCTCAATTGTTAGTTGTAATGACCAGTCAGCTAATAGCTGATTTAGATGTATTTTCTGTGTCTGAAGCAAATACTTGTATTGTTGAGGACTGTAAACTCCTTCTTCCTTCTGGGGGAAATACGCTTACGCTGCTTACACAAAATATTCGTAGTATAAATCGCAATATGGATGGGTTTAATGTTCTGTTACGAAGTCTTGACATTAGCTGTGACATTATTGTCTTAACCGAATGTTGGCTATCTGCTCAGACAGCCGTTTTACCTTCCCTTGACGGCTACTGCACTCACAAAACAACTTCAAACATGAATCAAAATGATGGTGTAGTGGCATACATCAAAAACAACTTGAAAGTACTCGTAGAGGAGCCCAAAGTTCTAGACAGTAACTGTCTAATAATTAAAATATGTCCGGATACTGTAATTATGGCCATTTACAGGCCACCATCACAAAATATTGATAGATTTTTGGATTTCCTTGATGTAAATCTAAAACATCTATCAGCTTTTAAGAATATTATTGTCATGGGTGATATAAATATTAACATTGCTTCCGGGAGATCAGATGCACATGTTCATAGTTACTTAAATATTCTCTCATTTCATGGCCTTTTACCAACCCATAGTTATCCCACGCACCAGAGCGGGTCATGTTTAGATCATTTCATCGTAAAAACAAAATACCCAAACAAAACATTGGTCACTAATTCTTCGCTCACGGATCATCAAGCTATTTTACTAACAATACAAAAATCTTTACCTAGAATAAACTGCATGCGTAGCTGTACAAAAATTAATATGACTAATCTTGAACGTGACATTTGCGGTATTGACTTTGACCCTGTTTACAAAACTAATGATGCAAATATTTCATTACAGTATTTCATACATTCGGTGCAACATGCAATAAGCAAAAATACAGTTACCAAAACTATGTCTAGACGGTATGATCCTATTAAACCGTGGATCACTCCTGGTCTCGTTCGCTGTATACGACATAGGGATAAACTACACCAAAAATCGAAACTAGATCCTGATAATGAAATACTTTCTGTCTCATACAAAAGGTATAGAAATTTTTGCAATAATCTTTTAAAAAAACTTAAAAATCAATATGAGAAGAACGAATTACAGAAGGCAGGCAAAAACAGTAAACTTGTTTGGAAATTTATTAAAACAAATACCTTTCGATCAAAAAATCCTGAACCTCCACTCGAATTACTTTCAACAGATATAAACCCAATCGCAGCCGCAAACAAAGTAAACAATTTTTTTGTTAACGTTGGCAAAAACTTAGCTATAAAATCTTTGAACCAAAATAGTCCTCCCCACCAAATATCGAGTGTGAATAGCCTTATGAAACCATCAAAATCTTTTGTTTTGGTAGATACTGATGTAAATGAAATTTTAAGAATAATAACAGGGTTAAAGGATAACTGCGCCGTGGGTTGGGATAACATTTCTAATAACATTCTAAAAAGGTTTAAACACGTTCTTGCCCCTCCATTAACCCATATTTTCCAGTCATGTTTGTCTAAGAGTGTATTTCCCAAACTGCTTAAAAAAGCAGTAGTTACGCCAGTGTTCAAAGCGGGAGATAAGAACTGCGTTAACAACTATAGACCCATTTCAGTACTAACAGGACTTTCCAAAATTTTAGAAAAAATTATAAATAGCAGATTAATAGACTATCTTGAAGCTAACAAATTACTTTCGAATAATCAATATGGGTTTAGACCTAAAAGATCAACTAACCAAGCAGTTCATGCGCTATCTGAATACATTAGCACGAAACTAGATAAGGGCATGCATTCCATTGGGATCTTTCTGGACCTCGCCAAAGCCTTCGACACAATTTCTGGTTCCATATTACTGCACAAGCTTGAAACACTTGGCATAAGAGGAGAGCAACTTCAATTATTCTCCGATTATCTCAGAGACCGTGAACAATGTGTCAAAATAGGCCAGTACACAAGTTCTGAGATGGAAAACAGTTGTTTCGGAATACCTCAAGGTAGTATTTTGGGGCCCACATTATTTTTAATCTACATCAATGACCTATGTAGTCTAGTCCTTCGTAATGGGCTAATATTATCTTATGCGGATGATACGGCCCTGTTGTTTTCTGCCGAGTCTCAAGCTGAAGCATATGAATATGCCCAAAACGGATTTAATATTGTATCTAATTGGCTACATCAAAATCTTCTAACATTAAATATAGATAAAACTAAGGATATTATATTCTCAATGAGAAACACTAACTTACCGCTTACACATCGTATTATATTCGCACACAATTGCACACATGCTGGCACTGCATGTACTTGCCCTACTTTAGATAAAGCTGACCACATAAAATACCTAGGTATTACGATTGACACAAATCTTAATTTCCGTAAACATATTGAGCTACTGTGCACAAGAGTGCGTAAATTAATATATATTTTTAAGAACCTACGTCACATAGCCGACTATAAGTTAATTAAACAGGTTTATTTGGCTTTGTGTCAATCTGTGCTTACCTACTGTATTACTACATGGGGCGGTGCTGCAAAGACTATTTTACTTCCTCTAGAACGTGCTCAAAGAGCAATTCTAAAGGTGGCAACTTTCCGGCCTTATAGATTTCCCACGCACGAGTTATACAGAGCATGCAAAATACTAACAGTACGTCAACTTTTTATATTGCACATCATACGTCATAAGCACGCTGAGCTTCCTTATAACCCAGTATTTTCGACCAGGAGGAGAAAAGATTTGGTTTGCGCAAACCCACAGACAAGACATGCATTTGCTCATAGATTTTATGCATTTTTAGGGCCTTTTTTGTACAACAAATTAAACAAACTGTTAGATATATATAGCGTTAATTACAGTAAATGCAGTACATTGTTGACGGAATATCTATTAAAACTAAATTACACAGACACAGAGAAACTATTGGAAGTTGTAATATAATTGTAGAATTAGTTCGTAAGTTGTTTTAAAATCTAAAATTATGATGCACCCTAATTATTAGCCTTGCTAAGCGATGACCTGAAACACAGGTTTTGTTAACCTAGCTCAGGAAAGTCGCCAATTATACATTTGTAGGTTTAAAGTTAAATTTTCGGGTAATATTGTTAATTTTAGTTATACACAGTTTCCTGATACTATAGGTTTATTTATTATTTAAGACTTACTTGTGGCGATTAATAACTTTAATGTGTAACTTTATTGTGTATAATAATGATTTAATAAACATTTTTTTTTTTTTTTTTTTTTTTTTTTTTTATTGAAAAGTTTTACAGATTCAAAAATGCGCCTTGTATAATTATTAATTATAGATCCCATAATTTTAAAGGGTAAGAAAGAGTATCAGTGTTACTAACATGTTAAAAAATATTTTTCTTTTTAGATAAGTAGTCAAAATGGCAAAAGAAGCAGTATTTTGTATACCAGTACTACTATTGATACATTTTTCGAAATGTAGCCACGTGTTCCATGAAAACACGAGAATAGTATTTCAACCGGAATATAATGCGGAGTATTTTGGATACTCTACTATCTTGAGTCCTGAAGGGTAAGTACTAGACGTATTTTGAAACAATTTTTTATTATCGGGGTCAGAAAAAGTAGATTTATATAAGGTTATTGACCTAAAAAAGACCTTAAACATAGTTGTTAACTTTTCGAATACTGTTATTAGAGACACAATCCGTACTGTATACTATTATACTATAATATTATATATACTATATATATATACTATATATACTATATAATATTATAAATGCGAAAGTAACTCTGTCTGTCTGTCTGTCTTTCTGTCTGTCTGTCTGTCTGTCTGTCTCTTCTTCACGCCTAAACTACTGAACCGATTTGAATGAAACTTGGTACAGATATAGTCTGGAACCCGAGAAAGGACATAGGATAGTTTTCATCCCGGAAATGCCCCGGGAATGGGAACTATTATTCCACGCAGACGAAGTCGCGGGCAAAAGCTAGTAGAATATTAATAAATAATATGGATATTCCTCTAAAATTTCAGATTATTAAAACATTTTTGTGATATTTTTTTCTGGAATTTTATTACATGAAGCCAGGATAATATGCGACCGTGTGAGCGCTATATTATATAGAAAAATAACTGTATAATACCTTCTATACACTGTAATACTATAAACGCTGTGATATTATCTAATGACCATTAATCTCATCATTTGGCCGGCAAACAGGGACTTTTGTCACCTTATCTTATGTTTTTTTTCTATATTTACAACGCATTTAACCAATCAGAACCAAGTATCCTGGAGTATCATTGAGTGATTGTTAAAACAATACGACTATACCTTAAGGGCACAGGTAGCTCAGTCACTACTTTAATTATAATTATGTTTCTACGTTTTATTTTTTGGAAATTCCGGAACTTACTGAAAAAAGGCATGTCCATGTTTTGATGACCAAAATATCAATCTAGCTACGTCTATAGGCCTCAGCACACATATGGTATCGGAAAGGGATCGTCACCGTATCGCTTTGTGCCGTTAAGAATACAGACAGACATACAGACTTGGTGGAGGACTTTATTTAATTATATAATGGCCTGACTCCAGGACCAACAGCCAGTTTACCATTATACGTATAGATTAATATTCTTTTCTTTCGTTTTCTCGGTACCCAGGCTTCTAGTTGGGGCCCCAAAAGCACAAGGTCCTGATAAAGCTGGCATCAAACCAGGAATGGTCTTCAACTGTTCATTACAGGACCTGGATGTAAAGAATGTCTCTTGTTCTCCTTTGCAGAGGTCTGGCAGAGCAGGTAAATACTTTTTTATTTTATTTTATTTATTAAAATTTATACAAACACCGTACGGAGATTTAATGCCTTAAACCTTAGAAAACACGTGATTCGAGATACAATAGAAAGACAATAGCAGCGCGACAGCCGGCTGTCGCTTTTTTTTGTCGTCGAAAGGTTAATATTTTATAATAATATATCGGTTTAATCGTATTAGAGTTTTTCCATTGCGAACAATCAATTTTTTCCTTGTTATAATATTAATATAGATATACGTACTTATATATTTCTCGTAAAAGGGAAAAGGACATTGCTATGCATCCGTACATTGTTGGCCTAAGAACCGACAGGGAGGTGTTTTAACATTTTGAGTTCTCAATGATATATATATTCGATTGAAACTAAATTAAAACTACGGAAACTTGAGACTTCTAAAAGCCATCAAAATACTTTCGGATTTTGAGGTTATAATTATGCCATTACAAACATACATCATAGATTAAAACAACATGTTTTGCTTCACAAAATGTTTATTTAATAACAACATCATGTCACATCCCAGGTATCATATATTGTTCGACCAATATAATTGCAGTGACAGAAGTCTTTCCAAGACAATGTTTATTATATTCACATGGTATCAGTCTATCCTCAATGCAATTAATTGATGAGAGCGTGCACGATATGGTGGCAATGTAACGCAGAGCACATTCTTCACCAAAGTGACTAACATTTGGTGTTCTACCTATATTCTTGGCTTTCGACAAAGAAGATCATGTGTATGAACCTGAAAAAAGATTGAAATTACTAAACAGCCACCACTAACCATCGCTACCTTTAGTATTTTATATGTGCTGCAAGAGCCTCTAATATAATATATATCGTTTTAACCAGAAAATACTTTTATTTAAAACAACACAAGATATGACGTTATTTTTTACTTTGTTTAATTGTCACCATGGATACGACACTACCTATCATCTTTAACATAAACTTCTTAATGGTCCCACACTAAGCTGGAGTGATGCAGGGTGATTTGATAAATAAGTTTACGAATCGTCAGCATTTCTCGAGACTCGAGAAAAAGAGAGGTTTTACTAACCAATCGAGAAGCAGTCCACTGTTGTATGCAATAAAGAATTTGCTCACCTTCTAGTAACATCTCATCTCATATTTTGTGTAAACTGCGGATCAGAAGCTGATCCGCAGTTTACACAAAATATAGGATCATTTTGGGATTCCATGTTAAATCCGCAAAGTCCGTTTAACCTCTTGACACCCACCGACATGCCAGGTCGTTCTTAGTAGGTCCGTAAATCAGTCAATCACAGCTAGGGGTCGATATTTCAAGATTATATATTATATATTCCAAGTTGTTACTTAAAATCGGAAAGGAATAATAATAAAATTCAAACGAGCACAAACAACAGGATTACCCAGAACCTGGTCAAATGTTGGCATCTGTCAATTCAATTGACGGAAGACAATAGACTAATATGTTGATCTTTTTTTTTTAATAAATGGCTTGCTCATTTCACACAGCACTTTCTGTCGCTTTAATATATTCGTATTAAAACCTTATTCATAGATCAAGCACTGAGAATATTGAGATTTTTAATTTCGCTATACATACTTATTGTAATACTAGGCTGCATGAGCTACGATACCTTAGTCTACTACTAACTTTAAATTAAACAAAAATATCAGACACCGGAGATTGAAACTAAATTGAGTTACTTTTTATAATGTTTTCGAAATTAGCACCTATCCATTATATTGTAATAGTCATAATGCACTTTATAAAAAAAAAATAGTAATTACTGTAAAGGTTTCATGCCAGCCAATTCGTAGGCTATTTTGAGCAATCTCCTTTACATGTTGGTTTTTGAACCTGCATTTCCAATAACATAATTAATTATTTAATTTTCATTTATTTTTAGGTAACAACAAAATAATTCTGTAAACTCCCGTAGCATGAATCATTATTGCAATAAATAAAAACATAACAATAAAATGATTTAATAAATGTGAAAAACAAAAATAATAAAATTGAATAGTTTTATTATTTATTTACTTCAGTTAATTGTCTTTTACCTAAGTACATAATAATGTATCTTTTGTGTTTATTTATAGTACTGATAAGCAGTAAATAACATTTGTATTATACGCCTATTTATGTACAAAAATAAAAGCGAGAGAGCTAATAAAATTGTTATGACGGACAATATTATAGGTATAATTATTTCTTAATACGAACTAATAAAGTACACCGTTTTTGCCCCTATAGCGATTTCTTTGAGTTTTGTTTTGTTTTTGATGGGAAACTTAGTTATAAAGCCCGTCACAGACTCAGCTATGATATATATTAATATGTTCATAGCTTGGCATATTACTATATATTTTCTATACTAATTTTCGCGTGACCGTGCACTCAGCTATAATATATAATTTCTGTGACGTCACCAAGCGATACCGTAATATACATTATTGCATATAGCGAACACTACAACGACCATCAATAATGAAGGCAAAATATATATTTCTCAGTGTGTGGTAGCTTGCTATAATATAATTATATTATAGTACGGTATATTAATATACATTATAGCTAAGTCTGTGACGGGCTTCATGCTATTCAAGATCGAGGTTACAGTTCAATTTTACGTAATTTTTGGTGACATCTATCGGTCAACTTGTGACCTATTTAATCCTTTAACTCGTCGGAATTCACTTTGCGACAATTGTCGGATCCTCCTTTTTTAATTGAGGACGAGGAACTAGGTAGGTACCTATTCATGGTGTCTTTTCAACCATTGCCCCGCACTTAAATTTCTCACTTAATCTGTAAACAAATATGAAGTTAGTTGGTAACGAGGTAATATCAGGCGTCCGTCACTCGCTCAAGGCCACGCGTTTTATGCCTACCGCTTCGCGTATCGTCGACGATACAACGAACACCGGGCTGTCGCGCGCCCGGCTGAGTGCTCGCGCGTCACGGGTACAGCGCTGACTATCAAAATGCCGAAACCACGTAATTATTGCGTGATAATTGTGCAATTCCCCTGTTTCCCAATTCTCCTGTTTCTCTTTTGATTATTTATTAAAATTATTCACGCGGTTTTGGAAATTTTCGACACTAAAATATAATAATCGGGAATTCAAGAAACGAAAAATATGCATCAGTCATTTTATTAAACTAAAAAATATTTGATCAACAAATAAAAAAATAATTGTTATTCTAAAACATTCGTTTTATTACCATTATCGTCATACGTACAACCCTAGTACATTCGCTAGATGACGCAATCGCACGTGGGTCGCGCGGCGGGCAAAGCAATCTCAACTGTCTTTGTGCGTGCTTATGGTACATTTCTCCTCGCAGCAAACAGCTGGTATTATTATTATGATTTTGTAGGTAATTATAGCGTAGGTATTTTCGTTTTTGTATGGGAGTGAAGTATCTGTTACGTAGTAACTATTTATTAATCTGTGGTAATATGTTAGTTAATGGTGCCGATTCTCTTATTGACAAACTAGACTAAATTTAACTTAAATGTATCTTTCTCGTTCCATTTTATTAAGAAAAGGACAGAAGATATATTAGTTAAGTCCTGTCAAATTAAGACACTCCATAGATAATTTAGACGCGATTAAAAACATGGCGACTAAAAATACGTCGATTTACTTCAGGCGCTGTCTAATTTGACAGGATTCAACTAAAATGTATTTTCGACCCTTTTTTTAAGAAATGGAAAGAGAGAGATGCATTTAACTTAAATTTAGTGAAGTTTTTGTACAAGAGAATTAGCACCAGTATTTAGAAGAGTTTATTTTTTTCAGTTTTTTTTTTAATCTAGCAGGCTTGTCCCAATTTTCCCATCAGGCCAAAGCTGTAAGGGTATTTAGGTTTTTTTTGTACGAATATGAGAAGACAGAATTTTTTGGTGTAATTTCAGGTAATGAGAAACTATTCAGTAGGCTGCCTCCAGAGTTCGTGGTAAACGACATGTGGTTCGGCGCAACCATGGCGCTCCTACCCAGTGGAAGATTGTTGGTAAAGTACTTAACAGCCATATCTTTTTACTAATATTATTTTTGTACTACTTGCTTCGGTACTTCGTTCTTTTTTTCGTGTTTGTCCTGTGCCTCTGAAAACTGAATAACAGATGGCCTAGACAAGTGGCATTGTAGAATAGATAGTAGCATATAATAGATTGTCAAATGTATAGGGTTGACATAAACTTGCGCAAAATAATTTGACATCTCCATACATTTGACAATCTATTCTATTCTACCATATTATTATATTCTAAAATGCCACTTGTCTTGGGGGGCTGGTCTTATTTATTGTTTCGAGGCAGATAACACGTTGTTGTCTAGCGTTGAAAAACAGCGTCGTGGTCGCCTGCTGTGTATGGGTCACGGCATTATGCTGAGCGCTAGCCGTTTCGCGCGGTAGTGACGCTACTTAGCTCTTTTAATTTTAATGTTTCTAGTATATAATTTAATTTTGATGTTTCTAGTATATAAGTTTCACCTTGTACCTTCCTATGCGTAAATAACTGTTTTTCATTCTTTCTTTTACTAATATTATAAAGCTGTGGAGTGGTTGAACGCTCCAATCTCAGGAAGTACTGGTTTGAATTGAAAATTCATTTTGTGGTAGAAAGCCCATTTATCAAGGAAGGTAAGCTAAGGGAAGGGAAAGTAAGCTATTTAACATCACGCTATATCATACGGGAGCAGAGTAGTGACCAAAAACGCTAGAGAAGATGCTTAAAACTACTGACTTTGACTTTTTATGAAACCTTACAGTAATATAACTTATATATGTCGCAGTCATCTGGTTGAATCAACTATTTGATTGTATGACTAGCACGTTCATTGAATGACGACATTTAATTGAATGACTAGGCCGAACGTTGATTGAATAAGCGTCACTCAACGTCCAACTAGATAGCTGATTGTAACATAGCCCTCTGAACAGAGCGGACGTAAAATCAGTCAGATGATTGTAATTTAGTTCATTTTTTCCCATTGCGGCGTTAGTAGTCACTAAAACAAATTTGGCGTAAAACAGCTTGCGCAGATAGCTCTGGCTTGATATTTTATTGACTAAATTTAGTTTTTAAGTCACTTATTTGTAATGAAATAGTGTGACAGTATGGATTTATCTATTAATCAATAATTATTATACTATCTTAAGACTTAAAATACTATGTAAAATCATAATAAGATGTGTTATGTCATGTCTTCATTTTTGTTAAGTTACCTTTTATGTTGCGAACCTATGGTCACCCTAAACAAACATTACAAAATCGGTTATATCCCATTCAACGACAATGCTAAATGACGTTCAGTCAAGTCGTTGAACGTTACATTAAACAACTTGGCTAGTTGACCTTTAGTCATTCAATTAAATGTCGTCATTGAATGAAAGCGCTAGTCATACAATCAAATAGCTCATTCAACCAGATGACAGCGACATATACATATACAGAATAATAACACGCTATTTCGTCTATTTCGTCCGTTGATACATCGCCGGTTTTAACACGTAAATAGTCGGCAGGTGAGTAAGTTTGAACAGGCAAAATTGTACGTCAGTCAACGTCTGTGTTGTCGTATATTGTTTGACACGGACCAACCTCAATAGAGGGTTGTGTGGGCAGGAGGCATTATAGCGATCTGACGTCAATGGGGTAGTATCAAATGTACTTTCCGAGGCACGGGGATGTTACGCTAACAGCCAAAGAATGAGCTGCTACTGAGAATAACCTGATTGATTGATTAAAATATAAATACGTAAGAGGAAATTCAGTTTTATACCAGTTATATACTATACCAGTAGAATCCATACTATCCGTACTAATATTACATATAAATGTGAAGGTAAATCTTTTTGTCTGTCTGTCTCTTCTTCATGCCTAAACCACTGAACTGATTTGAAAGAATTTTGGCACAGGTATAGTCTGAGACCTGAGAAAGGACATAGGATAGTTTTTATCCCGGAAATCCCCCGGGAAAGAAAACTTTTATTCCACGCGGACGAAAGCTATTTATCATCATGCTGTAACCCACGTGAGCTGTAACGAAAGACCGCGGAAGACAGTTAGTCTTTTGTACTTTTATTGGCTTAACAACATAATATTATATCAACAGAACATTATTGTCATATTATAGGTTCTGAATAAAACCACAGTACCTAAAAATCTTTAGCCAGTGGTTATGAGTCATCGTCAATCTGTCGCTTTAGGTAGAACATAGGGACTTTTAATCTATTAATAAGTTTTAATATCATAATGAGTCACTACTTCTCGAAAACAATGCGAATAAAGTCTGTAATGTGCGTACGGCCAGAAATAAATTCGCATGGTATTTTGTTTTTTTTTTGTTATAATTATTAAGTACCTATTCAATAATAAACGTGGTAAATAATTATCCATACTAATATTATAAATGGGAAAGTGTGTCTGTCTGTCTGTCTGTCTGTATGTTTGTCTTTCTTTTACGGCAAAACGGAGCGACGAATTGACGTGATTTTTTAAGTGGAGATGGTTGAAAGGATGGAGAGTAACATAGGCTACTTTTTGTCTCTTTCTAACGCAAGCGAAGCCGTGGGCAAAAGCTAGTAATAATATAAAATAAATCTACTATATAAAAATAAGTCGGGTTTTCCTTCCGGACGCTATAACTACAGAACGGACGAACCGATTTTCACGGTTTTGCATTCGTTGGAAAGTATTCGGGCTCCGTGAGGTTTATAACAAAGAAAAAAAAATTCAACAGAAAAGCGGAAAAATCTTAATCCACGCGGATAAAGTCGCGGGCGAAAGCTAGTTTTATATAGATAACATGTTAAACTGACTGACTGTTGATATATCATCGCATGGTCCAACCCGCTGGTCCTAGAGACATGAAACTTGGAGGGTGTGTTCTTTGAAGAAGAGTAGGTAGCCACTAAGAAAGGATTTTTGGACATCTCAACCCAAAAATACTAAAATATGGGTTGGAAGTTTTAAAAATCACGCAGGATCAGCTACGAGCGAAACAATAAATATGAAAAAAGATAAAATAATATCATAGTAATAACCCGAAATGCTTAAAACTCACTATTATTTTAATTATTTTTCAGTGTCAGACTAGAGTGATATTAAACTTTAGTGTATCGAACGATCGTGTATTCTAAAAATTATTTATTTATTTATTATTTACTTCGGCGCCGTCACCTCGTTCTTGGTCAACCAGTGGGCCACCCGCGGTCAACGAGTGAACGCCGAGGCGTCAACGAGTTAACGCCGCTTGGTCCACGAATTTTCATAAAATCAATCGCGGGCAGCGCGCGGCCAACTCGTGGCCCGCGCGTTGTCAACGTAAGGCAGACATTTTTGAGCAGCGAGTTGTCACCGAGTGGCCCACCCGCTGACCGCGCGCGAAGGGCTTATAACCGAGGCGATCCGGTGACGCTACGGAGTTGATATAGTGAGCGCATGCCCATACAAATCCATATAAAGAATAGCTAGCCGCAGAAGGCGAGTCGGTGCGGAGTTGGTGCCAGGTGGCTCTAATGAGCTTTGACCTTTAGGGAGATTTTAACAATCGTGAATCGAACTTTCATTGGTCAATCTCATGTAGTAATTACACAGCGCCAAGTTTAAAAGTAGGTTTGTTGGTCATTTTGCAAATTATAGCGTTCTTGAAATGAGAGGAATATGGCTTATCGCATTGGAAGTGAATGGAATGAAAAATGGAACGAATTTACTCGTATGCTACAATGTTGCATATAGATATTGACGCTCATAAAGTAATGTAATAGTATTATGATCATTATATTCTCAGAAAACATTGATGATGACCAGTAGCTGTCTACTAAAAAAAAAATTGCCAAATAATAAAGTCAAAAACATGTGAGTATAATAAAATTAAAAGCCAAAATCTGAGGCAGTACTACTGGACACGGCTCGCAATGTCAGAAGGTTTCCCCTCTCTGGTGCTATCGCGTCGATAGCTTGGTCCTTATTTATTAATACATACGGAAATTAATACTAGCTTATAATTTTCTCACTGTAAGCCAATTGCCTCTTCTCAAACATAGAAGGCACGAGCATTGCTCATAAGCCTTGCACAGAATGGATCGATGATGTCTTCGGCTTATACTAATAAAATATAATTATTTTTGATGTATATATTTTTTTATATTTTGATAAGGAATTATTTCTTTGAGACATAGATTTAACATATTTGTTGTGATAAAGCCAATTACTTAAAGTTTAATTTTATTGGTAAACTGATAATGTTGTGTAATTATTTTGCTTTGACTTTAAGGAAACTTTATTATTTCTTCGAAGTGATAACTTACACATGTCATAGTTACAGTTTACAGTATAACAGCTGAGGATCTTTTTAGATTTTTGTTGGTTTAGAACTACCATTCGGATTGGAAAAATCTTTAAGTATTTATGATAGCCAGATTTGAGAAGAATAGTTATAGTCTATGTAACATCGCGCTACGGTCTATTGGAGCAGAGAAATATCCGATGACGAAACTTAACGCGGGTAATATTTCACGTTAGTCATATTTTCAGATTAACGCACCAAGATGGACGTCGCCTTATGGAAGGAACCATCTGTTAATGAATAGCGTCAGTCTTCTTCAAACACCTCGAGGAAATAGAGTTATCTACCCTTTGAAGGAATATAGTAAGTACTTAAATATTGTTACTAAGGCCACGAATCTAAAACCAAGTAAACTCCATTTTGAAAAACCGAAGGAGTAGAAGGAGTAGAATTAGATATTTTATAGTATCATATTTCTTTAGTAACCAAATCCGTCGATAGATAAGTTATCTGAGTTTGTTTCGGCATTTCCTTTTCATCTAGTTTTAAAAAAATAAATTACGTGTATAATTGATTCAATATCCTACTTGCCTAATAAAGAATTTCATAACATTTTATTTGAAACTAGCTTTTGCTCGCGACTTCGTCCGCGTGGAGTAATAATTCCCGTTCCCGGGGAATTTCCGGGATGAAAACTATCCTATGTCCTTCCTCGGGTCCCGGACTATATCTGTACCAAATTTCTTTCAAATCGGTTCAGTGGTTTAGGCGTGAAGAAGAGACAGACAGACAGACAGACAGAAAGACAGAAAGACAGACAGACAGACAGACAGAGTTACTTTCGCATTTATAATATTAGTAAGGATTGAGTACGGCCAAATATTGTCTGTGAATATTTATTATTGTACTGATATCCAATAGTGTTAGATCTGGCTTCTAAACGATTGCTGAGCGGCAGGTCATAGGTCTGCTGTCCAAGATCAGCTGTACGTCAAAGAGGCTTAAAAATTTCCAGCCACCACAACGAGGCGCCGGCAAATAACCACTGCCCAAAATAAAATTTTAACATGGAGTTTTTCATTGTAATTCAGATCGTCAAGCCTACGTCACAGATGGAAGCAGACGAGAGTACGGTGAATATGGTACTCATCTGAACTTCTATGCGTATGGGGAAGCAGGTGTATCAGTAGCTGTGACCAAGATGAATACTGTCTTACTTGGGGCTCCTGGTCTTCTTCAGTGGACAGGTGAGGTCTCACAGTTTGGAGGTCAATTGCCTCGAGGGAAACCAGTACTCGCCTAAGTGTCAGTCAGACTCGCGCTCTAAAGGTTCCATTCAATTATAGAAATCCTGTTACAGTATGAAAATGTAATAAAAGTATGGTTTTGATCAATATTAAAAATAGTATTGTCATGCTGAAAGTTTCTACCCTATGCGCCTTACTAATAATCGCTGCATAAAGTTATGACAGGTTTATACGTCAAAAAATGTATGGTTACACAGGCTTTATCCATGACATAACTTTACACAGTGATTATTAGTAAGGGCATATATGTATATTGTTGCAAAGCATCTTTTTGATGCAGGTGACCCCATCTTCTTGTACAATATTTCAATTGCTAACGAATTATGTTTCTTTTTATAGGTGGAATTGTTAGTCTGTTGTTCTTCCCAAATGATTCTGGTACATACTTGAACAAGTTGCCTACAGCTAACCCTTACTTCACTAAGGATTGTGGCCCTGATGATTATTTTGGTAAAGATTTTTTTTTGTAATGATACTAAAGATTCTATAACGCGAGATGTAAACTGAAATTGACGATCTTTTATATATCGTGCATTGCTCCTTAGCATGGATCGCCCTCAGTAAGCAACAACCATTGAGTAGTAACTCAATAGATACAACAGAAGGAAGATGAAACACTAGAGAAATTTACATAAAAATATATTTTGTATTTGTCTTCTAACTTTAAGACTAGCATTCGATTTTAACTTACCCATATGTCTATAATTTATTTCATTCACATTGGTTACAGGATACAGTGTCGGATCTGGTGTTTTCCAAAAGAATGGCAGCGTCTTATATGTGGCAGGAGCTCCTCGGACGAATATAGGAAGTGGGCAGGTAAGCAACAAGGATAAAACCAAGACACATCCACGACAAATCCAAGGCGCATCGTCTCCCAACTCTTTAGCTGATCAATAAAGTTTATTTGTAGTCTTATTACTTGAAATGCAATGTTAGCTTACCCGCTATCTTTGGGGACTTATAGAATGTTCCAGTTGAAAAACTTGGGCTGATTGTCTTCAATTATATTATTTTATTCTGATTGTTTCCTGAATTATAAATTAAGTGTGCCCCGTTTCACCGTGTAATCGTTTCTCCGGGACTCGTCGAGCTTCATTGCTTCGGCGCTTTTCTGGCGGACTCCACTGTTGATTCTGGCTTTCAGGAGTTGCAGTGGTTGGGAATAGAGTGGTGGGATTGTCCCAAAAAAAAATTGTGTGCCCCGTCTACTCTTGTCACTCTCACTACTTGCTTTAAATCTAAATCAAGTAATAGTTACAAGCAATGTTACTTTCTTAAGAACTCATCAAACATCAAATCCTCAGGTCTTGATATTCGATCCACCAAACATGGAAATGAAAGCCATGACTATCAAAGCGAAGATCAAGGGTACTCAGAGTGGTTCGTACTTCGGAGCTGCTATATGCTGCACTGATATCAACGGTGATGGGTTGGATGACCTTCTAGTCGGGGCACCCACTTACGTGAAGAATGATGGCGGTCTACCGTATGATCAGGGAGCTGTGTTCGTTTATTTGACAAAAGAAGAGGTAAAAGTCCATCTAATATGTAGTTGAAAAAATAATTATTACCTAAATAATCAAAAACCCAACTTCAATATCGGAAATCGGTGACTTTGTTTTTCATTTTTCTTGAATGTAAAAATTGCAATCAACTTCCGAAATTGCAGTTGAGTTTTTTTTATTTCTCTTTATTTTATAGTAATGTTCCCTATGTCACTCATACAACTGAAACTAATTCAATGACACCTAATATGTCGAAATCTGTTAAGCGGTTTAGGCTGTAGAGCGTGACATAGAATGAGACATACATTCGAACGCTCGAAAAACATAACACTACATTCAACAATCGGGTACAAACTAGCCAAGTTGTTGGAAAGGAAAGGGAAATCTAAACAAAATTGTAATTAGTGATATATCTGTTGTGCATTTTCATATTTCGTCATCATTGTACAGAACTATATTATAATTTTATTTTTTCATAATTTGTTACATAATTTTATTATTTTCTTACATCCAATGTTAATTAATTAATTCTCAATGATTATTGACTAACTTTAAATCTTTTTTTTTTTTGACATCCTATATTTAATTTATTGTATCTTGTTTTCATTTCGTAATTTAGAATATTAATTTTCATAATGTAAGTTTTATTTTTATACTAATGTTGTGCACGTCTATTATTGACACTAACACTAGAATATGTATAAAAATGTAAAAAAAAACATGTTTGTGTTTGTGTTGTTGATGTGCCTTAAATAAATAAATTAGTCTCTGAACACTTAAAACCAATTCTACTAGAATTGATTTAAAGCCAAGGTAAAAATAGTAAAGAAAATATTAAACTCTTTTCAGGATTCTAAGATTATATTAGAAGAACATGGTCATGTAGCAGGGTCTGGTACAGATGGAGCTTGGTTCGGATTATCTATAGCTGATTTGGGCGATATTGATGGTGATGGATATAACGGTAAGTAACACAAACAATAATACGCTCCACTAGCTAGATTTAGAAAAATGCCTAACACTGAAAAATTCTTCTTCATTGTAGATGCGCTTACAAACTTTACTTGGCACAAGTACGAGTACCTGTAGAGCTTACAAATATTCGTATGAGTGTGCCGTCAAAAGTATTAACTAAGCCAAAATCGAGATTTTTCTAACTTTCAATTTTGGTGTGATAGTGAACACTTAAAATAGGAGCTGTATAGGAAGCTTCATTAGAATCTATGAAGTTTTTAAAATTGACGAGCCTGTTGTTTTAGTGGTTAGTGACTTGGACGCTATTCCGGTCGTGGGTTCAATTCCCACTCAGAACAAACTTTGTGTGATGAGCACGATTGTTTGTTTTATGTCTGTGTGTAATTTAATTATAATATGTATAAGTATGTATATCAGTTGTCTGGTTACCATAGTACAAGAGCCATTCTTAGTTTGGTATCAGATGACCGTGTGCGAGTATCCCAAGATAATTATTAATTTGTTTTGCAGACGTTGCTATAGGTGCACCATGGGAAGACGACGGAAAAGGCGCTGTGTACATTTACAAAGGTTTTGTAAATGGACTAAATACAAATAACGTACAACGTATTCAGCCTGTAGACGCACGAAGTTTTGGTTGGTCGATAGCCAAAGGAGTTGATGTGGACCAAAATAATTGTAGTGGTAAGTTTTAAATAGTAAGACTTTAAGAATTGTAAAAAGGACGAATAATACTTTAGTGGCGACATCTATCGCTCAACATGTGAATTTATCCTAAATCTCGCAATCAGAGTTTGATGTCACAGAAACGTATATTCTGACAATAGCCGCAGTGTACCCATAGGACATAACACCCGTCTGGTTGGAGGAACCTCCCTTTTCAATAAAGGATAAGAAACTATATTATACTGTGTTCCTCATAATCTGTTATGTACATCACGTAAATGATGAGCCTTGTGGAAATATTTAGGGGCTAAATTTTTACAATACGAATATCTGTCATCAGATTGATGATTTCAGAGTTCTCTTTAATTTTTAAACTGTTACATAGTACAAGTTCTGCTTAGTTTGGGATCAGATGACCGTGTGTGAGTTGTCCCAGAATATTTATTTATTTATTTATTTTATTTACACAATTGTTTTATTTCCAGACTTAGCGATCGGGGCCCTCAACAGTCAAACGTCTTACTTGTACCGATGTATTCCAACTATAACTGTGCACGCAATTATCGAAGTCCCTTACGCTATGAACTTGCCACTGAATGTTACCACGTTTAAGGCACGATTCTGCGTGTCAGCTCCACCAATGAAATCCTGGCCACATGTGGAAATAAGTTAGTACCACTTTACCTGCCTACATTGGTTTTAAATATAAAAGCATAAAAAATAAAGTAACCAAGATTTTGTAAAACTTGATTAGACAGAGTATTCGTAGTTTGTAGCTTGTTCTTTTCTATGGAGATTTTTATTTTCTCTTGCCCGTCCTTTCCCACTGCTGAAAATCTGGAATAATATGATTTACGTTTTGAAAAAAGCTACTCATACTAGCGTCACCTTTTTTTCAATTCGACCTTCTGACATTATGCAATGAAAAAGTATGCTCGCCCTAAAGTAGGCATCAACGAATCTTTCTTATAAACTTTTTTATTTACTAACTACTAAAAGCACACCACACCCCCCCCCCCCCTTATACTTAAATGGCTAAACCTTTGAATTATTTTTGACCTTCTTATCTTATCGAGTGTTTTGGAATGGTTTATTAAAAAAACTTTATTATTTTAGATATGATTGCTAATATTAAAATAGACCCTGAGTACAACAGAGCAATGCTGGACGGTGATTCAAAATATACTGTAAAAGTGATGCCAGGAACAAAAATATGTGACCAGCATATTATTGAAGTTAATGTAAGTATTATAAGTTTAGAAAAATATCATAGATGCTTTTTAGTATATTATCTTCTGTGAAGTGACGTGATGGCCCAGTGGATATGGCGCCCGCCTCTCGTGTAAGAGGTTTTTTTTTTTTTTATTACATATATGGGCTTGCTCTTGGTCCCAGACTAGCCCGAGAGCATAGACGGGGCCTACGATGGAGCGAGCTCACCCAAAAGATGCCTATGCACTCGTCTCTTGAATATATCCGGGTTATATGCATTTGGGAACACAGACGCCGGCAGGGAATTCCATTCTTTTGCGGTGCGCATAATGAAGGAATTCGAGAAACGCTGCGTGCGGATACGAGGAATATCGACCAAGAAAGGGTGGTATCCCGCCGTACGTCTAGATGTCCGGTGGAAAAACGGAGACGGGGGAATGAGCTCGTGTAGCTCATGAGCACACTCACCGAAGTGCAATCTGTAAAACACCGCCAGACAGGCAACTTTACGCCGATGGGCTAGAGGTTGTAGTTGGGCCACCAGCTTCTTGTCGCCAATCAACCTCCTGGCTCTGCGTTCTACCGAGTCCAATGCGGCCAGTTGGTATTTGGCTGAGCCATCCATCCCATCGTGTAAGAGGTTGTGGGTTCGAATCCGGGAAAGTACCAATGTGACTTTTTCAATTCATATGTACTTTCTAAAGTTTATCTTAGACATCACTGACATCCTGTGCCTCGGAAAGCACGTAAAGCCGTTGGTCCCGGTTGTCATTCGTAGAACTTTGACGGTCGTTACTGGTTAGTCAGAAACTCAGACCAGTCTAACCAAGAAGTATCGTGTCGCCCAGTTACTGGGTTGTGGAGGTCAGATAGGCAGTCACTTCACGTAAAACACCGGTATCTAGCTGAATCCGGCTGGCAGCCGACCTCAACACGGTTGGGAAAAAGGCTAGGGAGATGATGATCTTCACTCAATCACTTTCGATTTACGAAACTTTTATAATGATATTTTTTCAGCCAAATGCGAACCTAACGAAACCAATATCTTTGGTATTTCAACTAGAACCGGACGAACTTATGAAAGGTAAGAATTAATGAAACTAAGGTGAAATGGAGAGAGAAAGGACGCAGAAAGGAAAGAGAAAGAAGTAAAAACATGGATGGATTTCATAAAGAACGGTATGAAAGAAATCAACGCCAGTAATGACATGATGGTTGATGGAATAGAAGAAATAAAACGTAATGTGCCGATTGCATGTAAAATAAAACAAAGAAGAGAAGATGATTCAATTCAAACCTCTACATTCTGCTTTCAGAGAACTCCACTACATTTTTGATGCACGCGGCGAGGTTATCGGAAAATTCGACTTTGAAGTCTATATCCCCGGTTCAGTTGGTAAGAGATTGTGGCGAAGATCTGATCTGTAATCCTTGGCTGATCATGACCATGGATGCTTTGCACAAGTAAGTTATTTTTTATGATAACATGAGTGATATATTTACTTTTGTTATTGGAAGAGGAAATATATCATGGTGCTATATCTAGGCTTCTTACATTTGTAATCGGCTCTTCGGTTCCTATTGCCCTAGTCGTATTTTGTCTTCTGATTGAAATGAAGGAACGTGTAATTAACGATTTTTCATACTCCTCCGCTATGCTTTTTTGATTAATTTCGTTTAGGGATTCTGGACAGTTAAATTACTTCTCCGAATCTCATCATGCTTCACTGCTCTACGCTTTTCTGACTCCACTGTTGATCCTGGATTTCAGGAGTTGCGTGGTTAGGGATAGAATGACGGAAAAAACCATTTTCGAACAACAACAACATTGTGTGTTTAATAAAACCTTAATCATTCAAATTCTTTTTCAGGCGATATGTTCCCGGAACCAACGCAACATTAGGAGCGAGAATCAGAATCGTTAACACTGCAGAACCAGTTTACGCAGCAAGAGTGACTATTTCTCTACCGATGCTACCAAAAAGGATCCCAAGGCCCTGTTCCCTTCAAGAATTACAAATGACATGCAATCTCCCATCACCACTTCTAAGATTTGAAAATGTTTTGTTGGAGATAGAGTTAGATTATAATATGAATCAAAATGTGAATGATACGAAAGATAAAGCTTTGTCAATTGTTGCTGAATTGAGTGATATTTTGTATAGAAATATTACAGACAGTGCGGTCCAAGTGTTGGTCATTCATGTGGAGCATGTAGCTTATTTCAGTATTAGTGGGTAAGTTTGATAGGATTATTTATTATTGTTAGAATTATTGCTATTTTACTTTAAAAACATTTGTATCTGTGACAACAGGACATGTCGCTTGTTGGACTAGTGGTTAGTGACCCTGACTGCTGAGCCGCAGGTCGTGGGTTCGATTCCCACCCAAGAGAAACTTTGTGTGATGAGCACGAATGTTTGTTCTGTGCCTGGGTGTGATTTATCTATATTATTTTTGTATTTAAAAGTATATAAGTATGTTTATCAGTTGTCTGGTTACCATAGTACAAGCTCTGCTTAGTTTGGGATCAGATAACCGTGTGTGAGTTGTCCGAGAATATTTATTTATTTATGTTGATAATGCTTCCATTTCTTTAGTAACAACTTGTTTATACGTATTTATCATACAAATAAGCACTTTCTTGCAATTTCCTTTCTTTTATATTTGCGCATACTAAAGTTTTATGTTTGTTTTAGGAAAGCAATGCTAAATTCAACACTAATAGTTCCAAGAGACAGTTTAAATGCTGGTGCAAATGTTACTTTCAAACATTATTTTGAAGTAAGTATTTTCCTATGTAATAGGGATGACGACTACTATACAAAATGGCATTCTGTTCAGTCCGTCTGGTGGCCGCCCAAAAATACTGGGCACAAATATTTTTCGTTTGTACAAATTAACAAAAAAAAATACAAAAATAAAGAGCATCAAAGGGGCTTGTGACGTCACTGTTTAGTAATAATTGTACCTAGTCGTGATGTCACGCAAAACATCAACGCACTGTCTCGTCATTTCTCGTTACTACTAAAAAGTGTTTTTTGAATAATCTGAATGAAAATTTTGAATAAACTGACGGACTCTTTCGTTTTTTTGCCATCTCGCCTATTACAGAGCTCAAAGTTCTAGACCTGGTGGGTTACCATGACGTTTAAAGTAAGATTGTTTTATTCCTGCTCCAGAATGTGCAAGTGACAGCTTTAGACACGTTGTCTAGCGCCGTCTCTTTCCCACTGAAAGTAATATCGAAGTAATACTGCTATAAGGGCTTGTGGTAGGCCCCCTGAGTTCTATTGCAGATATGATGTAATCACTAGGAAACAACATTGCAGCTAACTTTGATGTCTACACAAAAATGTTATATCCATTAAAATGCAAACAGTCACACTAAAACCCAATAAAGGAAGATTAAAAATGATTTTATCATCATTTCAGATCACCAATCACGGTCCTTCGCACTCAGCAAATACAATCGTTTATATCAGAAGACCAGAGAGGGTAAGATCACAGCATTTTGTAGTATAATATTATGGCTCAAGAAAATTTAAAAGCAATTTTCTAGTGTATGTACGTTTGCAACTTAGTGGTAAAATCTATTTTACTCGTAGTATGGAGGATAAAATCCGTACTAATAATATAAATGCGAAAGTAACTCTGTCTGTCTCTTCTTCACGCCTAAACCACAGAACCAATTTGAATCAAATTTCGTACAAATATAGTCTGGTCCCGGGAACGGGAAATATTCATCCACGCGGACGAAGTCGCGGGCAAAAGCTAGTGATTTTATAAAATACTAGCCACGGTTTCCCCCGCGGTTTTAAAAAAAATACTGCATCCTCTCGCTCTTAAAGATGGTAGCGTGATATTACATAGTGCTACCTACGTCGATTAATGGACTATCCAATCCGAAAATATTGATTTTCAGTTTGTAGTTCCTGAGATTACATACTACGAACAGAAAAACAAATTTTACCTTTTTATTATAATATTAGTGTAGATTTTTTGTTCGTAACATGTAAATGTGATATTTATAACTTTTTTTAAGGTTTTTATATCTTAGTTGATTTAATTTAGACAAAAGATATTAAACTAAATATATAATATAAATATAATTTGTACAAAAAATATAAATACTACTAAAATAGATTATAATATTATACAATTTGTATAAAGAAGGGGGTGGCCTCGTAGAGCATCAAAAAACTCGACCGCATCGCTGTCAATAGGACAGGTGCCCAAATTTTTCTTTTTTATTTTTCTTACTAAAAGTGTAATTTTATTTTCAGACCAATTTTACAGCAAACATAAGTGGATGCGTACAAAATAATTTAACTCATGAGAATGAGTACAAATGCGATTGGTCCGTGCCTGTCAACGTGTCTTACCCAGTGTTTGTATCACTACAAATAGACCTCAGTAAAGAAGGTAATAACACTAAGTGTACGAACTAAGTGAAGAGCGTTCAGCGGAGCGTTCAGCGGAGCGTTCAGCGGAGCGTTCAGCGGAGCGTTGAGCGGAGAATGCAGCGTTGCGTGCAAGTTGTTCTCGCGCCGCTCGGCCGCCACTCAGGACACCGACGTGTTAATGCGTCTGTTAAAAATGGACGCCGCACGCCCCGCCCCACTGGACGCTCGATTTCAGCGGGCACTCAGGCCCTACACTTCTAATGGCGGAATACGCAAACGTCACATAAGCCCGGTTTCCACCGCGAGCGGAACGGACCCATTAATGACTTCGTTCGCAAGCGCAAACTGCAAATAACAAATAGTCAAACGAATAAATAACAAATAGTCGAATAATAATTAATAATAAATGCATTAATAAACAATTATGTATTAAGAATAATAATTTTGTTGGTGGAAATACAAGTATGCAGTTTGCGCTTGCAAACGAAGTCATTAATGGGGCCGTTCCGCTCGCGGTGGAAACCGGGCTTAATTTTAAGACCTTTTAAATCTGTTGCCGTCTTTGTCATTTTAAGGGCTAAAGTAAGGACGACAACAGATTTGACAGCGTCTTAAAGTTAAAAGACGTTTGAGTATTCGGGCCGTTTGTCCACCACCACCGTAACGGTCACGTCACCGTTAATTATAGCCGAGTGTCCACCGCGCGTTACGTCACCTCAAATAAATCTGAGACCGAAATAATCTCGGATGCGTGACGGTGACGGGGAAGTGGATAAACGGCCCTTACTTGTTTTTAAAAATGCCTTAGTTTTTGGAGTTGTTCCTAATCCCCCGTACAAGGTATCAGTAAAAAACTATCTTCTGCTTGAAATGAAGGGAAGTGGGAATTATGTTTCTTCCTTCTGTTTCGCTGTTCTTTTGATTAATTTTGTTGCGGAATCTAAAGCTGGGTATTGACGGTCATTTTTCGCGTCAGTCTAGACGTAAAACTGCGTCACTCCAAATGGTTTAGGCCAACCAACTCTGGAAAGACGTTTTGACACTCACGATCAAATTTTGGATAAACGTCAGTTCCACTGACACTAGTGTTGCCCAAATTCAGTCTTGGTCTTGCAGTCTTGGTCTTGTTCTTGCGTTTTTGCAAGACCAAGACCAAGAACAAGACCGCGTATTTTTAGCAAGACCAAGACCAAGACTGACCGTGCAAGACTTGAGCAAGAACAAGACATAGCTTGCAAGACTCTTGCGTCTTGCAGCTAGGACTTAGCGCTATTTCACTGAGTAGTTAGGTGTAACAGTTCGGTGTATAAGTAGGTACGCTTAGGAATTCTATGAGACGCAAAAAACTGTATCAAAGAATATGAAAAACTGGACCTATACGCATTACGACTAATACCATAAACATAGCGAATAAAAAAATATCTATTAAAATCAAACTGAGTGCATGCATAGTTATGTTTTAACCATCGGCACTTTGATAATGCGGCATCAAAGGTTTTGTACTTACTTCTCAAAGAAATTTGCCGCTTAATTCGGAAGTACATGGTTATGATACACGCGCCGGCGGCTTCTTTTGAAATCTAAAACAATCGTTGCCGCCACGCCGAAATTCTACAAAACTAATAAAATAATATAAAAAGCGTAGGTACTTACCTACTAATAAAATAAAAAGCCTGCGATAAGAGTTTTGTATTACTTACCAGCCCGAATATCTCTGAGAGAGATGATGAGAGTAAGTATTTGTTTTAGCAAATGTAAGCTTATAAATCATAAATGTTTATTAAGAAACAGTTACTTCCATGGAAAACGACATATAGGTCAGTTGATTTTTCGAATTTCTTATCAAATCTTCAGTTATTTATTAATCTGCTTGATCTTTACTATGGCTATGTTAATTCAAGCTCAAAATGTTCCAATTCTAATACGTTTTTCTAAGATTTAAAGTAAACTTTAATAAATAGTAATAGACTAATAGGTAATTGCAAGACTTGCAAGACTCTTGCTGCAAGACCAAGACCAAGACCAAGACTGGGAGCGCAAGACCAAGACCAAGACCAAGACCAGGTGTATTGGCGCAAGACCAAGACCAAGACTGGCTAAGTCTCGTCTTGTTCTTGCATTTGGGCAACACTAACTGACACGGAAAAATAGACGTAGACGCACACTAAGTCGCCATTTTTGGATATTAATTCTCAATTCTCAATTCTCAATTCTTTATTGCGTACCATAATGTATACATAAGTTGGTAGGAAACAGTTACATAGTCACAATTATGGACCCTGACGGGCACAGCATAGATTAAGTAGGAGAGAGGAGGAAGGACACTGGTAGTAGTTATATAAATAAAATTATCGTCACATAAATTGTATAAATTATTATTGTTATTATTCCATTTATTAGGTAAACATACATATAAATTACATTTTTAAATATTAATATAAAAAATAACATTTAAAAATATAAAAAATAGTAGCCCACCGGCATCGGGAACAGGGTCCAAGCTACCGGTGGTCAGGGCTCCAGAGAGAGGAACCTCCGGACAATACGCGCCGTGTCCAGGAGTACCGCTTTCTGTATCAGGCCCTTGATCCAACTGCCTAGCGAGAGCCTCCTCAGATGTTGGTCGAGGCTCTTCGCTATTACGCCATTAGCCGTCACGACTATCGGCACAACGACTGCTGAATCCACATCCCACATGTCGACAACCTCGCGAGCCAAGTCAAGATACTTTGATTGCTTATCTTTTTCAGCTTTCACGAGGTTCTCGTCATGCGGGACAGCAATATCAACAATCATTGCGCGACGCTCTAATCGATCTATCACCACTATATCAGGCTTATTGGCAACAATAGTCCTATCGGTGATGATAGATCGATCCCAGTACAGTGTGATATCGCCATTATCAAGAACTGGGTCGGGCACATACCTGTAGTATGGCACCTCCGATTCCACAAGACTGTATTTCAAAGCAAGTTGCTGATGAATAATCCTGGCTACGAGATTGTGTCTATGCAAATAGTCTCCGTTAGCCAGACTAGAACACCCAGAAATAATGTGACGAATCGATTCTCCGGGACGGTGGCATGCCCGACAGATGTCAACCGTGCCGTCCTTCACAATATATTTCCGGTAGTTTTTAGTCATCATAACTTCGTCCATTATTGCACAGACAAAACCTTCGGTTTCTCCAAAAAGGTCACCGAAACGCAGCCAGGATACGGACGCCAGGAAATCTACATCGGGCCCATGTAGGACCCGATAAAAGCGCCCGTGAAGCTCTTTGCCCTGCCATACAGTCCTGCGGTCGTTAGTGTCCAGTACCACAGGCTTGCGCCAGTTCTCGCTCGCTAAGGAGAGCGGGGTAAGGCCCTTGTCCACCGAAACTACATCCCGATGCATCCCCACGGCGGCCGATAGGAAATACTCCCTGAGACTGCATATCTCACGGTTGTGAAGGGTCTTGGCGTTTAAAAAACCTCGACCACCGCACTTCCGCGGGATATACAGTCTCATTACCGACGACCGTGGGTGATGCATCCGGTTTGCAGTCAGCAGACTGCGGACCCTCCTATCCAAGGCGTCTAGTTCAGTCTGTGTCCATTTGAGTATGCCGAAAGAGTACATCAAAACCGGCATGACCCAACCGTTGAAGGCGCGCACCCTGTTACCGCCTGATAAGAGACTATTTAAAACTTTAGTCAGGCGGCCAAAGAAGCGCTCCTTCAACGTTTGCTTCATGTCGGCAGCGTTGATGCCTAACGCTTCCGACATACCCAAATATTTGTAGGTTTCAGTTGAAGAGAGGGACCTAAGGTGTATGGAATCCGAGAGTTGAACCCCCACGGATTCCACAATCTCCCCTCGCTTTACATGCATGACTGCACATTTGTCAACACCAAATTCCATTCTGATGGCGCTACTGAAAGTTTCTGTTACCTTCAGTAGCTTCATCAGTTGCAAATCGGTGGAGGCAAAGAGTTTCAGATCATCCATGTAAAGGAGGTGAGATATGACCTGACCACCTCTGCGCAACCGATAGCCTAGTCCTGAACCCTCCAGCAATGTGCTTAGAGGGTTCAGGGCTAAACAGAACCACAATGGACTCAGACTATCACCCTGGAATATACCTCGCTCGATCCTTATTGATTCGTTGACCTCTCGAATTTGCCGACATCCCGGATAGTGAAGGACCGTCCTCCATTGCCCCATACACGACATCAGGAAGGTGCGTAGAGTTGCATCTACTTTGTACAACTCCAGCACCCTCATGAGCCATGTATGTGGCACCGAGTCATAGGCCTTCTTATAGTCTATCCAACATGTCGACAAATTCTTTCGAGAACGACGAACTTGCTGACTAATGGCCATATCAATGAGGAGAAGCTCCTTAGTACCACGAGACCCTGTCCTACATCCATTTTGAGAGGCAGACATGATAGAATTATGCTCAATATGGTTGTTAATTTTACCTCTCAAAATGGATGTAAGAACCTTATAGACTGTCGGTAAACACGTGATCGGTCTATAGTTTTTGGGTTCCGCGGTACTACCTGATTTATGGAGCAGGTGGGTTATTCCAGTGGTCAGAAACTGGGGCAACGATCCAGACTCTAAGGCTGACTGGAACTGAGACGCTAAGCAAGCATGCGAACTGTGAAGCCATTTAATCCAGTACGTGTGCAGCCCATCCGGTCCTGGAGATTTCCAATTAGGTAACGAACGGACTGCACAAGCTACGTCTTGGGGGCCGATAGTAATTGCCCCCATTTCCGGTATTGGCTCGCACACTCGCTCAACATCCCGAATCCAGTCGCCCTCAGCATGACCGACGGGCACCGACCAGATGCTGCGCCAGAACGAAGACATGGCGTCATCATCCGGCAGGCGCACATCGGCCACACCTTGGTCCGGTCGCTCCCAAGCCCTGTAAACCCACCTTTCGTTGCTCTGGAATGTGCGATTCTGAGTGTACCGCTCCACTCTCCGCCTGTACCGACGAATACGGTTTGCCCATGCACAGATCTTCTGCTTCAGGAAGTCGATACGCTCTGTGACGCCGGCCAAATAATCTTGGGGACTAATGTTAGTCCCCGAGAAAGCCCGCCTCACAAAGCGCATCACTCTAGGGCGTGTATTGCCCTCCCTGAAGCAGATAAGCTTGCCGATAAGTGCTCTAGCCTCACCAATACGACGCTCGATTCTGCATTGCCACGCTGGTACAGCTGATTTTGGCCGTGTGGCTGCGTCATTATTGGGAAATTTGACGTTAGCCACACGACACGCTGCTACAGCTGCGCAATACAGAATCGAGTGGGTATCAGCGAGGTCTTCGCTGCCGTCAAAATAACTTGACAGCAGCGAATCCAGAGCACACACCAGCGCCATGTTTTTCTTGTGCATGGGCAAACGAGGTAATCGCGGCCTAAGTTCGGGCGGTGTAGAGCGATACTCCCGGCACGCACACTCCAAAGCACTCCTCAATTTATCACTATACTGGGTACTCACGGATATAGGCCTATCATCATCCATCCCACCAGCGCAGGGCGGTCGCGACAAACCACTACCTAAATTTTGCGGCTGCACGGCGACCGCACCCACTGGCGAAGCAGGCGCGACAGGACTACTCCGTGTCTCGAGACGTAGTCGATCAAGCACCGTGTCATCCAACATATGATTACGCTGGATGACACGCACCTGATCCGATAGTCGCTGAGCCGTAGCATTGACAGCCGGTTCAAGCACCTGGAACAGAGAGAGCATCCGACCACGGTACGCAGTCAGGTTACTTCCCCCCTCTGTAGCCCCAAAATATGCGCGCATAACATTTTCGTTAATGGAGTGGGTCCATTTCATGCGCGCACTTCCACCGGGAGCGGGGACCCTATCAGAGGCCGATGGGCCTCGAAGTCCCAAGCCCCCCGGCGGCCGGCGACCTCCCCGCCGACGAACAGGTGGTGGCGACGTCGGCGGAGAGAAGTACTCGTCGCTCGAGCTCGACGCAACTGCCACGGCCGGTGTCACAGCGCTCACGGTGGGGCTGGATTCCGGCGGCGGCGAGGCGGAGCTGAGCGACGGGTCCGGAGGTGTTGGGCGTGCTTGACGAGCTGCGGCTCTTGTCATCATCTCGTAGTTTCGTTTTATTCCATTATATTTTATATTTGTTGTCTTGAATTAGGTGACATGACATGACACATTGTGTCACCGATTCCAGTTTTTGTATTTTTTGTTACACACATTTTGTGGTTTGGTAGAACTATTAAGGTTTTATATTATTATGTATTTATTGCTTCTGGATTTTTGTTATATGGTTATTTAATTTGTGTATATTTTCTATAAATTTTTGTAATGAATAAATTTGGGAATACAAAAAAACCTGACAGATGACGTTTTATTGTTATTATTATTGTATTTCTTACATTTTACAGACTGTATTTTGGCTCGTATTTTTTTTTTTTTTTTAGTAACATTTACTTGCATTTAGTTAATTTTATTTAATACTTATAATATAATATAATATCATATTAAATAGTTTAATAGTTAGTTTTATTTAATAGTTTTATTTAATATATTCCGTATTAAGAGTAGGTAAAGTAAATTAGATATTAGATAGGTTTTTAATAGGGGTTTTTTTTTACGACGGACGGTTATACAGTTATTCTTATTTTTTTTTTTTATAGTTTGTCATTTAAGTAATCGCTTAGACTGTAGTAGCATTTGGTAATAAGAAAAAGTTTTAATTTATTAATAAAAATGTTATATTTATTCACGTTCTTTAATAAAGCGGGTAGTTTATTATAAACTTTTATGGCCATGACTAGGGTACTATTGGAATGCATTTTTAGCCGCGACGTTGGTAAGTTGAGTCTATTTTTGTGTCTTAAAATTATTTTCTTTTGAATGTCCTCTCTTTTTGTAAAGAAATCTGGGAATTTACGCACGAACTTACAAATTTCGAATATGTAGATACAGGGTAGGGGTAAGATCTTTAATGAAAGTGGGGTTTGCAGCTGTCAGTTACTTCAATATTCACTAAGATTCTAATAAGTTTTTTTTTGGAGGGTGAATAGCGTGGGCGCTTCGGTGCTGTTTCCCCATAAGATGACACCGTATTTAAGCCAGGCGTAGGCGTAAGAGTAATAGGTTACTAGGGCAGTTTTCAGGTCTGTAGTTTTTTTTTTAATCTCACGGAGGGCGTATGAAAATTTTGATAATTTTGCTCTTATATTTTGAATGTGTGACTTCCAATTTATGTGTGTGTCAATGTTTAGACCTAGTAGGGTGAATTTATCAACTACTTCTATTTTATTATTTTTATAGCTAAAGTTTATATTAATTGGTACTTTTTGGCGAGGGTGGAATGTAATTATTTTCGTTTTATTAAAATTAATTTCTAGGTTGTGTTCACACATCCAGTTAATAGTAGAATCTAGTATGGAATTTAATTTATCATTTAAATTGTTATTATTAACACAGGAGGTAAGTATGGATATATCATCCGCAAACAGGACACACGGCTCATTTATGTGATTAGGGAGATCATTTACATAAACAAGAAATAAGAAACACCCTATTACGCTTCCTTGCGGGATTGAGGCGGTAATTTGCTTGCTATTAGATCTGATTAATTCAATTTGATTTTTGCTGTCATTGTAATATTCAATTTCTACTATTTGTTCTCTATGTTTCAAATACGATACAAGCCAGTCGTAACATTTACCGCGGAGTCCTATACTGTATAGCTTATCTAGTAATATCTCGAATTGCACTTTGTCATATGCTTTAGTCATATCGAGTAGAAGTCCTATTGCGTACTTTTTATCATTTATTATATCGAGAGCTTTTTGAATGTATTTGTATACTGCTAAGATAGTGGAACGGTTTTTCCGAAAACCGTTTTGGCATTCATTAAATATATGATATTTTTCACAAAACGCATATACTCTATTACACATGGCTTTCTCAAATATTTTGGAAGCAGTCGGTAAGAGAGCAATGGGACGGTAGTTATTGGGATCAGTTTTGTCATTTTTTTTGTGAATAGGTTTTATAAGAGCAATTTTTAAGAGGTTGGGAAAAATCCCTTCTTCAAATGACTGGTTTAATAATATATAAAATGGTAACGTCAATTCATCCGCACATTGTTTTATTACGGTAGGTGGTAGTTCATCAATACCGTGACTATTTTTATTTTTAAAATTTTTTAGTAGAGAGTTCACTTCAGAAGGATCTATTGGGCTGAGGAAGATTGAGTTCGGTGTAGGGCCAACAACTGGAGAGCGTCTAGACTGATAGGAATTGTTCAATATTGAATTGTTCGTGGCCTTACCTATAGATGCGAAAAAGTCATTAAATATGTTTGCTATCTCTTCAGGTTCAGAAATCATGTAATTATTCGGCTAAACTGTACTTCTTTGGGTTGGGATTTTTGGATTTTTTTGGGTTGGGAGGGGTAAAGGGGGCTCCCCAAACACCCCCAAACGCCTTTCCAAACAAAGCAAAAGCTTACTTTTAGAGATATAATGATAAATATGTACGATACCGGATTGGCTAATTAAAGGCTCGTGAGGTTCTCCGGCGCTGCGTGTGGCGGTGTTACGCTTTAGGCACTGCAGAAACTTAAGATACAAAGTTTAGACACACGCACACGTATAATTTTGTAAAGAAAAAATAACTTTTCGTAATTTTTCACAACTTTCACATAATCGTCTGTTTATATGACCACAGACAATAAATGATATAAGTATCGCGCGTAAAATGCAAAATTAAAAAAAAAAGTTCTTTTTTTTAACAATAATCACTAGTAGATTAAGTTTAATTTTTGAATTAAAAATTAATGACATTAGACAATATTTATATAGGCAAGAGTATAGCTCATATCGAAATGGTTGGTTAGGTTAGGTTAGAACTGTGACCACACAACGCGCGAAGGCGAGCGAGCGGAGCGAGCGTGCCGCGGCAGCGGCCGCCGAGCGCCAGATTCCCTCTTTTTCAAAGTAAACATTTTGGTTTCTTTGCTCCGTACAATAAAAATACGTAAAAAAAAAAGAGTGTGGCATTTTAGTTTAGGCGCCAAAACTTAAGTGTTTATCTGTGGTCATTGTCATCATAATAATACCTCGTTGTGCAAGTGAAAGTTTTGTAAAAAAATACGAAAAAATAAGTTTTTTTCTGAAAACTATGTGTGACCGTGTGTCTAAACTATGGATCTTGCAGTTCTTGGAGTTTGTTATGTATGGGCTCAACTTTCTGAAGCCCCACAGACCTTCACAAGCGTTAAAATTGGCAATCTGGTATCGTACATATTTATCATTATAACTTTAAAAGTAAGCGTTTGCTTTGTTTGGAAAGGGGTTTGGGGGGGTCCAGGGAACCCCCTTTACCCCTCCCAACCCAAAAAAAACCAAAAATCCCAACCCAAAGAAGTATAGTTTTACCAATTATTCTTAAGTAGGGTTATGTTACATTTCTCACTTTCTATTTTTTTGTTAGTGCGTTCATTTATTATGCTCCACATTGTCTTAACTTTATTATTAGAATTATTCATTTTATTTTTGTAGTGTAGTCTTCTCGCTGTAGTTACTGTTTTCTTTAGTATTTTTTCATATTTTTTATAATATTTAGTTAATATTGGATTGTTTATTTTTGTTGTTAGAATTTTTAGTAGTCTTTTATTTTTGCAAGAGTTTTTTATGCCTACGGTAAGCCAGTATTTTTTTAAATTTGGTTTTAATTTGATTTTCTTTAAAGGCATACATTGATTTAGAATGTTAGTGAGAGTGTTGATAAAAGCTTCATAATTACTATTCATGTCGTGTCTACTAGATATGATATTATTCCATTTTATTTCTTGTAGTTTAGACTTAAATTTTAATATATTTATGTGATTATAAAATCTTTTCTTTACGTACCAGGTTACTTTTTGTGTTTGTTTAGGTAAATTTAAGTGTATAATGGTACTGTTATGGTCCGAGAATCCAAATTCTTCTACAGTTGTGTAAATATTTTTGAAATTAAAATTTGTAAATATTAAATCTAAGCATGAGGTTGTATTTGGGGTTACACGCGTAGGGCTTATTACATGTTGGGTGAATTTATATTCTTGCATTAGATTTATGAATTGATTTGATTTATGGTTATCTGATAGTATGTTAATGTTAAAGTCGCCTCCTATAATTATATTTAGTTTTGAATATTTTTTATTTATATATTTTAAAATTAGTTCAAGTTGCTGGTAAAAAACTTCTTCCTCTCTTCTATTCCAATACATGGATATGATTAATAAATTTTCTTTAGGTAATTCAGTTGCGCATAACTCTAGTACATATTCTATAGATTTATTTGTTATATCACTTTTATGTATGCAATTTATATGTTCTTGAATTAAAATACAGACACCGCCGCCAGTGCGGGTCCTACGGCAGTATGATGACGCGAATTTATAGCCGCTTATCTTAATCAGTTCAAGTTTTTCTTCTGAAAGCCAGGTTTCGGAGATACATATTGCTTTATAACAAGTATTTTGAGTGAGGAAATCATCTAGTAAGTGCTGTTTATTGTTCATACTTTGAAAATTCTGGAATAATATTTTAAAAGGTAGGTCTTTGTTTGCGAAATGAATGGTTTACTGATTCATTATTCAGTACATCCAATTGTTGTGATTGGTTTGCGATACTCATCGTTCTCTCGTATTCCTGGTTAGGTAAATCATTTTGTGGTGTAGAGGTGTGATGATTTTTGTAAGCAGGTTTTCCATCTATGTATAATTGGTTGTTTCTTATTACTGCGTGGAGTCCGTTTTGTCTAGCTTTAAATAGCTCTTCTCTCATTAAAGCCCTTTCTTTTCGAGATTTCGCGTCTAGGAACTCTGAAACACCCAATCCAGTTCCCTGAAAACACTGGTAACTGTTGATTATATACTTGGTCATTTTTTTGCTGAGTAATTCTATTACAAGCGGTCTATTGTTTGAGCCTTTCCTTCCTACTCGATACATATCTTCTATATAACCAGATATGTCTACGTTGACTATATCGCGGAATAAGTCTGTCAGTCTGTTGTATAGTTCATATTCAGGTTCTTGATAATACTCTGTAAGGCCATAGAGTACTAGTTTGTAGTGGTGGTTTTCACGTATGTTTGATGTTTGGGACGACTGAGTTGTTAAGTCTTTTACCTGTTTTTTTAAGTTGTCGTTTTCTAGTTGTAGTGCTGCTATTTTAATGTTAATGTTTTCTATTTCTTGCTTTCTATGGTCATTCTGTAAAGTTAAAGTATTCATTTTGGAGTTACAATCTAGTTTAAATTCCGTTATGGCCCTGTTAATCTCAGTTTGTATTGTGTTCTGTAGTTCTTCAATGATAGATTTGTTGTTTTCTTTCAAGTGAAGTGTAATTAGTGCGCTCAGGCTTTTCAAATTTAATTGTCCCTGTGTAATGTTTAATAAATCTATGTTTTCGCATGTTAAACTTGAAATTTTTATTTCATTGGCAACATCTTCTGCTTGAAGTGTGTCTCCGAGTAAACTCAGGTCTTCAGAGTTAATTGTATCATGGCATTTATAGTTTTCTTTCTCATAGTAACGTTGTTGCTCGCTGGTGGTGTGGGTAATTGGTTATGTTCTGGGTTTTTTTGGGATCGTATAGGAGTGTCGGTATTTCCAGTCTTTGGTATTTTACAGACACATGTCTGACACTTCCAGGAGTTTCTAAGTTCCATTGTCATCGATTTCAGTTGGTCTTTTAGTATACCAGCACACTCCAGATCGTATCTACATTTGCACAAAGAACAGGTAAGGTTTTCCTTTATTGGCAACTTTTGTCGGCATCCTGCACATAGGGGAGTAGGCGCCATCTCTTGGATAACTTTCTTCGCAAAAGTTTAGAAAAAGTGGTTAGGTACTAGTAGCCACACCTAGTGCGATATGGGCGTACTATGAAATCGATTAATTAGGTTACTCGTTTTATTTTCTGAGAACAGATGGCGATGGTATCTTTGTAGTTTTGAAGTTTCTATATAGGCTGATAGATGGCGTTAATCAGTGTAGGTGGTTACTTTTTGTATTTTTTTATATTTATTGGAGATTATTTCTTTATAATGATGGATTATGTACCTTGTATTTTATATTTCTTTCTTATTTTTTCCAAAATAGTCCAGTATTCATCCCTTTTTTGATGAACATTAATTACTTTTTGTTTTCACTTTTGAATTTAGTAGTCGTTATTTTTCAAACACTTTTTGTTGATAAGATAAATGTAGTAGTATCAAATAGTTTTATACGTACTGAAATGACAATTGTTTAACGTCTTAAATGCTTTCTTTTCAACACTTTTCCGTCGATAGATAATCACTTTTGAAGTGCATATTTAGTTTTGTGTTCACTTTTGAATTTAGTATCTAGGTAGTCGTTTATTTTTCTTCCAAACACTTTTGTTGATAAAATACAGTTATGTTCAATATTTTGCACGTACTTCAATGTCACTCACTTAACGTCTTAAATACTTTCTTTTTAACACTTTTTCTTCGATAAATAATCACTCGATTATTTATCGAATTCTTCGATATTAATTCCCTAATGAGATACAATAGCTTAAGTACTTTATTGTCATTTGATATTTTTTTACAGGAGATTATCTGAAAGAGAACACGACATACAACGCCACCACAGTTCTGTTAATCAACAATAAAAATCAATATAAGTAAGTATTTCACAAATCAATTTGGGTTAATTTAATTTTCAAGTCAGCCTAAAGAAAAAACTTTTTAACAAAGATCTTAACCACCACAAAACTTTTAACATTTTATAGATATTTTGTTTGTCGCTGTAATTTTTACCCGTACTGCTGAAAGGGGGGGTTATGTTTTTGTTTTTCTAGTGTATGTATGTACATAGGTCTCATTCTATGGCACGCTCTACAGCTTAAACCGTTGAACGGATTTCGACCTAAATAATTATGAGGTGTCATTCAATTCGTCTCAGTTGGGAGAGCGACATGGGCTATATTAATTTGAAAAAAGGAGAAATAATAATTAAATAATAAAAAAACCCAACTGCAATTTCGGAAGTTGGTGGCAATTACATAAAACATAAACAAAGCCACCGACTTCTGAAATTGCAGTTGGGCATAATTATTTTATTAAAATAATGTATAAATGATTGTCTGGTTTTCAATATCCCAGACTTACCTAGTCAGGGTTTTTTTTGTGAGTGGGAAATCATCAAATGACTGCTCCCGTCCTGGGCGAGGCGGGAGGGCGTGTCAGACATTTACTGACTAAAACCTAATCAAACATGGCCATTTACAGACCTAGTCTGGGATCAAATGGAAATGTTTGCGTTGTCCCAAGATATTTTTGTAAATTTTTTATTTATTTATTTTCCAGTGATTTTAATGTGACAACTACACTAATATTAGAACCAGAGAGCATCACATGGACGTTGATCCTGGTTTGTGTGTTCATTGGACTGTTGTTGCTAGCAGCCATTGTGACAGTATTGTATAAGGTTCGTATTATTGTACTATCAATACTGCAGTCTAAACGTCTAAGTAAATATTAATAGAAACAATTACGGGTCCTGTTAAGCTCATTTAACACTTTGATAGAAAAGAAAATATCTCTTTATTGAGACAACGAAAATTGACAAAGATGTGCTTACAGATTGTCAATTTTAGTACCTACTTATAGAGGTAAAACCGTACGTTAAATTACATATTTTAAGAAAGCTTCTTTGGGAAATTTGTTTGTATAAGTAGAAATAAATATATATTATGTGAGTATACCTTATACTTAACATAAAAAAACCGCAGCTTTATTGTAGCAGTTTTGATTAGATTAAACAACCAATTAAGTCTAGCAGAAACATAAAAGCAACCAGAACTGCTGAAAAAAACTAAAATTACTTCTTATTGTATCAGTTTTAGGGCAGATTTTTCAATCGCCAGATAGCTTTTATCTGAAGAGTAAGTTTGACGTTTTGACAGCTTTTGCATAGAAGATATGTCAAACCGTCATATTTATTCCTCAGATAGAAGTTAACTGATGATTGAAAAATCAGCCCAGCAATCTGTTGAGAATATCACGAAGAATCTTAAGAATAAAGTAACCCTACTGTAAACTTCTAACGCAAATCCTTTTTACGCACAGAGAGGATTCTTCCAAAGAACAACACTCAAAATGTTGCAAGAACAGAAAAGCAGCGAGCAACAGTTGATTCAACCAAGTGACAGTTCGTCAGGTCAGAACGAGGAAGACGAAGATTATATACCGCTTGACGAATTTGAAGACGAAACTGATACGACTGAGTAGATTACACGAATGGGTTACGAATTGCCAAATCAGAATTTGTTGAAAATATCAATAGGAAAGACAACAAAAAAAAAATGTAGGTCAGGTAAATTATCAAAAAAATAATTTGTTTTTTATCTCTTTTTCTTAAAAACTGACGACAATACTGTGCGTTGAAGCCAATGATGTTATAAGTAAAAAAGTATAGCTATAGGTTATATGCAGTCAATAAGTGGCACTTTAAAAGTTTGCCATTTGACCAACATGATACTGAGTATCGCGTTGACATATGACGTTTATCTCTTTTTCACTCGCACTACTTCAATCATGTCATCCTACTTTGACGTGTAATGTATGTGTGCGTTAGTGTGCCGTTTTTGAAGATAGAATTTCGTTTAGGTAACCTATTTACACCTTTTTACTTAAAACATCATTGGTTGAAGCTATGTTTTTAAAAGTTTTGTTGTATTTTTTAATAATTATCGTTTGATAGTGTCATCTGCCCAATTCATACTCTTTCCAATCTAGTGTTTTGTCTGTCTGTATACTACCTACCTCATTTCTTTAAAGCCACAGGTCATGTCTATCGCAGAGATAGATGAATAATTAAATAAATTTAAAATAACGCTAACGAAGTTACGGACTAGTAAATGAATGTATGACTGTTTAAGTACAAGAAGACTGAGGTATTAAAACATACAAGAATTTAACATTATTTATAAGTTTTTATAATCATGGTGAAAAAAAAAACACTGCCGAATATAAATAAAGTGCTTATTCATCCATCTATATGTATGCAATATGATATTTGTTAGTTTCTCTAACAAATATTTAAAGTCACATATTTTTTTTGTTTTTCTTTTACAAAAAGTTGATTGTTATTATGAGTAAAATCACGGTGTTTATGTACTGGTCATTAAAAGTCACTTTATACTGTTTCATAGCTTAAATTGTGATGACCAAAGAGCAAAGAGGCTGTTACTAGTGTTATTATAATAGTATAAGTATTATTAAATAAAATATAATTAATATATTTGATAATTATTGTAAATAAGTGTGAATTATATTATATTTTTATCAAAACATTAGCGCTTTTTATTAAAGAAAAAATATATAAGATCACCTTTTTCATATAACAAGTTTCATGACTGACTTCGTATAAAAAATACAGTATTGATTCAATAGTAAAATGTCCTTGATTTTCTTCGTAAGTCATACCTATAACAATTACATTTGTTATATTATAGGTATACAACAAAATGATATGGTGGTCGTCACCACTAGGCAGAACATTTATATGTAAAATCCGACTCCGCTGTGGAATCTCGAAGTTTGAAATGTCGATGTATGTTAGTCCTAATGTACAGGATCTCGATGTACGCCAGTTCGAAAGTTCACTGGAGCGAAGTATGTAAGGCCTACGTATTGTTACTTAGAAAGTATACGAGTGCGATGTACGCCAGTTCGAAATTAGCCTGTTACAAAGTATGGAATGCCTCCGTACTGTAAAGCGTACGAGGGTAATAGGACTAGTATTATACTATTATTAAATGAATAATAGACTATTGGCACTCGTATGCCTTCTAAGTTCGATATCGACACTAACGGTATTGGAACAATTGTAATCGGTAGATATTTAACAAAACACATTCATAATCTTCTATCTATCTATATATATAAAACGCTTCCGTTACTGAGTGACTGACAGACAACGCACAGCCGAAACTACTGGTCGTAGAGAGCTGAAATTTGGCAAGTGTGTTTGTTGGGGAGTGTAGGCGCGTACTAAGAGAGGATTTTTGGAAATTCCCCCCCAAAGGGGAGAAAAGAGGGATAAACTGATTTTTTTTTATTTCTCAATGGATTCACTTAAAACTCTGCATGTAGGTTTCACCAGTGAAGCAACTGAGCACTGCGTGAGGATTTTTGGAAATTCCCCCTGATGGGGGAGAAAAGCGGGTTAAACTGTTTTTTTTTTATTTCTTTATGGATTCACTTAAAACATTGTATGTAGGTTCCACCAGTGATGAAACTGAACACTGACAGAGGATTTTTTGGAAATTCCCCCCATGGGGGAGAAAAGGGGGGTAATTTTTTTTTGTTTTTTTATGGATTCACTTAAAACTTTGTATGTAGGTTCGACCAGTGATGCAAGTAAGCACTAAGAGAGGATTTTTGGTTTTTTTTTTCTGTCACCAGGCTGTATCTCATGCACCATGATAGTCGGATAGTTATCTGTTGCCGCTATAACAACATTCTAAGCCTATAAGTGCGCCACTGCTGAGCAAAGGCTTCTTCTCACGTGGAGAGAGTAGAGCATTAATAACCACTTGCTTGCTCAAGGCGGTTTGGCGATTTCAAACTTATGATTTGAAATTCAGGTTTCCTTACGATGTTTTCCTTCACCGCCTGTAAGTGGTGTCCAAATACTTTTAGAAAGTACATATAACTCGGATCATATTGGTACTTGCTATGAGAGGCGAGCCTTAACCTCCGGACCACCATGACGCGTATAACAACAAATACTAAAAACAGAATAAAATTATAATTTAAGGGGGCTACCATACAAAAAACATACTGTCATTACATACATTTATCATTGTCAAACATAGATTATAACAATAACACATATGTAACTCAGACAGCACATCAAGCTACAGCATTCCACAATGTAAGACTTTGGTGGTAAACATACAAAAAAGTAACAATCATGAACCCTGAGGTTGCGGAATGTTTATAATAGTTACCGTGACCCTGGAACATGAAGGGCAATCGAAGGAACATAAGTGGCTTTTAGTCAGTAAGAGTCTGACACGCCCTCCCGCTGCACCCAGGACGGGACCAGTCATTTGATGACTTTCCACTCACAAAAAAAAATGGACCCTGATCGTGAATGATCCTATATCAGATAATAATATGCTACTGTCTGTTCGGATTTTTATGGCCACTGAGAAAAACAAGTGAGTATACATCACTCAAACTTAAACGCAGAGCTCATCCTGTTGATTTTTGAAGAGTTCCCTGAAATATCTTTCACTTTTATAATCAGTCTTTGACTAAATTTTTATAGGACCACCCTGACACTTACTGCGTCTATTAACGATATACTTTTAAAAGTCTTTCGACGGAGAAGAAAAAAATACAAATCAATAGACACACCATGCCATGTAAATGACGCTATTAATTACCCGGTAGAATTCCTAAATTCCCTAAAACCTGCATGTTGCTACGTAACCTGAAACCGCCGAAATTGTGTAACGGCACCAGGTTGCAAGTCAAAGCCTTACACAAAAATTTTGTAGAGGCCGTTATTTCGACAGGATGTGCTCGAGGAGAAACGGTGTTCGTCCCACGCATTCCTCTCATACCAAATGATCGTCCGTTTGAATTTTAGCGCCTTCAATTTCCTCTGAAAGTTTGCTTTGGGATGACGATGAATAAATCACAAGGGCAAACTTTCAAAGTTACAGGTGTTGATTTAAGAGACAGATAGATAGATAAAAAGATTTATTTGGTGGTGTAAGAGAAGATTGCTATTCTCATGGACAACTGCATGTCGCTTGCTCACATGTCAGCTCTCCCTCTAACCTCAGTGCTGGACATAGGCCTGACCAAAGACATCTCTACGATAGTCAGTCCTGTGTTAAATGGTGTCAGAAACTTCCAGCGACTTTCACTGGACCGTCCAAGCGTCGCGTCGTGCCCTCTTCGTCCTGTATAAATTTTTATTTTTATTTTCTTCTTTTTTGTGGACTATGATTTTGTTCTTTTTACCTTTTCTAAATCTGCATGTGTACTGTAATATTATAAAGAGAGACAATTTGATTTTTTAAACGTTTGTCTACACAATGTAATCGATAGACCATGGAAAAGGCGATAACTAATTGAAAAACCCAAATTTTGCCAGCACGTCATTATTCCACGCGGACGAAGTCGTGGGCAAAAGCTAGTGATATTATATATTTCATACAGTTCTAGTACGTTCTATGGTCAAAAATGTTCAATACTCAATACTCAAAACTTTGACTTTGATGTTGACGACAGGTCAGTTGAGTGAACCGCACTATCCATACTAATATTATAAATGGGAAAGTGTGTCTGTCTGTTTGTCTTTCTTTCACGGCAAAACGGAGCGATGAATTGACGTGATTTTTTGAGTGGAGATAGTTGAAGGGATGCAGAGTAACATAGGCTACTTTTTGTCTCTTTCTAACGCGAGCGAAGCCGCGGGCAAAAGCTAGTATACATATAATATGTGTGTTTTTATAAATTATATGTGTTGTGCCTATTTTGAATAACCGCGTGTAAGAATCAAGATATTGGTTTATTTATCTGACGACCGAATTTCTATCGCAGTGATCGAAGATTGGCTGAGTTCGTAGGAGGTAATACGGTGAACAAAATGAGGCACATGTGTTTAAAATGCAATCAACTCCACCGAAATCTTCATGGATGTCCTCTGCCCTGGATGGGGCAGAAGACTCTGTTAGACTCCACCTCAAATCTAGTAGGATGGGGGACATGTCCCAAATTATATCGTCTACCATTCGGAGTTCAACATCTTCTGTTCCGCTGGCTCCTTTTGCGGGATAACTGATTTACAGAAGGATACCACCACACCCCAGGACTCTTTGCTGCCGAGCATCAACTACAACTGGCAGCGACAGACCACTGTCTGCTATCTAAACTACACTGTATCCTAACGGCCGTCGAGACAGTGATGATACTGAAGCACATTTGCTCAGATATGTCTAAAACTGAAACAAAATATCAGCCGTTAGAAACTAGTGACAAAGTCGATGCATGGTTTGTCTTTGTCCGTCATTGAGCGACCAGGAGCTCAACTCAGCTCAATATGTACTTACATTCGAAGCATGCTCTCTTTTTGATCGTGGTCATTTGCTCCTTCGATGCAGCGACATTCTAGTTCCAGAGAATAGCCAAAGAAATTCTGCTTTACCCCCTGATGACTCTGCTAGCCGTCGATTTCTGCAGCTTTCCAGTGAGTAATGCTGTAGAGCCTATCGCGTCTATTACTCATTCCGGAGTCTCATATAAGACCATTAATCGCAAACCCTAGCCATCCCTTACCAAAACATTCAAGGTACGTTTAGGCTAAATTTAGAACTATACGCAACTTTTCCATTTAGTTGTTGAATTGCTTCTACCTAATTTATCACATCAGTTCGGTACCAGTTAACATGGTTAAAACTTTACCGTTTTGAATTTAGAACACACGTGATCAATTTAACTTTAGCGAGGATTCTAAATACGTTTAATTTAATTTTAACATGTATTTCTAGACTTTATAGGTGCTTAATTGTTGGGTTTTGTTACTCTTGATAGATATACGAGAATATTAATTAAGTTTTATATTATTGGTATCAATTATAATAACTGAAAAAAAATCTGTTTTGAAACAACTGTAGTGTCGTGATGACCCAGTGATTAAGGCGCCCACCTTTCTTGTACGAAGTTGTGGGTTCGATTACTGCAAGTACCAATATTACTTTTTCAAATCATAATTATGTACTTTCTAAAGTTTATTTTGGACATCGCTGACATCCCATGATACAAGAAGCGTACAACGTAATGCCGTTGATTCCGGTTGTCATTCGTAAAATTTAGACAGTCGTCACAGGTAGTCAGAAGCCAGAAATCTGACCAGCCTTAACCAAGAGGTACTGTGTCACCCAGTAACTGAGTTTTGGAGGTCTGATAGGCAGTCGATTCACGTAAAACACTGGTATCTAGCTGAATCAGGTTACGCTGGAAGCCTACCCCAACGTATAATAATGAAAGCAAAAAAAATGTCCTCATCATTTAATGACAGAAAACAACAATTTTTTTGACGTATAACTACAAAATAAAAATCCAAAAGAAAATAATCGAGCACCAACATTTATATGGATTATATAAAACTGAAAGAAATTGTCCATACAAAGCATTTGGACCCTCACTACCACTCTATCCCTCGTTAAGAGTGGTAAAAGTAAAAAATAGCCCTCATCAGTTCTTTGAGCATCTAATGAGCACAATAATTTTTCTTTTTAAAATAGTTCCAGAAATTCAGAAGCTTTTATTATCTTGCTATCATTTCTTAGCAGAAAAAAACAATTACAGATAGATATTTTGCAACAAGTTTGTTCTTGATAATAATCAAAAGTAATGAATAGATATGGCTGAAAGGGGCCCAACAGGGCCACGCCTGCCGGGGTTGCGGAATGTTTATAATAGTTACCGTGACCCTGGAACATAAAGGGCAATCGAAGGAACATGAGTGGGTTTTAGTCAGTAAAAGTCTGACACGCCCTCCCGCCGCACCCAGGACGGGAGCAGTCATTTGATGATTTCCCACTCACCAAAAAAAATAATAGATTTGGCAAGTGCATCTATACTAATATTTAACCTTCGAACACACGTGATTCGAGACACAATAAAAAGACAATAGCAGCGAGACAGCCGGCTGTCGCTTGGTCGTTGAAAAATTAAAAAGCTGAAGAGTTTGTTTGAAAGCGCTGGTCTCAGGAACTACTAGTCCGATTTTAAAAAACCTTCTTGTTAGACAATCTGTTTATTGAAGACTGTAGTCTACATATCGTACATATCTATTAAAATCGTGTCTCAATGATCGATTTTTGACGTGTAACGTTAAACTTTTGACACATTTCCCATACAAAAACTGTCAAAGTTGTTAAATATCCGGCTGATGACTGGTCGTTGAGACACGATTGTAATAGCAGACTAGGGCCCGTATTTATAGACGTCACTCAGTTCTGAGACGCTCTCAAGTCTCTTGCTGTCCTTGTCATTCTAAAGGGAAAAACTTTTTACAAAAAAATAATAACCGCCTTCAAAAACTAAAAACATAAAAATAACTAAAATTTCGGAAGTCGGTGACAACACAAATTGACTGGCAGAAGAGATAAGCCACCGACTTCCAAAATTTTAGTTATTTTGATGTTTTTAGTTTTTGAAGGCGGTTATTATTTTTTTTGTAAAAAGTTATTTATTTTTTACTTTTTAGTGTCTGACTAAAGTATCCAGGCTGCCAATTTCCATATCAAGTTTCATACACTACCTACCACTATCGAATCTGCAGTATAATCAATCTCGGTGTAAAGTGCTCATCAAGACGAATAAAATAAGACCAAACACTATGTAGCTGCTATCAACCATTAAAGAGTTCCCTAAACTGTACTGCACCTGCATCACGGAGCTTGCAGTGGCAGTCATAACGCATCTCGATGTAAAGATCTTGTCATCACGAATAAAATAAGCCCAAAGACGATGTAGCTAAGATGTACCGTTGAGGAGTTCCCTTGATTCTCTGTCGTCTCCATCATCAGGTCCACCCCAAACCTCCATGGTGTTGTAGTCTCATCAGATATACACATTAATATTAAGTTTTTACCCGATGCTATCCTACAACTTTCTAGAGAAGCCATCAATTTCTCAGGGTTTCCACCACCAGATCCTGACCTGATCACAATGGGACCAAATGACGAGCATACCCTTTCAAATAAAAAAAGATTTTTTGAAATCGGTCCAGGCGTCTCCGACAAATCGAGTAACAAACATAAAAAAAAAATACAGTCGAATTGAGAACCTCCTCCTTTTTTTTGAAGTCGGTTGAAAATAAGGACAGCAATAGATTTGAGAGCGTCTTGGGACCCAATTCTCGTTTCCTTCGAAATGATCTCGAAGTAGAGATTACGATTCGAACCCTATCTCGACAAAAAAATTTCGAAACACGAAGTCTTTTTCTCGAATGCTGTATTCTCGGCAGGCATCGAAATAAAATTCGAATGAACATAGATTAAACAGATATTTACTGCGAATGAATGTTGATTTAAGGTGTAGAATGTTGCCATTGTGAACAAAATATGCTGCGTGAGACGTTCCATTTCACACAAATAGAGCGTTTTTTAAAACGCTCGTCATAAGTTACAATAAAACAATTCTCTTTGCACTCAACATTTTAGAGATATCATTGTAAATGCTAGTGATTATAATTAACTACGAAATAACATACGGTTCCTTACTTTTACCTACTTTTCGTAAAGAAATATTAACATGTTCCCATTCTAAAATCGTGTAACGGAACACATTGACAAAAAAATGGTTGTTTTGTTTTTGTCTGTGATTACAATGTTTGTTTGTGTTGAATTTTGCTTCTTGTAATATATTTTGCATGAAATCAATAAAGAATTCATCACTCATTGTGAAAATAAAAAAACGTATCCACAATTCCACTTAGTAAACGTACATGTGACATATACAGTCACTGTTCCGGTAATATATTTTTATTTTAACCTGTAATGTCGAATGTGAGATGACGTCTCGAACGGTGCTGACCACTCGAAGCTCTTCGAGCGGGCAGCGTTCGAAAAGCGTCTCATTCGACATTGCCAGAATAGCATAACTTCATTTGCACTCGAAAAAAGTTCGAATTCGAACTTTTTTTCGAATTCGTGTTTAATTCGAGTGCACGAGAATTGCCTCCTTGGAGTTGAGTGATGTCTATTAACACGGGCCTTAGGCCCCAGGCTATGACTTATGAGATCGGAATAGTTATCAATGATGCGGGTGAAACCGCATGGGACAGCTTATCACTAAATTAAACTAGATTCACTAAATATACAATTTATACGATGATATCAAAAATACGTAACTTTAAACATTACTCTTGTACTAAAAATTAAGATACGCCATCTTGCTTTTCTTAATAAAAGGTGCGAAAACTCTGTTCAGTAATTTCAACCATGAAAAATAATGGTCGAAATTTAATTTTGTACTTACAGCACTAATGAGGCTATCTCAATTTCATCTCACTTCACCGAAACAGGTAATCTTCAATATCGCAAATGGGCCTGATAAAGATAAGGAGAATCTCACCCAAGCGTGAAATCCATACTTAATATTATAAATGGGAAAGTGTGTCTGTCTGTCTGTCTGTTTGTCTTTCTTTCACGGCAAAACGGAGCGACGGATTGACGTGATTTTTTAAGTGGAGATAGTTGAAGGGACTGAGAGTAACATAGGCTACTTTTTGTCTCTTTCTAACGCGAGCCAAGCCGCAGGCAGAAGCTAGTTTGAGATAAAGGTCTGTTATCTGTCATTATATCAATCTTGAGAACTTGATGATGATCTTATTGAAGAATAATCCTACTATACAATATTACTAAATCTAGTAGCTTGCCCGCGGCTTGGCTCGAGTTAGAAAGAGACATTTTTTTTTCTTGTGACAACTCACACACGGCCATCTATTCCCCAACCAAGCAGAGCTAATACTATGGTAACCAGACAACTGGTACTTATATAATTTTTAAATACTTTAAATATAGATAATGTATATCCAGACACAGAACAAACAATCATGCTCAGAGTTTGTCCTGGGTGGGAATTGAACCCACGACCTCCGGCCTAGCAATCAGGGGCACTAATCACTAGACCAACAGGCCCATCATAAGTAGTAAGTATGTGTAGATGTTTGTTTTTTTTTTCACGCAAAAACTACTGAACGGATTTTAATGAAACATTACAGTAATATAGCTTTATATAATCAGAATAGGTCATAGGCTACATAGCATTAGGCTATTACTTACGGGAGCGGAGAAGTAACAATAAACCTAACATAAAGTGGGTGAAATCACTTATTTATTTATTTTTAACCGACTTCAAAAAGGAGGAGGTTCTCAATTCGTCTGTATTTTTTTTTTTTTGTATGTTTGTTACGCGATATCTCCGTCAATTGTAAAAGGATTTTGATGGTTCTTTTTTTGTTTGATAAGTCATGATTCAGGGGTGGTCCCATATAAATTTTGTGGCGATCGGTTCAGTGCTTCTCGAAAAATTCACCAAGAACAAAAAAATATTGACGAAATTTTCATAGACAATGTGTGCTTTGTCTTCAAGTTTCTATTTTCGTTTTATAAGATTGTTAGTAGTTTAATTTTGAAAATAAATTACTTTAAAAGATACTATACACAGTCAAACATTGGGAGTCGACACTAAAAAGTAAAAAATAAAAAACTTTTTTCAAAAAAATAATAACCGCCTTCAAAAACTAAAAACCCAAAAATAACTAAAATTTCGGAAGTCGGTGGCTTCTCTTCTGCCAGTCAATTTATCTGAATTTGTGTTGCCACCGACTTCCGAAATTTTAGTTATTTTTGGGTTTTTAGTTTTTAAAGGCGGTTATTATTTTTTTGAAAAAAGTTTTTTTTATAAATTACAGATTCCTATTAAATAGAACAAGGCACGCAATTAGACCTCTAGGGTCTGTCTTAGCATGCCATGGCATGAGATTTGGTCAAAGCGCTGTTAACATTTATACTACAATCGAGTTGATGTAATGTTCTTTTAACTTGCGCTTTATGTTTTTACTATTCATAACTTAGAACAGTTAATAATACATATTTTAATTTCTCCCTAAAAAGGTGATCGAACATCAGTGCCTAAATAAATAAGCATTTTGATATATTTTTATGCTTTTCTCGTTTGCTTTGTTATTGTCCCCTGAGTAGATAGTTGACAAAGACTAAACCTTAGTGCTACCAAATGGTAGAAAGTCATGTTAGATGGAGGAACGCACACAGGAGAGCTGGTAGCAACTGGATGAGAGTTGTTGAAAACACAGAATGTTTGAAGAGCCCTGTAGCCAGAAATTAGCTACTGTAACTTGTGAAACTTGGTGAAATTGCATATGCTACATGGAGGGAAAGTACCTTAAATCTTGAAGATAAAACATTTTACTGAAAGAAGACATTATTTGAATTTTATAAACAATTAAAATTGCATTCACAGATTTTTAAATTATTAAATGGTTGGGTCGGGAATTGAACTTGTTTCACGAGAAAAAATAATCACCCTGTAGTTTTATCATACCGATCGAAAGGTTTCATCATAAGGATTCTTTTTTGCTAATTATGATAGGGTCACAAACAAAAGGAAGACCGTGAATTTTAACATTTGATGTAAAATTTTGTTCTGAAAAGTTAAAAGCTTACATTGCCGTAAGGACATACAATTGACAACCATAACTACTTATTACTAATTAATCTACCCACTTGAGTAGAGCGCATTATTTAAATAAATAAATATCCACCACAACAAGACCAAAAAATCGTCAGGGAACGAAATAATCAAAAGTTATCACTTTGTTTTCAAGAAGAAGGGACTAATTTTGAGCATTTTAAAAATTGACTAATTTTGTACTAAAAATGTTATAATTCATGGTCTTCCTTTTATTTTTGACACTATGTTATTAAGCAAAAAATAATCCTTGTGATGAAGCCTTTCGATCGGTAGAATAAAACTACAGGCTAATTAATTTTCTTGAGTAACAGGTTCGATTCCCGGTTCAACTATGTAATTATTTGTGGAACTTGAAAATAGTTTATTTCCAAAATTTTAATTGTTTATAAAATTCAAATAAAGTCTTCTTTCAGTAAAATGTTCTATCTACAATATTTAAGGTACTTTCCCTCCATGTGGCATAGTCGTGGGACACCCTGTATACATAGATACAATATTTATTGGTTTCGCAGTCGCAAGCATAAGTAATGTGATCCTGATTCTTGTGGTGTACCCACCGTATGATATAGCAAAAAAGCGTGGAGGACCCCATCTAACTGCATCACTGACATCCCGTACCTCGGAAAGCACGCTCGTTACTGATGGTCAGAAGCCAGGAAGTTTGACCAGTCTAACCAAGGTGTATCGTGTTAAATACCCAGTAACTGGGTTGTAGAGGTCTGATAGGCAGTCGCTTTACGTAAAACGCTGGAAGCTGACCACAATATAATTGGGAAAAAGACTAAAGAGATGATGACGATTATGGGGCCCAACAGGGCAACGCCTGCCGGGGTTGCGGAATGTTTATAATAGTTACCGTGACCCTGGAACATAAAGGGAAATCGAAGGAACATAAGTGGGTTTTAGTCAGTAAAAGTCTGACACGCCCTTCCGCTGCACCCAGGACGGGAGCAGTCATTTGATGATTTCCCACTCACCAAAAAAAAAATGATGACGATTATAAAAAATACAATTAGCCTATGACTGTCTCGAATGATCACAACGCTATGCTAGCTCAAGGTAAATTAGCAATTTGAGACTTAATTCATTATAGGTAATTATAATTTATTTTCGCCATAGAAGTCTTGTGGTCTCTGTAGGGTTTATACTCCTGCGCTAAGGCCTCATATAGAACAATGAAACGCGAGTGGCCTCCATTGTACCGGCCCCATTGTGTTTTTAGAACATGTTTTCTTTTGTGAGTAATACACTACACTGCGGTTTGTTATTTTTTAGTGGTTATTTTATTTATTTGTAAAGGCTGTATGGCCACTTTGTTTTAAAAGCTGTTTTTTGAACGTTTTTGGCAGTGAACGGTAGACCGTCTTTTGTTTTTTTTTTACAGTAGATGTGGTGTGAATCCGGCTTACAAAGTTATAGATGTCGCTTAAACTTAACGCAAGAAGATAGATTGGAAGGAACACAGTTTTTGGCTATATCTATATATATAAAACAAAGACGGGTTTATACAACACTTATAACTCAAGATCGGCTAGACCAATTTTCATGGTTTTTGGTTCGTTGGATTTGTCCCCGCCCCGAATAGCAGAATACATCTTAAAATAATGAGAACTCGACGAGAAAATAATTATAAAAGATGAATCATTTTCCCTTAATGTTACTTTGTTTCGTACCTGTCAAACATTTGTTGTCCATCCTGTCAAATACTATAAAAATGGTTGACATGCGTTCAGAAATAATGACAAAATGGATTCTTTCCCACCAGCTATCCAATTGAATTTTTAAACTCCTTGGATGTGCCTGGCTTAGCACCGCACAATTTACGACTAAAGATTGGTTCCGTAGTAATCACCAACCAAAACTGGCTGGCTGCCGGGTGGCTGTTGAGCTATGACCTTAAAGGGCAACCGAAGGAACATGAGTGGGTTTTAGTCGGTAAGAGTCTGACACGCCTTCCCGCCGCACCCAGGACGGGAGACGACATTTGATAAAAAATAAGTGTGCTACACTGTAAAGTGCAATCCATGCAAAAAAATAAATAGCAAACAAAGTATCACTAAATTATTAGTATCCTAATTTAAAAAGTAAAAAATGTGATCATTTGTTGTCTACAGGGCGAAACAAAGTTCGCGGGGTCAGCTAGTATTTCATAAAAAACATACAGAAAAAGTTTTTGCAGTAACTGGCGTACTTCACAGGTTACTAAAAAGCTTTAGGTTGGCCCCGTTAAAGTTTTTGATCAATAATAGAAACAGAATTGATTGACATAAAAAAAAAATTGTGTATAATTTTATTGATAACTGTACATTTCTTTCAAGTCATAACGAAAAATTGTGAATAGTGTACTTAGACTATTTTATGTAGCTGCAACGGTATAGGTTTTCTCCCACTGCCCCACTGAGGCCGTATTAATAGACGTCACTCAATTCTGAGACGCTCTCAAGTTTATTGCTGTCCTTATTTTTTCCCTTTAGAATGACAAGGACAGCAAGAGACTTGAGAGTGACTCGGAGTTGAGTGACGTCTATTAATACGGGCCTTAAAGTCGTAAAACTGTACAATAAGTATAAACACCAATAGGACATTTCTCTGACGGAAAAAACCTACTCCAAAGCCATGTATTTTATTTGTTAGAAAATATCAAACGAAAAAGGATATTCCAATAACGTGAACTTGAATATATTGGATTTGAAACATTGCTATGTATAAAGTGTAAGGGATAACGACTCTACGAGCTAAATAAAAATAAACTTTTGTCACTTATTAAACGAGCCAAATATATCCCATATAAGAAACTTTTGTCACTTATTAAAAAGAAATGAGTCGTTTTATGCATGACCTTGACCCTTTATAGGTATTGTGCTTTAGAATATTTCGACTGAGATTTAATAAATTTTTTGAACATTAGACAAATTATTTTTAAAATGTCAAAACAAACATTAATAATAATACCAGTCTATTACTGTCTCACTGCAAGGTAAAGGCATCTTCTCCTACAGATAACGCATAATGTTATTAACAAATTTTAAAAATAACAGATACTATAAATGCTTTTTACTTGATCCAGAAGAAAGTAAACGGTTCGCATAATTAAAAAAAATATCTCTCATAAATTATTTAAAAATGCCGACAATTCCAATCATTATTTCAAAACAGCAAGTTCTATTTATTGTTTCATAATGAGAACTAGAGCGGGGCGCCTGCGGTTAAATATCCGCAGCTTATCCGCCGCCGACGGAACCTGTCCGCGGTTATTGCGGACTTACGAGGTTATTAATAGTTTCTGTTCTTATTTCTTGTCTCTCGGATATTTTTTTATTAGAACTTGGAGATTTGGCAAAAATATACCTCATATTATGTCTTGTACAATTAAGTTAGTGTTGTAATAAAAAAAGCGTATTAGGGACAAAAATAAAATAAGTAAATTGTCACCTTCGCCTTTCGCCTTTGAGTGGCAGCCAGAGGGTAGGCGAAGACGCGGACGGCCAGTACACACATGGAGGAGATCGGTGGACAAGGAGCTCGGGAAGGGAGGACTTAAATGGGAAGACGCTCGTAGAATCGCGCGGGACCGGCGGGCTTGGAAAAAACTTGTTGGGGCCCTCTGCACCAGCGGGGTGCCTTAGGACAACAACAACAACAAATTGTCAGGCGCACAAACATATAGTCGTTGAATGAGTAATGGTGGTTGTTCAATGGTATAAGCGACTCTCCTTCCATGCTTGAGCAGGTTCTAAACCGACAAAGTGCCAATGTGACTTTTTCAAATCATATTTACTTTCTTAAATTTTGTCCTGAAAACAAAGCTTATAAGAAAGCTTGGACTTGTAATGAATTTAAATCGTTAATTGACCTTAAGCTGGCGTTGTGGTCAATGCTCCTACTGTCTATTCCCAACTATGTTGGGGTCGGTTTCCAGCCTAAGTCGGATTCGGCTGGGTATCAGTGTTTTACGTGAAGCGACTGCCTATCAAACCCCCACAATCCAGTTAATAGGGCGACACGATGGCACCCTTATACCCTTTGGCTAGACTGGTCAGACTTTCTGGCTTCCGACTACCCGTAACGACTGTCAAAGTTCTACGAATAACAACCAGGACCAACTATGTTCCATGCTTTCCGAGGCACGGGATGTCAGTGATATCCAAGAGAAACTTTAGATGGTACATTTATATGATTTTTTTATTTAATATACATACTCGTATATTGAAATTGGCTTAACAACATCAGGAAGAAGAGAGGAATAGGTATCAAAACCAAGACCAGATTGATACGAGCCCTGGTATTCCCTATTTTCTTATATGGAGTGGAAACGTGGACAATTTTGGCCCGTGAGAGACAGAGGATTGATGCTTTTGAAATGTGGTGTTGGAGAAGAATGCTGAGGATACCTTGGACAGCGAAACGCACCAATGCATCGATCCTGGTTCAACTCCGAATAACAACGCGGCTATCCTCCTTATGCCGTCAACGTATCTTCTCATATTTTGGCCACACAGTGCGCAGAGGGGACGAGAATTTGGAGAAACTGATTGTGGTTGGGAACACCGAAGGCAAAAGATCGCGCGGTCGTTCACCAACAAGATGGGCCGATCAACTAAAGGACTCGTCGTCACACAAATTTTACACCGTTGTAAGAGAAGCGCTGGACAGAAACCGGTGGAGGCAGATCATCCACTCCAGGTGCAACCCTAGTGCTGACCACGATCCTCAGACATGAGGGACCGACCCGAGAGAGATATTGAAATTAGATCAAGCGAATTTAAGGACATTAAAGTAAATTGTCACGCGCACTGTAGAGCGACACAGTTGGCGAGATAATCCGATGTTAAATGGACACCGTCGCCTATAATAGACATCTGCAATACTAGAGAGAGACTGACGCTTTGACATGCCAGAGACAGTGTGTCTAGGGGTCAGAGATAGGGTAAGCCCGCCAAGTGGCGTGTTTAAGCGTTGAAATAAAAGCCCAATTTTCTTTTACGATGAAAACCACAGCATATTTTCGAGACCTTTCTCCAATAGCTACTTATTATCTTTTTAATGTTATTTTTTCCAGAATGTTTATATTTGTAGGTTTACTGAAACGCTTGTGTTATGGTTTTATTAGTGCAAGCCTGATTTCAGTATATATGAAGAAAGCGCCAGAATCAGAATCAGAAATCATTTATTTGCATAATGTATGTATACAGATATGATGGTAGGTTTTGGTGATCAGTTTCAATACATTTTGCCTTGCGGCGTGCAAAATATATTCACCTTGGACAGACAATTCCATTCCGTTACATTCCGCCACTTCCCGACAGCTCTTTTCGATTAGTAAAATAATAGGCGAGACGACAAAAAAAAAGTAATTAGTCCGTCATTGAGATTATTAAATAATTTTTGATACGTATTTTTTTTTTTCTCGTAAACGAAAAATGACGACGATACAGTGCGTTGAAGTTGTGCGTGACGTCACGATCAGATACAATTTTTGCATTACGGTGGTGTCAAAAGCCCCCACTCCAGAACTTCGTTGCTCTTTTTCTTTGTATTTTTTTATTATTTTGATGAAGCAAAAAATACGTGTCCCGTATTTTTGGCCGATCTACAAGATGGACTAAACAGAATGCCATTTTTTTTATGTCGTCGTCATCCCTATTAGCAAGTTACCATGTTGGAGTATCACTAACACACTACCCTATTCCAAACTCCTTTTATCCTAAAACGTTATTAAACAAATAAGGACACTCTAACTCTGATTCTTTTTAAATCGAATTTCGAATGAAATTCAAACGTTTAAACTAGGAATTCACCGTCAAATGACGTTAGCATATCAAGCGCACGTGAATCCAATGACTATTTGTCGTAGCGGATTCCGTTCTGGCACAAATCTGTTCGTGTGACGTCATTGCTAATATGCTTGATAGGCGGTTGACACGAAGTTTAGATGCACTATTTATCTTGAATGTGTGAATATCCTATGCACCGATATGTAAGATACATACTTACTAATATAAATAAGAAAGTCTGTTTGTTGGTAAAGTTTTCAATCTAAAACCGGTCAGCTAATTCTGATTTTAGTTGACGTCAACCTCATCCAAACTCCTTTTTTAATATTTCTTCTCTTCTAATAGTACGACCGTTAAAACAAAACATTCCATTCATGATTCCACTCAAATTCTTTTTAAATCGAATTTCGAACGAAATTCAAACGTTCAAACTAGGAATTCACCGTCAAATGACGTTAGCATATCAAGCGCACGTGAATCCAATGACTATTTGTCGTAGCGGATTCCGTTCTGGCACAAATCTGTTCGTGTGACGTCATTGCTTAGATAGGCGGTTGGCACGAAATTTAGATGCACTGTCTATCTTAAATGTATGAAAATCCTGAGTTGTTATACTTGTCTGTGCCAAATTTCAGCTTCGTCCATTCAGTCAACTGGTTTAAAAAGGGTTAACTATGTTTTTATAAAATAAAATCATATTTATTTTGTAAATAGGTTATATAATATATAACACTTTTACACGTCAATATTTTGTTTTTTTTTTATTTATTTTAAACGAACGATGGGGCCGGTGTTTCGTAGCTGGACTGCTCTGAGAAGAAACATCCGAAACAAACTCAGAGGTCAAAGTCTCTTTTAAAGTCCATACAATCGTATTGGTCAAAAATGTGCGAGAACCATGGAGGTTAATGTCTGAGGCACTCTCTTGATGAGAGAAGCACACAGATTTGAGTGGACCTGTCCAGACAGTGCAAGCATTTGTCAGTAATCGTTTAGCTCAACTAAAAACTAAGGAGCCCAACGTCTTGACGAACAGTACCAAAGTAAGGACATTTGGGTAGGCCGCATTAAATACTCAAACCGTCAGACCGCATATTAAAAAAAAAACCAACGACTTCCATAGTCCTCACATTCACAAAAAAAATGTCACAAAAACATATACAACACTTTAAAAAGTACATATCAATGTCAAATAGTAATACATAAAAAAAAAGATTATATACTTTAAAAAGTACACACCAATGTCAAATAGAAATACATAAAAAAGATTATATACTTTAAAAAGTACACATAAATGACAATTTTCTCGCTCTGTCTCTGAGTTCTTCGATTATTAAACAAATTAAACGAATTCTATTATGTAAAAAGTTAAAAAAAAATCACTTTTACACGTCATTTTTAACAGACTTCAAAAAAAAAGTAGGTTCTCAGTTCGACCTGTATGTATGTATGTTTGTCGGCGATTATCTTGCGTTTGGCAGAACCGATTTTAATGCGGTTTTCAGCAAAGTGTTTGTTACATTCTGGTTACATTTTTTTCTTATTTTATTTGAACCATGAAGCCGGTGTTTCCTAGCTGGACTTTTTATAATATTATGGCATACTATTTAATATATTATTATGGCCCATCATGACTATTAAAGTTGCACTTTTCCAGGAGTCATTGCTAAAACACCAATGGTCCTCAGTTTTGTTTATACAATTAGGATGCATGTTTCCATGATGCACCGATTGAAATGACACTGTCAAAGTTTCCCCCACACTTTGAGGCAGGGAGATTCTGCAACCAAAGAAGAAAATTATAATTATATAAATATATGTAGTCGTGATGGCCTAGATGCTCACGGTACCCGACTCTGGTGTAAGAGGTTATGAGTTCGAATCCGAGCTAGACTGTGTTTTTTGAATTCATGATAATGTACTTTCGATGGCTAATCTTAGACGTCACTGACATCCCCTATTATTTATTTTTTATTCATAGTTAAAGTCTGTAATCAAATAGATAACATTGCATTTTATGATACTTACTTTCGCCTGCGGCTTCGACAATACTTCAATTCTTCATTTTACCCCTTTTGGGGTTTCAATTTTCAATAATCTTTTCTAGGTGGTTACTCTTTACAAAGAATACAAGTTGTGTGTCTCTAGAGCCAGCGGTTTAGTGCTTTGATATTTATCAACAGTCATTAATTTCACCACTTTATAGATAAAGTTGTCAATTGACTTCCTAATATCGGCACGTCAAAAAAACGATGAAGAATAAACTCACATTAATTATAGTCGAATTTTCACCACACGACAATAACACTGCTTACTATTAAAAATAATTTATTAGAGTTTAAGTTAATTATCTGTAGGTTGCAATCCCTTTTACCAAGCGTTTTTGTATTACCCAGTAATTGGGGTCCACAATCTATTACTGCCGGCTTAAAAATATCCATAAACCCTGAGAATAAACCAGTATTTTTATAAGCCTTTTCCTTCTTAAAATGAAACTGGTTTTCCAAGGTCAACTAATATGTTTTATTTATTAATTATAATTAACAAAAAAAGGAAAGGTTCTGTACCGTCGTTTATTTTTCCTTTAATGTTGTAAGTAACTCAATTTCGTTTTTATTTGTTTTCGTTGTTTCGTTGTTGTCTATATTCTCTAAGTTATAACGCTTTTGACAAAAAGCGAAGTTATTAACAGCATCTTTCGATTACTAATTCGCTCCGGGGGCGTACCACAAGCCCTTATTAGCAGTATTACTTAGATATTACTTCCAGTGAAAAAAACGGCGCTAGACAAGACAATGTGTGTAACGCTGTCTTTGCACACTCCTGAACAGGAATAACACACTTCTTACTTTAAACGTCATGGTACGGGGGCTTCTGGTCGTAGCGGGAAGTGCTATAGTATATAGCTTTCTTCGATAAATGGACTATCCACATAAAAAGAGTTTATTAATTTAAACCAGTCTTTAAACAAATTAACGAATCTTTTAAATCTTCACCTATACAAAATTATAGATAACAATATCTTTAGGAACAGACAAATAAACAAACAACTCGTCAATAATCCATACTAATATACTAATATTATAAATGGGAAAGTGTGTCTGTCTGTCTGTCTGTCTGTCTGTCTGTCTTTCACGGAAAAACGGAGCGACGATTTGACGTGATTTTTTAAGTGGAGATAGTTGAAGGGATGGAGAGTAACATAGGCTACTTTTTGTCTGTTTCTAACGCGAGCGAAGCCGTGGGCAAACGCTAGTAAATTCATATTTTACTTTTATTTGGTTACAGAACTCTGAACAGATTGACAGCCGGATATAAATGCCTCTTAATCTTCATAACTATAGTTGACAATTGGTACACGAGTCACATTTCCTTGTAACATAGTTTATTTGTGTATTTTCTTATTATTTAAAACAATAACATATTTTTTGCTGTTGCAGAATAAACCTAAATACGGTCCCCTAGTGTCGACATTGGTGTTAGCTAATTATCCATCATACGACCGCCTACTCTACAAACGATTTGTTGTATTGATAGTATTTATTTAAATTAAAATGTTGGTATGCTGTATAATATTATACGTGCAGAGTGTTTTTTAAATAAATATAAATAATTAGCGTTAAAAATAATATTAGTTCAAAGATAATCCATAGTGGTTATAACTAAATAGTGGTAATTACAAAAAAATTGTGTCGTGTGAAAGTGATTAGTGAAAAAACTATAAAAACCTACTTTTTGAACTGTTACTGGTGAGTTTCATTTGTTATTAGAAAATAAGAAATATATTACCTACCTTAAAATGACAATTTTAAGATTCATTCGACTAGTGCATTCTGTTATACTTACTCCGTGATTCAACCTAACGTTTAATTTACTACCCACGTGTTCAGAAATTGAACCCAGTAACTGGATGTGGATGTCCGATTGGCAGCTGAATCCGGTTAGGTTAGGTTAGACTACGCAAGATAGTTTTGAATAAGCACCAAATAAAACATGCAAATCAGGTTCTTCGAAAAGTTTGCTGTAACAGAAAACAGTAGGCCTAGCCTGAACTAAAAAAAACTGATTAGCGAGAATTTCTAAATTTTAAAAGTTATAGAAGTGTTCGGATGTGTAGAAATTGTAAGTGTGCAATGTAGTGGCCAAAATAAATTCGCCCGAAAAAAATCTTCGCCCATATATTGTATACGTACATAGTACCAGATTGCCAGAAGGACGTTTATCCGAATGATCCTTTTGATAAAAGAAGTCGTTCTTCGGTGAAAAATGTTTGAGAGGCAGTCGCTTCACGAAATCACTGGTATCCAGTTGAATCCGGTTAGGCTGGAAGCCAACCCCAACACATTTGGGAAAAGGCTAGGGAGATGATGATCAAGTATCTTTCAGCAGGATTTTTTTATATAAATAATGCATTGAAACTAAATCAATATACCTATTATTTTGATTAGTTTTTTTTAGCATGATTTTAGGTATAAATTACACCTTGAAACAATAATATAATATATAACTCATACCAAAAAAATAGAATTCCATTCCGCGCACTTGTGCTCATCATTCAGTCAAAAATAAAATGTTTTTTTTTTTCTAACTTCAGCATTATTTGAATTGAACGCCATTTGCATCGATAAAAGTGAGTAAAAATAAAATATTATTTGATCAATTCAATTTATTCGTTAGACATCAAAAAGCTTCAATGATTCAGCATTTTGCTGTGCGAGCATTTTTCTTTAGTAGTCAACAACCTGAAAATTGCTGAAATCCTGAAAAGCGGTTATAAATGTGACACACTGAACTATAGGATGACATTTTTGTTAATCCTTAATATTATAAAAAATATTATAAATTTTAAAAAACCCCCCCAAGGGGTAAAACGGGAATCGTAAAAAAATATCCCCTTTATTCCATCGAATACACGTGATTCGAGACACAATAAAAAGTCAATAAGAGCGCCAAAGTCGCTTGGTTGTCGAAAGTAAAAAAAAGCATTCTAATTCCCAAAATTCCCCTTCAAAAGTATTACCCAAGAGGTAAAATGAATAACATTAGGCTGTGTCCCGGTTGGAGTGTACGTAACGGGGCACTGAGGAAAAAACACTTAGAAAAATTTTGATGAAATTTTCAAACTTAATAATACTTTCTTTTTATGGTTTTATCGTATGGGGGACATCAAAAGAGACAACTTTTTCCCGGGATTTTTTTTTGTAAGATCAATGACCGCTGAGGTAGGAGGCAAAATGTAACCCTCATTATTAAGGCGTCTGGGACTTAGAAAAATTTCACCCAAAAACAACGCCTAATCAAGCCTTCGGGATCCGGTGGGATGTGGGAGTACTAGGGTGGGGAAACACCGGGGGGCGACCTTAAGGTTAATGACCTTGACCCTAGGGTCAAGGTCAAGGTCAAATTCATGAAAACGCAGGAAAATTACGAGGAACGCTTGAGGTCAGTGACCTTGACGCAAGGTTGATGACCTTGAACTCAAGGTCAAGGTCAAAATTCATAAAAAACGCAGGAAAATGCGGGGAACGCTCCAGTTCAGTGACCTTAACGCCAAGTTCAATGACCTTAAACTCAAGGTCAAGGTCAAAATTCATAAAAAACGCAGGAAAATGCGGGGAATGCTCGAGCTCGAATAGACCCCGCCATCCCATTCGTGGTTATTTTTTTTATGACCATTAAGCCCCGCGAAGCGGGGCTCCGACTGTGCCCTTTAAGCAAACTAGTCCAAGAGCGAGCGAAGCGAGCTCGGGACATGGGGCACCCCGACTCGGACAGGTTAGGTTAGAAGGGGATGGCGGGGTCTAGTGAGCGAGCGAAGCGAGCGAATAGACCCCGCCATCCCATTCGTGGTTATTTTTTTTATGACCACTAAGCCCCGCGAAGCGGGGCTCCGACTGTGCCCTTTAAGCAAACTAGTCCAAGAGCGAGCGAAGCGAGCTCGGGACATGGGGCACCCCGACTCGGACAGGTTAGGTTAGAAGGGGATGGCGGGGTCTAGTGAGCGAGCGAAGCGAGCGAATAGACCCCGCCATCCCATTCGTGGTTATTTTTTTTATGACCATTAAGCCCCGCGAAGCGGGGCTCCGACTGTGCCCTTTAAGCAAACTAGTCCAAGAGCGAGCGAAGCGACCTCGGGACATGGGGCACCCCGACTCGGACAGGTTAGGTTAGAAGGGGATGGCGGGGTCTAGTAAGCGAGCGAAGCGAGCGAATAGACCCCGCCATCCCATTCGTGGTTATTTTTTTTATGACCATTAAGCCCCGCGAAGCGAGGCTCCGACTGTGCCCTTTAAGCAAACTAGTCCAAGAGCGAGCCTTTTAAGCAACTTTTAGTGATCAAGGTTATTCATGACGTCAAGGTCACTGACCCCTAACGTTCCCCGTCATATCCCTGCGTTTTTAGTATTTGACCTTGAGCTCAAGGTCATTGATCTTGGCGTCAATATCATTGACCTCGAGCGATTCCCATCATTTTCCTGCGTCTTTATAAATTTGACCTTGACCTTGAGTTTAAGGTCATTGACCTTGGCGTTAAGGTCACTGACCCCTAACGCTCCCCGTCATTTTCCTGCGTTTTTAAGTACTTGACCTTGACCTTGTGTTCAAGGTCATTGACCTTGGCGTTAAGGTCACTGACTTCGGGCGTTCCCCGTCATTTTCTTGCGTTTTTATGAATTTTGACCTTGACCTTGAGTTCGATTTCATTGACCTTGGCTTCAAGGTCACTGACTTCAGGTGTTTTCTATCATTTTCCTGCATTTTATGAATTTTGACCTTGACCTTGAGTTCAATGTCATTGACCTTGGCGTTAAGGTCACTGGCTTCAGGTGTTTCCCATTATTTTCCTGCGTTTTTATAAATTTTGACCTTGACCTTGAGTTCAAGGTCATTGACCTTGGCGTCAAGGTCAGTTACTTCGAGCGTTCCCCGTCATTTTCCTGCGTTTTCATAAATTTGACCTTGACCTTAGGGTCAAGGTCATTGACCTTAAGGTCGTCCCCCGGTGTTTCCCCACCCTAGTACTCCCACATCCCACCAGATCCCGAAGGCTTGATTAGGCGTTGTTTTTGGGTGAAATTTTTCTAAGTCTTTTTTTCATAGTGCCCCGTTTCGTATACCATGACCGTCGGCCTCCAGTTTTACTAAACCGGGATCGGAATCGGAAATGACAACCGGGATCAAAAGCTCTACAACTACATGTTTCCGATACACGAAAAAAAAACTTAAACATGTTCAGTTTACTAACGTCGGGCCCCAGTAATTTTATTACAAACTGTATTTCGTGGTGCTAGGCAATCTGGGCTTCTCCCAGTTGTGATTGCCCCTTTATGCCTATTGGCCTATTTCTGTTCTGTCTCCTGCTTGTTATAGTGGGAAGTGGAAATATTTATTTTTCTTACTCCTCCGCAGTTCTTTCTGATTAATTTCGTAGCAGGATCCAAGACAGTTGAATCGTTTCTCCGGAACTCGTCGAGCTTCATTGCTTCGGCGCTTTTCTGGCGGACTCCACTGTTGATTCTGGCTTTCAGGAGTTGCAGTGGTTGGGAATAATGTGGCGGGATTGTCCCATAAAAAATAACGGCGGGCGCCTCAACAACATGCCCGTGACGACGGACGGTCTTGAACTTAATTTTCTAGTGATAAAGTAGAAAATCTATTAACCTTTCGACGACCATGCGACTGCCGACTGTCGCGCTGCTATTGTATTTTAAATCACGTGTGTTCGAATTCTTAAAGAAAGACAGTTGTAGTAATTTGATGTGCTAGCATTTGTACTACAATTTAGAAATCTGTATACCCCAACCGTTGTTAGCTGGGTAAATGCATTCTAGCATTTGGCTGGTACCCCACACAGTTTTAAGGGTTTTCACGAATAACGCCAAAAGGAATTCCAGGATTTAAATGTTCGTCTCAAAGTTAATTGTGGTCATTGTTTTAATGGCGTAATCGAGTCTAACTTTTTATTTTCCTAAGTATTTTTAAATTTTATGTGTAGAATTTCTGGTAAACGAAAGTGTAGCATTTTTCAATAATAAAACATTATTGCCATTACTAATAATCACTGTGTAAAGTTATGCAATGAATAAAGCCTGTGTAACCATACATTTTTTGACGTATAAACCTGTCATAACTTTATGCAGCGATTATTAGTAAGGCGCTACCTATGGCTATAAGTATAAAGCAATAATTTTCATTTTTTACATACTCTAAGGAATTACATGTGCTATAAGGAAATGTATTTAATTATTAGGTTATATTGACTACCTATGTCATTATTTTATTTATGTAAAAATAATTATTTCGAAATTATTTACAATCTATAGAAAAAACGTTTTATGCGACATCTGCACGAGAGTTTAAAAATCGCGACGAAGGGCAGTGAACTCTGTCCCTTACGCTGTCACAAACGAGAAGATTCATCAAATGAAAAATAGATGGCGGACATCACAATTTAAATGACTTTTTGTTTTTCTATACACATACCTATTTTGAAAAGAAAAAAAAATGTGCCAGAGACAATATAAATATAAAAAAATATAATAAACTAATTTTATGACAAATAGCTTCGTTAACATTTACCGCCAACGTTCAAACAAATTAAAAAGATGTCAATTTTTTAATAACAATGAATTATTGCGTCAGTGTCCAGTGCCCCCTTAGTTCAAACGAACCAATAAATTGTCCCTACAATAAAAGTTCAATAAGTCATGGCGGACGATTAAAATAACCTTGGTGCAGTTGCAACGAAGTAGTTGCCAACAAAAGTCGGAAGACAGTACATCTTTGTGTTATTTAACACTCATTTAAACAGCTCAGTATTACTTAAAAGAACACCATAAAAATCAAAGGAGCCATGTAAATTCCGCCATTTTGTCCGCGTTCTGTGCCAAACTAGGCTGTATGGAGGATTCCTTTGCGTTTTAAAATTCCTTGGCGCATTCGAGTGACGCGACGTGCGTTCGAAATTCAAAAGTGATATTGAAGAGCTGTGTCTATTTTTTCGTTTGTTCATTTGGCGGGAAGAAGTGAAAAATAATAGTTTTGTGTAGTTGAGTTTTAAATCAGTCAAAATTAAGCAAATAAAAGGTGAGTCTTTCTTATTTCTTTTTTGTGAGCATCATATAATCATGGTACCTATATGCATTTAATTTACCATCGATCTCCTATCAGATTGAATTTCAATGATTGACAATGGTACAATGGTAGACTATTTTTATTATGATAGTACCTATGTAACTACCCGTTTTAATGTTTGCAATATTTTTTGGTGCATAATTGTTTATATTATAGTGACTACTAGTGAGGTATTAAATTGAGACTTTCTATAAATTATAAGTACTTAATTAGGTAATTGTTTTCACGTGTGTAAGGTTGAGTCACAGATTACTCGTTGAGTGCCAACCCAATCGTCCCAAAGTTCGGATGATTTTTGGTTCCTATACAACCTTGATTTATGTATAGGTACCGAAAATCTTAAAAAAGCTTAGATCATTATTTAGTTGACTTTTATTACTGAAATCGCAAAATCAAGTCATGTGATCCATACATTTATATTCGCTTAAATAATCATCAAATTGTATGGAGGACGTATGTTGATTATATTGATAGGACAATGAACCCTATACATGCTTCTGGTAAACATAAGCTTAACTTGTACAATACAATCACGCAATGATAATAATATCACAAATAAAACAGCCATAGGTACGATATTACTTAGGCACATAAGATTTTAACTTCAAAAATCGGCACATTTGCATATATACATAATTCAAAGGGTTCAAAGAAAAAAAAGTTAACGGTAATCTTACGATTTTATAAGAAATAAGTACCTACATAAAAAACTTATTTTATACGAAAAGCCTATCTAGATTCTTTTCCGTAGTCTCTTTGTATTTTAAAGTAAAACCCAGAAATGTCTTTAACGTTTTTCATTCAAATGTTACATACACCGCCAAAAAATACCTATGTTTATTTTTTCGCTATCCAAAGTCAACCTTTCGACGACCAAGCAAGCGACAGCCGGCTGTCGTGCTACTATTGTCTTTATATTGTGTCTCGAATCACGTGTGTTCGAAGGTTGATGTTTTCTCATCTAAAAATTAAAATGGTTTTCAATCTTACTCGTACTTAGATAAGGCAGTATACAACGTTAGCTTCCAATTCTGACCCCGTAGATCAGACTGGAACATCAACGAGGCAATATTTTTTTTTTGTGAGTGGGAAATCATCCGATGACTGCTCCCGTCCTGGGAGCGACGGGAGGGCGTGTCAGACTCTTACTGACTAAAATCCACTCATGTTCCTTCGATTGCCCTTTATGTTCCAGGGTCACGGTAACTATTATAAACATTCCACAACCCTGGCAGGCGTTGGCCCTGTTGGGCCCCTTCCTGTGCTGACTCCTTCTCTTTGAGGCGCGCGTGAAACACTAACACGCCGTCGACGCGGTCCTGGTCCTAGCCGGGCGGCGAGCTACCCATCGCTCGCCATCCGCAGAACCGCGCATACGGTGGCCGGTAGTCGTCTTGCGACTCTCGACGTGTACGCCTGGGTCTTAGTCCGGGGCGAGAGGCTCGTCGTTGCCTCTCGCGCGCCGCCGCTTCCTTTTCCAGCATAACTGCTTCGTAGGAGGCATAAGGCAGTAATTTTCTAATGGCGGCTTAGGCGGCCTTGGTTGGTCAAAAATGTTACTGAGTTTTACCACTCGCATTTTTCTTAAGTATTAGCCCAAAGCTTGGAAGCACCGATGCTGTAGGTGGTTTGAAAGGGATACCGTGAGCCCGGAAACACAGGGAAGGAACATGGGTGGGTTTTAGCCAGTAAAAGTCAGACACTCCCTACCGCTCCGCCTAGAGCGAGAGGAGTCAGTTATGGTTTCCCATCCCAAAAAAAACTTGTAGAAGTCTGATAGGCAGTCGCTGTTCATAAAACATTATTTAGTCAGCTGCATTTGATTAGACTGGTAGCAGATATCTTTCCACTCATGTTCCTTCGGTTGCCCTTTATGTTCCGGTAACTCCAAGCAGAGATTAAACTCTAATGCCCTTACTAATAATCACTGTGTAGAGTTATGCAATGAATAAAGCCTGTATAACCATACATTTTTTGACGTATAAACCTGTCATAACTTTATGCAGCGATTATTAGTAAGGCGCTAAGACTGTTGGAAAAAGCGTAGTCACTCGTAATAATAACCTTTCATAATTCAAACTTGAAATAACGACTGGACGTTGCCATTTAATCAAACATGTTGAGTAGGCGGATATACAATAAGTGTTATTAATAATTTCCACGTGAACTGTCATATGAAAATATCTTTTGGAAATGATACAATTATTGTAATCGCCAAATATAATTCATGCCTACCTAATTTTAGCCTTTATCTAATTATTATTACTTATTACCCTATCGGTTTACGTAGCTTAAACTAATACACAATTTTGACATGACTTTTTGTTTGAAAATTGCGTAAAACACACCTAGGTACATTATTTCTATTTAGCTCATTACCGAACGCCGGTTTAAAATAAAGCCAAAGAGGAAATTACTACACGATATTATGGTTGCGGAATGTTTATACCTATTAGTTACCGAGACCCGGAACATAAAAGGCAACCGAAGGAACATGAGTGGGTTTTAGTCAGTAAATGTCTGACACGCACTCCCGCCCCGCCCAGGCGGGAGAAGTTATTTGATGATTTCCTACACCCAAAAAAAAACATATTAACCTTTCAACGATCGAGCGACAGTTGGCTGTCGTGCTGATATTGTATTTCTATTGTGTCTCAAATCAAGTGTGTTTAAATGTTTAATAAAACTTTATTTTTTAAATAAAAGACATCTCAAGATTGATGTTGACATTTAGTAAATTACCTAAACCGATTAATAGGGTATAGTAGCGTTTACTAGAGACACAGCTCTCTAAAAACATAAAACCTTTTTTGTCTGCCTTCTTAGGTGCTCATTATACGGTAGGCCTGTCAGTTATACCACAATCAAGGTCTGTGTTGTTGTCAGGGACTTATTCTTTATCCACTAATGGACATTCTTTAACCAAGTTGTTTGTTGCTCACAATTTGTGGTGGCTAAGTACCTATGATGTTAGTGAATTGACTGCAGTTCATAGTAGAGCTACTGAAGCATTGGTTTAATTTTCTTTATCTCGCCTAGGTCTAGCAAATTAACAATCTCATCTCCAAGATCAAAACTTTATGATCCATTCATCAACAAAGACCTGATAACAGATTCATAATCAACATAAAATTACCTCTCTCCACGTCATTAACCTAATAATAAAACTACCTATTGTTTCCGTTGTTATGGCATTCAAATATTTACATAGCTCAACCAGTTGGTGTTTGTCAGTGTTGCATAAAGATACGGAGGCTGCCAAGCTGTGAGAAGTCATAATTCTAATACATGTCGATGAAATGTGACGGAAGAGTATTGCAATACAAGGGAAAATAACCACAAGACTTTCTTAATAGCAGTAAGTTCAATGTTGATTGCAGTACCTTTCAACGACCAAGCGACAGCCGGCTGTCGGGCAGCTATTGTCTTTCTATTGTGTCTCGAATTACGTGTGTTCGAAGGTTAATCTTGATGGTCCATTTCATTCATTTCGACTTTAAGTCTTTAGGATGGTTGAGATAGTCTGTGTTAGTTGATATTGTGATGGCTGAGATAATCTAGATTCTGTCTCAGATAGTTTAGACAATCCTGACAACTATAAAGTCGGGACAATACCTTGAAATGTTTTGAACTTACCAACAGACATTATCGACAGTCAACATTTTTGCCTTTCCATTCCATGTTTCTCTTCTTTCCATCCTAATCCTATGCCATTTTTTTATAACTATCTTCATCATAAATGCCTCCACTGTCATCTGACAGTTTTCGGTCACCAAATCATCATTCACTTGAGAATGAGAATCAAATCACAAGATCATTGATCTTATAATGAGTGTTTCACCCATTCTATAGAGTGTATCATCTATTATTGGCACATGTGAATGTTGGCACGTGTTCATATCAAGAGCGTGCAAATCTGCGTCCAATTTTTCATTTAAAGGTGGACACTGACCAAGAGGGCTTGTGTAACTATTCGATTTTGAGCATCATAAATTAGACGGGTTTACTAATGAAGCGTTAGGTTGTCGATTGTACATAATGGGTTGGTGTTGTTTCAGTAGGGCTGGCTAGTGGCTTGAGTAATCGATTTGTGTCGTTTTCGATATTGGTTCAGTAGGTAGGAGTAATACCTATTCATAAAATCATAAAAAATCGATTCGATTCGAATCGAAAAAGATTAGAGTCTTTTTAGGGTTCCGTACCTCAAAAGGTAAACCCGTAACCCTTATAGGATCTTGGTTGTTTAAGCGTGAAAGAGCTCCAATGGCGTTGTCGCGAACACACTGATTTAAAAAAACAGTTTGACAGTTTTTTTTATGACTTCTCCCGCCCCTGGGGAGGGATGGAATGTCAGACTTTTACTGACTAAAATCCAATAATGTCCCTTCGGTTACCCTTATACAAGGTGTATTTTTGGTCTTGCTCCACCCGCTAGGAGATGATTCTACCCATGAAAACAAACGACTTTTATAAAGGAACCAACTCTGAAATCGCGAAAAAAATATCAGCTGTTTCTAAGAAAAGTTCAATGCCCTCCCGACCATAATGTATATGTCGCATCAAGAGTGGCCGGAATGCGAAACATCGGGTCTTCTTCACGATCCGACATAGTTTAACTTAGCACTGGGCACTGTCGTGGGTACTCGAACAAAAGATATTTTTAAATCAAAGTAATTTTAATAATTCTAACAATTTTACAATCTAACAATTTTACAATGAACCGAAACAAACACGTGCGTTGGTACTGAGTGCCCGCCAAGACAGTCGAAGCTCAACTGACCGAACATTCGGTCCCTTCCCTGTCCTCGCTGCATCCCCTCTACCGACGATCGTGTCCAAGCAATATGGCGCGCTTGCGTTTCCGGTGACGATTATTATTAAGTTTGCAAAATAAAATGTTAGATGGCGCTGCGTATTGCCCATAGCGCCATCAATCCACGACACGGCCATCCCTGACTAGCACCCGTCCTCGGGTGTAGTACCTGTGGACAAAAATTAACTCAGAGTAATCTAGCTCGGCTATCCTGCCAGTGAAACAAAGGTTGATTCTCTATGGTACTTTATTTCATCTAAATCTAAGTGAAATTATCAGTTGTACTAAGGCTTCATACAAGGAGCCTTCTGTAAAACTTTCATTGGAAAAGGTCCGACCAACAAGTTACACAATAATGCTAAAAAAACTATTCACCATAATTCATCAGCAATGTACAACCAACTCATGAAACTTTCACAATACACTGTGCACCAACACAGATCATAATCGCACCAACGATTATCAGACCCATCGCCACATGTCACTCATGAGGTGCGGTCTCGTGAAATGTTCATAGCAATTTGTGCACCAACACAAATCAGAATCGCACCAACGATTCTATGTAGACCCATCGCCACATGTTACTCATGAGGTGCGGTCTCAAGTTTAGAGTATGGGTGTACAAGGCTGCTAATCAGATGTGGTCTCACTACCACTGTCATCGACTATGACATCTAATTCTTGAGGAACTTGGTGATCGGGGATCTTCCTCACACGATCATGGGGGTATTTGTAAGTTCGCTTGGAGTCAAGCGCCTTTAGTAGGTATCTATCACCGTCTAGTACCTCAATGATTTTAAACGGACCTTTAAATTTTGGATCTAATTTTGTTTGATTCCTTTCCTCATTTTCAATCAAAACATAATCATTAACAGCTAACTTAGACACCTGAGCCTTATTTTGGTCAAATCGATGTTTGTCATAATTAGCATTCTTTACGATATTCTGGGTCGCGTGCTCTCTAATCTCATCTAAATTAATGTCGGTCATATCATCATCATCAACAGTTACTAACCCAAGCGGTCTTGCTACTCTTCCTATCATCAACTCGAGAGGGCTAGATTTTGTTATCCTATTAATAGTGGAGTTCATAGCTAGCTGAACCTCCCTAAAGCATCCTGCCAAGAGCGGTCACGACTAGTTTCTACAGCTGTCAACATACTCTTGAGGGTACTCATTACCCTTTCGACCTGACCATTTGCGCGACTGCCTCCAGTAGCTATCAAGTGCAACTCGATGTTATTAGTCGTGCAGAAACTAGAAAAATCTTTACTAGCGAAGCAACGACCTTGATCCGCTATAATGCGTTTCGGTGCGCCAAACAACGCTATGCAAAACTTAATAGCACAAATACTGCTGTTAGTGTCGATGTTTAGGGAATGACGGAGTAGCACAAATTTGGTAAACGCATCTATAACGACAAACACATACTCCTTGATGTCGTTTTTACCAGACAATTTACCAGAAGCGTCAATGTGAATTGTGTGCCATGGGATATTGAATTTGGGTATCGGGTGAAGCTCTGCCTGAACTTTACCTGAATGGGGCTTTGCTACTTTACAAGTGATGCAATTATCTACAAACTTTCTCACATATTTTGTCATGCCTTCAAACCAATAGTACTCGTAAATCTTTTCGAGAGTTTTCTCCCATCCTAGATGCATAACTGATTCATGGACGTTATTAATTACAGACCACCTAAGCGATCTAGGTACGATAGGTAGACATCTAGTGCGACCATTACGCTGAATTTTGCGATACAAAATGTTTTTGCGAATTTCGTAAGTTTTGCGAGTTTCCTCAGGAAAAACTTCATTACGAAGATCAGACACAATTTTACTGATCTCTTCGTCCTTTTCCTGTTCCGCCTGCAACCAGTTACTAGAAAGCTCAGCTAAATCGACACGCTTTTGCTCTACACGAGTGAAATCTGCTTTAGAAGCAGGGAGAGGATTCCTGGAGAGAAAATCTACATGGCTCATCCTACTGCCCTCACGATAGACTATATCAAACTCAAATGATTGCATGTAGGCCCACCAACGATGAACTCGTGGAGACAAGTCAGTTTTGTTCTTAGAAGCTTTAACAGAACTGCAGTCTGTTACAACTGTAAACTTACGACCTAACAAATAATGTCTAAAATGTTTTATGGCGTTGAACACTGCTAATGTCTCTAATTCAAATGAATGATACTTCGATTCAGCTGGAGACGTACGACGACTGTAGTAAGCAACCACGTGTTGTTTACCATTAATCTTTTGAATAAAAATGGCACCATATCCTTCAGCACTGGCATCGGTGTGTAACTCGATTGGATGCGCGGGGTTAAATATCGTTAGAACTGGCTCACTGGTTAAGCAAGAAATAATTTTCTGACGAATAACCTCATGACTTGGTTCCCAGTCAATAGTCCTATTCTTGCCACTTGTTAAACGAAACAGGGGAGCCATCGTTTTTGAGAACTGTGGCACAAATTGTCTGAAATAAGTAGCCAGCCCTATAAACTGTCTCAGTTGAGTGATAGTTTTAGGTGGGGGAAGTTTGGACAAAGCTGCAATTTTATTTGGGTTGGGTCTAATTTGACCGTTCTCGACGACAAAACCCAGATATTCAACCCGTCGCTTAAGGAACGAACACTTGCCAATATTTAGAGAAAAACCAGCTTTTGTTAATTTATCGAGCACAGTGCGAAGACGAACTAAACTCTCCTCCACAGAAGATCCTATTACCAAAATATCGTCAATGTACGTAACAGCATAGCTGTAAGCAAGATCGCCTAATGCTTTCATCACTGCACGCTGATAAACTGAGCTCGCATTCTTTAAACCGAATGGCATGGTCAAATATTCCCACTGACCATCAGGTGTGACGAATGCAGTGCGCTCTATTGATTCAGGATGCACTGGAATCTGATGATAGCCTGATAACATATCGAGACAGGAGTACCAGGTAGCACCACCTAACCTGGATACAAGGTCCTCTATCAATGGCAATGGAAACCTATCTGACACAGTGTTGTCGTTCAGTTCCCTGAAGTCGACACACATGCGATCCGAACCATCCTTCTTCTTAACTAGCAACACTGGGCTAGAGAAGGGCGAACAACTTGGCCTAATAATACCAGCTTCTTCTAACTCACGAACTTTAGCAGAGACAACTTCGCGTTCACTAGCACTAAGCCTATAGGGGCGACGATTAACCGTACGACCAGCATCTATAAGCCTGATTTGCAACTGTCCTGTTGTGACACGAGATCTAGATACACCACTAGAAAACGAAGATGAATATTCTGACAAAAGATCAATTAATTGGGAACGAAATTCTAGCGGAATCTCTGTGTCAATTTTATCAAAGTCAATTGAACATTTTGAATAATTCGTTAACTTATTTGAAACGTCACATAACTTAACAACCTTATCACGACACAAAACAATACTATTAGACGTCATACTAACGTTAAAGCCCTGATCTAAAATCTCACGGCCAATTAAAATATCATTTTTAAGACTACTATCCGGTACAACATGAAATAATATCTCTAAACGTAAATTGTTAATAGTGACCTCAGATAAAATTTGTAAAGTACTTTGCACACTACCCTGACCGATACCGGTTAGATTAACAATGTTATTGACACGCTTGCCACTAAACTTTATCGCAACACAGTCTTTGATGAGAGAGCATTCGGCACCAGAATCGTAATAAAATGGGTATGACTCACCGGTATTCATCAGCACACCGCTGGGATTACTGACATAACAGACGTCAACTCGTCGCTCACTGCTCGCCGCTGCTGCAGGCGTTGCTCCGGAGCTGCTTGACCCGCCTGTAGCGCCGGAACCTCCACTATTGCTTCGCGGACATTTCGTGGCAAAATGTCCGGCGTTGCCGCAACGGAAACAGATGACGTCAGAACGCTGCTTTGATCCTGCAGAACTTGACGCCGAAGTAGTGGCACTGGGTGCCTTGCCTTTCAGCTCACTTCTTGATCGGCAATCAGATGCTCGATGTCCTATTTTACCGCAGTTGTGACACTTCAGCGTTGTCGACTGAAACTTGGATCGCTTGAACTCTGGAACGGCTTCGGTTGCGTTACCCGCCGAAGCTTTCCTTTTCAAAAACGAGAACGCTTGAAGTTCGCACTGAAGCTTGTTTCTGTTGTTGACGTCAGTAGTAAACGCCAACCGTTGTATCCGTCCATCAAATTGAGCCATATGAGCGAGAACCGTGGATATGGCTATTTGCTCAGTGCTCATGTTTTGCCAGCGTGATGTAAGCGTAGACAGCAATCGGGCGGCGTACGCAGCATAACATTCACCTTCCTTTGGCTTGCTACTCATTATCTTGACTAGAGTAGCGGCTGGTGTGTCCACGCAATCGTAACGGGATAGAAATAGGCTTTTGAAGTCACACCATGTCATACCCGCAAACGATACTTGCGCAAGCCAGCGTGAAGCACTTCCCTTCAAAGCCTTGCTTAAGGTGATGATTAATGTAGCACCTTGAAGCTGTACTTCCGATAGGCACAGATCCGCTGTAGTACACCAGGCACGTGCGTCTACATCCGGCTTATCCGGGTCAAATTCAGGCAAAGAAATATGCTTGGTACCTGTCGGGCCCTTGATAGCTTCTATCAAGGACATCATGTTCTGATTTTGAGCAGCCAGCAGAGTACGAAGTAACTTCTCGTCGCATCGTGACGTCAGCGCTCCATTCTCAGTATCTTCAGCTCGAGTAGATCTCACTTCTGATGTCGCATCAAGAGTGGCCGGAATGCGAAACATCGGGTCTTCTTCACGATCCGACATAGTTTAACTTAGCACTGGGCACTGTCGTGGGTACTCGAACAAAAGATATTTTTAAATCAAAGTAATTTTAATAATTCTAACAATTTTACAATCTAACAATTTTACAATGAACCGAAACAAACACGTGCGTTGGTACTGAGTGCCCGCCAAGACAGTCGAAGCTCAACTGACCGAACATTCGGTCCCTTCCCTGTCCTCGCTGCATCCCCTCTACCGACGATCGTGTCCAAGCAATATGGCGCGCTTGCGTTTCCGGTGACGATTATTATTAAGTTTGCAAAATAAAATGTTAGATGGCGCTGCGTATTGCCCATAGCGCCATCAATCCACGACATATAAAACAGCAAATATTTTTTTAGAATAAAAATTTAATAATATCACGCTATGTCCCACGGGAGCGAGGCAGTAACCAAACACCTAACGTAACGCGAACCGCGAGGAACAGCTAGTTAAATATAAAGTTGAAGTAAGTCGGAATCTCCATGCAATCTGCATTCGTGATCGTTAGTAGTCGTATAATATAAGTTTAGTGTTCCCCCGTAATTATAATTATGGTCAATCAAATACAATCTGTAATTTTTGTGTGTTTGAGTAAATACACCAGCACAAATATCAGGCTACTGCATTCTATCAAATTTATTTGAAACTTTAACGCTTTTGGTACAAGATTGAGTGAGAAAAATTACAGTTTCGGATAGGTTAATGCCTGTAAATATTGAAGCACGGAGATGATGGCGTCAGCTTTCTAAGATGTCTTGCGTCTTTTTTTTTTTGTTTCATTAATTTTTATTTTTATTGTAGCGATTTCTATCGCCCAAATACTACAATATATGAACAACTAGTTTTTGCCGGCGACTTCGTCCGCGTGGGATAATAGTTCCCGTTCCCGGGAGATATCCGGAATGAAAACTATCCTATGTCCTTTCCCGGGTCCCAGACTATAACTGTACCAAATTTCATTTAAATCGGTTCAGTGGTTTAGGCGTGAAGAAGAGACAGGCAGACAGACAGAAAGAGTTACTTTCCCATATTTTATAATATTAGTATAGATTTCCGATTTATAATATTATGCCCTTACTAATAATCACTGTGTAAAGTTATGCAATGAATAAAGCCTGTGTAACCATACATTTTTTGACGTACAAACCTGTCATAACTTTATGCAGCGTTTATTAGTAAGGCGCTTAGTATGGATGACACCCCACAACGCGTTTGGAAATAGAACCCCTTAAGAAGAAGGTTCGGCATCCAAACAAGTGAAGCTGCGGGCTTAAGCTAGTGTAATAACAACACTACCAGTGAGTGTCCACCTTAATGTGTAATTTAACAAACTTTTCCGATTATCGTATAAAAGAAAGATATACTATACAAATTTTGGCCTCAGTACCAACAGACTGAATGAATTCAACACAAGTCTTATTTGTTGCCAATTTCCTATTGGAGTATAAAAATCTATAAATTCATATGTATTAAAATTCCAACATCGCCAGACTTATGAAAGCCGATCTTTATTAGTTGAAGACCGCTTCACGCTAACTACATATTTAAGAAATCCTATTGTAGCATATTTCACTAGAATCACTCAAATAACATGCATATTACCTCGTTATTTCGAAAAACCTAGGAACGGTTTGTTTACCTCTATTCCTTATCGAATTTGGCTCAAGTATAGGTATTGTATTGTGTCTCTAGGACCAGCGGCTTTCACTGTGCGTTGATAGATTCGCACATTGAAAGCAGCATTCCATTGTATAGATTCAAATTTGCCAAAAATTTTTGTAGTTATAATTCACTCATACATAAATCAATCTATTTTTAGAGACAGATTTATTATTATGTACAACTATACCCTTTACATACGGCACAAGTTATGAAACTTTCAAAGTAAATGATATATGGAGGTATTCCGCTGCGATGGCCTATTAACATGACATCACTTATGTAGGATTGAGATTTATTAGTTCAGTAACTTGAACTGGTGTCGTATTGTGCGGTTTTAGATTTGATTCCCAGGCTGAGCAAAGTGAAATTTTTACGCCAAGTATCAATGAGTCACACTTATGTACTAATACAAACTGGTAGAAAATACCGAAGATATTAAGTCCGCTTGTAGCACCTTTTTTTAATTTGTACATAATTTAACATAAATATAAATAAATATGCTCTTGCTAAATATATCTAGACATGACTTGCCTCGAAAAAACCTATTGCAAAGTCTTAACACCAAATCAAATAAATTGCTTATGACAAAAAAGTAGTTGTTCAAATGATCTGCATGACATCTTCCACTGATATTAATTATATTTTAAATGTAATAATTGCCAACATACCGACATAATGTGAAGCACAACGTTATTGTTATTTTTAGCAACCTTCCCACAATGTATATTTTTGTAACAAAGTGTTGTGGTTGTAAGTAACTAGCTTATGCCGTGACTTCACCCGCGAATCACGAAAATTTTCTAATAGGAATGCATGATAATGTATCAGCATTATTCGTTACTGTTAGGCTAGGACACGTTAAATATCTTAGATAGACCTTGCATACAAGGATATAAATTACTTATTAGTATAATATGCAACACTGTGCTTTTCTAAATTACTTTCTAATGGCCGAATACTAAAACGTCACTCTTTGACTATACAAGTACCTGTAAAATGAAAAATGAAATAAATGCCTTTGATTTTGATTTCACTTAATTTTGAGACGCTCTCAAATGTTTTGCTGTCCTACTTTATCTCTGTAGTGTGACAAAGACAGCAGCAGAGCCATGAGTCATTCTGTTGAACTGCCACTCCGTTAAATAAACATTTCTCTTTCTGTCAATAAAAAGCATACCAGCAACTTAATATCATCCAAATCCGCCCGCTGTTGAAACGTGATGAACAAACATATAATATACAGATTTTCACAATTATTATTATTACGAAAGATATATATATATATATTAAATATCAACAACACACCTGACATTAAAACATCTCCATCATTATTCTTTTCATTCAATGCTAACTAGTGTTCACGTGTGAAATTCATTTTCCGAGGGACTGAAACCTTTTATATTACATTTGAAAGAATTTGACATTTATCGTTTGTGAGGTATATTTTACTTGGGCACGCCGTGATAGCGGCGGTAAGACCCCTCTTTGAGAAGTGGCTGGAGAGGCGTCATGGCACTCTCACGTTTCGCTTGACACAGGTCCTCACCGGACATGGTCAGTTCGGGAGGTTCCTGTGTCGGATTCGGGCGGAAGCGACGCCTGGGTGTCACCACTGCAGTAACGGTCGCCTGGAGGACACGGTCGAGCACACAGTGGAGGTGTGCCGCGCATGGGCGGAGCATCGACGTGTCCTCGTAGAGGCGATCGGCGGCGGTGACCTCTCGCGCCCGGCGCTGGTTCAGGCCATGCTCCGGGGCGAGACGGAATGGGATGCCGTCGCCTCCTTCTGCGAAGCAGTTATGCTAGTGAAGGAGGCGGCGGCGCGCGAGAGGCAACGACGAGCCTCTCGCCCCGGACTAAGACCCAGGCGAAGACGTCGAGAGTCGCAAGACGACTACCGGCCACCGTAGGCGCGGTTCTGCGGATGGCGAGCGATGGGAAGCTCGCCGCCCGGCTAGGACCAGGACCGCGTAGACAGCGCGTTTTGTTCCACGCGCGCCTCAAAGAGAAGGAGTCAGCACAGGAAGGGGCCCAACAGGGCCAACGCCTGCCGGGGTTGCGGAATGTTATGTTTATAACAGTTACTGTGACCCTGGAACATAAAGGGCAATCGAAGGAACATGAGTGGGTTTTAGTCAGTAAAAGTCTGACACGCCCTCCCGCCGCACCCAGGACGGGAGCAGTCATTGGATGATTTCCCACTCACCAAAAAAAAAAAGGTATATTTTACTTAATTATTATTAACTAGACCAACTTCGATCCCATATTTTACCTCTTTAGGATTTTTAACCGACTTCAAAAATGAGGAGGTTCTCAATTCATCTGAAGGTATGTTTTTTTGTATGTTTGTTACGCGATATCTCCGTCAATTGTAAACGCATTTAATGGTTCTCTTTTGTTTGATAAGTCATGATTCAGAAGTGGTCCCATATAAATTTTATGGCGATCGGTTAAGAGCATCTCGAAAAATTCATCAGGAACAAAAAAAATCGACGAAATACATATATATTGACGGTACGTGCGTTATTTCAAGTTTCTATATTTGTTTTATAAGATTGTATGTAAGTAGTATAATTTTGAAAATAAATTACTTTCAAAGATGCTGTAATACATAATGTTACATAGTCAGACTATTGCAAAGTCACAGAAACTTACACTAAAATTTCGGAAGTCGGTTTCTGTGCGTTGATATCAACAGTCATCACTCTCATCAGTCATCTGAGTTAGTCAGCCAGTTTACCACTTTACATAATACAGATAGAATTGTTTTGTTAGTTATTTGTTTTGAGACTTTGTTCTTTTGTTTATAAAAGGGTTAGTACGTTTAACGGTGAGTATAGACTACAACATTTTCTGGAGCATTTCTGTGTAATGTAACGTTCTTACGAATGGTATAATACAGGCAAAAGCTCAGTTTCCAAAGCATTTCCATGTAATGTAACGTTCCTGCGAATGCTCGGCGTTATGTGACGGGTAAATGCTCGCAGCGAATGTGCATTTACCAACATTTCGTTGACTCGTTGTACCTTGCGTTCATTCTTTTTTGAAATGTCGCACTCGTGGTTCGACGAAATGTTACACCAATACGCTCGACGAAATGTTACACCAATATGCTCGTTTTGTAACAAAGAGGCGAGCGTGCTCGACGTTTAGTTCGTAAAAGGATGATACACTAGAACATATCATAGAGCGGCTCGTTGTTCTGCTACAATTAAATGTTGTAGTCTATACTCACCTGTAGAATACACAAAAATGCTTTAATTTTATTGTAACCCTATCTCCTACTTTTTTAGCCCATAAATGTTTTTTCTATTAGTTTACGGTTGACTCCTAGCTTGACTGAATCCAGCAGAATGCATTTTACATGGAGCGACCGCCACGAAAAGAAAATCCATTGATTTGGTAAAATATTAAAGGAAGATTTGAATTAGGCGTCCGACATTGCTTTGTCTGTTAGTTCGTAATCTCATAATCGATATATTCTTTGCATGTTTTAATCAATTTATCGTTAACTAATAGATAAAAGTTCTTTTCAAAGTCACATCAAGTTCAAGTATATAGCCTGATAGCACGTTTGTGCTTTAGTTGGCATGAAGTCGCAAGGTCTAACAGTTGTAACCTACTTCCCTACCTGAATACATATATGTAATTGTTTGTTTTTTCTTCAAAATGTACTATGTGTTGTGTCTATTAATGGCGTGGCTGAGAGTAACAGTAGTCTAAAATCTGAGTGGATAATGTTCAAAAATAAATAGCTAAATGGCTAGTATGTCTTTTAAAGGTAATTAATTTTTATCAACTTACTAGTTTACATATAATGTATGAAAAGAACAATACCGCCAACAGTGTATTATGTTGCTTAAATATGTTAATCTTTGTCCAAGATTTACGAAGGTATAAAGCATTTTATAACATTATAGAAATAATATTTAAATAATCTGTTGCTAACTTACTACATTTCAGTGATATCTAAGCATAATAAAGTTTATGAGTTTTTTTGTTTGTTAAATATTTCTGTTTATCAGTAATTTATAACCTCTGTACATATTGAAGTTGCCAAAGGCATAAGGTTTTATTTAATACGTTTAGTGCTTAATGGTACGGACAGACGTGCTCATTACTAGCACGAAAGCATGCTTTTGTTGAGCAAGTGCTCATTAGTAGCACGTGTGTCATGTAACGAGCATGCTTATTTAGAGCTTGCTCAAAAATCAAACGACGTTTGATTTTCGACCATTTAACGTCACTGTTCAGCAAAAAAAATATACCTAATCGTGACGTCACGCGAAACTTCAAAGCTCTCTGTTGTAGGTTTACGAAAAAAAAAGAAAAAAGGACGTGCAAGTGTTTTAATTTTTTTTACAGTCTAACTAACAGAACTAATATTTTTTTATCCTTTCGCCTATTTAGTCTTGACTGCTACTGAGAAATTTGCACGACCAAAAATCGAACATAGAACCACGTAGAGTACTTGTGACTTTAAGACCAGTGGGGCAATTTAAATAAATATTTATAAAAAGGTTACTCTATTGACACGTGAAATTGTTTTCACCTGATAATAAAAATCTGTTTTATCAACAGCCACTTAGTATACCTAAGAATTAAAGAATTATGAAACGATAATAGAATGTGATAAGAATGACACTCTCGTTTTTATTATTAAGGCATATACATACACGCTACTTAAATTAGTCCAATTGCATGGCAAAGGCCTCTTTTAAATCGTATAGCTGTTTTAGACGAAGGTATGCTAAGAATAATAAGAGATTTATAAGCCTAGGTTTCCTCACGATGTTTTTCTTTACCTACTGATATCAACATAAAAAAAAATTAAGTAAAAAAGTCAAGGTGCATTTTCCAAATTGCATTTCCCGCGAAACAAAAGAACTTCGCTCAAGTAATGTAAGGCTGGGCTGTACCTATTGACGTAGAACCACTTCGACGCCTGCCCCTCCCCTTTTCTATTAACTCATTAACGATAATTGCATAACAGACGCCCACAATACCTCAACAAAACGATAATGCTCACAATTTAATAATCTATTTATAGAAACTTAATATAACTAAGTGCATGGAAGTGCAATCGATGGGTGCGCGCGCATCCGTAAACATGGCTTCTTGCGTCAAATCCGACTACAGGATTCTTTTACACCTTTGGTGTACATTGCCGTTTGTAAAGAATTTAGTGGGAGTGATCTTAGGGATAAAGCGGCACTGGATGCTGAACAGTTAGATGACACCGATGGGAAAGCTTAAGTAGATGTTACGTAGTTAGAGCCATGGGAAATACTGTGGGTTAGTGTACCACCCGACTTAGGGGATCGCGGATCAAACGACATTGCCATACGGTGCAGGTTTTCCGTAAAAAACAATACAAAAGAATGTATAAATCGTCCTAAAACAAGAATCAAATATTTATCTTTTACGTGTGTAAAATTCGTATCATACTTAATTCATGTAGTAGTCACGCTCGAGAACCATGCAACAAACAAACTAAATACTGACGTTTGATAAGTTAAAACAACAAATAATTAATTAAAAAGAGTGTGGAAAGTGAAAACAGTATCACAAAAGGAACCAGATCCAAAGGATCTGGACTGAAAAGTCCCATTTCACCTGTAATGGAGAAAAGTGACCGATTTTCAGAATATTTGTTCGCGAAGATGGGCCCTGGAGATCGGGGGCCGAAGACTACCGAAGACCGGTCAGCTCCAGTGGAACCTACTGGATTCCGGAAGATTCTGGTCGACAATGTGATGCTCGTGGTAACACTGGTTGGAGTCATTACTGGAATTGGTCTTGGTAAGTCAAACTTTATCTCAAACTTTTGTTTTTTAAGTCACTCCCTCATAAGGGCATTCACCTATAACCTTACGGTTTAGATTTGAAAGTAAAGGTGTATAATGTGATGAAAGATCATCAGACAGTGAAATAGAATCAAATCATCGCAAGTGATAGATATTCAAAAAATAAAAATTGAATATCTCAGGTATTGAACCGCCTAAGGTCATTGGCTTAATAACCGGTGTTCTCACATGGCTGGCGACTAGTTAGTACTAATTCAATTGTACCTTCGTCACATAATCTAATATTATCACACTCATAGGGTTCTTTTAAGTATTGTCAGCTTCGATTTTAGATGAGAGTATCATGCTGCAAGTAAAACGATGACAGGAAATTTCAGACAAAGAAAGATTCACTTGACATTGTGAATCCTGAAAATTTTGAGTCTTTACAGTTCTACAGTAACCTATTTAACTTCCGTTATCATAGGAAAATTATTAAAACATACAAAACAATCACTGTTACATCTGTTACTAATCTCTTCATAGCCGATTGTCACGTATCAATTAAGTGTGTTGCTATCTAGCCTTGTTCCACTTATAACACCTATTACACCTTTTCAGGCTTCGTATTACAAACTTAATTTTAGATTTACTTTCTTCTGTCTCTTATCTGCAACCCCTTTTTTTCCAGGTCTTGGTCTTCGACCGTACCATTTAGGGCCTGACGCGTTAATGATAATTTCATATCCTGGAGAATTGTTCATGAGGCTGCTTAAGCTAATGATTTTGCCTTTGATTATTGCCAGTTTGATAGCTGGTTCAGCAAGTTTGAATGCAAAGATGAGTGGAAAGATCGCAATTAGGACTTTACTGTACTTTATCTTGACTTCAATGTTTAATGCGTTTCTTGGGCTGGTGCTGGCGATGGTGATACATCCAGGAGTTCCAGAGATCAAGCAGTTAGGGTATCACGTTGAAGGGAAAACGCACAGTATTTTGGACAGCATTCTGGATATTGGACGGTGGGTATTAAAATTACTTTTGATGATTTTCATTTCGTCACATTGTCATGATGATGAATATGTGGTGACCAGATTATTTCATAAAATATGCAACTAGAGTTCAACCGTTTCAATGAAATCATCAATTTTAATATCTGGTAAAGTCTGATTTATAGAATTAATGTAAAGTATCATATACTACACCCTTTTCTACCAGAAATGCTCCATGGTGACTAATTAAATTATTTCTTTAGTTGACCTGAGAGTGGTTAAGACACTGACAAAAACAACAGACCGATACTTTATGAAAACATTAAATACAATATGAATCCTTCGATACCCATAATATTAAATCATGTTAAGCTAATAGCCCGTAATTCCACAGAGAGCACCAATTCATAAAATTGGTTACAGAAACATATTCCCGGATAATATAGTACAAGCCGCTTTCCAACAAGCCCACACAGTGTACACGCAAGCTCCAGAAATGTTCGGGAAGAATAACAGCGACAATGACACTGTGCCTGCTATGGTTCGAGTTGTGGCTTATAGGTGAGTGATGTAATTATTATTCAATACCATCTTTTCTTTACTGAAATACCGTATTTAAGTATACGGAACTGTAACCATTATAGCCAAAAAAAGAATTAAAAAAGAGGGGCTTGAGAATTTTTATAAATATCTGTGATTATAAATGCAAATAAATTCTCTGATTAATAGGAACTCTATGTGTTTGAGCCGGTTTTAACCTGCCTCTATAATAATCGTCATTACCATCGGTTCAGTAGTTTTGAGTAAGGCAGCAAACAGACATATTGAATAAAAGAGACATATATACTAATATTATAAAGAGGAAAGATTTGTATGTATTCGTTGTTCGTTAAGTTTTCTCGCAAAAACTACTGTACGGGTTTTGATGAAATTTTACAGAAATATAGCTTATACATCAGAATAAGACATGGGGTACATAAAATCACGCTATGACCCACGAGAGCAGAGCAGCAACCAAAAACCTAACATAACGCGGGTGAAACAGCAGGGGACAGCTAGTATTGAATATTAACATGGATTACACAGAAAATTAACCAGCGTTTATCAACATCTTTCAGGTCAGGGACCAACACTTTAGGCTTAGTGTTCTTTTGTCTAGTCTTCGGTAGTTTATTGGGAACCTTAGGTGCTAAGGGTCAGGTGGTGACGGACTTCTTCCAAGCTATCTTTGAGGTTATTATGAAGATGGTGACAGGAGTCATGTGGTTTACTCCTGTTGGTGTCAGCAGTGTCATAGCTGGGAAGATTCTAGGAGTTAATGATGTGGGTGAGTTCTTTCTTTTCTTCCATTTCCTTTTTAGCCTTTCGACGACCTAGCGACAGCTGGCTGTCGGGTTGCTTTTGTCTTTCTATTGTGTCCGAATCACGTGCGTTTGAAGGATTAAAGAAATATTGTCCCATGCTAGGAAGTTCTTTTGTATTGTGATCTCCTGTAGACTTAGAATAAATACCTATAGACTTCACAATTATTATATTTGCCTCGTACGGAAAAAATATGTATACAAACTAAAAAATGTCAACAAAACGAAAAAGCAGAAAATTATCGCAACATTAAATAGACAACTTCATTACTTTCGAACGTGATTAAAAATTAATTGTTGTCATACCTTATCTCTTACCACATCAAAATAATATATTAAATAATTTCTGTTATCGCAAATGCAAATAGTAGTAAAGTGCTTTCTAGGTTATCTGTTTTGTTTTCAGAGTATTTTGGATATTATCTTTAGAATATAAACAATTAATAAAGATTGCTACTACTACTTACTAAAAAAAAAACAAAAGTATTAGAGTTTTGTGCTAAAACACACTATATTTCTTTTTTTAAAAATCCTTTTTTTTTAGTTTATTGTTAAAGTTTCGGTCCTTATAATACTGCATTGTCTGATTTTAAGATGTCATAGATACTTTAAATGAAAGCACTTCATAAGTTGATACAGTTCGCATTTATTTGTTAAAAATTCGTAAAGCCTAACTTTTTTCAAAAGCCGGTAGTAGTTTTTAAAAAATAGTAAGCTTTTATTTTAAATTTCATTTAAATACATCCACTGGTGTTTAAGAAAACTTAAATTAAATCTAACGGTGCTGCGTATTTCACTTCTTTGCGAACTTTTTATCATTAAATATTTTACAGTCCCGTGATGCATAATATCTAATTGAACTCTACGTCTTTTTCCAGCGTCCGTGATGTCCCAACTAGCCTGGTTCATAGCCACGGTAGCAGTTGGAGTATTCTTCTACCAGCTCATCGTGATGCAGCTCATATACTTCATGTTCTTACGACGGAACCCTTACAAGTTCTACTGGGGTTTATCTCATGCCATGCTCACAGCGTCTGCTACTGCTTCCACGTAAGTTTTGTCCTTATTACTATCTTTTGCCCGCGACTTCGTCCGCGTGGAATAAGAAGTAGTTCCCGTTCCCGGAGAATTTCGGGGATAAAAACTATCCTTTGTCCTTTCTCGGGTCCCAGACTATATCTGTACCAAATTTCATTAAAATCGGCTCAGTGGCTTAGGCGTGAGGAAGAGACAGACAGACAGACATAGTTACTTTCGCATTTATAATATTAGTACGAATTTTATTGTTTTATTAATTTTAAGAAGGCTTTCTTCTTACTCCTTAGCTGTACTTTTTAACCGACTTCAAAAAAGGAGGAGGTTCTCAATTCGTCTGTATGTTCTTTTTTTTTTTTTTTTTGTATGTTTGTTACGCCATATCTCCGTCAATTGTAAACGGATTTTGATGGTTCTTTTTTTGTTTGATAAGTCATGATTCAGGGGTGGTCCCATATAAATTTTGTGGCGATCGGTTCAGTGGTTCTCGAAAAATTCACCAAGAACAAAAAAAGATGACGAAATATTCATAGACGATGTGTGTTTTTTCTTCAAGTTTCTATATCTACATTGGGAGTCGACACTAAAAAGTAATAAATAAAAACTTTTTTCAAAAAAATAATAACCGCCTTCAAAAACTAAAAACCCAAAAATAACTAAAATTTCGGAAGTCGGTTCTGAGTTCGGCTTCTGTTCTGCCAGTCAATTTGTGTTGCCACCGACTTCCGAAATTTTAGTTATTTTTGGGTTTTTAGTTTTTGAAGGCGGTTATTATTTTTTTGAAAAAAGTTTTTTAATCAGAAAAGTTTCGTTGCGAGATCCAAGACAGTTGAATCGTTTCTCCGGGACTCGTCGAGCTTCATTGTTCGGCGCTTTTCTGGCAGACTCCACTGTTGATTCTGGCTTTTGGAGTTGCTGCGGTTGGGAATAGTGTGGTGGGATTATTAGTCTGTTAGCCTTTTTTTTATTGATCCCAATTAAAAAAAAAAGATAACATACTAATAACATAATAATACAAAGGTAACAAAATATATAATGAAGTTGCTAATAACAAGCCTCAAAGTTTTGGAGATATTTTCTAGATACAGAAGTGTAATGTATTTTTTGCTTGTGAGATGTAATTCTAATAGTTACCGCGGTCCCTGATAAAGGGCAACAGAAGGGTGGGTTTAAGTCGGTAAAAGTCTGACACTCCCTTCCGCCCCGCCCAGTGTCGGGAGAAGTCGTTTGACGATTCCCATCCATAAAAAAAAGATGTAATGTCTGGAAGTATTAGTAAAATTACTAAACATAATTTATCATTTATGTAAAGCGTCACTATTATCGAATATTGGGCTGTATTTTATGGCACACAATTGTCTGCTTGCGAGTGATGTCAATGATCTCCTAGATTAACTGAAATTACGACTGAATCGACAGAAGTTACTTAGCCAATTTTGAACCATTAATCTGCTTTAACAGTTTCTACCTTTCAACGACCAACCGACAACCGGCTGTCGGGCTGCTATTGTCTTTCTATTGTGTCTCAAATCACGTGTGTTCGAAGGATTAAAACGAAAGAAAGAAAAAAATGATAGATATTCGCTTTAAATAATACTCACATCAACAAAACGAAATTTAGAACCCACCAAATGTTATTTTTCATTCACTACCCATATTTTTATGTACAAATCTATTAAGTTCATGAATGAACTCCATTGCCTTTGATTGGTCGTAATAGATATTCAATCAAAGCAATGTTTCATACTATGTAATAACTCTTGCATAACATAATTGACTAGCTGCTTGCTTTCAATTTAGTATCCATTCCATTGCGTAAGAATGCAATAAAATATTGATTTGTTTGTCTGCGTGCTTCATAACTTAAAACTAACGATGGCTTGAAATATATAGCTACTGATTAAAACTGAATTATAGATTAAACCTTGAAGAAGGTACGGCAAGGCGTTTAAAGCGGCAGTTAGAAATAATTTTGCCGTTTACGCCGCATGCAATGTTTGCTATTTTAGGCCTACTGGCTAAGGTTGTATCTATAAGCCAAGGTAAATTGTGGTGTGGGGTTTTATCAAGTATTCGTTTACAAGAGTTTATATACTGGTCGATGTGTTACAAACTGCAGACTGTTGTTAAATATATCTTGTTTTAGTCCTGCATTTATCAGATGAATAGAAAGATCATTGAAAACTTTAAGTTTAGTCAAAATCTCATCTCAGTCTTAATAATTATGTCTAATTTTGACTTGACTTGACTTTGTAGAAAAATATTTTTATAACATTACATTACTGATACGTTCCTAAAACTCGAAAATTTCGTCTCAAAACTATAAACTAAAGATTTTAAAGTCGCTATTCACACATTTATTATTACACGTTATAAAAAAAAATACGAGGCAATGTTTAGCAAATATACTGAAAAACAACTTTTATTTTTAATGTTACAAATAACTGCAAACATCCTCAAGCGATACTATACGTGATTGCGTGCGTGTAACAGAGACATTCCAAGTTAAGTTGATAATTTGAAATGGAGTGACATACTGAAATATTGGAATTTAACCTTCAATATTTTCGTAAGCAGAATAATTTATTGTCCTAAGTATAATTTAGTACTAAACAATGATCGTAATAACAGAGAAGGTGAGGTACTCTTAATAAGCAGGTAAAGAAAGAAAGAAAGAAAAACACTATATTCGTGCTAAGTTTTACAGTAAAAAGAACTTGAGTACTAAATAATGTATTATAAACTATTTCACGAATAGGCTAGCGCTCATCATAATGCCGGGCCCGTACACAGCCACGATTCCACGGCGCTGGTTTTCAGCGCTAGCCGACGGCGTGTTTCTGTCCCAGAACAATGGAGAACGTTAGTTGCTCAAATTGATCTGAGACACGATAAATACCAAAAAAGGCGTACGGAATATACGCTCGAAAAACATAACCCTCCTTTCGGCAGTCGGATAAACATCAATATTTCTGGTAACACCACACCTCATCACCAAATTCCCTCTTCTTCCAGTGCAGCGGCCCTCCCAGTGACGTTCAGAGCGATGGAAGGTCCTCTTCAGATCGACCCTCGCATCACTCGCTTCGTGTTACCTATCGGCTGTAACATCAACATGGATGGGACAGCTTTGTTCTTGTCTGTGGCCAGCGTGTTTGTCTGTCAGATGAATAATATACATCTTGGGTTTGCGCAGCTTGCTACTATTTTGTGAGTATATTTATTTTTTTTGTTTAATAATAATAACAATGTGTTTAACAAAATTATAATGGTCAGCACAGCAATGGTCGATCAAAGGTCGAAGTCTTTTCACATTATCATAACCTTTATTTACTGAAATTTACAGGATAAACTGAAACAATTAACTCAAGAATACTCAATGCAGCTAATTTATTAAAAAGTATCACACCAACGCTCTTTTAATTTTTTTCTTTATTTATTTATTTTATTTAAAAAACTTTATGCACATGTACAAAAACAATGCACAACGGCGGACTTAATGCCTTGGGCATTATCTACCTACTTACTTTATGTACTCTGTCTTTTTGGTAATCTCTCCTTTATGCGACTAATACCTATTTAGGAGTATTGCTGTACGGTATTGATCAGGCACTTGCACTATAACCATGCCTTATTTTTATACTCACCCGTTGATCTAAGGATCAGATGACCTAACTCTTAAACCTACGGCCATGGATATGATTTTCACACAAAACTAACTAGCTTTATGTAATGAGCACGATTGTATGCTCTGTGTCTAAATATAATTTATTTATAACATGTAAGCATTTATAAAATACGTAACTATTTATCAGTTACTAAAGTACAGACTCTGCTTAATTTAAGATCAGATAGCAGTTAGTCAGTTGATCTAAGAGAGATGAGAATCTGTCCTTTTGAAAATATGCGATCCTTTTTTTAGCTGTTTGATCATTATCAGTTATGGTCTTCATAACAAGTGATTTATTTGTTAATATGTTACACTAGATGTTCGTGAACTTGACTAGCTTCCATTTCCTAATTAATTTTTTTTATGTTTATATACTTTTTTGACGGAAATGGTTTTGACATTGTATACATTCTACTCTTCACAATCCGGTATTTGACACCATCATCAATTGACGTACTTTTTATGAGCTGTCAAAACGCAATTCTCCTATAGACTTTGTATGCCAATACCAGCTTGTGACGCCACAAGCTAGCAACCCTATTGACTAACTATTTATTGATTTAAAAGCAATTAAAAATCCAATTTTACAGTAAATTAAAAACAAATCCGATGCTTTTAGGACTAATAAAAAGATAGGTTTAAAAAAAATATGTCTTAGATTTATCGGTTAATAGTGTCAAATACCATATTAACCATGTACAAATACTATTGTAAAAGCATTATTTTAAAAGAGTATGGAGTTTCTTGCCCGTTCTTCTTCATACGAATGAACTTTTTGGAATGGGCAACTAGATTAATTTTTCTTTGATTTTGACGTTCTAACGTGCCTTTGAAATGGTCTATTAGAAATAAATGGTTTGAGTTTGACAACATTCATTACATTCGCTTCCAGTCTAACTTCAACGGCAGCGTCAGTGTCGTCAGCCTCAGTACCGTCCGCAGCGATGGTGTTACTGCTCGTAGTGTTGGCCGCAGTGGATGCTCCTACACACGATGTGTCGCTGTTGTTCGCTTGTGATTGGCTTGTGTGAGTATAGTTATCTTGTTCATTTGATGTTTAGGTTTAGTATAATATAATTTTATTTATGCTTCATGCAAATATGTACAAGGTGGATTTAATGCTCTAGGCATTCTCTATCAGTCTACCCAGGGTGCAGAGAACAGAATGACGCAACTTGAACCTAAATAAACAGTTACACAATCGTAACCGTAAGTCGTTAATCGTAAGTTATCCAATTAAATATGTATATCTTATATACAGGGCGTTCTACGGACATGCTACATGGAGGAAAAATACCTTAAATATTTTAGATAGATCATATTATTGAAAGAAGACAATGGTGCCGATTCTCGTATTCACAAACTAACGTAAATTTAAGTTCTCTTTCCATTTAATTAAGAAAAGGACAGAAGATAAAATATTAGTTAAGTCCTGTCAAATTAGGCACTCCATAGATAATTTAGACGCAATTAAAAACATGGCGTCTAAATATACGCCAATTTTCTTCACGCGCTGTCTAATTTGACAGGATTAAACTAAAATGTATCTTCCGTCCTTTTTTTCTTTAAGAAATGGAAAGAGAAAGATTCATTTAAATAATAATAATCATCCTGTAGCTTTATCATACCGATCGAAGTCTTCATCGCGAGGTTTTTGCTAAATATAATAGTGTCAAAGAAAAAAGGAATTGTGTCAAAGTTTATTTACATGTTGATGTATCCTAAATGAAAATTTTGTACATTTTCCTTCCAGAGACCGCATCAGAACGACTAACAACATGTTGGGCGACTGTTACGCGGCCGCCGTCGTCGAACACTTGTCCAAGAACGAACTCATGGCCTGCGACGCTCTCAATGCGGTGAGCAATTTCTATTTTATTTATAGCTTCTTTACCTAAAGGACATCATTCACTCCCCATACATTTTCGGTCCAAATTCGAAAGTGTGTTATAGACAACTAATTGTGCTAACGACCTCGGCGGGGTTATTACCTATGAAACAGCAATCAGCAATATTTGCGCAGTGATCGCGCGATCACCGCACGATTAATCGCTTAACGTAAAAAAAGTCGTATTATGTATGAACCGATTGCTAATCGCTCGCTGATTGTTCTAATGCATTTATTGCTACGATGACGATAAAGTAGCAATTGCTGGAACTAATTAAATATCACCTTTAACAAAAAAAACTTAACTTTACTCTTAAAAACCATACTAAATACGAAACCACCAAACGAAAAAAGCATATTTTAGTTAACTGATTGCTTCACAGAGGCCGCACTATCAACTTCAACTTCAACTTTTATACACCACTACTTTTTAATTAGTACAAATACTTAAAGGGCTTATTAGAGAAGGTCTTGTTATTATATATGTAAAGTTTCAATAAATAATATTCACAAACAGCTAAGATATTAGCGTTTGTTTATATCCCAAAATGTCACTCAATGTATGGACAATAACTGTACAGGCTATTGATAGTATTCATTAATCGTATTCTCTCGTTCGCGCGTTCGCGTGCTTTCGCTCTAACTTGCCCCGCCTACAACAGCTGTTATCGTAACTGTAGGTAACTAAAACGCATTACAATTGAAAAAAAAGAAAATAAAAGGTTAACAGAAAAATAATAGGCACTTATTCAATTCAAACTTTTCCTTCGTACTTTAATTGGGCTTAGGACCAACAAAATTATCAACTTTTTTACAATTAACTAATTATTAAGTAACTAAAGTAAAAAGAAATCAAATTAGATTAAAACTTCAAAACTTGTAAAAAATAATAATTTTGGCGTATTTAAAAAGTTTGAATCAGCTGATATTTACAATAATTTACGTATTTACAAAACTTTAAAAAACTTACAGGTATTTTAACTGTCCTTCGAAATGTCCACCACCATTATTAATACACAGACGGGCACGTTTAATTAAATTGTTCTTTAGCGATAACAGTATGGTTCGTTCACTTTTCACTGCGTCAAATGCGTCCAATATGCGCTGTTTTAATTGTTCTACACTTGTTGGCTCACTAATGTACACTCGTCGCTTAATTTCACTCCACAAAAAAAAATCCAATGGCGTGAGATCGGGTGAGCGTGCAGGCCATGCCACGGGGCCGCCTCGACCGATCCACTGACTCCCAAACTCCTCCGTCAGGTATTCACGCACTGCGCTATGGTAGTGCGGAGGCGCGCCGTCTTGTTGAAACCAGAGCCCTTGTAAGTTGGCTAATGGAATGTCATCTAACATTGAAGACACCATAGTCTGAAGCAAAGTTAAATAACTTTCTCCAGTAAGACGCCCTTCAATAAAATAAGGGCCCACGATGTTGTCGTTTAGGATTCCTGCCCAGACATTAACAGAAAACCTGTGTTGAAAAGAGTTCTCCTTTGTTAACATTGGGTTGCGTATTGACCACCAGTGTTCATTACGTTGATTGAACAATCCGATACGAGTAAACATGCACTCATCTGAGTATAGCACATTTGCTTCAGTGTGGTTGAGTATCCACCTGCAGAACGCCATCCTTGGTACATTGTCCACAGTGGTCAATTCTTGACCCTTTCTGTAGTGGTATGGGTGAAATCCAGACGAACTAATGATCGACCATGCACAGTACTGGCTGATATTAAAACGACGAGCTGCATCATTCGTACTTCGCCGAGGATCTTCTTCAAAGTAGTCCACTACATCGTCGTACAGGTTTTGCGAGTACGCCGGTCTTCCACGTCCTTGGCTATGGGCCGGTGCGTGGAATGATCCATGGTCGAGTAAACGCTGGTAAGCATTTACCACAGTCCGAACGTTCGGCTGGCGAGCATTTGGGTACTCTTCTCTGTACATACGTACCGCGGCACTCGCGTTCTCACCAGACAAAAAGTACGCACGTATCATAGCCGTGTACTCTCGAGATGAGAACTGGTAAGCCATCGCGACAGTAAGTAAAAACGTAAACAAACAATAATTTACGTAAAAGAAGCACGCGCGCGCACACTTCCGCAAACAAATTGGCACTGTCCTGTTCAGTCCTGTTTGACTTTGTTTCTCGCTCGATAAAGGATCGCTGGCCATGCGCGACGTTGGCGCATAAGGGGCGTGGCTTGAGCTTCCTTGCAAGTTTGCCGGTACTTATGAATGGCAACCGAAATGGAGAAGCACTGCGCGTAGTATTTTCTAATAGCAGTTGTTATGAATGATTGATTCTGTTATGAATTTACCAATTATGACAAATTTTCGTGGTCAATTTTGGGATTCCGTTTTTTTTACTTTTGACTATACAAATATGATCAGTAATGGGTACAGATAGAGCCCCATTTTTTTTTGCACTAATTAAAAAGTAGTGGTGTATATGATATGGAATTCCACCGAATTTTCGGTGATTTCTGCCAATATCCAGTTTGAAAATAATATTTCAGTTTATATGACAATTGTACGGTTATTAAATTATAGTATGAAGATCATACACGTGTTCTTATAACCAAGAACACGAGATGACTCCAAGGCAGCACTATCGCTAGATTACTATTTGACTTGACGTATTCTGAATTTTTTTTTGACGTATTTTGACGTTTGAGAAGCAAATATTGCGAAATTATCGCGATCGCTCGGCTTCTGCAACATAGGGTCATTTCGCCTGTTCGCGTCCATTTAGTGCAGTTGGCAACTTTGACGGCGATAATAAAATTGTTCTAAAACTATTTTTTATGAAAAAAATATGTGATGTGTTAGTTATATTAGTCTATTTTAAGATTTACTTGCAGTTTTGTTCGAAACCTTTAGTGATTTTTTTTTAATAGAAAAGTTTCAGAAATAGGCGTTTTACCCAGTTTGCGTCCAAAAAATCCAAATTGCGTCCACCCGTGGACCATTTTGCGTCCAACCACTTAGAAAAGGAATAAAAGAGTGATATCTTTAAGAATTTGTAAAAAAAAGCTGAATTACAAAATAAACTTTATTTATTTATAAAAAAAAATGGTCATTTGCGAGTCGGACTCGTGCAACGAGGGTTCCGTTATTATTTTATTTTTGTAAAATACATTTAAATTTACGGTTTTAGGAGCTTTTCCTTTACTTATGCCACATGACAATGCTTCTTGCTAAATTTAATGATTCTAGGTCAATTTGAAGTACCCTATAGGTTTTGATTCCCTTGCAAATGTCTAAATGTGCAAAGATATAATTTAAATGATCAACAAAAAAATCTTTTTGGCTACCAAAATGGATTAATGATCACCAAATTGTGTTAGGTTAGGCTAGGTTAGGTTAGAACTGTGACCACACAACGTGATCTACTAGTGATTCATATAAAGTTTCAGTTTTCAGTCAAATTCATATAAAAACCAAATTGGATTTAGTTCATAATATTTTAAGAAGCGTTATTTGGTGACCATTTATCCATTTTGGTAACCGTTTAGAACTTTTTGGTAGTAAAATTGGTACTTTTTTGGGCAGTGTTAAAACACAAGCCAATGTGCAATATAAATGGAAAGTAAACAGTCATACATTTTTGTTGCGTTGATTTAGAAATTCGATTTTTTCACTGCTTTGAGAGTTAGCAGATCTATGTATATGATATTAAATTCAGCTTGATATCACGACGCCTTTCTGAGAAAAAGGGTCTTGACAGACGGGTGGACGAACGGACAGCAAAGTGATCATTAAGAGTTCCGTTTTTACCTTTATTAGGAACGGAAGTACGGAACCCTAAAAATTAACATTAATTTCATTAAAAAATTACTTTACAAAAATAAATATATTTCATCTCAACATTGATTGCAAGTAGTACATAAATAATGATTGCACGTTTTACAATAAACAGTAAACAGTTCGGTTCTTTTTGCTAAATATCAGTCTTGATTAATAATCCAGTTGTCTGTCTGTCTCTCCTTCACGTCTAAACCACTGAACCGATTTGAATGAAATTTGGTACAGATATAGTCTGGGACCTGAGAAAAGACATAGGATAGATAGTTTTCATTCCGGAAACCCCCGGGAACGGGAAGACAATTGTATTTAACTAAAACACTTAGTGGACGCAATTAGATTTATTACTATCTACTGTAGGTACAGTTTGCGTCCATTGCGGACGCAAAGTGGAAGTTTTGTAAATTCGATGTAGTAATTCGCGTCCACCTTATTTTAATCATTAAATGTAAAAAACCTAAGCAAATTCATGATTAACATTATTCCTTTTTTCATTATCAAAGTCTAGAAACAGCTATTAATCCTAAAATTCACATAAAACAATATTAAACTTATCATAGAACGCAACACTGCACACTATTTTCTATCTAAAAAACCGCGCTTTCGCGCTTCCTTGTAAAATAGCCGGGACTAAATATTTTTTTAAACAGGATTGGTTTGTCGCACGGACCTTTTGACCTTATGTGCGTGTCTCTTATACATTGAGGTATTACTGGAAATGACTATTCGTTTGACTGGTGTGTAAGTTTTCTTAATTTCGAGGATTTTTTTAAGGAGATCCGTAAAATGGACGCGAACTGGTCTATGGACGCGAACAGGCGAACTTACCCTACGTAATCCCAGTGCCTCTGACACTCTCGAGGGGAGAGCAATGTGGCGACAATCACTCAACATATGACATAAAAACGACATCCTACATTGCACAATAAAAGTTTGACAAGACATTGGCATAATATACGAAATGTCAACAACAATTATCGGGCAGTAACCCACCAGACACAACACTTGTCTGGTTGGAGGATGCCCCCCTATTTTCTCATACCTCTAAAGAGCCAAATCTTTTGTTTTGGCAATTTATTTTACTAAAAAATATGCAATTTAGAACTCCAATAAAACCAAGGGGAATGGTCCGACAGTTATGGTGCCATAATATAAAATGTTAAGAAGAACAAGTTCTAACAGAATATCATTTTTTTTTTCTAAGGCGAATTTTCAAATTTGAACCAAAAAGAGTGATGTCTTTTATCAATTTTACGAGGACTTCTGGATCAAAAGTCTTAATGATTTTGATTTTTGTCCAGGTTTATGAACACGCCTAGTAGTTTGTTGGCAAAATGATTTGTTTGTTACAGCATTGTTTCATTGATTACTACTTGTAGCGTATTGGCTTTCTATAATTTAAAGTATGTAAATCTGATCGACCAACCGACAGCCGGCTGTCGCGCTGCTTTCTGTCTCAAATCACGTGTGTTTGAAGGTTTAACTACTTATCCCAGCCTTTATCTGTAATACCATTATATTTCTTTAAATAGCTGCTAAGCTTCACAAATCAAAAGTCAAATTGTTAATTTCCATTAGACCATGGAGGCACTTTGGAACGTCAATCTAGTTGTTTAGTAACACGTTCAAAAGACTGATGGTGAAATTACTTTTTATCAATGACTAGCTTTTGCCCGCGGCTTCGCTCGCGTTACGAAGAGACAAAAAGTAGCCTATGTTACTCTCCATCCCTTCAACTATCTTCACTTAAAAAATCACGTCAATTCGTCGCTCCGTTTTGCCGTGAAAGAAAGACAAACATACAGACAGACAGACACACTTTCCCATTTATAATATTAGTATGGATATTAAAAATGTGTAGATAGGTTACCTACACGAAATTCTATCTTCAAAAACGGCACACTAACGCACACATACATTACCCGTCAAAGTAGGATGACATGATTGAAGTAGTGCGAGTCAAAAAGAGATAAACGTCAAATGTCAACGCGATACTCAGTATCATGTTGGTCAAATGGCAAACTTTTAAAGTGCCACATACTGACTGCATATAACCTATCTATACTTTTTTACTTATAATATATTATCATTGCTTTTTATTGTGAAATTTTATTTACTAATTATTTCTTATAATTTCAGGACCCCATCAATGGTTTGACCCCAAACACAGACGTGGACATCGGCGTAGTGACCCCAAGTAAAAAGTCCATCGGTTCAGACGAGGTCATAATAGACATGCATTTACACAACCACACTGAAAAAACCATAAAACGGATATAGTAATTACTTTCATCTAATTATTTACCTTTTAGGCGAGGTTTTTGACTAACTACGACGTTCGAATTTAAGTTCGAATTGCAATGTCAATTTCGTGACCTCTCTGTCATTATCTATGTTAATGTGTAGGTAAGTTGGGTGAATTTTACAAAACTCTTACAGACAATTATTGGTCTGTTAAAATAACAGACACACCGACGAAAAAACGTAATTTTTTCGTCAGTGAGATCATCAAAATATTGTGTTGTTTTTCTTTTTTTCCGTAAAGGAAAAATGACGACGATACAGTGCTTTGAAGCTTTGCGTGACGTCACGATCTGATACATTTTTTGCTGAACAGTGACGTCAAAAGCCCTAACTCCGGAACTTTGTATGTTTTTATTAATAATAATTTGATCAAGCAAACAAAAACGTGTCCCGTATTTAATTATAATGCCATCTATTTATGTTGCCGTCATCCATATTGTGAAGTTTTCCATATAATTACTGCCAAAAGTAATCCTTTTTAGGGATAAAAGATCTTTCAAATTACAACTGACGATTCCTATATCGCGCAACCAATGTTTGACGTGATATTAGCATACCAACCACGTAACGTGATACAACACTCTGCTCTGAGGATCCGACTTTTAAGTGGAGAATAAAAACTTTCTTTCTATTTCACTCTGTTTGTCATACATCTAAAATTCGATTTGTAAAGTTTCGTGAAATTCACCTTTAAATATAATTGTCAGATTGAGACTGAAATTAAAACGCGAACGTTATTAAAAGTTAGTCGAATTGCCTCTGAAGTGTCAACTTATTGGAAACTAGGAACGCAATGGATAATAAACTAGAATGACTTTGTGTGGCTTATGTTTTGGCTCGAAGAGCGGTAATATTAAAGAAAGGAGTATACAGGATGTTTAATAATAATTTGTAAACTTTTGCTATCAAAGCGAAATAGAAATTTAATAATGTGGCGACATCTATCGCATAATGAACTGATAATGCCTACATCGCACATTCAAAATTGACATTAGCCTAAATATAAAGTCCTGACTACAACATTATCTCATTCCTCCCTTTTCAGTAGAAGATGATAAACGATACAGAAGAATAACGCGACTCTATAGACATCATTTTGCGTAAAAATAATAGATTGAGAGAAATAGAGATTTTTCACACAAACTAAAAATCTTGCTAACTTATTAATAAGTTAGCAAGATTTTCTACCAAAATTCAGTAGTTTAAGTAATTACTTAAACTTTGGTGGAACATTTGTTGCCTTAATTTGTTACATTTTAACTTTATTAAGACGTCCTGCAAGAAATACGTCAAATTGCCAGTGATCCTTTGAAAAAAAAATTGTTACTATCACTTTTAACACCCTGTATACAGGTTCTAAGGCCCGTATTAATAGACGTGACTCAATTCTGAGACACTCTCAAGTTTATTGCTGTCCTTATTTTTTCCCTTTAGAATGACAAGAACAGCAAGAGACTTGAGAGCGTCTCGGAGTAGAGTGACGTCTATTAATACGGGCCTAAGACATTGAGAGACACAACTAATAAAGAAAGAGTTGAATATTATGGTAATAGACCCTCAGGCCATTTATAAATAGGCGTGTACATATAGACAGGGTTGACCAGAGTAGGCCTTACCTTTTTTTGAAAGGCATTTTGAGAGAAACCACACTGAAATCGGTACAGGAGTTTTGGAGAAAGTAATTACAATAGAGACAAAATAATGATGATAATAAAATACATTACTGTGTGTTGTAATCGTAGGGTTTTGTAGTAATTATTGCAGTGTATTAAGAATTTTCTGTAAGTGCAGGTTTTTTTAGCCTTTTACGGAAATTTTGATCTAAACGGAAAATTGTTTGAAAAGAATTTCCGTTTCTTGGATGACAATAAATTATGATTTTATTTGAGATGCTTTTGTTTCGATTTTAGTTTTCTATGCCCTGTGGTAGTTCTAAAGATTATTTAATATATTAGTTTTGAAAATAATTATATGTTAAAAAATTGAATATTTTCCGTTTTAAGCAAAAGTTTCCCCAAAAGGTTAAAATAATCCCCATTTACGTACTTTGTCTTTCTATATATTTTTGTTTAAATTAAAAATGCTTTATAATGTTGCCTTATAATCAGCTGTACTACACTATATCAAAAGGTACTTAGATTATATAAAAAACTGTTGCCCATTTTGATTCTTATTTTATACATATACCCACAATATTTAATTCTGACGCTTTATAAAAAAAATTATTTTTAATAATAGGAAAATGATATAAATTACCCGTCTTTCCTATATTTAACAGCAATTATTATAACAACTGAGACAGGGCCACAGTGTTCGTAGGCATTTTATATTAATATATAAAATAGTATATAATATGTAACTTATATATTATACGCTTTCCCCTTACGGGCTGAATTGTGCTCAATAAAATTACTTTTTTATATAAGTAATGATATCCTTCAAAATTGGTATGACTGAATATTTATACCGTTTTTTTTATAACATTATCAAAAAGTTCGAGTTCTTTTGAAGTTTTTTAAGCAGTAAATTGATGAAAAACATGATATTTTTAAAATAAAAATATTACACTGATTACGTTTTCTGGGAAGAGTTTAATTTTTGACAATGTTATCAATGTCAACGTTAAAAAAGTTTGAATCAAGATTTTTTCTAAAGTAAGGGGAAAACACTTCCTACACAATAGTTTTCTTTTATATTTTCATGCAAAATTCATTTTCTGCTAAAACTTATTTAACTCTCTTGGTTTAAAACAATATACTTTATTAATCCTCCTCACAAAAAACAAAAACAAACCTAAAAAAATACTTTTAGACTGAAATAACGGTAAATCGTTTCTGCCAGAGAGAATAATGTGTATTGCCTATTTTTTTTTATTTGTCTATTCTATCCCATTCCTGGACAATGGCCTCCTTCCAGTCCTTCTATTTATTACCCATTATTTCTTTAAAATAATACGAAGACAAAATTGAAAACTGTTTGCGTTACAAAGTAAACTACAGCCAAATTCTTTAAAAAACTTGTAACAACATTCAATAAAACAAAGGAGAGTTTAGTTGATCGCTGATCATTAATTTGTTGTGTTATTAAAGAAGTATTATAGTTACATTTATAATTTACTTTTGTATGATTTAGTAAATACTATAAACAATAATTCATGTAATTTCTTATTAAAAGAAGGAAAAACAAGAAAAGATTTTAAAGGATTTAAAATAAAATATATACCTATTAAATTATTATAGCTCATTATTAGAAAATCTTGAGCAGTCATTGGATGATTTCCCACTCACCAAAAAAAAAAAAAAAAAAAAAATTATTAGAAAATCTAATTTGGATTTGGCTCAAGTGCAGTTTATTTTATTTAAAACGGTCCTATCTGTCGATGACAACTGTCTTCACAGTAATTGTCCACGCCATCATTGTCCTCTCCTTTTTTTCTTTATCTTTCTTCCTTCCTTCTGCTCAGCGCTATTTATTACTTCTATTATCTCTATTGATTCCTTCAAGGCAAGCTGCTACAATATTTTCCTTACCTAGGTTCCCATAGTTGGTAATAATATGATATCATTGGTAGATGTAGCTCCAACTGTGATAATATATTTAATTTATCATTTTGCCATAATTTAGGTGTAATGTAATTATAATAAAGATATGGGATTTTGCAAAAAAAAAATGGAAAAGATGATTTGTCAGATTTTGTTTTGTGAGTATTTAGTATTTTATTTAATCATTACCATCATTGGAAGTTTTTATAAATTTTTGTTGATTAATCTGGAATAACAGACTAATTATAATTTATCTCCTCCAATTAGTAGTAAAAATAGCCCTTTAAGATTCAATTTTAAACTTTCGGGTTCTGTTTATAACCGATTTTTTTTTGCAAAATTTCTAATCTGTAATATAGTATGTATTATTTAATTGTGAAATAAATAATCAATTTTAATAAACAATACTTTTCTTTCAACTTTGTTTTATTTCCACCTGCTATTTATTATGTATCTTTATATCGTTATCTTTTAAGATTGGATTCTTACTTATTTTCTTCTTTTTATTCTTCAGAGGGAATACAAATTCTTTTATTTTATTTTTTATAAACAATATAAGTTATAAATAAAATAAAAGAAAACAGAATCTTTTTTATTTAGACATAATATATTACGCCCTTATTGTTAGTGGTTCAACATAAAAGCATTTTCAAAAATATTGATGTATTTCGCCCACCTCGGGCATCGGTTAAATTCGGTAAATTGAATTGATACTCTTGAATAATATTTAAGAAACCATATTAAATTCTGTTTCAAAGTTCAAGGTCAGGAAATAATGCTTTTAATTTTATAATAATAATAATACGGTAGTTTCCACCATCATCAATTGACGTACTTTTTATGAGCTGTCAAAACGCAATTCTCCAATAGATTTTGTATGGCAATGGAAGTTTATGACGTCACTAAAATAACAACTCAGTTGACTATGTATTTATTGATTTCAAAGCAACTAAAAATCTAATTAGCAAATTGAAAATGAACCGAAATTATTGGACTGAAATTAAAAGAGGCTTTATAGAAATTGTGTCTAACATTTATTGGTTAATGGTGGAAACTACCCAATTATGTAGAAGAAGATAAAATAATTGATCAGACAGTTTTCTCCGTTAAACGGAGTTTAACTTTCGAATACACGTGATTCGAGACACATTAGAAAGACAATAAGCAGCGCGATAGCCGGCTGTCACTTGGTTGTTGAAAAAGGTTGATTCAAAGTTTGTTTCAATAATTTGACATTTTACTGTGTTTCAAATATAAGAAGTGCAATTTGACACTTCTAACCTACTGAAGAATAGGGATTGGGTTAAAAAATTCGATTACTACAATATCCGATTTATACGACATACTGATTTCATTTCTTTATAATTTATAATCGATTTAAGTTACAAATTTATTTATTTTATGACTTTAAATTTCTGAATTTTAGATGAAAGAAATTCTGAAATTCTCACTCGCCAGTGTTGCCAAATTAAAAGAAAAAATATTTTTTTGTCAGGACTTGAGCACGAGCGATTTTGCTTACAAAAACTTATTAAAATTATAATAACTTTATGTTTAATTTTAAATATGCTTTTTCGTTGACATTTAGAAATCATCAAAAATATATTTAAATAACAAATGTCGCTTTCATTGAAAACGATCGTTATTAGTAAGTTCGATTATTCGGTAATTTTTAACGATTATTGGTATACAAGTGAATTTGAAGAGTCACAACACTGCGGTATCGTACCTTACTACGTGACTTTGGGGTGAATATCAGATTTCGTGTTTTGCAGTTGTCCACCCATGTTAACTTTTTATTTAATAAACTATCGCGGTCATGTTTTTTTTTAGTTGAAGTTCATTCTAAAACCCAGTATTTCCATCAATAAAAATGACAGTTTTTCGAATAGAAGATATTTATAAAAAATATGAAAGGTCAAAAATCTAAGTTCTTTGGCGCGTCCTTCACTGAGTTCTGTTTTTGATACGCCTAATTTTCAATATTTATTTTCATAATTTTCCTATTGAACATGTTTTCCTATATTTAGGAATATTGAACTATATGTAACTTTTAACAACAATTTTTTTGATCATCTAATCAAAAGTTATTGTTAATTCAATTTCGTCCACCCCAAAAACACCTAATTTCTTTGACGTATTTGTGCAGTCTCTCATAATGCTATCATGTTACGTAGATAATCCCTACCTCTCGCCCCGGCTCCGTTTAGTTGAGATCTAACGCACTACAAGTAAAGACCTGCGCAAAGTGCAACGTGTTTCGGAAGAAATATTTTTTTATCGGTGTGCGCGGGTTTTTTTCCTGTTAGTACCTAATTTCTTCGGTAATCGATTTTATTCTTAAATACTAGTTGTATTTTTTTATATTTTTTTAGTGTATGCACGCTGTGATTGCTTGCTTCCGTAATTATAAGATACCACAATTGATTAAATACTAACACACAAAAAAAAAATTTAGGTGCTCTTCTAATTTCTTTGGCGCTAATTTCTTCGGATTTCTTTGGCATTGAGTTCCACAGAAATTAGGTTTTCTACAAAGAAATTAGGGTATGGTTGAAAATTCTGCTAAAGGGTTTAAAACTTCTTGCTTTAGTGAGCGTTTATTAACTTTATTATGTATTTTAGGGTGCAATTTGTTCCTCAAAGGTAAACATTTGAGCGGAGCGCAGCAATTTCATGCCTTTTTTCGTAATATTTCCCATATTGGTTTCAACATGATAAACAATTTTGACCAGTCTTGCGCTGAAGAGGACACGTACAAAACACAAGCCATTGGCATTTTATGCACATGCTTGCGCCATGATGCAGCCGCAATCTGGGCACACATGATTGGAATTTATCCAAGAAAAAGCTCCTCAAGTAAAGGTTCTGCATTTTTTGTCAGATTCGCCATCTTCGCAATACCGCAACAAGAAGGCATTTTATATCATGGCTAAGTTATATTGGCAATTTCCAACCGGATTTATACCGGATCCGAATATTCAGCCATTTCGTGGAACCATGAAAACTCACCAAGTTGTATGAAAAGCCTGTAAATATTAATACAAGTACCTATGATAAGATCTTTGGGACGACGACCAACGGCTACTAAAAATCTAATGACATTTCCAATAGTCAAGTCATTTAAAAAAGGGATGCCTAACAAACAAAGCATAAAACTATTGTCGCAAAAAACTATAAGACCGCCTGTTGCTGACCGGATGACAGTGCCAAACGAGGACTATACCAACTCTGCAATTGATCCAGTATTTGGGAATAAATTAATCGAAGATAGTTCCCTATTAGATGCAAATATTTGTACGTAGTAGAGGTTTACACAGAGAAATTGTTAAATAATTTAATAGTTTTTTTTTTTTGGTGAGTGGGAAATCATCCAATGACTGCTCCCGTCCTGGGTGCGGCGGGAGGGCGTGTCAGACTCTTACTGACTAAAACCCACTCATGTTCCTTCGATTGCCCTTTATGTTCCAGGGTCACGGTGACTACTATACACATTCCGCAACCCCGGCAGGCGTTGGCCCTGTTAGGCCCCTTCCTGTGCTGACTCCTTCTCTTTGAGGCGCGCGTGGAACACTAACGCGCCGTTGACGCGGTCCTGGTCCTAGCCGGGCGGCGAGCTACCCATCGCTCGCCATCCGCAGAACCGCGCCTACGGTGGCCGGTAGTCGTCTTGCGACTCTCGACGTCTTCGCCAGGGTCTTTGTCCGGGGCGAGAGGCTCGTCGTTGCCTCTCGCGCGCCGCCGCTTCCTTCACTAGCATAACTGCTTCGCAGAAGGAGGCGACGGCATCCCATTCCGTCTCGCCCCGCAGCATGGCCTGAACCAGCGCTGGGCGCGAGAGGTCACCGCCGCCGATCGCCTCTACGAGGACACGTCTATGGTCCGCCCATGCGCGGCACACCTCCACCGTGTGCTCGACCGTGTCCTCAAGGCGACCGTTGCTGCAGTGGTGACACCCAGGCGTCGCTTCCGCCTGAATCCGACACAGGAACCTCCCGAACTGACCGTGTCCGGTGAGGACCTGTGTCAGGCGAAACGTGAGAGCGCCGTGGCGCCTCTCCAGCCACTCCTCAAAGAGGGGTCTTACCCCGCTATTACGGCGTGCCCAAAATAATTTAATAGTAGTAAGATTCAGATTTGATAATAAAAATGTGATTGATATGTCTACCTTATTTTTTATAAACACTGATCGAAATACATGCAGTTTTATTTTACCATAAGATTTGTACAAAATAAATACTACACAAAATCGAATCTTAGAGGTAAATACATAATTTGTATGGCGCATTATTCTAATATCTTTGGCGCGAGTTTTGCAATTTTCTAATTTCTTTGGCGTATTTTCTAATTTCTCTGGACATGTCCTAATTTCTTTGGCAATGCAATTTTCAAAATGCTAAAACTTGAAAATTCCTTATTTTGTTTAAAGCAGACTAACATATTTAAACATAGAATTAAGTCGTTTACAAGGTATGTTATCACATTCATTGAAAATATTGAAAAAAAAATGCGCCATAGAAATTAGAAAATTTCAGACGAATTCTGATATTCACCCTTTGACACGACGTCGAGAAAAATATTATTTATTGTCAACAATGGGTATATTGGTTTGTTTGAAAATTTTTAATGTAAATTAAGTGATAAAGAATTGTGCAGTGTGTGATAAAATAAAAATAATTTTAAAATTACGTGGTTTTACGGAAGAAATTATGTCAATTTTTAAATTACGCATGTACAAAGTTGTGTCGTCATGAAAAGTATGAAACGTCAAATTGCACTTCTTATATTTGAAACATTGTACGTATTTATACTTATGAGTGACGTGACAGGTGGCGGCAGTATATACTAAACTCTCTACTTCTTATGAGTTCCTGGTAGCACAGATTAATCGACGTTATGAGGGTAGGCAAAAATCTTTTTGACATTTGACGGTTCTATGCTACCCTCTGCTATTTATGAGTGCCTGGTACTTGCTTGCGATATCGATCGATGTCACTGAGGTAAGTAAAAATATTTTTGACATTTGACGTATCTATGATATCCTAGTAGTTCATGGCTATCATGACAGGTGGTGGCGGCAGGTGAACCCGTTTACTTCTCTTTACTTTTTATGAGTGCCTGGTACTTGCTGGCTGTATCGTCCGACGTTATTACAAAAATCAAAAATCTTTAATGACATTCACCGGATCTATGCTACCACATGGCTAACGTAACAAGAGATGAAAAGCAATACCGTCCGTTTGCTACTCTCTGCTACTCTGTGCTATTTATGAGTGCCTAGTACTTGCTGACGATACCGATTGACGTTACGGGGGTAAATATGTTTCTGACATCATTCTGACATACATAATTATTACTACCTACATTATGCTACCCTAGTACATCACGACTAACGTGACAGGTGGCGGCAGGTGACAGCGTTAATTTTCCAGAGTTCTACTTACTACTTCTGATTGCCTGGTACATGCTGACGGTATAGATCGACGTTACGGCGGTAGACTAAACTCATTTTGACATTTGACGTATCTGGGATACTCTTTGAAATAATTCATTTTTGACGTGATTGGTGACTTGTTTCTCTCTGCTCTTTATGAGTGCCTGGTACTGGTCGGCGGACTCGGCGGTAGCTATCAATGACACGATGGTCTTAAAAAAGCTTAAACAATATCTGAATGGGACAAAAATAAATAAAACAGGCAAAAATCTGTTTTTAAATTCCATTTTATTTCCACCTTAACAATATTCATACAGTCGGTGGTCTAAGACTAATTTATTAACACGTTATTATAGTAAGAGTATTTACATTTTATATACTAGTTATCAGTCCAAAATTTTTGATACATTATGAACATAATTATGAGTAGGTACAGAAATTCATGATTTTGTGAATAAAATTGCAATAGGATTTTTAATTTTAATAAATAGCGATTACAATTTTTGTACATATTAAATTATCGTTAGTGTTATATAGTATTGCATATAAAAAAATCTTATTTAACATTAAATTAGTATTGTAGTTTACCATAACTATATATACTGATAAATTTTACAAATCATTAAGTTTACATTAAAGTACCAAAAATCCTGAACTGAATCTTTAGGCATCATCAAAATCACAGGGAAACGAAACATCAACGTTCAATTCACTGAAAACTAATATTACATTATTATTTGCAACAGAATTTTTCAAAATGAAATAGTACATACATCTCTGTGTAATAAAGCTTACAGTAATAACGATTCACCAAATCGATTACAAACACGCGATCAGTATAATCGAATTGACACATCATACAAATTGCGTTCCCTAAAAATAATACTTATAGCTTAGAGTAAAGCTGTATTTTTGTTAAAAATAAAAAAATGGCAGTCTTTATATATTTTTTACAATGAGTATAAGTATGTACACTTAAAAAATACACCCGATTTTTTATTTATATACATTTACCGCAAAAATCGGTAATAAGCGCTTAGTAATCACTTTGAGCATATCTGTGAAGTTTGTTTTAAATATCAATATGCGCAAAATGAGTAAAGCCGATCAGATCGGCCGAATAAATAATACTAACTACACTATAGGCAAAACAGTCGTCCATTATGTACAGTATTGAATATACTAATTTATTTTCATATTCTCATAGTAGAGTGTGGAGGTTTCCTATTAGCGGGTGCTGGTGGCAACCCGGGTCCTACTAATGGTGACATTGATGGTGACCTAGTCGCCAGTGGGGATAAAGAAGGCGAGAACGAAGGTGACATAGCGGCTGCTGCAGAGAACCCGCCAGGAACATCATGACTTATTGGAGACCTCGGTAACAACAACTGTGGCTGTCTACAAGATAACGACGGTGCTGGACAGCTTCTAGGAGCCACTGTCGTTAATAATGGCGGTGGAACACTCTTTCCTCCAGATATGGATGTTCCTTTACTCTTCGCGCTTGAGGCACCACTGTTACCACTTTGCAGTGATACCGCATCATCCTTTAATCTAGCTATTTCAGAAAATACATGCGCTAGTGGCTGGTACTGAGGTCCCCAATCAAGTAAATAATCCCAATTATAACTACCGGTTAGTTCTTCTTCAGAGTGTACTATTGAACTAAGGCTACCAGTCATCGAAGGCCCTGCGGTGGGCACGGCGTTGCTGTCTCCTGGAGCGCTAGAAAATGCTCCTAGAGCCATTGCCCTATCGACAGCTGCGCTTGATTCGTCAGCACTACTCGCTCTTTCACTACCCGTTACTTCATTTAGCTTAGCGTATATTAAATTGGTAATATCATTTTCATGAGCACCGTCTTCATCAAACATGTGTATTGAGTCAATAGGTGCATGATGTAACATAGTGTCTTTATTTCCTACATTTTCTGAACATCTTCTTGATGACGTGGAGGCACCACCTCCAGTTCCTGTGTCAACAATGCCCAGTCTTGCCAAATATTCCTGAGTGTTGTGTACAGATACATCAGAAAGATTGTCGTCGTCAACTCCGTTAGTTTGTCTGTGAATGCCAGATTCTCTCTGTAAAGGTCCCTCGTTTATCATCCTTATCTCTTCATCTTCACCGTCTTCGCCATCCTCTGCAGAGCCTCGGCCACTAGACCCTGACTGATCGGACCCTGATAATTCGGATGTAGTGGCTGCACCAGAATTAGAACTTGCTGTGTGAGGACCATATGGTGGAATTTCATCATATTTAGGAGGGGCAAACTGATTGGCTGCATTAACGGCACCAGTATTTCTTATCGGAATAGTGTCAAAGGCGCTTGGATCTACGTAACTATTTGTAGCCCCGACTCCTTCGGAACTTAACCCTGGCTTGTTGACTTTTTTGTGTCTTTTATTTTTCATGTGCAGGAATAGAAAAGCTGCGGCAAATATAATGATGATAAAAATGAAAACAATCAATAAACCTAAGGCCCAGTCTGATAAACCTCCACTTGCGACTGCAGCAGCATCATTGACTTGAGTTGCATCTGAAGCTAATGCAAGATCATTCATTCCAATTTCTACAGCAGTTTTGTTCGTCAAAGAGCCTTGTCGTCCAGAACTGGCTGTGACCACCAAACTTATAGATTTGTCCATGCCAAAAAGATTTTGCACAGAATCGACTTTCTTCTTTAAAATAATTACACCTGTGGTCCTGTTTATCTTGAAGTACGAATGTGATGTGGACAGCTGATAAACTATTCGTCCGTCAATACCTTTGTCTCTATCTGTTGCTGTAGCTTGTCCAATCACATACCCAGCTTGAAGAGAGCCTGACTTTGGGACACGGAACTTATAGGTTTTTTGTGTGAACTGAGGGTAAAACTCATCTCTGCTTTCTATGTCGATACGGACCTTCACAGTTGTACTTTTGCCCCCTAAATCGGATGCTTGGATAGAAAACTCGTATTTATTCTTTACCTCGTAATCGAATACAGCGTTAGAGTTAACTAATCCGGATGAAGAGTCAATGAGAAACATTTTCCAAGAATCGTCGTTCCGGTTATAGTTGTTCGGGGACGCTACAATCGAGTAATTCAATAGGCCGTATCTTCCTTTGTCTAAATCTGTGGCTCTAGCAGTAAAAATTGAGGTCCCAACTCTTTCGTTTTCACCGATAGTTTCAAAATACTCATTGACGGGGAAAGTCGGAGCGTTATCATTCTCATCGAGAATACCAACACTGATGTATACAGCATTGCATAATGAGGGCACTCCTTGGTCGCAGGCGACTATCACCAGTTTGTATTCTGTATTTCCAGTATCGTAGTCCAGACTTTTATTTATGGTTAGAAGGCCAGTAGTTGGATGTACGTAAAACAGTTTTTCGTCATCTCCAGAGGTAATATTGTAAACAATAGCAGCGTTAGGAGTTCCATAGAGATCAGCATCGGTTGCTGCCAATTTAGTTAGAGTGTATCCGATTTTCACATCCTCACTAACAGTTAGTTCAAAATCGTTTATAGCAAATACCGGTGGGTTATCATTGGCATCTGCTACGGTGACAAATACTGTGATTGAAGTTTTATTCTGAGTATGTGTTAGCATTTTTCCTTGTTCAACTGCAGCAAGCCCAAGGACGTAGGAATCTTGTGTTTCTCTGTCAAGTTTGTTGAGTAGTATTAGAGCTCCTTCAAGAGTGACGTCAAAGGTGTTGCCTTCGTTCCCAGATGTGATGTGAATGTCTAGGTTGTATTTCTTGAGAACGTCGTTAATACCACCAATCTGGAGAAGAGTTGATCCACTTTCGGTATCTTCGTTCACCGTAATTCTGGAATTGATAAATTAGATCATGTTATCATCTTGATTGTTTTGTTCATTATTATACATATTGACACACTTTACAAATACTTAAAAAGTTTAGTTACATCAGCTTGCTCATTTTCGCTTTGTTTTTAAACTGTTTAATTACTCATTACTGATATTTACCTGTAAGTATCTTGTCCAATAAAAGGTTTTATTTCCGACGATGCTCCAGTACTAATCCTTACAGACGCAACAGCACTTCTATTAGGTTTTCCATGGTCGGTAGCAACAACTGCCAGCTGAGTATCTCTTTGATTAGGTGGGAGAGTACTGTAGTTCACAAAAATACTCCCAGATACTGCATCTATGTAGTATCCTTTAGTTGGCGGAAGAATTGAATAAGCGATCTTGCCGTTGTCTCCATCATCTCGGTCCTTAGCGCTGACTGACCCGATTTCAAGTGTATCTGTCCCTTCTGAAATTTGTATAGATATTAAATTAGTTTAGCACGACGCGAGTTGACGAGTGTTATAATTTAGGGTTAATATAAAGTAAAGTAAGTCATTTCACACCTGAATTTTTTGTGTGTGGATTTACAAAATTGGAACAATTACACAATTAATGTTATTATTCTTAATATTAGACTTAAGATTTGATAAAAATAAAATTGTGATCAATATAAAAGATGTTTTATTACTTACCAGGTAAAATTCTGTTGTATGAAATATCATCAAAAATAGGAGAGTTGTCGTTTACATCGGTAACTTTTATCGTGAGCGTCGTCTTGGCAATATGTTCACTGTCCGATGCTGTGATATTTACTTCGTACATTTTTTTCGTTTCGTAGTCAAGAGGTCGATTCAACACAATCTTTCCACTATATCTGTCTATAGAAAAACTGTTGTCCCCTTGCATTATCGAGTACTTCAGTGCCGGATATGTATCAACGTCATTCGCAGTAACAGATGTCAGGACTGTTCCAACTTCCGTTCCTACAAACAAAAAAATACATACAAAATATACTGACGGGTCTCGTTTGACTGCCGTTTTAACGATCCGCCAAAATAAAAATTCTCTAAAACAAAACCTCTGTCGACTTACAATGATATAAAAAACGAATAAAAAGCAACCCGAACGCCACGGACCGTTGGTGAACCGCTAAAACATGCACTCGGAAAAAATGTAATACCGTCCAATAAATATTGATCCTAAAGGAGTCCCTTTTATTTAATCTCGGCGTTGGAATCGAAAAGTCGCAATGTTACCAAGTCGAGAATACAAATTATGTAAAATGCCTCCCTCTTTGTGGTACGCTTTTTGTTCTACCAATTTATTTCGAAAAGTCGATAGGCCCACCAACGGCAATTTAAAACCCGAATGCGAATACAGAGTAAACGAGTAAAAACGTACCTTCCGATACTGAGATGACATTCGGTGGTGGGAATGTTGGCTGGTTGTCATTCACGTCCACGACATTGATCCTCAGCGTCGCTGTCCCAGTCATCTGCGGGTCCCCTTCATCAGTGGCTATTACTGTCAGTTTATATGTCTCCCTTATCTCCCGATCAAGGACTATATTTGTTTTCACCGACCCTGAGAATGCTGGTTCTATAATGAATGCATTATCGTGATTGCCGTCGACTATGTGGTATAATATCCTTGCATTTACACCACGATCCCCATCCTTAGCCGCGAGTTGCACAACAAATTCGCCCTTAGTGTTCCCTTCAAGGACATTCGCGATGTACTGTTGTTGCGTAAACCTGGGAGCGTGGTCGTTCTGATCGATCAGATTTATTATAACGTCGCAGTAGCCGTACAGGACGGGCGAGCCTTCTGTGCGCGCAACTACAACAAGCTGCCTCCGTGGGCCTGGGTACGACTCATAATCCAGATTCACTGAGTTATTCACCCTTATAACGCCTGAGTTAGAGTCTATTTCAAAGGCGTACTGATCGTTGCCGTTGCCGATTTCATAAATTATTCTCTGACGCCGCCCGTCGCTCCTAACTGCGGTAACTTGGAGCACGTCCTTTCCATACGCCATGTTTTCTTCAATAGTTACATTGTATGTAGCATTTTGGAAATTTAATGTAGGTGTTTGATCTGAGAAATCGCCGACTCGTATTTCTATAAGTCCTATAGAGCTCTGGGGTGGATTTCCTTTATCTTTGGCAATCACCTTCAGGTGGATTAACTTTCCGTTTTCGCTTGCTAAGCTTTGTGTAGCGGTGAGTACACCAGTTGTAGGGTTAATACGAAACTTATGGTTCGAAGTATCTAAGAGTTCATACAATATTTCGGCGTTTATTCCTATATCATTGTCCATTGCTGCAACTCGAAGTAAGCTTTGACCCGGTGGAGTTAGTGTCGCTACTTGTTCTTTGAACGGATATTTTGTAAAAATGGGTTTGTTGTCATTGACATCATTGATTGTTACTTCAACTGAGACCCTTTGCGACCGTGTGATGTATCGTCCTTCATCTGTTGCAACAGCTTCAAAGTGATAAACGCTTGTTTTCTCTCTATCAAATGTTCTGCAATCGAAAAGTATGATTAAAGTAAACTATGTAAAATGAAAACGTATTATATGAAATATTTTCAATTACAAATACAAATTATGAACTTACCCAGTCGTAAAAATAATTCCAGTTTTATTATCTATCCTGAACAGACCCTGGCTTTCATTAGCTAATGAGTACACAATACGTTTATTAAAACCCAAATCGGCATCAGTTGCTCTGACTTTGATCACTGACGTATCAATCATGGCATCTTCAGGTATGGTAGCAGAATAATGTCCAGTGTCAAAAACTGGATCATTATCATTCTGATCTTCAACTATGACTGTGATATTACAAGAACCTTGCAGCGCTACAGGAGAACCGTGATCAAACGCAGTAATCGTCAAGTGATACTTCGATTGTGTTTCACGATCTAGAGTTTTTGCAGTCAATTTCCCTGTTGTAGAATCTATTGAGAACTTGTTGCCATTATTGCCCGATGTGATGCTGTAAGTTATGACTCCATTTGCTCCGATATCTTTGTCAGTTGCAGCCACTGTGTGTATAACTTCTGGTTCGTTATTTTCAGGGACAACTAAAGGATAGCAAGACCCAGTTTTGAAACTAGGTGGGTTGTCATTCACATCCATTACGCTTATAGTGACCGTAGCTACGTCAAAGTTGGTTGTTGATTGATAAGTGCTTGAGTCTGTGACGTACACGGGGAATATGTATTGGTCTCTCTCTTCTCTATCAATTCTAGTTTTGACAGTGATTGTTCCAAGCCTTTCGTCTATGGCAAACTTATCATCTGCTACTCCAGACGGGATCGTGTACGTTAGGTTACCTAAAAAATTAAATAAATATTAGTGTCATTCAGTATAAATATTAAGTGTATTTGAAGATATAAGCAGAAGATTACTTACTTGCACTTCCCCTTGAAGATTTAGCAGACAGTCTTGTTACAAAACTGCCCGGTCGAATGTCCTCGGTGATGTTAGCTCTGTAGAAGGAATCTGTAAATCTTGGTGGCACATTTGTTGACTCTTGCAACGTCAATAGTAGAGTCATATGGCTCTGTCTTGGGAACGGGACACCATGGTCGGAAGCTGTCAAATTCAACTTATATATTCCTGGTCTAACTCTGGATATGTCTTGGGAATATTTGTTTGATAACGTCAATTTTCCAATATCATAATCCATAGAAAAGTAAGCTTGATCGTTTCCTCCCGATATGTAGTAAGATATTTTACCGTTTTCTCCAGAATCCGCGTCGATTGCTAAAGCTTGATATAAAGTGCCTGATAGTGTGTTAAGCGAGACTGTCGCTTTATTGGCCGATACAAATGATGGAGGATTATCATTGGCGTCAGTAACAGAAATATGAACAGTAGCTGACGTTGCCATTCTTTCTGATACATTAGTGGCCAGGTCTGTTGCTTCAATAATTAGCCAATATTCTTTCAACTTCTCATAATCCAGCGCAGAAGTAAGTGTTAGGGAACCAGTGAGTGGATCCAAGTTGAAGACATGTTTAGTAACAGGTAATGAGGAGACAACCCGAAAATTCAATTCTCCATTTGGTCCTGCATCAGCATCCTTGGCAGTAAAGTTATACACTATCATACCAATTGGAGTCAGCTCTGATATTTCAATATTTATAGGATCTTGAGGCCATTGTGGTGAATTATCGTTGACGTCCACAATTTCTATTCTTACAGTAACAGCACTGCTTTGAGGATTATTCGTTGCTGAGGTATCTAAAGCTCTCACTTCCAGGCGGTATTCGTCTTGAATTTCTCTATCCAGCTGTCTGGCTACAACTAACGAACCAGTTCGACGATCTATTTCAAACGTACCAGGAGAATGATCAGCTGTGAGAGGCATGAGCAAGTATGAAATCTGTTTCTCATCGTCATCGTTGACTAAGTTTTCTCTGATGTCACTATCGCAGCATGCAACAGTTCCAACCACGTGACCAATTTTGGCATCTTCCTTAACCTGCAAATAATTATTATAACTATTAATAACAAATTATTTTTAAAATACACTAGTGCTATTTTACAGCGTTCAGTTACATTACCGACTAGAGATTTAAAAACTACCAACAAAATTAAAAGTACTTACTTTAAAAGATAAACTTGAACTGGTAAAAGTGGGCCTGTTGTCATTCAAATCTAAAACTTCAACTTTGAGCTGTCTTACAGTCTGCTTTGGTGGTGTACCTCCATCAGTAGCAGCCACAGTCAATCGGTAAATAGATCGTTCTTCATGGTCTAGAACTGAAAAATAATACGATTGTTATTTTTATCTTGAAAAACACAACTACTATATAATCACCATTTTATTAACGATAAATTGTCATAAGAATCGTGAACAATAACTGTAATATTACCTGTACTAGTTTTAATAACTCCAGTATTAGCATCAATAACAAAGACGCCAACTCCATCCATGTCTCTTTCACTCAGGATAGAATATGTGATAGTAGAATTGACTCCATTATCTCTGTCTATGGCTTTAACTCTTGCTACTTCGGCTCCTGGTTGCTGTTCTTCCCTTACACTAACGACATCTTCTCTAGGGTCAATAATCTCTGGCGGGTTGTCATTTACATCGGTTATTTTAATTGAGATAGGAACCCTACTTGATCTTGGCAGAGTTCCCTGGTCTTTAGCTTCGGCAAATAAAGAGTAAGCGGACTTGAATTCTCTGTCTAGAATTTCTTTGGTTGTAATAATTCCTGTAACAAAGCAAATAAATGTTAAAAAACACCAATTATTTAAGTTACTTAAGTGCTTAATTAAAAAGGCGCTAAGTAGGTACGTACAAAAATTAAAAATGCCACAATAAGTTACTTAATTTGCCGCAAGTAATAAAATACTCATTAAATAATAATAAATAATAAATATCCTGGGACAACTCACACACGGCTATCTTATCCCAAACTAAGCAGGGCTTGTACTATGGTAACCAGACAACTGATAAACATACTTATATATTTTTTAAATACATACTTATTATAGATAAATCATACCCAGACACAGAACAGACATAAACATAAATAGTGTGGAGTCATTACTTAAACGTTAATCGGCATTAAATGTGAAATAGGTTTATTTATCAAAAACTTAACAAGAGACGCTATCTTAATAAAACAAAACATACTTTAATTCTTTAAAATTTAATGAAGTTTTTCTAAATTCCCCTTATAACACATCGCTAAAGAATTTTGTCAATTTCAAATCGATTACTTTAAGCCTGAAACCTAAAATTAGGCGTACATAAAAAAGATCGCCTCGAGGCAGAATAACTATGATTATCCGAAACTCCATATTGAGAGCCTAAAAATTGTGATGACAGAAACAGGGTAGCGAAATGAACATAGTGGTCTGACTCAGGTGCAAACAAAAAAGAACCTAAAGCAGACACTTTTAACGTTTTCATTCGTAAAAAAGCTGAATTTATAGGAGGATAATAAGATGTGCCAGGAACCGCTGTAATGAGCGATGGGAAGCTGGCTGTTGGAAAAAAAAGTATCCATCGTTATTTCAACCGCAAATATTGGACACTCTTGACTTTGGTGTTTGTGGTAAACGTTAATATTCTCTTCACGATTACTGATTTCTGTTTTTGTAAGATTATTATTATTGTGGTGTAACGTAACACTTCAGGCTTCAGTCTGGGGGCAGAGATCATCGTGGTAGAGTCATAAATATTAGTTTATATCCTTGAGTTTAATTTATCAAATCAAGCTTTTGATTTATATTGTTAGGTGTAACGTTCGACGTCAGATGTTTTTATAGGACAGTCGTACTTCGACTGACTTATAAAAGATATACACGATTTTTGCGTAAACAATAACGATGTAGCAAGCAGTTCGACGTAGCAATATTTTGCTAATGAAATGAATACGTTTTCGATTATTAAACTCATATGATAGATTTGTCATGCCACAAAAAGGGCTCATTGAACTTTGCAATTTTCAAATATTCCATTTGATTTTGTTAAGACAAAGGGCCAAATCATTTACAATCGAGTCATATTCGATCACAATTACCTTTTTTTGTTCCAGCCCTGTTTGTTATTGCTGCAATTTATAGCACTCTGTCCACAGTAAGATTCCAGCAACATTTTACACCTATAATTCATTTGAGAACATATGAAAATAAAAGATATCCGTCAACAAAACGAGTTGTAGAGCCCAGTACGTCCTACACGTACATTTGTAACATATGAGCTTTAAATAGCCGACGACAGTATCTAGTACTGGTGGGGCTTGTAATAAAACATGGGAGAGAATAGCCAGGCTCCTACATAGCAATATTTTAATAATAGTTAATGGCGGGTCATGCCGCATGCGCGAGCGACGACGTTTATAACTCGCAATTGACGCGCATAAATTCATTGTGTGCTGCCTCCCGTTGTGGGATTTTAGCTGGCGTGACCTTTGAAATGAAAATTTGCCGTCAACTTGGTGATTGATCGTTGAATTTGATTTCTTCTGACTCTGAGTTCCAGTTTCTCTAGTTAGTACTTCACATAAACGAAATTTATTACAGCCAAGCTAAGTACGAAAAATAAACTTTATAGGCTGTTGTTTTTTACTTTTTAAATCCGAAGATCCTAAAACACTGACCCAATCAATCCAAGTCCACCCACAATTAATTATGTTTAAGCGTTTTTGTATCCCTATAAGTCTTCAGTGCCGTGAACTTCTGTCGCATGTCACGAAGAAATTATTAGTATTACCTACACTATGAGTCAGAGGATACTTCGAGCAAAGCATTACTAATGGTGACCGGCTTTCTTGTGTGACGTATTAAATGGCAACAATATCTGCTCATGCAAATCTATACGCACCTTTGCTCGGAGCAATAAAATTATACTTTGTTTTTGTTGATAGTATATAAACTGGCTCCACATATGTAGATACACCATTTAAGTTATTTAAGATAGTTTTATGGTGTTTGAAATATTTTGTGATATTGTGTTCTAACAATTTTTATGTTTACAGAATCAGTGCAGGTTTACTACCCTAACCAACCAACCAATGCCGAAGTCCAAAGATCACAAACGAACCGACGGCTATCAATGCTCATAAAAGGCAGAGTTTTTGCCACTGAAAACATTGTGGGTGCACCTGTTGAAGACCGCAATCTTCCAATAGGGCCACATACAGCCGTCGCAAATGATTTACGAATTTAGCCCTCTCTCGCTCCTTGTTAACTAGCTCGGGACTGTTCGGGTGTGATCGCCGATAAGCCGAATTGAGACGAAAACCTCCACCATTCATCAGTCAGTTATTGAGAATAACGAACTGCCAAGCACCCCTTTTTATCCCATGCTTAATACTGGCACGATTTCGACGATAAACATCTTTTTGGATAAGATCGGTGAAGGATACTTATTTGCATATCTTATTAAATTTTGCTGGAGTAAACGAGGCCAAATATGGAAAATTTTTGCTATTGCCTGCACTTGTTTTCCCTTTTTAAGTTGGTGAAGTTTTAAGTAGCTACAGTGCGTCTGTACTACTCGTAGTCACAGTCATACAAAAATGTTCAGAGCAAAGATCACGATCGTGGTTACATGGCAAACGGCTCTTAGCTCGTTAAACCTGAGATAATCCACATTTCTAGGTTACGTGAGTGGAATACAGGTCCCAACTATCAGTTACAATATTATTATACGACTCTAATTCCGAACTCCTTCATTATAAATATTATCCCACAAAGCCCATCAAGCAGACACTCGAAATAATTCCATAATTACATAGCAGCATAGAAAGCGGTCCATGGGAAGGCCGAAAACAAATAAAGCCATCGGATCTGCTCCCCATACGTTCAAATTGTGCAGGTATTAAAATGGCTGTATTTATCCAACGTGTTTGCTCTATCAATGAGTTTCAAGGGACTTACATACTTTGGGTTTTAGCTTTCAAAAGTGCCGGCAAGCTAAACAAAGGGCAAGTGGCCGACTGGGAGTTGCTTGCCTGTTCAAATACGAACGAGTATTTGGTATTACGGTAAAATATCATTGTTCTTAGTTAGTTTTGTACACGATGTAATGATCCATGTAGCGCCAGTATTTGCTCTTGTAATATAGTTTCCTTATTTTGAAATTTCAAGTTTTTGACCAAACTCCATGCACGATGGCAAATGGCAGCTTTTATGACTGACACGACTCCTCAATTCTAAATTCAACATTACCAATGACGAATGCTGTTGATACTTTCTCTACTCCTATAATTTTCGATAGATGTGTAAGTAAATCGTTAGTTTTTACGTATTTCAACGAGCGCATTCATAAGCCAGCTCATCTCATGACAAATAAGCGTAGTCTACACTTGAGAAATCGTCCGACCTTGGCCGTGTCAGTAGTCATTGTTGCCGGGTCAACATTCGACGGTAGCTTTTGGAGGATTAAAATGATAAATAGAAGCTAGACGTCATACACGATGAGCATTGAATGGTAGACGAAGTAATGGTAGTTATTAATCAAAAATGTGTTTTTGATTTTTATTCTCGGTTTGAATTATAGGTGGAACAAGTTATATGCAAAATTGTAGTGGAATAAATCGGTTTAGTTCAGAGTGCAATGAGGTGTTAGGGACTGTAAATTATGAGTTTTTTTTAAATGTGCTTCCTATGCTTTGTGTCTTTATACAATTCGAGTTTGTCTATCTTATATGGGGTTCCTATTTTTTAACACGAAATGTTATTTTAATGACTCTCTGCTTGATTAACGATTAAACCTGCTTTGAAATATGTACGATATATAAAAACAAAAAGCATAATTAAATAATAAAAAAACTTACCAGTAACAGGGTTGACAACGAAACTTGTATTTGAAGGAAACAGGCTATATCTTACTACAGCATTGTCTCCCAAATCAGCATCAGTCGCCGCAATCTTCCCAACAAACGCACCAGCCTTCTGATTCTCTTCAACTTGGAATTCATAAGCCGCTTTGCTGAACACTGGATCATTATCATTTGCGTCTATTACATTGACGACTAAGTTAGCGGTTGCAGAAAGCGGTGGTATACCGTTGTCGACTGCTATTATGACCATTTTGTGTTTTGCCGTCGTTTCCCTGTCGAGTTGTTTTGCGAGGTAGACCCAGCCAGTACTTGGTTGTACTTTGAAGTACTCTTCAGTTGCATTAGAGTCTGCGGCTATTTTATATGTTATACGTGCATTGTTTCCTGTATCTTTGTCTATTGCTTGGATTTCTAGGATCTGTTGAAAAAAAGTTTATGATTATTAAAATGACAAGATTTTTATGTACAGAATTACGTTATGTCACAAATTATTCATACATTAACAAAAAGTTTGAAATGCTATTGGATAAAATTATTTCATAAATAAACTTTCGAAATAGGGACCAGAATATGACTCAGTACATGTAAACCTAAGCATTGATTACAACAAATAACTCATTGCAGATAAAACGCCAAATTAATTAAGGAAACCATTAATGTTATCTCTTTCACAATTTACAAAACAACCTTACAAATTAATTAGATAACAGAGTATAAATAAGACAGAATTTCACAACACGAGACCTAAATTAGTACCTACTTTCAAAAACTGAGACATATTTTAATAAGTTTTGGTATTTGTACTAAAACTGGTTTTTAGTAGTTTGCTAATTAAACAAACAGGCTGTCAAACTCAAGTAAATTACTTTGATTGTATTACTAAGACAACAAATAAGGTCTGTACTCTACACTTATATTCAAACATTATTCTTTTTCAATCCAAGTTGTACTAAAATTAGAAAATATTTTTTTTAACAGGACAACAAACAAAACCGACTATGTACAAAGTAATTCTGATTAACTTTATTTCATTACCTTTTACGTACAATTACCTCTAAAGTTAAATTCACTTTAAAAATGATATACCTAGTTTATTTTTAGTTGTGGTCTCGTGAACCCGATACGTTTTGATTATTATCGTTCAGTTAAACGATACGCAATAAATTCTACGTAGAGATTAATCCGTATTTATTATAACGTATTTTTATTGATGCAATACTCATACACTCGAATCTAACAACCAATTACATTATTTTAGAAAAAAAAGTGGTGTGATGACTTTATAAAATAATTACCTATCAACTACAATGTGACATGATGAAATATTTCTTTTGTTCGTTTTATATTTCAGTTGTTTAAATCAGTCTTGTGTGTATTCCTTATTCTTCAAGCATTTGATCATTCATGCGAATAACTTTTGATGCAGTAATTATAATATCTAAATCAACCTTCTTTAAAATGTCAACATTATTTTCGTGCACTATTTGTTATAATGGTACTAAAGTCTTAAAGTTATTTGTCAATTCGTTTATTACATGTGCAAACTAAATCTTCATTCTTACCTTAGTATTTACAGCTTCAGATTCCAGTACATTGGCGCTATATGATTCATGCTCAAACACTGGTGGGTTGTCATTTACATCTTGGACGTCTACAACTAGAGTCAGGTTCGCACTGAGGGATGGAACTCCATTGTCTCTTGCGGATATAATGAGGGTATGGCGGACGAGGTTTTCGTAGTCTAGAGATCTGTGGATGAAGAAAAAATGATTAATGACTTAGAACTAGAAAAAAAGGTGAAAACTAAAATAAATTCTCAATTCGATGCTTAAGGAGCCAATCCATTTTAAAATGAATTTATATCTCATCGAAAACAAAACCAGGATACAAAGCAAAGCCGCCAATTGCTCTTACATCTCTCTCATATCTCATGTTGAGCTTTAGCATAGACAGAAATTATGTTACTAATGAAACTCATTGCATGTAGAACAAACCTTAAAAGAGTAACCAATCCATGCTGAGGATTAACTGCGAAGGTGTTAGAAGGTCCTGTTGCCGAGACCAGGGTGTAGCGGATCTGTCCATTCTTGCCATCGTCTTCATCAGTAGCTCTTGCTGCATAAACCACGGAGCCTATGGCTGCTGACTCTGCCACTGATACCCTGACTGATGACGTGCCAAATTCTGGTGCGTTGTCGTTAACGTCTTCTAGAGTTATTTGGACCTGGTGGTACGAAATAATAGTACAGTTAACACTTAGTATAATACTTTCACAAAATACTCGTAATGGTAGATAATATCTTGTAGTTCACTACGCAAGAATATCTACGAGAGATTCTTTACTGAAGTTATTGTTGAAATCTTTACCACATTTGACTTATTATAACTTGTAGTCAAGTCAATTCATAATTGAATAGTTGAAAAACGTCTAAAGGAAAGAGTTCAATAGCACTTTTGTCGCCTTGAAAATTAATTTCGAGATCTGCTGCTTACAAGTTGCTTCGGCAACCATGAGATTATATTACACCACTGTAATCGTTGGTGATAATTATGTAATTTCCTTTTTTACACCCTAAATAAGACGGTCTTACCTGAGTCTGATCAAAACTTGAAGGATTGGCAGTAGCAGCTCTAACATTTAGAAGGTATGAAGGGCTCGTCTCCCTGTCTAACTGTCCAGCTGTTCTGATAGCTCCAGTCAAAGGCTCGATGGTGAACCGATGTTCAGGGTCTCCGAAAACGATGCTGTATCGCAGAGGCTGTTGACCTGGTGAAAGGAATTATAGAATTAATATTGAATGGCGAGTATAAGAAATGAAAACAGAAGAATGATTAGTAACTAACTGTGTTCAAGGCACATAACTAAATTTTACCCAGAGACTATTATCTTAGATTTAATACAACTTGGTAGTTGAATTGTATTTTTCAACTAGCAATAATCGCACCTCGAATTAACCTTATTGGTTACAATATTGACTGTGGTGCCTTACTGGCCAGCCCTAGAGATTTGTACCATTCAAAACCATCAAGTCGGTACTCCTCCATACGTTTTTGTATTGACAGGGTCATATTAAGATATTATTTGTGCAACCAAGGAAAATGAGCAAAAATGTTACGTATAAAACAAACATTAAGAAAATTTCCTTCTGAACAAGAAAGTAGGTATAAAGTTACAGGCACCAATGAAGACAGTAGACATAACATTGTAATACAGACTTAACCATAGATGCACACACATGGTACTATATCCCATCCAACCTCAACTATCTCAATTTTCCTAGATTGTGACCAACCCAGCGAAATTGAGCTCACCAATATTTATAGGGGTCGTAAATATTTATGCATTGGTATCATTTTACTTTCCGAGTCGTATTGTCTTTTACATTGAGAAACTATTTATATTTAATGTTAGACACAATATTAGGAAATATACTGTGGGAAGTGGTGTATTTAAAAAAGAATTTCTCTTCATTTGTATGTTGCAATTAGTAGCGATATAATGAGGGAAAACTGTTACCCGTGTAACAAATAGCTTTGATTTCTTCATTGAATTACTTCTTATTTAAGTTAGATAAAATTTAAATCTTCTAATTTAAAATCTGCGTAAACTTAGCTTAACAAAGTCAAAATCTTGACAACATGTGACTGGCTGTATAATTTTTTATTCTATTCTTGTTTATAAGCAGGACAGAACCAAAATGAGAAAAAAGAAGCAAGACAAGTAAAAAAAAATGATGATTTCTCGATCGTCATAAAAAAATATGTTTTATTTTTGTTTTCCGTAGGAAAACTTTACGCCGACAACAATTAGAGTATTCCATGGATATTACTTCTTTTCTTCGGTGTATTTTTAAAAGTACTGAGATTAAACCGCAAACGTTCTTACTACATCGCTGGTTTAATCAAATTATAATTACACAACTTATTACAACAAATTGTATGTTCAATCTCTACTGCATAATTAAAACCAAGTTAATTTGCAACAGAATCCACATCGATCAAATTAATCTTTCTCTTAATAACATTATAACAGCATGTTTTTATTTCACTTGTAATTTTATGCTGGTGCTTTTTGTCGATATTTAAAATGGCTACCTAATTTCGTGACTAGACGTGGATTGTGAAGCACAAGCAATTTATATGCAAATGCAAAATATTAATTATTTAAAACCATATCTGGTTCACATCTATTCATTGTGCGTATGTACATAAGCAATGACAACAATCTATTTAGTCTATGTAAATATTAACTTTGCAATCTATGACGATTTTCTGATAGTTTTATTTTTACTTGTTTTTTTAACCTCCGGCACAAAAAGAGAAGAATGATAAGTTTGATCGGTATGTGTGTTTTCTGTCATATTCAATAGAAGTTGTTTTAAAAAAACAAAGATAAAATATTTGAATCATATCATATCAATGAAAAAGTACAATCATAAGAAATACTTACCACTATCTATTAAAAATCTTCATCAAATCCTAATAAAATAAAACAAAGCATTTTTTTTACTAAGATCATTCACACACACCTATATTATCTGTCGGTAAGTCAGTTGAAGTCAGTAGATGATTGTTCCATAACGTAGGTGTGTCTCTATGGAGAAGAACGAACAAGAAACTCGATGGCACTTTTTAATGAACAAGTTTTATCTAAAATAAGTTACATTAATCGTGTTGCTTCTATGTATCAAAACAATGCAGGTATCAACCTTGTTGTTTCTATTTTTGAAAAAACATGAAGATGACCAACAAAACCTATGAAACACAAGAATTTTCGTCAAAATCCTTTGGGCAAGAATAGCTTAATATTCCCGTGGGCGATAGAACATATCCGGTCAATATTGCCGGTCAACTTTACAGAGTAGATAGTGGTTATCGTTTCGCGACTTGTTACCGGATAAGCAGAAGTCGTGATGCGCATACGCAGCCCGATGACCGTCATAACTATTTATCGGTTACACTTTCTACGTTATTGCTGGGTTCAAATGTTTAAAAAATATTTATGTTCTGTTTAGGTTATAGAAAATTTGAAAATATAAACCAAATAAACAAAATGACTGACGCTTAATGCTAACGCGGAAATAGACATGAAAACACGCTGTGAATTTTTTATATTTTTGCCAAATTCTATTGTGATACAGCCTGTAGGTATTAATATGCATGATAGTAAGCTAAATCGTGTTTAGGTACGAAACACTATAAAAGCCAATAAGCTAAGCCTATCTTTAAAAAAATACAGCAAAAAGTAAAGTTTTTTCTCACTGGAATATTTATTCCTATTCAAGATTAAGATTACTTTATGTCAAATTTTTATATGTTTGAATCCATATTTTTCTATGTTACACTCAAAATCCAATAATATTTACCTAATTTTATTAACCTACAGTTTTTCTAATCCTATAAACAAAGTATCTCATACATCCGACACACTCACTCCCAACATTCACTTCAACAAAATCATCCATAGCTATAAAATCTACGACAAAACGTTCTGAAACCTTACCAGACTCTTCTTCAGTACCAACAATACAGTCTACTATTCCCTGTATCTAGTTCAGATCTATTTTCATCACGTCTATACTAATTATACGAACTAAATTAATACCGGGATGTCTTCCACGTTCGTTGCTTGCTATTGTATTGTCCTTCAGAAGACTTTTTGGTTCGTTTTTCAAACATTTTTATTGCTAATTGTCCGTTGTTATGTTTGATACGAGATTTACATACAAAAGTATTCTTTAGTTGTTTTGTAGGCATGGTAATTCGTAATGATGTAGAATAAATGCTGATATTGTTTAACGATAGTGCGTTTAGTATGGTTAAATTGTTTTTGCTTAGTGTAAAATTATGTAGGTAAATTCTAATGGAAGTAATATTTAATAGTGTGTTGATTAAGGAAGTTTAGAATCAATATGATTTACTAAAACTGGCGTGAAAAAATAAACGTGTTATTATTCGTGTGTTCTGGAACCTTAACGCTTTCAATACATAAGAAAAATAAAGTCTCAAATGTTGACAAAACAAAAGAAAAACATAATTTCGCTCTAGAAAAGAAACTCCTGTAATTTATTTTTAGTAACTAATAAACCGTCCATAAAGTAAAGTTCTTCTGTAAAGAATAACTGTTATACTTTACATCTAAACATAACCAAAATATCTCAAAATGAACCTTTAACTGAAAACGGATTTTGTATCTATCAATTTTTAATTGGCAGTTCTCACAACAATTTAAAGGGGTTCATTGTCGAAAAATTTTTTTTCCGGCGTTTCGTATTTTTTGCTCGGGCGGCGCGCGTTTTTTTCGCCAGTCGTTTTGGGCAGGTCTGCTGACACGAGATTGATATACAGTCTTATTCGTGGACATGCTCCGGAGTCTTTGTTTAACTGGTCCCGGCCCCCTCCCCTCTGTCCTGTCTGTCCCCGCGTCGCCCCTTTGTCTCTCCTCTTTATACAGTCGGCGATGCGCAAACGCAAACTTATTTTCGGCTGAATTCACAGGATTTGGCGTAACTGTTGTTTTTGTTGAGAATTGTCGTTATTTATCAGTGTTTTTTTCGGCGATTCGTTCGATTTGTTCGTCTATTCAGTGTTGGGTTTTAATGATAGTGTGAATTAATTTATTAATGGTATTGCTTCTATGGTTTTATCATTATCGTACTACTTTATGCTATCAAAGTTATTATGAATGCATGAAAATGGAATTGAAACTAGTAAATACACCTTAAAGCTAATTTCGGTACACCTGAATAATAAACTCCCTTTCTTTATGTTCCAGTATCTGTCCCTTAATGCAAATTTACTGTGAAATCCAGAAAAATGCTGTCCAGTTCACGTTTAAGATGACTTTATTTGATTTAACCTGCCCATGTCTAAAAACAAAATTCATGGCTGTCTTAAATTATCATAAGCGTACCTTTGTACGGATTACCGAAGTCATAAAAACTGGCATAATTCTGCATCTTTGACTAAATGAACGTCCTTGAAAGCTTCTTAATAATAAATTGATAATTGATTTAAAAGTTTTACAGGCTGCATATGAATAGTTAGAGTATAAAATTGTCGAAAATGAAGAAATTTCAACTTTATGTAATATTATTGTGAAAAAGGACGAGCGCAATGTCCAATAAAAATGAATAAAATTATGTCATGTCCGTTAAAATTTGGACTGAGTGTTTAGTCAATTCATTATGGATCAGAAAATCTTGGGCAAAGCTGTTCGTGAATTCTATACCTTTTTTTGGGTCACACAATCCCAAGTCTAGAACATTTACATTCAAATGGAAGGATACAAAGGAATTGATTTCATATAAATGTGCAAATTTAGGAGTGGCTGTACCCTGACAGCTAAAGGCGTTGATTGACGATTGAGGTCGCGAGTTCAAATCATAACGCTTTGAACTTTAGTTAGGCCCACATCTCACACCATTGCAATAAGCCGAGGGAGTTTGCAATGAATGCATATGTAATATACTATTGCAGTTAAAAGAGAAAGCACGATCTGTTTTATCTTTTGTAGGTAGATCTTTGGCAAAATTAATCACAGATTCTTTATATTCAGCTTCATTAGCAGAAGTATCATTAAATACAATAATCGTTTTAGCATCATTCTCAATTTTCTCATCACCGTCTTCATTTGCTTTAAACAGATCGACAAGTTCATTAGGACTACTGCTTTCGTTTTCCCAAAAAACTAATCCTTCTTGCCCATCTCCGTCACAACCCTGTTAGTGTCGTGGCATACCGTCCCACTTCGCATTACAAAATAAATTTGCATCTTGGCCCTTCTAAACTGAAATCATTAACGGGTAAACTGATTATCTTACTCACGCGACCCGAACCCTGTTCAATTAAGCTTTGTAACTCTCCACCTATGCGGATTGTTAGATTTTAATTCAGTTGAATTAATTTATCTAATGTGATTATCTTTTGTTTTGAATAATGCGTCCACGATTTTGATGTGATGTTCTGTGGGAGTTTCAGCTTAATTGGTAGATAGATTTATAGTTGGAGATAGTGTTTTTGATTTTGTATTTTATCTATTGTCTTTGATAAGATTTATCTCATCAAGAGATAGATATAGTTTGTTTGTGTCTTGATTTTCTTTTAAAGCTATTTATGTTTAACGATGTGTAAGTTATTTAAGATCGATTAGTTAATATCTTTGTGCTGTAAAATGATATTGATATAGACTTAACGTGTGTTTATTTCCTCAAAACATTGCATCAAGAACTGTGGCATGTAATGCAGCGCAAATGAACGAAAGTAGGTTATGAATTACCAACTCTAGTGAATGCGACGTACACTGAATGGAACATAACATTAACTGATTTCGACTATTTACTCCGCACGATTAAACTTAATTAGTATTTCTTAGAAGTTGTAGAAAGCTTGCATTGTAACTGATGAAAGCGTTACAAAATTAGTCATATTAGCTTACCTTAGGTATTGTGGGTAAGTCAATTTGTTTTGTGCGCATGATGCAACGTTATAGGATTTGTCTTTTCTCTTTAAAGCAATTCTTATTTTTTATTTATTTGTTTAAATTAACGTTAGCTGTAAGAAGAACTCAAATGTTCTTTCCAACGAACCTAGGAGCCTTCTACTTAGTTATAATGTTACAACTTTTATTAATTAAAAAAACCTTTACAGGTGCTTAGACTGTTACAAGTACTCATAAGCAATATCTTCGCGCGCTAAAAGCAATTTTCCGTTCGATATTTAATCATAATGCTAATAAAATTAGTGTTAAAACATCAAAAGCAAAAAGCATACCAGTACTTTTTGAAACGCCAGAATTGAAAATAAAAACTCAACACTTTCCACGTCTAAGTACAAACATCTGTTACTCACACTTTGGTTGACGTACAACATTGCCGGGAACAAAATTACACCTATTAAACACCTACACGGTAAAATAAGGTGAATCAAATACGAAGTCAGAATAATGCGGGTGTAAAAAGTCGAAAATAATTGAGGTACCTACAGGACTTTTAAAAAAGAACGTCTAAAAGTTTACGCGGCAAAAACTGTCGCCGCAGTGAGGGGTTATCGACCTCACTGGATTTATTTGGGTGTGCAGTCTGTAGGGCCACCACCAAATCCTTTTTGGAAAGGTACAAAGTACTGCGATCAAAGGTGAAAGGTACATCGAGATCTGCCCTGTTAACGGAATTTGCCTCCGCAACTTTGATTTTAATTGGGATTTAATTAATGAACTTCGATTTAAATCACGTTTGGATTGTCATGATAGTCCGAGGTCAGATCAATGTGAAGTATGTGACTTGCTATATGCTTAACTAAATATAGCTTACAACATACAGCACTATTATTTAAATTGTCACCAAGTTACAAAAGAAGAATAATTTAAATCACCACTTTTCTATCTTCGAAGGGTAAGGCAGGAATTTATTTTCATACAACCTTTCACCTTTAAGATTAAATCAGTCATGACAAAAAAGACTAACTCGCTTAGTCCCGTAATACTGGCCACCCTACCCGAAGCCGGCGCACTCAGATCCGAACGTATCCTTGGATTTCTCCAGATTCGAATTTCAAATTTTCAGTCACTTCGATTGCGCGGGAGCGTGAAATTTTTTAACTTATTTTTTTAAAACCTATCATAAAATCACCAGGGTTTACTTTAATCCTTCTAATGTTCATAAAATGTAGGTTTAAATCCTTTTGGGGATTATGTGTGGAATCCCAAAAACATATATTAAGCAATTTTAAGCGGTGTCCCATAAAATTATTGTTTGTTATTTTATTGCCAATATTTTTTGTTCTTTCTTGTGTTCAGAGGATAAGCTAAGTCTAAATGATAACGGATGAAAAATTTCTTAATTACCTGTTTTTAGACTTCGATATTGCGTTCATTGACATTTGGCGGTCTCTTTATCTGTTACGTACTTGATACTAACAAGTACTCTTATTACCCCAATACTTTTAACTGAACATAATCATGACCTTCGTATTACTCATAAACTTTTTTCTACAAACCTCGCAACTTGTTGCGAAATCCATACTAATATTATAAATGCGAAAGTAACTCTGTCTGTCTGTCTGTCTTTCTGTCTGTCTGTCTGTCTGTCTCTTCTTCACGCCTAAAGCACTGAACCGATTTGAATGAAATTTGGTACAGATATAGTCTCAGAAATCCCCCGGGAACGGGAACCATTATTCCACGCGGACAAAATCGCGGGCAAAAGCTAGTCATAACTATATTTAAAAAAATGGTTGTTAAAAATGTATTATTGTATGAATCTCCCAGGGGGCGCTGCGGTTACCATTTGTTTACGCGAAAATGCCATGAAAATTCCCCAAAAGTGCCTTCAACGCTTTGCCTAAAAGCGTCAACAGTCCTATCTCTATACACCGCTTTCACGGAATGCTCCGAAGCTATTTTAAATCACTATAGCTTATGTCTAAGAGCTGCGACAGGGACTGTCTGGGAGTCGACACAAAAGGAACCACGTTCAGCTATCGGTTCTAATTTGCGTAATGCTATTCATTTTATTGCGCGACCATGCCCCTTTCTTTGATTTTCTTTTTTTTGTAGGAATTCTGCTTTTTATTTACAATATTATGTTTCTGTTGACGTGTTATGTGGTTGGTTTTATGTAGGTTTAGAGATTTTCGGTTGTATATCTATGTTTGGCTTCAAGTTCCCTAAAAAAATGTGTAATGAAAACGTCAGAATTAAATAAGTTAATTGCCAAATGTACTTATTACACATTTGGCGTATAAGGTGTTCCTCTGTGTATGAATTTATGATTATGTTTTTGATTATGTTTGAATGTCAAAATCCTTTTTTTTGAAAATTCGTAGAAATGTCAAGTTGAAATGAATATGAAACATAAAAGTTTGCAATTCTTTGCAGCAGCTGTGAAACAACCAAAGCTTATGTGTCAACGCAATTAAAAGGTACAGCCGCCTTAATATATATTTTGGTTTTCCAAGACCTATAGAGTACTCTCCATTGACAATTACATTTTGAATTTTAGCACGAAACAACAACAATGATACAAAAGCCGTTTCGTAGTTAGTTTAAATAAAATTAAACGACTTTTCTATACCTAGGTTTCGAAACCCTCGGTCCGCGCATCTAACTAGCACTGGGCTAGTTTTTTTATTATATTAATTGTGTAACGGAACAAATGTTCTAATAAATCATAATAAAGTATCTTTGGCGACAAATTACGACCAAATAATTCTTACCAGAAGCGCATGGTAACGGCGATCAGAATTATTCACAAGATTAACTGTCATCCGTGATAAATTAATATAATATGTAGGCATGTGTGGTCTAACGGTGGTGCGAGTCAAATCGATATTTGATTAGTCGATAATAATCGAACGCTAATTATAGTATCGATAATCGAAATTTTAATTTTAATTAGATTAGATGATGTTTTTTTTAGTTTAGACTCCAAATCCCTCACAAATTACTCCTCTGTTTTCGCCCTACTTATGTATTTTTCGATGTAAGCATGTAATTTGTGATGGTAAATAAATGTATTTATTATTTATTATTATTATGTTTTGGCACGACAAGTGATGGTAATGTTAGGTGTCGATTTTGATGTTAATTTAATAAATAGGTATGTCAAGATTGAACTATATTTTAGGTTATTAAAATAGATGAGCTAAGATAGTAGTTTAGGTGACACATTAGTTTCACATCTGTTCATGTAAGTGTTAATTCGTCAAAGATACAAAGAACAATGAAAAAGATACAAAGTTTTTAAAGTAATGGAAGAATTTCCATCAATATGATATAGGATGTCGTTTTTAGGAGATAAATTATCAGAAACTAATTAACGTCTAACTTATATCAAGCTACATTATAAAATTTCGTAGTGTCAAATTACCAGTAAATTATAGAAAAACATTTGCAATGTGTTCGCGTTACTAGAAGCAAAAAACATCCCAAACTTTTATATTATAAACTAGTTTTTGCTCGCGACTTCGCTCGCGTTAGAAAGAGACAAAAAGTAGCCTATGTTACTCTCCATCCCTTCAACTATCTCCACTTAAAAATCACGTCAATTCGTCGCTCCGTTTTGCCGTGAAAGAAAGAAAAACATACAGACAGGCAGACAGACAGACAGACACACTTTCCCATTTATAATATTAGTATGGATACTTTGCTGTTTATAGTTGTTACAGATCAATCTAGAGAAGATTCTCTATTGATCTTAAGATTTTTTTTCAGTTACAAAAGTTTGACAAAAACCAACATCAACACTGTTCACCTATCAAGAAAAACTTTTTCAAAAATACTTTTGTTTCAACGAGAGTTATCACAAGATCACAATATTTGGCAAGAACCCATTCAAAAAACTGGCTTGCCCGTTCCAAAACTCCAATATATAATATTTTTTTTAATTAATGGACGTTTATCTCCGGGCCTGTTGCAATAAATCTGAAGGGGCGTGCGTCTATATCGAACACAGGCGTTATGGAGCTCTTTCTAATTAAACTCAAAGCGGGTTCGGGAGTGGACCGAGTGTTAAGCGGCGGCGGGTAGTCAGAGACAGGTGTGATTTTAACCCCCGGCGCAAAAAGAGAGGTATTATAAGCTAAGCGCCTTAATAATAAACGCTGCATAAAGTTATGACAGGTTTATACGTCAAAAAATGTATGGTTACACAGGCTTTATTCATTGCATAACTTTACACAGTGATTATTAGTAAGGGCATAAGTGTGTGTTTGTTTGTCTGTCTATGACACCATAGTTTTAAGCAGGTGCATAAGAATGCGTTGTTTTTCTAGTAGAGAAGGTTATCTAGCAATGGTTCTTAAACATGTTTCATTCAAATCGTTTCAGACATTTCGAAGTTATTTACTCTTTATTAGCTGTAGTCGAACTTCGAGGGCAAGGTTTTTTTTAGTTTTCACTTGTCTATTAAAGCGATGACTGCTTGGTTATGAACAAGCATATAATCCTTTGAACCATCTATATTTGTGTTATTAAGCTGTTTAGTTTGTTTGAACCGTTAAAAGAAATCCTGTATGAGACTTGTAGGCACCTTTTGTGAGACATTGACTAATAAGTTGACCCTATATTGTGGACAAGTAATCAATGCTGTTTAGCTTGAATATCACCGTACCTATCAAATTGTTCGTTAAATTTTTATAGTCTAATAGTTTTTTATTACCAAATGTATAACTAATAGAACATTCCATTAGTCTCTCCTACACGTGCTAATTTTACTATTTTGGTCATGTTTAGTAATTAAAAGCTATGACCTTTCATCCCTATTATTTTTATAGCTCCTGCAAATATGCATGCTTGTAACTCCTTATCAAAGTTATGTAAATTAAAATAAGTGAAATGTAAATTTTGTATTTTTAATTAATAAATTAATTACACCTATAAAATTGATAGGTAAATTAAAATTGTTTTAAAATACGGGCGAAGATTTTACGTGACAACGTCTTTTACCGATCATAGTTGAGTGGGAGAGAGACGCAAGGCATTCGGCGGGCCTCTCTCTCGTTCGGTGACTCATCGTAACGTTACCGAGCGTTACACTTTTTCATAAGTGACTCCCAGCCGAAACCTAATTTAAGACGTTGTCACGTCAAAACGTCTCAGTTTTGGTCTGTAGGTACAGCGAAACATTTTAACAAACATTAAATTTTATGAAACACAACAAAAATACCTACAAGCTAAAAATAATGATACCAGATTAAAAAAAAATAGATATACATAATAATGTTCGACATTCGCTTATTACTTGGGTCGGGTCTAAAAATACAATGTGATTTTTAAGATAAAATCAACTCAATCTGAAGATTTGATTTGCAATACGTAGTTGATACCAGTATTGTGATTTAGCTAATTAGTTTGAAAATTTATTAATATTACTACTGCATATGGTACCCTCCCAAGAAAAATTAAATTATAGTTCGCGTGATACATCTGAATTCTTGTTTGTAATAAGTCACCATTTTATTTTAATCGAATTTTGTGGAATGTCAAATAGTACATTTATTTAAATTGCTAGATGTCGTGTGTGGTTTTGTCCAAGTAAAGTTTTTTTTTGGGATAATCCCGCCACACTATTCCCAATCACTGTAACTCCTGAAAGCCAGAATCAACAGTGGAGTCCGCCAGAATCAACAGCGGAGTCCACCAGAAAAGCGACGAAGCAATGAAGCTCGACGAGTCGCGGAGAAACAATTCAACTTTCTTGGATCCCGTAGTTAAATTAATCAAACAAGAACAGCAGAGGAGTAATAAAAAAATGATTTTCACTTCCCTTCTTGACAAGCAGGAGACAGAACAGAACTAGGTAAATAGGCACAAAGGGGCGATAACAACTGAGAGAAGCTCGAGTTAAAGTAGATCCTTGTTTAGTTTTCTGTCCCCGTGGATAATAGCGTGATGTTAAATTAATTTCTTGACACGGCCTGATCTGATCCCAAACTAAGTAGAGCTTGTACTATGGTAACCAGACAACTGATAAACATACTTACATAATTTAAATATACATACACATTATATTTAAATTACACCCAGACACAGAGCAGAAAATAATACTCATCATACATTTTGTCCTGGGTTGGAATCTAACGACCTCCGATTTAGCAGTCAGGGTTACTAACCAGATCAATGGGCTAGTTTAGTTAGAGATTTGTTATTTCTCCGTTCCGGTTGGCCTAACGTGATGTTATATAGCTGATGATTCTAATGTATGTTTTTATTTAAATTTTATACTCCTTTTTTTCTAACCTAACCTAACCCAACCAAACGCGATAAATAAACACTGTTTCATGAAATCGTTGAACACTGTTTTATTAAACATATATCGCCATTAAAGCAACAATTTTCATTGAATTCAGGCTCAATATCTAATATGAAATAAAATATTCGCCACAATAACTCAATATCCATATACACAGTATTTCAAAGACCATGAATCTTAAGCGGCCGCTATCTATGTCTTAACAATGGTGAACTCATGGCGTAGAATTCTCATAGACAAGTGCACAGCGTACTATAACGGTAGAGTTAGCAATTCAGTGATTTACAGAGCTAGAACTTACAACAGAATACGTGGGCCAGTATCGTGGATGACTGTTACACCAAACTGTAAGGGACTATGAACATTATTTAGCTCTATTCTGTTTATGCCCGCAGAAAACAACTCAAAATCGAACTCGAAATCGTTAATTCAATTAAATAGTTTATAGGTACTTTTGAATTATTGTTTAGAAGTCAGTTTTAAGGCGCCAATCTCTCATGTATGTTAAATTGTATCAAGAAAAACACCAATGTGACTTTTTAAAATTCATATGTAAATTCATTCTTTATTCAAATGAATTTAAACAACTGAAATTTAAATGTATCTTGGATATCACATACATATCGATAAAGGAAAACAGTGCTAGAAAATCTGGACTTATAATAATTTCAGTCTAAAATCACCAATCCGCCTCCAGCATGCGTGTTGATCAATGCTTGTGCCCTCTCTGTATGAGAAGAAACCGCTATCCTGTAGTTTTCTTTTACAAACTTACAAACTGTTTTTTGACCCTCAGATACAGGAAAACTTAAAACAGCAAGAGTCAATGTTTTCCTTTTAAAAATAAAAAAAATTGCGTAACTTTGCTCCTACAATTTCACAGTCCTGTTACGTTACCATCACCTTTCTACAGCGGTGTAACAACGCCCCAGGACCTACCTGTATAAATATTATCCAAACGCACCGTCTCAAGTGAGATACCGAACATGCTTTATTGTCTATACTGTAATATAACCGCATATAACGTAATATAACAATGATATACAAATAAATTTAACCGTTGTTTTCAAACTAAACGCATGTATTACAATGATTTGTTATATTTCCGGAGACTTGTTATAGATGGTTTTCTATGTAAAGGCAATGGCTTAGAGTTCAAATTACGACAGCAATATTAACTTTTCATACTATACTTTTCTAAATATATAAGATTTATGAGGATACTTGCATCTTCACACAGAAGTAATAAATCTTTGAATGTTACTATTCTATCTAATAAAAAAATCGCATCAAAGCCGTAGCGTAGCAAAAAACTCTAAGCATTTATAGGGAAAGACAGCGGAAAACGACTCGGTTTTATACTATGTAGTAATATCACCATCGTTTTATATATTTGGTTCTTATTCCTCTACTCATTCAAAAGATTTGCGAGTTGAACAAATAAAAACAAAATCTTCAGCTTTATTTAAATAATCATAACTATAGATTTAGTGACCTCTTAAATGCATACATCACTTAAAACCTTATCTACTGATATTTAAAACACTACCATAGTACATAAATATAGCCATAAAACCACTTGATGTAGGTTATAACCCTGATTTGCACTTACTTAAAATATTTTATTACTTTTTAATGTATCATTAGACGTTGTAAAAAGCGCCTTATAAAAAAAGACGAAATCTCCATTTCCGACACCGACAAAGGCGCTAATTAATTAAATAAAATTCTTCGATGTTATTTCGTAATTTTTAACGATGATTTTGACAGATGACAATCTGTAGGTATCGATAAATTTGACATTTAGTAGAATTAGATTTAATGCATTTTTTTCTCAAGATATCGTATTTCCGCAATGAAATGAGAATCCAAAATGGTGGCGGTCAGCTGTTGTAGCCGCCACCATTTTGAATTCTAATTTCGGCCGCGCGTTGTCGTGAGAATTTTCAAAAGGAAATAAGTTATTGCTTCGTGTACTATCTGTGATAAAAGTAATCAATCACGTTCTGGTTATTACGATTATATAACATATTAACATCCTGCTTGCTGCGTCTAACGAGTTGTGTGCGCGAAATAACAACTTGTACCCAATTATAACTGCAGTGCGCGTATGAATTGAATTTATAGTAATGCTAGAATTACAAATGCAGTGATAGGTGTTTTTTAATTATTCGCAATATTATGAGTTCGTAAATTACTCTGCTTAGCCTAACCTACGGAATCTGGTAAACGATAGTCTACTATTGAATCTTAGTATGCATGACTGAAAATCGATGTATTATTTATTTATTTACTAAGACAACTTACACACGGCTATGTTATCCCAAACTAAGTAGAGGTTTATAAATATAACATAGATAAATTACATCGAGACTCATCACACAAAGTTTCGAATTAGGAATCGCATTATTGAAGCTGTCAGTCGTATTCACGGTATTGTACAGACAAAGTAACGAAGAAAATCCAGTTAATAAAAGAAGGATCAACATAAAATATTAAATCCATTCAACAAGCAAAATGGGTTAAACTCCACAGTACAACTATAAACAAAGATTGCGAAAGGAGTGTTATTTTCATCACAGCAAAGCGTAAGCACATTGATATAAAATTATTGCATTTCCACCTAAGAAGATATGGGAAAATTACCCAATGCACCTCTAAATAATTACACCTTTAACGGTATAAATTGAATAGGAATGTTCGCAACCATTCGAATGGTTTCCCGCTGCATTAAATAACTATCGTCAAACATGTCACGCTACTCTACGGTGTGATAGACGGCCTTAGTAAGTACGATGTTGATGTATAGTTTGTTAGGAAGTTTGATTATTGATTGTAAATGCTTGCTTCCAATTTGGGTGTTGAGAAAGATGAAGTGTCCGATCTTAGACTCGTCTAAGAACCAATTCATGTTGTGGATATAAGGCATGATACAAGTGATAACAATGTTTTTAACTGTGCACAATCTGTGCGCCTTTCAAAGGCAATCAACGCATATCCGAAAAGGCTGGAGCCTCTGACTCGTAAAAAAGTGAATTGTAATAAAAAGAAGTTTAAATTGATCATCTTTAGAAATACTGATGAGATTAAAACAAATATTTCACTGATAGTAGGCAACACTCATAACAAAGTATGCAAATGTTATCTTTCTATGCTTAACATAGAAGCTTGTATCAAATACTAAGACCGAGATAAACAAAACTTATTTGGAAAATGTATTAGTTTACCAATATTTCTGACACTGTCGCACAACCGTTTAACTTCTTATGCAAGAAAGAGACAAATATATACATAGGCAGATCAAACTAACTTTCCTCTTTAATCTAACTTGACATGAACATTTGCAGCAATGTTTTAAAAAAATTGTACTTGCATACACAAAATGCATCCAAGAACCTGACATTAAAAATATATGAATTCAGACGCATTCGCCGTGTAAATTATTTGTCCTTTCAATGGCTAAAGGTACGATCAGCAATTCAAAACGGCTCATAAAAGTTGCCAAGTGGATGCACCACGGGCTCGCATCAGCTCGTGATCTTCACTAAGACAATGGGCGATTACGTACTGTTGTATAGGCATCTTAGCGTCTGCGCCGATGGTCCAAGGGAGAAGGTTTACGCTGGGAGCAATACTAGGTCCAAGAATGTTTAATGTTTTTTTGCTTGCCTCTTTGGTTGTATGGAATTTTTATGGCTGGCCAAATGGATTAATTTGAAAGTTTTGCTCTTAATGCGCCTTGATTTTATAGCTAATCTAGAATGGATCAGTGAAGATATTCTATATTCTAAAAGATTTCAATATAACCAAAGTCATTTAGAAGTTTGCGAGTATTTTGTGGAATTAAGCTGAATTTAAGATTTCCAACTTGCAACAGGACTAATAACAGTTCCCAGCTTACTCAGTACCAGAAACTTTCACCACGACTTTCATAAACCATCAAACGTGAAACAGACACTACAAAACAGAATACTTTGTACACAAAACTGTAATTATGTAAAGTGCACAGTACTTTTATAATGAAGACCTATTCACCTAGCCCAGTTACCTTTGCAAACACGCTAAAAGCTTTTCATTTGAATAGTAACCACTTGGGCACGATTTCAATAAATTTGTTAAAGCGAAATGAAGCTATAAGGTGATGCCGGTCAACGGTAGTTGTTCAATGAGACGTTGGTACTTTATGCAGTGATTTCTCGGAAACGTTGAATCCGGGTAGTTTGTTTTTATTTAACTATGCAGGAGTTAGAGAAACCATTATGATTGTGGTAAATATCGGTTAAATGAAGATTTGATTGCAGAAGATAGTGTTTTTTTAGTACACCATCAAAAAAATATCACGGTTTGGTTAAAACCAATTTGAAATATTTGTTTTTTTTTTTTACTACTTCTAATAAAGATTATTTTATTTATTATAGATAGTTGAGGTTGGCTGGATAAGATTCGTTTAGTTTGGTTCTTCAAAAATAAAACATTCAATACACTTACCTCTATCACCAACAGTAGCTTTCAGGTTTCCAACTAGTGTTCCAATCCTAACATCTTCTTTCAGTCGAAAATTGTACCGAGGTTTATCAAACAGCGCTGATCCAACCCCTGCGGGCATCACTGACACATGCACAACAGCATTCTGAGGAGCAGTCAGCCCTCCACCATCAGTCGCCGAAACTTCCAGATCAAACTTCAGATTAGCTTGTACCAAAGCTGGCTTAGTAACCAGAATCTCTCCAGTGCTCCTATCTATTCTAAAGACATCGTTTTCATTGCCATTCACGATTCTGTAAGTAATAGTACCGAATCTGCCTGAGTCTGTGTCTGTTGCAGATACAGCTATAATCGGCTCGGTGGAGATCCGTCCTTCTTTCAAAGACACGTTGTAATCCTTAACTGTGAATGCTGGAACATTGTCGTTTATATCGAGGAGTTGGATCTTCACCATAGCGGTCGTAGACAGGCCTCCTGCGAATAAATAATTGGTATTGATTGTTCGTATTGTTTGTAATTCTATGTCTAATTGGCAGGTGCTTGATTTATGTGTTTGTCAACGCGTTTAGCGTTCTCGTGAGTGCAAGTTTTTTTTGCTAAGGTACATTTGGATTTGTTTTATTTATGTGTTGTTAATAGTGATGAAGGTTATGTTTTCTATTTGAATATTATTTTTTATTGACACTTAATTAAAGTTAGTGTTCTCTTTTCATTTTATAGTTTTCGACGAGCAAGAGCGACGTGGTGACGTAAAATTATTATTTAGTTAGCCGTTAGGACAAATATTGCCTATTTCTTATTTTATTGCACTGTTGTAAAGGTAACACAATTTATTGATTTACTGCCATCATCTGGAAGGTACTCTTGCAAAAGAAAAGTATTAATTATCCTTTGATCACAAACTCCTTTTTAGTAATAACAAATTAAAATTTTCCCAATTCGAAGCCCAAACACAGTCGTCACAGCATTAAAAACTGGAAAAAAATCTCGAAAATTCCGTTTCAAAAGACAAAGTAGCCGCTCCAGCTAACCAAATAAAAACAACAAGTAATAGTTGCACTGTTCTCTCCCCATAAATCTTCGAACTCGACTTTCGTACCGCGGACGGACATCGGTGGAATTTATTTCGGGCTCACCATGCGATGGTACTTCGAAATTCGAAATCGCTGCAAATCGTGGATATTTTAAAGATTTTCGTTAAACCTCGGGTTTTGTCTACCTTGATGATGTAATGCTTGTTATTTGACAATATAATTGTTTGGAAATAAATCTGTTTTTTCAATCGTGTGATTGTCGAGGATTGTATGAATTTAAATAAAGAGATATTTTAGTGAATGAAAGAAAAAAAACTTTTAAAGGAAGCATTGATAACAAAAACTGCTATCTACCTATCTCAATTTCAATACAAAATTTATAAACTTACTACAAAGTGGTAAAATAACAATATCAAGCTCCAGTATTGGCGATGTCATGGAGTATGTTTTATGGTAAGTGTATTTAGTTTTCATAAGATTTGAATACCCTAAAGGACAAGAAGAGGTAGACGTATCCAAGAACAAAATTATATTTTATAATGAATTGTATATTTGAATGGTTATCAAATTCAAGAAGCAATATTATGTCAGATTTTTAAATCTACCTGTGATATTTTTTGCTATAGACCGTTGCCCAACAGTGCGACTTTATGACAATAGAAAAAAATCTTTTTTTAGTAAAGGGATAGGAAGCCGAGTTTAATGCCTATAAATCGCATAAAATATGAGGACATTTTAATTTGAGGCTAAACAATTTACCTGGTAGCGGAGAATATTGCATCGGGCTAATTATCAGAAAATTAATAAAGGTCTTTGCAGGGAATGCCGTTGGCCTACTTTAGGTAGTAAACATAACACAATGTTGCACAAATAGGTTTGGAAGCGAAATTCTGAAATAAGTAGCGACGCGACCTTTCATGTTTATAAATTAAGTGGAAACGTGTTTGAAGGTATTTTAGATGGCGTTCCAAATTGGCCAAAAACTAAACAAAAATTCTCGGAATATAATTATGTGAGTATAAGTCTAATAATTTTGAAGCGTAAAAGAGAAACTAACATGCATACATCCCTTTGTCAACACCATTAATTCTGCAAATACGATTTAAATGATACTAGCAAAAAAAAATTCTTATTATAACTTTCTTGTTATATGAAGACCTATTAGATAAGTAACAAAGGGAAATCGAGACGTAAATCCTTCTTAATGTATTTTGCTTTCGCATAGGCATCCTCGTACTAATTGAAGTCATCTTCTTATTTGTTAATTATCTTACAACAGTCACACACACAACAACAGTCAGTTAACTTGACACTACTCAGCTTGTATCAAATGTTTCTTGTCAGAATTTTCAGCTAAGAAACACTGGTATCGTTTGCTTAAAGTAACCAGATATTGACGTATAAAGTTATAGAATTGTTATAAATATCATTCTAACAACCTGCCTCTCAGTTTTCAAAATTTCATGTTTACTCATAAGTAACCTTTTACCCTTACATTGTAAGAAGATAACACAAGAGTATAGCAATACTAATAAATCTTTACATTTTATCTAGATTGAGTTATACTCAATAACCAGTATTATTATTGTTGCTTCAATAGGGATTCTAGGCAAAAAAGGGCTTGGTTTGCAATTTAATTCCACTTTAAGTTCATTTAATCAAACTATTAATATTTTCCATTACATTTCGGAATGTTCGAGATAATTAATGGGCGAGGCATAACCTTCATGTTTTAATCGAACAAAATTCATAATTATTTATATCTGGACAAAGCCTACTTTCTGAATATTAATGTTCGAGTTGTTATTGATCCTGTTGAATTATACATTCAAAAAGATATTATCGCTAGGGTGATAATTTTACAGGTGAAGTAGGAATAAGATTAGAATAAATCACATTATTACATGGATGATCTCTAGTGATACTCATAGTCTAATGAGACTGCAATCTGACACAACCGGGGAGAGAACGAACGCAAAATAGACAGTCGAAGGCATACAATTGTTACACCACCAATTTCCGAGCCCCGGAATATTATTAGGAAACGGGAACAAATTAAACGCTCGCCAAAATAATATTTTTGCTTACCAAAAATAGTAAATGATCACCAAAAAATAGTAAATGATCACCAAATTGTGTAAGGTTTGGTTAGGTTGGGACTGTGACCACACAACGCCAGATCTACTAGTGATTCATTTTATTTACCTTAGTCAAAATCATTCATATAAAAATGAAAATAGATTATTTGTAGAATACTTTATGAAACATAATATGGTGATCATTTACTATTTTTTGGTGATCATTTACTATTTTTGTCTGTCAGTGTCATGTCATTATGTTACTATATTTGGTGGTAAGTTAAACATAAGCCGAAACTCCCAATGGAAAAGCAAACACGTATTGCCCAACCTGGCAATAACCATGATCGGTAGTCACGCTTGCAATCACGAGACCAACTGACACAACAAAACCACAGAAATAAAGATAAATATTTTAAAAAATAATTCACACAAAAACAAACCTCTATCAGTGGCGATAACAGGAAACTCAAAGTCGCTGTGAGTCTCATAGTCCAAAGGAGCTGACACGCAGAGTTCACCGGAGTCAGGTTTGACGGTGAACTGAGGCTTGATATAGCTCTCTCCGAGGGTGTAGTTGACGATGGCGTTGACTCCACAGTCAGGGTCGATGGCAGACATCTGTGAGAGAAGAAAATAGTTATAATTATGCGTAAAGACGTTTCTTTCGGCTGGATATTGGAAAAGACGAATAAAATAATTTGTTAAAAGTAAATGTTATTCAATGTTACATTAAGTATCTTATAAATATGATAAAATTTATAAGCAATTATTTCTGATACTTACAACTAGATAAAAGGTTTTGTAAGATATAGGATTTTTCTTATAACACAATTACACCAAGCTACACGCGCTATTACGCTTTTAGTTTGGCTAAGTACTTTGGCAAATATCTGAAATATCTGCTTATAAACTTTGTCGTATTTATAAGATACACCTTGCAACATTGAATAATATTTAGTTTTATATATTATATAAAAAAATAAGACTCGTAAGGTTGATAGTGCAAAATCCAATCCTAAACTCGTTGAACAGAGTTGTTTTTTGGTTCACCAATACTTAATGACTTTCTCTAGGCTAAGACAGAATCTTTGAGGTAAATTAGAATTCAAAACTGATGTTGATGGATCGTCAACCAATGAAACCAGTACCAAATACTACAATAAAAAGTAGAAATATACGTAATTGTTCCTATAGTGTCGGTTAATCCTCTTTCTACACTTATTGCAAAAATAGTTACCGCTAACTGCAGAGATAACTCATAAACAGTGGCAGGTTACGATCGAGTCGCCTACAAGTAACATGTTTTAGAGAAATGTTCGCGTAGGTGATATTTCACAATTAAAAGTTGCACGGGATGATTTAAAGTTTCTATGTAATCCGTTACGTTTTGTCTCTTTAATCGATTTAGAAAATAACCAGTTGTCTTTAATTTATAAATAGAAAAATTGGCCATATGTAAGTCATAGTGTCTTTTCGTTTTTGGTCACTGCTCCGTTTTCGTGGGCAATGTAATGAAGCCTATACTACGTATAGCCCATAGTGTTTTTAACTTTGGCAAGCATAATGAAGTATAGGCGGAATTATAGTTTCCAAACCAACGAGAGATTTATACAAATGTTTTCAGTATTTTACTTTCAATAAGAACTCTATAATTCATTAGAAAAAAGTAATGATGAAGCTTTTCATCAATCAATATATTTTTGTAATCAAACTATGTAGTACAGAGATCACCTAATCAATAATAGCGAGAACCCATATTAAATCTTAAAATAAACTAGTATTTTATAAAAGCAACCCTGCATCAAACACAAACTAAACCGGTCCACGTATTGCTCAAAATACAAATACAGATCCTTATCACACAGTCGAGAATGAAAACAAAGATGCTTCATCAAGAACGCTATTCATTGCTTGTAATCTTAGAAGGTAGCAAAAACAGGAACCTCACAGCCGTCATGTTAATAGCAACAAAGGATCTCTACTACGACTAATTGCCATCCACAGACCAAGCAGAGATCGCAATCGTAATTAATTAAAGGTATTTAATTCGATGAATTGATCAACGTTCCGTGGGGTCTCAACTATAGGAAGTTACGGGACATTGTATCAGAATATACACCGCTATGTTCTAACGCTCAGTAACTTATGGAATGGGAATTGTAAGTTATTATTCCCAGGAAGGAAGCGTTTGAAATATTTTCGAGACTTTAAATTCACCGACGATATGGAGAATCAATTCTTGGAACTGCACCAACCATAAATTAAACTGAAGCTTTATTTAAAAGTAGGCATCGATAAATAATGAATATATTTGCGTATGCTCCAAGCTTTCGCACCTTTTCTTACATGTCCCGAATAATGAGATCAGGTTGCGAACACGACAACTGATCTTAAACGTATTTAAGAAGAAATAAACCACGGCAAAAAAAAAAAGAACTGTAAACGCAAAATTGACCTTTTCGAGAGCTCATTATAAAAATAAACAGTCTAAATAAAGCCGAACGATGATAAATGAGTACTGGACGTATGAGAAATAAATCAACTTGCCCCGGTAGTCACACAATGCTGGACGCCGAAAATTCAATAGTGAAACGTAACAAGCGACAAATTGCCTCTGTAGGTGTTAAGTGGCAAAATAAAAATATAACAACATCAGAGATAATTAGCCTGAAATCATCTTTTTCTCTTTTACCTCAGCTATATTACATACGTGACATTGGCTCTTGATTAATTGCATCCACGTCGAATGCTAAGATAAATTGTTCTCACACATGCTATAGAAGTTTCAACTCTGACAAGTTAATGGTAAGGTCCAAATTGGTTTGTGATTTATGAGATCGCGAAACGGTGTTAGTTTTAGCGATTCCGCTAATGGCTTCATTCTTGTATCTTGTCTTATTAACATTGTTGGTCAATCATTGATATAAATTGCTTTAGTATTAAGACGTTTAGATAATCATTTAAATGTTATATAACAGGTGTTATCAGCACTAAATGCAAACGAAATGGTCACCTACACTTGAAGAATAAAATTCTTGGTTACACACTATATCATCGGGCCAGTAAATCTTATAAGCAAAAAAGATTCCTTACAATTGATCATCGGTATCATGTTTTTTTGTGCCTATATTAATCATGTTTACACATTTTTTACACACCTATTAATAATACTGACTGATTCAGTGTAATAAAAGAAAATTGATAAATGATTTACTGTTATGTCCATATTGGTTCTTGATTCCAGAGTCTCTAGCTTTACATCTGCATTGAAATTTTGAGTAAGTAAGGTACACTTTATACATGAAGGTAAATTCTACAAAATAGTAGCATTTCAGTGACCATCAATATCAAAACTGATAATAAGAATAATATTAATGAATGTGTAAGTTAATGTAATTTTCACCAAAGTTTTATGGCTTGTAAAAGTCGGTTCCGTTTAGTGAAATTTGCCTATAAAGCAATTGCTGACAGATTGATACTGAGATTAGAATGCGAACGTCGTAAAATTTAGTAGAATTGCCTCTCTGATAGTTAAAAATACTTGAAACTAGCACGCATAATAAATTCATTTTCAAGTCTAATGCGTACTTGCATTTCAGCCCTTGCCTTATTAAGGCACACAGCAACGTTTGCAAATCATTATTCAAAACCAGAGTCATAAAAAAGACTTCAACAGTATCATACACCATCATCCCAAAAGGCATGATCCAGACTTTCATCCGATACGTCCTAATTAAACCATAGAAAGCTTTTGTTCAAAACATTTACTTTTATTCAGATCATTAAGGGGACACGCAACGTTCTCAGAAACATTTGTTCAGATCCCCGAAACAGATGAGCTTACTTTATTATTATTGAGAATACGATTCAGTTGCTGATTGATGCTCTCAACGTTGCATGCAAACCCCAAGCTCTTACTAGAGATCCAGGTTCAAACCTGTCGAGGTTCAACGAATATTTTTCTGAAATGCATTTTATTTTTCATGTATCTGATCAAGTTAATGTTGCCAATACTAAATTGGCTTTCTCACAGTAAATAACTGAACAGCCATAGTTAACATTGTGAATCAAATAAGGAAATACAGTTTACAGCTATCAGACGTTGTTAAATTTACTATAAAATTTAACTACAATATAAAACCTTCGCTTAACTAAGTGATGAAAATATTTTGTGTTAAAACTATAAGATAGAAAGAAGGTTTTCCTCATCACTTTAATTTAATCAGTTAACATGCATTTAATTAATATCAACTGATTGATTAAAATTGAATGATTCTACTGAGAAAAGCTACTTAAGGGTTTTACAACACTAATAAAATTACAGTTATTTTTGCCATTAATAAATCTTTAGACATGGCTGTATATCCCTTAAATATATATAATAAAGTCTCGTCAATAAACTTCTGCAGTCGAAACGAACTCACATTTTAGTTTTTAATGAAGAGATTTTCGATAAGTCGTTACCTTACTTTAGTGCCACACACGATGATCCCTTTCTCAACTAAAGTGATTTTGTAATCTTTAGTATCTTTATTTTTATCGGTTCTGACTTTGATAACTTGTTTAATGTGATATAAAAGTGACATTTTTGGAATTCGATCAACGTCTGTCTTGTAATTTGCTTGATTTGTTATTTCGATTTAAGAATCATCATTATAATGAAACCGGTTTTTAACGATATTACGATTGCTTCCTTTCTTAGCAAGTTTTAATGTTTAACCTACTAAAATATTCGGAATATCATCGGTTCCCCACTTACAATAAATATTATTCGAACATCGTCATCTGCTTACTCTGCGCACTTTGCAAAGTGCAACCGCCCCACAGACTTCAAAATATGACCATCCAAGATAAAAAACCCATGAACGTTCTGCAACACTACGTTTTATATTTAAATTTCTTCACTGACATCATCCATATCGGCTACCTCAGTAAGGAAGATAAGAGTGCCAACAATGAGATTTATTGCACACTCCAGTCACTACTTAACACTTAAAAACGTTGAGTTCAAATTGTTGGGGATATCTCAATTAGTGACTTTTATGTGCCGCTAATGTTCAGATTATTGATCGGAGGGATCTCTGTCAATGAGAGCACGTTTAAAGAAATGTTGGAGGAGTTTGCTAAAATACGTGGCTTTTTAAACTAAGAAATAACGAGTAGAAAAAAGGATATGGAAACATGTTTAGAATAGTCAACTTTACTTCAAACATGAATATAGCAAATGAATTCAAAAAGACAATATTTGAAGAAAAACCACAAGTAGTATTTGCCGTACAAGAGATTTTCTAACATTCAAATGCACGAGATTGACCGCCTCACAAATCTGAATACAAGTAGCCTCTTCCTAGAACCCTTTAAGTGAACTTGTCAAAACTGAAGACACATAAATTCCAGAAAAAAGAGAAAAAAATAACGTAAGCACCACAATTTTCCATGTCCCCAAGCATCCGTAAATTCAAACTCGAGTTATTTAAATTCAACTTACGCATTCGACTGGCTCATCTAAATAAAGAGAACATCTGCCTTGTTTACTTTAAAACTAAAAAAGGCATAAAATAAAATGATTTGTAACAAAAATAATAAAGAAATTCTTACTCAGTTCGGCCGTTGGTAAAGGACATTGTAATTCAACCTGATTGGCACACAATAATGGTATCAAACATAAACCATTTAAAAATTGTCTGAGATAAAAGAAAAAAGTCGAACGGACGACAGTGGTGTAAGGAGCAAATAAACTTTTCAGAGGACAATACCTGGCCTGGACTGCCGAGGATTTGTAGTGCCATTAGTTCAACAGCGACAGCTTTATACCAATGAATTCACAACTTTAAACTAAAGCTACAAAGTTCAAAATACAGAAATATAAAACTGTGGCTAATTAAAAAATGAATCAGAAATTGTGACCTGCATACTTGGGAGACTATCACTTTCTTTTGTAATTGGTTTTAATTGACGATATTTGGAGCGAACCTTAAAATCTGTATTGTCAACGGCCCTTACTTTCTTAGGTTGGAATAATGGTCAGTTTAATTTAATAGCAGACATTTTCAATGACTATTTAGTGAGGCATTATTTTGTTTTAGCTGGAGAGTGCTTTTAAACCCCATTTAATGTTGTAGTGAATTGGTGCTTTTATTATTCAATACTATTTAGTAGTGCTTTTCTATAAAATCTCTACCTGAATTCAAGTGAAGTGAGAGTTACATACTAATCCTTAGAAACAATGGTCATCTCATTCAATTGAATTTATCAGGATAGTTTTACAGAATAGAACATCAGATGCTACTCATGTCACACATTTAATACAAATTTACATTTTCAACACTACCGAACAACGGTATTTTATAGAAGCATCTACTTAAAAGCAAGATAATTCAACTATAAAGCCATTCATTTCAAATCGATTATTCAGATGCTGTTAAATTAATCGCGTAACTATAAAACCATCGATATCTTTTTGTTTCTTGCAACAAAAATAGCATATCGATACCAGAAATGCTAAATAAACGGTTTTCAACATCAGCTCATCGCTTATTTCTTTAATTGAAGGTGCGGTCTCGACTTGACCTTTACCTTCCGTTTCATTTAACATTTCATTGTCCAACCAATTTATATCGAAACTTTATTTTAAAGAATTAAAAGGAATTATATTATTGTTTTTAGCAACTCTCCGTTCTGTATCTGTGTGGAAATCTGATTCTTTAGTTTTTGGAATTTTATTGTTTTTTAAATAGATTGCATTCTTAGTTTATTCTCAAGAGCACCGAGGTATTTTTGCTCCTGTAATGGAAGCTGCCTTTTGCTACATTTAATGTGTGCGTTGCTAGGATTGAAAAAGTAGTGTGCAAATACTTGAAGGCGACAAATTAGCGATATATGGCTGTGAAGTGTATTGTTCGAAGCGATTAAAAGATTCTTATACCACGGCTATTAAAACTGAAGATTCTTATTAGAGGAAAGTCTTATTTGCGCAAATACAAATTATTATCGCTTCTTAGGGAAATTTCTGGGCAAAATTTACCTTAACACCTCAAATTTTAACTCAAAACTCAAAACCTGAGGTGGTCTGCACCTCAGTCAACACAAGACTTATAAATGTCCACAAAAGTATTAAAATATCATTGATATTAAATGATCGCGTGGGAGTTAGCCAGAAGGATAAACATGTGAGTTTTATGGTGTGCATGCTCGTGAGGTGTCGCGGCGTGACAATGGGATGCGCAGGAGTTCGCGTCACTGGTGAAGAAAGGATTGTAGGGTTTCATATGTTAGTGATTGAGAATCACATTATGAAATGATGTAAAAAAATGTAAGGATTAATACATCAAGATAATATGACAATGACATCAATATAAGGTTACTGTATGGAAGTTTTCTTATCGGTCTTGACGAATCAAGCACCCTATTTGAGATTCCTGAATTTGATTCCTATGGTATTTCTTAATAGCAACCCGGAGCCGTCAGGAAACTGTGGGTTGAAAATTATATTAAACTAATGTGTGTGTGATCATACCGGTTTTAGAATTTTTCCTTGCGCTGTAATTTCTACTTTGACAGAAACTTTGAGACCGATTAGTTAACAGAATGAGTATGACATTTCGAAGCTAGATGTAGTTCCATACCAAAGGTGTCCATTCAACAGTAAATACTGTTAGTTCCTATCCCACTTCCATCTAGGTAGCATTTACAGACCAATTACAGACTTAACTCAAAGCCAATATTAAAAAATTTCATCATCATCCAATCATATTCCCATTCACAAAGCAAATTAAATCTTTAACGGCTTTAATAAAAGTTAATTTTACAGTTGCTGCATGTGAAGTGTCAGGCCGTGTCAATAGCCGGTGTGTGAATATATTTGCGGAAGGGTTAGGACACCTGATACCCCCGATCAGATCGCGGTGTCAGGGTACGTTGCGGTTACGTAGTGATCATCGATGAGCAACCATTGTTGCTGATAGTTTTGGGGTTCCTTTGAAGTGTAATGGGACTGTTATTAAGCGTTCGTCCGCCTAGCAGTGGCTTATGCCTTATGAAATGTAAATAGGTTAATATTTTTGTAAAGGTTGTGTTATTATTTTCGCTATCGCAAAGAATATAATTAAAGCTTGGAGCACACGTGATTCGAGACATAACAAAAAGGCAATTGCAACGCGACAGCGGGCTGTCGCTTGGTCGTCGAAAGGTTAAAGGGAGCTTAATTATACAATAAAATAAAGATCGTCGATCGGTCGTTTTTTGCACGAACTTAAATCCTCGTTTGTACGGGTCCCTTCTTAAGGGAGTTAGAGACGCCTTAGAACGGTTTTTACTTTCTATACATAGGTTAAGTACTCAGACATCACTAACATTGGAAAGGAAAACAGTGACAAAATCTGGAGTTAATACTTAATAACCCTGAAATCACCAATTAATCACCTTGATACAGCGTGGTGATCATCGCTCGTGCCTTCTCTATATGAGAAGATGTCTTTACTTTACAGGGCAACAATAATAGGCTGGTATTATTACACACTTTTATAATTAAAAAGGCTGCAACTCCTTAACAGGATCCCACAATGGAATTTTATGACTTAAGATAGTCATCTTATACATTATGTGAAACGGGAAATGAAATACACACGATTAATTAAAAGTCAAATTAAAACAAGCCATAAGTATATATAAGAGCTTTTATTCTTATTTGCTTGGTATCAAACTTGAAGATATGGTTTTATTTTTTTGGTACAACAATTATTTATTTACATTTTCAAATTTGCGAAGACATGTAAAAATCGTTGAGTGAATACAAAACTTTATTTTTGGGAAGAATATCGAATTTCATTGGCTTGGAGGCGTCAACAAGTGACAAAGATGGCCGTTACGGCGTAAAAATAAAAATATATTGTGACATTTATTTGTTGAGAATAAGGCTCAGTTTAAATACGATTTGCGTTATTAAATAAAAAAATAATAATAAAATAATAAAAATATTTATTTGGAAACAGTACAGATGCAATAATAAACATATGAAAACGATGATAGCTGCAAAAGTTAAAACTGTGGCGCAACTATCAACGAACAAAAATAGATGATTTTAGTGATGACTAATATGTTAGTAATAATTTATTGATATTTATGTGGTTTAGATAATGTCAACACTATTGATATTTTTTTAAAAATGAATTTGCAATTTTAAGGATATGTATCTGATGGGGAAAAACGGAGGCCTTATATCTGAGATTAAAATGATCCGTGCAATATAAAGCTATATCTGTTCTATACTTTTTCTTTTGATAGCAAACAAAGCCAATACAATTTCGTCATTGTCAATACTTTTGATTGGAACTACATCGATATCATTTACAAAATTAAGTAATTAATTTTTTATTATATAATAATATTTACCTATAGGAAACCTATTTTTTATACAGTGCCTATGCTTTTTGACATATCCATGATAGCATATACCCAACTTTTGAATTAAATATAATCTACATAATATTTTCTTAATGTGATCATGACTTTATATTGTTTGACATTTTAAATTATGATGTGCGTGGGCGAGTGAGTTTTATTAATATAATTACTTGCATTTTATATAATAATTTAAACTTTTATTAAATAATAAGTGTGCAAAAACTACAGGTTTTAAGGATTTTAGGTTATAATTAACAATCTATGTTTATGAGATAAATTACAGATTAAACGATTTTTCACATTCACATTATGTGTTTAAACAGGTAGTACTTATAACTTTATTGTTTTTTTTTAATAAAAGTCCTAAACTTGAAAACCAGGCTATTATTTAATTTGCAACAAATTTATCATCCGCGATCAACACATGGACGCGTGCAAAAGCTAGAAATACGTAAAAAATTTCATCTATTCTTCGGTTTTGTTATACAGTATTTATGACTCAAAGTTTTATGAGATTATTTTTATTTATTAGGTTTTTTCTTAAATCACAACAATGCCACGAACAATAGAGCCAGTGGGTCAATAATAAATAACAAAATATAATAATATAAAACAAATATTTCAATCATAAATGTTGATTTAGATTTTATTATCAAATCATAAGATTTGAACACGCCTAATTATGTTTCAATGATCAGACGCCCCGCCGTGATACAATTCATAAAGCCCGCAAAAATGCAAGATGGCGTCTTATTCACATTTTTTTTACATTTATTTAGACTTTTATAAGCAATAACTTAACGTAAACGATCCAATTCAATTTTACGACATTCAATCGTACGCACGGTTGTAAAATAGGAACGCAGTAAAAATATCATCTTTTTGCAAAAAAAAAATATTTTTATGTCCTAGTAATATTTCTTAACTATTGAATTGGGTTTTAATAATGTATTTATTACATGTAGTATTTGCATCTTTTTAGTTTATGATCTATAAATTATTGGAATAATTATTTATTTGTCAGATTTAACATGTTAACATGATTTTATGTTAGAAGGCGAGCAATTATTTGTATGGTCCAAAGTTTTTCACGGTCAGATCTTAAAATTTATGAAATTTTCTAAGCCTTAGAACATTTAATAAAATGAATAAAACAGAATGTTGAAAATTAATGAAATTGACAATTTTTACACCTGCCCACTAATACGTAATTTATCATACGTTTAAACACGTAGAAGGACTATAGAATAATTTTGATCAAAAGTAACCAAGTAAGTATTAATTGATTCTCCAATCCACAAACCTATTTCAAACTTAATAAAACAAAATTACAAAATGTACGTTATTACAACGGTGTACAACCTTTAATTTCATGGCCCCACATAACGCAACGAGAGGCCATAAAAGCGGAGTGTACGCGGACCGCACTCACTTAACACTACGGTGTAGCGAATTATCTTAATGTGCCTCAAAACATGGTGATGAGACATACACCGCTAATTGACGGACAGACGGGCCCATTTCTCAGATTGCTATGTTATGGTCCAAGTTATAAAACTTACTACATTTGTCTATGACTGTCGGAGTAGTTACAATTGTCATAGATGCAATGTACAATCTGCGACAAATAATTGTTGCCACTCTGTCATTTCAAATAAAAAGACGCAATTAAAGTCAATAATATCGGTAGAAATAAAGTTTCCAAATTGTCAACAAATTTGGTCTCTAAAATGATCGAGAAATTTAAAATGTCATATAGATAGGTTCAGTCAAACTGTCATCACGTCTATAGTGTATAATAGAAGCATTAAAGTGTTTTAAAAATATGGAACATATTAGAAAAACATACATGAAATACTAGAAGCGTTGCCTTACAGTACAAGTTAAGTATAAAAATCTAAAACCGCAAAGCTAGTTTATCAAAACATATAAAATTATTTTACTCAGGTATGGTAAAAGGTGCTTCGTAAAAGAACGGCCTCCCTGTGGTCACGCTTAAAGGGTAGCACCAACACGCTGTTGAGTGTGGTGTCGAACAGAGTGGACAGCGAAATCCTAAGGCAGTGGTCACTCATGCATGTCCAAAATAATAAGCATTTTAAATTTTACTAACATTGTTATAAGTTTTTATCTACTAACATAATATGGACTTGTATAATTTCGTGTGCATAGTCTGAAATAAATATTTTCAATTTCAATTTCAATGGTACGGTTGGTATCTAATTAACTAATTGTATTAAACATGCACTTGGCAGCTTTTCTTTCTTTGATTTTATTCCCCGCTACCTTTTATACTTTGCGCCACATTTTTACTATTATTTATAATGGCGGGAGTCATACAACTGTACATTCAATTGAACTTAAAACATTTAACTATTTAGTACCACCTCAACGTGATAATTCTATGGTAACTTCTATGGTACATAACCATGGTGGTAGTAATAATAAGTACCGAGTTTCAATTCACTACTAATTAAGGTTAGAATGCCAATTTCCTTGGTTGAATACGTTCGGTAGGACTCCCAGACACTCCCAAAATATTTTACTTAACTACATATCTTTAGACTTGTAGACAAATAAATTACGTATCATATTATTATGAACAAAACACAGTTATAAAGAAAGGTAATTTATCAATGAATTCAGCAAAGAACATCATTAATACAATTTCTGTCATACTGATATAATTTATACGTTTTTAATAAATAATCTCCCCAATTGGATATGAGTTGTCAAAATTGAGCTGAAATGGTACGTCGTGGAAGAGGCTTGTGTCCATCAGCGGACATCATCATCGTCACTAGCCTGCGTCATAGGCTGAAGAAGTTAAAGTTTGAAATCCGTGGATCAGCAAAGACGTTTGACAATGTCAAAAAGAGACATTTTACACAAATTAAGACTTTTTTGGTGAGTGGGAAATCATCAAATGACGTTTCCCGTCCGGGGGGGGGGGGGGAATTAACCTTGCAACACAAACATCTATTACACAATAAAACCTACTCTGCTCACCCTTCAGGCAAAACAGTATAAGAAAATAAAAACAAAAAAAGGAACGTTTCGAAAGCAACAAACACGGTGACAAGAAAAACTACTGGCGCGACCTGTTATGAAAATGAACCGTCGTTGTGTGGGTTGTGACTGCGCCGCAAGTTGCCGGGTTCTGCCGCGTGGCGCTAGTGCTGATGTAAGGTTATGATAGAATAACTATAGGAGATTTTGGTGATAGGATTTTTAAAGATAAAAGAAAAAAAATAGGACGAGAGAATTAGATAAAAATGTAAAAAGTCCTCTTAACCTTTCGACGACCAAGCGACAGCCGGCGGTCGCGCTGCTATTATCTTTCTACTTTATTTCGAATCACGTGTGTTCAAAGGATGTAATTTAAGAGACTGACATGCAAATTTTCAGATCAACAGATAATAGGAAGTTTTCAAAAAAATAACTAACAATATGAAAATGAACCAAATAACATACAACTTTTACCTAGTAGTAGAAGTACCTAGTCTTATATAAAGTAATATGAATATAAGTAATTAGGTACGAAAGTACTGAAAACAGGATTGTTTTAGCGATACAGACGAACAGAGCAAGTAAAATAAAAGTTTGTAAAAAGAGTCGATTTGAAATTAAAAATACTTTCATACTACACCTCGGAGCCAATTAAAACCCTATGTAAGTAATACCATAACCATCAGAATTATTTAAAGAATCCCGCTCACAGTTCCGATACAGAACCAGTAGGTTGCGCAATGCATAATATAACATAATCTCTCTTGATAAACGTGACATTAATGCGATACACATTATTTGTTAATCGCCGATTTAACTGTAGTTTAAATTAACCGGTTTTTCCTAGAGAATTACTTAATTTTGGGTTTTTGTTTAGAATGATTTTTGTTTCTAAAAGATTCAGGTTTTGTGATTATTTTGTAATATTTTGAATTGTTTTTGAAAGGTTTTTTAGTATAGTGCCTTTCACATAGATATTTAGAATGACCATAATATAATGACCATAATTTGCAAATTCGTTTGCAAACCAATATTAATATTGTAATCAAAAGTGTTAAGACAAATGATAATGTTGTCAACTATACTTAATATTTTAAAGCTGAAAAGTTTATTTGGTTAAACGCGGTAATCTCAGGAACCACTGGTTCAAATAAAAAAAAACTGTTTTTGTTGGATGGCTGGGAGCGGAGCACGTAACTAGAAAAAAAATGCTACTTTATAACAACTATAAATAGATAACAACATTTATACAACTTTGACACATCAAAAATACAATAATCGACATTTCTCTAATCACACCTTGCACCATACCGTCACAAAAAATACGTCTCAAATTATTTCAAATAAGCTTAAAAAAAAAACAAAAAATTTCACACAGCTCTATACCACAAGCATTTCATAGCATATGAGCTACACGAACTACCATTAGCTTTATCGCATTATTCAGTCCTAGGTATAAATCTCCCTAATGCCTTTATATCTTATAAATCTTTAGCTCGCTGCTTAATTAGAAACATTTCCCGAGTAGAAACCAGCAGATGCGGTATATTTTAATGTATTATTTAAATCAGTTTATTCACCATTTAAACATTTTGTTCGTTGTCTGTTAATTAATATGGAAAAAAGCTTTTATACTGATTTATTTGGTACAGCCGGTGATGCTGTTTTTCAATAATTAAACGTGTCAGTGGAGATTTGGGTTTTTGTAGTGTAATTATGGGCACTCATTTTGGTATTAGTGGGTAATGGTGGGTTTGAGTAAGTGTTCTTAGCTCTAAAAGAGAAACGACTCTTTATTTTGTTACTATCAACTTTATTTAAGTGTATTTTTAGTATGACTACGTTTTCATCTGCGATTCTATCAACGTGAATGTCAATTCTGTCAATGAACAAGCTGACTATGAACTAAATTTCATCTACATAGGCACAGTGTTTGTCATTTCTTGTAGTATAGATATACCCTTAAACTCTGTTTGAAAACTTTGATGCGGCGTACTGTAAAGTTACTGATTTGCAGAACCGTCTTTGTTCTACGACTATGACGAGATGAGGATCTATCTCCAGCAAATGGATATAGCTTAGTGACGTTTTTATTGTACAAAAAACATGAAACAGGTCTTCGTCTATCTACTGATATAACGGAACAAATTACAAAAACCAGACCAGATGTAAATAATTACAGTCAATCTCTAACCCTTATCAGAAATTTGAACAATTTAGAAGCATTTTTAGCAGATTGACTCTAATACGCAAATTTTTACCAAAAAACACACCTTCATACAACATTACACTTCCCACCAATGCCACATCTACCATCCCTTTTTAACCACTCCTGGTCTCACAATGAAACATTACACCGCCGTATGAGGGATAGCGTGTGGCCGGTCGCCATTGCAGCAAGCATCGCATCTCGCTATTATTGTATCGCAACTCATTTACATGCTCATCTCGCTTCAATTACTATAATAAAAGTTTTATAGATAGCTGTGTTGAGCATGTTGGTAGTCGTTTGTATTTGTTGGACGGAAAACTGGTTGCAATCTTGGTTTTGTAAAATCGGTGGCGATTTATTTGTGTTAGTTCTGCGAAATGAAATGTATCCTTCTTCCATCGCAATAATCTGACTTACCCTACAAATTAGTTTGTTACAGGGTGGGTCAGGTAAATGTCAATGTTATGTCGGTGGCAACACAAATCGACCGGCAGAAGAGAAGCCACCGACTTCCGAAATAGTTATTTTTGAGCTTTTAGTTTTTGAAGTCGGTTATCTTTTTTTTAAAAAAGCTTTTTATTTTTTACTTTTTAGTTAGAGTCTCAGTGTCTGACTACGTTTTAGGGTAGCTCTCAAAATAAACTTATAATCTTATAAAATGAAAACGGCACTATGCGCGCAACGTCACAGGATATCCATTAGTGTTATATACTAAAACCTTCCCCAGAATGTAACAAACACTTTGCTGAAAACCGCATCAAAATCGGTTTAGCCAAACGCGAGATAATCGCGGACAAACAAACATACATACATACATGCAGGTCGAACAGAGAACCTATTTTTTTTTGAAGTCGGTTAAAAATACATGCAGCAAAGAGGTAATTATACAAAATGACATTAGGAGGCGCTCTTTAGAGACAAACAATGTTTAGTAAGGTTTTTGAGTGAGTTTCGACTTTGTAACTAGTCTTTGGAATAAATATCGATTTAAAGTCTCAAATCGTTTTAATAATACCGCCGTTGAACGCAATTCTCTAATATATAGAGAAATGCAAATACATAAACTAAAGTAATTTAACTTAAAATAGGGTAAAAGGTTTGCATCACAATTTCGACAAACAAATCAGTAATACAAAATTAATCAGGACATAGAAAAGTAGAACAAATGTTTCAGTGACAATTAACAAATCTATCAACCGATGTCAACTTGTCGATCGTAATGTCAACACTCTTACAACACAAAACAATCACGTCTTTATTTCAACATCCCATGTACAGTAGCGGACAAAAACGGTGGCGCAATGAAATAAACATATTAACATTTGCAAGAACTAATCATCATAATGCCCAATAGTGTTTGTTCAGATGTAAGATAGTGTACAACAAAGACCATTCATTGTAAATTAACTGACAGCTAAGGCGTACAGTTGGAGAAAAAAATTGTGTGATGCATAAATAATTTTAATTGTTTAATCTTCGTTCTCAATTATGCGGATTTGATTTTGCTTCGCATTATCTTATTGTCGATTAATAATTATTGTAAAAAAGTTCACTAATAAATAGAATTAAAATCTAAGTAGTAACTGGCTTTCCATAATTCTTGTATAAATCTTTTATCAATAGATAGCGGATTATTAATAGGGATAAATGATTGTAATTAATTCGTACATCTCCGTCAACTACGGTCCTGGTTTACCACCGTGGGACGCCAATTTATTGACAATATATGGATAAACAGCTGTTCTAACTGAGCAATTGTGCTAACACTATTCAAAACTCAAAGGACATTCACGGACAGAAATGCCAATACAATGCCGGAAACACAAACATATAACAAATAGGTAGAACCCGTCAATTAAACTGAAAACGTAGTAGCCGCTAGAATAGTTCAGCGGGGTGGGATATGACCCCGTGATAACTTAACGCCTTAACCGTTGGGCTATTGTTGTTCAAAATTGGCTGTTTATTTTATTTATGTTTAGTGAAATGGTACACAACTAGTAGTAGAATAATATAAAGACAGTATTAGGGGTTAAATGCGACGGAGACTTACATTCAATGGCGTGCCTTTAATAGGACTGAAATTCCCCACTTTCACCAATAATGTTGTTATCTACAATATTTATTATTTCTAATAAGAGACAATAAAAATAACACACAATTTAAAAATAAATTTAGCTACATTGACAAGTTTAGCTACTGTCTTTCTACAAAGATTTTCAAATGGCACATTTTTCATTGCCTTATGTCCTACTTCTGGGCAAAGGTTATTTAATCTTTTAATCATGCTTATGTGTATAAACGCCTCTAAATCAAAATGACCAACCTATTGAATGCCTTTTTATTAATATTTTTTTTATTTATTTAACTGCTGTCTGTACCAAAACAATATGCGAATATGTGGTGGTGATGACCTAATACCCGATTAATGAACACGATACGAGCATAAAAATAATAGCATAACTAAACATTCACAACAGTCGATACCGATCAAATCCTTCCATTGAAATGAGAATGAACATAATAATTAATAGAAACTTAATGCAATTCCTATTAAGCCCACTGATTAAATTCCTGGATACATCTTTTAATAAGTATGAAATCATTTCTTATTATCGCTTCTAAGATATATGACGCGGAAACCTAGCTATCAGTAGGTTAGATCTTCAATGATTGATCATGCTTTTCAGGAGGTAACGGTACAAAACGATTTGAAATGAATGGTCTAATAATGTGGCTAACTGCTCTTCCTTCAGAGATATCTTACTAATGGAGGTGTTTATCTAGAAAATTCCAGTAGTCAGTGTGTTTGTGGGAAAACTGTGGTACGTGTGATATTACAGTTATGCTGGTAATTTTACTAACTGTAAAAGTACTAGCGTAGGTTTTATGTAGATTTCGAAAACTAATATGGATTGTTTTGATTAATTAAAGATTGAAACGGAAAATTTTGGGACAATAAAAAGAAGTATTTTAAAAATATTTAATTATTAACATTTAACCATTTATCATTTAACTATTAAATAACGTAACAATTTTCTTCCTTAACAACCCATCATCGACACTACTTTCACAACCATCCATTCAACCTCAGGACAGTCACACAGGAAATCAATTACTACAATATTTAATTAGAGTTACACAATAACTAGAAATACAAGGAAATGTAGATGGGTACTCGGTCCAGTAATAAATTAGACACTAGATTAAAAGGTTTAATCGTGCTGACTGCAACTGTATGAAGACTGGACGCCGTCGTAATAGTTTAATAGAAATTGTTGGACTTTCTAGCTGTGGCATTCTTCGATTTATACTTCAACTAGCTTTAGCCCGCGGCTTCGCTCGCGTTAAAAAGAGACAAAAAGTAGCCTATGTTACTCTCCATCGCTTCAACTATCTCCACTTGAAAAATCTCGTCAATTCGTCGCTCCGTTTTGCCGTGAAAGAAAGACAAACATACAGACAGACAGACACACTTTCCCATTTATAATATTAGTATGGATGCAAAAGGATTTAAATTACTTAAAAGCCTATAAGGTAATTGATTTTATCATTATCATCATCATCGTCGAAGTTTTTTCCCGACTTTTTTGGGTTCGGCTTCCAGTCTAACTGGATTCAGCTAGATACCTACCAGTGTTACATGAAGCGACTGCCTATCGGACTACACAACCCAGCCACTAGGCGACACGATACCCCTTGGTTAGACTAGTCAGACTCTGGCCTCTGGCTACCCAAAATGACTATCAAAAATCTATGAACCGGGAACGGTCCTACGGGTTTTCCGAGCCACGTGATTGTAAAAAATCACATCGATCCCGAAATCTGAACGAGAAAGGGTCTTAACTTCTGGACAATCACAAAAATCAATCATTCCAGTTACATTAAACCAAACACACGACATCCGACAAGGAAATCTAGGAACCTAGACTATTCACAAGGCCTAGCGTGACGGTATGCATTTATTTATTTACCGAGCCATCTACAGTTAAATCACCTCCCTATCTTATAGATCTGCAGTCATTTATCACCCTTTACTGGCCTATATTAACCCGCGAGCGACAGTCCCGTGAAACAGCACTAGGCCAGCACGCACGCTTATCTAGAAATTATGAGTACAACTGAGAAAGTCCGGAACTTATCTCTAGCCTCGATAGTGCGTAATCCCGCGTCGTTAGAATATCCGTTGCTTGCAGAATTTTTTGTACGTTCCGTTATGATTGTAATCGTGGGTTGTTGTAAATGTGCTATGTTATACATATTTTATGCTTGATATAGGAAATAAGCTTGTGAAATACTGTGCACTATTATAAAGCTGAAGGGTGTGTTTGAATGTTTATATTAGTTACCGTGACCCCGGAACATAAAGGGCAATCGAAGGAACATGAGTGGGTTTTAGCACAGATTAATAAATAGTTACTACGTAACAGATACTTCACTCCAATACAAAAACCAAAATACCTACGCTATAATAGCCTACAAAATCATAATAATAATACCAGTTGTTTGCAGCAAGGAGAAATGTACCATAAGTACGCACAGAGAGAGTTGAGATTCTTTTGCCCGCCGCGCGACAAACGTGTGTGCGTGTCGTCCAGCAAATCTGCTAGGGTTATACGTATGATGACAATGGTAATAAAACGAATGTTTTAGAAAAACAATTAATATTTTATTTGTTGATCAAATATTTTTTAGTTTGATAAATTGACTGATGCATATTTTTCGTTCCTTGAATTCCCGACTAATATATTTTAGTGTCGAAAATATCCAAAACCGCGTGAATAATTTTAATAAATAATCAAAAGGGAAACAAGATAATTGAGAAACATTGGAATTGCACAATAATCAGGCAATAATTACGTGGTTTCAGCATTTTGATAGTCAGCGCTGTACCCGTGACGCGCGAGCACTCAGCCGGGCGCGCGACAGCCCGGTGTTCGTTGTATCGTCGACGATACGCGAAGCGGTAGGCATAAAACGCGTGGCCTTGAGCGAGTGACGGACGCCTGGTTTTAGTCAGTAAAAGTCTGACACGCCCTCCTGCCGCACCCAGCACTCAACAAAAAAAAGGGTGTGTTTGGTTGTTGAACGCTCTAATCTTAGGAATTGCTACTGGTTGGGACTGAAAAATATATGTGTTAGATAGCTCATTTATCGAAGGTATTGGCTACATAACATCATACGACCTACGGGAGCAGAGTAGTTACCATAGTTGCGGGCAACACAAAATACCACACTACGTTTTTTATTCGAAAATAAAATAAAATTGATACCATCTATTACTCAACTCAAAGAGAAGTCAGCACCAGAAGGGGCGAACAGGGCCAACGCCTGCCGGGGTTGCGGAATGTTTATAATAGTTACCGTGACCCCGGAACATAAAGAGCAACCGAAGGTACATGAGTGGGTTTTAGTCAGTAAAAGACTGACACGCCCTCCCGCCCCGCCCAGGACGGGAGAAGTTATTTGATGATTTCGCACTCCCCCAAAAAAAATCTATTACTCAAACCATCTAAATCTCATTTATACATCACAATTTTTAAAAACTTTACGATCTGATTACGCTACCACACAACCACCCAAAAACTTAAATAAAATAAGCCAAACAAGACACTTAAACTTTGAATTACATGTCCCACTAAAAAAGCCCTCAGGCCATCTTTTCTCCAGCCACCTTATATACTACACTTGTTACTTCAAAATGAGGCGATAATAAATTTTCCCCATCGATTTAATTCAATACAGTCAGTCTAATTCCGTTATAATATTAATACCCCTTCAGAACGATTCGTCCCACTGAATGGTTCGGCCCACAGACCTCAGTGTTTTACCCCACGGCGATATGCTAACCGGGTTGGAGCGTGTAGACTGGATAGGGATGGGACGTATTGGTATCTGTTACCGGGATCATTCGATACCAACTGTTTGTGAGATGTAAATTGCATGTCTGAGAGTTTTGTTGTCAAAGATTTCAGGTTCTCAAATACTTAGGTGAAAGTAAATTGATTACATTGTCAACTAATTTTTTATCAATACTAATTTTCAAATACGAAAGTTACTTTGACTGTTTGATATGTTTACACCGCTAAACCACTGACTGAGCTTATTTTGATATAATTTGGTATAGAAAGAGATTTTATCTTGGGGAGCCACATTTTTTTATAAACTGCAATTTCATGTGCATTCACTTCAGTCAACTGTCTTAGTACCTAACTAAATAAGATCTATCTGATTAATTTAAAAAAATGTAAAAATATTGTAAAAAACACAGTTGCTACATTGCTACAAGCACACTCAACAATTTTCTCACTATTTATTTATTCATTGCACCATCACAATGCGTTTCCCACACAATTTAGTCAAGTGGTATCAAGTATCAATGCTAGGTGCGTGTTGCTTGAAGTCTGCCGCAGAATGTCGTTGTAACGAGGCAGGTTAGAGATCACAATTGTGCCTTATGTACCAACGCTACTGGTTTCTAAGAGGTTAGTGGGGTACCACTTACGCTGTCCTTTACAATAAATATTATTATTTTAATCTTTTGACACATAATTACTGAGGAATGTAATATCCAATTTATTGGTATTAGGTGCGTCGCAATGAATATATTATTTGCCAATAGAATTTATTATTTTATAACACTTATGAACATCTAGGTTTAACTATAATTTTATCTGTCAGGCAGCATAACTATTTCCTAATAATAATTTGTAAAATCAGTTACATAAGTAAAAGTTAAGAAATTACACAACCCGGGAACTTTAAATAACATTTTTGCATTCGCAAACTATCCCGAGAAAATACCAATAAAGTCCCTTCACTAGACGGAAGAATGGACGATGTACAGAAAATTAATAACGCCGAAGGTTAGTTCGCAAAACTAGGACAGTGGTGTTAGATGTAGATACAGCCTTATAAGGCCAGCGATACACTGAATACAAAAATAGTCCGTGTAATATGATGTCGGATAGAATCTACAAGGAGGAAGCGAACGATAAATAAACAAGTACTTAAGTAGGATAAAGCAAGGCAGTATTTTAATTAGAATATGGCATTTATGAATTTAATTTGCAATTTTGCACCTAGTCGTTAACCTAATTTGTCAGGTTTATGAGGTTTAAGTGAAAATTGCAGAGGAAGCGTTTATCAAGTAATTTATTTACAGGCATTTTGGAATTGAAAAATAAATACCTATGTTTGGTTAGTTAGAAAGTCAAGGCTTGTGGGTTAATCCAAAACGTAGGATATTCTCAATGTAAGTTACTCCACAGACATTCTATTCAAATATTTTTTCTAAAATTTCGGTTACTTATGTTTATCTGGTTGCAACTATAAATGAGTACAATGATAGGTGGAGAGCATTATGAAAACGATTAGATAAGGATTTAAGCAATTGCAATATCTTCAAAAATTCCCGTTCACGAGCATGCCCGTGAACAGGCGCTCGACTATTTTAAAGGGAATTGAATGACCGAAAGACATTAATAACAAAGTCAAGACAACAATTACCTACCTACGACTCCTTCTTAATAAATAGTTTGCAGTCTTTCCAAGGTTTAATAAATTCTAGTACACGAATCAATAAAAGCTAACACCGTTATTTTCTTGAACATAAAGTAAATTTTCATTAACGAAAGTGTTAATTGATTCAAAATCCGGTTCAAATATTATACAGTTATGTTTTATTAAATCGGTTTATCATGAATATGTACAAGAACTATGGATAGTGGAAGCGGCGAGCGTAGTTGTTGAGTTGAGGAGCGTAGTTGAAATGTTTGGGTGAGAGAGCTCTTGAACTTTGTGTTTTATGAAGTAAAAGTAAATAGGATGAATAATTTATTCTATATGTTATCATTTATCTGCTACCCAGTAGGTAAGTGATAACATTACCTGCTTCTACGTGGAACTTATGAGCTATTTGCTATGGTAACACTTTTGAAAGAGTTTGTCGTCCAAACCTCTTCATACGAAACTTTTCAAATGGAGGACTAGGTTGGCTATTTTTTTACCATTAAACGTTTCAAAGTGCTTTCCAATGGTTTAATGGGATAAAAATTGTCTGCAGATTTTTAATAGCTGTCCTGCAACTAAAAGTCACTATGAAAATGTAGTAGTAAATGAAAAAAGAACTTATGAAAATAATTAAACAAGACCGCCTTTCACCACCACCATGCGGAAATGAAAGTAACAATTTCACACACAATAAACAAACATGAACAACATAATTATAAATAGGTTACATCTAGCAACATAAATCCTTGGTCCAGCCGTAGGTGGCTCTGTACCGTACCCAGCCATTCTATTAGGCGCTATGATTAATGCTACAAAACTATTGGGATGTTTAATTGAAATCCAATTTTGATTTATGCTACGCCAATTTAATTGAAGTTATTTGCTCGAAACAGTTTAATTGGTGTATAGTGTAGTGCATGTACATTGACCCAGTTAGGTTGTGTTTAGGTTTTAACCGCGACTGCGGTCGTTGGTTGTAACGGATGTGCAAGTTAAAGTCAAAGTCAGAGGGTTTCTTTTACTTAGAGCTAAAATAAACGCATCCGTCAGTAAGCTGACATTAGTTGGTTGTTCCAAAACTTAGATTTTTGTGGAGAAAATCAATGAAAAAATAACTAAACACTAGCTTATGTGAAGGACACTATGCTATTTTTTCCTTCATGGAATTTTGTTCTAGTTCTTCTCCATAAAGAAAGAGAAGTGAATTTTAGAATAAACATAATACACTTTTAGTGCATCTACCTCACAATTTCTCTGCACCACCTGAAGGTAGACTGGCAGAGAATGCCTACGGCATTAAGTCCGCCTGTACACTACGTACTAAGTATTAAATAAATAAATAAATAATACATATATGTAACCTTACCAAGGTTTATAAAATTCATCCAGATCAGTCCACCAATTCAGGCGCAAGAAGATAGGCAGACACTTAAATAGACTTGCAATTATAATATTAATAAGTATGTATGTATGGGCAGTGTATAGGCGTGGCATTAAAGGATTAAATCCTTATTGAATTTGTAACTCAAGTGGATTTGTCGTAATAAAGTTGCAATTAATACAAGGATTGCATGTGTAGGTTTGCTAGCATTATTGTGTAGGCAGTAATTAATAATACGGTGTAGAATTGACTAAGTAAGTATTAAGTATTGAGCTCAGAAAACCTGACAATAAGAAGTCCTGTGTTATTTTGCAGTAGACATGGTTGTATTTTTCCAGATCAAACGAAGTATGGTTGTTTGTGGCCAAATTTGAGACAGATGTTTCATCAACTTCCAATAAACCAATTTCCAATAATCAGATTGAGCGTTCATGACAACATGATAATTATGTTTTCAACATGATGATGGAGACAGAAGAGGAGAAACCTACGTAAAGGCTCAGCTTTTTAAATTTTTAACTAAAATTCCTAAAATCTTAGATTTAATTAATAAACAATAATAATACGCTTTAAGCGATTGTGGTTTGTACACATCAGATGCTACCATCTTCCTGCATTAGAAGAGGCCTTTTCCTTGCAATGAGGCATTAACATGCTGATATTTTTATAGCATCTGTTTAATTTCCAGCTTTATACGGTCCACTTACGAAACCGCGGTTAGTCAAACAAACAAATAAACACACTAATGACCAAATCACGTCAGGTCTATCAACTAACCTTAACCCCGCCTCAAAATTTCCCGTACACATACTAGCAAAATTACGTACCCAGCTCACGTCTGCATTATTTAGTTAGACACGGCAAAAAAGGGTTGAGTCCCATCATTAGTGACCAAAACCAGTACACGATAGACAGAAACGTCTTATTCGAGATACGCTGCATAAATAAGATGCGCAACAGTAAAATATTAGATGCAAACGCACAGAAGCAAAAATGTCGTCGTATTTACATACAGATATGGACGGGCGGTGGCTTGTGAAGCTAGTCCGATGTGAAATGTATTGAACCAGCTTTTGCTTGTTTTTTTGGATGTAATTTTTGATGTGAATGCAAGGATTGGTCGTTTTTTTTTGTAATAAGTGTAATGTTGTCTGTAATAGTATATTTTATTCGTAGTAATTTGTAAAGTGATTCACAGCTAAACTAATGAGTCTGTTTAGATGATATTTGGTACGAAATAAGTTTGAATTCCAAGATAGGATAGGAATTCAAACTTATTTAAAGAGATTTTTATGCAGAAGAAGTATCTGCACAGTTTTTAAGAAATAAATAAACTTTACTTTAAAAAAATGCAAACTTATACAAATAAAGCAAAGATTTTAAATTAAATTCAAATTTACCGTAAAGTTAATACTATAAAACTGACACAAATGACGTTAAAATAGAAATAAAAATAAAACTAAAGATTATCACAAATAATTAACCCAAGTGCTTATACATAAAAAATTTATTCGCTTATTATCATTAAAAGCTTATAATGATCCCACAAAATTTATTATCATAGTTAAAGTTTAAACTAATAATCGTAAAGGTGATATTAAAGAAGTAAATGTAATCAAAAACCTACTTAATGGGCTTATTTCATGTCAAGCGCTTATCCCTTAATGTGACCTTTTTCATACATTGCAAGAATGTTGATAAAGTAAGCCTTAATACGTGACGATATAGGGCTCGAAGAAAACAAGCAAAACAACATCCTGCTAGCCGTTAATTAAATATTTAATAAGAAACTTTATGACAAACTTCTAACTAATGACCAATTTGTAAATAAAATAGACGAGACTTTACTTCATATTAAAACTAAAACTGCTGCTTTTATTAAAACTTTAATGGTTTTAAGCGTAAACACGCAAGAGCAATTTTTTACTAAAGATAGGTCCTTCATCGTGGCCACACGCGTAAACAAAGTCTGAAGGCGCATAAAAATTGCGCAGAAATACGTCCCCAACTTCGTGTAGATTCTGAAACATCTGTTTTACATATAAAAGGAGATTGTGGACCGATTTATGAATAGAGTTGCCTTCAGACGCTACTCAATGTCTGGCTGGCAATGGAATTTTATGGTAGGACATCGGAAAGGTTTTTACAATTTACATGTTTCGACCAGGATTAATGCTGCAAGGACACTGGTTTGGATGTGCTGGTTTACAACCAAGTAATACGTGTGCCTTAAAAGGTGTTTGTATTTACATATTGTGCATTGGAATATGTGTACTATTTATTTGTTTGAAACTTTCGAAATTGGCCATAAGTTTGTTAAAATCAGACATAGGCCCACAATTTCATTGTGTTCTATATGCAATATTAGCCTGTGAGTAGTGTGCTTCGAATAGATTTAATTAATAACCCATAAATGTCGAAGTAAATGTCAAATCACTTTTTATTTCTACAAAAAATAGTAATTTTGACTAGTGTTTTGCCAGAATTAAACCCATTTGAAAGAAAATATTTTTTTATTGAATTATTGTGTTATGGATAGTGGAAGTCTTACAGCCGAATACTATTTAGAGAAAATCAAAAATTCTTCTAATTTAATTCGTGTTTCAATCGAAAATAGAACGAATAACGTTACCGAACCAGTACCTACACAAGACTATTCCGCAGTAAGAGTACAACATGATATTATCTTAGGATCCAAACAGCGTTACAGGACAGTACAGGAGAGAAAGTATAACATATGGGGGCTATTAAGCATTGAGAATTATGTATTAACAGTACAAAGCATGAATACAGGTACTTTGAATATGGTGGCCATATGTAACGGTGGTTTGGATAAAGACGTTCCTTTAGATGATAATGAGGAAATAATTGAAGGAGGTTTAATTATAGAAAGGGAATAAGTAGGGACTTAAATATATAATAAAGATAAAAAGCGGATCAACAGTTTTCTTTAATAGTCTTGGTAAAATGATAATAATTGTAAAATGTAATGTAGTAATTGTAATGTGAATAATATTACAATAGAAAAAAAGTACCTATTTAGTTTACCTGACATTATAATAATTATGTTCCAAAATGTTCTCAAGTAAGTGAAATTTTTGTATTTCCTCTTGAGAAATAAATTTCTTTAACCATAAAATGTACAGTTATTAGAAGATTAATTAATAAAAAACAGTAATAACACTATAGAATATGCAGAAGAACATACTAACATACTAATAGGAATATGTTAAAATCATTCAACATTACTCTATACAAAATTTGAAATACTTAAGCATATAACCCGGATGTATTCAAGAGAAGAGTGCATAGGCATCTTTTGGGTGAGCTCGCTCCATCGTAGGCCCCGCCTATGCCCTCGGACTAGTCTGGGACCAAGAGCAAGCCCATAAGTTATAAAAAAAAATACGTACTAAACCACAACAAGGTTGTAAGAAATGAGAACACTAATTTTAATTAAACTACGTACGAGTACCTTAAGAAAGGTAAAGTTCTTAAAGATTTACTGTTCTTAAGCCGTAATAAGTCGGAAATTGCTCTAGCGAGTGCTACTAACACAATTTATTTAATTGTGCCGCATGATTAGAAAACAAGCGAGTACTATTATTTTCTTTTATACTTTGCAAAAGCATAACTTTGATTTTGATGTGTATGATTTGGTTCAATTTAATTTTTAATTAATAATAAGCCTTTTCTTATGCAGAGATGATACTTCAAAAGAATATTTCTTGCAAAAGAAACTCAAATTTACTTTATAATAATAGGCAAACCAATTTCTAAAATAGAGTTCTATTTCACGACCATTTCTATCGTATACTATTCCATTTGTTAGTTTAATTATGTCCAATCGCTTTCAACATCTTTAATATCATCATTCCAGTTTTTCAACCCATCATTTGTAATATTGTTTAGTAAATAGTTTACATTATTCACGTTTTCTCCAACACTTTCTCACAGAGTGTTACTAATGTCTATAATAACTAAACTACAACATACAAGTCACAAATATCCCTAAAGCGTTGCGACCCTATACCTAATGCGAGGGAGACCAACTTCCTACCAACTCCGCTTTCCACACTACGAAATAATGACCAACAATTAATATTGGGTCTCTTTCAGAAATTGACATAAAGATAGGAGCAACCTGCATTCCAAACCACAAACATTCAACCTTATCTTCAGCCTCATAAAACTCAATTTCAACACACAGTACTATCACCCCACGAAATCACCATGTTGTCGTAAATCTGCAATCTAATTTAAACTTTATCTAGCTCGTTTAAAGTTTAATATTCAATGGGTATTCCAGATACGGTTTGCATCCGTCCTGTAGGTGTGAAAATATAGTTCGCTATATAAAATGGTTTGAGGAAACCAGTTTACGCTGGACTCCTGATTGAAGTGGTTTCGAATTAGCCTGGTTCAAAATATACCAGTAAATGATCTGGTCTTAATAGAGTATTTTTAATGATTCATGATAGAAAATGGTTGTAAATGATAGTGTAGATAGGAGCATGGAGTGCGAATGTTGTAAGTTCTAACGTTTAAATACGCCTATTTCTATTATACTTAAGGGTACAATTATTGTTGCTAATAAATTTTAACTTTATGTGGCAATTTTAAGTAAATTTATTTCTTTGCCTAATTTATTTGTTCTAGTTGTTAAAATGGTGTAAGTATCAAGTAAAGTTTTATTATTAATGATTAGCAAAGAAATGTATGATTGCCAATTTTAGAATATTAAACAGATTGAAGTTGATAAATGTTACAAAATTAAAATTAATAAAGTAGGTAATGTAAGACTTGAAAAAGAGAATTGAAAACATGAAAGACATACATACATACATTTTTATACACAATTTACAGCTTTAACCTGTGAATTAATTATTAATTGCTATAATTTAAGTATTAACTACGAAGGCCGTAAAGATTTGTAATGATTAATAATGCGATATTAGTTCTTTATGTAGGTTAACTCAGCAATGCGCTACTATTTCTTGTGTTAAAATTTATAGTTTCCTGATTCTTATTGATAGATGGTTTATTTTCCTTAATTACTTACTCATTTAATAAATCTAGTTTTATTTTTTTAACTGCATTCTTACTGTATTTAATCAGTATGATAGCAGAAAATTTGATTTCAGAAATGGAATTATAAATACTTAAATTGAGTTTAAAGTCAAATATTGTTAAAAGATAAGCCTTAGATGTAATAGTAGCTAATTTAAAATATTACTTGATATCAAAGTAACAGTAAAGCATAAAAGATAATATGCCTAAAAAGAAATAGATAACTGATTCAAGTGTGTGGAAGTTGACAGTTAAGTTCCCGCCTCATTTTCTGTCAGCCTTATCTGAACATGCGTTTTATTTATTTTCGTGCTAATTAAAACTAGTAATATAGAACGTAGGCGTGTCTTATTATTTGCTTATCCACTGAAAGTGGGGTAATTAATATCGCTAGTAGGCGTTGTTATAAAAGTGTTATACACCAATGTTTACGTCTCTTGTCATACGGAAATTGGATAAGATATAAGCAGTATTAGCGGGATTAAAATTAATTTGGTGTGAGAAGATATAGTAAATCATAATCTTATTAATTTATGGTCATAAGACTCGCTACTTTCATAGATATTTGTAGGAAAACAGAATTCATAAACATTAATCTATTACACTTTCAAACCGAGAGGTTATAGGCACACAATTTCTCCTTTCGCTGGTGAGAATATTCCGTTCTACCGCTAGGTCATTTTCTCTCTTTATCTTAGAAATCACTACATTGATAACTTCCCAACATTACCTGTGACACAGTATTCAGCTAGTTTTTAATAGAGACGTCTTTACTTTGCATAGATACCTAATTAAAACCTACTTTAAAACTACTCATGCCTTCTTTAGAAAGTCTAGATTGTTGAGGGTACTTGCTTCAAACTATGGATATCACCAGGTTAATGCCTTTTTAATAGTTTGTATGACATTAAGTAGATGCTGCTTTAGAGTATTAAAATACAAAGTTGTGTGGTTCTTGGGTCTTTTTGTTGCAAAAAACTTTTACTACAGTGATGTTCAATATAATTTACATTGATGATGTAGTTGGTGCTGTAAAAGTGGATAAGAAAGCTTGGATTTTTAGTCGAATTAGGAAATAATTTAGTTTATCAATATTTTCTTAAACCTTTTGGTAGGTTGTACAGTCAATAGCACTTAATAGTAATATCTACGTACACAAAAACCTGCTCTGTTTTAAAATAAGCCTTAAAGAGAAATACCGTGCTATGTATCGCTTGCCAATTAATTATGAAATTTGCTGTACTAAAATAAAATATTTTTTGTAGATTTTATTTACGGCTAGTTGAATTCAAAACGTTCCATTGTTAGAAATTTGTTTAAATCAAAAAGTTGTTTCAACAGTGTTATCAAGAATCTACAAATCAAAAGAATGCATTCCCACGGCAAAATAACATGAAAATGAAGAGCCTATTGATGTAATCAGCACTAAAATACATTAAAACGGGCAATTACTTAAACAATTACTATAGGATATGTTTGAACAAGTACACGGAATAATGACAAGTGATGAGTTGTTTTAAGTAATTGAAAGTTAATCTTATTCCATTTTGAAGTGAAGTGTTTTTTTCCTGCACTTACTGTGGTCAGTCAGTGGTTGATGGAAATGAGATTGCGATTAGATATTTTAAACGGACTATTTATTATTCTAAGCATTTTTTTTTATTACTGAGTAGAAATATAAAAGATATTTCTACTCAGTAATAAAAAAAAACTCAGCTTGTTACTGTTAATATAAATGCTAATCAGAGTTTGTTAAGTACTCTAACATGCCTCAACTTCAATCTTCAAATTCGCCAATCATCATGATATTTTGCGTTTTGTGAATTCTTAGTTCAATAATAATTTTGTCACGTTACTATTAGGGGTATTAATAAGACATAGGTTACCTTTTACCTCAAAGAGTTCTGTTCGTAAGATAATAACAGTAGTTTATTAGTAACTACAGTCTGTAGACAAATAGATGTACTCTCCTATCTTCAATGTTCAATGTAATAAAAACGTACCGATAAATCTATAGCCACAAAGAATCATACAATAATATCTATAAAAAAAATCCGAACGGTATTTCTCAAATCTCCCACTGCTACTTACAATTGATATTCAATTTGCATAACAACCACCATTTAAGATAGTTTAAATGATTGAGTACTGTAATTTGGCATCATTATGAGGTAATTAGGGTATTTCGAGAACGTTTTTTCAAGCGGTCGTGAACTTAAGTTTATATGAGGTCAAGAAATTCAATTGCTTAGAAATATTTGAATGAATATAATTCTATGTTATTTTCAACAGACCGATGGGAATTTTTAGTTAATTGAAAAGTGAATATAAAACTGAAAATTTAATCACATTTGGACTAGTCATTTTTGGTAAATTAACCGTCTGATTTAATGATGCTTTTCATACAAGTTATTAGATAAAGAACACGGAGATTGAGTAACCATAATTACTATAGATGTATAAATGTACAATGTTGAAACTTTCAGCGATTTAGGACTACCTATGTTTTTTCTATTCATACAACGAAAAAAATTTCTATTAATACTTCAGATTTGCCAGACTATTTTTTTATAGACGTTCCAAAGTGCCTATGTTGGTTTAAATGTAATAAATGATTTGAATATGAGTTCATGATTTTTTCCACGTTCACAGAAATAAAAAAGAAAAACAACATGAAAGAAATTAAATTGAATCCAAAGGATCCTTTTTCTAATACTGATCAAAACCTTCTATGAGGCCAACCCAGGTTGTAGTAACAAAAACTCAGAAATCGCAAAAATCTTATTAGAACTTAAAATCATAAACATAATTGTAGAAACAGTTGTACTGCCCACAATATCTATAGATCCAATAAAACATAGGCGTGAAAATAAAAACGAAATACAATCCCTTGTGGGAGGACGTTCCAGTTATATGAAGACAGAGATCAATAGCGAGCGCATCCGAGTGAAGGTACTAGTTATTCAGTTTAGATTATTGGCAGATAGAGACTTCGTCACGCCTGCGCATTCTGTGTAAGAACGGGTGGCGTAGTGATGGAACACGAGTTTATTGTGAGAAGATTAATCGTTATAAAGAATCGATTTGCTACTCTTTTTTTTTTTAAATACCTCTCGATATTTTTTCCTCGACATTTAAATATCACAGTCACGACTTGGATTTTGCATGTTTAGTACTTCTCACATTACTAACCAGATGATTTATGAGTATTAGAACCGTTGGTATTCAAATAAAAGCTTACCCAGTTCTAAAATTGTACATACATTTTCAATTAAAATGAAAAGACCCATTAACACCTGTCCCAGATTAAATCGACACTTACAAATCTACATAAATATCGCTATCTTTGCTACAATCACTGCCCACCCTTCTACCATCCAGTCTTTGTTTTCTTCAAGCAACTTTACACCGTACTTAAAACGATCAAAGGTCATTTTCGATTGAATTGCATCAAATAAAAGTATATTGCGAATGAAATAGCCACTTTAATTTTATTGTGTGCATCAAATATAATTATTTTCTATGCTGATTTGATCTGAACTTGAAATAAAAACTAAATCAAAAGAATTGAATCCCACGCTAGGTGGAAATATTAATACTAACAATACATAAAAATTCTAGGGTTCTAATTCTAGTTTATTTTAGGAAAAGTAATTGTTGTTGTTGTGTTTTTAAATTAATGGATACAAATGAAAGCACACCAACTTACCCGTAACTATCAAACTCTGATCACACTTGATTCTTTAGACAAAAAGTTATTATAGACATTTGACACAATTGTTGCACAGCTTGATGTGCTGATGTCAGTGCATATTGCAGGGTGGCTGTTTAACGCGTACCTACAAAATTAATTGTACGAGGTAATCATTAAAGAAGAAACAACAAAAGCTAAAAAATAAAAACAAGTTAGACGTATAAAAAACTACCTAAAATACTACGTTCCCTTCCCACTTAATTAAACTACAACCAAGTCACAACCCTACATTCAAACACTACAAATACATCACTATTATCAACCAACGAAAACATTCCTTTCCAATCAAATAATGTGCAATTAATACAAACGATGTATTACTATTTCCCTTCACTACTGGTTCTCTGGGATTATGCGACGCGACCGCGCTGACAGCTAGTCTGGACCTACAGAATTATGGCCAGAAAGCCGTTTCAATTATACTTCAGTACTTACGGAGTAAATTATAGTGTGTTCCTGGTATTAATGTTAGTTGTTTAGAACTTCCTTTTGTGTGTTCAATAGGTGGTTATGTTATTGAGTCTGGTTCAAATGTTTGAGAGATTTTATTGAGTACTAGTGAAGTTCTATTTGATGTTTATGAAAATATAGTAGAAAATGTTGTTGAAATATATGAAAAAGAATAGGAAAATAAGGAAAATACATAAGAAGATGTGAGAGAAGCAGAACCTATAATAAAATAAAAACTTATCGTAAGAAAATAAATAAAAACTGTATTGGCAAGAAGCAGCCACATTTTGATATTACAGAGCCATATGACAAAAATAAAAGAAGCACAGCTTCATTCATTCAACTAAGTCTAGGATTAAAACCTTATACAACTTTCCATAATTGGAAATGATACACACAACGTGATATTTCCTGGAGTCGCCGTCATAACGGAAAAAGCTCTTAAAGTTACTTCTAAAATTAATAACATTCACAAGCATGAATCATAATTCAATAACAGTGTTCGATTGCACATTTTCCTGGCTCATTTTTTAACCAGACGTTTAACTATGGTTTACGTCAGTAACATTGGTTTTGATAAATTCTAATAACTGGTTACGAAGGCACATCGATTTGCGCGATTTGTCACAGTCGTCCCTGTGTTGTATGGTGCCATTGATAAAATGCTTATTTATATGGATAAGCGGATAATTTTTATTTAGCGTCTTTGTTGCTTTTGGTTCGGAATCTGCAGGGATCCGTGTCATCTTTTCGCCTTTTGTAATTTCTGTCTTCATTTTTAGCTAAGTATCTTTAGTTTCTGACTCAGCCTTTCGAAGTAAACATTTAATAATTTCTTAAAAGTTTTGTTCTAAAACAAATCATTTAACTTTTAGATTTTAATTTCCAACTGAATCATCAAACACTGTATCTAATTAATTACTTTTCATCAGAGCTACGTCTAGCTGCACAATTATTAACCCAAGACTTAGCAAAACAGCCACTCAGCTTTGCTCCGATGATTTCATATCTACAATAAAATTTGAGTCTCAACAGCGGCTTAGTAATTAAGAACTGAATAAAATTACCATACATTTTGATACTATCAGTATTTACCAGCGGAACACTTGTCAACGACTCAGCACAGCTCCCTAATAATACGTTGTTATTGCAAATTGTATGTAATTTTGACACAAACTCAAGATTTCGATGTTGGTTAATTTATTTTGGCATTTGGAAGCCTACATTCCTTGCACGGTCATTGCTTTAATAGTAATGAGGTCTGCAATCTCCGCAGTAATTAAACTTGATTTTGTCTCTTATTCAACTTGTTTTAATTAAAGTTTTAGTTACAGTTGAAAATTATATTATGTGGTAGGGTTAAAATCAAGATTAATTTCGACTTACTACGGGTGGAAATTAATCTTGCTTTTTGGTCCATTTCTTACGTATGTAAATTGGAGTCCAACTGGGATTCATATTCTTAATCAAGGGTGACTTTTACTAGAGACCTAAATCTGATATGAATTTTTGTTCATATTGATTTTGATGATCTGTTTGACTGTATTTATGGTCAGATAAACAATGGAAAAGGAATAAATGTTCAGCAAAATATACTCACACCATCACCAACCTCCGTTAACGACATGGCGACGAAATCCCAATTTTCGCATTATCAATGATTCAAGTATAATCTTTTGGCCGTATAAGGCGTTAAACACAAAACCCATCGCATTCAAAGTTGGCCGAAAGCATTCCACGTTTCGGCGATTGAGTAATTACGCGTAATGGCCGACGAGTGTTCGGGTAACATCGCCGACGTTCGGGCATCCTCGGACCTTGATCCTCGCCATTTTTTGCGCGCGCTTCGCGGGTGCAAGTGATTTTTAATTAAAATTTAGCGCTTTATTATGAAAACTATGCAGAGTGTAATGGCATGGGAACAGATGCGTTTTCATTGTCTTCTTTTACGAGAGTTATTATCATTTCTGATGCAGAATATAAATGTGATATTTATGATTATTAAGAAACTTATATAATAGTTTAGGGTGTAGGAAAGCTCTTCATCCAGTATACATGTTTTATGACTTGGTTTCTATTCATCCTCATCTTCAAGTCAATCAATGAGTAAATCAAAGTTACATTAAAGGCGTAAGTGTGATTCGATCTACTTCAACAGTTTTCTAATAACAAATTCGTTTAACTCGTCCCGGAAGCACACGGATATATTTATTAGATTTATTTCTTCGAAAGCCCTGGCTTACTGCCAGCAAGACATGTCGCACTTTGATTAGATCTTTGTATCTACGCGATAGTAATGGGGTGCAAGAAATGAATTCTTCGAGCAGTGTTATCTAAATCGTAAAGCCATTCCTTGGCGCACCCTGGTCAGCTAGCACTTGCTTATGGAGTCTTAGTAACCATCCAACCAATTGTTTTACCATCATCATGATATATCTAAACGAAAGAGTCTGACCTAACCAACGCGGCAACGGTCCTTCAAAATAATACATGAAGAAAAATCTTCTAAGCATATTCCACTAAAAAAAAGTGTAAGATTTATCAAAGATAATACAAAGTAAATGTAAGATTTATCATAAATATAAAAATGAGAGGAGTGCAGAAAAGCGAAATCAAAACTATATTATAATGGTAAAACTAGCTTTCCCCCCGCAGTTTTACCCGCGTAGTTCCCGTTTCCGTGAGATTTCGGAATACAAACTATTCTATGTTTTTCATCAAGTTATGGACTATCTCTGTACCAAATTTTTGTTAAATGGGTTTTAATGGAGTCTACACTCACACAAACAAACTTTCACATTTATAATATTGGTAGTAGAATTTCGATCATCAAAAAAAATGATTAAAAAATGATTAAAATGATCTTTATTTTGTAAATAGGTTATATCATAACACTTTTACACGTCAATGTTTTGTTTTTTATATTTTAATCGAACGATGGAGCCGGTGTTTCGTAACTGACTACTCTGAGAAGAAACATCCGAAACAAACTCAGAGGTCAAGTTACCTCTAGTTGTATCATCAATACAAAGAGAAGAAGAAGACGATAATAATAAACACATTTTAATAAAACTGCCTTTCTCAATCACACTTTAAAAACATCATATTGTCGTTGAATTTTTTAATTTCCTTAAAGGAACGTTGATCGATCTGGGTCCATGCCGAGATAAGGCGACAAGGTCCAACCGACACCTCAGAGGTCCAAGTTAGTTTTTTTTGTATTATTTTTATTTGCTTGCTGTTGTCACCACCCCACGCGGGTCTTATCGAGATTTTTAATGTTTCTTTTTTGCTTTAGGGTTCTGCAGTCACGTTCAATGAGGTGTCGAAGTTCAAAATGGCGTTACGAGATAAATTGTTAGTTGGGTTTACTGAGTGAGACTTTGGTAAAGGAAAAATTAATGTTGACAGTGACAACTGCTGGTTTTTTGAAGGCTTAATAAAAATGGATTTAATTTATCAAGCCGCTATGTTCATGTTTGTAACGTTATAAACTTATGGTTTATCAACCCGAAACTTACCTGATTTATGAATCTGGAAAGTAAAAAACTTAAACATCATAGATGATGCAAGTGCTGAATCTAAGTTTGTCTGTATCTGTGCTTTGACCTTTGAATTGATGATTTGGATGATGATTGACCGTAGAATTTTGTGATGGACATGTCAATTTTATTTGCACAAGGTGCGTGACGATAAATCTTCCATAGACGGAACCTTACACTCTTTTACAGCATACACACCCCTTCTCGTATTCGACACAACGCCGCCAAGACGTGTATGCCAAGTAATTGCTCCGAGTCATTTAAACTGGATTATCGTGGAATTTTTAGCGTGTTAACTCTCTTTGTGTCCATGTGCCATCCACTTACGAATTATCGGTGTTGCTTTATAATCATGGTGGATTCGATGGGAATTATCAGGATATTAAACGAATACTTGATAAAGATATTTTGAAATGAAGATTAACAAGTTTAAAAGACCTTTTGCTTTTATGAAACTCTCACCAAGGTTAGTTCAAGGTTGGGGTCTTACCACTAGCATAAGATAAATCTACAATGAATCAAGAAGGATACTATGGACGTGGGCCTGGTAGACGAACCAGGAGAACAAACCTGCTTGAAGGTATATCTGATTCAGTATTCAGTACAGGTGCCTATTGTGTAAAAAGATATAGAACTGCTATCGTCAACAAATTACCAGTTGGTACGTATAAGAGCTGTAGATGTTATAGCAATAAAATAAATCAATGTGTTTATAAGAGTAGAATACTGAGAGAAATCAAAGTTATTCTTGAAAGTAGACCATGTCTTGAAATATACTGCACACTAAACGATAAATACCGACTGTATACTGACTATTGGTAGTATCTCATTTTTCACAACCTTACAGGGAGGACAATGGAGAGGCGGTTTGGGCAAAAAAAAAAGAAGATTAGAAATTGATGTAAAATTAATTGTTAAATAAAATATTTTGCTTTTGGTTTTGGGTGCAACACTAGAATAGTACTGTAAATTAGTATTGTAACAATGGTTTTCAATAAATCGAGTTAGGAAAAGTTGCCACTTCACAATCGAAATATAAAACATATATCTAAACGCAAACCACACCAAAATAGCCCAATTGCCACCATTCCAATCAGAAACTGTTATTTTTGTCCCATAAAATTATATGTCTAAATCAAGGCCCAAGTTATGTTTCTAGGCTGAACCGCAGACTGGCTGGACCGTTAGTCTAGATAAGCAATCATAAATAGCTAATGTTATGCTGAGAAACTGCAATGTCTTGAGACTGTTCCTATTGTTAGAAATGAATGGAGATAACATAGACTTGAGATTTGTTAGGTTTCGCGTAGGGAGGCTTTTACTTATAATAATATTGTTGGAGGCGTGGATGCAGAAATCTGGATTCTAGAGAACGGCGTTTGAAATTGAGGTGCAGATTTTCATCGGATCGTGACGTGACTGTATGAAATGGAACCGTGAGTTTGTTCATTTAATTGCTCAATTCTGTGCATTGGACTTTAAGATATTGGTGTTGATAATAATCCATTGAGTTGTAAAACTCATTCTTGGTCACGTCAACCGCAGACCGCAACCGAATTTTACTGCAAAAGATCCGGACAATATGGAAGCCGAAATCGCACACGAAAAATGGTGCGTATAAGCCATGGTTGATATTCGTGGGTTCCTGGATGCTACTAAATGCTTTGATGCTTTATCACCAATTCAAGCAAGACGACGTCTGCCTTCGCTTGTTCAAATATATAATTTACTAGCTTTTGCCCGCTACTTCGCCCGCGTGGAATAACTCTCGTTCCCGGGGGATTTCTGGTATGAAAACCATCCTATGTCCTTTCCCGGGTCCCAGACTCTATCTGTACCAAATTTCGTTCAAATCGGTTCAGTGGTTTAGGCGTTAAGAAGAGACAGACAGACAGAGTTAGTACGGATTAAAGTTGTTTGCAAGACACAACTATTATTAAAAATCACTGCACTGACGCATTGATAATTCTCATTGTTATCACCAAGTCCATATTCATCACCAACAAAAGGCTTTTATCGTCCATTTTAAACCCAACTATTAGCAGCATTCAAACAACTATTATGAGCCCTAGCAACTTTTTAAACTGCCAAGCTGTAGGTACATTTAAATTGTAATATTTCAGCAAGCTTCGAATGAGAATGGCGAGTATTGCGCAGGCATCCTCTTTTCTGTATTTACGTTGTAAATGCATGTTTTTATGGCCGCTGTTACTCCGCTGCTGTTGACTGTGGGTTGTGGTACAAGCTGTAGCGGTTTGAAACTTCCAAAAATAAAGAATTATTGTATTAGCTTAAAGGTGGGTACTGACCGGCGTTACGGGGCGTAATGTAACGTGTTACACCACGAGCATTCGTGCAGTCAGTACGTCGTGTTACGGGTAAACCAAGGAGCAACGAGCCGCTCGTTGCTCGCTTTGAGTGCTCCACCTGGCTGTCGGTTTTTTGGCGAATCCTTTGAGTGTTACACGGTTCGGTCAGTACGCTGTTGCAAGTCGTCCCGAGCGCACACGCATCGCGAGTAATCACACGTCGTCGTTCCTCTCGTATTCGTTTCTTAAAACATGGAGTGGCACAAAGAAAAGACTGTATTTTATAGAAAAACTAGCTGACCCGACAGACGTTGTCCTGTCAACTATGAATATTGAATTCGAATTGACATACTACCTACCTACTACCTATCCTATCTCTCAAGTTGGATCGAACTGCACATGGTGTGCGAATTTTATTATAATCGGTTAAGTGGTTTAGGAGTCCATTGAGGACAAACATTGTGACACGAGATTTATATATATTAAGATACAGAGAAGAGAAAGTGTTGTGAAACCCAGCGCACCCAGAGCATTATAACAAACTCAAGAAAGAAAACAATTGGAATAGTTGGCTTCGTTTGCCTAGTAACGTTTTTTCTTCTTCCTAATTTGGATGCAACAATTAAGTAGAATCAAAGACGCCACTTCTTGAGTAAATTAACGGCAAAAGCGGAGCACAGAGTTTTGACGAGCATGTTACGCCGATTTAAAAACACAGCGTAACATGCTCGATGCGTACACGCTCGATGCGAATGTTACATTACACCTTGTAACGTTGGTCAGTACCCACCTTTAGAAGTTGAGGATACGATTTAAGTAAAAATAAAGAATATTTTTTACGCGATTAAGTTTTTTTTATTAGGAAGTTAACAATTACTTGATTGGTACATTTATAATTGAAACAAATATTTTATAGGAATGTTGAAATCGACTTAAAGGCTAAATTAATGCTCGAACCTTTTTTAACGCTTTGTCGCGTTCTTTTTTCTTTTAAATTTTGAATTACCTACGCAAGAATCAAAAAGCCGGATTAAAAAATGGATTGTGTTCCTAGGCAATATTGTTTTCGAACTCCCAAAGTTAAAAGAAGTTTATTCATAAAGTTTTATTAGTCGTCGTCGTGGTAAAATCGCTTCAGCTCAAACCAAACACATCACCCCAGAGCTAGCTGCATTGACATTGTAAAATGGACTCTTAAAAGACTATTCCGGACTTCGAACTAAACTACACTTAAAAATATAATACAGACAACGCACTCGTAATATTTTATAAATATTTTCAATTCATCCTTACAGAATTCAAGGCACTCTTACTTTTAATTCTTATTTTTAATAGCTTTCGCTCGCGGCCTCGACCGTGATTGAACTTCCATACTCTATTTTACACCTTAAGAGGTCGAATTTCCAAAAATTCCTTCCTAGTGGCTACCTACTAAGTTCTCAAAGAACACACCCTCCTCTAGTTGCATAGCATGTATCCAGAACCAGCGGTTTGGGCTGTGCGTTGTTATATCACCCAGTCAGTCAATCAGTTTATTACTGTCCCACTGCAGGACAAAGGCCTCTTCTCAAATAGAGAAGGCACAAGCATTATCACCATGCTTGGCGATTTTAGACTTTGTAAGTTCAGACTTTCTTACGATGTTTTTCTTAATTGATATCAGTAGTGTTCAAGAAAAACCTTTTGAAGTTCATATGAACTGAAGAAGTAACATTCGTACTTATCCAAATTCGAAACAGCAACCTTTTAGAAGCGGATGCCTTACGCACTGGGCCATCACGACATAAGTTATCATTTAACCATTAATTTTGCTTCTTTTATTGACTCACACTGAGAAGCGATTTTTGGTAATTAAACCTCTAACGTTTATATTAAAGTGGGTAAGTAAAGCCACAGGACATTTTTATTAATTTCTGACTACAACTCTTCGATATGCAGAATCATAAAAAACATTAATAATTAATAATAATTACCATCTCGCTAAGTTTTAAAGTTATTCCCGATATTCCCGTAACTTCAAAGCTAGTTCAATAAGTGGAATGCAAAAATGTATTTGCCGTTCTTATATTTGTGAGCGGGGTTTTAAATGGCGAACTATTAGCATTTCTGTGTTAAAGCTTACATTTTACGTGACGGGGACGATACGATTACGATTGTATTTGTTGGAATTAAGTAAAGGCATACCGTGTTATAATAATCTTATCCTAAAGCGGTTACAAACGAGAGTTAATTAAGGATGTATGGAAGTTTGTTTACTATCTCACGCAAAAACGAATAAACAGATACTCAAGAAACGTTATAGTTTACCTTTATTAGATTTTGACATATCGTTGACGCATACGAAAGCGCAGATACAAAAGTAATACCCATTATAACCAGTGGCTTAACCCGTTGTTTATAATGGGTAGCTGGAAAGTTTGTCACTCACCAAGTAATGTTTACCCAGTAACAGAAATGTGAAGATTTCCATATAAATCACAAATGTTCTTCAACTAGTAAAATTGGAGCGGATCCTGTCATTGTTGAAAAAAGGCTAGGCAGAAGATGATGTAATCATCTTCAAAGTACGCAAATAGTGGCTGTTATTTAAAAACTAGTGCCATGTAACGTAATTTGTTTTTATCATTGGTTAACTATATACATTGGCAACCCTTAAGACCTAGCAAATAAGATTGCCATTTTAGACACGAATATAACAGGTTGCATATGACTAAACACCCTATAAAACAGAATTAGGTAAGGTGGTAATTCTCACTAAGAGACTGACTTTTTGGCAATTCATAAGGACCTAAGAGCAGTATGTTACTTTGCGGCAGAAACACGCACGACTACACTGACAGACACAAATACTACTTACTAACTCACACAAACAACACTCAAAGAAATATCGTAAATTATAAACATCTTCCAACTCCGCTACTTGTTAATTCCTGTCTCCTTCTATTTTCCTCTCGAAGTTTGCTCTTAGCCTCAAGTAGTGTGGGACGTAGCCCTTCTACTCGTAAGTACTGAGTAAGCATGTTCTACGAGAGACAATATTGCTAATAATGGCAGAATAAAAATACTTCGATGGCTGTTTAAGTAAGAATGGCATGTTTGTTTATTGGTGACCACTGGTTTTAAAAGGTAAATTGATACTGATGGTTGTTTAGCTCTTTTTTATGCAAGATTCTTTGGGAGTGTGACATTTTTGTGTATTTATTTAAAAGAGCGTGTGGTATAATTTTAGTGCATCTTAAAGAGGCTTTTTAAGGAGCCTACTTCACTCATTATCTATAAACACTGTAGTTAGAATAGTCCTAAACATCAAAATAATTAATGAAAAGAAAACAACAATCCGAAACCGGCATACTTAGAATCATCTTTTATGTATTTAAATTCGTGACCTTTTAAATACTTATTAGCTTCTGTTTAAAATAAAAAAATATCAATAAGACTAATTGTATTAACATTTCTTCTAAATTATGCAACATCTAAACTAAGTAATACTCTGCTATGATTTTCAGTATTTAACCTAGTTTAATCGATAATTATTTTGCATTAAACTACCGATGCCTCTGTACACATCCCACATACTCCACCATTTTGAATTTACACTTCGGGCCAAGTTCAACGGCACAGTATTGACAGTTCAAATTAATAACTTCCTTTTATCGACTAACACTTTTAAAGTTTCACAAACATCCGCAATCTGATATCTAATTAATCTTATTTTAGCTAATTAAGACATTATATTTATAAATCATTCAGTTTTTTTGGTGCGTCGTGTTTCACGTAGATAAGCCGCTTTGGCGCTTGTGTCGGGAATGTCACATTTATCTTGGTTGTCAAATATGAAATAGACAGATAATGTCGTATGTGGATTGTTAAGTGATTGTCGAGTGGAGAATATTATGTGACTAAGGGGCTATGTGGAGCGAATGTTTGAAAAACAACTTGATATCGTGTTGACATACCGCAGAATTATTAATAAGCGAAAAACATGACTTAAAAATCCTCATATCCTCAAATGGAGAAAAAGTAAATTATTATGTGTGATTAAAGTTGATCACTTAGTAGTTTTGCCCGAGCTGATGCCAATATCGATGTCAATATCGAAAAAAAAATAGGATTTTGGGCACTAAGTTATTCAAATCGTTTTACTTAAATCTTTTAAAAACAGCAGCCTACAACAGTTTCTTGAATGAACCTTTGCAACAGAGTTCACTAAAAGCGCCTCCATCAATCGAAACATATCATTAATAAATCGACCAATAAATTAGGTTTCCTGTCCATCTCGAGATTACTACCAATAGATAGGAAGGATTAAAACCACCTAACCATACATAATCCTATTATTTACATTTTAACAGTTTATTATACATATTTAAGACCCTGTAATAGCATTAAGTATCATAAAATAATAAATAAATATCACTAAATCTATAGATTAATTGCCATTGACTAAATTATCGAAAGTTTTTGTCAACTTACGCCACACCTCGTAAAATGGATAAATTTTATTCCCATTTGCATACCTGAAACAAGAATTAGTTGTACATTAGTCATTTTGATAAGGTTTTAAATATAACTATGTTATAAAGACGTAGTACTAAATTAGTTTAAAATAAAATTTGTTTCTAACCAATATTAAGTAAAAAAAATACACTTGCGATCATCAAAAATGACCATCCACCATTATTTATTTGATAGAAAAGTTTCATACATATTGACAGGTTTATAGTTTTTATAATAGTTGCTTTTTGTTTATTTTATTTTTTGGGTGACAGGTTGGTATGGAAGAAAAAAACATTTTGCGCCACCCCCATGTAAAATGGGCAGGAGAAAGAAGTTGATTTAAAAATATTTTTGAACATCTTGTTTAAACCAAAGATCGCCGACATGACTCAAAAATAGGCACAGATTAAATGAAACTAGACTGGATGCTTGCTGTATGCCGAATGAATTAAAGTCTGGTAGAACTCTAAATTGGTATCCCACAATAACCTGGTTGGCTTCCTTGAGGATTGGTAACACGTAGCGTTGAATCGTAATTAACAAAAAGAATGGGGGGAAGCTTCCTTTTTTACGGATAGGAAATTATCAAATGACTCCTCCCGTTCTGGGCAAAGCGAACGGGAGTGAACTACTACAAACTACAACTACTACAAACTCAAACTACTACTGACTACGACCCAAGTTGCTTTTTTAATGCCTTTTGCGTTCCAGGACCGCGGTAACTCTTTCGAACAAAGTTTGCAACTGGAGGGAGGCTGCCTAGTACTGACAGTATGGGCTAATTACTACTATTATTCATCGTAACATAAGGAATCACATAAACCAACCCATAACTCCTAAATACAAACACGCAATTATGAGATGTAATTTACAAATACGTTCAATCTGATCGTGATAGGTCAGTCTTGGCCTTCTCTGGCCCTTTGTACCTTCATTGTGCATCTGTTTCGTCATAGCCTCTGGCTGTAGATCCATGGCGTTTATGAATTTTTAATATATGTCATCACTATTTGGAATGGCAGACTAGTTTCTATTGTTCTTGTTAATGAATAATAATAATTGTATATTGATCAATAAGGGTACAGACGAAGAGTACTTAAACTACTAAAAACAAGATAATTATACAAATATAGTAACCATAGAAAAATCTATTGGTGGAAAAATATGGTATATCTGTACACAAATTACGTTTCACTGACTCTTAAACTAGGGTATACCTGTTATCCTAGGTTAAGAGTCAGTGAGCATTTTAATAAGCTAGAATAAACTTGATTTTTACTTGCTAGGGCCACATTGAAAGTAAAGATTGTTGTGTGAGAGGTAAAAATTGTTGGCTAGATTGAGGTAACCATTCTAATTCTAAATATGTTTAAATGTAACTCATCATTATCTTCCTAGCCTCCCTAGTCTTTTTCCAATTATGTTGAGTTCGGCTTTCAGACTAACCGGATTCTGCTGGATACCAGTGTTTTACGAAAAGCGACTGCCTATCAGACCTTCACAACCCAGTCACTAGAAGATCCGATACCCCTTGGTTAGACAGGTCATATTTTCTGACTTCATAACGACTGCCAAACATCTACGAATGACAACCGAGATCGGAAAAAAATAGAGATGACGCATATTATTCACAAAACTTGAAAAACCCCACTTATCAAGTAATCATCTTTATTATTATTATCCATTTATTTCAGGCATCAAGGCCCATATAAACATATACAATATTATATTAACATAAAAACTTAAAAATACTATAAATATATAATACATGATAAATTAATAAACTACTTACTTTATACTTTATGACATGATGGTATAGATAACAAAACGTTCTCAACGTAACTGCATGTGCATGTTCATTCTCCGAATGTTAAGTCGTGAACATATGACGTCACGGCAAGAAATCGTGTCTGAATGTCAAAATGTTGACCTAAGAGTTGAAGGTTTAAATAAGGTAGGTATTATTTTCTATACTTTACTATTATAAATGAGAAAATATCTCGGTTACGCCTAGATGGCTAAACCACTGAATCAATGTTGATGATTTTTGGAATTTTGCAATATTATATATTTTTATTGTTACTAACGCATTATGGAACTAATTTCTGCAATAAACGAATTATTGTTATTCCGTTTATTTAATCTTTAATATTATTAATATTCAACTTTCAAGAGATGTTATTGCGTGCAAAGACTAGTTTACACGATGAGTTTTATTTATCTAAAATCAAAGTCTTATTAAAATAATAAGACTTCTAGACAGAGTTATAATAAAATGGACTTCTATTATAAGAGGAACACGATATTTTTTTGTTTAAAAGAAATCAAATTAATTACAGTTGTACGAAAATAATGTTGTGCCTTTGATCTCCTATAATAAAGGTACGAGTATATTATAGGAGATCATAGGTAATTCATGCACAAATACATCTTTTGTCTAATCATTATTTTAGTAATTCAACATGTAAATTTTAGTTAAATCCGGTAAGTATTCAAGCAAGTCGGTTTACCATGTAAAAAATTAAAAAGACGAATTCAAGTACACTTTTGTGAATATAAATACACTGGCTGGCAAATTAAGTATGCATTCGTCGTAAAATCCCTTAAACGTTTGATGTGTCCCGCATCATGCCTTTCTTATCTCATATAAAACGTGCTTCAAATAAATTGGCCAAAAGTGTACATATACGTACTTATGATCCTTTTACTTTTGTGGTAGGTAAGTATGAAAAATGTAATAATTTGAAAACATGTAAATAGTGACTAGAATTGTTAACCAAGTTCTAAAAATACGGGTCTTTTTTTTTCATTTTCATCTTTAAAGAGATTTTTAGGTTTTTTTTTTTGGTGAGTGGGAAATCATCAAATGACTACTCCCGTCCTGGGTGCGGCGGGAGGGCGTGTCAGACTTTCTGACTAAGACCCACTCATGTTCCTTCGATTGCCCTTTATGTTCCAGGGTCACGGTAGGTAACCATTATAAACATTCCGCAACCCCGAGATATATCCGTCGGTTCATGAAAATTTGGGCTATACACCAACTGAACACCTGAGACTGAAATCACGTATTCTATTGGTGAAACTCAAAATTTTTATCACTTATTATTTCGTTATCTCGACACACCAAGATTTTTTCGTGTGTCCACTTAGTAAAACTGAAATAAAATCACTTTTATGTAACCTTAACCACTGCGAAAAATAAGTTTGTTATGTTCACACCATTGTTACTATAACAAGAAATTGCATATATTGTGTTCAATTTAAAAACAATATAAACTAATAATTCTAGGCTATTGTGCGTCTATTTAAATCAAATTTCAAAATAACCAATACAATAAATTCCTTGGAAGTTGGTATATTGTTGAGTAAACCTCGATAAAACGTGAAACGCTTCACACGCTCACCGTTTTTAAGTGAGGCATGTTTGGGTAAGGGTGACCTCACACACACCACACTGACTTGCTAAAAAAGCGCGACCAAAAAATTGCGACCAGACTAGAGCTGGAGTAGGCTAGAGAGCAAATAAAATATTATTGAAAATTGTAAATAATATCAAATACAATATATTAAATGATTATTAGGGTCTTATTTAATTACTAGCGTAAAACTTCATTAAAGTAAAATGCTATATCAAAAAATAGCTTTTATAAGTCCGAAATAGTCATAGTAATCTAATTTTGATGAAGTTAAGTGCGAATGCTTAGCATAAAGTAAAATGATCTTACCCTTTACAATTTACAGTAGTATGTACTAATTATAGGTATAAACAGAGTGTGAATAAGAGCCTTAAATATTTGCAAACTTTGGTAAAAAAACTTTAGCAGAATATTTAGTTAAACTTCTTTAAAAATGAGTTTAAGCCAGACAAAAACTCAAAGAAAATATTTTCTATAATTTCTACACTTCGAAGAAGAAAATTAATTGAAATGGTCGTGGAAGTATTAGATTAGACCATTTCTGTCGAAGATTTTTTTCTTAAAAACTTTTGCGACCAAAACGACATCACCACTCAGTGTGCGCACAGCCGTATTAGAAGTCAAGACCTCCAATGAGCAGGCAGATTTCACGCCAATAAGCCAACGGGGTAAACAATAACGATTTATAACTTCAACAAACAAACCGACGCTTTCAATATCCATTTCTATTACAATTTTAACTTACCTAGGTACTCTAATATACTCACATTTTGTGTTGAAAACAATAGCAAGTTATATTCTTTGGTTATTTACTTTTATTACTCTAAATATAAATATTACGTGCTCCTGATGCTTATTAGGAATGAAAATAGATTGGTGCTTTCAAAATTGAGCTTTTGATAAATGCATGCGAAATTGTAACGTATGTTTGTTGGTTTAAGGTTCTTTTGAGGATTAGTTTGATTATTTTCATGAGAGTTGATGTGTGTATAGCTATAATTCATAGGAACTTTATTATGGATGGAAAATTAAAATATATTATATGGTTATTGTAGGTTCGAATCCAGGCAAGTACCAATGCGACTTTTTGAATTCATCCATACGAGTACTTTCTTAAGTTTATCTTGGGCATCACAGCCATCGGTGAAAGAAAACATCGTAAGGAAACCTGGACTTACTTTGAATATAGGTCTGAAATCGCCAATCCGCCTTGAGCTAGCGTGGTGATCAGTGCTCGCGCCTTCTCTGTATAAGAAGAGGCTTTTGCCCTGCAGTGCGATAGTAAGCTGGTATTACCCCTAGGGTTGTAATGTCCAAAAATCCCTTCTTAGTGGATTCCTTTTCTTCACAAAGAACATAACCTTCAGGTTCTATGTATTTAGGACCAGTAATAAATAATAAATGTCCTCGGACAACTCACACACGATCATCTGATCCCAAACTAAGCAGAGCTTGTACTATGGTAACCAGACAACTGATAAACATACTTATATATTTTTAAATACATACATAATATAGATAAATCACACCCAGACACAGAACAAACATTCGTGCTCATCACACAAAGTTTGTCCTGGGTGGGAATCGAACCCACGACCTGCGGCTTAGCAGTCAGGGTCACTAACCACTAGACCAACAAGCCCGTCGAACCAGTGATTTGCGTTAGTATGACATCAGTTACTTAACAATTTTATAATAATATACATAGATAATATAGTATGAACAAATCTGAAACTTTTACTGAACCATTATGGCATAGTGCAAAAATTTATTTCTAGTCCATAAACCAACCTTCTTTATTTTATTCTAGATTCATTGAATGTCTAACTTGAGAGGAATGACATTTTAAACATAACTATATCTTGTATTTCCATTCAAACACACCATTTCTTCAGGTCTAAGATCCCAGGGAGGCTAGACCTACGTTGATGAAAAAGCTCAAAAAATATTCTATAGTTGAAATCTGGCCAAATGTGAGTAGAAGTTGGTAAAGAAAGGTCCCGCACTACGATAACTGATTATTGTTATTTATTGTTACAGCATCAACCGAAATACACTCAGAAAATTTCAATCAACCAATTGCGGTTTTTAAGACAGACAGGAGGACAATGGAGGCTTAGTAATAGAATTTAGTTGGCATCCTACAGGTTCGTAAGCCTAAGTGTCAACTCACACCGAAAGAGCGGCGAAGGGCAGCGAAGCGCGGAGTCCCGCGCTCCGTTTATGAAATTCGCCGGAATTCCCGCGGCGTCGCGGGCATCGTTCGAGTTTCTCATGCGATAATAAGTATTATAGTTATGAAAATAAAGTTAAAACTCATATGACACTGAAACTGCGTTCCGTTTCGCTACCGTTCGCCGCTCTTTCGGTGTGAGTTGACCCTAAGACACAACTCATCACTTCTAAACTAAACTACACGACTAAATGAAGTACCTTTTGTACCGGAGAAGTATTATAACTATCTGAATCTATGTTGTTCTCAATCACTCAAACATATCTCTTTAGAGTCGAACATATTCTTAGTTAATATACTAATAAATAAAATAAATAAATATACTGGGTCAACTCACACACGGTCATCTGATCCCAAGCTAAGCTCTGCTTAGAGCTTGTGTTATGGTAACCAGACAACTGTTATATAAACTTAAAAATACATACATATTATAGATAAATTACACCCAGACACAGAACAATCAATCATGCTCATCACACAAAGTTTATTCTGGGTGGGAATCGAACCCACTTAGCAGTCAGGGCTACTAACCAATACACCACAGGCCCGTCAAGTAAAATAAAAATGATGACTTTTGTTTGGAAAGTAATAATAGTTACAGTTGCCTCACATAACACTGTTTTGATATGCGCTGTAGATACCTAAACAAAGAGTGTTTAATCGAGCAAAAACGGCATTCGTTCTTAGATATAATCCGCAATCTACTAGGTGTATTTTTGGTCCTGCACAACACGCTGGGAGATGATTCTACCCATGAAAACAAACTACTTTTATTATGGAACCTACTCTGAAATCGCGATAAAAATATCAGCTGTTCCTAACAAAAGTCCAATGCCGTCCAACCGTAATGTATGAAACAGCTGATATTTTTTTAGGTTGTGCAAGACCAAAAATACACCTTGTATATTAATATTCTCAAAATTCTAGCCATGTTGACATGACGTAAACCTAACGACTCAGGATCTAAGTCCATTAAACAGTTGTTAAAGTGAATGCTTTTTAATATTTATGACTCCGAGTCGATTACATTATTTCCTGAGACCTGTTAGTGCTGACGTTTAGATAACTGTTTTAAAACAAAATTAGACGTGCTAGGAAATAAATTGGAGTCGGTTACATTTAAGCGATTATGTTCGATCGAAATACTTGGTTGTTTTAACCGCGTAAGTGATTTTGTTAGGTTTTCATTGGAATTTTAAATGTGTCATTTTGTTTATTCTGGTCAGCATGTCTAGACAAGTGGAATTGTAGATAGGTTGTAGATATATAGATAGATCGAATTATTCAATTTTACTATCGATATATTTTTACGTGTGTTAGTAAAATTACGGATATCTGTGAGTTTTAAATTGATCTTATATGTATGTATTAATAACAATAGATATAATATTAAAATGTGTCCATTCTATTAATGATAACTAGTGACTGTTACATATGCACAAGTTTCTACTCGTTATAATAAAAACTTTTCTAAAAATCCTTTTTTTAGTTAATAAAATAAATTAGTAAGTAATATCTTTATTTATAAGCAACCACGCCTATACATCTATATTGCATAATTTACTCCTTACAATAAATACATGCGCAATTATGTACTACGTAAATGAATACAAAATAACTATTCCCTCCCACAATACCCTATTCAAAATTCAGACGCCATATTGTAAAATGTTTATCGTATGGTTTACAAGCGACAATATATTACAAAATTGTTATTTTAGCTCATATTTGCCCTATGTATGAACGAGCGAAAGGGCAGCCCCCTTTCGTCTGTAATCAAAGGAAAACAACATCGAGTACTTTATAGGGTCTTAGTAACAGCGTTTTATTGGAAATAAATTGTTTAATAGACTTTTAAGAGTATAGAATAGAGTAAAAAACAAGAGACACACACAAATTAGATGTCGGTGTTATAAAAAGTAAATTGCTTGCTGGAAAAATCTATACTAATATTTTACTTTAAAAATAAGTTTATTTTTCAGACTGAAATATTGTAAAGATGAACAAGATTACATGGACTAGATTAGGCTAAAAACTGAAAAGATTAAAGAAGATTTAACCACTTATATTTTTTAGAAAGCACTTTCATGTTTCAGCAGCCCAAAGACATATTTATTTATTTATTTATTAATACTTCATGCACATAAAAAATGTACAATGGCGGACTTAATGCCTTAGGCGTTCTCTACCAGTCTACTCAGGGCGGTGCAGAGATAACATGGCAGGTGCAATATAAAAAACGGGAAAAAAAAGAAATAGGTCGGAAGAATACAACTTAAATTACACAATCAAACAAACATCAGACATTAATTCAAATATTAAAAAAACTAGCTTTTGCCCGCGGCTTCGCTCGCGTTAGAAAGAGACAAAAAGTAGCCTATGTTACTCTCCATCCCTTCAACTATCTCCACTTAAAAAATCACGTCAATCCGTTGCTACGTTTTGCCGTGAAAGAAAGACAAACAGACAGACAGACAGACAGACAGACACACTTTCCCATTTATAATATTAGTATAGATAACATTTTTCTAACAATTACAAATTCCATCATTGGCTCTAGAAGACAGAATTTGAAAAAAGAATTTTGGAACACAATTTCAAACCAACGAAATTAACCGGCAACACAGTGATTGGCGCTAGAACATAGAATTTGAATATCGAATTATAGAATACCATTTCAAAATCAACCGCCAACACTACAACCACAGCCCTAGATACCGAAATACCGTCATCGTGCTTTCTGCAAATGCCGACAAGCACGGCCCAACGATGTGTTAATATTATTTACAACGGAGCGCTTGCATCATTGGGAAATGTACTAACAGCATTGTTAGCTTGTCCGCAGTGACTGTTGACTTAGGCTCTGGGCACACCGAAAGAGCAGCAACGGGGCAGCGGCAGTTTCACATTTAGAGAATTTTGAACTTTGTCTCCATTTAAATAAGATATAGAATTGCTAATTATTGTTGACCATTGTGTTAGACTGGAGAACGGAAATTGGCAAACGTAAGGTAAGATGCACATAGGTTAGGTAAGTGTATGTCGCAGAATGGCTGGTAGCACGAAATACTGTGCCGGGATTGTCCCAAAAAAGTATCACGGTTCTTTAAAGCCTAAAAGTTGATTCTGCGAAGTGTTTATTGATTTTCATCTTCATTGAAATGAAATACTTTTTTGAAACCTAACTTCTTTGAAAATTTTCATCCAAAAAATCCTAAAACAAACTGTAAAGGACGCAAACTATTATTGGTTAAGTAATAACAGCTTAAAGTTTTAGATAACATTATACGCAATATGTTGATGCAGTTATTAACGGTCTTATCGTTTCTTAAAGAACAAGCAAAAGACTTATAAGCAATCATCATTTTGTTAGCAACAACAGACGATGCTAGAAATTGCCAATAGCCTCAAAGATCAAAACTGTTATACTACTCAAAATACTTATAAACGGTGCTCGTACGCGCTATTGTTCTCCAGAATACACATAAACCGCACTTACGGCTTAATAATACTATACGTATTTGCCAATAGAAATAACAGTATTTTCAAATTGTATAACTTGATGGAAAATATTGTTGAACAAAGAATAGATAGATTAATAAATATCATAAAGTTATGTTGAAGGTTTATTGCTGGACGCAAAGTATCAAGAAAGTTCGTTGACGTCTTTACCGTTATGGTGGACAAGACTTAAACACGCAGGGTTGGTCCACTCTAACCCAGGATAGATAAGGTTGGAAAAAAGACAGGAAGATTTTCCTGACAATGGAGGACAGACTATTAATAATAATCTCTGCACTGCAGGCTGCTCTGGTAATTGACTTCAGCCTGTAGCTTTAGCATCTCGAATAGTTTCCGAAGGTCGAGAAAAGACTCAAGTTATAAATAAGCAAGAAAAGTCAAGATAGGCTAAGAAAATACACATACAAGTTCATTCCGCGAAAAAATAGACGGGCTGAAGCTAAAAAGGAAATAGTAGAACGAAAAACTGACACGACGGCCATCTTAGATAATGAACCGGGTACCACCATTACCGAGTACGGTTTAAACCTGACACTTATAATTACTGCCATCTCTAAGCACTTAGAACGACAAAAACATTTAATAGTCATAGTAACACTAAAAGGAAATATTGACACACCGTAACCGTAAGTCTGGCAACACTCCATAAATCCCTACACAAACTATCCGTTTACACAGTGTTGCCAATTAAAATCAGCAATAAATTCTGCGGCCCGCTATGTCCGGAGATCAAACAAGGAAAGGGCTGCACCATTCGATACATCGATAATTATCTAGTATCGATTCGCAGGTGCATCACTAGCGCGTAAATTTTACGGTATACTACGTTCCGCCCATCACCTGGGTGGTATTCCTTCCTGTAATAATAAATTGTTTGGCAGGAGTTGACAAAATTGCCTTGTTGAAATGTCTAAATGGATTGCTTGGAGAATTGACCGCAGTTAAAGACGTCAAATGAAAGAGCTTCTAAACTTTATCATCGTTATCATCTGATAATCAGAAGAATAGGCTTATTCACAGTGCTCTAACCATCATCTTAAACCTATTCTGGGTAATCTGCCTGGGAAATGAAATATTATTTAAGACCCCACCCATGCCAGAATAACAGTTAGATAGAATCATCACCAAGCAACGACACAGGCATATGGGGCATAATATCTTTAACTTTAACACCATTGACCTTGGAGCCTCTCAGATGAAATGATGCCTCACAGATTCCACACACAGGCCACCTAGACATCTATAATGGTGCCGATTCTCTTGTGCACAAACTATCGTAAATTTAAGTTAAATGCATCTTTCTCTTTCCGTTTAATTAAGAAAAGGACAGAAGATCAATAATATTAGTTAAGTCCTGTCAAATTTAGACACTCCATAGATAATTTAGAAGCAATTTAAAAACATGGCGTCTAAATATACGTCAATTGTCATCAGGCACTGTCTAATTTGACAGGATTAAACTAAAATGTATCTTCTGTCCTTTTCTTTAAGAAATGGAAAGAGAAAGATGCACTTAACTTAAATTTACGATAGTTTGTGCACAAGAGAATCGGCACCAATATCAGAATTTTGGTGATATCTAGGCGTGTGACCAATTCACTTCCGTGAGACTTTTAGCTTGTCCATTGTTTATTACAAAAGAGATTTTTATATGAGTATGTCTTTGAGGCGAGCAAAAATTTTATGATCACGGTTAACTTAACAAAACTAAAGCAATGCAACCAGACAGTAACTTACCATGACGCAGTAACTTAGTTTTAATCGTTTTAACCGTTCATAGTCAATAAACTGTTATAGTTATCTTGTTAGGAAGTCCGTTTAAGCTTCGTGCGTTTATAAGTGATTAATAAAATTAACTACGCCGGTTTTCACAAATGAAACTAGTGCGCGTACTTAAATGTAAAGGACGTAGTAAACAGGGTTTTTAATTGCAATTATGAACTGATAATAAGATATCTATTTATCTATTATTATATTAGATGACTATCCCGCGGCTTCGTCTGCGTAAATGTACGGTCAGCAAAAGAGATAATGTTACCAGGGCCATAAGATATAATTAAGGTTTTCTCGAACATCGATTGATGTATCCAAATGAAATTTAAATGGATTGAAGAACAAATTACTTTCTACAACATTTGAAATTTTAATTAAAATATATTCATTATTTAATGAAAAAACTTTAATTGTATCTGACGGCCCTGGTAACATATCTCTTTTGCTGACTGTACATTCCTTCATTCCCTATACCCTTAAACGGTTGGAATTTCCAAAAAAATCCTTTCTTACTGGTTACCTACTCTTCACAAAGAACACACCCTGCAAGTTTCATGTCTCTAGAGTGAGTCGATATGTCAACAGTAAGTCATCATGATTAGTCAGTTAACCATTTTATGACAGACAGACAAAATTGTTGAGCCAGTCTTAACAGGCCACAAAAAATGCGGCAGGCAAATTATTAGACAGTCAGTAAGCGTTAAGAAAAGTTTGAGGAATTTCAACTCTCAATGAAGAATGAAATTTTGTGTGAACAGTCCTTTTACAAATGTGGCCGGAACATATAGTACACAAGATAAATGCAACATTAATTTACAAGATTCTCATAACCTCGTATTTGCTTTAAGCCACGTACTCCAATATTTTCCTCAAGCTCAAAGTTCTAAATATCACGAAATGATATTTCAAAGGTCAATAGTTCAGGACACCTCCGCGTTAAGGTCTTCCTCCACCAGGAGCATTCGCTTGTATTGCAACAAAAAGAAATTAAAACAACATTAAGTGCTTGCCATCGTTTTCAAGGACCCATAGTAGTAGTGCGCATTTAAGTCTTAAAAAAATCCGTCTCTTGATTGCAAGAGACGGATTTTTTTCGAATCCATGGTTGTCTTTGAATGCTCTCGCATAACGCATTTATATAATAATCATCGGTTGGTTGGCTTTTTTCTCATTTTATCAAATGATGTAACTTTACTTGGCGTATTGGCAAATATTTTCGTGTTCGATGCAACGCAATACGTATAGTATAGTAATACAATAGTAATACAATACTTTATTTTGATAAGTCTAGAGTATAGATTGTATTACAAAATTAACCCATATACTTTGACCAGTGAAGTCGTACCATAAAGTCACCTAAACTTCTATAACGCAGCCTAGGTCTCGCATAGGCTTTCCAGGTCCCAGTATCTCGAGAAAAAAAGGCAAAAAATATATTTCAAGATTGAATTTTGACCACTTCGTCACAATGCCGCCTAACCGTCTAACTTTGAGACATACAGGAGAATCTTACTGGTGCAATGCACCTTTATGATTTCAACGCTAGTTATTTTATGAGAAGCTAAAGGCTGAACGTAAAGTCTGAAACTGTACTTGAATAAATACTGGATGTTAAGTATCTACTCAATTAGCGCCAACTCAGTGGTTTGTCAAGACAAGACTGTCATAACAACAGTAAGTATATCCTATGTTCCGTTAGTTGTGTGTTCTTAAGCTTCTTTGGTTTTCAGATTGGGCATGGTGCTTTTTGATCTATTTATTAGGTATCATTACCAAAAAATTGTTAAGTGTCGTGATGGCCCAGTGGATAAGGCGCCCGCCTCTTGTGTAAGAGGTTGTGGGCTCGAATCCGGGCAAGTACCAATGTGACATTTTCAATTCATATGTACTTTTTAAAGTTTATCTTAGACATCACTGACATCCCGTGCCTCGGAAAGCACGTAAAGCCGTTGGTCCCGGTTGTCATTCGTAGAACTTTGACAGTCGTTACTGGTTAGCCAGAAACTATGACCAGTCTAACCAAGAGGTATCGTGTCGCCCAGTTAATGGGTTGTGGAGGCCAGGTAGGCAGTCGCTCCACGTAAAACTCCGGTATCTAGCTGAATCCGGTTAGCCTGGCAGCCGACCCCAACACGATTGGGAAAAGGCTAGGGAGATGATGATAATGAACCAACATGAAGTTTGAAGTTAATGGTGACCTTAGTGTCATGAAAAAGTTTTTTGGAATTCAGGTTTCGAATTTTAGTTTTTTAATATTGCTAACAAACAGACGTTAATAAAAAATTGCATACTAACGCACACACAATATATCAAAATAATTTTATGTCATACTATCTGGAAACCATAGCTCGTGCTTTAGACATAAGAACACCAGATAATAAAACTGGACGCTCTGACGTCTGACTAAATTATTTTACAAAATCTATTTCAATACCACACCTTCCCCTTCACCTTCTAACCAAGCCGTTCCCCAAAGAAACACCAACACACACACACACAAAACCAACTCAACAATTAGACCCTCACACAGACAGAGTCGTAACAAGATGTGACATTAGCAAATACGAGGCACATTACTCATCCGACATTGTTTAAGGCCGGCAACAGTTGTACGATTAAAGATTAAGAGAATATCCTTAACGGTACAGGTCGGCCCACACGGAACGGAACCCGTAGGCCAGGTTCTAAGGCTGGACATACTGGTGCTATTTTAATGCCGGTGTTTTGAATTATGAAGACGGAGATATGAGCTTTTAATGGTTAAAAATTGTAATGTATGTTAACTGTTTTTTTAACAAAATTGATAATAATTTTAGCTGTCACTGTCCAATTGCAGGGCGAAGGCAGCTTCTTATACAGAGAAACCACGAACATTAAACACTATGCTTGCTCAAGGCGGACTGGCGATTTCATATTAATAATACCGAGTACCTACAGGTTTAAAAAATAAACTACTTACTGTATCAGTTTCATGTTTCTAGCTTCCCACTTATATCCACCAAAAAGCAAGCAAAAGCATGTCTTATTATATTATGTACAAGGATTACATATATCTATAGCAACAGTCATTACCTAATTTATTGCACCCAAAAAGACACAATCATAAAGAAAACAAAAAAGAATCACAACATCATCCCAACATAATCGCAAAATCGCACATGTCAACTAATCCTTAGCAAAATGTGCGGGCGACGTGCGACGCTGTCGCCGTCCTGTCGTCTGCAATCGCACGCGTACTCATTTGTGCTTTATTATCAAGTCTTCTGGCTCCCATCTACTTTCCAATTATTATTTGCTGGAAACTATGAAATGGAAGAAAATGACATCTTGATACATTGTTATTATTATAAATGCGAAAGTAACTCTGTTTGTCTGTGTATCTGATCCTTCGTTTGAATACGATAAGTCGGAGATTACTGGATGAATTTTTTATAAGGTTTTCACAAATAGATAGGGTACCTAATTGGTATGTATAATTGATTGCTGTTTTCAAAACAGTTGGAAGAAGAATTAGTAAGAAACTACATCCGATTTATTGCAAAATATTAGTTTAGCCTCCTTCAAGACTCACATGATTACCAGACGATCCTTAACATGTAAAACCAGTTAAAATTTTCATTAAGAAAACTCGATTTTCATTCACCAATCAAAGTCGACCGATTATCGATAATGGTGGTTACGAAGTAAATTACAATATAACCTATCAAACTTTATTAGCGCTTTCAAAGGAAGTTTAAAATTAAAAACCACCGTTTTCAACGAGGCGGTACCACTAAAGCTAATGATATTAACCGTTCTAATATCCTTGTAAGATTTTATTACTAACCCTTAGTTATTTGTGTTGTAAAACGGGCAAGGGTGAGTCGGACTCAAGCACAAAGGGTTCTGTACTAAAAACGACAGAAAAATTACGGATTTTCCTCATTACAGTTGGAACCTCATCTAAATATTGATTTAGTTTCTTATAGCGGTAAAGGTTACACTGTATATGAAAAAAATCTATAGTTTAGGTATCACGGTTTATGATATACAGCCAGGTGACATATAGAGACACAGAGGAGCAGTGGAGTCTTAGTAAAAGATCCCGTTATTAACCTTTGACTACAGAACCCTAAAACCGACACAAATCAAAGTATAGGCACACCCGATACGTCAATCTGACACCTAGAAACTAAGAACCCATCGTACAACACCACAAAAACATAACATTCCTAATTTGAACTTTATGACGTAAGAATTACAGGTTATGTTTTTATAATAGTGATGTGCAGCAGCAGTCATAAAATTGTTGATGTAAGATTGACGGCTGGTACCGTTAGACGATGTCGGGGCACTGCACTGCCGGCCGAAAGCGAGCGTTATCGATAAAGCGCACATCACTAACACGACGTATAAACTAATGGAATGCTGTTTTAAAAGAAAACTCGTTTCGAATGTTTGAAAAAGTAAAATTGATTCCTTTGTTTCCGATGTGAATTGGGATGGTATTTCATATTTAATAATCGCTTCATTGGTTGCCCGAAATGATGATTTGAAACCAGCAGCTGTAGGGAATTTGGTTTCTAAATGAGCAAAACATGAGGTTGGTATTTGATTGACCATGTTGTCGTAATATGAGTTACCACGCTTAATCTTCTTTAAACCTTCGGGTTGGAGTGTACGTAACGGGGCACTGAGGAAAAAACACTTAGAAAAATTTTGATGAAATTTTCAAACTTAATAATACTTTCTTTTTATGGTTTTATCGTATGGGGGACATCAAAAGAAACAACTTTTTCCCGGGATTTTTTTTTGTGAGGTCAATGACCGCTGAGATAGGAGGCAAAATCTAACCCTCATTATTAAGGCGTCTGGGACTTAGAAAAATTTTCTTTTTGACGAAATTTTCAAACTTAATAATACTTTCTTTTTATGGTTTTATCGTATGGGGGACATCAAAAGAGACAACTTTTTCCCGGGATTTTTTTTTGTAAGATCAATGACCGCTGAGGTAGGAGGCAAAATGTAACCCTCATTATTAAGGCGTCTGGGACTTAGAAAAATTTCACCCAAAAACAACGCCTAATCAAGCCTTCGGGATCCGGTGGGATGTGGGAGTACCAGGGTGGGGAAACACCGGGGGGCGACCTAAGGTTAATGACCTTGACCCTAGGGTCAAGGTCAAGGTCAAATTCATGAAAACGCAGGAAAATTACGAGGAACGCTTGAGTCAGTGACCTTGACGCAAGGTTGATGACCTTGAACTCAAGGTCAAGGTCAAAATTCATAAAAACGCAGGAAAATGTGGGGACGCTCCAGTTCAGTGACCTTAACGCCAAGTTCAATGACCTTAAACTCAAGGTCAAGGTCAAAATTCATAAAAAACGCAGGAAAATGCGGGGAATGCTCGAGCTCAGTGACCTTTACGCCAAGTTCAATGACCTTGAACTCAAGGTCAAGGTTAAATTCATAAAAGGCAGGAAAATGACTGGGTTTTTTTTTGTGATGTCAATGACCTCTGAATAGATGCAAAATCCAACCCTCATTATTAAGGCGCCTGGGACTTAGAAAAATTTTCTTGACTGACATGACCGCTCCAGGACCCGATGGGATATGGGAGGGCAAGGGCGGACAAACACTGGGGGACACTCAACATGACCTTTACCTCGAGGTCAATGACCTTAGCATCAGGGTCGATGACCTTGACTTCAAGGTCAAAGAACAAATATGAGAGTAATGCAAAGGACAGCCAAGGTCAAAGTTTAAAAATGAGAGAACACGCGAACACTCAAAGTCAATGGCCTTGACCTCGGGGTCAATGTAACCTTTACTTCGAGGTTAAATGTTTAGAAAGTGAGGTAACGCCAGGGGACACTCAAGGTCAAAGACATTGCGGGCCACTTAGGAAAAAACACTTGGAAAAAATATCCGCTGAGATGGACGGTAAACCATCATTATGAAAGTGTCTGGGACTTAGAAAAAAATTCATGAAATTTTCAAACTTAATAAAAAAAATGGTTTTTGTCGTCTGGGGCACATCACAACGAGCAACTTTTACCCGATTAAATTTTCTGTGAAGTCAATGATCACCGAGTTAGTTAATAAAATAAGAATGCGCAGTGAGGTGAGCAATTGGTTACATTAGCTTAGAACTGTGATCCCTTCGTACTAGCCCAGAAATTGGCGGGCGGCTAACGGCATGACCTGCATCTACAATTAGTCGCTCTGATACCCCGTCTCCCTATTCCCGGGTACAAGCGGCAAATATCTTTTAAAAAACGCCTAAATCGGCGGCCTCTGATGGCAATTCTTTTAAAATATTGTGACGGTACATGTACTCGCCCATGTACCACTTCAATTTGTTCTGGCTCCTGCAGGTGCGGCAATGCCGTTTTAACTCTAGCCATTGCCGTTCTATTGTGTTTGATATGAATTTTTACCCTGACGTTACCTGTTCCATCGGAGACCGGGTACCTAAATTTCTATGCACCGGGATATCGACTGTGCCTGCGACAAAATTTAAACTATGATTCACAGTGTAGTGTCCCCCCCATATTAAGACGTAAATCTACTCCATGATATGCCCGGTGCATATCGGACATAATGTATGACCCTTGTCGTACATTAGCCGCCATTATAGGGTCAAGTGTCTGCCGTGACTTGTTTGGAATTAGTTCGACGACTATTTTTTTTGATAGGCGGCTCATACATCCGAACGACCATGTCTGACGTTGCAGAAGTCGCCCCCTGTGGTATTTATTTGTGTACATGTGAGTTTCATCGACTTCCACAACGTCATCAGGACCCCCTATCATTTGATGGTCATGGGCCTCCGCCACTTCACACACTTCACGCAGGTAGTGGTATATCTGGATTGCCGTTTTCTTTGTTTACTCCCACATCCCTTGCCGCTTGTGTAACCTTATCATTTCTAAAAAAATGATAAAGAAGTCGAAGGGTCGATAAAATTGACACTTTCGATTTTCAAAAAAAGTACCTTTGGTTGACGGTATTATTTCGTTACAGCCACGACGTCGACATCTCCAGCGGAAGCCAAACTTATAATCAGCGCGTTGCTCCGCTGTCATATTCTGCCTACAATTAGGGCAGCGCACCACCCTGCTTGGCATTAAAAGCCAAGCACGAGCAGCTTCTACTGCGTGCTCTTCACTGCTGATGCAAGCAGCGTAATTCCATAAGTTAAAATTACGCGCTAAAATTAAATTAGTGGATTCATTATAACTAGACTACAACTACAACTAGACTACAACTATAAAATAAAATATACTATAAAACAAATTAAAACAAACACTTACGACTAATATACAAAATGAAAAATAAAAAAGTAATAAATTAATAACTAATTAAAAAACTACAAAATAAACAATCTAACTAACTAATAAAAAAACGAATAACAATAATAAGCAGGAAAAAGCAATCTGAAAACCCCAGAATCACGAGAAATATCGAAAATTCGGAAAATTCAAACAAATTTTACCAACGGTATATTGATTCAAACTTTACCGTAACGAGAGCCGGCGCGGCGGTCTCCACCGGCTAAAAGATTCATGTGAATGTTAAGTTTCATAATATTTTAAGCTATTGCATCGCTTCTATCTCGGGACTTGAGCGGGGAGACCGAATTCAGACATTACGTAACGAAAATTTTATTACACACTCACACAGGCACAGCGGTGATCAATATACTTTTAGTTTTGCCATCTATCGATGAATAGCAGAACTTTAATGACTTTTTGAAATATCACGCTTGTGTGTCGTTTTCATAGTTTCTATGGGTGCTAAGGTCAAAAATGAGGTCGATTTGAGAATCCAAGATGGCGGCCGTGACTTTTTCACAACATGCATCATGGGTGTCGTTTTCATGGTTTCTTGGGGTGCTAAGGTCAAAAATGAGGTCAATTTGAGAATCCAAGATGGCGGCCGTGACCTTTCTCACAATATGCATCATGGGTGTCGTTTTCCTGGTTTCTTGGGGTGCTAAGGTCAAAAATGAGGTCGATTTGGAAATCCAAGATGGCGGCCGTGACCTTTCTCACAACATGCATCATGGGTGTCGTTTTCATGGTTTCTTGGGGTTCTAAGTCTAAATTAAGCCCCGCGAAGCTGGGCTCCGACTGCCCTTTAAGCAAACTAGTCCAAGAGCGAGCGAAGCGAGCTCGGGACATGGGGCACCCCGACTCGGACAGGTTAGGTTAGAAGGGGATGGCGGGGTCTAGTGAGCGAGCGAAGCGAGCGAATAGACCCCGCCATCCCATTCGTGGTTATTTTTTTTATGACCATTAAGCCCCGCGAAGCGGGGCTCCGACTGTGCCCTTTAAGCAAACTAGTCCAAGAGCGAGCGAAGCGACCTCGGGACATGGGGCACCCCGACTCGGACAGGTTAGGTTAGAAGGGGATGGCGGGGTCTAGTAAGCGAGCGAAGCGAGCGAATAGACCCCGCCATCCCATTCGTGGTTATTTTTTTTATGACCATTAAGCCCCGCGAAGCGAGGCTCCGACTGTGCCCTTTAAGCAAACTAGTCCAAGAGCGAGCCTTTTAAGCAACTTTTAGTGATCAAGGTTATTCATGACGTCAAGGTCACTGACCCCTAACGTTCCCCGTCATATCCCTGCGTTTTTAGTATTTGACCTTGAGCTCAAGGTCATTGATCTTGGCGTCAATATCATTGACCTCGAGCGATTCCCATCATTTTCCTGCGTCTTTATAAATTTGACCTTGACCTTGAGTTTAAGGTCATTGACCTTGGCGTTAAGGTCACTGACCCCTAACGCTCCCCGTCATTTTCCTGCGTTTTTAAGTACTTGACCTTGACCTTGTGTTCAAGGTCATTGACCTTGGCGTTAAGGTCACTGACTTCGGGCGTTCCCCGTCATTTTCTTGCGTTTTTATGAAACCTTGACCTTGAGTTCGATTTCATTGACCTTGGCTTCAAGGTCACTGACTTCAGGTGTTTTCTATCATTTTCCTGCATTTTATGAATTTTGACCTTGACCTTGAGTTCAATGTCATTGACCTTGGCGTTAAGGTCACTGGCTTCAGGTGTTTCCCATTATTTTCCTGCGTTTTTATAAATTTTGACCTTGACCTTGAGTTCAAGGTCATTGACCTTGGCGTCAAGGTCAGTTACTTCGAGCGTTCCCCGTCATTTTCCTGCGTTTTCATAAATTTGACCTTGACCTTAGGGTCAAGGTCATTGACCTTAAGGTCGTCCCCCGGTGTTTCCCCACCCTAGTACTCCCACATCCCACCAGATCCCGAAGGCTTGATTAGGCGTTGTTTTTGGGTGAAATTTTTCTAAGTCTTTTTTTCATAGTGCCCCGTTTCGTATACCATGACCCCAACGCCTGCCGGGGTTGCGGAATGTGTATAATAGTTACCGTGACCCTGGAACATAAAGGGCAATCGAAGGAACATGAGTGGGTTTTAGTCAGTAAGAGTCTGACACGCCCTCCCGCCGCACCCAGGACGGGAGCAGTCATTGGATGATTTCCCACTCAACAAAAAAAAATACTTGCTGGGATTCGAACCCACAACTCTTACATGAGAAGGCACCCATCCACTGGCACATCACGACATTTTCGTAGCAATAAGAAGCGATTGTTGAAAATAGTTGAAACTACGCTGTTAAAACCGCGGGGGAAAGTTAGTTTTATGCACACTACTAGCTTTTGCCCGCGGCTTCGCTCGCGTTAGAAAGAGACAAAAAGTAGCCTATGTTACTCTCCATCCCTTCAACTATCTCTACTTAAAAAATCACGTCAATTCGTCGCTCCGTTTTGCCGTGAAAGAAAGACAAACATACAGACAGACAGACAGACACACTTTTCCATTTATAATATTATATACTAGCTTTTGCCTGCGGCTACGCTCGCGTTAGAAAGAAACAAAAAGTAGCCTATGTTACTCTCCATACCTTCAACTATCTCCACTTAAAAAATCACGTCAATTCGTCGCTCCGTTTTGCCGTGAAAGAAAGACAAACATACAGACAGACAGACAGACAGACAGAAACACTTTCCCATTTATAATATTAGTATGGATAGTATGGATTTTACTACCGAATATTATTAAATCTTCGAACACCCGTGATTCGAGACACAATAGGAAAACAATAGAATCGGAACAGCCGGATGTCGCTTGGTCGTTGAAAGGTTAAGTAGAACAAATACAGGCAATTAAAAATTTTCTAACATAAACCTACAATGACACTCCTCTCAACTGCGAGACAGTTAGAACTTTACAAATGGCGACCAGACCAATATGGCGGTAATAGGTGTTTTGACAATTGTTTTTGTTTTTATATTGTTTTTACCGTAACTTAGCGGTGGTTATCAGATTGGAAGTGAAGGGTTATGACCAGTGTGGGTGGTGAATTACTTGTTGCAAGATTTTTTGTACATGTACAAATATGACGAAAAGCTGTCGTAAGCTTGTAAGTGAAAAGGAGGCAAAAAAAAATAGTTTTATAGATTGTGGGTATGAAATGCTGCCTCATATTATTTTTCTTGTATTGTAAGTGTTTTTATAAGCATATAAACTGGCATAAAAAACAGACACGGAAAAACAACCTGCAGACCATGTAAATATTTGTTACGAGTAAGAATCGAACTAGCGATACTCAACGCTATAGTCATTCACTCAGGCACTACACCAATATTACCTTCAATTTCTAACAATTTACCAGTCATGCGGTCATTATTCCTCTTCACACGATATAAAAGATTCAAAGAATTACAAAAATAGTAATATATAATACGAATTTCAATTCAATGGCTAGAGGCGTTCCATTTCTATCAAAACACTGACGGTCTAAACAGATACCGATACCAGTCCGCCAAAACTCGAATTGATAAATCGATACCAATTTTTTGTTTCTAAACAGCTTCTTCCAAGTCATTAGGTTTTCTCACCATTTTTTACCTTCACACATAGAGAATTTCACTCCTCATACAAACTATTTCTTTCAACAATTTAGCATTTGCGGTCGAAAACTCTTTGAGTCAATAACAATAAAGTTTTATTTTCTTCGCACTAGTGTTGTGCTTGGCATTTGCCGATACCAATCGCTGGTGAGCGAGAAGGTTATTCAATAGCCGTGAGTTGTAGCCGACTCATACACAATTGGCTGGCTTATATTGACACGGCGGGGTGGCTCAGTGATGTGAAATATCGATAAATGTCGACAGGATAGTCCGGGATTGTTTTGTTGTAATATACCTGTAAGCGATGTTACTTATGTGCAATTTTCGAGGACTGCTTGTTAGATTTTATTGTGAATATGTAGGCTGTCTTGTAACATTTTTCTGCGCTGTAAGTACAGGATATATGTCTGTCGTAAAGTTCCTGTTTATGATTAAGATAGCATGCGTCGGTTTCATAAAATAATGCTTGCTGGTTTAATATTCTAATAATACCTGTAGGGTAAAGGCCTCTTGTCATACTGAGAAGGCAAGAGTATTGATCACCATGCTTGCTCATGGCGGATTGACGAAAGACTTATTCATTATAGGGCCATGTTTGCACCATGTTTTTCAAGGAAGTCTTTAATATTCACGATAAACTGTAGAAGGTACATGTGAATTGAAAAAGCTACATTGGTACTTGGCCCGGATTTTTTTTGCCCTCTTAACTATTCGGTTATCACAACACGGTTTGATATTCTACTTAATTTTATTACAATTTAACAAATTATTTACCGATACCAAATACCAAGACTAAAAAATGTACCCACTTTCTACTCGATTTAGTTCTGATGCCCCATCCCTAGCTCGAATACGATAAGGTACATAATAATGACCTCTATTGCGGCGCCCTCATCATTTCGCTAGTAGATTCGTATCGATATACTAACCTTTACATATCTATTCTATCCTATCGTCTTCCTTGCGTATCTCTGACTGTTTTCTCAAAGGTCATGAGTATAGAAGAACATAACTAGGTTTGGGTTCTTGAAATGCCATTCCTTAAAACATTTCTCCGTCTATGTCTTCGCTGATGTAGAATTTCCCCTATTTTTAGTCTGGTATTACTAAATATCTTAAAAGCCTATGTGTTATTTCTGCATCCCTGTGGAGTGACAAAATATTCTTACTTCATCCTTTTAGAGTGACAAAGACCGCAACAGACTTGAGATCGTCTTAAAGACAAGTGACATTCAGCCATTTTTGCGTGTTAGAGTAACAAAACTTATAACGCTCACCTCTCCCTTAAAGCCTCGTCCCCACTAGGAACATTTGTCGAACGACATGTGTCCCCGGAGACATCGGGCGACGTCGCCCGACATCGCCCGATGTCACCGGGGACACATGTCGCTCGACAAATGTTCCTAGTGGGGACGAGGCTTAATTCTAACAAACTTTTGTGTTAATTAGTTATTTATTTATTTGATATCAGTTATAGTCAAAGATACGCCATAATAAATACTCAATAGACACACTTAAACCACAGTATAGATAGATTTTTAGACTGTGCTTAAACCTAATATATAGATTAATATGCAAATGCATGCATGATGGACTGTTAAAATCTCTCATAGAAGTATTTTTGCATAAATATCAAAGCTGCATGTTCAAGTTATAACTAATTTGCATTTTTTTTTTCGCATTTAGAATCAAGCTCTGATGTCATACATTTTTATCAGTAGTTGGAACATAAGCTGACCATAGTATAAATATTAAATGGTCACTGACGTCTGATGGACTTTTATTACCATAGATATTGTCAATTAACATAGGACTCAGAAAAGTGTTGGCATTTCAGAGACTTACATGCTTATAATAAATTCTTCCCTAAAGAATTTGGTAGTTCTTTACATCAAAATGGTCGGTTGTTGTTTCGGTCGCTGAGTTTTGTCTGCTCTTGATCTTACTAAATTTGCTTAAAAAAACGATTGTCCGAAACATCCCTCAAAAATAATAATAATAATGAAACTCCTGTTTCAACCGGAGCTGGCGAAACGCCTACTAAGCTCAACGATCGAAGGTCAAACATTATAATTTATTTACTTAGTCTAAATAACTAGTTGAAATCCCTTACTTAATTTTATTATGGACATTAAAATTTCACCTCACTTATATTTTCGGCTTGTGCGGGATGGTAAGTACGCACATTTTTGAAGCAGTCAGCATACAAACGACTTTTTGAATGTAGAACATGATAATGTTGAATTTAGAGTAGAACACAATTTGAATATTTAAGAATTTCATACACCATAAAGTTCTTAATATCCCTTGTCTATGGCGTTTAACTATTTTGTTGTTTTATTATTACAAATAAATTGAGATGTTTTACAAGCTTTAAAAATGTGTAATTAATTTGTTAAAAGGAAGTTCTTTTCGTACTAAATTAACCTCGCAAAGCAAGTTAGAAATTGAAAATAACAGTGATAGAATTCACAAAGTTATTGTTGGTACATCTGCAATCTGCTCTTGGACAACACTGGTGACCTTTTCTACGATTCAATGTTTATGAGTTTCGCACCGTGATAACCAGAAACAATCCTGTTATACTGTAATTTACGCTCTATGTCTAGATATACTGGAAAACAATGAAATAACGAGAAATTCTAGTTTCTGTAATGATATTTTAAGTAAGCATTACCAAAAAGTTTATTACTACATAATGATGGATGTTTATTGCCGTAACTGTCACAAATATAAGTAAAAAAAAATGTCTATATTCAAGGGATAAAAAACATCGTCATCGTCATACCTCTGAGCTTTCATTTGCTTTTCTAGGCTCTAAATTAGACATCAATGAAAATAAGGAACTTAACGAAAACCCTTTTTTTTTGGGAGTCAGAAATCATCAAATGTCTTCTCCCGTTCTGGGCGGGGCGGGAGTAGGTTTTAGTCAGACTTTTACTGACTAAAACCCACTAGGTTCCTTCGGTTGCCCTTTATGTTCCGGGGTCACGGTAACTATTATAAACATTCCGCAACCCCGGATACCCATACTTAATGGTCCACGACCTCAACATATCAACTAACAGCAACGCAAGCGTACCAACCTTCCAAAAAAAACCATAGACAATTACGTCACTCGACCACAGATTCCTCAGAAAAAAACAATCATACGCCATAAACACAATAATAGCTACTACGGTCCACTTTAACACAATGAAAGAAGATAATTGAAAAGTTCCCGTCGTTCTTAGATGGAATGTAGCTATTGTTACCGACTTTCACCAAACTTTGAACAATTAAATTCGTCATTATGATTATGTTTTATAAAGGTTCAATAGATTTTTTTTGGAGTACCAGAAGGTATTTGGGTTAGGTGATAAGGGTACTATTTTCATGTTGTGTTGTACAGCGACTGACTTATACAACATGTCCCGGAATAAGCGCACACCACCAGACACGCCCCAATTAGAATATTATGTTATAATCATAATACATACACAGAATTTTTATTATTATGTTTAAAACACTGTTTTTTTTTATAAATTAGTTGTACAGATTGTGGGAGAAAATTATAGTCACATTACAAATCTACGCATGCACACAGTCGCAGTTGCATAAGGGTCTAGCGTAGTAGGTATTTCATTTATTTTAGTTTGTTTTGACTGTACAGTGGAAGTGTGACAGCAGTTTACGTAGTTTTAATTATTTTTGGGATAATATATTACCTATATTAAAAATTACAAAAATAGATTCAGTAAACGATTCTGAACTAACTATTTTCTCAAAGTGCATTATTTCAGTTACACATTGTATATGAAAGGAGACGAATTTTTTTGGAGTTTCTTTCATTCTTCTCCATATTATAAAACAACCGTTTGGAATGGGTGACTAGAATCAACTATACTTCACTGTTATACGGGATTTAACGCGCACATTCAACTATTCTTAATTATAATTGACGTTCCAAAATGCTTCTATAAAGACTTTATAAAGAAAATTCATTAAACGACACATTGTCAAATGAAGAAATAATGGGTGTATAATATTTATTTTATAACCTTTAAAATGTTTTACTATATTTTTATTTTATAGTAACTCGGATCATGTGATTTGTAGCTCTAAATATACTACATTTATGACACGCAATTAGGAAACATATTAAATGTTTGTCTTTATAAAATCATTATCCAATTTGAATGAAGTATAAGCAAATATCTGCTTATAATTCCAAGTCCGCTTCATAAACTTAACGATTTATAATCTTTTACACATTTAACTAATTACAATCTTTAATTGGGCAGAAATTTAACTAATTACCATTTTTTCACAGCTTCCAAGAAGCAAAAACTCAATTTGCAAATGTAAATACCCAACGAAAATAAATGTCCAAACATTAATTAAGAAAAAATAACTCAAAACTAATGTCCTACAGCAAAAAACAACACTTATAAAAGGCATATTTCCACATTTCCATCTATTACAATCAAAAGACGCCGCTACATGGTAAATAAGCACTGTATAATTACTGCGAGTCAACGGCTTACTATCATAATGACGTCACACTTCCCACCATTCACATGGCCACTTTATAATAAAGGTGACTGACCGACACCACAACACTAATCAAAGAAACCGAATGTATCAACACTGAGACCAAATTCACATTCGCTATTTTTTGGTCTCATCAACGCTCGACTCCGTAATGCGAAACGCCATCAATTTTTTTCATCATCGACATCATTTTGAAAACAATTTTCTATCCCATATGATTATGGGTCATTTTGTGTAAGTATAAAACTATTATTAATGTATTACAAAGCGTAACCTCGCGGCGTCATTATTTTTGTTAGTTTTTTTTTTACTTTTTAGGGATTTTTCGTGTTTAATGTTTGACGTTGGGCTCGGATTTCGGTTGGTGTGTTATTATTTTGACATTTTCGTTTTTGATTTCGGTTTGGATTGTAAAGTTGGTGCGGATGATTGTTTCATTTATATTCAGAGACATTAAAAAAAAGGTTTTTGTCCTGGGAAACTTCATTGGGATTGAAGTTCAAAATATTAAAAAAAATATGATTTTAAGCAAAGCAAACACCAGCTGTCAACTAACAACTGATTACTAGGAAACTATACACTAGCTACATATATGCCAAACACGTTTTAAAGTAATAAATAAGAGGCAATTATATGTTTAATCTGCTAGTTAGAGATCAACGGAGCGATTACTACAACATTGTAAAGGGAAATATTAAAAACTAGCTGTCCCCTGCGGTTTCACCCGCATTTTTTGTTACTGTTCCGCTCCCGTGGTTCGTAGCGTGATGGTATATAGCCTATAGCATTCCTCGATAATGGGGCTATCTAACACTGAAAGAATTTTTCAAATCGGACCAGTAGTTCTAGAGATTACCCCCTACATACAAACTTACAAACCTACAAACTTACAAACTTACAAATTTTACCTCTTTATAATATTAGTATAGAAGTATAGATAACATGTATTTAACCATATGGTAGCATCTGCCAATTTGACATTGCATTAAAATTGAATGCACACAAAAAATATTATCATGACAATGGACAAGACAAATTGGAATTTCGAGAACAATACATAACCCAAACTTATTTTTATGGAGAACCGGTATCGTTCGCAAATTAATTAAATTAGCTGCCTCAAAAAAGGTCGGGTTCAAATCTGGTAACACAAAGATAATTGTTTTGATCTCACCTCAGATTGGAACAAGGTTGGTATCGATACCACTTTTTGTTTATCGATACCGGATAAAAAACGCGGTGTTTTCCCAACACTATTTTTGTCACTAAATTAAGCATTCGCGCATTTTATGATTAACGTTTTATGTGAGTATCAATATCGTTAAAATATATTAACTCGTAAAATATTATGAAGCAATAGCGAATCTAATTTTTTTGGACCCGCAAAGAATTTTTGCACGATTTATCATTCGCACAGAACAGTTTTAAATACACGTTGAGTTATTTAAATGATTCTTTTAATTGAAACTGAGACTGCCGAGCAAAATAAAATCAATATGTAACGGGATTTCGAAACTATCGATAAAAAATTATCGATATATTAGTGTTGGGCTGAGTTACTTGATAAATGGATATCCGAAAATTGCATGTCAAGAGGTAACCGGGCTGTCTTGTTGGCTTTTACGTTTTAATACGTTCCGTCAAGTCCCGAAAGGGAAGGATGCCTGTTAGCCCATCACCTTGAGGCATTTTTAAAAAGAAAAAAAAAGTTTTCGGTATTCAATTATTTTTTTAAATAGACTTTGACGGCAGGTGACAATTCGCTTGTTTAAAACCATCGTCCTTTTACATCAACAGTAGAGTAATAAAATGTTTTATTGAAATTAATAACTTTAAATGGCACGTCTTTACCGAGAAAATGATATTAAAATAATAATTGTTACAAGCTCACAATAAAAGCGACAGAAACGCAAACATAGGCAAGTATAATTAAAATAATTTTAGACAACGACCTGGTTGCAGTTACAAACAAAAAAAAACCGCCACAGTTGTATAAAATTAACTTTTACAAATAAAGCTTGCATCTTTTTGAATCCCGTTTTTAATTAAACATCAGCGGTTGAATGCTCTTGCGCAGTCATAAAGTATTAACTTCTAGAGGAGGGGTGAGGAGGGGCAGTTTGAGGGGAAGGGGAGAGGTAAATTGCGGTTCCCCTTTCCAACGTGATCTTTCTTGGAATTTCAACTAAAGTAATACCTATGTTGTATTTTTTATATTAAGTTTAGATTGGGATCGTGGTTGAGTACGAGAATTGCGTAATAGTTTTTTGAGGTTAGGTTTAGAAAGATTGTTTTGGTCGTAAAAATGTTGTGGCGACCTTTCAACTGGATTGGAGTCAGGGGTAATGTAGGAACCCCGTTGGTGGTCTTGTGGTAGCGTCGTATATACAATTTCTGTGTCAAGCAAATTAAAACTGTATTTTTCCGTTTGGAGTTTATCTTAAGAAATAAGTGGTGTGACATTTCGTGTGTCACTTTTTAGAGCACTTATAACTGCTGGTTCTACGCTTGATCTGACTGCCATGTTAAAATATCTTTAAGTCAGACTATGAGGGAAAGAAAACGAGGTTACATCTGCAATAGAAATATGTACAGCTGACAGAAATGTTCATAATATTTCCTGCATTCTCAGCTAATCTTCATTGCAATTGCAAGCTGTCACCGTAATTTGGTCTTTGTGTTGATAACGGTCAAACGGAGTCTATAGAAATACAGGTTTTGCCCCTGTATTTCTTCCTTAAAATTGGGAGTACACTTTAAAATAGATTTTATTGTTGAATTAATATCGTTTTTTAAATTCATATTTACTTTTTAAGGTTTATCTTGTAAATTACAAACATTGGTTAAGGATTTTTTTTTTGGTGAGTGGGAAATCGTCCAATGACTGCTCCCGTCCTGGGTGCGGCGGGAGGGCGTGTCAGACTCTTACTGACTAAAACCCACTCATGTTCCTTCGATTGCCCTTTATGTTCCAGGGTCACGGTAACTATTATAAACATTCCGCAACCCCGGCAGGCGTTGGCCCTGTTGGGCCCCTTCCTAACATTGGTTAAGGATAACACCGTGCGGATATCTGGGCTTGAAATATAAGTCCAAAATTGCAAATCTGCCTTTAGCAAGCGTGGTGATCAATGCTCGTGCCTTCTCTGTGTGAGAAGAGGCGCTTACCCTACAGTGGGACAGTTATAGGCCAGTATTATTAATATGGTCTGTTATTAAGCTTTAATCGAGGAAAGGTATTAAGTCATTTTTGGTTAAACAATCGTATCTTTATTTTTAATGTCACTAAGTCTGACACAAGTTCATCGACCTCCACAAAAATTTCACCATACAAGTCCTATTAACACAATAATGTGCAAAATTCACAATCACGACTTTTAAAATTCCCATTTTCTACCTAAGGAGATATAATCTTGCATACATTTGACAGAATCTTAGTTCTTGTCTTTTTTGCACTCCTGCGCACGTTTGTATCTGACGTCACGACTGGTGACTTTGTATGGTAATAGTTTTGATAAAGTCTGCATAACTGTTACTTGCGGGTTTGCTTGTGTGAAAGTTTGACTTAGATGAGTGTATGTAGGTAAAAGTAGGTTGTATACACTTGCGAATCATACCTACATTTTTATTGTTGCATTTGTTTTTTTTAAACAACAATATTATAATACGATATTTTTGTAGTAATACTTTTACTGCTTAATTGGCTACAGTACTGCGTGATACGAGATGAAAATTACCTAAAGATATTTGGTTCGGAAACAACCAGACATATATGTTTGTAAACGCATCGACGCGACGATACATGTTTGTAAACGCATCGACGATAAAGGATAAATTCTTATTCATACTAATATTATAAATGGGAAAGTGTGTCTGTCTGTCTGTCTGACTGTTTGTCTTTCTTTCACGGCAAAACGGAGCGATGAATTGACGTGATTTTTTGAGTGGAGATAGTTGAAGGGATGGAGAGTAACATAGGCTACTTTTTGACTCTTTCTAACGCGAGCGAAGCCACGGGCAAAAGCTAGTAGCGAGATAAACAGACGTTACTAAGCAATGACTTAGGCTTAGCACTATACCTGTCACTGTTACACAACTGTCAAACGTCAAGTGCACGATAGAGACGGGAACATGGCTAAGCCAAAGTCAGTGCTTAGTAACGTCTATTTATCTCGCCATTAGTGTATTTAACTAAACTAGGATTTTTTGTCGGTTTAACCTTTTGACGACCAACCGACAACCGGCTGTCGGGCGGATATTGTCTTTCTATTGCGTCTCAAACCACGTTTGTTCGAAGGATTAATCTGTGACAGATTTTGTAATTAAGTATGTGAATATTTTAAGCGAATAGAATTAAGCGCATAAAATACAAAAATTAAACTAGTAACTAGTATGGTTAAAATTCCTCAATGTATTCGATTCCTTGCACCATCGAATGAAATCCATTCCTGTCCTTTTATTTTTAACCAATCCCAGCTTCACCACTTCCAGCAAACATTATCAGTTTCTTATTACACCTATCTAAGTAAATACCTGAATCCGATTCAGTCTAATGTTCCGTAATCTCGAACATGGCTAATAAAACCCGAATCGGAGTCTATCGATACCGATACATCAATTACTCGATAAATCGTTATCGACACATGCACAACACCTGCCCGTACTTTATTGAGCCACTGAGCTTAGTTAGTTTAATTGTGAATAATTTTTTATCATTATTTTTGTGCTTTTTAATTGTTTTATTGTTTGTAATTATTGTGTGTAAAATGGGGTTTTTTTAAATTTGTTTTTGTAGTTTTTAGTTAGATGTTGTAAAATAAAAAAAGAGCAATTTATTTGTTGGTCAAGGTTTTTGATAGTTAATAAAATAGATTTTTAATTATTTACTGTTTATATATCTTTTTTTTTTCACGCATTATTTTAAGTTTTAGGTGAAATATTTCTGCAATGGTATAAACAATCAATAAATTACCTCTACATTTATTATTATGCATATATTTTTTATTCTTCAAAGTTTTATTTTATATTTTATCTGTTATAGTAGTACAAGTCGCATTGAAGTCATACTGAGTAATTTGTAGCTTTATTTAAGTTTATGACGAAATAAAATTATAAAAAATGCATACCAAACTTCGAAAAATAAATGCTTAATCTAGTTACTGATTCGGATCCTGTTAATTCTAAATACCAACTACCAGCCAACATTCTAAAATGCAAAGCAAGTGAGCACAACACGAGTCTAAGAAACCGTCTAAAAATTACAACCCAACCAATTAGTGACAGTTACAAGCCCATTCATTTAACCTAACACTCATTATATTTCAATCATTCGAACCGTTCACTCAATCGTCCTTGAATTCCCTAAACGGCCGATTAATTGCCTACTGCCATATCATTCACTCGGTCTCCAATCTTACTCGTTCTCATACATTCACGAACATAATTTAGATAGGACGCTAAACGGGCGATCTAGTTTCGAGGCTAATAAATTGAATTAACGCTTAAGTTGTTCAATAGTGTGCTAAGACATGCTTTTAAGGCGATTTTGTTTATTTAGTATTGCAGAGACTAGTAGTTAAACCCATAATAATAAGGCTTACAATTCTTTAGACCAAATTTCATTTGCGGTAGTCAGTCTTAATTAAGATTAGATACTGTATAGCCTGTTGGTAGCAGTTTGGCAGTTGGTGGAGGCGATCCCAGTCTCAAAAAGCGTTTAGAGTCATTGCTCTCGGTTGTCATTTGAGGGTCTTTGACAGTCGTTACGGACAGTCAGAAATTCTTTACGATCAATCCTAATTGGGGTGACTCATTATCTTAATTGTAGAGGTCTGATAGACAGTCATTTCATGTAAAACACAGGTATTCAGCTGCATCTGATAAGACTGGAAGTGGACCCTAACGTAGTTAGAAAAAGCTAGCCTTAATGCGTAAATTGAATTTGTTTATTATGCAAGTAGGATAAAAAAACACTTTTACATGTCATATTTATTAAAACAAGATGGAGTCCGCATTTCTTAGCAGACTACCTCTGAGAAAAAATGCCGAAGCAAACTCAGGAATTATCGTCTCTTTAAAAGTTCTGACTAAATCAACATTTTTGTGTAATGAACCATGCAGAATAGATTTCGGGACAAGTAGTCGTAAGTAGCGTGTAAGAGACATACCTAAAGCATATTATAGCAAATACAGTTGCACTAACGCCAAGCAAGTTCTGCTAGGAAAATTCCAAAGTATCAGAAAAAATACTACCATTCAACTGCTGAAGAAATACGTAGACACAAAACTTGTACAAGTCACATATTCCATCCGATTCTATAGATCAATCTCACGAATAAAACGGCGAGAAAATTTGTAGGAGCCTTAATCCCCATACGTATAAGGAAGCTTGATAATGCTAATAGTTTTATGTTAACTTATCTGACTACTAGGCTTTTAAACTAAGTACCAAGAAAATCTATCAATGATAATCAATATTCAAGTATACCGAATAAGGTGTAGGGAAATAAAATCACTCATTCAGAGCGTTTCAATAGAAGTCGTGATAAAATATATAAATATTTATAGGAGTCTATTTCAATTAAAGTATCTATTGGGTAATGTCAACGGATTTATAAATTAAATTGTCTTAAATGTCAGGCTCACCGTTTCGAAATGGTTGGCGTTAAAAATATATTAGTCACGCCATCGTGATTTGTGGGTAGGTGATTATTTAGACTGGTAATGATTAGAGGTGTGAGAAAATGATAAGAGACGAGTAAAAAATGTAAAAAAAATCTTTAAATATTAATTTACAGAGAGGCAAAAAATAGTGTTAACCTTTAAACGACCAAGCGACAGTCGGCTGTCGCCAGCAATTGAGCAGTTTTTCACTTGGCGTTGCTTGTTTAAATATACGTTTTTGTTATATATCCCCTGAAAAACAGTATAATTGTTGAACATTGTATTTTTATTTTGTGCCTATTATACGTAAGCATCTCTAAATAAAAAAAATCAGCAACACAAATATTTTCACCTCAGCAAAACATTTAAATCAGTCTAAAAATCAGGCTAAACGCGGTATTAGAACACATAAAACCAAGCATTTCCCTGCATTGAGCTACTAGTGGAGCGAGCCTAGGCGGCGGCGGGACATAAATCTAAACGGAATGTAGGCCGCGTCAGGTGGCATAGATTGTGAAGCTGTTAGGTAACGTAGGTTTAGACTAGATCTGCGATGAGCTATTTTGTGTACAAAAGGATACTAGTTTTATAGGGATAAGTGTGTAGTATATTATATTGTGTATATGTGTGTGTAACTACACACACATATACACAATATAATTTGAAGACTCTTTTGTCCAGATAGTCAAACGTCATTTAAGTTTGAGACGCTCTCAAATCTGTTGCTGTCTTTGTCACTCTAAAGGGATAGAGTAAGGACAGCAATAGATGTGAGAGCGTCCTAAGACATTGCCATTTGTTAGGATTTTCTTTTTTGATGGGCGTGCGTTTACAACAATAATACTATTATACACAAATAAATGTAACTAACAAACCGTAGATGGTTTTCGTTACATTGCATTTTTTTTTTAAGAAAAAATAGAAATTAATTGTTTTGTAATGAATAGAAATGATAGGTAAAATACGGGAACGGGAACTCCACGCGGGCGAAGTCGCTGGCAAAAGCTAGTAATTAAATAAATCTTACATTACTAGCTTTAATTTATTATTGTAACCAAAGGCGAAGGTCCCTTCTCATATAGAGAAGGAAAACATTACTATATATTTAAAAAAACTATTTGAAATAAGATTTTACGTATTTAAGTAACTCACAAATTCCACTCACTCTATATAATTACTTACCGAATACAAAACTAAAATCGTGCACAAAATTATGTCTAACAGCAGTCGCAACAAACGTTTACCACGTAATAAATTATTACTTCATTAACACGCATTATAATATTAATAAATCATAATAATTATTTCATTCATAAATATCTCAATGATTTATAATTATTAAATAAGTTCATGTTTGACCTAAATTATAAAGGTATGATTACAATACTTAGCCCCGAATACTTAAACATCATCGTCATTTAATTTGGCTGTATTTAAACACCGCCCAAAAAGTACCTAAATGACTAATAATAATAAAATATTAGATAACAATCCAAACCAATAGCGCACATAATCTTGTTGTTATGCTATGCGCTGTTGTTTTGTAATTTATTATGTTTTTCTTTTTTTTAATAAATAGTCTTAATTTTTTTTTTAATACTACAATAAAAATCTAGTCAGTTACCAAAATGGATAAATGGTCACGAAATAACGTTTCTTTAAATATTATGAAATAAATCCCATTTCGGTTTTATAAACTGAAACTTTATATGAATCACTAGTAAATCTTTATTTATTTTTATTTATTTATTTCTTAATTACAGCTATCATTGCAGGTTATTAACCTAATGCAATAGCGTAGCTACCTTAATCTTCTGGGCTTTTTATCTGGTCGTTGTGTGGTCACAGTTCGAACCTAAACTAACCTAGCAAAATTTGCGTCACTTTTCTGACTGACCGACCGACTCTTTGACAATTCATAAGTGCCTATTAATGGTCTAAGTGAAATAAATGCCTTGAATTTTGGTGATCATTAATCCATTTTGGTAGCCAAAAATATTTTTTATTGATCATTTAAATTATATCCATTTAATTTTAAGACGCTCTCAAATCAACAAACAAATTTGAGAGCGACTTAAACTTAAGTGACGTTTGAGTATTTGGCCATCAAATTCTTATTGACCATAAATAATATTATATTATGTTGGTAGTACATTTTTCAGGTCTTAGTAATTTTAGATAATATAAATATAATTGAGAAAATAATTGGATTTTGGTAAAGACTTTTTTGAGATGTTGTAGTAAAGTTAGTCGTTTTTTTATATTATGTATATTGATGCCGATTCTCTTGTGCACAAACTAACGTAAATTTAAGTTAAGTGCATCTTTCTCTTTCCTTTTAATTAAGAAAAGGACATCGAATATTAGTATGAGAATATTAGATTAGATCGAATATTAGTTAAGTCCTGTCAAATTTAGACACTCCATAGATAATTTAGACGCAATTTAAAAACATGGCGTCTAAATACACGTCAAATTTCATCAGGCGCTGTCTAATTTGACAGGATTAAACTAAAATGTATCTTCTGTCCTTTTCTTTAAGAAATGGCAAGAGAAAGATGCACTTAACTTAAATTTACATTAGTTTGTGCACAAGAGAATCGGCACCAATGTCTAATACTCTTACTACCAAATTATCCTAAATGTTTCTTTAATCTAAAAATTGCTCCAAGATAGACGGTGAGATAAACAGTAGTATTATTATTTGAAGGTATTAAAAAAAGGGTTATTAAAAAAAGTTTTCATAACAATGTATTTAATTTATTCAACAAGTTTCACGCTAATATGGGCATATAAAATAGGAAAAGACGTACCCATAAACGGGTAAATTAATCATGTTACTAGTCTTCCTAGAAACCTCATATTTACTAAACAGGTAGATTTACGAGCTTGTTAGTATTAATTACAGTTGCTAGCATGTCATTGGCGGAGGAAGCTGACAGCCGATCATCATCGATATTTTAATCGATGCTCTTCAGATCGAGAATGTATCGATTTATGAGTACAAATTAGATGGAAACTGGGAACTCCCTGATGGTTTCTTTACTGGGGCATGTTTATGAAAGACATAGGTGTAAGATCAGGTAAATAGGTGTAGATTGTAATAATGTAGACAATTAGACATTTTTTTAATAAAGAGAAAAGGTTAAGGAGATGATGTTGATGATTTAACTAATTTTGGAAATAATGGCATATACCTAACTAAAGTTTTATTCTTTCTGTAATTAAATACAATTAAATTGTAATTTGTAACATTAACGGCAGCAGAATAATCACCATCTCTTTAGGCTTTTCCTAACAATTTAAACAGAATCCATCTGAATTCAGAGTTTTACGATTACAGACATCCCCAATCCAGTTACTGGGTGACACGATACCCCTTAGTTAGGCTGATTTTAATAATATCTAAGTACCAGTAACGCCTGCCAAAGATGTACGAATAACAACTAGGAGCCACGGCCTCACGTGCTTTCCAAGACACGGGATGTCAGCGATGTCCTAGATAAACTTAAAAAGATATAAATTGAAAAGTCCGCATCGGCGCTCCGTTTGAAACACACAACCACTTATATGGGCTGTACTGGGCCATCACGGCACGAGGGAGTGATAATCTAAACATGAAATTAAATACGCTGACACACTAACTTACCTTCCGTGCAGTCTAACTAATAGTAGTATACTATACCTATCACATCACGTTGACAGCCAATCATCTGCCGAGTATCAATACACGGACGATTTATAGCATTCCCATTGGTCCACTTCTGTCGCCACAAAAGCGATAATAGGTGCAACGATTTCGCAATTTATCAGAGTCGGCGACTGATTTATTCGAGTTGTGTTGATAAGCAAGTTTAAAAGCGTGTTTGATCTTAAGCTAGGTACAGACTACAGTATTTTTGAGTACTTCCTTGTAACACCAGATAGAACATTCGCTCGAACTCGAACGCCCGAGCCACATTTCGAACAAGACGCTAGATATTTTGTTACTACTTAAATTTACAGGCCAACGAACATTCATATGTAACATTTTATCGGGTAAACGTACGACTTGTGAGTCCAACATTTTCAAAAAAGAGTGTATGCAAGGCAGAAAAAAATATTTAATGTAATATTAGATTTGATAGATTTGATTTGATTGATCTGCGTAGAGAGCTTCAACCATTTGCAAATACGTTACAAACCATGAAAATATTTTAAGAAAACTGAACGTTTGCCTGTATTATGCAGCAAATGTTCTATCAAATGCTCTAGCAAATACTCCAGCAAATGCCCTAGCAAAAGCTCTAGTCTATACCGACCTTTAAGCTAATAGCAAAGCAAGCGCCGAAATTGATCAGTTTGTCACTTTGCATCGATTTAGTCAGCTTGATAAGTTAATACTGTCTTATTTGTAATTAGGACACATGAATTTGAGTGAGAATGGGGTTAGAACTAGTCGCGCCTTTAAATTAACTAATGTATGTAGTTGTTAGTTATTTGGACACTGACTTCGATCAACAAGGAAAAAGATATATTTATAAAATGGTAAACTGACTAACAGATTGACTGATTATTGATATATCATCAGACAGGCCAAATCCAGGGATTTTGGCTGTCCGTTAAAATATTAATACTGGATCTTAAAGGGAATTCAAGATTTCCCTTGTAAAGAGTACGAGTAAGTGTCCACTAAGATAGGATTTACGGAAATTCGACCCTTAAAAAAAGTAAAATAGGTTAAAATATGGGGTGGTAGTTCGACATCCACGCGTGCGTAATCTAGTAATGTTATAAAGCTTAGGCTTAGGGCAAAAGAATTAGGATTCTAGCTTAATAATTTACATGACATTGAGTTAGGTCCGGAGGCATAAGAAAGTAGTCAACTTCTACACGATTTATGGTTAAAAGATAATAATTAGTCGTTAGTAGAACTGGCTAAGTGGTGTTGATTGAAAAGCTTGCGTTGAAAGTGTTCATCAAGTAATAGATATTCTAATTGGAGTGTCGAGTGACGGTCGACTGAGATATTGCCATGTTAGTGATCTAGTTCTTGTAACTGCGTGGGGCCTTAACACTAAGCTAGTAGGTTGAGTGATGAGGTTAAGAATTGATTGAGAAAATTCTCCGTGTATGCTAATATCAAGTTGTGTGCTTACAGCTTAAACCATAAGACAGCCTACCAAGGAAGGAAGGAAGAAGGAAGGAATATTCTTATTAACATTCTCAGAACCTTTATCAAGCTTCAGTTTCTGAAGTAATGATTTCACACCCTTACAATTCTCCATATTGAATTGCTTCAAAATTTCATTTAAGTATGTAAGTTCGTCGCATGTTGCGCTTGCCAATGTGGGGCCGCCATTCAAGAACCTTATTCCCCCATCGGCCATCGATTCTTAAGCTATGAGCCCAGCCCACTGCAACTTCAGACTCTATGTGGCTATGTCGGTGACTTTAGAGTTTCTTACGGATCTCTTCGTTTCTGATTTCATCACGTAGGGAAACTTTCAGCATAGCCTAGTTTGCGCAGATTCAGGTAATCGTAACTACGATTGGTTGCCATAACCGGAATTTATTTAAAAAATATTATTACTTAGAGATCTTTTGATAGTTCAAGAGATCATAATCTGTTTCATTCAGTAATAAGCTAAAGCCAAATAAGGTAACTATTTATATGGTCATAATTATCACACGGCGTCATAGTTAAAATACCTAGCAAATATGACTTCGTTAAAATACAATTTATTGTCAATTACCACTTCCATACAGGTTTTTTTTAGAACCAAGTTATATTTTAATTAACAAATAGCCAATGTTGGAACAAATATTAGTTTGTTATGTTTATTGATAGTGGCTGTATTTTTTTCAGAGTTACTTTATTTTTTTTTTTATTAATATGGGCTATCGATGTATGTCCAACTTTTATGCCAAATTTAATGTAAAGGAAGAAATCAAAATAAAAACGTGGGAAATATAACTTTCAATATTTAATTTTGTCTAAATCGCTTAGAAACGATGCAGCTTTTTAACAGTATTTTTATCTAAATTAAATATTTGCTTAAAAAATCTTGCCTGTCAATAGGAGACCGGAAAATGCTTTAATAATATATTATTATACTACATTATTAAATACAAAATTATACACTGCAATAACCTAATTTATCGTATGAATCTAATACACACAACAAGAATACACACTGAAGTTAATAGAATATTTCCCAGTATTAAATAAAATCACTTTAACACTAGTTCTAAGAGCGCAATTATGAAAGCGCTTTTAATAATAGTGTTCTGCCTACCCCTGATTGCGTGTGACCGAGTTATGTGAACCGTCGGGATATAAATCTAAATTGCCTAGAATTGCCTGGAATTTTCTAGTAAATAAACCTGGTAGCAATGTAAAAGCGAGGCGAAGAGATTTTCCGCTTGCCATTTTGGTTTTGTAGACAAAGACGGAGCGGCGTCTCTAAAAGTGCAGTAACGAGCTTAAAAATGAGTATGTTACTAACTTTAAAGAACGATCAAATTCTTATTTCAGGTCCTGATGACCTCACGAAATTTGTGTTAACAATATTCCTGTCTATTTTATGCACACACGTCTAATAGAAGTGCGACAGTGATAGTAGTAGAACGATGTATTTACGTTTCTAAGCAATGCTGATTTCCAACATGTTAATAACTCTACAACTATTATTTACATTGATTGTAGAAGTAATTCATTTAGAGTAGCTAAAGTAATAGTATATTATGTTCAGGGCAAGCAACAGAGAATTCTTAAGAATCAAGGGCAAGATATAGCATGGCATCGCTTAGCGTTTACCAGAGCTCTGCCTTTTCTGTAACTGGACTGTAAATGGCTTTTAATATTTTCTTTTTTTGCATTTAAAAATATTATAATTTAATAACTTTTAATAAAAACCTCGTGGAAGGGAAGGTAATGAATTATATTTAATTATATTCTCAAACTAAAAGGGATATCTTATTATCTTGAGATAGCTAACAAACAATTAAACCACATAGAGTTTACATGTGGCTGCTATCACGACCCCATAATCTTGTTATTTCCATAAAATATATCCAAAAATAATGTTAAATGACATTTGATTTGTATACCCCTCAAAGCAAAACTCATTACCAGTGTTTAACAGTAAATTACTTAATTTGGTTTTGACTTTGACTCTCAGATCCGCCATTTCCAACAAACACTACTTTCCCAACACTAACTAACTGTGAACATAGATTCATGTAAGAACAAGATTGTCGATCAAATAGTACATATTGAGTGTTAAATAAAAACAGCACATAAGTATTTTAACGAGTAGTAATGTGAAAAAACATCTGAATCAAGACATAATCGTTCAGGAATTCTGTGAATGAGTTTCCTTCGGTGCTAGTGAGAAAAACTAACGGTTTAATCATGTGTGTGACATTTTATAGATTATTCAAAAGGTCCACTTGGTTGATCATCTGATAGTGGTCTAGCATTTCTGTTGATGATGATGTTGATTTGCATTACGCAGTCTAATATGCGGTTTTTTTCTATAATATAAACCATTAGTTAACAACGTACATTGAATAAAACAATACATACATTTCAGTGATATTAGTGTTGTTCACATTCTTTTGTTAACAAACAAAACAAAATTAAAGTTAAGTGAATCTTTCTCTTTCTATTTCATTAAGAAAAGGATAAAAAATACATTAGTCAAATTAGCCGGCGCTTGAAGTAAAGCGACTTATTTTTAATGGTCATGTTTTTAATCGCGTCATCGAGCAATATTTTATCTTCTGTCCTTTTTTTATGATATAGGAAATAAGATGGAAATAAGAAGACTGTTCTTTAGTATTGTTTATGAACAAGAGAATCGGCACAATTATTTTTGTATATTGGAGCTATTTGCGAAAGACAGTTATATGTAGCGTTGCTGTGTGCTGATTTAAAGGGTATGGGTACCAATAATATTGCAGTCATGTCAACATTATTCCTAAAATGTCAACGAATCTACGAGGCTTTTGACTAATATTATAATAAATGTCAACTGGTTCATTATGAGTTATAGACATAATACCAGCCTATCATTGTTCCATTATCCGAATCTGACCTTCTGATCTTCGTATATAATGGCTGCTTTGCTCTTATTATGACATACAGTGCTACGTTGATCAGGATTGGTTTTTATTACTTTGTTGCTTATTCAAGTATTTGTAAAATAGCTTCTGGTGTTACAATTTATTTAATATTGAAACACCTTTTTTATTGCTTATGTTTTATTGAAATGATTTTGCTTATATTTTAATTAGATTAAGTTGACAGAACTATGGCGGTCTGACAACTTGATCTTTCTCCCTTATTCTAATTAAGAACATATTTTATGTTTTTATTTATAGATACATACTCGTCCGTGGAGTTTCTTGCCTGTTCTTCTCCATAGAGATCTACGTTTTGGAACAGGCAATTAGCGTCCCTTTTCTTTTCTGACTAACCGACCGACTCTTTGACAATTCATAAGTACCTGTAAATGGTCTAAGTGAAATAAATGCTTTGATTTTTTTTTGAATTTTTCTTTTACGTACCGAATTCAAATCGTCCGAAGTAAAATATTGAATAACAATAAGCATAACAATGAATAATCAAGATCTTTACTAAGCCCTAAAATATTCGAGACACAATAGAAAGACAATAGCCGGCTGTCGCTTAAATGTAACGTTTTAAGTCCTTTAACAAAGAGGTAACCTGAGGATCGATAAAAAGAATAATTCTTTCAGTCGCCAGAGTCTTTACATAACTATAATAAAGTTCAACTTTCACACAAACCGTTCACACAAACTTCCACTAAAGTTTAACACAACATCTAGAAATCGTTCTACCAACATTTAGAACCATTACTATTCAAATTACATGATTACACCACTAATCCTGGTTGGTATAAAGCAGAGGTCGGCCATATTATGGTGTAAGCACTTTCTAGCGATGATTTACAGATCGTAGTGTAAATTAGCGAAGCCTACGTTGCTAGGCAACGGTTCCTGTGGCGTGACCTCAGCTTTCACTGCCTGTGAGAAACTATTTCACTTTCATGTGAGTTAGGAGGTGTTTGGCGGGATAAATGGTGTATAAATGTATTGGGATAACTCGAATTCAGATAGTCTGTGCTTTGGTGACTGGACAAGTGATACACATTCTTATATGTATAATGAGCTAGCCACCTACCTGCTTCTCATGGGCGTACAATTTTTTAAAAATAATATTGAATACTTTGGGCTTACTAACAGACGGCCATGTCAGCAGTCCCAAACTAGACAAATTTTGTACTATGATACTTGCATGTAATTTATTTTTATGGAAATCAACATGCAATTATAATCCAGTCAATACATTACACGAAACAAGTATAAATTAAAAATTTACATTAAAATCGAAACGACACCTAAAACAACAGTTGATAACTTCAAAACGGTTTAACCGATTTTGATAGAAAACGTAGAAAAATAAGAAATCGCATCTACATCGGATCACTCATTTTAGAGCTACTGTGCTACAAACAGACGCACATAGCGGTCAAAATAATTACACCCTTTTTGCGTCGGGGTTAAAAGTACTTCGGTGAGTGTGCTCATGAGCTACACGAGCTCTTTTCCCCGTTTCCGTTTTACCACCGGACACCCAGACGTACGGCGGGATACCACTCTTTCTTGGTTGATATTCCTCATTATCCGCTCGCAGCGTTTATGAAAATCGTTTATCATGCGCACCGCAAAAGAATGGAATTCCCTGCCCGGGTCTGTGTTTGCAAATTCATATAACCTGGAAGTATTCAAGAGACGAGTGCATAGGCATCTATTGGGTAAGCTCGCTCCATCGTAGGCCAGTCTATGCCCTCGGGCTAGTCTGGGGCCAAGAGCAAGCCCATAAGTAATAAAAAAAAGTACTCAAAAATACTTAAATACTTTTTACTCTATAACTTTTATCACCTATCTTTAAACGGGCAAGCATACTCCATACAATACTCTGACCATAGGAACACACACACCGACATAAATATTTACAAGTTACGTGTTATTGCATAATCTGTGTTTTATTGAACACAGCAACATTATGCGTCTGAGCATTCAAAGCGCTATTTGAAAAAAGGAAAAGTTAATTTCAAACTACGAGAATCGTTTAGTGTGTTGTGTTAAATGGTTTTTGTCTTGCGGAATTAGTTAACTAGCTTTTGCCCGCGGCTCCGCTCGCGTTAGAAAGAGACAAAAATAGCCTATGTTACTCTCCATCCCTTCAACTATCTCCACTTAAAAAATCACGCTAATTCTTTGCTCCGTTTTGCCGTGAAAGAAAGATAAACAGACAGACAGACACACACACTTTCCCATTTATAATATTAGTATGGATAAGAATCAATATAGTTTTGGTTTAGAAAACCTCCAAATACAAGAAAAATCTATAAGTTTAATGTTTCATTAAAGACGCCTGTTATAGATTAGCCTGTTATAAAGCTGAAATTGATAGCCAGATTTGTGAGGCATAATATAGGTTTTATAATAATTTTGACGCTACGACCCATGGTGGCGGAGCAGTCATCAAAAACGCGTGTGAGACTGCATAGGACAGCTAAAAAGATGGCATTGGGTGCTATTGGTTAAATTTTATAATTCCTTGCAGAGAAACATACAACATGTCCAGGAATAAACGCACACCATCAGACACCCCAATTAGAATATTATGTTATAATACATACACTGAATTTTTATTATTATGTTTAAAACACTGTTTTTTTTATAAATTTCTTGTACAGATTGTAGGAGAAAATTATAGTCACATTACAAATCTACGCATGCACACAGTCGCACTGGCATAAGGGTATAGCGTAGTAAGTATTTCATCCATTTTTGTTTGTTTTGACTGTACAGCGGAAGTGTGACAGCAGTTTACGTAGTTTTAATTATTTTTGGGATTCAATATTACCTATATTAAAAATTACAAAAATCGATTCAGTAAACGATTCTGAACAAACTATTTTCTCAAAGTGCATTAATTCAGTTACACATTGTATAGAGCAGAAGATTTTATTTTAGCATTAGTCGTTACACCCGTGACGACGAAAAGTCAGAAACCTGAACGTCTCATTGGGATAAGCCCTAAGCAAAGCGTATTGTTACGTAGTAAATGGGTTGCGAAGGTCTGACAGGCAGTCGCTCCAGGTAAAAGACTAGAGAGATGATGATGATGAGGCTCATATGATCCTATTAGATTTTACTAGTTTAGGTTTTGCTGGTCGTTGAATTCATATATTATACTTTTTTTATTACTTATGGGCTTGCTCTTGGTCCCAGACTAGCCCGTTGGCATAGACGGGGCCTACGATGGAGCGAGCTTACCCAAAAGATGCCTATGCATTCTCTTGAATACTTCCGGGCTATGTACAGTGGATATGTACTTAGTTTACTTACAGGCTTACCACTAAGTGAAAGCTCACTAAATTGACCGCGCAATATGTATTATTTTAAAGTGCAGCAGTGCCTTTCTTCTAAAATCCAGGTGAAACACACTATAAGGTATCAACAGTTATATTAAAATATTGGCTTGCTTTCTTCAGTCGTGAGAGAAATAAATCGATACAAGAAAGTTCACGCCACAGAAATCGTTCGGTTGACGTTTATTGAAAAGCGCCGTGATTTTGAAAACAATTACTTTGTTTTTTATCGTTCAAGGGATGGTTATCTGTAGTCTTTTGGTTTCTGTAAGGATCTGTACTTTGATGTTTTGCTTGTGGAGTTATCTTGGTCAGTAAAGATTTATAAAGTGAATTGTGGAGGTTTTAAAAAAATATTTCATATTCGGTATTAAATTGTCAAAAATATTGATAGAGGCATAATAGGGATGTTGACTACATCAAAAGAATGACATTCTGTTTAGTCCGTCTGTTAGACAGTCCAAAAATACTGGACACATATGTTCCGGAGAGGGGGCTTGTGACGTCACTTTTGAGTAAAAATTATACAAAAGCGTGACGTTTCACGAAACTTCAACGCACTGTATTGTCGTCATTTTCTGTTTACGAGAAAAAAGAAAAAATACGTGTCCCAAATTTTTTGATTATCTAACTGACGGACTAATTACTTTTTTTTTGTCATCTCGCCTATTGTATAGTAAATGGTATTTGACATTCGTTCCAATCACATACATATTATTCTCTATTCTATAATTTCTTGCCCAATTTTCTTTATAAAACTTACCATTTTGGAATGGGCAATTACATAGATTATTTTTATGTTGTTGTAAATGTCATTCTAAAGTGCCTTTTTAATGATATAATGGAAATAAACAATTTAGTTTGATTCCGTGAAATTCGGTAACAATGTTTTCATGAGCTCGAAAAAAATACTATATTATTAAAAATTATATTTTACTTAGATACTGAAAGTAAACTTTCTCTCTAGTGTTAAATATAAAGGTCATCAAAATTATCTTGAAATATTGTCTGTTTTTTTAAAAGTTCTTTTAAAATCTTTACAATATTGAAATGGGTATTTTATTTTGGAATTTTATCATGAAATATTGTCTGTTATTTATTTATCTGACTACCATAAACCAATGCGTGTAGGAAATAACGATGGGTCATAGGTTCCTAAGGAAACTCTCTCAATAAAGTCTTAAACGTAGGTAAGAAAGACCCATTAACTTTCTTCTATGCAAAAGGCAATATTATAATAATTAATACACAGCCAAAACTATGTATTTAAACCAGTGTATTTATATCAGGCATTTTAGTAAAAAAAAATGCGCCGCACGTACCTGAAACTACAATAGGGATGACGACAGCATTAAAAAAATGGCATTCTGTTTAGTCCATCTGATCGGTCGAAAATACGGGACACGTATTTTTTGCTTGATCAAATTAATAAAAAATACAAAGATAAAGAGCAACAAAGTTCCGGAGTGGGGGCTTTTGACGTCACCGTAATGCAAAAATTGTATCTTATTGTGACGTCACGCGCAACTTCAACGCACTGTATATCGTCGTCATTCTTCGTTTACGAGAAAAAAGAAAAAATACGTGTCCAAAATTGTTTGATTATCTTTCTGACGGACTAATTATTTTTTTTGTCGTCTCGCCTATTATGCAGCTGATTAGATATCGCCTGTTGTCCTTTGCAATGTACTTTATTTCTTTTTATGACATACTCTTATTTATTTTTAATTTAATCCTAAGGAATAAAATAAGGGGATAAGTGCACCAGGCATCTACAATACTTCTGCAATAAGTATTTAGATACAGCTTGTCAAGTGTTAATAAATATTTTAAAAAGTATTTTATCATTCAATCTTTGGTAAAGCTAAGTTACAATCTAAAACCATTTGTTCCGCCATATTTGTATTCAGATCGCGCGAAATGAGACGCAAAAATAGACTAATGCTAACTGTGCATCGACAACGGTATATTCCTGGGATTTTTAGTAGAAATGAAACTTGTAGATATTTTGTTTGGTTAACATAACTTAATTGAATATATTTTTCTCAAAATTACATTAATACTAGCTGTCCCCCGCGGTTTCACCCACATTTTTATCACTGTGTCGCTACCTTAGGTTGTAGCGAGATGTTATTTAAAAAGTATTTTTCAATTCGGACCAGTAGCAAATAAGCTCTTCGGCTTTATAATATTAACCTTTCAACGACCAAGCGACAGCCGGCAGTCGCGCTGCTATTGTCTTTCTATTGTGTCTCCAATCACGTGTGTTCGAATCCATACTAATATTATAAATGGGAAAGTCTGTCTGTCTGTATGTTTGTCTTTCTTTCACGGCAAAACGGAGCGACGAATTGACGTGATTTTTAAGTGGAGATAGTTGAAGGGATGGAGAGTAACATAGGCTACTTTTTGTGTCTTTCTAACGCGAGCGAAGCCGCGGGCAAAAGCTAGTGTTTAATAAAGATTAAAAAGCTAAACAATTGGTTTAAATTTCCAAGTTCTTTTAGTGTTAGATAGTTCATTTATCGAGGAAGGTTGTTAGGCTATAACATTACGGACCGTAAATATTTCTTTGTAATTTCTGCCTATCCTATTGTATAAATAACAGATTGAAAAGTAAGTTTATCAACTTCACGCCCTTATGCTATTTTATTTGTGGTTGGCACAATACGTTTTTGTATTCCTTATCGTCCTGTCAACCATCATGTTTTCCTTCATATCATTCTTCACACAACCTACCTCTTGCTTGTCTGCATACTTCACTTCAAATAAAATGAAAGCCAGGAATGAAGGACCATTTAGAATGCTTTAAACTTACAAGTACAGTCACAGCAACATCTAATGTTACTCCAAATTTGTATGCATTGTAGTGGCGTCTAGTACTAATTTATCAATCGACCTGCACTATACATATAAGAGTGGTGTAAAATGTCGACGAACTGCGAGGAATTCGCGAATAAGTGGGGTTATCGCTTAGTATGCGCGTCAGGCGCTTGGCAGTGCATCCTCTAAGTTCTTTTAAAATCTTTACAATATTGAAATGGGTATTTTATTTTGGAACTAGCTTTTGCCCGCGGCTTCGCCCGCGTAGATGTCGAACTTCCATCCACAATTTTGACCCTTTAAAGGAAGAATTAAAAAAACAAAACTTTCGAAGTGGCTAAGGCTTACCCTTCACAAAGAATAATTCCTCCAAGTTTCATGTCTCTAGTAGTTATTGTTAAATATCAACAAACGTTACGCGTTAATATTAGCCAGTGAGTTTACTTCCGGGGCAGCGGTAACTATTAGAATGATTATTAATCCGTAACCCATGCTGACTGCTCTTTGAGGCGCGAATGGAACAAATGGTCCTTATCGGGCGGCGAGCTACCCATCACTCACTATTCGCAGTCCCGCGCCTACGGTGGCTGGTAGTCGCCTTGCGACTCTCGACGTCTACGCCTGGGTCTCTCTCCCGGGCGTGAAGCTTGAGGCTGCGTCATGCGCGCCGCCGCCTTCTACTCCAGCATGACTGCTTCGCAAAAGGGTGCGACGGCTTCCCATCCAGTCACCCCCGCCGATCCCTTATGCAAGAACACGGCGGTGACCCACACAATCGGGCATACTACCACCGTATGCTCCACCGTGTTCTCTTGGCGACTAATGTCGCAGTGGTGTTACTACCCAGGCTTCCGCTCGAATCCGACACAGGAACCTTCCGAAACTTCCGTGTCTGGTGAGGACCTGCTGCTGGCGATACGTGAGAGCGCCGTAACGCCTCTCCAGACACTCAAAGAGGCGTGTCCACTGGGTTGCGACAGTCACCGTCTCCATTTCGCCATTAGATCCCGCCGGAGCTCTGTGCCTCGCGCTGCGATTTGCCGCAGTAGCGGAATTAGGTTTTTGGTTCCTGATCGGCTCCCGTGGCTCATGGTGCAATGTTATGTAGCACAATATTATGTGTTATTCTGATGTATATGCTACGAATATCTTGCAAAGCCATCGGCCAGCCTTGCTACTGCCCATACGTTGCTGCGGAGTAATTTTAAAACTATGTGATATCTCTAAAGATATTTATTGAAATTCAATTATGTAAACGGCAATGTTGTACAAAATGAAAAATCTGCATCGGATACCGTATTAATATTGATAAAGATTAATACTATATTCATGAAAACACCCTGGCAAGTCATGTATTTTTATAGAACTAATTTTATTGCCATAAAAATGGTTATAACTATTATAAATAATAGCCATATGTCGTTGTAGACTCTTTTAAGAACATTTTAAGAGAAACAATTCTTTGTTACATATTTTTTGCGTAACTTCGGCCATTTACGCAGCGCACGCAATAGAATCTCTCAAAAGGGATATTTTCCCCCCGTGTTTGTCACACTTTTCATTACTACTCGGCTCTTATGTGTGTATAGCGTTATGCTATATAACCTGCCCAGGAGTATAGATTACAATCGTACCAAGTTTGGTTAAAATCCCTTTAGTAGTTTTTAACTCATAGGTGCACATACAGACAGATAGATAGACAGACAAAAAATTTACTGATTGCATTTTTGGCATCAGTATCGATCACCAATTATCCTCAAATATTAATTTTGAATATTATATTCAATGTACAGAATTGACCTCTTTACAGTTTTATTATAAGTATATAATAGATTTAAATTTACGATACCCACTCACTGTTTATGGCATGCGAAACGACTACCACATACAGTTCGATTGTAAGGGGTTAAAGTAAACAATTAATTAATTTACTGAATATCACAAACGCATAGATAACCAAACACTTTTTACAACAGGGATAGAACCTGCACGAAGAAAAGGGAGGGTCATTATTTTCACAAAAATGTAAACGCCGCGTTTTAAGAATTGTGACAGAAGGTACATCGCCATCTAGCGAAATAAAACGGAACCTACGAAGAAATTCAAACCGTTGCACTTTGGGTTTAATATCTTTTGAATGGAATGTCCGATTTGAGTAATTAAAAAAGTAATTAGTAGGTAGGTGCTAAAACAGACTTGAATATAAAATAATGTATTACGGTGAGGATGAATACAATTTTGTGGCATTTTATGTTCTGATTGATTGATGTGATGATGCGATTCTTTAGATTGACATAACTTTTTTATTTATGAACCGATTGAAACAAAACAAAGACTAAATGTTAATCCCGGCAAACCGCAACGCAATAGTGAAAACCGCATTCAAATAGGTTAAGCCGTTTTTGAGATTAGCCTGAACAAACGTACAGACAAACAGACAAACAGACAAACAGACATACAGACAAACAGACAAACAGACAAAAATTCTAAAAATCATAGTTTTGGGTTCTATTGCGTATATTAAGTTCCCCTAATAAAGTTTTCCTTATTTATCTTCCATGTACAGACACTAATCTTTTACAATTTTATTATATGTATAGATTTTGTCATAGAATTGATGCAAGGTAATATAAACCCTATTTGATTAGACCTTGACTAAAGGTTAGATTATCCAAGTAAGACGAATATTTCGTATGCATTACGTATTCCATGTTAACGGATATGTTAGAACAAAAATTAAACTCACTCGTTGTAATGTTAACAGTTGTTGAAGTGCGTGCTTTTACCTGTAAACAAAGAATGTTATGGTTATTAATGTATACAAGGATCAAGTTTACTAATACATCTTGTGCGTAAGAGAAGCGAGTGATTCTGTATGTTATAGTGCGACTACAATTGGCGTATTAGGGAACATTTTTGCTTGATCGATGCAAGGTAATATGAAACTAGGCGTATTTGGCTAAAATTGTGTGTTCGATGCAACGTAATATAAACCTTATTCTAATAAGTTTAGAGTATAGTTTGTATTACCCAAGACGCAAATATTTTGCCAAATATTCCAAGTGAATTCACATCATTAGAAGAAACTTTGTAAAGGAGCTGTCATAGGTTGCTAAGAAATAATAATATTACCAGCCTCTCTGTCCTACTGTAGAGCAAAAAGCTCTTATTAAACAGAGAAGGCACGAGCATGATCACCACGCTATCTCAAGGGGATGTTAGACTTATATTATGTGTAGGTTTCCTCACGATGTTTTCCTGCACCGATGACATAATAATAATAAAGGAGAAATTAATAAAGGGTAGCACGGATGGACTGGAGTTCTTTGATAGATTTACGTCCAGCAGAGGATGATAATGAGCTGATTGGTTTTTATATTTGGCTATTGGCGTAGACTAGGCCTGCCCCCTAGACAAGTGGCATTGTAGAATAGATGGTGGAATAGAATAGATTGTCAAATGTGTGGAGATGTCAAATTACTTAGCGAAAGCTTATGTCAACCCCAAACATTTGACAATGTATTCTATTCCACCATCTATTCTACAATGCCACTTGTCTAGGGAGGCTGAGTACTAAGCCGAATTTCGTTGGTTAGATTCACAATCAGAACAAATTTTGTGTGACAAGCATTATTGTTTGTTCTGTGTCTGAGGATAATTTATGTACGTATAAATATTATTTTTTACCGAAACACAAGTTCTGCATATCTTAGGTTCAGATAGCTGAGTTTTTTTTTTTAATTCCTAGGACGTTTCACACACGGTCATCTGATCCCAAACTAAGCAGAGCTTGTACTATGGTAACCAGACAACTGATAAACATACTTATATAATTTATAAATACATACATATTATAGATAAATTACACCCAGACACAGAACAAACAATCATGCTCATCACACAAAGTTTGTCCTGGGTGGGGATCGAACCCACGACCTCCGGCTTAGCAGTCAGGGTCACTAACCACTAGACCACCAGGCCCGTCCAAAAAAAAAGTATTTATGAATTATTTTTCCGTAACACAAGTTCTACATATCTTGGTTGCAGATAGCTGTGTAAGTTTTCCCAAGATATGAACCTATGGATATAGATATTTGGCAAATGTATAAGTAGATTTTATTCCATCTTCTTTACTGAGTTGTCAACACCCACTTGCCCGACAACGCCACGTCAAATAACTTAACCAGTCACCCTTCTGAATAATATTTCCTTTAATTTTGCCATCACAAAATGGGTGGGGCCACTAAAACCACCGGATACAACGAACGAGGCTGTCGCATCTGCAATTCATATTGGAATAGTAAATACTGTTAATTAATCTTTGTGAAGGCGTGGACTGCGAAATTTAGTGCCTTTGTTCTGATACGTGTTTTTACTTTGGCTCGTGTGGTGCAAGCGATGTGAGGTTAGCTGACTTGGCTTTTTATAGAAGACAAAGCCAAAAGAACTAAATTCATCGGTCGGTTCTGTAGATATTTATTTATTCTATAAAAAATTAATAACTATACAAGGTGAATTTTTGAAACTGCAATATTTTTCAGAAGGAAATTGTTTACTGATTCTCAATGTGTTCGATCTTAGAAATATAATTAAAATTAATTCAAAACTCAGTTCCCAAAATTCAGTTACCACACGTTAATTTTGCTTTATTGTTTGCTCTACAATAAATTAGTTAAAGTTCAAATAATAATAAATCTTACTTGACCTATTATTATTTCACTGCTAACAATTTATTTATGATAATTATATTTGAATGACCTGTAGGCATTTGTTTCAATTCTGATTGTTATTGTTCGTTTAGTAAAAGCCAATTCCAACATTTGATAAATTTTATTTAACGTGTCTTAGTATTAAAAAATAAACATTTGTCATTTAAAAAAAAACTCTTAAAGCAAAAGCTGTGTTATTAACCCTATAACGATAATAAACTGTTAAAAAAAATAAACACAAGTACCAGACAATAGGAAGGGGCCCAACAGGGCCAACGCCTGCCGGGGTTGCGGAATGTTTATAATAGTTACCGTGACCCTGGAACATAAAGGGCAATCGAAGGAACACGAGTGGGTTTTAGTCAGTAAGAGTCTGACACGCCCTCCCGCCGCACCCAGGACGGGAGCAGTCATTGGATGATTTCCCACTCACAAAAAAAAAATGTACCAGACAATAAAATTAAAATTGAATTCAGTCACACCATAACACACCATTCGTCCAAGTCTAACTAAGACTATAAACTTACAACTTGCACCATCTCATGCGCAAATGCATCTGCAAATCAAATCGCGAGCACGCATGCGCGAGCGACGCCGGATGTCAACATTAGTATGTCGAGGGCTCGTTACATATGTAAGTGATTAACTTAAGTATACAATAGACTAGGTGGAAAACTTTAAAAGGTAAATTATATTACTGTTATTTCATTTTCACACGATTTCCGCTTTAGTAAGTGGTTGTCAGTGATGTTAGATGTTATGTACAATTTCTGGGTGTTTATAAAGGAATATGAAGTATTTTTATATACCTAATTATCTCGCCAGTCGTGTTGTCATAGAGCTTACTCTAACCCTCTGCTATCCGTTGCTACATCTTTATCTTTACTAATCCATACAAATACAAGTATTATAAATGAGAAAGTAACTCTGTCTGTCTATCTCGTTTCCTCGGAAAAACTAATGTACCGATTTTAATGAAATTTGGAACAGAGAAAGTCCATAGCCTAAATAAGGACATTGGATATTTTTTATTGCAAAAATCTACGGGGGTAGCTACGGTTGATCGCTAGTCATAAATAAATAAATTATGCACAGATACAGAACACACAATCATGATGTTTATTACACAAAGATTCTCCTGGGAATGACACAAACCTCTGGTTTAGCAGTCGGTTATCTAGACCAGTAATTTATTATTAAGCAATAAATTGCCAATAATAAAATTACCTTAACAGTACTGCGTCGTAAGTCAGTTCTATCATAACAATAGCAAAAGCTTTACTTTATTACTCAAAATATATGGAATTATTTACCTGTTTTGGACTGGTAGCCAACAATATAATAGCAGGCCCATTATTTCCAGATAAAATTAACATAGTATCAGCATTCTTCGAATATATAAGCGGATATAATTAAATGACAATTATTATCTACTTTAGTGAGCAATTTACACAAAATGGCAGGCATTGTGTAATTTAATAGATAATCAAAGCTTTAAAGTATTTTAATTTCATGCCTATAACAACTTCTGTGTAAAAATCGTAAAAAATGGCGACTACATTCGTTTTTAAATAAACCAGATTCAGCAATCTAGGATCGGTTTTTAACAATGAAATTCACAAAAAGGAATAAAATATTGTAATTTGTAGTGTAAGAAATAGACAGTTATTCTCGAAATTAACTTTCTTATGATCACAGAAAACTAAAATGATTAGAGTCAAATAAATAGTTAGATTCAGTTTCTTTACAGTCAATTGTCGGTTTTTAACTTTGCTATGGAAAAGCTGATAAAAGTGACTTATGGTACGCAATGCCGACTTTCTTTCTATGCCAACTTTTTGAAAGACATTGATTGAAATTAACTTTTAACCAACTTAACACTGTCGTTATGGCATTGTCAAGCTCACCATATTTTGTAGAACATGATCTCTAATAAAAATTTCTTGTGTCTATTATTAGTAACTACATTGTTTTGACAAAATAATTCCATCAAATAAACAAATTGTTATTATAAATCTATACTAATATTATAAAGCGTCTGTTTTGTTGAAGTATCTGAAGTGTCTGTTTTGTTGTACGTGCTAACCTTAGAAACTAGTCCGAATTAAAAAAAAAGTTGGATAACCCATTTATTGAGAAAAGCTAAATGAAAGCTAACATCATACTGCAACCTACGAAAGCAGAAAGTAACCAAAAACGCGAAAACCGCGGAAAACAGCTACTTACATAATAACCAAAGGACATTGCACATTCACCAATCAATTCCAACACAGCCTAATCTCAATAATAAATTGCCTATATATTATACAGTTTGCAGTCGTAAATCTTACTTAACACGGCAGTTATTCGTTAAATCAACACACACAGATTCTGCATCCGTAACTAGGTAACACCTTGTTATATTCTCTACAACCAATAATCACTGCACTCGTCACGAACTCGGCTCTTATAACAATAATATCCATATTTTGTTGCGAATAAGGGAATAAAGTGAGCCGAGACGAGAATTAGGATGGGGCTCGCAAAAGAGCGGTTTTTGGGACAGTAGGCACCGGCTCCTTCATGCACTTTCATCTTACCCATTCTTCTCCATAAAAACCAAATTTTGTAATGGGCAACTATGTAGATTCAGTTTTGTTTTGTAAACGTGGCTTTTTTGGTCTAATGATAATAAATGATTTAAATTCGACTTTGACTAAAATTAGTAAAAAATATATATTAGCGTGTTAACCAACTTACGAAATAAATATCATTTTATATTTATAACCTCTGCTACTTAAGCCAGAATCAATATTTACTATTAATTCTGGCTTAAGTAGCAGAGGTTATATGGTGCACTCAAAAACAACGACCAACAAAGCTGAACCATTTAGAATAATATATGGGATATAGAAAAATAACTCAATGAAAGTAAAAATACAAATTTTAAATTACTAATTTCACTCATAACTAGCTTTAACCCGACTATAACTGCAGGTAATATACCTATCATGTGGAATAATGTAGCTTTCTCAAAAAAAGATTGCCTCCGATAAATAAAGAAATAAACTCTACCTATCTAATAACATGGTAAAAGCTACTTTATTATAATAATCCAAGAGAAGATTTCAGAATACACTCCGATTTGCGTAACAGTTAACACCTTACATTGCAAACCAATACCATCATTGACAAAACATGGATACAACCTACCCGAGATTACATAGAACGCAGGTCTTTGAAATTATGTAACTATATCTAGAAAGGCCTTTTATTACATTACCTAACCGAGCCTTAGGATTATTTATGTCATTGTTAAGTGAATTAATGTTTTCTCAGCTTGCTGTCAGGTTTGTAAATATATCTTCCACATTTAGGTAATTTGAAATTGTTTGGACTGATTTACGAGGTAATTAAAGTTGAGTTCTTGATGTTATAGCTTCCTTCGTAATTGATATTAGCGATTAGCAATATGGTTAAGTAGGTGGTAGGTACTCGTTGTTATGAAAGATGTAAATCAAGTGAGGTTGCAATTAATTTGATTAAAGTTCTAACTTCATGATTACTTCAATTAAATTATAATTTAAGGATTACTAAATGTAAACTTAATGTTTACTAAATGTAAACTTAATGTTTACTAAATGTAAACTGAATGTTTACTAAATGTAAACTTAATGTTTACTAAATGTAAACTTAATGTTAAATTCAAGAAATGAATTATTGTATTGTTTTTTTCTGAAAATCGAAGTTTAAAATTCAAATAAAGAACCCGCCCTACCCACGTTTCTTAATCCAAATTCAAATTTTCAAACAAACATTCCATCATTCTGTTCCGCATTGAATCCTACCCACCATTTAGTTTTAACCCTACAAAGGCCTACCCCGCTCACTTCCTAGCCACGCAGTAAAACTTTGTCGGCGCTCACGATTATCATACAATGCCCACTTGCGATGCAGCCGTGTTGACAGATACGCGTTTCCTGTAACCGAAATGGGCGGCAGCCATTTTGTTCTGCGTTCGCGAAACGAAATGGCGCACGAGGTGCGACTAGAAGTCGGGTGTTTTTAGCTTGTTGGATATTGTTTATTGTTTGTACGTTGGTACGATTGATGGTGGGTGGTTCTTTTTGATTCCCTGAGATTACTGGTAATGAGGTGGTGATAATGTATAGTTTGTATGAAGAATGAATTTTCCTGTATGCAGTTTACTTTACAGATACTGGTTTTTACGTTTATGCCGAGTTTGAAAAAACTTTTTTAATAAAACTTTACGTTCTGTGCTGTATGTATTTTTTTAGTTTATCTATACTAGTCTATACTAATATTATAAAGAGGTAAAATTTGTAAGTTTGTAGGTTTGTAAGTTTGTATGTAGGGGGTAATCTCTGGAACTACTGGCCCGATTTAAAAAAAATCTTTCAATGTTAGATAGCCCATTTATCGAAGAATGCTTTAGGCTATATACCATCACGACCCACGGGAGCGGAGCAGTAACGGAAAATGCGGGTGAAACCGCACGGGACAGCTAGTATAGTCTTGAAATATTACTGAACTAAAGTGAAGGACGAGACATTGTGAGATAAGCTGAACTTTATAACTAATATAAGTCGGATATGAACCTAAACTTTTAAATTAATAAAAATCAGAAATCACCAATCTACCTTGTGCAAACGTGGTGATCAATGTTCATGTCTTCCATTTAAGATATGAGGCTTTTGAGCTGCAGTGTGACAATAATAGGCTATTGAAAATAATCTTAAATAATATCTCAAAAGAATGGAATTCCCTGTCGGCGTCTGTGTTCCCAAATGCATATAACCCGGATGTATTCAAGAGAAGAGTGCATAGGCATCTTTTGGGTGAGCTCGCTCCATCGTAGGCCCCGTCTATGCCCTCGGACTAGTCTGGGACCAAGAGCAAGCCCATATGTAATAAAAAAAAAATCTTTATTATAACTAAACCAAAAATAATTAAGTAACTAACCAAAGACGTATACAAAAATATCTCTATAAATTCACAAGTTCACTCACAAGAAGTCATTCAAACATGTAAGAAGCATGAAGGTAGGTAAGTCCGAGCTTATTATGATGAAATATCACGATATATTCATATAAGTTAGCGTCGTACGTGACGCGTGCGCTCCGTGACTTTGTTACGTCATTATAGGGTTGCTAGTTACTTTTGTAGAAAAGTTAAAAGAAAGAAACGGTAAAAAATAAGTTAGTAAAAAAATGAAATGAAAGAAAAAATAAAATGAAAGAAATTTTGTTCAAATTCCTGCCTAACTACGGTGAAACTAAGGTATCGTTGTTATTGACCTGTAAGATTAATATCGTTAATCTGTTTTTCTAATAACTTCTAAATTACTTTAATACATAGTTTAAAATAAAGTCGCATTTCGCTCTCATACCCCTTTGTATACATTTTTTTTTTGGTGAGTGGGAAATCATCTAATGACTGCTCCCGTCCTGGGTGCGGCGGGAGGGCGTGTCAGACTCTTACTGACTAAAATCCACTCATGTTCCTTCGATTGCCCTTTATGTTCCAGGGTCACGGTAACTAATAAACATTCCGCAACCCCGGCAGGCGTTGGCCCTGTTGGGCCCCTTCCTGTGCTGACTCCTTCTCTTTGAGGCACGCGTGGAACACTAACGCGCCGTCGACACCCCTTTGTATACTAATATCTTTAAAACTGCGCAATGGCTTTAGAATCATTTTTATAATAGACTAGCTTTTACCCGCGACTTCGTCCGCGTGGAATAACTGCCGTTCCAGGAGTATTACCGGGATGAAAACTATCCTATGTCCTTACCCGGGTCCCAGGCTATATCTGTACCAAATTTTATTCAAATCAGTTCAGTGGTTTAGGCTTGTAGAAGAGACAGACAGAAAGACAGAGTTACTTTCGCATTTATAATATTACTAGCTTTTGCCCGCGGCTTTGCTCGCGTTAGAAAGAGGCAAAAAGTACAGTTACTCTCCATCCCTTCAACTATCTCAAAAATCACGTCAATCCGTCGCTCCGTTTTGCCGTGAAAGAAAGACAAACATACAGACAGACAGACAGACACACTTTCCCATTTATAATATTAGTATGGATTAGTAAGGATATTAGTATGGATAAGTACGGATAAAGGGATGCAAGAGGAAGGTTTATTTTTACAAGACATTTTCAATTTCGATTTTCAAATATCAGCAATAATTTTCAGCTATCTGTTCTGGATTACAGAGTAGCGATTTATATAAGCTCCATAAAATTCTCCCTAACGTCCTCTAGCCACACCAATGTAGGTAATACGTACGGCCTCAAGTACATTTCAGATGTGTTAGGCAACCCTAACTACGCAACGACTGCACACAATTTGATATGGCTTATTAAGTAAACTAGGCGGCAAGCCGCGAATTGTCTAGCATTGTTCATTTTATTAATGCGCAGCGAATTATGAAACAATACACACCTTATGAGGAAATAATCAGTAACATCACGCCTGTTACTTTGTTAGGGGATAGACAGAAGGCTGATTCACGTAAGTTATATTGTAATTTATTTCTTAAGCCTCGGCATAAAAAAGGGGTTATATATATAAGTTTTACCACTGTGTGTCTACATATGCTTAGATGTGGGACCTAAATAGGAATATTTAAAAAAAAGTGCCAAAATCGACAAAAATACCTAATTTTTACCCCACTTTATGAGGTTGATTCCAGTTACTATTGCTATATCACTCCAAGACAACGGCCTCTTCTCACACAGAGAAGGCACGAGCATTGGTTATCAGTTTGCTTAAGGCGGAAGGGCGATTTCAGACTTGAAGTCCTGGTCACGATGTTTCATTTTCAGTAATGTTCATGATTAACTTTGAAAATAAATAAATGACTTGAAAAATCACAAGTTCGGGTTTCTTCACAATTATTTCCTATACCAATGAAATTAAATAAACTGAAATGAAATTGTTGATTATTCAAGTAAAATCTTAAAATCATTTTTACAAGTCATATTTATGAACTAACTGGAGCTAGCCGGCCGGATAAGAAATGCCGAAACAAACTCAGATATTAATGTCTCTTTTATAGTCCTGACTATATAATATATTTAATATTTTTGTGCACGAACCATGCACAAAAATATTAAATATATTATATAACATTCGGGCTAGTCTTTTGAGCAAAGTGTCAGTGACAGTTTGGGTTAACCTGCCTCAGAAAGCATCGTGAGCTCAACTTTAATCTAAAAGCTTCACAAACCAATTTCAGCGAACCTTTATTCAATTTTCATTCACCTCGCTGACTATTTAAAAATAGAGCTGTTTCTTATTTTTTTTTCTTTTTCTGAATGTTCGTAACAATACTTATAGTCTTCTAAACCCAATGAGATATGTTTGGGGCGTCTTAAATCTAGTCAAAGCACACTGTTTAACCCCGGATTCAAATAACTCACACCTATCATCATATTTAGGTGAACCAACTCTAAAACACGGCGTGTATTAGAGAGAAAACGCCATAATTTTGCGAGAGAGAGTTCTGGAATACATTCTCGTTATTAAGTTATGTTGCGCACGTCAAATACAAGTACAGTCACGAGCATAAACTTGTGGCGGCTACGCGAACTTTAAATCAATTTTCTCTTACAATATTTATAGCAACATTCAGATTTAGGGCATAATGTAGTAGTCTACGAAAATACTATATGTTTTACCTTAAACCTATGGCAAATTTAAGAGAAAATTTATTTTAATGTTTGCGTAACAGTCATTTGTTTATGCTCGTGACAGTGCGGTCAACAAGGAATATTGGTGTGGCAGAACATCGGTCATCAGAAAACTTAAGTTATATGTATTGATAATTATATAATTTTTTTTTTAAACCAATGGATACTCTACTTATAAAGTAGACTAGCTTCTGCCCGCGGCTTCGCTCGCGTTAGAAAGAGACAAAAAGTAGCCTATGTTACTCTCCATCCCTTCAACTATCTCCACTTAAAAAATCACGTCAATCCGTCGCTCCGTTTTGCCGTGAAAGAAAGACAAACAGACAGACAGACAGACAGACAGACAGACAGACACACTTTCCCATTTAAATATTAGTATGGAGTATGGATTATAATAAGTCTTTTAAATTGGTGTTTAAGACAATTTAAATTATATTTGAAGGGCTGCATACCGATCTATTTTGCTGTCCATACGCTGTGCCCTCGGTCGGTTCAGTGGATATTATGATTTCACAATCATAATATAACTGTGAAGTTTGCGTCAAGTTTACTATAAAATACTTGGGGTAGTGGAATATGGAAGGCTTAGGACAATGATTATGGATGCGGTGTTTATTTTTGACGTGACAACGTCTTAAATTAGGTTGCGGCTGGGAGTCACTTATGAAAAAGTGTAACGCTCGGTAACGTTACGATGAGTCACCGAACGAGAGAGAGGCCCGCCGAATGCCTTGCGTCTCTCTCCCACTCAACTATGATCGGTAAAAGACGTTGTCACGTAAAATCTTCGCCCGTAAAACCGACTTTACAGGCAACCATTTTTTGTTGTTATTACGTCATTGATTTTTACAGAATTATATTAACGAGAGGAAGCATTTGCGTTTGTTCTGTGCTTATTTGCTTTTCAGCTGAAATACACCCCAAAATACTGAAAAATACTACTCCAAAATTTAGCAGAGTAATAATAACTTATACTGTCTGTAACCTTTATACACAGTTGCGTTGAAATCTTTGCCTAAGACCGATTTTAGATTAACATAGATCTATTATATTCATACGGAATTAATCTTATAAGCCCTGCCTTATGGATGAACTGTGTAAAATTACATTTTGCTGACTAAATTGAAAGAATAAGCCATGTTTGGGGACCTTTTCTTCTTCTCCTCCTTCTCAATGGACCTCTAGGAGGCCTGGTTCAAGCACTTAGTTCTTGAAGCTGGACCATAGTACGTGCTGACCTAAAGTAAAATAGAACAAAGGCAACAATCAAAACACATCAAAATGCCACATCCACTGCAAACATCACTCTCCACAACAGCCAGGCATACATTATCAATAACATACTGGTGTACCTGTTTAAACAGCATTGTGAGACAAAATATTAAATTTTCATCTAAAGCTTTCCGCCATATATCGTGGGGCCGACAGATCCCACGGTGTTTTGCGATCACGACCAGATTTTTGCCATAAACAATGGCATAACAGCGTTCGTCTGTTTGCGGAAATAATATTAATAGAGATATCTTTTGTATAATATCTATTGTTTTTGAAATAGGGAGATGTTTGTCCTTTGCACAGGCCGAAATGTCTGGCTTGCTATTGTAAGTTATTATGAACTGATCAGTAAATAAACAGAAATTCGTATAAAGTATTAGATGTTCTAGGTTTCATTAGCGTTTTGTTGTTTTTTGATTAGCGTTTAAGTTATGCGTGATGTTATGTAGCCTATATTATATTTATCTACATATATAAACCCCATATTTCTCAAAAAAAATATTAAAATTCGTTTAGCAGCTTTTGCGCGAAATAGTAATAAGAACACATACATCCACACTTATAATATTAGTAGAATTGGAGAAGATTATAAACTTAAAAGCTATTGGAACAGCTATTTCGTTGTAGTAAAATGCTGTCATACCTAATTAAAACTTCTAATAAGGCCACCACTTCTTGAATACATTTAGACTAAGGGTCTACTATTAAATAATAATTATTCACCTTGTAGCATAAAGTTGTATAACCTGTTCTCTGCATCGATAAATGGGGCTATTCAACAGGAAAAAAACTTCTTTTCTTTCAACTTTAAAAAATTATTATAAATAAAATTTGTAGCATAAAAATGCCCAAACGTTGGTCTAATCGGATATCAACAAGCCTTGAGATATCTGTCAGCACGGCCCTCCACGATGGTTTGGACATTAGCCGATGGAGAGAAACTGTCAAGAATAGGTTTTTAAAGGAGTCCCGATCCTCAGTAATGAGGAATTGACAGAGGAGGAGGAGCATAAAAATAAAACCCAAAAACATACTTTCCCAAAACACTACACATAACAAAAAAGCCATAGCCCTCCATTTTTCTCCGCTAAACTTCGCATGACAACCACCATATCCGTTGATACGATAATTGAAAGAAATTACAGGCAAGCTCGCGTGTTCAACTAGTGTGGGAAATAATAAACATTGGATCACAGTGATGCACGATTCGGATCAGCCATGATGAATTAAACGCCATGACAGGAAGGCTAGCAACGGGTAATTTGTGTCTGTATGTAGCACGCTATTTCCTTGACGACAGTAAACGGTACACGGAATAATTAATTATTTATTAGATAATGAGTTGCTGAGAATTAGTAGGGAATTTTACTGCTTTGCAAGTACGCTTGGTTCGAGGTTCCTGAGCTAATCATTATATTTGACAGAACGGATCTTTAACCCTTTATCTGGTCGATGTTATGATTTGTCGATCAAGCCAGTTGAATGAACCAAAATTATACCACAGATTAACCTTTCGACGACCAAGCGACAGCTGGCTTTCGCGCTGCTATTGTCTTTCTATTGTGTCTCGATTCACGTGTGTCCGAAGGTGTAGACAACAAAATATCGCGTGACAGTAATACGACACCTGACATTAATGACAGCTGTCACATTGACATTTGGCCAGAGCTGTCGTTAAAGACGTTACTCTTTCATTTTTATTGCTTCTGAAAGCCAGAACCCAGCGAGGACAACCAGAAAAGCGCCGAGCCTTGTGACTTCAGGAAAATAGATCCAAATATCTAAAAACTAAACTTAAAACTAACTAGTAAAGAACACAGGTGGAGTAAAAACAATTTTTACTTGCCTTTATCAAACGTAACACAGAACACAACCCAGCTATGAACATACATATATGAACCAACGTACTTTAGTAATAATTAAAATTATTACAATAATCATAATTTCATTTACAATACCATTATAAACCTGTAGATCTTGATGTAAGATTTGAATCTAAATATTTCATAAGAAAAACTGTAAACGAAGTACGATGGACTCAACATCCCATAATAATACCATAAAAATATCAGCCAATAAAACAATCTAAGTTTTATGACGTCACTTATTAACGCCATAACGATTTTCAAATTAAGAAAACCGTTCGGGCATCTTCGGGGATACGAAGATTAACGAACTGTACTGACGAGTTGAAAAGTTTTTTTAGTCTTAAATTTAAATGAATAAAAAAAATTTAAACCACATTTCTATCATTTACTATTAAACTTTCAACGGCCAAGCGACAGTCGGCTGTCGGGCTGCTAATTGTCTTTTTATTGTGACTCGAATCGCGTGTGCCCAAAGCTTTAAAGCATTAAATGAATTGAAGGAAGACATTGTGAAGAAACCTGGACTTAAAATGAAAAAGGCTGAAATCGCCCGTGGTGCTCAATGCTCGTGCTTTTTCAGTATCAGAAATGGCCTTTGCATTGCAGTTGGACAATAATAGGCTTATCTTATTATTCATAATAAATGTAGCTGTAATCATAGGTAATTCTTTCAGTTGTCAGTAATTTAATTGTTCTACGGCAAAAACAAACCACTTGCATATTTCCCCAAGATGTTAGTCTATGCTTCATTAATAGACCACACACTTAGAAAACCACAGACCTTTCATCAAATCCATAGACAAATGCCACTACCTCCCAAGGACCATAAAGTAAATAAACGTTTATTCAAAATATTAGTACCATTGCGTATGTAAAACACGCGCTCACTTAACTCTTTTGCAATACGATAACAACGTAAAGGAGATTATTGTGACAGCCTACAATAAGGATAAAATATTACTTCACTACAACCCTAAAAAAGAACGAACTGAAAATCATAGACTTTGACTTCAAAGTCGTAAGGTTCAATTTTCAATGGCAGAAAGTTTCGGGAGGGTAGTGTAATGTTTGTAGAGTATTGGCTGCATAGACCAACATTGCATGAATGATGCTTGTAATAAGTTAAAGAGCGCAAAATGACAAGCTAAATAAGCGCATTGTGCTACCGATGTTGTTGCAAGGATTATTCCAATTAATTGTGATTCGTATCGGAAATTAAAAATAGACAGTTTTAATCTTGAGTAAGCTTTGTTTGTTTGTTTGTTTGTTTGTCTTTAGGATGCTGATGCGCCTGCCACGCTATTGTAGTGCGTCCGGAATGTTTGTGGAAGCGCGAACGGATGGCTTTCATGCTATTATAAGGAAAAAAGTAGCTTCCTTATTGCAACGCGTGCGAGGCAGTAGTAACAGTATCCTGCAGATGGTTGTGTCTCGTCCTGATTGCCCTATCCAGAATAAATGGATGCAAATTATGATGGGAGTTTACTAACATAGTTTATAAGATTTTACTAACAATAATTTTTATTTTTATTTTCATAATTTTAATTTTAAGTATTTAAATTTGTTTTGTATTTAAATTTGTTATATATGGATGCATTTTAATCTGAAATAAAACAATAATAATAATTTGGCTTACTTATCATTATTTTAATTTGATGTCAGTCTTTTTGATGAATGTAGTGGTTGGTAATTACTTTGTAGGTTAAATTAAGTCGTAGCGTGATATTATATAAACATTTTTCGTGATATATGCACAAAAAAAAAATTCAATTTGGTATAGCAGTAATGTAAATAGAAAAATCAATGAATACAGGTAGAAATCCGACCTACCCTTTTACTGAAAGAAAATAGTAATATAAAACTTCAAAAATATTTTGTATGAGTAGCATGTTGTGCAGAATAACTTGAAAAGGCAACCATTATTTAACCATAGATTATCGCAAAGGGGAAAACACGGTTTGATGTCTAAGACAGGATAGCATAACAAATATTTTCCATTGTATATGGTGTCATTGTTTATAGTTCATCGTTTACATATCTTTACCCTATTATTGTATAATTTGACAATTGTTCGCTATTACAATAAATATCTTTAGATCTCTTAAATACGTGTATGTGTAATTTCGTCTTGGTAGATTTCAACACTTATGTATACAACTGTACTTTAACGATGGACCATTACCGATATTTATTTTTTATTCGATAATAGCGTATCATTACAATCATCATTTTTTCACCTCAACAGAGGAAACAATTGTATATTTATAACTATCTGTAATGGCATCACGGATTGACAACCTCTGGACCGATAACCACCGATTAAATTATACATAATCACACCAACCCAACCGATTGTCTCGAAAAATCTTTAGGAAAACACATAAAAACCAATTTGAGGCTTCGGTTAAAAAAAAAAGATAAATTCATTTATTTCTTACGATTGTCGGCCGTACGATTACTGCAGTGAAGTACCACGGTTTCCGCCACTATAGCAACCTCTTCAAACCTTCAACACCACCTTCAACCAACCAACACTGTGTTCAAAACCACAAGAAAATTCTTCTACACCGAACGCGCAAGAGACACAGTGTTCATAAATGGAATACCAACTAATGATAGTCCGGGTTGCGGTTAGACCATTATTAATTCTATCTCGCTCGCACTCGAATAACGGTCGTAAATTAAAGTGAGAGGGGTAATCAGAGATCCGGGGCTACGTGATCTCCATTACAGTCTGCTGATGCGTTTTGAATTCTTTTGTTCATTTTTTCTGGTTTTTAGATTAGTAATACGTGGTTATGCAAGATTACGACGCCTCGCAACAATTGTTTGGATATTTTTGGGGATATGCTAGACGTGTTTTTGTAAGGAATATAGAAACTTGATGTGAATTTAAAAAAATGTTTGTTTTGAAGGAATTTGTGGCTGTGTCAATCTTGATGTATAATTTTTGAGAAACCTCTGATATAAGAAGACATTTATAAACATTGCAATACAATTATGTCTCAGTCTTGTATAGAGCTAAGAACGGTATTGACCATTCTTATCTCTATACAAGACTTTTTTTACCATAATCATCATCAACAGCTCCCTACCTTTTTCAGAATTATCTTGGGCTCGGCATCCAGCCTAACCAGATACAGATGAATATCAGTGTTTTACGTGAAGCGACTGCCTATCAGACCTCCACAACCCAATAACTGGGTGACACGATATCCCTTGGTTAGACTGGTCAGACTTTCTGGGTCCTGATTGGCGTAACGACTTTCAAAGTTCATGAATGACAACCGGACCAACGGCTTTACGTGCTTTTTGAGGCACGGGATGTCAGTGATGTCTAAGATATAAGTTGGAAAGTACATTTGAATGGAAAAGTTACATATAATGGTCTTGCCCGGATGACCCACAGCTTCTTACATGAGAGGTAGTCGCCTTTACCATTTGGCTATCAAGATATTTCATAATAATTAAACCTTCAAACACACGTGATTGGAGACACAATAGGAAGACAATAGCAGCGCTACAGCCGGCTGTCGCTTGGTCATTGAAAGGTTAAAAAGTTGTCATAAAAGCTAGCACAATTAGTCCATATCAGAATCCTCAGTACAAAACCCAACAAAACGAAAGACCTAAGTACCAAGAAGTTCCACCTGGTCCAACACTAGTAGCCCTTGACACTCATTGCTGCAAAACAGGTAACACCTACAACGAGCCAGATAAGTGGTCTATCTAAGCAAACAAATGGCGACAAAGTAGCCATAGAATTTGAATATCGTTGTGAAATAAATGATTGACTTGCTCAGTGCAGTCTATTTTATGTGCTTCAGTATTAATTGGGCTATTTTGTCCACGCCTCAACGGGTACTGGTTTACGCTTTTGGTGGATCTAAGTGACACCTCATATACAGATTATTATTGTCGAAAAAAAGAGGATAATCAATTAACCACACATCTGCAGTTGTTTAAGGTTTGACAAAATCAATTGTAAAAGCATCATTTTAAGAGTGATTTTAACTTTTTTGCCCGTTAATGTTTTTAAAATTATTTTTTAAATCACGAAAAGAGACCTGACATTTTAAAAGAGCCTCGCGAACTCATTATGTACTGCATAAAATTACTTTTTAGTGACTGAATGAGTATTGTTAGCAAACATGCAAACAATGAAAAAAAACTGCCAATATGCTAGGAGAAGAAGGTCTAGGGCTACGCAACACCTGGATTTCTAAACCTTCAAAATATCTAGATTTCAGAAAGATGTTATAATATTCATTTATTTTCTTTAATATTAATTTATTTATTTATTTATTTACACTTTATGCACAAAATTCATGTACAGAGGCGGACTTAATGCCTTAGGCCTTCTCTACCAGTCAACCATCGGTAGTGCAGAGATATGATGGCAGGTGCAAATATAAAGTAAAAAACAGATGTTAATTATTACAAAAATTACAAATCAATAAAAATACATATATACGTACTAAAATAAATAAGCAAATATATATTATGCAAATAAATATATATATAATATAGAAAATATATATATATATATATATATATATATTATATTTCAAGAAAGATGGTTATGAGAATACTCTACCTAATTGAGCTGTAAATGAGCCTTGAGTTTCCGCTTGAACGCGTAACGGCTAGTCTAATTAATAATTAATTACTAAAGGGGTAATATGAATGTATTTATAAAATAACCCTCCCTTCGACAGTCTGGTAATTATTTTAGTTTGTTTATCAGTTGTCTGATTACCATCGTACAAGCTCTGCATAGAGTTTGGAATCAGAAATATCCCAGAAAATTTATTAATATTAATAGCTGAGCAGGTGGCTAGATTAGGTACCTAAAATACTAGCCAGAAAATCACAAACATATCTTTAATATAGCCAAGTCTAGACTTTAACCTAATGCGTTTTTAGGAACTGTAGAACAATGGTCGAATATCAATAATACGGCCTTGGAAGTCGGAAAGACCCATGACAGCCTATTACAATTCTAGGCAACGACTTCAAATACCATGACTATAGGTCTATAGAATACTAATACCTAATTATTTTGACTGGCATGTATTTGCTGCATGTTGAGACGAGTAAAGTGATAAAATTCTCAAAAGAACTTAGGGTATGTCAGAAGACGATAATCCTCTTCTGATTTCTGGTGATCAATATAAGACGCTGGCCAGGGGACAATGACCAACATATTTGTGATCCTAAGCAGAAAATAAGGACTCTTCTCATATATCATTCAAGCATTGATAAATTACTAACTACTTTCATCCCTACTAATATTATAAATGCGAAAGTAACTCTGTCTGTCTGTCTTTCTGTCTGTCTGTCTGTATGTCTCTTCTTCACGCCAAAACCACTGAACCGATTTGAATGAAATTTGGTACAGATATAGCCCGGGACCCGAGAAAGGACATAGGATAGTTTTCATCCCGGAAATCCCCTGGGAACGGGAACTATTGTTACACGCAGACGTAGTCGCGGGCAAAAGCTAGTTATATATAAGTCTAAGTTTCCTCACGACGTTTCATACCTTATGTTGGTCTTAAAACGAACCAAGAACATTATGTTTTTCTATTTGTAATGAAAATGATTTTAGTTATTATACCTCAGGTTAATTTTAACAAGATATATTGAATACATTAACTGCTAGATATTACGATAACATTTAGTCCATTCAAATGGTGGGTTAGCTAACTTTAGCAGAACTAATTTCAATTAATCTTCTGTCATATTTGGCTGTATTTATGCCACTGGACATGAGAGTAAATGCTATAAACCCATTACATAATGAAGAGATCCAACGCAAGTCTAATAAATATTCATTCAAACTAGAATTTGATTTATAGTACCTTATAAATCCTTAGATTGTAACAAAAGTGTAATTTTGCAACCATTGGTTAAACCTGGTTGGTCTATTGGCATAACGAAGTTGTATTAAACTAGACCTAATATTGAGTAAATGAAACTTCTTAGAATTTAACTTTTATGATCTTGTTTAGTATGAGCTAAGAATAAAGAAAAAAACAAGAAATTAAACTCAAACACGGCTATCTGATCCCAAACTAAGCAGAGCTTATGGTTATGGTAAACAGACTACTAAAAAAAGTTAAAAAATTTACAAATACATGTTTGCATATTATAGATAAATTACACCCAGACACAGAACAAACAATTATTCTCATCACACAAAGTTTACATATCCTGGGTGGGAATTGAACCCACAACCTTCGACTTAGCAGTCAGGGTCCCTAGCCACTACACCAACGAGCCCGTCACAAAGAACGTTTATTAATCTCGTCTTAATCACGAGACCAACAGGCCAATCAGAGAGCAAAAAGACATATCTATACTAATATTATAAAGAGGTAAAATTTGTAAGTTTGTAGGTTTGTAAGTTTGTATGTAGGGGGTAATCTCTGGAACTACTGGTCCGATTTGAAAAATTCTTTCAGTGTTAGATAGCCCATTTATCGAGGAATGCTATAGGCTATATATACCATCACGCTACGACCCACGGGAGCGGAGCAGTAACGAAAAATGCGGGTGAAACCGCAGGGGACAGCAGCTAGTCGCTCTATAAAAATAACCAATCACTAAAACTTACGAACAAGAAGAACTATAGCAAAGTCCAATCGAAAGACTTAAACCTCTGCCGACCCTCTAACAGAACACGTACTCAAATTCGAACCCATTCTGGTTGTTCCAGCGGGTTAAAGTTACCACAATTTAATGGTAATTGCAACCATTGGCATCCAGGTACACCCGTCTGTATGAAATACCGTGTTCGGTCAATTGCGATGCGCTAACGTATCGGGTAAAGCTTGGTGCACATGAAATAATATAGTGGTGCAAAAAAATGCTGTAAATAATTTTACCTATATTCCATTTGGGTGCTTACTAAGGACCTGCTTCACATTTTTCTAATAAGTTCTGGTTAAATAACTGGTGTGTTGACGGCCTAGTGGTTGACACCCGCCTCTCATACAAGAGGTTGTGGGTTCAAATCCGGGCAAGTTCCAATGTGACTTTTTCAATTCATTGTGTACTTTCAACAATGTATCTTGGACATCACAGACATCGTTGAAGGAAAACATCGGGAGGAAACCTTGACTTGTAGTTAATATGAGTCCGAAATCGCCAAGCTTGAGCCAGCGTGGCGGTCAATGCTATATGTATGAGAAGAGCCATTGCCCTGCAGTGGGACAGTAATAGGCTGGTATTATTTATTTTTATATAAAACTAGCTTCTGCCCGCGGCTTCGCTCGCGTTAGAAAGAGACAAAAAGTAGCCTATGTTAATCTCCATCTCTTCAACTATCTCCACTTAAAAAATCACGTCAATTCGTCGCTCCGTTTTGCCGTGAAAGAAAGACAAACATACAGACAGACAGACAGACACACTTTCCCATTTATAATATTAGTATGGATAACTGGCAGATCATTTCAGAATAAGTTTGCAAAAGTTTGGAAGGAGAGCCCTTTGGCCCAGCCTTGGGACACGAATTAGGCTAATAAAACATTATAAACCGCTTGATTCTGTTTGACTTTTTTCTACAAGGAAGTTTAATCATTTTTCTATTCCATTTCATTATAATATGGAATACTAGCGGACCTGGCTACCTTATTTGAAGAGTAACATACATCTACACATACAACCTATCATATTTATAACATTAATGGCCGAATACTCGAACGTCACTCAATTCGGAGACGCTCTCAAATCTCTTGCTGTCCTTGTCATTCTAAAGGGGGAAAATAAGGACAGCAATAGATTTGAGAGCGTCTCAGAATTGAGTAACGTTTAAGTATTCCGCCCTAAGTAAGATAAAGTTTCTGTTTCGCCGGAGTGCAAATCATAGCGGCAAAGTCCTACTAAGCTCTCTTAGAAAATCGATAAAATTGTCAGTCAGAAAAACCCCATATTCTTGTACGTAACGGCTTTCATTATGCTATGCGTTTACGTAAAACATTTTCTAGTGGAACATAAAATTTTACGACATATCGATGAAACTGGTACCGCTTGGTGTATTCTAAGTACTTAGTATGACAAGGTACTTCAATATGGCTAATTTCCAACATATAAAATGATAAACTGACTGTACCTTAGCTTTAAGCCCTCTGTAAGACTACCTACTGTAAACATTATGGAACGCAAATAAAGAATATGAATATGACTGTTAAAATATCAACGCACACCCCAAACTGCTGGTCCTAGAGACATGAAACTTTAAGGGTGTGTTCTTTGTGAAGTATTAATATCCACTAGAAAAAGATTTTTGGAAATTCCACCACTGAAGGGAAAAAATTGGGGACGGAAGTTAAGATATCCACTTGGGCGAAACCGCTGGCAAAAGCTATTAGCTAATAAGTGTTAATCATAGTATTTAATTGTATGGTTGTGTAATTGAAAGAGGAGAACAGAAGAGTTTGAAACCTGACTGTCCAGCAGTTAAAAATTATTTTAATTAGAATCAGCAGTTTTTGAGTTCATCCAAACAAACAAACTCTTCAGCTTTATAATAACACATATTCAGATGAAAGAATTAATTCTTCACACGCCCTACAAATGCCCCTACCGAGAATCGCACCCGCACTACGCAACGCTGCAATCAATAATTCAACCACTGCGCCAAACGACGTTTCCATAATCAGATCCTAAAAATTTTAAATAGGTAATAAATTAAAAAACTATAAAACATAGCTGTAGTTTGCACTTACATACATATAACTACCTACTCAATATAAAACCGATTACATCAAAAGAGTCCAACATTTCATAACACGCACACATAAAAAAATCATAACTAACACACACTTACAGTTCACTTTAATTAAAGAGGGTGGGGTTATTAAAATAATTACGCGCCGCCCCTTGTCCAATGAGCACGCTCGGCTGTAGAACTACCCAATTAGGAGACGAGACATGCCAGGATCATGTGCGCAGGCGCACGACACGGTTTTTGCGCGATAAAACATGGCGGTCATGACGTAACGGGTTGCTGAAGTGTTTTTGGGAATTGCGACGAATTACGAAAATATTTTTTTTGGGTGTAAGAATTTTTGATGGGTGTGCGAGGGAGATGGAATGATTGAGGTGCTGATGGATGTGTGTGAAGGATTGTGGGCAGTGTAATATAAACAAAGTAGTTTGTACCCGCGACGTTGTCTGATTGAAAGTCAAAGTCAAATTTTGTGCCTGAAAGCTAATTAAACTTTTCATACATCTTTTAGATTTGAGGTTTAGAGGTTGCGGGTTCGAATCCGGGCAAGTACCAATGTGACTTTTTCAATTCATATGTACTTTCTAAAGTTTATCTTGGACATCACTGACATCCCGTGCCTCGGAAAGCACGTTAAGCCCTTGGTCCTTGTCATTTGTAGAGCTTTGACAGTCGTTACGGGTATTCAGAAGCCAGAAAGTCTGACCAGTGTCGATGTGTGTGTAAGTTAGGACAAGTGACACCAAATTTTATAGCTTGTAACAGTCTTCTGAATTTTCGTCAGCTATTCATATAGAAACTGTATAGTCTGTCTGTCGGTCAGGCAATTATAATCTACAGTAAAGTTTACTGGATAATTACAAACTTTAAGATTTAAATTACCTTTCAAAAACGCCGTTGTTTTTACACCATTGTTTTTTTAATAAAAAGAAGCCCAGCGACTAAAAAAACAACAAGAACTTGTCTGATTACTTATAAATATTAAATATGAGTGAGTTTGGTTACAAAGCATTGAGTTTCAGTGGTTTGCGGCAACCAACTTTACTGGCACTCTGAGTTCTTTACCCTCACTCTTATGCCAAAAAGTTAAGGTTCACTTTTGCATGTTTTGTAGTTTTTCAGTAGTGGTTTTGAGTTGGTTTTTAAGTGTCGGCACTGATATTGTCTTTCTTGAAGCGAATGTGCATTGACATGTAAGTTTGTTGGACCTTGTATTATTTTCTTAAAATATCCTAGGTAAGAAATGTTGCGACATTATTGAAACGTAGGCTTCAGCAAGTATTTGAAAATACCAATGCTTTATTGTCGACTTCAAGTCTAGTTTAACTATATAAATAGATATCTTGGGACAAGTCACACACGGTTATCTGATGAAATGCTAAGCGGAGCTTGTGTTATGGTAACTAGGCAACTTATATACATACTTATAAAATCTATAAATACATACATATATATATTATTATTAAACTACACCGAGACACAGAATAAAAAATCATCATTATTATACAAAGTTAATCCTAAGTGGAAATCGAACTGGGGGCTGCCAAAATTTATATCATGGTCTCCATTTTGGCAGCCCCTAAAATTTGACAGAACCATCGGAGTATTTTATTAACCTCTTTTCATAGACTAGAGTCGTCTTCTATCTATCTTCTACCAGTGGAGATGCATTAAAAACGAAATACAACCTCTAAGTGATATTTTTACTCATAGATTCAATTTCCAAAATTTCGTATACCTAAGTAAAATATAATTTTGCATTCAAGCTTGCAATTACATAAGAATTAGTAAGACTATGTAATGTAATAAATTAATGAAACATGTGAAAATCAAAACGAATAGAATTACGAAAATTGAAATTAGTTTTTATGAACTAAGTCCCTTTATTAGCAGCAATTGTGCAGTAATAAATAATATTTTGAGAGGTGCTCAAATGTGGTTCAGGGTGAAATTTTGATGCTGATTCTGACATTTCTTTTATTGTTAATATAACTATTATATGTTTATACTTAGTAAATTAACATAAAATGAAGCTCATATAAAGAGCTGATGTCATGACTCCCTTATGCCTGTGTATCGACTCCCTTATCATCAAAAGATAAAATTAACATCAGATAACAAAGCGTAATCCTTAAACCAATATACAATAATCAACGTCTGAAATAACGAGACGAATCGATTCCCTCTCGATTCCGATCTCTTATCGATTACTCGCTGATCAGATCGCTCAATCGGTGGTCATTGTCAACGCTGTATCCATGTGACATCTCTCATACCTTCCTTATTCGAATTTCGACCTTAATCCTCCCAAATAAGAACTATCACTCTCGGTGAGTTAACGCAAATTTATCTCGCAGCTGTGGTATTCAAATTTCGGTTTTATGTTATGGTGATAAGGGTTATTAAGGTTGATTAAGATGGATTGTTTTTCTGAACAAAACCTCTTTGGAAATGAGCATTATGTTCTTAATTAGTGTCATGTACTTGTCATATCAACGCCTTCGTTCGATATTCATGAAAAAATATGTCAATATTTTTTTTGTAAGCGATACAGCTTTCGAGTCATACATATTTTAAGTATGACTTTAAAATATATGAATCATATTTTAAATGAGATATTTTGCATATATTATTTTTATGTTTATTAAGTTATGGTACTGATGACTCTCTTTTGTTTTAACCGTAAGAAAGTTTAACGATAAAAAGGCTAAATTAACAATTAATCCATTTAGTCAGTTTTAAGAGCCATTGCCCGATACTCAAACGAAAAATTAACCAACAAACTAAATAAAAATGTCGGTGATTTTCACACTGTTTTTGATTGACAGATTAAAACAAGTTCAACCTCAAGTTCAAGTTCTCTCAACAAGTTCATCCCTGTCGCGGAATAGTTCTAATAGTTACCGCGGCCCCGGAACATAAAGGGCAACCGAAGGATCATGGTTAACCCAACCATTAGTCAGTAAAAGTCCAACATTTGATCATTTCCCTTCCAAAAAACAAAATTAAAAAAAAAAGCTACCGACTACCGAAATGGCAGTAGAGCTTTTTGATTATTTAATCATAATTTTTTGCGACAATATTTAAAAAAGGACCAATAAACCAGAATTAAAATTATCCAGTGACATTTTCACACTGGATTTGTTTGTCAGTTTAATACAAGACCTTCCCTAGATTCCCTACCCTCCCTGTGATAATCAACGCTACAGTTAGCCACGCCCCCTAGCGGATACGCCGATACAATCATACACTCGTACTCAATAATAATATACCTGTTCTCGCCTAGCTTGCTGAATACCTGCCTACCCAGCCGATTTTAATAGCGCGATAAGGGTTATAGTCGACTTTTTATCAGCTATTCGATATTTTATGTGAAACTTGTTTTTGACGAGGCTTTGAATGTGTACCTAGTAGGTAATGGTTAGACTTAGTTCAGCGACGTCGCGACGTATTTTTTAACCGACTTCAAAAAAGGAGGAGGTTCTCAATTTGTCTGTATGTTTTTTTTGTTTTCTTTTTGTATGTTTGTTACGCGATAACTCCGTCAATTGTAAACGGATTTTGATGGTTGAACAAAAAAAAATGACGAAATATTCGTAGACGATGTGTGCTTTTTCTTCAAGTTTCTATTTTCGTTTTATAATGAACTTTAATTTGTACTAGTCGACACTAAAAAGTAATAAAAAAAACTTATTTCAAAAAAATAATAACCGCCTTCAAAAACTAAAAACCCAAAAATAACTAAAATTTCGGAAGTCGGTGCCTTCTGTTCTGCCAGTCAATTTGTGTTGCCACCGACTTCCGAAATTTTAGTTATTTTTTACTCACTATCCTTACCAATCCATTACCTTTTCAACCTAATTTCTACCCTATCACAAAATTCTTACTTACAAACGGGACCGAACCAAAAAAGAACGAATATCTTATTCCATTCATATCTAAATTTTATTTTCGGCATCACTGGTATCGATGTAGGAAAACATCGTAAGGAAACCTGAAGTTGTAATAAATCCATATAAGGTTGATATTACTAATCCACCTCCATCTTAAGCAAGCATGGTGGTCATTGCTCGTGCCTTCTCCATATCAGAAGGTGACTGAAAATTAATATCTACGAATGTTATCAAATAACATATTAATTATATTAATATCAAACCTTCGAACACACGTGATTCGAGACACGATAGAAAGACAATAGCAGCCCGACAGCCGGCTGTCGCTCGGTGGTCGAAAGGTTAAGTTACTTATTAGCTCGAGCTAATAAATACGTAAAGTATGATAAATGTTGATAAAAAATGTATTCTATAAAGGCACTAAGCGCCAGTTTCACATTCTTTTGATAAATTCTGATTAAATTATCTGGCAGATAAATTCATACAAAATGATTCATTTTTTAATTTATCTTGTAGATATGGATATTTCGAGGAGGTGAAACAGGCCAATGTTATAGGTCTATATAATACTGTCACTTAAAAAAAGCAATGATTATACAGAAATAGTAATAAAAGTACTGCTTGAAATAAGGTTGGTATTGAGACTATAAAAACTAGAATAAACCTTAATTAGAATGAAATCACAGAGCTTCCTCAATAAAACAACGGGGTACATTTAAATAACGTATTTTACTCGTAGTTTTCCACGGAAGTTAAAAAATCATAAAATGTTAAATTCACTAACCCTTTTATGCGGCAATTTTCTCATTTGATGATTTTGACAGGCCTGATGGTCTAGTGGTTAGTGACCCTGACTGCTATACCGGAGGTCGTGGGTTCGATTCCCACCCAGGACAAACTTTGTGTGATGAGCATGATTGTTTTTTCTGTGTCTGGGTGTAATTTATCTATAATATATATGTATTTAAAAATTATATACGTACCAGCTTCTGCCCGCGGCTTCGCTCGCGTTAGAAAGAGACAAAAAGTAGCCTATGTTACTCTCCATCCCTTCAACTATCTCCACTTAAAAAATCACGTCAATCCGTCATTCCGTTTTGCCGTGAAAGAAAGACAAACAGACAGACAGACAGACAGACACACTTTCCCATTTATAATATTAGTATGGATGTATATTAGTTGTCTGGTTACCATAACACAAGCTTAGCTTGGGATCAGATGACCGTGTGTGAGTTGTCCGAAGACATTTATTTATTTATTATTTATTTATTTTAAGCAAACGATCTGGTGTTTTAGCTAACTCTGGGAAGAAACGTTTAAAATGAACTTAGAGGTCACAGACTTTTTTTAAATTTCGAACACACGTGATTCGAGACACAATAGAAATACAATAGCAGCGCGACGCTTAGTCGTTGAAGAGTTAAAGCTTATAGAGTTGAATATGTTACATAATAGGCGAGACGACAAAAAAAAGTAATTAGTCCGTCAGATAAATCACCAAAATATTTTGGACACGTATTTTTTCTTTTACCTCGTAAACGAAGAATGATGACGATAAAGTGCGTTGAAGTTGTGCATGACGTCACAATCTGATACAATTTTTGCAGGACCGTGGCGTCAAAAGCTCTTTATCTTTGTATTTTTTTATTAACTTGATCAAGCAAAAAATACGTGTCCCGTATTTTCGGCCGATCTATCAGACGGACTAAACAGAATCTCATTTTTTTAATGCTGTCGTCATCTTTATCCATACTAATATTATAAATGGGAAAGTGTGTCTGTCTGTCTGTCTGTATGTTTGTCTTTCTTTCACGGCAAAACGGAGCGATTTTTTAAGTGGAGATAGTTGAAGGGATGGAGAGTAACATAGGCTACTTTTTGTCTCTTTCTAACGCGAGCGAAGCCGAGGAAAAATCTAGTTAACAAATAAATGTAGGACACAACTTTTTGTTACATTACAGCAGTCTGGCTAAGCCTTAAGATTACAAAGTCTCAATTCAAACTCCCTCTGTACACTCCCGACAAAACCAAGAAAGGAGTTTCTGATTAAACACCAAATTAGTAGCTCTAAATAAAAAACGAACTTGATACACCTTCAGGCAATTGCTTAGCAAGTCAAACTCTTACGCAAAGACCTCAGAGACGATTTAATAAGCTATTTAAAACTGGTTAAACTGTTGAAAGTGATGTATGGTGTCCAGAGTTGGTGTTAAAACTAGCTATAAATATACCGCGCCTGTATATGGTCTTTATAAGGGGATGTATGGGCCAATAGTTGGGCCAACATGTTGGCAAACTTAGGATAGTTACGAGCTTTAAACTAGATAACACATAAGTTGCGTTATTAGCATCTCTCTAGCCTTTTCTGAGCTATGTTAGGGTCACCTTCCAGTTTAGCCAAATTGGGCAATGATATACATGAAGCGATTCATTATAGGCATCCACAACTCGGTGACACGACACATCTTTGGGTGTTACTGATGCAAAGCTTCTTGCTAATACATAATAATAATACCAGCCAATTACTGTCCCACTGCAGGGCAAAGCCTCTTCTCTCACTATAGCTGTTCCTTGCGGTTTTACCCACGTTACGTTAGGTTTTTGGTTACTGTTTCGCTCCCGTGGGACATAGCGTGATATTAAATAGCCTATGTTACTCGTTGAAAATGTAGCTTTCGAATGGTGAAGGAATTTTTAAAATCGGTCCAGTAGTTATTGAGCCTATACATTACAATCAAACAAACAAAGTTTTCCTGATTATAATATTAGTGTAGGTAGATGATTCACAGGAGCGGAGTAGTTAACCAATAAGTTATAACTACGCGTGTGAAACCGCGTAGAACAGCAAATTTTTCATACTCCTAGTAAATCCTCGTAAAGTTTTTGTTCCGTTTTCCATTCTGTCAGCCCGTATGTCACTCGCTTAGATGTAATTAACTTGTTGTCCCGATATCTCATGCAGGTGTCTCGTCAGTTCTAGGCTTTTGCGCTAAATATCCACTACTTAATAGACTTCTATAAAAAACTGCAACTTGCGCAGGCGTCGATTTCTGTAAACATTTTTATGTTTAGTCTTGAAATCGTAAATTGTTGTGTGTGTGCTATATTCTTGTTTAAGGAAATTGTTCTCGAAAGGAGATGTTTTAGAAATGTATGGAGCTTGGGCCAGCACTATGTACACCTAATGTAAATGTCATTATAAAGTATAGTTAACGGTTTTTGATGTTAATTCCCTATATTTTGGCTTCGCTTTTATGTATTTTCAATTTATCTCGGTCAAGGAGAGCAACACAGCTACTAATAATATGGTAGTCAGCAATAAGCGAAATGTCATTTTGAAAATGACGTTTGAAAAAAAAATAATGTCAAACGTCAAAGATAAGCGGAAACGAAACTTAGAACTGTCAAAGTCGTCAATTAAACGTCATAACACCACTGTTATGGCTACCTTAAAGAAGGGTTAACTCACTAAAAAACTTTGAAAATAATTAATTATTTACAATTTTACTTTTATTCAAATTAACTTAATTGTATTTTTATGAAAATCTGTTATTTTTTTCCTTTTTATCTATGTAGTGAACATAGAGGTGGCCCAAAATCAAACATCTCCGTTCTTGTCTATTTTGGGGTTAATTTATGTAAAATATTGTTTTATTTGTATAAGAAGATAGTGTAACAAATGAAAACGGAATGAAGGTTTTGTAAAACTCTAGTCTTTCTATTTCTATTGACTGTCTCAGCAAGGAGTTATTTAAATGAGTGTCGACTCCCAATGTCTGACTGTGTATAACAGTATCTTTCAAAGTAATCCCTACTAATATTAAAAAAGGGAAAGTGTGTCTGTCTGTCTGTATGTTTGTCCTTCTTTCACGGCAAAACAGAGCGACGAATTGACGTGATTTTTTAAGTGGAGATTGTTGAAGGGATGGAGAGTAACATAGGCTACTTTTTGTCTCTTTCTAACGCGAGCGAAGCCGCGGGCAAAAGCTAGTACTTTCAAAAAGCTAAAATAGAAACTTGAAGTAACGAACATATCGTCAATTATATTTCGTCGAAATTTTTTGTTCTTGATGAATTTATCGAGAAGCACTGAACTGATCGCTACAAAATTTATACGGGACCACCTCTGAACATGGCCTATCAAACAAAAAAGAACCATCAAAATCTGTTTCCAAATGACGGAGATATCGCGTAACAAACATACAAAAAAAAATATACAGACGAATTCTTTTGAAGCGAACCTCCTCCTTTTTGAAGTCGGTTAAAAAGGAAACACCTCTTAAAATATATAATAATTTAATTCCTGTTTTGTTCCGAGCAAATGAAAATTCGAACAAACCAACTTACTATTGTATTAGTTTGTTTTGACATAACGAAGCTTAAATTCATTACAAATTCTTCCTTTCAGTTTATTTATTGGACAAAATATTATCCTGTAAGCTAAAACACAAAGGATCTTTGCAAAGGGATGTCTTAACAATAAATCCTAAGTATTACTTAAGTAATGTTCCAAGTATAGGCAATAACTTAGCACAGGTGTGATATTTTAACAAAAGTTTTTCACTTAACTTAAATTTTCTATTGATTCCTATACATTTAACGAGCGCTTCGTTTTATATGTTTGTAAGTGATAAACAAACAAAATCAAGAAGTGTTTTTTGTTGCTAGCAATTTTAGTACTTGTACCATAGTAAATTTTATGTTATTTTGAGTTTGTCGACAAGTAGAGTTCCGTATTTTATTTGAAAGGATTCATAATAGAAAAAAAAACAAGTTTTATTTCCAGGAAATACTATTTAAACAAATACTAAGCTTTCGCCTGCGGCTTTGAACAATGGATATCGAAATTTCCCTTACTTAGGTATTTGATCCCTTTTGGGTTGGTATTTACAAAAATCCTTTTTTATTAGTTACCTACTATGTTAAAAAAACAAACCCTGCTACTCTCATGTCTTTAGGACCAGGCAGCGGTGAGTTGTGTGTTGATATATCAACAGTCAGTCAATCAGACAGTCAGTTCACAATTTTATATTTAACTAGCTTTTACCCGCGGCTTCGCTCGCGTTAGAAAGAGACAAAAAGTAGCCCATGTTACTCTCCATCCCTTCAACTATCTCCACTTAAAAAATCACGTCAATTCGTCGCTCCGTTTTGCCGTGAAAGAAAGACAAACATACAGACAGACAGACACACTTTCCCATTTATAATGTTAGTATGGATATACAAATAAATTAATTAATTTATATATAAATATTTTGTATAGATTATAAATACGAATAGTAACTCTGTCGCTAATCAAGTTGTAACCTTTCTACGACCAAGCGACAGCCGGCTGACGCGCTGCCTGTCTTTCTATTGTGTCTCAAATCACGTGTGTTTGAAGGTTTAATCCTAAAAATAAGTGATTACAAACCTTTACACAAAAAAAACCGTCTACGGAAATTGCCGAAGAAAACCGAATTAGGCCGACGCAGTAGTCGCCACTCATACTGTTAGTCCATAGAGCTTCGATCGTAAAAATAATCGTAAATATACAGTTGCTGCTCTATGGGTTTTCAAATATATCTTTTGGTTAAATGTATTTCATTTATTGGTCGTGTAGAGGGAAAAATTACAAGTTTCTTAGATAACTTTAATGATTCGGATGGTGATTTTGTTCTTTTATGAGATATAAAAGTTTGTTGCTAAAGTGTAACTGAAGTCGTTCATCGTTATAGTTAAGATAGTAGTAAATTAAAGCCATGTATAATTTAGATATTTATTTTTCTTGCTTTATGGAAATAGTGTAATTATTTAGGGTTTCGTACCCAAAAGGTAAAACAAGACCATATTACTAAGAGTATTCTGCCATCTGTTTGTCCGTCTGTCATTAGGATGTATCTCATGAACTGTGATGGTTAGACAGTTGAAATGTTTACAAATGATGTTTCTCTTACCGTTATAACAACAAATACAAAAAAAAAATACAAAAAAAACTTAGGACAACTCACACAGCACGGCCATCTGATCCGACACTATGCAGAGTTTGTTCTGTGATAACCAGACAACTGACAAACATGCAGAAATTATAAATACGAGTACATACATATTGTAGATACATTTTGTCACACAAAACACATTTTCCGTCTCACGTGGCGAGAACTGTTAGCATATTTCCACCTCACTCATTTCTCCCGAAGTGTTGCTTCTAACAGAATTAAAATAAACCACCACTTATTGTCATACACTCCCCATGTACCACAACAGCCCACAGTGTAGCAATAACATAAACATTGCAGATGAATCACGGCTGCTATTTGTTTCGCGCATGCGTCGTAAAGTCGACAGAGGGCTTGTCCGTCATAAAGTCGGTCTAGCGGGGGGCTTGATAAAATTCTCATTTGCATTGCAGTGTGACGTGGCGAGTGACTGTCGACTGATAGTGTTTGACTGTTTTTATTTACTTATGTTGTGTGATTGACTGTTTTATGTTATTGGTTTTCAAGTTGAAGATTGATAGAACATTTGTATCATCGTTGGTAGATGAAAGTGTGTTGATTCTTTGATCGTTGATTGAGCAAGTAACATAGAGTGGATAATGCGTCGCTAAAATCTTGTAATGAGGATAGTGATGTAGAACTCCGGAATGTAACCTTTCGACGATCAAGCGATAGCCGGCTGTCGCACTGCTGTTGTCTTTGTATTGTGTGTTCGAAGGTTTAAATATCGTTACTATCATTCAGCGATTAGTTTTAGTTAGTGGATAGATATAGCTACAAAGTGTCCGTCATAAAGTCGTTCTAGCGGGGGGCTTGATAAGCTTTACATTTGCATTGCAGTGTGACGTGGCGAGTCGGCGACTGATAGTGTTTGAACGTTTTTCTTTACTTATGTTGTGTGATTGACTGTTTTATGTTATTGGTTTTCAAGTAGAAGATTGATAGAACATTTTTATCAGTCATCGTTGGTAGATGAAAGTGTGTTGATTCTTTGATTGAGCAAGTAACATAGAGTGGATAATGCGTCGCTAAAATCCTGAAAGGAGGATAGTGATGTAGAACTCCGCAATTTAACCTTTCGACGATCAAGCGACAGCCGGGTGTCGCGCTGCTGTTGTCTTCCTATTGTGTCTAGAATCACGTCTGTTCGAAGGTTTAAACATCATTCGTTTTGTGACAGTTAGGATGTAGATATAGCTACAAAGTATCCGTCATAAAGTCGGTCTAGCGGGGGGCTTGATAAGACTCTCAGTTGCATTTCAGTGTGACGTGGCAAGTGACTGGCAACTGATAGTGTTTGACCGTTTTTCTTTACTTATATTGTGGGATAGACTATCTATGTTATTGGTTTTCGTCTGGCGCTTTATTATCAGGCATAGATACACTCTTCGAATGAGTAAGTAATGTTGAGTAAATGATACGTCAGGATTTCATTTGTCAATATATCATTTTCTAATAGCGATTTAAAACAATGTTTTATATAGTTCTGATCTCGGAAAGAGAATTTTTTATAACAAAAGCTATACAAATCAATAACATTTGTTTTAGAGTAAAAACGGATTTTAATAATAAGGCACATTTTGGAAGGGCCAAAGATCTTATTTTTCCTAATAAATATCATTCAAAAGTGCCTTCAGCAGTAATAAATTGGGGATTTTTATTGAATACATCTATATTCCACACACCAATCCAAAAGCCCCAAATTGATTCATCACACCGCAGTTAGAACAAAATACTGTTACGTGTAGCCCATAACTTCAAGCCTTAGTCAAGTAATCCTGTCAATACTAACTGAGAGCTCGAAGCCCGCCTTACCGACATTACTCCTAGTTATTAGACTGTCGGATTCAAGCCAAAGGTCATGGAAGCGGCCGCAAACTTGCGATATAAACTGAAATCGCACTATTATCGTCATTGTCGCAGGTTTTCCTTATAGCAGCGATTTGTATACTGGGGGTCTTCCGTGGTTTCTTTAGTCCTTTGGTTGCTGTTTTGCTCTTCTCTGCTCTATAATATTTTTGACAAATCTGGCTTCTTTGACTCTCTGGCGCTAAGTACAAGAAGGATTTTTCCAATCCAACTAATAATTTCAAAAATTACAGTGTCACGCAAAACCAAATGATGAAAAGTCTCCTTATTTATTTTGTATAAAGTACCTGTAGATTTGAGTAATATAAAATACAGGACATTTTCCAAGTTTATTTTGGACATCACAGACATAGGTGAAAGAGAACACATCGTAAGAAAACTCGGAGTTATAAATAAGTAAGTCCTAATTAGCCAAAAGAATAAACGATACCATGCGACATTGAAAAACAAATGTTTGGTATGAACAAAAACTAAACTTTTTTAGTTACCAACCCCATTACCCGTCTCCTGACAAAATTATCAATAGATTTACTCAAGTTTACCAAGTCCATAAAGCATTGAAATCACAGGACATTTCTCTACATTCAAACAGGCGACATAACGCACATACCACCTTCTTTAAACCTAGCCTCGATGAAAGCCTTCATCGGTTATACCAGCTTAGCATTAAAAGGTGGTTGTATCCAGTGGGCAGATATTTATGAGTAATGTCCGTTCCAGGATTATCTTGGACCAATGACAGGTCTTGAGTGACCAGCTTCCTACTATGGTGATTCTATGGAAAGTAAGGCAGTTCTCACAGTAGACGTGTGTATCTTAACAATTGTGGCGCCACATTTGATATAAGACACATTTATCTTTGTCTTTCTGTTCGCTGGCACAAACAGTAAGGACTTATTTGTTGTTCCGTTGTTACCTGTTTGTTATTGTGGTAAAAGTAGGCACTGTTTCCGATGAAAACAATAAAAATTCTTAATAAAATTTTCGATTTAAAAATATAAACCTCAACTTTAAATTTTATGTGCAGACTGTACTATCTGTCAACGCAAGTACATGCCGCCATTTTAGATTCCTTTGTTTAATGAACCAGGTTATACTTATAAGAGTAAACAGACTGACTGAAATTATATATATCAACGCTTAGCCAAAGCCGCTGATCCGGAGAGAGAACTGAAACTTGGAGGGTGTGTTCATTGTAGGATTTTTAAATATTCAACCCCTAAAGGGGATGAAAACGTAGCATGCCTAATTGTAGCGCATTAACTGTGGCTACGTAAATGTTCGATTCGTGTAGTAGAGGTAGCCTGTGGCGCTAGTGTGCGGCCGGCCTTATTGCTGTTTGGACGACATTTGTCTTGTCGTATGTTTAGGTGATGCGATAAAGTGCATTTATGACGATATGTTTCAGGGTATGGATCAGAATTAGTAAAACAAGGTTTTTGTATTAGGGATGGCCGTGTGTAAGATGTCCCAGGATATTTATTTATTTATTATTTATTTATTTATATAGGTCGCCATGTTTTGTAGTAATATCAAAACATGGTGAACTATGTCTCTACAAATGTTTTCTTACATGCAAATTAATTTAGATATAGAACAATCATTGAAACTTTCGAGGCTAAATCATTAAACTGCATTCGATGACTTTTAGTAAAAACTAAACTTAATTCTAAGGAAGGACAAAACTTACTTTTTATGCGACCAAGTCGCAGGCAAAAGATATGTTAGACATTTAGTGCTAATAAAATATTGAAGATACTAGCGATTAAGATCGCCAAATAGTGATTGTCTGGCTTTTATTATAAGTCGTTAACCCCTTTCTAGGTATTAGGGCATATACGGTATTTAATGGTGGTGAATCTGAGATTATTTCCTTGTCTACGTGAAATTTTATATCATATCATCAACTCATCGTATCATAAAAACGTCATACTTTAATAACTATGCCAGACCAAATACAATAGGAAATATTTAAATGAATAAATAATGTTTTAATTGGCAATGTGGACCAAAAAAGTATTATTCAAAACTTAGCAAATTATTTTTAATCTTTATAATGATGAGGTATTTCTTTTGAATTATGCTAGCCGTGATTATAAATACTCATAATATATGTAAATGTTTGTTATGAAAAATCTTTATCGGTTTAAGTGTTGTTCAATTTTTGATCTTCATTGATTACTGTATGTTTATTTTTTTACCTTATTGTATACTTACACTAATTTAGTTTCAGGTTCTCAAAAACCTCCACCTATCCATAAAAACAGCGCTGCGCTTACCTGGAAACAAAGAGACATATTTTATTATTAAAAAATATTTTTTTAATATAAAAAACCTATAAATTGTCCCTATGTAGAGCGCTAAAAGCAAGTGCAAGACGGATTTCCTGTTTTAAATTGATTATAGCCCAGGTTTTCTCACGAATTCTTCCTTCACCGAAATCAGCGGTGTTCAAATGTTTTTTTTTATGTGTATACGGAGAAATCTCTCCTGCATTGATGCATAACAAACATATAAAGCTCACACCATCATAGAAATATTTACATATATGTTTATTTTAATTCAAACAATAGACAAAATAATAAAAGAGAAAGACGGAAAACATAATTTGAATGCATTATTTTATAGAACATAAATAATTATTATCCTCAACTTTTATTTAACGGCATAATTTACAAGGAAAGATAGCCCGCGTTGTTCCTATGCCGCCATCTTGGAAGTTGTGCACGCACGCGTTGATGAAGTTTTCGTGTCGAATCGAAGCGACCGCAATTTTCTTAAGCGATGCCTCAACGTCGGCACTTTTGCTTCTTTCGCGATAATTTTTAAATGACCTTTGTTTTATAAGAAAGAATATATATTTTTTTTATTTAAAAAAATAGTGTAAAACAAGCTTGTTTCTGAAGCTATTACAATGTGAGATTGTGTTTGCGCCATGATCGTTTAAATAATACTTTTGTAATTTGTAAATATTGGTATCTTGTTTTAAAGATTCCAGGCATCACGGCACATAAGGCATTTTTACTCAATGATTCGAGTAAATTAAAGTAGCTTGGGATCAATTTACTCGCACTGGGAATGACTAGAGTAACCATGTTTAAGCGAGGTTAAAGTGAGAAGCACCTTGGCCAGATGGAACACGATCGGGGAAGGGGTAGTAGGTAAGTGGATGCGTTAGCCAAAGATTGAGTTATGCTAGATAACGAGTCCTTAGATCTCTTTGGGAGCACTGAGCTGAGTAGCACAACTCGGTACCTGGAGTCAACTGCCACCTCCAGCACCATCTCTTACAATTAATAACCATTTCTTTTTTTGTTTAAGTTGTATCTAATAATTAATAATAAAACTTTATATAATTTTGTCATATTGTAACTGTTTACTGTTGAGTTTTTATTGCTGTTAATAAGTTGTTGTTTCTATATTAGCCTATAACTTATTATGTGTGGTGTAAGCCGTAAATGTAAGTTAGTGTATAAATAAATAAATGAAATATGTATGTATTTATACATTTTATAAGTATGTAGTACAAGCTCTGCTTAGGTTTTGGTCAGATGGTAGATTGGTGAGTTGTCCCAGTATATTTTTTTGTTGTCAAAAATCTTCATCGAAATAGACGGAAGTGTAGGTTTTAAACTGACCTAGGTCCTTTCATTCCTAGTCATTCCTCTCCAGGTTACTTTATAATAACTTTACACTTATCTGTGCCGCTTCTACCGGGTATGGCCAGCAAAAACAAGTTATTATGGTGATATTTTAAACTACTAGCCTTGGCCTGCGACTTGTCGAATATGTTATTGCAGACTGAAGAAGACTGGTATTAAAAAGTACCTTAGGTATGTCTTTTTCTAGTTTTCGTATTACCCAGTATCTGGGTTGTGGAGGTCTGAATGGCAGTAGGCAGTCGCTCGCGTAGCTTTCTTGAAACACTGATATTCAACTGAATCTGGTTAGACAGGGAGCCAGACTTTAACAAAGTTGGGAAAAGGCTGGTGAGAGGACAAATTTGCTTTGGTAGTTTTCTTGTTATCATAGCTCTGCCAAATTTTAAATCAGATGGAAATGTGACCATCGGACCTCAAACTCATAAACAACAATAGTGTTCCTAAGAATTTATTTATATTTACGTATTATGTGAACAAAGTATCGTGCAGCGTTATTTTTTTTTTTTTGCCAACCGTACACCCTTCCGCGCAGCGTATCTAATTAATTTCCTCAGCAATGTACGCACGACAGAGCCCGTCCATTACAAGACGCCCCAGTATGACCGTTTATTAATGAACTCTTTTGCTAACCGTACATATGTTGGAGTTTCCGAATAAAATTATCGATGTTGAGCAAGAATCGGTGTTGAAGCACAGATTAATAAATAGTTACTACGTAACAGATACTTCACTCCAATACAAAAACCAAAATACCTACGCTATAATAGCCTACAAAATCATAATAATAATACCAGTTGTTTGCAGCAAGGAGAAATGTACCATAAGTACGCACAAAGAGAGTTGAGATTCTTTTGCCCGCCGCGCTACTAACGTGTGTGCGTGTCGTCCAGCAAATCTGCTAGGGTTATACGTATGATGACAATGGTAATAAAACGAATGTTTTAGAAAAACAATTAATATTTTATTTGTTGATCAAATATTTTTTAGTTTGATAAATTGACTGATGCATATTTTTCGTTCCTTGAATTCTCGACTAATATATTTTAGTGTCGAAAATATCCAAAACCGCGTGAATAATTTTAATAAATAATCAAAAGGGAAACAAGAGAATTGAGAAACAGGGGAATTGCACAATAAACACGCAATATTTACGTGGTTTCGGCATTTTGATAGTCAGCGCTGTACCCGTGACGCGCGAGCACTCAGCCGGGCGCGCGACAGCCCGGTGTACGTTGTATCGTCGACGATACGCGAAGCGGTAGGCATAAAACGCGTGGCCTTGAGCGAGTGACGGACGCCTGGTTGAAGTATCGATAATTGGGTTAAACAAAACCGCTTTAAGAATTTCGCGTTAGGTCAAAGTCGCCTTATAACAGATTTGAAAGTAGACGGTATAAGCTAATTATCTTGATTAAAAACTAAAATTTTAAAACAATATTTTTTTAGAATTTAATAGAAGTCAAACAAAAAAAAATTGTATTTTTTCTTTTATTATCTTGTATTTATTTAATATTTTTACCGTCGTAGTTTGTGAATAAAACAGATCTAATTACGACAAGCATCCTGACAACTACCAGATACGAAAAAAAATAAGCTTGGATACAACCATATATCGATACTTGCCACCCATACACATCACCTATCTCCATGTCAGAAAATAGCAAAGTACCGCAACTTTAAATGGTTCTCGAAGACAATATCGATTGACCCGTGTTTCTTTATCGCCTATAAGAGGCATTCTTTGAATATATCAATGTTATTACGAACATTGATGTGGGAAAATCTCAAAGATTACCAGGACCTGATTCAGGAAATGGCTGTAGAAAATCGTGTTGAATTGTAAAGAAGAACCAGTTGGGAGTAGTATAACCATTGAGTTATAATGTACTTCGTACTAGAGGAGTCACCTCAACTAAATTTTTTGTAACACGAGTTAGAGTGCATGCACCCTAACTCACTTAGTCTATGTCGAGCGCTTGCAGCACCTAGACAATTTCGAGTGCAAAGTTTTGTTAAAAAAATATGCCTTCGTGTGCATTGAGATACTGTTCAAATCAAATTGCGCGCCATATTTTGTTTGAAATAGCTCCTCTAGTACGTAGTACAAAAAAAAATAACCGCCTTCAAAAACTAAAAACCCAATAATAACTAAAATTTCGGAAGTCGGTGGCAACACAAATTGAATGGCAGAAGAGAAACCACCGACTTCCGAAATTTTAGTTATTATTGGGTTTTTAGTTTTTGAAGGCGGTTATTTTTTTTTGAAAAAAGTTTTTTATTTATTACTTTTTAGTGTCGACTCCCAATGTTTGACTGTGTATAGTATCTTTCAAAGTAATTTATTTTCAAAATAAAACTACTAACAATCTTATAAAACGATGAAGTCGGTAAAAATAGAAACTTGAAGACAAAGCACACATCGTCTATGAAAATTTCGTCAATTTTTTTTTGTTCTTGGTGAATTTTTCGAGAAGCACTGAACCGATCGCCACAAAATTTATATGGGACCACCCCTGAATCATGACTTATCAAACAAAAAAAGAATCATCAAAATCCGTTGACAATTGACGGAGTAATCGATGAACAAACATACAAAAAAAAAAAAAAAAACATACAAACAGCCGAACATAGTACCTCCTCCTTTTTGTGAAGTCGGTAAACAACTCAATGGTTTTTCAGTCTTATGATTAAAGCCCCTTGCTGATAACTTGGACTTCGTGGGTCGACTCCCATCCAGTAGCCCAATTCACGTAATCAAAACCGTAGCGATATCGTAGCGACTAAGTCGTTAAGACCATTTTCGTATTCACATCCGTCAGAGATAGAACGACACCGATTTCAAAGTCGCTCGATCGAAGTGTCGTTGATGCGTATTCAGCTAATTAAATCGTTCATTCAATCGTTGACGGATGTGAATACGAAAATGGTCTTAACGACTTAGTCGCTACGATATCGCTACGGTTTTGATTACGTGAATTGGGCTACTGGTCAAATTTTTGTGTTTTTTCGAGCATGAGAAATCATCTAATGACTTCTCCCGCCCTGGGTGGAGCGGGAGGGAGTGTCAGGCTTTTACTGCATAACCCCTTGTTCGTTTGGTTGCCCTTTATGTTCCGGGGCCTCGATAACAAATAGAACTATTCCACAACTTATTAGGGGTTTTTTTTTGGGGAGTGGGAAATCATCAAATGACTTCTCCCGTCCCGGGTGCGGCGGGAGGGCGTGTCAGACTTTTACTGACTAAAACCCACTCATGTTCCTTCGGTTGCCCTTTATGTTCCGGGACTATTATAAACGTTCCGCAACACCTATTAGTGGTTGCGGAATAGTTCTAATTTGTGTGATGAGCATGATTATTTAATAGTTATAAATAATTATATTATTTACTATAAATTATATAAGTATGTACAACAGTAGTCTGGTTCCCGTAGTTTAGGCTCTACCTAATTTGGGATCAGATGGCAATGTGTGCATTATGGGAAGATTAACCTTAAAATAAATTAAACTATTTAGCTAGAAGGTATGTGTCTACATTATTATTGCTTCAACCAACAAAATAAGGCTTAATGACCTATTGATCAAAATTTATGACCAGGAAACATTCTGCATAAAACGCTCAGCTTCAAAGTTGTCCTCCTAAAATTGAACTCTCACAATCTGCAAGCATGACAATACTATCATAATATTCTTAATTCAGAAGCCTCACAGAATCCAAGGTAAACTAAAAATATATGATTAAATACGGGTCTCTAAGCCTATCCTGTAATTCTAACGCACAATATGTAATGAAGATACTCATTTTTTGTTCCTCTCTTCATGTCAAGGATGCGGGGTGTAATTTTCTTAATTCATATAATCTTGTAAGAGCGTAGCTCTGGATATTGTGTAGCAGTTCGACTCTGTAGATGTAATTAAAATTGTTTAAGTTTTTGATTGGCATTATCGTGGTCATGCGTTGAGCGAACCATTGGTGGTGTTCATTTGATTTAAATAAGATATTTTTTTTGCAAAAAAAAACCGGCTTCCCTCGATTTCGGCATGATACCATCATCAGATCCTGGACCTGATGACAATGGACAAATCATTTGGGAACTCTACCCTTTCAAACAAAAAAAGAATTGTTTAAATCGGTTGGTAAAAGACGGAGATATGCGCAAACAAACATAAAAAAAAAATACAAACATCCGAATTGAGAACGTCCTTCTTTTTTAGAAGTCGGTTAAAAAAGGAGAAGGTTTACAATTTATTTGCATGACTGTTGGGTATTTTTTTCGTCAATTATATTTTTTTTTTTGGTGAGTGGGAAATCATCCAATGACTGCTCTCGTCCTGGGTGCGGCGGGAGGGCGTGTCAGACTCTTACTGACTAAAACCCACTCATGTTCCATCGATTGCCCTTTATGTTCCAGGGTCACGATAACTATTATAAAAATTCCGCAACAATCGTCAATTATATCATATTTTAAATAATATTTTATTCTGTTTGGAAGATTACACTTTCGAAGTGGTCTCCATACATGGTAAAAAGGTTGGCCTTCTCGGGGACATCAAATTCATTAAAGTGGTTAATAAAATGGCAGGCGTACAGAGTTATTTTTACATGTCTATCTGTATTAGTATGGATTTTAAAACAACCTAGTAGTAAGTAAAAACATAAGTTTTTACAAATCATAATAATGCCAATGGCGAAAAACAAGGTAGGTGGTCTACAAAACAAATAAATAGAATCACTGGTCTAGATCAAAATGATTGTATTATGTTACTAATAGTTAATAAAAGATTTATTATTATTATAAATTTATACAACTTACTAAATTGCAAAACTGTATATAAATATATTCAGAAAGCCGGAGGCAGAGTGATTTATTAATAATTTCTTATTCAGTCATTAAAATCAAAGAGTGCTAATCAAACTTGCAAATTGTTGATACCTACGCAGTTTATAGCTTCAAGGAAATATAAAGTTAGAAGTATCTATTGGGAAATGAGACTTGTAAGCCTGTCAATTTGTGTGAGTTGCACCAAAAAAAAAACATTGATTAAGGGTGAGGTGTTACAGTATTTGTGTATTATATTCCCCTTCACTACAAGTGTGATCTCAGCCAGAAGGTGCTTAAGCCTCAAGTTTTTCAAATAGCGTATTTATAACAATTTGAGTTTATTATCCCATTTTCTTAATTACTTTATTATAACTTTTTATTTTACTTTTTATATACCGCTCTAGTAAACAAAGCGATTTTTGAAAATCATGTTTTCTAAACCTCTGCATGTATAACAGTCGTTGTCTAATAGACGTATACTATATTAACTTTACATTAACACATTGTGCTGACGTGTGTTCACATAATTTCTAGTCTATATCTATACGTGAGGACTTGTAATTGGCTTTCAGTCGCCTATGTTATTTTTTTGTTAAGTTTTTGTATAGCTGTAAGTCTTCCATAGTGTAATAAATAAATAAATAAATAAATATTTCCTACCTAATAAATTTACTGTTTGATCTGTTGTTGAACACTGGACTCTTACTGTTGTTTGTCTTCCAATAAATAAAAAACTAGTAACTACATCGAAGGTCGACCAATTTAAGGTTCAATCTATCTGCAAACTTGGTTCAGTAGTTTAGGCGTGTAAGCGTACTAAACAAAAAAATAACTTTTGCTTATATAATATTAGTAAAGATCGTATTTATAACACAAGGTCAAACGCATGGAAATGATTTTGATCGATGACACTACGTTTGAAACGTATACACCGCAATTTTTAACCTTTTTTATCTAACACTAGAAACATTGACATTTAATTTATACAAACTTCTATTCTTATTGTGAAAGGTTCATGATGCATTAATTTTGTTACTGACTTAATACAAAGGTTTACTGTTATTTTTAAGAGCTAGTTTTTGTATTCTATACATTATTTAAAATTATTTTAGTACATCAACACTTTGAATAATGGTTTAATTATTTTAATTATACTCGGTTCAGTAAACTGACTTATGCAAGCTGTCTCTTGTGGTTTCCACCGCGTTAAGACATTTTGTTACCTAGCCTTTTCCCTACCTGTGATTTATTTGGCTTTTAGTCTATATACTAGTGTTGTACATGGGACATTAGAACATTAGAGTGACAAAAATGACAATCGACACCATTTTTTTATTGAATAAATGAATGAATGCTTTTATTATCTCTTAAATTAATAAATATAAAAAGCTAAATACATAGCCCCACAAAACTGCTTACGCTGTTTAACTGTGAGATCATCGAGTTATATAGAAACCGAGACCAAAACCGCTACCTCCGTTTTATAGTTGTTTTCAGGTAGGATTAAAATTGCAATAAGCGACAGCATGCAGCTGTTAAACAATATATGGCTATGTATAAAAAGTATGAAATAGACTCAATGCAAAGACTTGACAACACAGATGAAGGAGTAATTTAACGGAGGTAAGCGTATTTTTGGAAAATTAATATTAAATCCTTCATAGATTAATCACCTCGCTAAAGCCTGTTTTAATAACTAGATAGGTATCTCCTCTGGCTTCTTTTGTGAGTAGGGTTCGCATCCATGAAAATCTCTCTCTCTCTCTTAATGTTGGCTTCCGTACCTAACTCTCTTAATGATGACATCAAAAATATTGAATCCAATCCGACTAATACTATCAAGCATTTAAACAAGCAAAAAAGCGTTACTCCGAGGAAAAAAAGTCGATCAGCAAAAGCTAGTTAGAGCGAGTAATATTTTTTTGGTACCAACTTTTAAACAAAAGAGCAAGATAAAAAAGGAATTTTGTTAAACCCAAGTACGTGCTAATAACATTTATTTAAAACGGCTGATATGACTTTCAATTTAAATATCACGCTGAAGAAGTCAAGCAAAGATTAGTTTATAAAAAAAATGTCACACAGCCCAGACAATCGTTACAACTAAACTTTTTATATCGTACACAAGACTTCATAAGTACATTATCAATACTCGCTATCGCTTATGATTTGCACGCGATCGGCAAGTAAAACGATCGTCCTTTGAAAAGGTGATAAACTCGCAATCCAAGTGTTATCTGATATTACTAATTTCAAATAATTACAAGCCTTAATGCCGCATTAAGGTATAATGAGCTCTTGATCCGCCTAATTAAAAAACTAAATGGAATTGATAAGTCTATTTCACTTATTTTTTCTTTCTTTCACGTAACGACATTGTGTAAGAAAATAATTATGAGAATTATTTAGATAACATACTTGGTTACGGTGAATTAATGATGATCATGTATTATTGTGTGAAAGAATAAGTGGTATGAAATTATATTTATTTTTATTATTACAATTGAATGGTTATTTTTTTGCAAGAGGATTAATTATTAATGCAGTCGGTTAAAAACGTATAGTTTTATATTATCTTTTTTTTTGTTCTATTAATGCAACCTAAAATTTTGGTAGACTAGGTAGACTATATTTAATTTTAGTCCTATTGGACTAAAATACAAAGTCCTATTTTTCTTTAATATAATTTAAATTATTTGTGTTTTCATTATTAGTCCCATTATTAGGCAAATTTCTTCGCTAACCACGCAAACTTGTCTTAATCGTCACAACAAAATAAAAATCTTAAGATTACGATACGATAACGACGATACGATTTGAGACTGTTGTGAAGACCCAGAAGTTAAGACGCCTCACGTAAGGTTGTGGGTTCGATACTTTTTACAATTAATGTATCTAGGACATCACTGACATCTCGCCTCAGAAAGCAAAAAGCCATTAATCCCGGTTGTCATAAAAAAAACATAAAAACGATAAATGAAATTGGATAGGTCTCAAGTTACGGCCAACGTGAATAGGCATTAATCCATACTAATATTACAAATGGGAAAGTGTGTCTGTCTGTTTGTCTTTCTTTCACGGCAAAACGGAGCGATGAATTGACGTGATTTTTTGAGTGGAGATAGTTGAAGGGATGGAGAGTAACATAGGCTACTTTTTGTCCCTTTCTAACGCGAGCGAAGCCGCGGGCAAAAGCTAGTTTATATATAAATATAGTTATGTATTTTCGCGATGGCCTAGTGGTTAAGGCGCCCGGCTCTCATGCAAGAGGTCGCGGGTTCGAATCCGGGCAAGTACCAATGTGACTTTTTCAATTCATAATTATGTACTTTCTAAAGTTTATCTTAGACATCACAGACATCGGTGAAGGAAAACATCGTGAGGAAACCTGAACTTCTAGTTAATATGAGTCCGAAATCGCCAACCCGTCTTAAGCAAGCGTGGTGATCAATGCTCGTGCCTTCTCTGTATGAGAAGAGGCCTTTGCCCTGCAGTGGGACAGTTATAGGATGATATTATTATTATTTTATAGTTATGTAAAAGATATTTAAGGATATACCTTTCTTTTTTCATTCACCTTTATGTCTTCCTCTAGTTTAATTAAAGCTTTTATTTAACTTAAAGTACAGCTCAATCCACATATACAGTTAAACGAACTCCGCGGTATCACGATTTCCTCTGTCCAATCAGGGTCCACCATATTTATTTTCGAAGCCACGCTATATTTTACATACAGTTGTATTATAGCAATCTTTAATCTGCACACCATAAGTTGCATTTAATACTTTTAATTACAAACGGCCTGCGATGGAGGGAAGTGATATTTTTAAAACGAAACTTTTTTAACAAGCTTTTTAGGGATCCGTTGAAGTTCAACGGAATTATAATGTTAAGGCCGATATGAATAAACGATGCTTGCAAATGCTTCAACAAAGCAATATTATTTATTTAATTAATTTTTTTGTGCAAACACCGTACAGAGGATTTAATGCCTTAGGCATTTACTGCCACTCTACCTTAGGGTGAATATTACTGTAGCACAACTATCAAAGTACGCTGGCAAGAAAGAGACGGAATATAAATTAAGCTAAGTACGTGCTAAGAACGTTTAGATACAAATGTCTCATGTTGTTAAAAAAAATAACAAAAAATTCAGGTTAAAGATTAAAAAGTCTTTAAACGAGCATAAATGTGTGGTGGTCGTAGTACGGAACCTTTTAAGTAGAATACTAACACGCGCTTTACCGGATTTTTTAAAACACGCTTTTTTCAAAACGAGAAATAAAATTATGAGGTGAATGTAATTTCATTTGGACTCACATACATTAAAAGGGTGTAATGTATGTTCGAGTCCAAATTAAATTACATTTGTACTTTTGGGCTTAAAAAAACGATAAAAATGACGTGATTAACTTTGTCTGTATTTGGTTTTCTTGGCAACTATGTGCGAAGTTAACAAATTGGGTAATAATTTGAATATGTTAAGTCGCAGTTAGCATTTTTTAAGATAAGCTGGGTTTTTAAACAAGTAGGTGTAATAAAAATGTTTAAGTTTTATTGTTGACAAAACATCAAGTAAGTTTGGTAATTACTATTGTAAACGAAACCACATATAAATATTTCAAAGATTATATAAGCGCCTTAAAAGCTACTTATTCGTTTCGTGGCGGATTTTCTATTTGTATGTTCATGTCATATGAAATGAGTTGCTTAGCGTAAAATTCGGGAAAACTCGACCAATTCTGTTAATTTACGATTTAAGTTCAAAGGAGTTTTAAGTGATGGAAAAAAATGACCTCGAAAGGAAACAACAACACAACAACAAAACTTTTGTTTGTACTATATAATGAAGACATGACAAAGTCTAACGGTTAGCTGGGATTAAAAAATAATTCAATCATCAGCTTTTTCTATTATAAGCGATCCTTAAGTGTGAATAGCGTTTAAAAAAGCTAATCTAACCATATATGTAAGCAATAATTTCAATTTTGTGTATATGTGCATATTAGACTTAATTATAACTTACACTTAAAATTAAACATCCAACATTGGCTTAACAACACAAATAAAAAACATATATAATTAGGTACCTACCGAACAATCGAGCACCGAGCATCGAACCTAATATTTTAGCATACAATCACAGTCATTTCAATGTGGATAAAGGACATTGTTTAGCATTCGCCGCCATTTTGATAAATTTACATAAATGACAAATAATATGCATACAAATCACTGGAACATCAAACTACGTAGATTGTGTTATTATTTCCTTTAAAGACGATACGGTGCGTGTGCGCAGACGAATGATCTATTGCTAAAGATGCAGAGGTGGCTGTTACCTCCAATTCTAGAAAAATAAATACACTCAAAAGTAGCGACTTAAAAAAAATGGCATTTTTAATTAAAGAAATAAACAAGACAAATGGCTGAAATTCTTATAGTAGGTATCTCACATTTTTAAGGTGTTTTTGGTATGTTTTTCAAAATTTTAGACTCAGTGTTTTTAGAGTTAACACGTCTAATGAGCCTAGAATTGGTATATTGAACAGACAGTAGTAATCTTAGGGTAGTAATAAAAGCTCCAACAAAAAAAAAAGAATTGTCTTTTTTTCGAATTAAAATGACGAAACGACTGAATGACATACTGAAATCTTCGAAATATAATTTATTTTATATTTGTTTATTGCTGTAATACTTTTCTACCAGCATAAATAACGTTCAACTGAAAACTATGCTTTGTAATTTTTATCTTTACTTGCCAACTATTAATTCATAAATTGGATATTTTTTTTCGTTTGTGTGTTTATTTTGTCGGTAAATCATTATAACGCTGGTTAATTAGAATAATAGTCGACCACACATAGCTGGAGATTAATTTGTTTTTTGGAACCATTATTATTTCCCGTAATCTTATAAGGTTTCCATTATTTTATAGTAAAGATGTAACAATGTTTCCAAAAAGACACATAAAATAATATAGAATAGAAAAATTATTGAGTGACGAATTAAAATGTCAATGAAAAATATTAACAAGTAATAAAAAAACGATTAATTAAACCAAAAAAAACTAGTCTATGCACAAAGAGCCTGCATAAGCTTGTACCATATTTTTTGTCACAAATAATCTGTTGAAATATTATCATAAGTTATAAAATTATTATAAATTTGAGGTCGTCTAATGGTATGTTTTTGTATAATGTCACTCAGAGATACGACAAAAAATATTAAAACATTATACCAAAGCGACTGTCCATGTATTTTATTTTAATCCTTATTTTTATTTTGACTTTGATTAAACGCTTATAATGTGCGGTCTTTTTGTAAAGTCGACTTCATTTTGAAGTGAGCTTTTTGACGTCGACTTGACTTCTTGGAGCGATCGTTTCTACCGCAAAGGTTCAAAGTTCGCAACCTACTAAATATTGGGTTAGGTTATGATAGACGTGTAATTGTACGTCAAAATGTTACGGAAGACAATTAAATTTAAATTTATGCTAGCATGAATGAGGTGTGCAGTTATCGGGGTGCCCAGTAACTGGGTTGGTGAAGGTCTGATAGGCAGTCGCCAGTTAAACATTGGTATTCACCTGTATCCGGTTGTACTAGAACGATGAATGATGTTGAGTAACTTTAGTTTAAACAAATGTTAAACTGCTTTTTTTTTAACAACGCACGCGGCAAAGAGGCTTTTTATAAGTTTGACCACTATGTGACTGTGTTTGTTGGATTATCTGTGACATGACTTGCTACATCAAAATAAGTCCTGCTGTTTTAAAGTTACTAAGTCTTTTGTTAGCTAAAGTCGCGATCTTAATAACTTCAGAGGCTTTCTCATATTTCTAATTTACACTTACGTTATTGCTATATAAATATCACGACATGTTTAATGTTAAGATGTCATCTCTGCTTCAAGACATTAAAATTTGTAAATCAGAACAGATTCAATGTTTTGTTATGTAATAAATTAGCGAACATTGGGAAATCCTGATTTTGCTCTATTATAATGTGCAAGCACTACACATATAAACCTTTATCTTGAACAACTTCACTTCTCAAACATTAAGGGCAACCGAAGGAACATGAGAGGGTTTTAGTCAGTAAAAGTCTGACACGGCCACCCGCCGCGCCCAGGAAGGGAGACTCCCCAAAAAAAAAACACATGAAAATCCGGTGCTCAGATTTAAAAAACTACGCATGCATGGAATAGACAGACAGATAGCGACTTTGTTTCATACTATGTAGTGATAAGTAGACACTTTTGTCTGATTAGTTTGTTGTTTGTTTTATTTTGGAAAGAATATGACTTATCACTTGGCAGACATAACAACAATGATTCACAATCATTAGAGAGCATTATTTCCTCACCTTGAGACCCTATGAAAAGGATCGTAAAAGCTAAATTATTACAAAGAGATATAGGTCGCCATATAAAACCAGTGATTTAAATCCATTGTAATTTGTAATTAGCTCCTAAATATCAGATATCATTAGTAAACCTTATTTATTAACCTGTAAAGATGGTTATTGTTGTACATAACGGACCCAGTATCTGCTAGCACATAACGGATGAACGGTACATGTAGAACCTTTTTCGCGATTAACGACAGCAGGCTTTTGGTCCCAAAAAAATAACTTAAGGGTGAGGCTTAGAATCATTCGCAACGGTTAGGCCACACATATATTAAATGTAGTAATTTAACTGCCTTTTCTTAAACCTACGAACACACGCGATTCGAGACACAATAGAAAGACAACAGCAGCGCGACAGCCGGCTGTCGCTTGGCCGTTGAAAGGTTGGTGACTAAATTTATCAAAAAAATATTATTTTAATAATTACTAGTAATTAAAGGATTAAACCCATAGTAATATTTTACGGTATGTCTGACTTAGCAATTAGCAATAACACTAGGTCTGGCCGCTATTGGACTGAAAGTTTTTTTTTACAGCAAACTATGTATGAAAATATGCCTGATGTTTTGATTGGTTTTTGGGACAATTCACACACGGCCATCTGCTCTATGGTATATAACAAGACAACTATTTTGCGTACTTATTTAATTTATAAATACATCCATATTAAAAACAACAAACAATCATGCTCATCACACAAAGCTGTCCTGGGTGAGAATCGAACCACACAACCTTCGGCGTAGCAGTGAGGGTCACTAACCACTAGAGCAACAGGCCCATCATTTTGGGTAAAGGGTCATGATGCTAAGCGTCGGTTTGGCATCGTTATTAATAATACCCCTTTTCAATAATTAAGTGGTCGTTTATAGGTTAATAACGACTCGTAAATGTTCACAATAGTGACGACTCGATTAAAATTGCTGGAACTGTAGTATTCTGAATTTTATGGTCGATAATAATAGGATATTGTTGGTATTACTAGTCTTCGAGATTTGCAGTTATCGCCTTCGTTTAAGACAGAATGGTTGTAATTTGGTACTTACGGTTTTATTATAAAAGTGAAGTTTGAATGCACTGAATTTAGCAACTATTGATTCGTTTTTAACAATCTACCAATTTACCAAATGTGATGTTCAAATCATACTAATTTTGTAAATGATAAAGTGATGCTGTCTGTTATGTTTTTCGGCTAAACTTTCGATGAAATTTAGCGCGGAATAAACTTAGATTCCAAGGTCGGACACAAGCTATCTCATATGCTATCTCTTCACCACCCTAGGTTGACTGGGAGAAAATGCCTTTGCCATTAAGTCCGCCTGTGTACCGTTGTGCATAAAGTGTAAATAAATATATAAATAAGCCACTTTATAATCTAGTTTGTATACACCTATCTAACATAATTTCTTTCACCTCTTCCCCGTAGTTCAAAGTCGCATCAAACACGTACCCAAGAAAACCGCGGATTGCAGCGAGTTAAAACCTTTCAACGACCAAGCGACAGCCGGCTGTCGCGCGGCTATTCGCTTTTTATTGTGTCTCAAATCACGTGTGTACGAAGGTTTATTATAAAAACGGAACATACGAACACATTCTACAAATAAATCCCACGTATATTAAACTGTGTCAAAATTACAAGCTTAATTAAGAGAACCGTTCGGTAATTGACTGGCACGCGGTGTACGGGTTGTCGGAAATTTTATTTCTAAGCGTTATGTGGCGATTGTTCGCGTTTTAAGACATGATAGTATGAGATTTAGTGTTTTTATATAGGTAACTTACTGATTACTAACTCATCTAAGCTGTTGTAAAGCAGTAATCTGTTTGATCTTAGTTTTATAAGTTTTAGAAATGTTGCTTTTTATATTATGAACATAAATATTTGTAACTCGTCTACAGTTGTCTGGTATCTTGGTAGGTAAAGAAAATCTACTCATTTTCACAATTTTAATGAAAATACCAACAGTTTAACCTTTTGACGACCAAGCGATATCCGGCTGTCGGGTCGCTATTGTCTTTCTATTGTGTCTCGCATCACGTGTGTTCGAAGAATAAAACGCAAATAAATAGATACTCTAACACAATGATTTTATAAGGGGAAATACAAAAAAAATATATACAAATACAACATTTTTCATAATTTTAAATTCAGTAGATTGTAACTTTGTTAATCTTTTTATTTATATTAAAGTAAAAATGTAGAGCTTATCTAAGTATAAAATAACGAGTCCCACCGCAGTAGCATATAAGTAAATTTAACGTATGGATAATTAAGTAGAGGGGCGAGTTGTTATAACTGCAAATGTTTTTTAAGTTAATTTTGACTGTCAAAATGTCATAACATGGACATTTTACTTCCTAGAGACCACACAACGTTTAATAGGTATTACTGGTAGAAATTACAAACACAGTTATCTAGACTTTTTAATACTTAAAGAAATTTAAGCACATTCATTGACTTCACACTATGACGAATCACAACATTTCCTGAGAGGCAAAAAGTTCAAATCTCAGTTGCATATTTTTTCATATAGAACGATCTTAGCATTTCATATAATTCTCTTTGGTATAAAAAGTTGTTTGTACTGAAGTATCTGTGTTAAAAAACTCAAGACTTTTGATTGAAAATACATTGATAGTTTTGATACTTTAAAAAAAGCTAAAGAAATAAATTCAGTTTTGTGTGTGAATAGAATTGCGTTTTTATTTACTTCCATTTGCAATAATTTTATGCCTATTTATTTGAGTTTGTCATGCAAAAGTCTTTTAATTTTAGCTATGCTTATATTAAACGGTTATATTATAAGGAAAATATAAAAATTACATAATGCTAGTACTTACTCTATTGTATAAAGTAAGTGTAGGTAGGTACATCAATTTCATGCTTACTCTATAAGCTGCTGATAGCTGTGAAATTAATTCATGACTCGCAATTCTTAAAAACCTCTAACATCTTTTGTTTGACGGAAACAAAGTATTGTTATTATAAGAAGAACATTTTAAGCTGGACGAGGTCAAAGACTTCATATTATGGATGTAATTTAGACTTAAACCGCCTTATTACAAAACAAGGTTTTTCTTTAAACCAGGTTTAAACCATTGAGCCAGGTTTTGTAATTTAAATCTTATTCTGATACGATGAAGATTCGAAATACAAAACCTAGCTCAATGGTTTAAACCTGGTTTAGAGAAAAACCTTGTTTTGTAATAAGGCGGATACAGACCCTAAATAGTACCGGTACTATTTAGGGGGTCGTTACAAATATAGGAAAAACTTGAACAAAATGATTTTCCAAATTATTTAAATGAAACCCTATTTCACATATGAAGTACTAAGCTCAGTACTCCATACCCATAGTTCGTAACATATGGTTATATAGCCTATAACCTTTCTCGATAAATGGACTATTCAACACATTCTTTTTTCAATTTGAACTAGTACTTCTTTTTTTTTTTGGTGAGTGGGAAATCATCCAATGACTGCTCCTGTCCTGGGTGCGGCGGGAGGGCGTGTCAGACTCTTACTGACTAAAACCCACTCATGTTCCTTCGATTGCCCTTTATGTTACGCACGGTAACTATTATAAACATTCCGCAACCCCGGCAGGCGTTGGCCCTGTTGGGCCCCTTCCTAGTACTTCCTGAGGTTAGCGTGTTCAAACAAACAAATATAGTATAGAAGTGTAAATAAGCAATGTGAAAAGTGACTCTTAGTCACTTTTCAAAAAACGGTTGATACACACGTGATTCGAGACACAATAGAAAGACAATAGCAGCGCGACAGCCGGCTGTCGCTTGGTCGTCGAAAAGTTAAATCATATACCTTAACATATATAAATATGCAAAAGTAATCCTAACTTGAACTATAAAAAACCGATATTACAAAGCGAAACAACCTCTTAATCTTTTAAAAATTCAACTAGTTCTAAATGGGCAAACGGCCTCACTCGTCAAAGGCCTCAAAAGATCTATGTCATTCAAACTAAATCAATGTCAGTTCGGTGCTCAAAAAGGCTCTCCACAAACGTACGATTGTCTCTTAACAGAATAGCTTGAGATAGCACATTTGCACCGCACACTGTGATACTGTATATCATCTCCTGACTGCCATAGATCAAGGAATGTTGTAAAGTTGACGGTGGTATAAAAATTATAAAAGTATGGTATAACATTTATGGAGTAGGAAAATTGAGAAGCAGAATGCTACTTGTACTTTTCTTTTTCATTTGAATGTTAAAATTTGTGTCTTTTTTAATATGACTTCTTAATTAAGAATTATGTTAAATAGTCACTACAAGAAAAAAAAACTGCCAGATTCAATGTCTAAGGTAGCCGGAAATAATACATCGACAACGAAACAAGCCATGAATGTATGAATGTTTCTGTTCATAAACTTTATTTTTTACACGTCCGTTGATATTTAGCACCTTACTGTTTTTAGTGTTAAAAACTGTCAAAATGGATAAAGTGATGATATGAAGTGATTATACACAGAGTATTTTTATTTTATAAAAAGAAGGGCTAAGAATAGCGCGCGAAAATTTGACATCTACAGAAATTAACTATGGGATGTTCTTTGTACACATTCGGGCAGGTAAAGCTGTAAACAACTAGTGCCAAATAAAGATAATTTAGAGTGCTATGTAATTACAAGTCACTTAGCAATATAACAGTGAATTAATTAGTCGTTAACTACATCACTCCATTATCAGTTAATAAGCTGTCTAGAAACTGCAGCATCAATTAACTAATACCCTAATGATAACTTAAATAGAAGCGCCATTTCAACTCCAATTAACACTGGACTCCATATCTAAAAAATACACATAATTCAAAAACGTCGAATAATTTATTATACGTGCGATAATTAATAGAAATCATTAATATATATTTCAATTTATGTTTTTTCGTTCGCTCTACGCATGTGTTGGTCTGTGGGAGAGGTCAACGCACTGACGGAATGCCGCCCCTCCCTGCGCCCGCGCACCATAGAAACATAATTAGTGTTCTCATCTTATCCTCGCGAAGATGCTATCGATGCGTCGCTCATCCATTGAAGATTGTGTACGCATTTTAATAAACTTAATCCACTATTAAACTGCAATGTATCTCGCGTTTGTTGCTAGTAATTGTACAGATTGCAACGTTTATCTATTAAGTTGATTTGAGCGTTTAATTAATTAATATCTACTGTACAGATTTTTTCGTATACAGTATATTTCGGTTTCTTGTAATTATGTTAATGCTGGAGTTATCAGATTTGTGATTAGAAGATTGTCGTATATTAATATGTTAATGTGGAGAATAATATATAAATAAAGCGCACATTTCAAATATTTTTACCTACCTTGTTGGTCCAGTTTTTTTTTAATGTCTATGGGCGATGCATCTTTGATATAAGGTCTATCTGAGAGTTTATCGTAATGGTATAATAGGGTCGGTCTTGACCGTCAAGTCACGACCTTTTAGAGTCCACATTCTGATTGATGGATTGTTAGTACCCTTGTACCGTTAATTTTGCGGTATTTTTTTATCTATACACTTTTTTTAATCATAAAATATACAGTACTTTCCATGTTTGTCTTGGGCACCACAGTCATCATTTCTATACCAATATTATAAAGCTGAAAAGTGTGTTTAGCTGAACTCACTAATCTGAACCAAAACCTGCTTATCTCTGAATCTAACCTGCTTATCTGATTTGATTTTTTTGATGTTGTATAGAGGAAACTTGTAGGCTCTGTTACATAATGCTATAGCTACGGGAGCAGAGTAGTAACCAAAGACATACGGACAGCTAGTAACTAATATAAGTTTAAAATCACCAATCCGCCTGGAGAGTGGTGATCAATGCAGCTGTTCGTGCTTTGTTTGTTGAAAAAAGGGTGTTGCTCTGCAGTAGGCTGTTTTTATTGTTATCCAAACCAAAATTCATAGTGAGCTGATATTTTTTCTTTTGAATTATCTAATCATAGAATAGTTGTATATACTCATAGCAAAATAATCCTGTCCATGTCAATCCTTATCCTTAAAAGTCACTAACGTTTAATAAACAAAATAAGTATATGAAACTTTTACAACTATTATATTCTTTGGTTTCTTACATTTCATCATACTGTACACCTCATAAACTTTATTATCAAAGTAAAGATTTATCAAAAAATGACTCACAAATTACAAATCCGGCCAGACAAAAGTATAAAGTTATAAATAAAAAATGTCGAACAATATCCATTGCAGAATGTATTGCAATACTCAAATCCGTGAAATATACCACACTGCTCACTACCATTTGTCATAAGCGTGAATAATCGTCCGAGCCGAGGACTGATAAATTATTTTTGGCACCAAATTTAATTTGTTCAATGATGCATCGGTCAAAAATTATGAACTCAAGAACACCCAGAGTGGGATTCGGGGATTTGCATTTAGGGACCTTTGAGTTAATAAGAAGAATGAACCATTTTATTACTATTAGTCTTGATTTCAGACTATTTGCTTATAGGAGGTAATCTCGGAGGATCTGATCCAGTTGCATATTTTCTTGACATTGAGAGAACACTACACAATTTCAGAACGTGTTCATAAAATTTATGAAAAAATATTTACAAAATGTATAAAGACTGAGATGTACTACTTTTTTAGAAACAATTAAAGATTAACAAAACTCTTGTCAGCCCATTTAAACACATAAATTAAAAAAGTTTGTTTTGTCAAATTACACTAAAACTGCAAAAAGAACAAAACATAAAAAGAAAAATAGTTTTAACTTCATAAATCTCTAGCCAGGACCAAAACCGAGTCCATACTATCGTGTAGGCAATTTCAATTAAGTGATAAATATAATATCAAGAAAGATACAGAACCCCCATTCCTTAAACAATTCGGTTCCTCAGTTATTTATAAATCGGTTACCGCTAAAACGGTCATTTAATATTGTGGCCCGATGACGGGAACACTGCCGTATATTATATCAAGCAACATAATACTTTTTGTTACCTTACTGATTTGTCAGAAGTGTAAATAGGTAGTTTGTTTTATAGCGCGACCGACTAGTTCTTGATCCTAATATTTTTATAGTAGTGCTATTATATTTTTATATACTATGTGGTTTTCGGAAATTTTACTTTCTACTTGGTTTTTTTTTGGGGAGTGGGAAATTATCAAATGGCTGCTCCCGTCCTCAGACTTTTACTGACTAAAACCCACTCATGTTCCTTCGATTGCCCTTTATGTTTTGGGGTCACGGGAACTATTATAACCATTCCGCAGTAAAAGTCTGACACGCCCTCCCGCCGTACTCAGGACGGGAGCAGCCAATAGATGATTACCCACTCCCAAAAAAAAAATTCTCAAAATTGCGTATAGTCAATAATCATAGGTGTCAAAGATGCTATTTAGCCAGCTACAGCAAAAGCAATTGTCATCGGTATGTATAGGACTATAGCGGGTAATAAACGATGGAACAAAAGACTTCAACGCAATCGTTGAAGTCTTTTGTTCTATCCTTTTTGTAATTACTGTATTTTACAGCAGTTCAGAATTGTTTCTACTTTAACCTTTCAACCACCAACCGGGCTGCTATTGTCTTTCTATTGTTTCTCGAATCACGTGTGTTTGAAGGATTAATCTAAAGTTTTTTTTACCTATGGGCTTGCTCTTGGTCCCAGACTAGCCCGAGGGCATAGACGGGGCCTACGATGGAGCAAGCTCACCCAAAAATGCCTATGCACTCGTCTTTTGAATACATCCGGGTTATATGCATTTGGGAACACAGACGGCAGGGAGTTCCATTCTTTTGCGGTGCGCATAATAAAAGTTTCACCAAACTCCGTGCAGAAGTGTTTGCGTAAATAAAAAATACGGCTTACATAGAAACCCCTCCTTGGACCGAGTTGGATCTTGGCCGGGGCCTGAATGAGTGTAAAAGCTATATTATATTAATCTAAAGGATATTTTTTTTTTGGTTAGTGGGAAATCAGCCAATGACTGCTCCCGTCCTGGGTGCGGCGGGAGGGCGTGTCAGACTCTTACTGACTAAAACCCACTCATGTTCCTTCGATTGCCCTTTATGTTCCAGGGTCACGGTAACTATTATAAACATTCTGCAACCCCGGCAGGATCTAAAGGATCATCAAAATTCGTACACATACGTAACAGTTTTCTCAAACAGTAACAAAAATCCAGCCATCCACACAATTTACAACAACACAAACTACGATAGAACAAACCCAACAACAAAATACACTATAAAGCCCTCAACAACAGGGTGTGAACACAAAAACTGTTCGGCCGGCCACTGACTCTGCGCGTGCGCTCGCAACTCCGCGCATATAATTGAACCGCGCATTGTTCGCGAGCGTCGCCGGCGTGTGATTTGTAGTAGCGGGATTTTTTTGTTTAAAACTAATGAGTGCTGTGCCTTGTTGGTTGGTTTTAGTTTGGTGGCTTTTGGGGGTTAGGATAGTTAGATGGAAGGGGAATATATGTATAGTCGGCTGTCGGTTCATTGTCAAGATGTTAGTTATAGCTGTTACACTTATCCAGCCACGACTAACTTCCAACTCGGGCCTATTACTACTGTAATATCGAAACCATATCGAAACACGTCTGGTACGGCCATTTTATGCAAGTTCTAAGACAGACCAAGTAGAGTACTTAATCCCTCTAGTTGCCTGATAACAGAACAAGAGAAGAGAAAACATTGCAAAAAAAAAACGTTTCTAACAATAACACTAAAAAGTTCCAAGATTTTTGTCTTAATTAAACAGAAGTAATTATAAGAGCTGCTTAATTAATTTTATTGTAATTTCCGCAATAAAAGCTGTTTGAAACGTTAGTTTAAGTCAATGCTATTACAAGAATAATAAACACCGTGAAAACATTATTAATCCTTCGCACACACGTGTTTCAAGACACAATAGAAAGACAATAGCAGCCCGACAGCCGGCTGTTAGTTGGTCGTTGAAAGGTTAATATATTAAAATGGCACAAATGTTTACATAACATAGCCAAGCATACAGAAGATTTTTTAATGCACAAATATCTGCGCAAATACGGTTCATTTTCTCTTCCCTATTATTATTTTATTATTCCTTATCTTAATTGTTATTCTACGTAATTTCTTCTCTCATAGTTCATAAGTACAAATCTATACTATATTACTATATAATATTATAAAACAGAAGAGTTTGTTTGTTTGAACGCGCTAATCTAAAAAAGAACTGAATTAATTTGAAAAAATATTTTTGTGTATTATATCTCATATATCAAGGAATGCTAAGGCTATCTAATATCACGCTATGAACTACGGGAGCGGAGTAGTGACCATAGATGCGGGTAAAATCTCATCTAGTAGACAGCAATATATTTTGATTCTAATATATCGTTATGGTCTTTTATTTTTTATCCCACATGATAATTTTATAATTTTATTATTATGTGGGATAAAATGCTTTTTTTACAACCATCTTTGTGGCCAGTCAGGTAAAAATCACACTTTTTAACCAACCAAAGAATTAACTACAAGACCTTAAAGCCTAAGTCCCATAGTTGGAACTCAAAAACTACCTAAAAAATTAAAAAAAAAACTTAAAATAATGTTTCACAATAATCGTTTGCATCATAACCAAGCTCGTGACCGCACTAGTAATAAACCCGGTTCTGTCTGCGCCATTCAAATTATCTTATTTATTGTGATTCGCTGCCAGAATAACAATGACTAAAGGTATCTAAGTACTCGTAGTGGATATAAATACCTTCTTACGGTAGCCTTTTGGCCTGTCTATGTCTTGTCTCAATCCAGGATAGGATTGCGTGAAGTTTTGTAAGCTTAGTACTATAGTCTGATTATCTTGTAAAAAATCGTATTGCGAGTCGGACTATCACGAAAAAATCACGTATAAAATTGTAGAGATAAAGTTTTTTTTTGTTCTATTCACGATTTTGAAATTTCCATTCTTCATCATACCAGTACCTCTACAACCCGGTAACTAAGCGATAAGATACCTCTTGGTTAGGCCGATCAGACTTTCTGGGTTCTGAATAACCGTAACGACTGCCAAAGTTCTATGAATGACAACCGGCACTGGGATTACGTATCTTGCAGAAGCCGAGCGATCGCGATAATTTAGCAATATAAACGTCAATTCAAAATACGTCATGTTAAATCGCAATCTAGCGATAGTGCTGCCTCTGTGGAACAATCAGTTAACTAAAATATGCATTTTTCGTTTGGTGGTTTCGTATTTAGTATGGTTTTTAAGAGCAAAATTAAGTTTTTTTTGTTAAAGGAGATATTTAATTAGTTCCAGCAATTGCTACTTTATCGTCATCGTAGCAATAAGTGCATTAGAACAATCAGCGAGCGATTAGCAATCGGTTCATACATAATACGATTTTTTTTTATTAATCGCGCGGTGACCGCGCGATCACTGCGCAAATATTGCTGATTGCTGTTTCATAGGTAATAACCCCGCGGGACCAACGGCTTTACGTACTTACCAAGGCAAGGATGTCAGTGATGTCCAAGATAAACTTTAGAATTAAAAAGTCTCATTGCTACTTGCCTGGATTCGAACCCACAACCTCTTACACGAGAGGCGGGCGCCTTATCAATTAGGCCATCACAACATCTTTTATCATCTTTTCGAATTTTCATTCTTCATGTCTCCTGTAAAACATTACTTTTTGATAGATTTCATTATTCTAGGGCACTAATTTCACTAGCTAGTTACTGGATCAACAAGATATCAATTGGTTAAGCTGACGTAAAGCCTCGCCGACTGTTTAAATACATATTCACTCAAAACAAAACTTAAATAACTATCATCAAATGACTTCTTCAGGGTGGGAGAAGTCAGAAGTCAGAAGTGGGAGAAGGGTGCGAGTGTCAGACTTATACTGACTAAAACCCACCCTTGTCCCTTCGGTTGCCTTTTATGTTCCGAGGCCACGGGGCCAATCAGGAATATTTCGCAACCCCGGCAGGCATTGGCCCTAGCGGGCCCCGTCACGTACTAACTGCTTTTTGAGACAAGAACCCTTCAAGTTTCATGTCTTACCATTCTTATGTTTAGAAACGAAGTAACAATGTATTTTTATAAGTCGTAGGATAAGAGCTCAAATGGCATCAAAAGTTATTAATTAAGAGAATTGACTTTTGAGCGATTACGGTACACGTACCAACCGCGATGAAATACCAGCATACCATAATAAATTAATAAGACAGCGTAATGTCGTAAACCTCATTTTCAAATTGTCCTATTAGGGGCAAAACGTATCTTTACTATCATTAATTTCGCCGGCTTTGCCCGTCACCCTGAGTGACAGTGTAATGAGTTCGGTTACCTGTCTACCCTAAGTGGTTGATTGTGCTGAAATTAACCTCTAGATTACCGTTAAGCGGTAATTAATAGTCCAGCTTAGGTGTTGAATTTTTCTGTTTAGTTGTCCAAGAGATTTATCAAAGAAAAGGATTTACGAAACGGTATTAACGAATTAACCTTCCGTCGATCAAAAGACAGCCGGCTGTCGGGCTGCTATTGTGCTATTGTCTTTCGACGGTTTAATAATGTCTTCAGTGACATTCTGTATCTCGAAAAACACGTGAAAATGTCAGTCCCGATTGTCATTTGTTAATTTTTGACAGCCACGGATAGGCAGAAGCCAGAAAATGTGACACCAGTCGAATCAAAGAGTATTTAATTATTTAGTAACAGGGTTGTTGACGTCTAAAAAGCAGTCATGCCCCAACAAACAAAAACGTCATATAAGTCTTGACTTATACGACATAAAGTTGGATAGCAGTCTTATAATGATAGTGAGATGACTACGAGGTCCTTTAGACGTCTTTAATTTAACTTTTTAGTCGTGCGACAAATATGTCATAATAAGCTGGTCTTAGCAACGTTGGTAAGACTAAACTAAACGACGTTTTATTACAGTCTTAGCTAAAACGTTTGTACGACAACGCTATAGTCGTACTAACGTTATAGTCCATTAAGCGTATTGAACTAACCAAATTAGGTCTTTGAAAACCCTTTATATGACATCTATGTAATGTAGCGTTGTATAGACGTTTTCACAGTGACGTTTATATAACGATCACTATCCTGTTTTACAGCGGTCAATTGGAGACTCTTAAATGACTTGATGGTTTATTTGAAACTTAAATATAACCAATATATTTGATGATGTCTGTTTATTGTCATGCCCTGACTTTAATCAAACCTGTAGTCGCATTTAAGTCAGGTTTTGACTTTAAAACGTCTAGGCCGCCATATTTACGGAACGTTTGATTAAATTTGCTACGAAAAATGAAAGGTATAAATTCGTGGAGAAGACTTACACGTAGTGGAACTTTCAAAAGGAAAGTAAAAAAAAATGTTAAAATTTTTGAAATTTGCACTGTACTTTTACTGTGAACAATAATGAAAAGGGTTTTAAATTTATGAGGAACCTTAATAGCTAGCTGCTGTCATGGCGTATTGCATGGTCTTGAAATAACCTTTATACGACTTTATGTCTTTACAACGTCGTAAAGAGATAAGTGTGTGACAAAAGCAACATGTCCTACATTTTTAGGAATAAATATATTTTTATTAATAAAAATAAAATCACTTAAACACAAAGTTGAGAGGGGGCATGAAAATTTCAAATAAATACACATAGGTATATTATCATAAAACTTTAATACCCACTCGAACTAAACGGCATAAGAGACAGATACAGTTATTAGCGAGAAATATAATATAACTTAAATAAACCTTTTATTTTCTTGTGATTATTTTGCAATCTAATCTCGAATCAAATCCAAACACCGTGCCACTAACAAGAAAAATAGAGAAGTCTTATAGGTGTTGTTCCTTGACTCAAATAAAACGTTTTAGTCATTCAAAAACACCTGTATGACGACAATACAACAAACGAGCCGTTGTAAAGTTATGATGCGACTTCTGCGCGACGAAAATGGTAATTTCATCACGTTCATACGACTTTTGAATGACGTAACGAAGTCATCTTGCGACTTTTGTATGTCCATTAAACGATAATGTTGGTCGTATAACTGGGGCCATTTTCGCGTTTAGTAAACGTTATTATAACGTTAGTACAACTTAGGTATTACGATCAATGGTTTTAAGATAACGTTTACTAAACTTTTGAACGACGTTAAATTGTTAGTTGGGGCAGAACACTGGTATTTAGCTGCATCTAATAAGATAGGAAATATTCAGAAAATATTCAGATCATGTCGTGATGGCCCAGTGGATATGGCGCCCGCCTCTCGTGTAAGAGGTTGTGGGTTCGAATCCGGCCAAGTACCAATGTGACTTTTTCAATTCATAAGTACTTTTTAAAGTTTATCTTAGACACCACTGACATCCCGTGCCTCGGGAAGCACGTAAAGCCGTTGGTCCCGGTTGTCATTCGAAGAACTTTGACAGTCGTTACTGGTTAGCCAGAAACTCTGACCAGTCTAACCAAGAGGTATCGTGTCGCCCAGTTACTGGGTTGTGGAGGTCAGATAGGCAGTCGCTCCACGTAAAACACCGGTATCCAGCTGAATCCGGTTAGGCTGGCAGCCGACCCCAACACGGTTGGGAAAAGGTTAGGGAGATGATGGAATAAGATTGAAAATATTAAAAAGGACTATAATAAAATAGTCAAGAAAAAGCGAAATGATAATAATGAAATTGTTCTCATTTGCACAATCTAAAACGATCGCTGGTTTTTTTTCTTATCTAATAGTCGTTTTTGTTATCTTACTTTATGATTTTTTTTTAATAAATTGTTTGCTCTGGTATCGTTGTCTTGTGTATTTCGAAGATGTAGATCTAATCAAACAAAAGCGTATCTTTCGAGTTTAACATAGTTGACAATTTGTATAACAATTTACGATTGGTTTTGTTTGAAAGTTCTTAAAAAATATATAGGGTAATAGTCGAATAACAGTTGAATCTAAACAAAGTATTTTATGATTTCTAGCTGAGCCCAATAGACTTTTTTTTTATTGGGACAATCCCACCACACTATTCCCAACCACTGCAACTCCTGAAAGCCAGAATCAACAGTGGAGAAACCCAATGGACTGTTCCTGTTCAATACGTATGGTCTTTTGATCCCGAATTCAAATTATCTAAATGATTTTTAAAACTATTCTCCACATAAGATACTTCCTGAGACATCAACACGTATTTAAAAAGGAATACAGAATTAGTCAAACTGTTCTCGTGTTTTGAGCTCAGCAACATACTTAACGATTAATTTTTATTTACACATAAAAGAAAAATTGGTCAAACAAAAGTGAAAACACCAACACAATTATTAATCCATTGCTCTTAAAGTTAACGTGTTAGAAATCAAGAAAAAATAATTAAAATGTAATAATAATCTATTAAAAAGTTATTTAAGTATCATAATATCAGCACTATTGACCTCTACTGAGGTAGAGAAATAATCACAAGATCAGAAACTCTAAAGTCGTAAAAATGCAATAAAAATTTCTTAAGACAATCTTTATGTAGAAAATATTCGGGCTAAAGCGTTATCTATGAAGAATATCTGATTTAATGTTTCTGATTTATTGTAAATGGTCTTTTTATTGATAGACTAGGTGGACACGCGGAATCGGTTGCTTAAGTAACATAAGGATAATACAGCTAGTAATGACTTTTACGTTTTAATTTTTAGTTGACATGAACATGTAATTGTGCTACTATATGGAAGACTAGCTTTTGCCCGCGAATTCATTCGCGTGGAATAATAGTTTCCGTTCCCGGGATAAAAACTATCCTATGTCCTTTCTCGGGTCCCAGACTATATCTGTACCAAATTTCATTCAAATCAGATCAGTGGTTTAGGCGTGAAAAAGAGACAGACCGACAGACAGACAGAGTTACTTTTGCGTTTATGATATTAGTACGGATAGTAACTACACCACATAGATTATGTTTTTAAATAAGTTTATTTAGAAATTTTTTCACATTACGATTAGCGCAGTGGTTAAGCAATTGGCAGCTGAGCTGAGTGTCGTGGGTTATATCGTGACCAAACAGGGCAAATATTTGTTAAAATACAGGTATTTGTTCCGAGCCTGTTTCTTTGTGTATATACCTTTATTTAAAATGTAATGTAATTGTAAACTGACTGACTAACCGACTGTTTTTTTTTTAACTGACCTACGGTCATCTGATCCCAGACAACTGATATATATACATACTTATATACTTTCTAAATACATATATATTATAGATAAATTACACCCAGACACAGAACAAACAATTATGCTCATCACACAAAGTTTGTCCTGGGTGGGAATCGAACCCACGACCTCCGGCTTAGCAGTCAGGGTACTCAGGGTCACTAACCACTAGACCAAATGGCCCGTCATTGATTGACTGCCTGACTATTGATACATATACCAACGCATAGCCGAAACCACTGGCTCTATAGACATGAGCCCTGTAGGGTATGTTCTTAGGGAAGAGTAGGTTACAAAGGATTTTTGGAAATTCCACCCTTAGAACAGTGATTAAAAGTTCGACATTTCTTTTTGAATATATTCGGTCTGACGGTTTGAGTATTTAATGCGGCCTACCCAAATGTCCTTACTTTGGTACTGTTCGTCAAGATTGGGCTCCTTAGTTTTTAGTTGAGCTAAACGATTACTGACAAATGCTTGCACTGTCTGGACAGGTCCACTCAAATCTGTGTCCTTCTCTTATCAAGAGAGTACCTCAGACATTAACCTCCATGGTTCTCGCACATTTTTTGACCAATACGATTGAATGAACTTTAAAAGAGACTTTGACCTCTGAGTTTGTTTCGTATGTTTCTTCTCAGAGCAGTCCAGCTACGAAACACCGGCCCCATCGTTCGCTTAAAATAAATAATAAAAGAAAAAAATGTTGACGTGTAAAAGTGTTATGATATAACCTATTTACAAAATAAATATGATTTTATGATTTTTTATGATTTTACGCGGGCATAACCGCGGACGAAAACTAGTAAAAAACAAAGTCGTAAGGTAAGCGCCAAAATCTTCAAAAAATCTTATTTCAATGTCAGCAGGAGGTATAAATAAAATTTATACCAATATTTAATACATATCAACCATAACAGTGAGAAAATGCGTAGGTTGAGTTTTATTAGATTTCTGTATAAACTTGTATATCTAATTATGCTGAAACGAGAAAAAAACATGGTGGTCTTGTTTTAAATTTATCTCTGATTTGATATCCTGATAGATTAATATTAAAACGTTGGAAGGGGCCCAACAGGGCCACGTGACTCCGGAACATAAAGGGCAATCGAAGGAACATGAGTGAGTTTTAGTCAGTAAAAGTCTGACACGTCCTCCCGCCGCCTCTACGGCGGGAGAAGTCATTTGATGACTTCCCACTCCCCAAAAAAAAACGTCTACCAGGTTTTTTTTTTAAGAAAATCCCTTACTTATTAGGGTATTTGAATAGTTTTTGATTTTGAATGTTGTGAAGTGATTTATTGTTTTAAATGGCCGTCGATATTTTGTTTCTTACGACATTAGAAAATTTACAAATCTGTATTATAAAATAATCGCGATATGCCTCTCTTGCATTAACCTTTCGACGACTAAGCGACAGCGGGCTGTCGCGCTGCTATTCTATTGTGTCTCGAATTACGTGTGTTCGAAGGTTTAATTTGTAAGTTTAAAATCAGGCAAGTGTGTAACTTTTTTGTCGATAATTATGTGCTTGCAAAGATTATCTAGAACAGGGGTGGCCAACTTGAGTAGACCCAAGGTCTACTTTTTACTAAGGAAACCCTGTGCGATCTACCAAACACATACCTACTTTTTGAAATCATAAATGAAACAGCGTAGTTTAAATCACAATCATATATTTTTTATTGACCAGTCTTAGTAGGTTCTGTTAACATCACATATGAGATCGTTTCCTTAGATTTACTTAACATTATATCGGTCCTGTATATTATTGTGAGCATTGCGCCTGAGCATTTTCCACAGGTTTATCATAATCAAACAAATATTTATATTTTTTTCCTGACTACGATCGACTGGACTAGCAGTCGCGATCGACCGGTCGATCGCGATCGACCGGTCGATCGCGATCGACCGGTTGGCCACCACTGATCTAGAAGAATACTGATATAGTTGAATGCGAACATCTTTATGATACCTAGACTTAACTTTAAAATAGCTAAGCCTTATTGAACAAGCGACCTCTATTGACTTTTATACTTAAGGCTTTTTTTTTGGGAGTGGGAATCATCAAATAACTTCTCCGGTACTGGGCGGGGCGGGAGGGCGTGTCAGACTTTTACTGACTAAAACCCACTGATGTTCCTTCGGTTGCCTTTATGTTCCGGGGTCACGGTAACTATTATAAACATTCCGCAACCCCTCGTGCTGACTTCTCTTTAAGGCGCTTTACACTTAAGTCTGACACTATTATTCCCTAACTCATCTTGAACTCACTGCACTAGCAACTACAATGATTATTACATAAACAATCTAGACGTTACGGGACAGCTTTATGTAAATTATAAAATTTATAGCATGTACGACGAACGAATTCTGTCTTATTATGTGTTTACAAGGAAAAAAGATCGGACCTTCAGCTAATTTTTAGTTTTAATAAAGAATTAAAACCAGTCGTGATGGCCTAGTGGTTAAGGCGCCCGCCTCTCATGCAAGAGGTTGCGGGTTCAAATCCGGACAAGTACCAATGTGACTTTTTCAATTCATATGTACTTTCTAAAGTTTATCTTAGACATCACAGACATCGGTGCAGGAAAACATCGTGAGGAAACCCGGACTTGTAGTTAATATAAGTCCGAAATCGCCAACCGGCCTTGAGCAAGCGTGGTGATCAATGCTCGTGCCTTCTCTGTATAAGAAGAGGCCTTTGCCCAGCAGTGGGACAGTTATAGGCTGGTATTATTATTACTAATAAAGAATTAAGTATACCCAATATAGTAATAGTCACTAGAACAACTTTTGACTCTAAGCTACAGGGGAAAATCTACAGCTCCATGATAAGACTTGTCGTATTATAATGGATCAGAATGTTGGGCCTTGAAAAATTTGAATGAAAAAACATTGCATGTAGTGGAGATGAGAATGTTGAGATGGATGTATAGGGTGAAGTTGCATAAATAATGTAACCAAGATTTTCTATAGGTTGATTAATGAAAAGAGTGACGGAGTATTTTGTTTGTTTATCTGGATAGAGACAAACCTACTGTTTGGAATAAGCAAGTGGCTTTAACTTTAAGACTAACCGAGCGACCAAAGTACCTGTAAATTGTCTAAGTAAAATAAATGCGTTGAATATAAATTATTGTTTTAGAAACTGATATTTTCTCAAATAAATTTTTGCTTCTATAATTCTAGTTATTATAAAGTAATATAAATATATTAAAATTGCGTATAGCTTTAGTCATAATTATGAAATAGACCACCCGATTTGCTAATGACAATTTTCAATTAAAGTTAATGATAATTAAAACATAATTATTCCCAATCAGCAATTAGTTGGTTTATCGCTTAATGCCCAAGTAATATTCCCAGATTACTTATAATAAATAAAATTATTAAGATAATGATGATGAAAGGATGAAATTTTAACATTTTTTATTAGGGCCTGTGCTGCCCATAGATAATTAATGCACTAAAAATAAAACTTACTTTAAAAGATGACTAAAAAACAAGTTACTCATTCCAAGAGGTACTTAAAAAACAAGACTAGGCAAAAAGGGATCTTGCGCTTTTAAAAAAACTATTTTGATTTTGCCTTTTTTTTATAACTTATGGTTTTGCTCTTGATCCCAGACCAGTCCGAGGGCATAGACGGGGCCTACGATGGAGCGAGCTCACCCAAAAGATGCCTATGCACTCTTTTCTTGAATACATCCGGGTTATATGCCTGTATCCATTTGAGTATTATTTTACTAAGTCAAATAAAAATATACTTGACTACACAAAGTGTCAGACAAGAATATCCGTACTTATATTATAAATGCGAAAGTAACTCTGTCTGTCTGTCTGTCTCTTCTTCACGCGTAAACCACTGAACCGCTTTGAACGAAATTTTGTACAGATATAGTCTGAGACCCGAAAAAGGACATAGGATAGTAATTTTCATCCCGAAAATCTCCCGGGAACGGGAACTATTATTCCACGCAGACGAAGTCGCGGGCAAAAGCTAGTAGCTTACATTGTAATGATATACAGGTAAAATAATAATTGTAATGATATACAGGTATAATAGTAAAGAAAAACATGTAAACTTTTTTTTAGGATTGTAGTGTTATTTACACTAAAATCCTAATAAAAAAAGTTTAAAGCCTATTTCACATAAAAATAATATCGTTCATCATTCATATCGATAGTATTGCAAAGTGACAACGTATTCTCAATTTATGTATAGTGTGTGTGTTTTTTTGTGCTTTTAACTGTTATTATTATATGTTATAACATAGTGCGAAATGAGCTTTTTTCAGACCACGCTATAATATAACAGCTTCAATAGCATATCGTTCACCATATAAATATCATATAATAAATAGTATAGCAACTTTTTAAACTATTTTAAACCAATGTATCGGGTGCTATTTTATTGTGATATAAACTATAACCTATAATTATTATATAATAGAATAATCTGAAATGAGCTTAAACCTCAATTCAACCGCCAAAAACACAGCCAACAAAAAAACATTCAGCAATTTAAGGCCCAGCAAAGTCCTCCCAATCAACACTACAAAGCTAAAAGCCCAATCAACAACCCTTGCAATGGCAGCTTACACAACGCCAACAACTATCGAGTTCATCAACACAGTGTCGACCATTAAAAGTAATTTGTAGCAATTATATTGACGATGTATGCTACGGATCTATTACTGACTTAGGTTACAGGGGTAACGAATTTATAATATTTGTTACGTGTTTGAGCACGCCGCTTCTGTTAAGGCGATGTTTGTTAGTTGGGGTAGATTTATTTATTTATTTGTTAACTGTTGTGGCTTCGTTAGGCGTTTTTTTTTTTTGTGGAGTGCGAAATCATCAAATGACTGCTCCCGTCCTGGGTGCGGCGGGAGGGTGTGTCAGACTTTTACTGACTAAAACTCACTCATGTTCCTTCGGTTGCCCTTTATGTTCCGTGGTCACGGTAACTATTATAAACATTTCGCAACCCCAGCAGGCGTTGGCCCTGTTGAGCCCCTTCTCGTGCTGACTTCTCTTTGAGGCGCGCGTGGAACACTAAAGCGCCGTCGACGCGGGCCTGGTCCTAGCCGGGCGGCGAGCTACCCATCACTCGCCATTCGCAGACCGGCCGGCCGGTAGACGTCTTTGTTAGGGGATTGACATACGAATTTGTATCACCTATTTGAATGCTTCCCTTACGGATAAATTTACCAAAAACGGTTTTTAGCGTGCTTACTTTGTAAAGAGTTTCTATTGTGCACATTTTGTGTTTTTGGGTTCAATAATTTTGGCTGTGTGTTGGTTACGACCAAAAAGACTAAACATACAAATTCAAAAGTTTCTACCAAACTATATACATTGTTGCAGAAGTATACACAACAAGTGTACTCTTGTGTAATGGAAGTGAACACTGCTTCTTAGTTGGTGAAACACAAAAAAGTGACTTTTGTCCCTTTATTTTGTGTTACCTTTGCTATAGATTACGAAAAGTGTACGCACTTAGCACGTACATCAGCTTAGCTCTAACTTAAAAACATTTTTGTCTACTTAAACAGCAACACCCAGTCACAAAAACTTAGGCCCAACACGCATCTTCGCCTTAACAAATCATAAAAAATATCAAAAACAATTTGGCCATAAAGAAATCAATCGAAAACATTACCGTTATCCGACCGGCCATTTTGGATACTTGGTTTCCCATGAAACGTATTTGTTAGACTCGAAATATTTAAGTAAATACCGTGTCTGAATTGGTAATTTCTGTTTGTAATACCGTATTCTGTATATACAGAACGTATATGTAATTAGATATTTTTGTTCACCATGAAGAAGACGGGTTTCTTTAAATCAAAGCGTGTGACGAATCGGTTTATTTTTTTATTTTTCTCGTTAATTAGTCGAGTCACACGACTGTAGAGGTTTATTTGTGGTGAAAAAAACGTTAAAATCTTGAGATCGATATGAGAAATTCATGTTTTGTTTTTAGTAAAACTTCGGAAAAACTGTCGGATAATACTTGCTTATTATTATTGGTCCAGTGCAAGATAGAGGTCCCTTCTTACACAGAGAAGGCACGAAATTGGTGATTTCAACTTTGAAAGTGCATTTTTCGTACATATTGAAACTATATGCCTGTCTGTCTAAGAGTCACTAAAACTCCTGAACCAATTTTAATACGGTTTCCGCTAATGGACACCCAGTTGGATGTTATAATTAACATATGACTATAAAAAGAAAAAAATAAGCTAAAAAGTTCATAAAACTCTGACACCAAATGACACCTAGTGAATTTATAAAGTAATTTGGTACTTCACTGGTATGCATATATAATATTATATAGTAGAAACAAAAAATATGATATCAAAACGTTATAGCTAACTATGCCAACATAAAACAAAATCAACATTTTTACAACCCAATAATAATAGTACAGAAAATTGAATTAGATAGATGTCAGTCACACACATAAAAATATAATAAAAATTGTTCATTACCGACAAAACAGAAGGCGCATCTGACGCAAAGAACTTTACGATTTGTCATTATACTCTTTGAAACATAAACAAATGTGATACGTACCGAGCAATTCTCGCGTTTACAACAACGAATTACAGTTCAAATTCGCAAACCACATCGCAGTCGCCATAGCAATTACATACCTGAAATGACAAAAAAAGAAAATTAAAAAACCGGTCCGAACATCTACCTCCATCCGTGCTCAGCCTCTAAATATGCCGTCGTAAAGAGCCGTAATGTTATTAAACTTGATTATTAAAACCGTATTAATACGGCCGAGTAATTGACTCGCAAAGTTTGTAATCTTTGAACCACTGAAGAGTGCGGAACACTTTGTATTTTAATGATCTGGGAGGATTTTTAGCTCCAGTATATTTTACATAGACAAGGTTTAGAATTCCAAAAGTAATCTCTATATACATGTAAAATGTTTACGTAAAAATAAATTAGGGAAAACCTTCAAAATTCTATAAGAAGCAATGTTTGGAAATTCAACCCTTTATGGGGGAAATGGGCGAGCAAAGCCGCAGGAACCAGCATGTATAAATATTAAGAAAATCACAGTCCTCAACTTTCGTAGGCGAAGTCAAGGACAAAAGCAAGTCTTAAAATAAAGCAAAGATATAATCATTAAGTATGATTCATAATTTCCTGAGAATCAATAAGGATAGTCCCTGTGTTCTTTGAAGTCCGCCTCATAAGCATAATTATGCTTATTTGCGGTCAAAAGTAGTTCGATATTCCTGAAAAATTGATCATCTATTTTAATTAAGAATGAGTTTCGTTATGGCCTAGTCGTTAATTCGCTTGCCGGTCATGTAAAAGGTTTTGAATATGCGCAACCTCCTTTAATAAAAAACCTCATTGATTCCAACGAGATTTTTTTTATTCATATGCCATGTACTTTTTATATTTTTATCTTGGGCATCACAGACATTGGTAAAGGAAAATATTGTTAGGCGTGCAGGACTTATCTATAAAAACTTCAAAGCTGAAGAGTTTGTTTGGTAGCGCGCTCATCCCAGAAACTGTTGGCTCGGATTAAATAAATCTTTTTGTGTTGGTTATAGACTGTAACATCACTTTGCGACTTACAGAAGCGAAGTAGTAATAAAAAATGCGGGTAAACTCGCTCATTTACCCTGAGCTAGCGCGGTGATCAATTCTCGTGCCTTCTCTGTTTGAGAAGAGGCCTTGTATATGACTATATGACATGGTCCACCATGGAAAGTAAAACGGACCCTATTATTAAGAGTACGTTGTTCGTCTGTCTATCTGTTCGTTTGTCACCAGGCTGTATTTCATTACCGTGATAGTGAGATAGTTGAAATTTTCTGTTGCCGTAATTACAACAAATACTTTTATTTTAGTGGGGCTCCTATACATTATAATAAACGTGATATTTTTACCGATAGTGTTACGGAACCCACAGCGCGCGAACATTTCGCACTTGACCGATTTTAATTCAATTCTTATTGACTGAGAATTAAATTACTCGACTATTTTTGTTATTATAAACAATCACAGAGCAATTAAATTTATTCATTCATTCAGTAAAAAATATACCAGAACACCATACGTGTTCAGATGAATTCAATTTGCATATAAATTAATTTAAATAATAATCTTTGCTCTTGCAGTTGACAAATAAGATAAGCAAGATGAAAATATGTTCTGTGATAAGTATTAAAGGGATCCTGTTCATCCATCCAACCCTCCACTGTCCGTCTGTCTTTTTGTCTATCGGCATTGTTTGAACTATAAATACCACAGAGAGTGTGTTTCAAATGCCGCAAAAAAATCAATTAAAATACTTTTAAGGGGAATGAAAAACCAACTTGCAAAACCTTTTCATAATGTACTTCCTAAAGTTAATCTTGAACATCACTGACATCCCGTGCCTGCGAAAGCACGTAAAGTCGTTGGGCCCGGTTGTCATTCGTAGAACTTTAACAGTCGTTACGGTTAAGCCAGAAAGTCTAACCAAGAGGTATCGTGTCGCCCAGTTTCTAGGTTGTAGAGGTCTGATAGGCAGTCGCTTCACGTAAAACACTTGTATCCAGCAAAACCCCGGTTAGGCTGGAAGCCAACCCCATCATAGTTGGGAAAGGCTAGGGAGATGTCTAGCCGATGAAAATAGAAAAAAGCTTAGTCTTTCGTTATATTTACTAGGAAATATAAGGCTTTTTTATTTATGGGAGATGAAAAAAAGGAATGTGATTTCTTCTATATTTTCCTGTTTAAGTTAAGAGAATCAAGCTTAATAGTTGATCTTTTTTAGCTTCGTTTCTTACAGCCGCGTTTCATTTCGTAGCATTTTATCGCTTATGTTGTTTTTTGAAAATATATTAATTAATTTCAGTGTTAATAATCTTTAGTTAATAGTTTTAAAACCTTATATATAATGGGCCTGCAACTTCTACAGCACATACTAAAACCACAAGTGCATTGTTTTAAAATTGTCGTTTTAAAAATTACATTTGCAACAAAAATGACCAAATCATCCCGTAATTGCTCAAAATGACGCCATTAAATACGACTACTTCGTCACGCGATGCCTGGATTAAAGTAAATAATACTTAAATTATATACTAGGATGTTAGGCAAACGAGTACCTACGACTAGCTTTTTTTCTGACATAATTTGCTACCAGGATGTATGCATGTCACATAAGTACATGTGAGATAATCATATGTTTTGACTGGACTTGGTTTGATACTTCTAGAAATATTTTAATGATTTCTATATAAAAACATGCATTCTGTGCTTCCTTAAATTTTCCTCATAAAAACTTTTCCTTAGGCAATTTAATGCGATCATCTAAATAGACCAGATGAGTCGGTAGTTATATCATAGAACTAGCTAATCTAATTTTCACTCTAAATCTACTTTTGTACTCCAAAATATATTATTTACTTAGTATTTTAGGTATTTAATGGCATCGAACTCTATTTGACTATTTTTGCGATCACAAGCCTAATTTGATAAAAGTTGTAGACCATGTCAAGCTCTTGTTTTTTGCATTCAACTATTTCTGTAGCTATGTCAAAGACAACCTACACTCTTGAAGTATTTTTTTCTTCGTTATTGTCAATCTAATCTGATCTTGTACTTGTTTTATCTGATAAATCAATTAATGCTTAGTGTCAATCAATAGGCATTAGTTATTCAGTTAATTGCAATATTATTTTTAAATAATTTTTAACTCGATAACTCATCGAGGACAACTCACCGATGTGAAGATTTAATACCATGTGATACCACATTTAATGTTATTTTACCATTTTTTTCAAATTTGACCTCAACCTACCTTGTCCCATCGTCTTTTGATTTTTGGACCTCAAAATTGGCTTCAAACGTGTCATTACAAAGAAATTAGTGGTTTATCATTGTCGAATTAAGTTTGGGAGTAGCGTCCGTGGATCATTTTTTGTGATGGTTGTATAAAAACGGTTGATCCGTCAGTCGATAGAGTAGGCGATTAGATGTGTGAGATACAGGCTGGATATTGTTTTAGTGTTGTGAGTTTAAGAATTTAAAATCTATATAAGTAAATCACATGATTCAAAGAAGTCAAATGATTAATGTCAATCAGACTATTTAAAGGAACATTCAAATTTCATCACACGAAATACGATTTAATTTATTCGTTGCTGTATCTTATATTGGACCGTAGAACCACTGAATACTGGCATGTAACTTTAAACTTAAAAGTGGTTGATAAATATACCAAGTGGTTAAAGATCAAAACTTATTAAAGAAAAACCTTAAACATTTCATATAAATCTTAACAAACACCGCTGTATTGACGACAGATCTTATAAGCCCATAACAAAATGACAAATAACAATGCAACAACTACCGTCATCGCCTCTAATAAAAGAAAAACTTCCAAAAAAGAACTGACCGCTAGACAAAGATGGCGGGTAGTTTTTTTAAAGTAATTATTGTTGTTTTTTTCTCAGCTGCCATTATCCGTTCGGATCCCTCGATGGCCGCAGTAATGATATGAAACAAAATTACATGGCTGGGTTTCGGCCGCCTATTAACATACCTAGCGATGTATCATTCGGTTCTCAAATAATGACGTTTCGTCACAATTATTTCGTTTTTTTAGCTACAATTTGTGTTTCGTGAATTGTATGTACTTCGCGCTTGGTAGGTACTGGTACATTACGAATCACTGTTAAAGAAAATAACGGTTTTTACAATGTCAATTTGAAAATAGAACATTTGAAAACCCACATGTCACGTACGTGGACAGTTACATACTTTAATGGATCTTTGATAGAAATGAGGGCAATAATAGTTGTAAAAACAACAAAATCTTAACAACTTTGAAATGGCAAAAGAAATAAAACAAATATTCGTATCAACATTAAACAGTCTGATCTAGTTCTCGTAAAAGCAACCGCAGACACATTAGCGGCAAAAATCTTTTTATCGCCAGGCCAAAGACCAGGACCGATTAATAACCACAGGACCAGTGATTAGATGATTACCATCACCAAAAAAACTTCAAAAACAACTTAATTCGATCTATCTATCACCACTATTCGAGACTTTGAAGTCATCAGTCATAAGCTACATCTCTCATTACTCATTACCAACTTTGAAAAAGATGAGTAGAGTTTTGGGCGTAAGAATATTTTGAGGTTAATTCTAGAGGCAGCATCTATGTAATCGGTCTTATTCATCATTGTGATGTTTTAATAGTAAACGTATGGGATTTGTTTAGTTCGATGAAAAATGTTGTGGTAATGATGTGGAAGCCTTAGGTTAGAAATGTTTCAAAGACTGAAGAGCTCAGATAAATGCTGTTATTTGTTTCTTCTATCATAATGGCTGTTTTATTTTCAGCATGCTTAATTCGTTCGCATCTGTTTTAATAATACTCATACTCACATCTGTAATCTGTCCCAGGTAAACTTATAGTATATTTTGTTAGCTGTTTGATATATTTGTATATGTAAGTCTTGTGGTCTTCCTAGATCACTGCACTCAATAGACCCATATCTTTTGTCTTTTACATTCATAATTTAAGCTAAGTTCGTTCAAATATTGGTCCTGTTCCTAAGAGTCAGTGATGTATTAAGATTAGTCTTATAAGTTGGATATTCGTCAACGGACAGCTACCAGTGAATAATTCTCCGAAACATACGAAGATCATTTTGGTGAATAAAAAAGCTCAGGAAACAGTCATTACGTATCACAAATAATACAAACATAATCGCTATAATATAAAACCTTGAGACAGAGCCATAAAACCGAAAATTCACCCGAAACCTCATTTTCAATCAACAGAAACTGAGAATCATAAAATTCCATATTTTTTTCAATTTCGTTACGAGTTAGAACAGAGATATACAGACAGACAATGACACAGCTTGCCACTATAATTACCCCTCCCTCCCCCTCACTCCCGAAGCCAAAATTACCAAGACTCCCATTAACCATCATCCCGCGTTTATAAAAAGGTCTGAGCAGAAAAAAAAGTCATCCTCACAACCAATGGCGAGCGGTTCCCGAAACACAATTTAATTGAAACCTTAATTTCTCCTTCCTAAAGCCCAATTTTGATTGCTCCAATGTGGTAGGAGTCATCAAAGAATGACGCACACGTTTCAAAACTATGAAGATTTGTCGATTTTTTTTCTTATTAATTCGTTAGGTATGTGAAATTAGCGTTTCTTGTATATAGATTTTAGGTTTTGTTCGTATATAAAAAGTTAAGGTTCGTGTTACATAATGCTTGTTCGTGTAAGATTTATAACGTTAAATTATCTAGTGGGTCTATTAAAAGAAACATGCTAACCTATTGATCTGAATCTAATTCTGCAACTTATATGCTTATGTTAATGTCACCATGGGCTAGTGTTTCAGACTTGCATCTGTCATGACCAAGAGCAAAATACTAAAGTAAGTTTTTTACTTACAATCTAAACTCATCTGACCATCATTCTGACATCTGACATCTGACAATCGACGGGCCTGTTGGTCTAGTAGTTAGTAGCCCTGACTGCTAAGCCGGAGGTCGTGGGTTCGATTCCCACCCAGGACAAACTTTGTGTGATGAGCATGATTGTTTGTTCTGTTTCTGGGTGTAATTTATCTATAACATGTATGTATTTATAAATTATATAAGTATGTATATCAGTTGTCTGGTTACCATAACACAAGCTCTGCTTAGCTTGGGATCAGATGGCCGTGTGTGAGTTGTCCCAGATATTAAAAAAAAAAAAACATTGATAGACTGGATTGTCAAATGTATGGGGTTGACAAAAGCACACGCTAAGTAATTTGACATCTCGTTTATCTTATAAATTCTAAACAAATCTCATAAAACTAAAGAGTTTATTTGGTAGAACGCAGTAATCACAGGAAGTATTGGTCATATTAAACAAATCTTTTAGTGTTGCATATCCTCTTAACTAAGGAAGGCTTTAGCCTATAAAAGGTTACGCTATAACCATTAGCCAGGTTGCGGAATGTTTATGATAGTTACCGTGACCCTGGAACATAAAGGGCAATCGAAGGAACATGAGTGGGTTTTAGTCAGTAAGAGTCTGACACGCCCTCCCGCCGCACCCAGGACGGGAGCAGTCATTGGATGATTTCCCACTCACCCAAAAAAAAAAAACTATTAGCCACGGGAGTCGAGCAGTATCCATAGACCCCGGTTCTTTCTCGCAATATCAAGATTCTAAATAATTCGATCCATAAATAAATACTTAGTTAGAAACTTTAGTTCCAACGAATAAGATATTTTTTTTTTTGAAAAAGGGTGAGTATTTCCAGTACGAACTTTGAATGCTAGAATAAGAAGAATAAAAATGTATTCCGAAATATTGCTTCGTAGTTTTGAAAGCTCGTGGTTCCATAATAAAAGTGAATCAGTTCCTGTTCATTTCTTTATGGCGACAATAGCTCAGTAAAAACTGAAAATCACATTTCCCTACCTAGTACAGTTCATGAGACTCAAGTACACAACCCGCTGAGAGACAGACTGACAGCAGAAGCGTAGCAATCTGGTTCCGTAGACACAGAACCCTAACAAAACCATACTGACTGACTTTCATCGATCAAAGGGTCAGCAGTACAATCACAGTTGTAAATAACACATTTCTTACTTCGATTTAAAAAAAAGAAATGATTTTTATTGACGCTAATACCCAGCTTGCGAAGGAACCCAGTCTCTCACGTTACCGCGCTTTTATTACCGCATCTTCTATCTCATTCGCACACACATCATCTTAAGCACTTCGAATCTTCTCTCTCTTTCACATCATCATTGCCAGCGCCCGCCAATTATTATATTGGTGTAGGAAAATTTTTATGTTGATTCACTGAGTTTTTACTGGCTTGATTTACTTTGGTTTTAGTTGTACGGGGAAGTCGATTTTAGGTGTAATTGTCAGAGTGTAAATTTTGGGTTTGTGTTTGTTACAGTTGTATGTGAAAACGATTAAGATGGCCGCCGATAACGACTTGCGAGTGCGACAGATAGCGCGAATTTTTCCAATTATTGTGACCACTATGTGTGTCTTTCTGTAGCACCGTACTTCTTAAACGGGTAATCTGATTTGGGTGCGGTTTTTTTTTCCACAATAGATAATTAATCTAGCAATATTTTTTAGACATGTTTCATTGAAATCGAAGAGAATAGAGATGTAATTAACATATATTTTTTAAAGGGGTGCAAATCTATTATTATTGACCCATTTCGAAATGTTTTTTATCGGATATTCTTTATATTTAATTAATTCACTTTCAAGATGTGTTTTGAAACGAAAAGGTACTTTCAGAGATACTATCACTCGGTTAAAATAATCATTTTTGGCAGCCTGAAAGATAAAGCTGCTGAAATTGAAAAACAAATATCTACCCTAAAACTTAAAAACAACAATTTCATAGCACAATTAAAACATTCATTCATTAATAATCTATTTATTTCAAAACACAAAAACAATAGTCATAAAAAATATATGATTATTGCAATAATAACTTAGAGGCCTGAAAAAAGGCCTACACTTGCGATCTCCACTTATAATGGAACCAGCAATTGAATTATATGTAATAAAAATTTATTTAAGTTAATTGGAAAGAGGTTTACGAGTCCAAGTCTTGCTGATTGTCGAGGAAATGACTGGCCATTATATTCACGATGACATTTAAATAATAATGCTTGACTATTATTGTCCCACTGTGGGGCAAAGGCCTCTTTTTCACACAGAGGCACCGTGCCACTGCGTAAGAAGCGCCTTTTGCGGGTTGGCAGTTTGTGACTTATTACTAGTTGTGCCCCACGGTTTTACCTGCGCAGTTCCCGTTCCCGTGGGATTTTTAGGATGAAAACTATCCTATGTCCTTTTACAGGCTATGGACTATCTTTGTACCAAATTCAATTTAAATCGGTGCAGTAGTTTTCGCGTGAGCGAGACAGACAGGCAGAGTTACTTTCGCATTTAAGGATGAAATATGCATTATAATCTAAATTATAATGCATATTTCATCCTTAAATGCGAAAGTAACTAATCTGTGCCTGATTTTAGCAAGCCAAGCAAAGATAATAAATAAAGTAAAATAATTTCGTTCTCACCGGCGCATAGCACCAAGAATTTAAATAAAATAGTAAAATTATTAACGACATAATTTGAAAAATCTCTAAGCAATTTCTATAGACTAAACGACCTCGTATTCAACAGAAGTCGTATTATTATTTTTGTAATAAATAATTTTCTTGGTGAAAAATTGCTGTTTTATTTATAACCCACTGTTTACTACCTAGAAAAAAATATATTGACTTAATGAAGGAGTAAAGTCACCCAGTATGAAATGTTCTCTATTAAAAAAGAAATTAAACCTTCGGATACATGTGATTCGAGACACAATAGAAAGACAATAGCAGAGCGATAGCCGGCTGTCGCTAGGTCGTCGAAAGGTTAATAAAATTGTGTTTTTAATATAGTTTTTTTTTCTATACTGGATCCAGTGGTTCAGCCATTATATTTATAAAAAATTGTGGGTTCTAATCCAGGCAAATACCAATGTGACTTTTTCAATTCTTAATTACTTTTTAAAGTTAATCTTAGAAATTAAGAAGAAAAAATCTGCACTTAAAATTAATACAAGTCCAATATCACGGTTTTATATCAGATTGACTGAAACTGCTTACAATTTGTCTATATGGAGCGCATCACACTCTAAACTTACAAGTTTCAGGCAGCCAGAAAAACCAAATAACACTCGACCCGGGTATTGCACCCAAGACTTCTCTCCCAGCAGCCGCTCTGGCACTAGCAGCCTGTACCAATAATAATGCGATTCCCATAAAATAGTAATTCCTTAAGAATGACAGCGTTTACTTCCCGAGCCAATATCTAAGGAACAAAGGTGCATACAAAGTATTATATTATACCCTATTTAGCATAAACATAAGTTTTAGATTTACTGTATGAATTCGTTCTAACTCCGATAAAATCTTCGTGAGGGAAAACAAGAGCTTTCACGGAACCGTTATCATAAACTTGGGAGGTACTGAGAAGAAATAAATATAATAAAGTTATAATATTGTAAAATGTTTGCTTAAGTATGTTTTTCAGGAACTTCATGATTTCTGAGCAGGTAATTTTCAGTAAGTAGAGCTACTTACTAAAAATTACCTGATAGTAAGATAAAAAAACCGGCCAAGAGCGTGTCGGGGCACGCTCAATGTAGGGTTCCGTAGTTTCCCGTCCGTCACACTCACAATAAGTGTTCCCACATATAAGTTTAAAAAAAGGCTATTTGTTACGTTGACATAGTAACATATTTGTACGCAGAAATTATTTTGTACAACCTTTTTGTTTTTTTTTTAGTAATAAAAAACTGTTCTGTCTATCAAGTTCAAAATATTTTTACTAGAAATTCCTTATAAAGTTACTTTCAGGTTTTTTCATATTTTTTAAACCGGGACGGTTTGATTTTTCCTTTTGGAGCGATTATTTCCGAAATTATTGACATTATCAAAAAATGATTTTAGTAAATACCTATTCATTTTTAAATACATTATTCAACAATATATCACATGTCAGGGTTGTAACTAAAATAAGCCTAATAAAACATATTTTTCCACTTTGTCGGCGTGATTAATATACATATTGGTACCAAATTTCAGCTTTCCAGTGCTAACGGTCACAGAGATTAAGCGAGGACGAACAGACGGACGGACGGACGGACAGACAGACATGGCGAAGAAAAAAATGACAAAATCGACTGGACGAAATAACAAGACCTAATTTGGAGATCCCAAATTCATATTTATTTTACGAATTCAGAATCTTTCTATCTATCTATTATGTTTTCACGGCTAAATCCACTGACAAAATAAACTTGAACTACAAGAAATAATTACGCTACGAGCGTACTTTTTTAAATGTAACCTCTAACCATGAATCCACGACAACCACCATTCACACATTTCACACAGAAAATCCCTAGAAAATCTACCAAATAAAATAAAATAATAACAAAAAAATAACCAATCCCCAGCGTCCCATAACTCCAAACACCGTGAAACAAAACCAACATTCTAATAACGTTCGTGATTCCACTAGCTAAGGGCTCCCTTAATTGTCGCGAGCTGCTAAATGGGCCCAGCCTAGCGCCTAATATGGGCTCCTAGAGGGAGTAGAGTCACGCCTAGGGTTAAGAATTGTAGGAAATATGGCCCCTGGTATTGTAAGGCTTAAGTGATAGGGACCAAGACATATCCCGCACGATAAAGCTGATATTATTGGGAGAAAAATAAATAGGTTTTTTTTAAGTGGGGTTTGTGTTTGTGATTCGTTTTTTTTTTTCAGTCTGAGGCTGTATTGATACCGGACAAGTAATGAATTAGTTGTCTCTGGCGGTCTTACCGGCGTTTTGTAGGTTTTGGTTACAGCTCCAGTTGTGTAGATCATAGCGTGATGTTATGTAGCCTATGTCCTATTTTAATATATTATAAGCCTATATTGTAAAGTTTCATGTAAATCTGTTAAGTAGTTTTTACGTAATACAGAAAAAAATCACATACACTCACACACACATACAAACTTTCACATTTATAATATTAGAAGGATACATCGATCAAAAAAGGGTATAAATAAAAACACTTGAGTTTAAGGCGGTATGTTGCATTCTCATATGCTGTATCTATATCAGTTCACGTTCGCAAATATAGTATTACTGTAGTTTGTTACTCGTCATATGAAATAGTCTTATTGTGAGGGGGCAATATTCAAAGCATTATTAAAAACTTCGTCAGACTTCTGCTAGACATAGGCCTCTGTCAAGACGAGCACTAAAAATCCGTTCTATGAGTTATGACTACATTCATTCAGTCGCTATCAGCTGCCCTTCACAGATTGTCAGTCCATTGGACCGGGAGGCTACCCACAATACTCTTACGTGGTCTGCACTAGACTAGGCCCGTTAATGATTTATTTTTAAAATTATAGTTTGTTGTTTGAACACACGTGATTCGAGACACAATGAAAAGACAACAGTAGCGCGACAGCCAGCTGTCCCTTGGTCGTCAAAAGGTTAATAAACATATTCAGTGCAATGTACGTGAACCAACGATATCTTATAACACAAACAACTCGTTACTGAAAGAGGATAATCCTTTAATTAATAAATAAAAAAATATCCTGGGACAACTCACACACGGCCATCTGATCTCAAACTAAGCAGAGCTTGTACTATGGTACCCAGGCAACTGTTAACATACTTATGTAATTTATAAATACATACATTATAGATAAATCACACCCAGACACAGTACAGTCATTCGCGCTCATCACACAAAGTTGTCCTGGGTGGGAATCGAACCCACGACCTCCGGCTTAGCAGTCAAGTGTTACTAACCACTAGACCAACAGGCCCGTTAAAAATTAAATACGTTAATGCTGTACAGGCATTTTATTTCAACCTTATTCCACAACAAAACCCAATCAAATGAAACACGAACTTACGTGCTAACAAATAAGGTTAACAAAAATGAATTAAACGTTATAATTAAACTATGCTCCTTAGGTCGTTTTATTACAGTAATAAATGTTTCATGTAATCTACCCGCTGATGTATGCAAGTCTTAATTCCTAGATTCAAATACTAAACCGGCCAAGAGCGTGTCGGGCCACGCTCAATGTAGGGTTCCGTAGTTTCCCGTCCGTCACAATAAGTGTTCCCCACTTATAAGTTTAAATAAGTGTTCCCACTTATAAGTTTTAAAAAAGGCTTTTGTTACGTTGACATACTAAGTACGCAGAAATTATTTTGTACAATCTTTTTGTCTTTTTTGTACAAAAACTGTTCTTTCCATCAAGTTCAAAATAATTTTCCTAGGAAGTCCTTATAAAGTTCTACTTTCCAGATTTTTTTCATATTTTTTAAACCTACGGGTCAAAAGTTAGAGCCCCCCCCCCCCCTCTAACGCTTTGATATTTCCTTTTGGAGTGATTATTTCCGAAATTATTGACATTATCAAAAAATGATTTTAGTAAACCCCTATTCATTTTTAAATACCTATCTAACAATATATCACAAGTCAGGGTTGAAATTAAAAAAAAAACACTTCTCTGTTTACATATAGGGGGGCTACCCTAATAAAACATTTTTTTCCAATTTTTATTTTACCACTTTGTCGGCGTGATTGATATACATATTAGTACCAAATTTCAGCTTTCTAGTGCTAACGGTCACAGAGATTAAGCGAGGACGGACGGACGGACAGACAGACAGACAGACATGGCGAAACTATAAGGGTTCCTAGTTGACTACGGAACCCTAAAAACAGGTCTAAACAGTATCTATCTAATACGTTATTCCTTTCATCGAATGGTGGTCTGGATGTTAGGCGGCGTTCGTATCTGCGACTAAACGCGCGTTCAATTTACGTTTTATTTTATGTAACCGCTTTAATAGTACATGTTTGCGAAATGCCATTTCATAGAAACTAGATGCAGGTGAATAAGATAGACGTAATGAGACCTAGTTTGCTAAGAATTTTTTTAATGAATCGATTATTTTTTCTACATAAAAACTACTAGTCGATTAAATAAATACAACATTTATGTATATAAATAAATAACACTCAGAACAAATAATGCTCAATCCACAAAAATTTGTCCCTGCTGGATATCGAATTCACGTCCTCTGGTTTAGCGTTCGGGATTACTAACCACAAAATAAACAAATGAGTAAAAAATTAAGCGTCAAGCACTAGCGTCATGCATGTGAGTACCGTGTGTTGCATATTCAAACATTCGAACTATCAATGGCAAAATCAATGGTGAGTCGCAGTATAGTACTGTCGCACACGCATTAGGCTTAACCTTTCAACGACCAAACGATAGCCGGCTGTCGCGCTGCTACGGACTTTCTATTGTGTCTCGAATCACGAGTGATCGAAGGTTTAATTTCCCTAATGTTTACATCGGTCGTGTCAACAGTCGAGAAATAAACATACAACCCTATTTTTTAGTTTATGCGAAACCCGAAACACGTGTATATATTTAGCGCCTTACTAATAATCGCTGCATAAAGTTATGACAGGTTTATACGTCAAAAAATGTATGGTTACACAGGCTTTATTCATTGCATAACTTTACACAGTGATTATTAGTAAGGACATTAATGTAAAGAATTTTTTATTTCACATAAAATTTATTTCACATGAACTTTCAAAACTGTATCACGAAAAATCTCGAAGTTAGGACTAGGAGCTTGTTATGAAACGTAGAGTTGTATGGAAAGAGAAACATGCATTTAGCTTAAATTTCACCACTGTACCTAATTTGACACAGCGTCATCACATTTGCGTTTAAAAATCGCAGCCACCACACCCAGTCCAACAAAATCCCTTACAATAGACGATGGCCCAATATGGCCGTAATTGGAAATTCTAGGGAATGCACACCATTGCAGGCCAGGAACATGTATCGGCGGCTCTAATACGACGTCTACAAGCGCCCAGCCCTATTTAAATCCTATTTAGATCCCATTTAGGGGTTACAGTAAAGATTTTAACGGTACCAAAGGATATTCATTTAGGATTGAATTTGGGAGTCACTGGTTTGAGGTCTAATTTGATTTTGTTACTGTCCTGTTTAAAAATAAGGATGGGTGGAAGTACATTTTCACTTAAACTTTAAACGACCAAGCGACAGCCGGCTGTCGGGCTGCTATTGTCTTTCTATTGTATCACGAAACACGTGTGTTCGAAGGTTTAACCTTTCAACTACCAACCGACAGCCGGCTGTCGGGCTGCTATTGTCTTTCTATTGTGTTTAAAACGACGTGTATTCGAAGGATAAATACTGTCTTTTTTATTTCATTGTTCAGTTACCAATAGACACGACAAGATATATCCCTGTATCTTGCCATTAGTATGGTTTGGTATCATAAGGGTCAATTTCGCGTGGCAGTAATATAATACCTGACATTAATGACAACTGTCCGATTGAAATTTGGCCAGACCAGGGCAGGGGCTAATAATGTAAGTTTTATTTGCCGAAAACAATTGAAGGAAGCGGAGAATATTATTTAATGATGTGCAGACAAACCACTGAGACGATACACAATGCTTTTCTTTTTAAAGGTTCAGCCACAACTTTGTCTGAGTCTTGCAAGTTCGATCTTCTCTAGAGAGGTCTATTTATGTTTTATTACAAAAGAACGAGCAACTAGCTTTAATTTTTTGAGTGAAAGACCGGTTCTTTGACAATTCGAAGTACCTTTAAGAGGTTATATCATTTTTTTTGCTCTTTTTTTTAAACAAAATGATTTTGAAATATTTTACTTTGCTGGTAAAATATTTCAAAATCATTTTGTCGTGATGATAGTATGAATAAAAATAGACGGCCGAAATCGCAACCAACAGGTATTTGTATATAAGACATAAAATAATAGGTGCGACATATCTGCGCAGCGACTTAACTGCAACAGTGTGGCCTGACCTTAACAGAAATACATTACAGTTAAACGAATGAATTTCTAAGCTCAAAAATATGACTTTAAATAAAAACAAATAGTCCACAATTCTAGATTTCTTCTGAAACCAAAACAACGATTAAGTAATACTAAATCGTTCCCAAGCTAGATTTTATTAACCCTGCAAAAGGCAACACTGTAACAAAATGCATATTTCATACGAAAAACGATAAAAAAGGAAATCCTTAAATAAATAAGTACGTTGAATTCTAGAAAGTTTCTCAAACAAACAAACAAATTACTTTTAAGAGAAAATATTTATAAAACTGCAACATAGCTTCGGGTGAACCAGTAGGGTTTACGAGTACAAACTTTTAGTGCTACTGAATCAAACAAAATTGAACCTTAAACCTGCAAAATAAAGTTCCTAAAGACCGCAAATTAATTTTACTTGTATGTTGGGCTCAGTAGGCATTGTTGACATTTTTTCTTTTTCGTTTTCTCTATTGTAAGAAATTGTTTATTATTTATTAGGTTGCAGCCATAAGAGCGGCGATTATCGGCATTTTGTTGTTGTGTAAATCGATAAATAGGGAAGATGCAATATTTTTATTTTTGTTTTGATTTTAAAGAATTTCATGTAAAATAGACCACTAATATAATTAAAAGTTAAAATGTTGTAATTTATTGTAAAAAAAGCGGTTTTAAATTGACAGTTTAAAATTCCGCGCGAAAACGGACCAGTAGTTCCGATGACGTCACTGCAGTGACACTGTATCTCTGGTTGTATTGTTCTTCTCTAATTTTTATAACTTTTTATTATTTTTCGCCATTCCAGATACTTTTATTGCTAAAATTTGAAAATAAACTATCAATCAACATCTCGTGGTCATAATAATACCGCATGAAAGCATGTATGCAATGCTTTTTTATGCAAAAAAGCATGTTGACTCATGTTGATATCTCCAATACCAGACGGGGTTACAAACTTTGTATCAGATAGTTTTGGTGGCTGAACTTCTGATTTTAAATATTTGAAGAATCTGGATTTATGGAATCTTTACCTCCTGGACCTTGTATCATGGCAGACGGAGGCTTCAAGCATATCGAAGGTGTCTTATTTCAGTTGATTAGACCATTAGTGAACAACACTAAGAAAAGTTCAAAAGATGAAGTACTGCAGTCGGTCAGTGGGTAGTCTTAGGGTCGAAGAAAATTGCATGCCTTCGAAATTATATTCAGAGTCATTGGAAGACTGCGCGAATTTGCTTTTCTAAAGCTAATTTTATACCCTACAAAACTATTTCTGTTTACTTTGACAACTGCGGGGGTGCGTTCCAAAAAGGATAAGAATTACACGGAGTAGCGCGAAGGTTACTCTAAAGCGTTCCGCTGGCTTTATTTATTAATTTTTATTACCTATGAAACAGCAATCGGCAATATTTGCGCAGTGATCGCGCGATTAATCGCTTAACGTAAAAAAAATCGTATTATGTATGAATCGATTGCTAATCGCTCGCTGATTGTTCTAATGCACTTATTGCTACGATGACGATAAATGCTTTGTTTTATTAGGTACCAAAGCGTTTTATTATTGTAAATATTGAATACATACCATCTTAAATAAAAAAATAAATAAAAATAATAAAATAAATCAATTTTAGAAATATGGACCTTACCAAAAACAAATAATATAACAGTGTTTTATGTAATATTAAATTACCTACCGTGTATGTCTTTTATTTAATAACCGTAAATTACATGTAATATTTTTTTATTTAATCATAGGCAATTTGATATTGAATTCAAAAAAAAAGGCTCGATTAAGATTTCATTGTAAAAACTCGATTGTATGTGTATCACATCACTATTTATTTGGAACTAAAAACCACTGGAAATATCATTTTTCTGACTCGAATTAAAAATCGTACTATAACCTCTTTTTAATTTTCGAGTGAATTCCTCGCACGTTTTGGAACGTGCCAGTGACGTCATTCCAGTCGCTTAACGCTGATTGGTGTTTCAAATTACGTTTCATTTCATGTAATTTTAAATTCATATTTTATTGATAAAAATAAACATTATGCAAAAAAAAAAGTTGCAGAGGCCCTTCATTTACATTTTTTCAACATTTTATTAATAAATTTTCAATAAATACTATGTTTGCATCTTCCCTATTGCATATTTTTTTATTCAATTAGACACACTATTTGCTAAGTTTTTTTTTTATTTTTTTCTGATATTTTTTATGAAGTTATTGTTTTAGTGGTGCTAATATACCTAAGAAAATAAAGAGTTTGTAGATAAATATATTTATGTCAAAATTAATAAAACTCTATTTCTCTTGGACGTTCCGTAATTTAATTACGAACGTTTATGAAACTCTCTCTGTAGAAAGTTCGAAAAATTTATAAAATGTGCAGAAAATTGTAAAATTTTACAATTATTTCAACAATTACCGCTATGTAGTGCTATAATATTCTGATTAAAATAAATACAACCATCATCAATTTAACATTTCAAATATTTTCACCGAAGTCTAAACTTACAATTAATGTCGAAAAGCCATAAGTGCCTGCATTAAAAAGCCTGCTTATTTTACTCTATTTCCAGAGGATTAATCTCAGCGTAATTATCTCTTGATATACAGTGATAATAAATATGTTAAGCTTAAGATTTACACAAAGCGTAAATGAATGTGCTCCTTATTTTTTATTACTCATCATTATTTGGTCTTTATGGCTCATTATTGACTTCCGGCCTACTTGTGATTTAAATTTTATAACGGTTAGTTTTGATCTAAGATCACTAAAGATTATCGTGAAATTAGTGCACTAAAATTGAGATAGGATGTTAAAACGCAGTTATGCATGCAAACATAGCATGTGAGCCTTCAAAGCATAAATCAAACTATATGCTTTAATGACATCCTGCTAAAGTGACGTTTTGCTATGTGGTGTTATCAGAAAATGACAATTCTGGGGTTTCTTAATAGCCGGGGTTACGGAATAGATACCGGACCTAATAGTTACCGTGGCCGCGGAATATAAAGGGCAACCGAAGGAACATGAGTGGGTTTTAGTCTGTAAAAGTCTGACACGCCCATTTGATGATTTCCCATCCATAAAAAAATATGACAATTTGAGAACAATTATGTAATTTTGCGAAATTCCAGTTTGGCATTTTGCGAATGTAGCATTATGTGCCTTATCCTTAGTGAGGTAGTAGTCAGTAATTGGCCGCTTTTCTTAAAGCTCCAGGTAGCCAGGTATATAGAACGAGAACACAAGCTCCGAAGCGCAGGCGCACTTTATTATTTGCCACGCCTGTTAATGTTCATTGTTCATTAACTTTCTTTAATTTGTTATGAACTAAAACAATACTAATTAGACGCATACGTATGAAATAAAGGTTTCGCTTGCAGTTCAGATATCGGAGAAATATATTGTTTGGGCTAATTATAGGTGCGTTTCTAGGGAATAATGGGAAATGTAATAAAATGTGTTGTGGTGTTTTTGTGGAGGTCAGGGGTTTAAATCTCTTGGCAACAAGTCACATTATTACTGACTAGCTGTCCCCCGCGATTTCACCCATAAAAACATCACACAATTTCTAATTTATTTATTTATTTGATTTACACGGCCGAAGACCAGTTACAAAAATCACTCATATCACGAATATTTTTTTTTTACTTCCTGACTGAGTGATGTATCAAAACGAAGCCTTAACCACTGGCCCTAGAGACATGAAAAAGTACAAATCTACTAAGAAAGTGATTTCACTAAATAGCATATATTTTTTAAATTTCTTTAATCCAAATATCACCTTAAAATTCATAAAAAAAATTACAGGAAGGGGCCTAACAGGGCCAACGCCTGCCGGGGTTGCGGAATGTGTATAGTAGTCACCGTGACCCTGGAACATAAAGGGCAATCGAAGGAACATGAGTGGGTTTTAGTCAGTAAGAGTCTGACACGCCCTCCCGTCGCACCCAGGACGGGAGCAGTCATTGGATGATTTCCCACTCACCAAAAAAAAAAAAAAAAACCTTAAAATTGGTTTCACCCAAAATTACACCACGTATTTTGACAACGTCTCAACATTGGTTATTATTGATCACCATTAAAAAGAGGATAACAGGGAGAAAAAGTCATTCATAAGACGAAAAGAGAAGAGGAGAGCTCTTCTCTTTTCGTCTTTTAAATGAGTCACTTTATAACGCTTGAAAATAAAGTGCAGCCCGAACCTTCCAGGATACCAAAGACCCATTAAAGTTCATACGTTAATAGACAATAAAATCCGGACTTAATTTGTAAGTCCTAATTACAAATAACTGTGCCATCATTCCCTTTAGCGAAACAGTTAATTACTTTTCCCCTTTTGAAGCTTCATAAAATGTCCTTAATTAAATTTATCGCTGGAAATAAAGGTTTGAATATCGGCACCGAACTTGTAATCGGTTACATTAAGTTGCGACTATGGTCTTGAAATAATACTTTTATGCTAAAGCTGAGTTCACGTGGAGCGGTTTTGTGTCGTCTCGTATTTTAGGTAGTCGTTTTCGTGTCACATTATTATTCTTCTAAATAAAAGTCATCTTCATCTCCCTAGCCTTTTCTCAACTATATTGGGGTCGACTCTCGACTCCCAGCCTAACCGGATTCAGCTGGATACCAGTGTTTTACGTAAAGCGACTGCCTATCAGACCTCCACAACCCAGTAACGACACGATACTTCTTGGTTAGGCTGGTCAGACTTTCTGGCTTCTGACTACCCGTCGACCAACGGCTTTACGTGCTTTTCCGAGGCATGAGATATCAGTGACGTTCAAGATAAACTTTAGAAATTACATATGAATTGAAAAAGTAACAGGTGCCTTCTCCACTGGTCCATCACGACATTATTTCTCTAAATAAAAGTCTATGTCTTAATAATAAGGCACGGATGAATGACGGCGGGACGACGGAGGTGCAGGGTCTATTTCTAAACCTACAGGTTGTTATTCTATTTACATAAATTTATTTCTATCTGTCCCCTGCAGTTTCACCCGCGTTACTTTATGTTTTCGATTATTGCTCCGTAAGTCACAGAGTAAAGTTATGTAGCCTATATGTTATTCTAAAAGCGTGGAAGAGTAACAAACATAAATACACACAAACAAACTTTCACATTTATAATATTAGTAGGATCGTAATATAGCCATCGAAGATGCGTTGGTATCGCGATGGAGAAATAGATAAGGTCTAACACCTTCAATCCTGGATGAGCATCACAAAGAGCTCTACAGGGATAATGCAAGTCGTGTCTTCGTGTGAACAGAGCTTTATCAAGGAAATTACAAACATACAACCCAAATTCTTGGAATATTAATAAAAATATTTGCGGTACTCGTAATGCGGTATTTTGAACTTTGAGCAAGATACTGTTAAATTGATACGTATCGGCTGTAAAGTTTGTTTCCTTTTTAATTCAAACCTTCGAACACACGTGATTCGAGACACAATAGAAAGACAATAGCAGCGCGACAGCCGGCTGTCGCTTAGTCGTCGAAAGGTTAAATGTTTTTTTCAACGTTGGTGTCTTTTTTTTATAATTGATGTAAATCTCTCTGGATAGTGTGACAGCATTTATTTTGATTTTTTTTAAATATTTTCAAAACGAACCGTCTCGTACAAATTGTTTTAATGCTACTGCAAGCTGCTAAAGTGAAATTATAATATTCTAAATGAAAAGCAACTCTGTCCGTTTGTCTGTCTATTAATCCTGGACTAGTCTTTTACATTGAACCGACTTCAATGAATTGTTGAACGAATTAAGCTCCAACCATAAAAAAGATGTTAATAGGTTCGTTCATTAATCTCCAACTTTGTATGTTTATGCGATAATCGCCATTAACTCGATTTCAAAGAGTAATGCAAGTAAGTTAATATTTGCCCTAAATTACATAAAAGCTATCAATTATAAATTTTATCTGCACGTAATAAAAACTACTGGCAGATAATTGCCCATAAGTAATAAGATTGCCCACCTTTGCACCATACAAAGTAGTTTGGTGCTACTATAAAAGTCAAAATACTGAAATGAAATCAAAAGGTTTTATTACGAACAGAAGTGCTTTTCGAGAAATAAAATATGAAGATAATATTTTTATAATAAAAATAAGATTCATCTATACGTAAGGTTAGCCTTCGTTAGGTCTTCGGTTTCTGCTCCATTCGCGTGGGTGGTAGCGCGATGTTATAATAGTCACTACACAGTCTATACTACGCGTCGCAAATCTCGGGATTTGGTGCACACTGCCAGCAAAATGCCATTTACTTAAAATTATATTTTGCATATTAATTATTCTATTTGAATGTGAAATTTTGTTTTGATAGGCATATCTTGCAATTTTACGTCTATAATATGGCATTTTGCAAACGTGGCAATGTGTGCCTATACCAATTTTTTATTATACCTGTATCTCTATATCTGTATGACAAGAGGCAGTTGCCCTGCAGTGGGACAGTAATTGGCTACTATTATTATCATTATTATAACACAATAACCAAAACCTAATTACATCACAAACCCAAATCATACACCAGGAAACTAAATATTAAAATGACTTGCCGAAATATACCATGCAATCTGTTTGTTAATTCCACCCAATAGATACAGGTTGAAATGGCGGGCTAATGGCTTGGCTTCCGCGCATGCGCGAGTTTTTGTCGACCAATGGCAACGCTGCAAAAGTCGGCGACGATCGCAATTTGTTAACGTGATAAAACGGCATTGCTGTGTACCTATTAGGGTTTAGGATTAAAGTTTTTGTAAAAAGGAATTCTTTGAAGAAGGCGTAGTATTAAATTGAGTGCGGTTTTCTGGGGTAATAGGTAGTTAGATTTATCGTTGTATTTGAAGTTAGCGTTAGTTTATATACCTGTAAAGTGTGGACTCAATGTCTTACACTAAGGTTTACTACGTCCAGTACATTTACTATGCTATAAACACCAAAGCGGTTTTATTTATAAAATCAACTTAAGAAGCATACAAGTCTTGGACTTTAGTGACATAAGCCACTTTTACATAAAACCTAACAACGTTTTTTGACAAATAGGAAACACAAATTCATACAATGATCAGCACGAGAACATAATAATAATGGAAGTTTGTTATTGTCTATGTTAATACCAGCAACACCCCGACAACGAAAAGCAATTTCTCATACAGAGAAGGCACGAGCATTAATCACCAATTCCCAAGGTCGAGTGGCGATTCCAGACTTACAGAATTATACATTACAAGTAAGTGTAAGTTTCCTCAATATATTTTTCTAAGCTTTCTTCTATGGCAAATCAAAGCAGAAACTTTTATATAAAAGGTTGAATTCAGAAGTCATTGCAGGCGCCATTAAATCAAGATTTATTATGGTGCTAACCTTCCTAGGCCTATGGGATTTGCCATTGGTCTGCTAAGCACCATAAACGTGAGATTGATAGTTTGGAATGTAGTTCATGCGTGTAACACATTTTATTCCGATTTCGTCTGCGTAAGAGTTTTTTTTTATATATGGTTTTGGTGTTGAACTTGATAACAAAGTACTTTCAAATATAAAAAATGTAGGTTCCTATAATGTGTTCCAAATACAACTTGCTTGACACGTTGGCGAAAAATATTTGCATCATTGAACTTGCAGAAATAAAATTAGCGACAAAAATATTTTGATGATAAGTACTTTTTTACCATATTCTCATACTCATTATAATACCTTTTATAAGAATAAATTTCTTTTAACACATGTTGTGGCCAAATATAGCTTCTAGACATGAAACCCTTAGTCTGCCAACTCAAATCTATGTTTCTAATCTAACGATTTAAAAAAAAAGCTAAAATCCAACAACTTTACTTAAACACAAACCTCACACCATACAATTCAATTACACATTACCTCATAAACATACATTTAGAAGCCATCAAAATACCGGGTAACAAAGTAAACACACACTGACATTTGGCTTGCAATCGTCTAACCGATCAGTTGAATACATTAGACTTAATAAAGGGAGCCAAGTTCTTTTCATTAGCAAGCTACCGGGATATCTTGATGGTGCCTGAAACTGTAGGGTTGGTATGTGCTGTGCTTGACAGTTGTCGTGTTAGTCTTGATACTTTTTGAACTGTTAGTGGTTTGGTTTGGGTATCAAGATTATTTGACGATTGATTAATTTGACGGGCCTGCTGGTCTAGTGGTTAGTGACCCTGACTGCTAAGGCGGAGTTCGTGGGTCCGATTCTCAGCCAGGACAAACTTTGTGTGATGAGCATAATTGTTTGTTCTGTCTGGATTGGTGTGTCTGCTTTATAAAGTAGTATAGTTATGTTAGTACGAAGTTTGAAATTGAAAGTCGATTAAATGACACTTCCATTCCATCGTAAGCTCATAGAGTTCTCGAACCTGGGCCTGATCTTTACCAGGTCGTTTAGAAGTATCTATGCAAGAACTTGAGTACTGGACTATGTCCTACATATTTAGTAAGTCTTCTTTGAAATTAGCTCTTACAGCCAAAGAAAGAATTCATCGAGTCTAAATAATCTTAAACGATTTACACAATCTTTGAAACTAAGCACTTCAAACTCCACCATTTTATCATTTAATCCTTCAAACACACGTGATTCGAGATAAGATAGAAAGACAATAGCAGCCCGACAGCTGGCTGTCGCTTGGTCGTCGAAAGGAAAAATTAATTATATTTCTTCAACAATAGTTCACAAATTGTCATCGCCAACCCTATATCTAAGACTACCGGAGCTACCCGGAATTGTCCGCGCTGATCGACGTCTCTTCTTTAGTTTTTTCTCACTAATTAGTATAATGAGGTGTTTTGTGCTTAGTTAGAACGACAAATCGCTTTTTTGTCGCTAATTGGTGATAGGTGAGATTCTAGAAACTTTTTGCTCTGCCCTCTAATGCGAAAGGAGAAATTTCGTGCAATCTTACTCAAGATACGGCTAACGGTGTAAATGAAGCTAGAATTAAAATAAAAGCTGAAATACTTGAAATGAAAGCTTCAATTGGTGCATCGTGACTGTTCGATGAAGACACCTTTCAACTAAAAGTTGTTCCAATTTGTTGTGATAATAAAAATACGTGATTTAGAAAAAACGATGTTCCTATACATGCCTAAGTAATTCTCACTGTATTACGCTTTCACGGCTAAACCACTGACTATTTTGATAAAGTTTGAGTTAAGTTGAGGCATTAAGTTCACCTTTGTACATAATATATGTGCATAAAGTTTGAATAATTAAATAATATATAAAGTTAATCCTCAAGACAAAACTACTAGCCTTATTTTTATACCTGCAACTTCATATATACATCTGCCATAATCTACAACTTTGAAACTCTTTGTTGTGCTACTCAATTTCTAGTGGAAACCCCAAACACTTGGCTTGATCCTATCTATTCCACCTCAGTACACTAGTAACCAAGAGACCAACCAAACAGAATTTAGTCTTGCCTAACTGATTATCATCATCATCATTATCATCAGCCTGGGTCTACTGATGAACATACGCCTCTCTCAAGACACACCACTTAATCTTCACTTTGGCTATTCGCATCTAGTTGCTGCCACCATATCATAGATCAGCTTCATCGGGCTTTAGTGCGTCCCACACTCTTTCCCCAAGAATAACTGTACTGCCAGTACTAATTGTCTTTTTTTTATTATTTTTTACGACTTCGCGCCACGTTAAGCTGCTGATTGCATTACTAATTCATTTTATGTTGTCATTACGAATCAAGACGAGAATTTCTCACGTAGGTGAGAATCCTTCATTAATTTGTCCTAGGATTGTCGGACGTCGTGGGGTCTAGTGTTGTAAAGACCTGGTTCTTAAGTATGAGATGTAGGTTTAATATATTCATGTCCAAATTCTCATGTATTATTAAATCCTTTTTTACTTATAAAAAAAATTAATTTGTAAGTTATGAGGAAATCTGAACTTATGCATTGTTTTACAATAATAGTGGAAGTTGTCTGTCAGTCTATTCGTGTTTCTGTATGTATGTCTTTTCTAACTTTTCTGAACCGATGTAAGCCTATACCCCAAGTAGCTTATGTCTTTTATATAGCCATTTTTTTAAACTTTCGAATGTGTTTGCATCCCCGAAAACCAACATCAGCGCGGATGTCGTAGGCAAAAGCTAGCCTAAAGTTTTTACATTAGCTTGCAAAGTTGTCTCACGAAATCTAATAGTTCTAGGAACCATTACTATTTCCTTAACTGAAAATAGCAGAACTAATCAAACCAACTCAACAAAAACCAGCCAAGTGTCAAAAACAAGAGAACAATAATAATTAAGTACAGACAGCAAAACAGTGAGTAGACAAAATTATTTCGCAACGAATGCAATCCGCCGACCGAAAACCAGATAATTGGATCGGAATCCACTGTAGAACTTACAACAGTATATAGAATCGAGTTTTTACCCGCGTATTTGGTAGTATCATAATTTCTTGTCTGGTTTTATGCTTTTTTTATTATTCCTTAAGTTGGGTCGGCCTTTTTTGATACTCGGCCAGATAATTCCTGCCTCGCCCGGCATTCTGAATAAATGTTGGCTACTTATTGTGCTGACCATACCTCGTATGCGTTATGTAAGAGGGACCCGGCTGTTTTTTTTTTCGCTTTTTTGCAGGATTCCAGTTATTGTTCCGTAATGGAGTGTGATAAAGCATTTTTATGAATTTAATTCCATTTTGTATCTTCGATTCTTTGTTTTGGCTTTGTCTCGTGGTTATCACCAGGTATAGGCGGTGAAGACAGAATGATGTGGTGTAACTTCTTATTTAGAAATACAAAACGCTAAAAAATATGACAAATAATTGAGTTCTATTGTAAAAAAACATTTAAAGCACCTAATTGCTTTAAGAAGCGTCATTTTACAAATAATATATGGATGATTTCATTCTGCGGCAAATACTTGGATGAATTCTTAACTACACAAAAGGGCAGCCATTCTTTAATAATTATAATCTTTGAAAAAAGGGGAAATACGATAGGACTTATGTGTATCTGAGCTAAGACAAAAATTAAATTAATTAACGTTTATTTATCACGGCCTTAATCTCCTTGATACTTTGCCAGTAAACAAGAACATTTCTTAGTCAAAGAACCAAAAAATCAATGTATTTGGTTTTACTACATATGGAACTTTACTGCATGTTTTTACCGATACCGATACCTATTTTTATAGCCTTCATTAATTCCAAGAGACTTTGGTAATAAACTTTCGTAACGCCTACTACAATATTCTACCTAAAAGTGAAAAAATCGAGAGGGTATTAAGTTTCAAATTATAATAAAACAAAGGTTAAAAATCAATTTAGAAATAATCAAAGCTTGCTGATAAAACAAAATAGTTGCGGCTTCTTAACATTTTTATTATCGTGATAAGTTAGTATTTATGCAAATTGTTGTACAAACGACTCGCGTTCGCGACAATACTTTGGTATGTCAATAAAGTGCTAAATATGGGTGGCGAATTTTATTTTACTTGAAAAGGAATTCGGTTTTTCCAGCTTACATGTCCTTTTTTGGTTTTGTACATTTCCAGGACCGAATTTTTAATGATTATCTACAGTGTTCTCATGTTTATCATCTTTTCTTGATAAAATGATAAAGAAGTTTTTAATATGACTGAATATCATTTCTTATTTAAGGTGAGAATCCACCGAAATGAAGGGGAACGGAGCTGACAAAAATAACCAACCAGTTGGAGCATTTAAAAGACTGCTTTTCTCAGTATTTCTAAGCCTATTGGTTTATTTTCCGCCACCTAGCTCCTCTTGGCTTCGGTTGATTGTCACCGTAAAAGCGTTATATTTGGCTCCGATATTAAATTAAATATCATTTGTTATACTAACGACACCATTACCGAACCAGAATTTCGAGAAATCTAGTCTTTTCAAGCCCTTCATCAGTCAACGTCACCCATTCACGATTCTTTGGCCATTGTACACAAAATTTCGCAAATTAAAACCCGAAACCAAAGCTGTCACCTTCGCTTGTCTCCAAAAGCGATATACCATTGTCTTTGAAGTCAGTTACTTGATATCCTTTACGTGCCCCCCGAATAACTTCAGTGGAATTTCAACTCTCCATCCCAAAAGTTAGGATTGGTATTTGATTGTAGACCTGTGAGGTTAAGACATTTATGGATTTTGGTAGTAGTATTTATGTCATGTACCGGGCTTTTCGTCTGTCGGGAGCCCTATTTATTGCCGGTTACCGAAACTCGAATGAATTGATAATTCGAAACGTTTTGTTAGGGTGCTACGCAGATCTTTGAGTAAAAAATGTAGCGGTTTTAAAATTGCCTTTTAAGAGAGTTACTGATAAATCACTAGAAATTAATACAACACCAAAACACTGTGTTTTAAAATTGAACTAGGTAACAAACTCTAAGCATCTTGTAAAACAGACAGCGTCTCGCTAGCGATTTTTAAATTATGTTTGTTGTATTTTATGAAAGAATCCAGCTAACTATCATTGTTTCACATGAAATGACTATAAGACTTCCAAAATCCAGTTACTAGGTTACACGATTTTCCATTGGTTAATTTGACTCAGATTCTTTAAGCTTTTGAGAGAAGATACCAGTAAATTTTTGGCAGGTCAAACTATTTTGAGCAATTTTTCATCACATCTAGAAATAATCAAGTCAGAGGTTGGACAAAATAGACTGCATAAGTACAAATATACTCCCCAGGCCTCAATTCCTAAGCAAAAAGAGCATGAAATTGTATTCTTCAAAAATAATGTTTGATTTGTTACGCACGGAGCACTTTGGTAGGTAAAAAATAAATTCGCTCAAACGCAGATGATTATTTTAATCTATTATTACCGTTACTTTTTAGTTACAGAATTGGAATACAGGTGCTATTCATGACCGTCTATATTTCAAGCTGTATTATCAAGAAAATGTGTATTTTGTGCTTTTAACTTGATTGTCGTATTTATGATAAGTTTTGTGTACTATTCTACGTCCTAACTTGTTGAAGTACGATGGTACTTCAACTAAATACTAAATACATACATCTTTATTTTTTACTAGCTTTTGCCTGCGACTTTGTCCGCGTGGAATAATAGTTCCCGTTCCCGGGGGATTTCCGGGGTGAAAACTATCCTATGTCCTTTATCGGGTTCCAGACTGTATCTGTACCCAATTTCATTCAAATCGGTTTAGTGATTAAGGCGTGAAGAAGAGACAGACAGACAGACAGCCAGTAAGACAGATAGACAGAGTTTCTTTCGCGTAAATAATATTAGTACGGATATCTGTTCAAACAAATATTTATATACTCTATATTTTGATTCTGTGGCAAAGTCAAAAATGAGGCACTAGCTATCCTCGCGGTTGGACCCATGGATCATAGCGTGATGTTGTGTAGCTTATGTAACTTTATACCTCCACGTATTGCTGAGAAAAAGCCTCTTAATACAGACACGGACAACAATTTGTACCTATAAATCCTCTTGTTGACGTCAACGGGCCGATTTTGACAACAGGCGACGGGTCAGTGTTCACTAGGTTAAAGTGGGTATTTGTTAACACGATGTACCTTGCAAGGAAACTCAAGGCGTCATCCCGTTACTCGTTGATAAAAACGGTCGTCAACAACAGGGGTAAGACTTTTTTTTTCTGTTTACCGTATGGAATTCAAAACGTTTCAGTCCATCGCCCAAAACCACAAACATTCTTCACACCTCAAACTCGAACCCACAGAAACCAAAATAAAACAATCGACTACAGGCATAGGGTACAACGGTGTCAATTAAACCGTGCGCACACAATTAACGAGAGGAGAATGTCCCGATGTGATCCTATCGTGTGACCTAGGGCTATCGGTAGCAAGTTCAGTCCGGCTACCGTTGTTCAGACTTGATATATTCTGTGAACGTTTATTTTGCTCTTTGGGGGTTAATTGAATAAATTTTGAGTTTATTAAGATCTTTGTTGGTGGTATTAGGGAATTGTGTAAGATTGTGTTTTGTTCACATTGCAGTAAGCGATAATTCGATGATAGGCCTTTTGTATGCCAAGATAAATGAATATAAAATAGTACTTTTTTATTCCCAACGCAAAATAAAAGGCGATTTATAAGTTTTATCTGTGAGCCTGTTTGTGGCATCGTAGCTCTTGAACGGGTGATCCGATTTGGATGCGTTTTTTTTATTTGAGAGTTTATCGAACGATGGTTACTAGACATGTCTAGGCATTGATTTAGTTAGCTGCATTACAGATCTTCATTAATTCGGAAGCGGGAGTTTGTTAAAATTTTTAATTTTCTTTTATTAGTATTTGAAGTAGTATTTGTAATGGTTTAATACTTAAATTAGACAGAAACTGTTCACTCGTATTTGTAACATTAAATTTGAAAGTATTGTTCAACTGAGGAAGCTATACCATTAGAATTGACAATTAGCCTACCTACATTGACCTAAAACGTTTAATCTTCCACATTATGGGATAGAGTGAGAAGCCATCTTTCTTTTCCATGAGAAACCATATTGTTTACATCTTCGCACACTTTATTGCCGTCAACGCGTGCATTGTGTAGCAAAATTAATATTTTTATTAATTACATGTTGCTTTACAAGTGATTTAAAGTTCAGTGTGTTGCTCCAGTTTGCAGTGGCCTTAATATTAATTTTAATGGTTAAGAATGCAAAAAATTTCTTTGTCTGTGTGTTACTTTCTCTTGGATAAACCACTGAACCAAATTTGATAAAACTGAAACAGACAAGACTTTGAAAAAAGATATAAAGCCCTTTTGACTCCTGACTTTGTCTGACTTTCTTATCAGCCAAGATCATCTTGGAAAGGAGCCGGGAATATCGCCACTTAAAGTGGCGACATTCCCGGAATGTATACGGACGTAGTCAATACTATCATCATCTCCCTAGCCTTTTTCCCAATCGTGTTGGGGTCGGCTGCCAGCCTAACCGGATTCAGCTGGATACCGGTGTTTTACGTGGAGCGACTGCCTACCTGACCTCCACAACACAGTAACTGGGCGACACGATACCTCTTGGTTAGACTGGTCATAGTTTCTGGCTAACCAGTAACGACTGTCAAAATTCTACGAATGACAACCGGGACCAACGGCTTAACGTGCTTTCCGAGGCACGGGATGTCAGTGATGTCTAAGATAAACTTTAGAAAGTACATATGAATTGAAAAGGTCACATTGGTACTTGACGTAGTCAATACTAATATTATAAAAAAGATAGATTTGTATTTTTGAATGTAACGAATAAACTCAAAAACTACTAGAATGATTAAAAAAATGTTTTTCATTAGAAAGCTACATTATTCCTGAGTAACATATGCTATATAATATCACGCTATGTCCCACGGGAGTGAAGCAATAACCAAAAACCTGACGTAACGCGTAAAGCTATTATATTAAATGAAGTCGCTTTCTTTTGGCTGTCTCCACTTCTCTATCTTGAAAACGGAATTTGATGCGATTTTTATAGTAGATAGAGTGACTCGAGCGGAATGATTGTATAATAAAGAAATTACGAAGATTCGTACGAAGCCGAAGCAGATCGCGAGTCTCATAAAAACATCTTTTTTTATTTGAGAGATCTTGTGTTTCTTCGTAGGCTTACTCATTAGGGGTCAGAGCCCGTACGTCCCCTAAGATTCGCACCCTGTGCCCATTCGTCCCCTGGAACTTTTGAGGGGCCTATTCGCCCCCTGAAGAATATTTATTTTAATTCATTCTTCTAATATAAGTACATGTATATAGTCCTGGTACAGTCGCGCAGAAAAGGGTAAAATAAAAATATAATAATTCCTTAAATATCATGTTTAAGTATTTCAAATAAGATTAAGTTTAATAAAATGCCTCTAGGCTCTAGGCATAAAGTCAGTCTTCAAAATAATTAATCGATTCGTCGATCGATCGTTTTCTATTTACCACTTCACGTTACTGCGCGCCTAGTACTTTGCATTGATTAAGGTGATCTTGTAAGAAAATTAAGGAATACAGTGAATTTTCAATTTTCGTACATGACTACTTCACGTTACTGCGCGCCTAGTACTTTGAATTGATTAAGGTGATCTTGTAAGAAAATTAAAAACACAGTGAATTTTAGATTTTCGTACATGACTACTTCACGTTACTGCGCGCCTAGTACTTTTGTTCTCTTAAGTTTTCAATCATTAATACCCGTTTTTTAACAAGCCATTCGTAAAGAGACAATATTACATCGTAAGCCTATCGACAGGTTACATTATTATCATGACGGATTATCATTCATCGTAGCTCTTTTTTCAATGATCTGTTATGATTTATTAAATTAATTGCGTTAATAAACTGTTCACAAGTATACTATGTTAACCGTTTTTAGGTAAAATATAGGTGATTTTATCTCAGGGGACCAATAGGCACCTGAATAGGTGCCGAATCTTTAACTTATATTGTGTATATATTAGAGGAGACGAATGGGTACCTTAAAAATAATATTTTTATTAAAATATTAATTGGTCCCCTACCAGGAGACCAACGGGCACCTATATAGGGGCCGAATCCACAACTTTTATGCTGGGGGACAAATCTTAGGGGACGTACGGGCTCTGACCCCTCATTAGTTTATAACTTCAATATGAGACAATATTATTATGTTTGTGCCAAATAAGGATATCCACGATTTGTTATATTTCTCCAAAATCTACTAAATATGCAGGTAAACAAAATCCTACATGTTGTAACTCATTCACTTTTACATAAAGTTATTAATAATGATCTATGAATAATATATGCGGTTCGTAGTACTAAACCACTAAAACGAAACCTGCTATTTATAATAAATTGTTATTTCATCGACCTGCCATAATTATAAAGGAATCCTTATGTCACGCTGATAGAGTTCATTTTCGCTAATAGTTCGCTTCTAAAACAATATTAAAAATAATTTATGGAGACACATAGACTTATTATATCGATTAAAAAATCGTCAATATGGTCGAAAAGATTCTAAGTTCCAGATTGGCGTAAAAAATTAACCGGTTTTTATTTTCTGTGGAAGGAATTTAAAAACTATTATGTGGTGAATAAAGTTCGCGATTGGTTAATATAAAAAATGCCTAGCAAATGACGGGACGATTTCATTTTTTCCCGTGTCTGAATATGTCTGTATGTGATTTTTTTATGTTTTTTCAAACACCTCTACGATACTTTTAAAATTTCTATGTAAAAACCATTTAAAAAAATATATAATTTGATAATTAACAATTACCGATAAAATTCGCGAGTATTTATCAGAAATAATAGCAACCGAATTATAAAATCAAATTACATGTATAGATTACTAAGTACAAGCAAAAAATATGAAATACATTATAATGCTTAACTACTTCCTATTGTAAAGCAAATTCATTTAAGTATATTGAATATTTCTTACACAAATAATGATCAATTGAAATTCGATGATTGCTCAATTCTTTGATTACATTGATGTCATAAAAAGGATCTTAATGGTTTTATTGCCATCGCCTTGATGGTTTGGTATTGTAAATTTTATTGTACGAAGTTTTTGTTAATAGAAAAACATCTTGTAAGTGCAGGCTGATTATTTTTTCTACGACTACCTGTATGTTTTTTTCTATAACGGTGTATTTATTTTTACTGAGTTGCCTTCTATATGTATAGGCTTTCATTGGGAGGTTACAACTTTATTGCTGCAATTTGTGCAATAGTAAAACATGTAGAGGATTCTGACATCACTTCACGAATTCAGCATAAATTTTTTAGGCAACTTTATAAAGCAAGAACTTTCATATATTATAGGTACTCGATAAGTTGCCAAAATGAATGCAATAATAAATGGAAAACAGGTATTTTGCAAAACCACATATAACTTCCCCTGACTACAACATAACAATTAATACATTTAGTAGGCCTCAACAGCAGTAAATCAAGTTAAGCATTGTAAATCTTAACGTTGAGTTTATACTTGGAATCCAATTTAACCCTAAAAACATAAGAATTTTAATCTAGACCAAAATTGTAAACCATTTAATGTCATAAATGTGAAAAATTGTGAGAATAGGTGAATGTTTGTTACTATTTCACGCAAAAAGTACTGAACAGATTTTGTTGAAATTTTACAGTACTTAATATATTTACTAGATGTCCCCCGCGGTTTGATCTTATACAATGGTTTTATTATCTTTTTGTACTAATATTAGTACAAAAAGATAATAATACCACCACCATTACCAATACCATTTTTCATAATATTATGAAAAAGAAAGTAGCTCTGTATGTCTGACTATACTAGGTGTATTTTTGGTCTTGCATAACCCGCTAGGAGATGATTCTACCCATGAAAACAAACAACTATTGTTATGGAACCAACTTTGAAATCGCGAAAAAATATCAGCTGTTTTTAACAAAAGTTCAATGCCCTCCCGACCATGATGTAAACAGCTGATATTTTTTTCAAGATTTAAAGTTGGTTTCGTAATAAAAGTTGTTTGTTTTCATGGGTAGAATTATCTCCTAGCGGGTTGTGCAAGACCAAAAATACACCTAGTATAGTAGTTCTAGGCGTTTGGTTCTGAGTAAGATCCAGTCCAGCAATAAGAAGGCGGGCTGTTTTTATCTATCATCCATCAACCTACACTTAAGAAGACGCAGACGTAAATCATATTTTTGTTACATAAATCAATTACATGTCTCTGTATTATGTTCCTGTTTTACCTTTCTTTTATAAATCAAAAATTAAGGCGAGGTTGACGCTTGTCGCATATTTTTTTACTCATAACCTATCGAAGGTAAACCTGTGTGAAGAATGGTCATTTAATTCTAAGCCTAGCTCGAAAACGAACATCAGGCACTAATAAATCAAATAACTTAATCAAAAACGACTCTGAACATACAAACAAAACGCCCAGCAAATAACTATAGGCATATTTATTATTCAAACACTTATAAGAAACCAGAACAACTACATATTCTACTAACTTCAACATTACTTATTCAAACGATAGACACACCCGTTATTATTTTATTATACAAAGTTTTAATTTGGTAGCACTGGGTCTCACAAAACATCAAACTTTTTGATTGACAATTCATTTTAAATCATGTATTTCTACTTCGATAGACCATTCTTTCTCTTAACCAACGACACGTTTAAAAACGCGTTTTATTACTAAGTACGAGAGTTTAGTTTCAAATGAACCCGCGATAGCATTCTAATATGTAATAACTATAAAATTATTCCAATACAAAACTACTTGGCGAAAGGTAGACCGTATCACGTGGCGGTCGGAATCTTAATACTATTTTGGAGCGCATCGTGAAACCTGCTCTATTTCAATTATAGTAGGGTCCAGATTCAATTGTTGTCGCCTGTTATTTCTCATATTGATTTCATCAGGGGTTTCTGTGCTTTATTTTAGAGACGATAGAGTAGGATTTTGAATGGAAGACTGTTGTCCCGGGGTATCAAGTTTCGTTCTCACTTCGTCAGGTGTCGCTGGCGGCGTTGCTTTGTTTTGTTCACTTTTGTTCTACGTAGTGTGAACTTGATAAAAACTGAGAGGAAACGCGCGCTAACAGAATAGGGACCTCTTTGTGCATTCCTTTTTTATATTTTAGTTCGAAATGTATGAAAAGGCATGTGTTTGGGGTAGATTCTCATTTTGTGGTTGTTTTTTGTCTGAGAGAAAGTACGTATGATGCTCTCGTGGTTTTTGAAGCCTTTGATCGATTTTCTTTAAATATATCAGCTGCTTGTGTTCCTTACATTTGAACTTTACTTAAAGACGGAAATATAAAATATATTCTGTATCTACTTCTGTTGCATTGAGTTAGGTCTAGCTTTCTATTTCTAGTTTATTTTAGACTTAAACAATAAATAATAACAATTTATTGTGTGTCGTTGGAGACCTTGGAGACATCGTTAGAGTTTACACCTCCTCGCTTTGTTTTAGCAATTGTATTCAATAATCGTAAATATAGGTAATCGTGTTGGCAGAGTTAAATTACCATTGATGCATGAAGTGGGTTTGACGTTTTTAATTCATACCTTTGTTCTTATAAGTTTAGCTTAATCATCATTGGCATCAGTGAAGGAAATCATCGTTGAGAAGCCTACACTGAGTATTTAACATAAATCTGAAATTGCCAATCCACTTGAGGTGTGTTGATCATTGCTTTTGCCTGCTCTTTAAGAGGCATCTACTCTGAAGTGGTAAAATATAGGTTGGTATTACTAAAACATTTGACCTTTCGACGACCAAGCAACAGCCGGCTGTCAAACTGCTATTGTAGGGGTGCTTGGACAGAAAACCTCCACGTGTGCCCGAGGGCTGGAGTTCGCTTATGGATTCTTCCGGGGCGAAGACCAGTCCGAGGGACGGTGCACCCTGGGAGGTGGGCAACGACTCGTCATTGGGTACGTTGTGCCTGTGGGGTCTCGTTGCCCACTTGCCAATATTCTGTCGCGGAGGACTCCACCACCTGTCCCTCTGAGTAGCAGAGGGCAGTGTGTGTTGGAGTCGGGGAACGGGCTCTGCGTGCACTCACCCTGCCGCAGAGCAGGCAGCTGGGGGTCGTCATCCCTAGCTGCCCCCGTTGATCTCGTAGCCCCGTAGTCTGTTACGGTCATGTCTCTGACTTTCGACGGGGGTCGAGGGCCTTGGCTTAACCGCCCGGGCCGCGAGGAAGACAACCTCTATAAAAAATTACCTCTAATACCAAGTTCTGGTGCGTGGCGAAGGTACGAATGGCTGAGGAGTAGTGTCATCTATTACGGATGGCGCATCAGTCTTTAGCGCACCCCCAGCCAGGGAACCGGTGGACCCTCTGGTTGGGTTATAAATGTACACTTGCCCAGGGACAGGGGGTTACCCTGGGTGTACATTTTAAATCCCCCATACTCGTGGGATCAAGTATGGACACCAAATTGAAGATAAATAAAAAAGAGAGGAAGGAGAGGAAGAAGGTAGTGCGGTCGGCGAAGCTGTGCCCGAGCTCAGAAAGCTCGAGCTCAGAGAGCCCGAGGCGTGGGCGAAGAGACCGCAGTAGAAAGCGGACAATGTCGGAGGGCGCGTCGTCGTCCTCCGACAGTGAGGCGATGGCTCCGGCTCCCAAAATCCCCACCAGCAGGCGGGGTGCGGGCCGGATTGGAGGAGGGGGGCGTAAGCTCCCCGCGCAGGAGGCTGCGCAGCGAGCCGAAAGGCTCGCCCTGGAGGGGCGTCACCCCGGAGCGGTTTCTGCGCCAGCTCCGCGGGATGAGCCAGCCGCTGTGACGAGCGCCACGGAGTACCAGACCGAACTGGAGAGGGTGGTGAGAGCGGCGCTGACGTCGGTGGCCTACAAGAAGAAGAAGGGGTCGAAAGACAAGGCCATCGTCGAGGCCACCGCCTCGATGAAGGCAGTGTTGGAGGAGGCCAGCTTGCCGGCGTCTCAGGAGCTGGCCGCAATGCGGGCGGACATAGAGGCGCTCCGCAAAGAGAATGGCGAGCTGCGCGCGGATTTGGCCGGGCTCCGGGGCGATGGGGCCCGCACGGAGGAGCCTATGGAGGTGCTCCAGGCCCAGATCCAGACCCTGGTGCAGGGCATGGCAGACCTCCAGCGCCGGTTCACGGTGCTGGAAGGCATTGCCCTCCGGCCCCCGCTCGCGGCCAGTCGAGCGGTCCCGGCGGCGTCGGCGGCAGAGCCAGCGGCATCGTTTGCCGCTGTGGCTGCGGCACCAGTGGCGGGGACGTCGAGGCGTGCCACCGCGCCGGAGCCGGCAAAGGGCAAGGCGGCGAAGCCTAGAGTGGTGGGGGCACCCGCAGCGTGTGCAGCTGCACAGCGCTCCTCACCGCCTCCCCCTCCTCCTACGGATGCCGAGACTCCAACCGAACCCGGTTGGCGCGTCGCCGGGGAGGAAAAAAAGGCGGCCAAGGCGGCTAGGGCCGCCAAGAAGCGGCAGCGGCGGCAAGAGCGCCGCAAGGCCAAGAGCCTCGCGGCCAGGCTCCGCGCCCCTAAGTCTGCAGCGGTGGTAATCACCCTGCAGCCGGACGCGGAGAAGAAGGGGGTAACCTACGGGGCGGTATTGGCCAAGGCGAAAGCGGCGGTCAACCTGGCCGAGATCGGCGCGGCGGAGGGCGTGCGGCTGCGGGTCACGGCAACTGGAGCCCGCATGCTGGAGGTCCCAGGGGTGGCCAGCGGCCCCGTCGCCGATGCCTTGGCCGAGAAGCTGCGGGCGTCGCTCCAGGCGGAGGAGGTGCGAGTGTCCAGGCCTACAATGCGCATTGATATGCGCGTCACGGGCCTGGACGACTCCGTCACGAGCGAGGAGCTGGTGGCCGCCGTCACCAAGGCGGGGAGCTGTCCTGCTAGCGACGTGCGGGTGGGCGCCATCCGCTTCGACCGCTCCGGGTTGGGAGCGGTCATCGTGAGTTGCCCCGTACCGGCGGCAAAGGCAATTGCGGGGAAGGGCCACAAACTACTGGTGGGAGACTGGACCTCGGCGCAGGTCAAGCTGCTGGAGCCTAAGCCTTTGAGGTGCTTCAGGTGCCAGGTAGGACACCATGTCGGTGTCCGTTGCACCTCGGAGGTAGACCGCAGCGGCGACTGCTTCCGCTGCGGTCAGCCCGGTCACAAGGCCGGCTCGTGCACCGCCGCGCCGCACTGCTCCGCATGTGCGGCAGCTGGCAAGCCGGCCGATCACCGGGCTGGGGGCAGGGCTTGCGCCCCGCCCGCCAGGACCAGAGGAAAGGGAGGAAAGCCCTCTGCCGCCGCTCCCGCTGCTGCCGCCGCTCCCACTCCCGCTGCTGCCGAGGCCCCCGCCGCCCCCGCTGCTGCCGCGTCCGCCGCTGCCGCCGCGACTACCGAGGCCGCAATGGAGTGCCAGTAATGGCCCCATTGCGGCGGCGCGTTAGTGTTCGCGCGCCCCAAGGAGAGTCAGCCTGGGAAGGGGCCCAACGGGGCCAACGCCTGCCGGGGTTGCGGAATGCATATAATGGTTACCGTGACCCCGGAACATAAGGGGCAACCGAAGGAACATGAGTGGGTTTTAGTCAGTAAAAGTCTGACACGCCCTCCCGCCGCCCTATGGCGGGAGAAGTCATTTGATGATTTCCCAGTCACCAAAAAAAAAAACAAAAAAAAAAAAAAAAAAAAAAAAAAAACAAAAAACTGCTATTGTATCTCGAATCTCGTGTGTTCGAAAAATCAAATGGGTTCAATAAAATAAAACCTGAGGACCCCGTGTCAATCTCCACATTAACAGAGCAACGATCAGAACATGGAACACCCAACAAGTATGTGCAGTTACAACAAAAATCATTTCCGTTCTCTTCTTATTTCCCACGCCAACTGACCAAATTAAAGTATAACACGTTTATATAACAGTTTGACGTCATCGATCATCAGTGTTATCAACACAACGTTATCTGATCCCGGCGATACGTAGTGTTAAATAGTATCCATTGTGACAGTTTTACTTTAGGCATTAGCGTTCCGTAAGCCGGTTGTAAGGTAAGCAGAGAAATTGATGAACGGAAAAGTATTTTAGTCGAATATGATAAGTTTTGCTTCTTGGTCAATGTTAGTGAAATGATTGGTTTTATAGAGAATGTGGTCAGTACGCCTTTGTATACCTTTAATGTTGAAGAAAAGATAGAAAAAAATTGAGTGAATTAAAAAAATATCAAGTGTTAATTGCAATAAACCTTACGAATTTGGACTGACTTCTTCAATTTCAAGTATTATTAAGTAGACATTGAATATTTAGAGAGAGAAACAAGTATTAATGCCGAATTCAATATAAGTCCTGCATATGTAAAAGGCACAGTATTAAACACAAATATATTCTCAGATCCAATGCGCTCACTAGAAAGGAATGTATTTCTAAACGCAAGTTTACATTTCATACCTAATTTATTCACTCAGTTAAAACACTCAGAATCATTTCAATTTCAACCCAACATTCTTCAAAGCTTTTTATGCAATCAGTACATCAAACATTCAAGTTTTAATCCATGCTTCGTGTAAGTATTTCAACACTCTTGCCTAGCTGGTTCAGCGACATACATCTATCTCTGTCTGTCATGTTAAGTTAGAATGGGATGAAATACCACGGCACTGTCTCTCAAAGAAGGTACGGTCTTATTAACATGAAGAGAATAGGTGCAGTGTAATGCATTCTATTGATAATGTTAATCCTAATCTAAAAAAATAACTGTATAGCTGACTGACTCATCGGCTATCGCGTCTTAAGAAATTATTTCTTGCTGTTCAAATATTTTGTTGACAATATGAAGTGTGAATAGTGATTTTCGAAGAAAAAAGATTAAAATTTGGAACGAAACTGGCTTGTTGTGTACGTAAATGTTTAAAAAAAGAAGGTCTTACCTCACACTTAGAATTTCTTTTATATCAGGCGGGTATTTTTATACAAATAAACTCTCGTACACAAAGAACCACTTCAGAAACATTACCATTAGATAATAAACATATTTTTTCGAGCGGGAATTGGAACCACAACATATGGCACAGCAGCAAACCGCTCAACCACTGCACCAACTGTTTCGTAACTGTCTAAAGGATTTCGGTGATATTTAAATACCTTAGAAGAATGTAGACAACAGCCAATTACAGCAATTATTATTACCTGAAAAAAAGAAATAAATGAATTACTTAAAAGAAAAACAGATGGGTCAGAAATAACAACAAAACATTTGTTTTAGTTTGACATTTAACTTCTGTTTAACACTAATAAATCATTGTTTAATCTCCTTCCTTTTAAATCTAAATGAAAACCTAAACAAAGTGATTCAACAAATATGTCTCCTCCACCTGTGCAGTCACATCTTAATTTTTACAAAATCGTGACCAAGACATTACGATAAGTGATCCTTTTAACGCAAGAAAAAATAAAAGGAACAGCACATTTATCAACTAGTCGCTCGGTAGGCAGATGTTTATGTTTTATTTTAGAATAATCTGGATTAAACCTACCTTACACATGTTGTATTTAAATCGAATTTAAAAGCAGCGTTCGACACTGTGATGATAGGATTATTTGATGAATGAAGGTCTTCGAGTGAGTGGAGAAGAAAGAGAATGAAGAAAGAAGGTCCATATTTGTGTAACAGAATGTCTGTGGCCAATATTTAATTTTCAATCGTTAAAGAAGTTCTTATCACATGGGCTCCCACAAGGAACTACACTGGCGCCAAATAAAATCCATTGAAAAAAGGCAATACAAATATTCTGACAAGACCCTCAGTTAAGTTGCTTTATGCCTATCTTTATTAAAATCATACCTATTTTGCATCTCCACCAGACAGTAAAAGATAATAAACATCCATTTTGTAGTCAATAAAATTATTAATGCTGAGTATTTTCAGCCCTTTCTGCATATCACGTGACTGCCGGTAAGTTTGAACGACGCGCTCATAAAAACGAGGATTCTGCTTGTTTTAATTACCAATATTAAGTTAATATGGACTTTTTACGATTGTGTAATGACTATAATAAATATAGATACATAGTAAGTCATTATATTAATTTATTTTTTTACTTAAAGAGTCTAACGATCAATTAAAAATGTCTTTTTTAACTCTTTGTATACAATATTTTTGTCTGTATAAGCAAACTGGTTGATCACATAACAAGAATTAGTATCGTATATCGTATGACACCATCTTGAATATTACTAAATTTATAAACATCGCCCATGCTTCTGACTAATATAGCATCAAAAATCCAGTACATCCATAAATTATCAGCAATGTCATCGATATAATCCATTTGAATAATATAACAATAAACTAGATTTTAGACCAAAGTTATGTTAAGCTATAATTGTAAATTCGTATTCTTATCTTCTGTAACGACGTCGACAGTAGCCAAAACTTGAGAATATATTCTGCATACACGATATGTCAATTAAAAGTTGAATATTTAAGCTTAAAAATACTATAATAATACCTATAAAATTTTGGTGTCGTTATTTCAATTGTGAAAATTGTTATTTAAATCTGAAATATCACAAAATTCTCAGGGGTGATGCAAATGTCGCTAAGTTATTATGTAAAGAGTATCGAGAGTATCGTATGGTTATCTTTTACTAGAATCTAGTTCCTTAAGTTCTAAAGGTCGTACGGCAGTCGACTCGAGTAACACAGAAGCTCACTGTTATACGGAGGAAATAACTCGCTTAGTAATAAACATAGACGATATTATTATTTAAATTTAGGTTAACAATATTTTTCCAAAATTTAATGGAGTCGGTTTCCAGTTTATCTCGATACCGCTGTATACTACAATTTTACATGAAGCGACTGCCATTTTGGGATACGACTAGGTAACACGATACTCGTTGTTAAAATATTATAGAAGAATTCGTAATAAATAATTGACATTCACGAGTGAAATCTATCATTAAATTGTGACTGTAATCATGGCAATAAAGTCATTGAAAAAAACACTAAAACACTACTAAATAATTATATACTTTAAAATCTGCAAACATGGTCATATAAAGTGAAATCTTGTAAAGCTTTGATAGACACGTGTAAAAGAGAAACCCGTTATTGCCTCCCCCTACCATATGAGGTTTATAAAACTTTGTTTGAGCAATTGAGCTCAATATTTATGATACACATAAAATTATTACGATCAGTTAATCAGTAGCCACTTATTATCGATTACAAATATGAAACATAATATAAATCAAGACATTTTAGTGTTGTGCCGATAGCCAAAGACAGAGAGTTGGTAAGCCAGTTTTAAGGAAAAGATTTGGCAACTGATTTAAATTACGAATGGTTTGGCAGATGTTTTGCTGATTTACAGCTTGTTTTGTAAATAAATATCTCTTTTAGGTCTGTTATTTAATTGAAATGTTGTTTTCTTCATGTCTTTTAAGTTAACACTGTGTCATCACGATTTCTCAACGTTTGATTAATCCTTTATAATCATGTTACATTATATTCATTTTTAGCGCTCTCTCATCGGAAATAGAGGGTTTGTCTACTATCATACTTCTTACTGGCTTATTTTATTTTTAATTCCATGTCTATTGTTAACTAATTTTACTAAAGGACTAAACATATTCATCGTATAATTTAACATTTGAAGCACATCACTACAACACACAGACTAATTAGTTTCAGCTCTATCGCGGAAGAAACTCTCGTTGATTGATCAATAAACGGTTTTCGTCATAACTCAACTATTAAAAACCTTTTAAATAACAGTAACTGTATTGATTAACGTGTCGATTTACTTTGATATGCCGACTATTGCTTCCAGTTGTTCTAACTTCGCTGTAATAATTACTATGTTAAAATTTTGTGTCTACTCTGTGGGAATTTTGTGTCTACTCTGTGGGAATCTATAATCAAGGGATTAAAAACTATATTAATTACCTAGTTGCTAGCTCTTCTACCGATACCTGCGTTGTCTTATTTCAAATCCTATATAGCCCAGCCCTCGATGTATACTCTTCAAGTGTTTCTCTATCTTTAACGACTATATAAATGATTAGTTTTTTTTATAATATTCATAACATACATTAGGATCTATAGAAAATAATCCAAACATAGAATCAAAATAAACTTATATTCAGAACCTAATATTAAATTTACTATGACAACGTAGGTGTCCGAACTTTGAAACACCAGTTTATCAATTTTTAACGTATAAATAAAGAGATCTTTTTCATCATACTTAGGATAGTCTCCAAGTTTTTTTCTCGGTACACTTCATAACATCCAATCTTTAATAGAATTAATTACTTCAACATTAAAAACTTCATAACTATCTCAGGCAGTAAACGAGTCTTTTATATTGCATTAATAGCTGTTGCCATCTAAACTAAACCTTCAATCATTGCTTCATGGTTTATATTTGTATCTACGATAAACGAATATATTAAAGGATAGTAGTGACCAACAACTTAATAATATCATACATCAATGCTGCCAATCTTCTCGACTTAACTTCGTCTTCTTTTACGACTTTAGTCTGAAAGCATCGGGAAATGACACAGGAGATTACCTAGATCGAATAGGTATTGGATTATTCTTTGGACCTCACTAACCGCAATAAAATCGTTTTCTCAGAACCTTAGATAGAATTGAATCAGGTTTTACACCTCGACATAATTAGGTTCTGAGATAAACCATGTATCTAGAAACAAAAAATAAAAGCACTAATTATTTTCAAAAGCTACATCTGATTCACACTTGCCTATGCTATAGAAATAATAACGTCGTTAAGTACTTGTATCAATACAAAATACAATACTAGGACAATTAATTCTCTGTCATGTCATAAGACTAGCACACATCAGTATGAAATCGTTTCAAGTGCGCGTCAGCTTCAATCAATTGTAAGCTTTATTCTTGGAGAAGTAGATCAGGAAGTGGCGTGAGGAATTAGTTGCCATATAAATTACACAGGATCTAAGCAACAGGCGGAATGTAGAAGCCCATCGACGGTTTTTGCTAATACCGGTGGTGGGAAGTTTTATAATTAACGACTTATTAAAATGTTGTCGCTATTAATAGACATGGTTAATTAAAATATTGATCCCAATAACAGCAAGTTCAGTATCATAGTATCACTTGTCCACAATTAAAACAAAAAAGTTTTTCACGTAGTAAAATATCAGGTCTTTTACAAATAGTACGATAATTTTCTCTGTGTATATACACTTGACGATATCCATAAATTACTGATAAGTTGACATTCTCAAAAACTTTCTTTGTTGTAAGATCTGTATCTTCTTTACCAATATTTACTAATAACACAGTATCATAAAAACGACTCATAATAAACCACCATTAAGTCAATATTAGTACATTCGTATTCAAGAAAATCGGACTTTAATCGTTACACAAATAAAAGACCGAAATATAGCCACATTTTATTAGCCAGAAACCGTAAAAATAAGTATATTAAGCCACAATACTCACTATCAAGCACAAAATCCTCTATAAAACAGATATCAAACGGAATCGTATCGTAATCGTGTCGTAACACCTAAATGAGACTCAATTTCTTTGAGATGCGATGTAAAAAAGTAATGTGGGGACTTTCAAGATTTAGTAATCTACATTTTTACACCTTATTGTTTCTGAAATAAGGTCGTATTTCCTTTGCTGGTATTGATAAAGGCTTTAATAGAGTCTTGTAGAATGTCAGACGCGTTTGGAACGCGCGTTTTTCGATTATTACAATTCGCGCGAAAGTCCAATCGTTTTGTGCTTATTAAAAAATTGTTTTTGAATTTGCTTTGTTGTTCTTGTTTTCATTTTTCTGTGACACTCCAATAAGATGCAATTTGTATGAGTAATAGAGCGATTTTTATGTTTTACAAGCTATCTTGCTGTCTTCTTTGAAAAAAAAAACTCTATTCTACTCCAAAATAAGATATCTGTTGTTTTTTTTTTAATATTAGTATAGATGAAACGAGAAAATTACTTTACTTACAAAACTTTGTTAAATAATAGTGTTTTTAAAACCAGCTCATCACACAAAGATTTGTCTCGGGAATCAAACCCACCATTGGCTCAGCAGTCAGGGTCACTAACCACTACACTAGGATCAAAGCTACATTATTCTTGAGTGCTTTAGGTAAAGTTATTAGAGATGTGCCGACTAGTCCCCGACAAGTCGATAATGCCGAGTAATCGGCCACTTTTGTATTCGGCGACGGTTGGCAAAGACCACTGAATATTCAGCCTCTAATTTTGTATGGATTTCTCAATTACTAAACAATAATATAACACTTGATATTTGTAATATTTTTTTATTTTTCATTAGTTTAATAAAAGAGTAAGAATTTATTTATTTACTAAAACTTAACTCCGACCATTGCCGAAAGAGCCGTTATTTTCCGAAATATTCGTAATGTGATAGGCTTGCCCGAATAGTCGCCCGAATAATCAGGATTTTCACAGCCGACTATTCTTCCAAAGCCATAGTCGGTACATCACTTCAAAATACGCACGGAAGAAATTGAAGGCAAAAGCTATAGTATGGGTAAATTATCAATTGTGTTCGTCCGAAGGCCTAGCAACTGTAATGTTAACTGGCAGACATGCTAAGTTGAAAGCCAGACCAATAAACATAAATGCCTCCTTTTGTTTAATTGTTAAGACAACGTTTTACAGTTTATTCTCACTTAACAAACATAAAAACCATTTGCGAAATTCCGTGATACTTAATCACGAAAATAACCCCATCCGCTTAGATGCAATCGTTTCGCATTAATTAAAAATACTTTAAACAAATAAAAACGGCTTTTTTATGAGGTCAATGACGCGGCTACTGATTGAGATTGCTAAACTAGTGGAAATTAAATCCTGTCTAGCTTTTGTAGAAACCTAATTTAGATAATAAAACTTAGTCATTAAGTGACATCATCTAGATATTGACTACTTTGATTATAACTAGTGACCCGCCCCAGCTTCACACGAGTGACTATTAAGCCCCGTATTCATAGTAAACATTTATTGTTTAGCAGCTGTTGATCAACTGATGTTGTCGCTCGCCGGGCGTCAACTCTGCAGTATGGCGTGATCAACACCGCAACACAAGTGTTGCCCGTAATTGATGACAGCAACTCGTCAACATGTTTATGCAACCATGTTGCTAAACAAATACGGGGCTTAATACGCACGTATAATACTTACTATATTTTTTTAAAAATATTTAGATATCTAAGTATATTTTGGGACAGACAGTGAAAAGCGAAAAACGGATCCGATAAATGTAGGACTTATATTACATTTTATTCAGATGTCGACAAAATGTTTAAGTATTTGTAATGATCTCAAATGAACCAGACAAAGCCTGTGGTGCTGCTACTCATCTTTATTTATTTGATTAAGTTTACCCCACCATTCTTCTCCACCAATCTCTCTATCGAATCTCTCTCTGGAATAGTATATTAGACGAATCTTGGGATTCAATTAAGTAAAAGAAGTAAAATGAAGAGTCTGCAGCCTATGCAGTTACGCTTCGTGGACACTGCGGTAAGATTGCATGAGAATTTGTCATTTGGTATCCAAACAATGCAATAGAAACGCCCACCATAACCAAACATCCCACAATCCCATCAAAGGTCTGATAGGAAAGTGGACAAGATCTAAAATATACACTTTATTTGACGAAACATAGATAAAGGTTACAAAAAGCATGTATCTAAAATATGTTAATTTGACATAACATTTCTAAGTGAAAGCACGAATGCACTTACAAGGGTGGGGTCACAATGTGAGAGGTCAGTTGACGCGACCTTAGAAGTGTCAACTGATCAATGGCCAGTTTAAAAAGGTCCTTGGCTGAACCTATTTGGGTCCCGATTTGGTTGGTATTGTAAGGAGTGGGAGGGGAGAAGGAGACCAAGTTTTGCTAGGTGATCTCGGCGCCATTTAAATGAGTCCCTTTGAATGGAGTTTGGATATAGGTGTGTGAGTTATAGGCTCTGGCGATTAGTCGATTATGTAAACTTTTGTAGGTTCAATTGAGGTCTTATTTTATAACTGGGTAAAGTAATATTGGGTATAACCTTATTCAAGAATTTACACAAAATACTAACGTGTTTATTAAAATTTTCCATGTTTTTAACTATGGGGTTTTGAAAAGGTCTTCCTACACTCACCTGCCAACATAGGACTGTTTACTTATTTCGAAAATAATCATGTAATACGGTAGTTTCCACCATTATCAATTGACGTACTTTTTATGAGCTGTCAAAACGCAATTCTCCAATAGATTTTGTATGGCAATGGCAACTATGACGTCACTAAAATAACAACTCAGTTCACTATCTATTTATTGATTTCAAAGCAACTTTAAATCAAATTTTATAACAAGTTGAAAATAAACCGAATTTATTGGGCTGAAATTAATAGAGGTTTTATAGAAATTGTGTCTAACATTTATTGGTTAATGGTGGAAACTACCCAATTACCCGTTTAAAATCTGTCAGTAAATTTCTTCTTTATCTCTGAAATTCTTTATTCATCAATATATTGTACATTTACTGCCTATCGTTTTTCATCTAATTCCTTCTCAATCAAGTTCATATTCCCCACTCATTATTATTAATTATTCTTCTTAACTATTTTTAATTTCCTTTTTCCTTAATTCCTTTACCTTTCTCTATCTTCTCACTTCTTTCGTAGTCGTCACATCATTACCATCATCATCTCCAATAACTCAAAATATATTTATCCCCGCTATTCTCATCGCCACACCTTCATTCTCATAATATTATGCTAATATGTGTTTATGCCTTGTTGACTGGTAATGATTTTACCAGTCTCGTATTGTGTGGAGTGTTTTTGATACCAGTAGCATTCCTGATTCGATGCGTTGTGGCACTCAATGGAATACGTCATCGGGGAATTTTATGTGTGAAGCAATGTAAAGGTATGGTAATGTCCTATGTAGCTTCGTTTTAATATGCGGTGCAAGAATAAAGGTATGTTTTATTAGATTTAAGTAAAGCTGATGAAGGAATAATTATGGATGTAGTAAAAAGTATTTTGAAGGATTTAGAGGATAAAACAATCAGTTATGAAATCTCATTGGGCACTTTCGATGGTAGTGACGCGAAATATTGCATAACTCATGAGAGTCCAATAAGATTTGGCATATTTATATTATAGCGAACCGCAAAAAGATATTTAAATATAATAAAAAAGGCTTTTGCAATACAACATTATATCTACATCCATACATTCTTATTCCGATAAAATATCCATCAGTATACACATACAAGACATAGCACTAACAATAACACCACGACTCGCTTGCTGAACATTCACATTAAGCCCAGCTCGACTACCCTCAAAAGAGTCGTGATAAAATCAACATCAAAAACAAAGCTGGGCAATATTTAATTGCAACACTTAACACCGGCCGCAGGGTTGAGTTATACGCATGAGCGCCTTCGACGCCCGAGATAAAATGTGATATAGAGCGCACTGCGGATAGAACATACGCTGTGGAATACTGGTGTAGAGTTAGGAAGGTTTGGAGAGGGCAGGTGGTTTTTTGGTGTAGGGAATTTATATAGACGGGAAGAAAAAAGGCATCAAGGATACAAAAGTATTATTTTAGAAATTGATTTACATTTAGTTATGACCAATAAGGCAATTATAGAGACTTTTTGGTACGTTGCCATTTAAATGCAGTCTCAAACAGTCATTGTCACGGCTTTGAATAACGCTTCTAAAATATGTAATAGAATTGACTACTGACAGTTTTCGTAAGGAAAACCTGTAAAAAAATCTAAATAAATGCAACAGATATTTTATTACAAACAGCAAATTCACAAAACCACATAGCCTTGTTACATCCAACAATATTTATTTAAACACCAACTCCGGACATCAGCAACAAGGAAACTCGTTCCACCATGAACTTCGAAACTATTAATATGCAATATCTATGCATTTACTGGTCTGTATAGCACCACTCTTAGAGCCCATGGCCGATGTAAAATGTGGCCGTAGGCGTCCAAATAACAAGATTTTGTCCTTTAAACGACAACCATTGTAACTATATCGCGGTATCCGATGGGATCTGAATGTTTCAGGATCTCTGGATTATCTGCGAAGAGTGTGTGTTTGTGGACATACGGGATTTAAGGATGGGTAACGGAATGGACGGCTAGGTGGCAAAATTAGTAATTTTGTTTTTTCTTTGTTGTTTTTTTTTTATTGTGTAGTGAGATCATTGTACTGGCTGATTTTTTTCAGTCATCATCATCTCCCTAGCCCCAAACATGTTGGGGTCGGCTTTCAGCCTAATCGGATTCAGCTGGATACCAGTGTATTACGTGATTTTTTTTGGATTTAAAATAATGTAACATTTTCTGAATTCAAGGGACATTTAAAAAAAAACAAAAATTGGGTCAGCGAGCGGTTAAAATTTGCGTTTGCATGAATTTCCTGCAAACGATTAATTTTAGAGTATACTTTAGTAATTCAATAATATATACATGAGAATTTATTGAACAATGCTTTCTTACCAAGCCATTTCAATCTGTCTTTGTCAAAATAAATTGCACGTTCAGTCCAGATTTATTACTAGGGTGAAGGGAAACAGTTACTTTCACTACTGTCACTAAAAACTAACTTACTGTCATCGCAAACATACCACCAATTAAATTCGATAATTTTTGTTTTGTTGCGATGTTTTTCATCATTTTTATTAACCCGTCATTCAGTAAGCGCATCTTATATTTTTTTTATCTGACTAACAGCGAGGTTTGAAATGATACTTTAACAAAATTATGAAATGGTCATCTCATAACATAATAACATTACAAATCCCGAACTAAACAGGACATTTTTTTTATTTGCTTAATGTGATTCTTAATATGATCGTAATATGATTTTAATAAACTTGCATCTTTAGCCCTGCAGATCGTTAGCAACAGATAAACTTTTAAAGGTTTTTACTATAATAAAACGGTTAGGCCAGCAATTAAAAACGAAATTGCTTACTGGCAGTGTGTCACAAGCGCTCTAAGGAATAATTCTAGCAGTATGTGCAAAGTAACACAGCGAGGGAACACGCTATACCCCGCTTTAACGACGCATTTGTTCTAATGTCGGATCTACGTACAGTGCATACCTGGCGCTATAATTGAAAGTTTACAAGAGGTTTCCCTGAACGAAGTTTGGCTTTTAGAATTATCATTACCTAGCCTAGATTTTGGTAAAAAATATTTTGACAAGTGAGCGACTTCCAGTTAATTAGCCAAATATCATAATTATGCATAAAGCGACTACCAATTGACCACTATCCAATTGCTAGGTAACACGACACTCTGTGGTAAGGCTGCCTGTCAGACTTTCGGGTTTCTGATCAACACCTCCAGACATTGTAGGACAAGTGGTAGAAGAGCATGGATTGTTAAATGTACGGAATTATCATTATGCTTACGCTAAGCAATTCTACCATCTATCTATTCTGCAATGCCACCTATATTTTTGAACCAAACAAGAGATGAAAAAAATATTATATTTTTACCTTTCAAAGCATTTAAATAATAAACTTGTCATTCATAAACCGCATTCAGAGACATGAACTACGTAGCTTTAAGGCCACCTCTTTCAATTCGGAGTACTTTATTAGGCGTATAATATTTCTAAAATAATGCCAACCATATATTGTCGAGCCAGTAATAATGTCAGCACAACTTTTATTTCTACTCTTATAACTAATAGTCCAGCGTTAAACATGGAGTCGTTTGTTTAAAAGAATATTGCTACATGTATTTCTATGAAAAAAATGGATAAAAGGACGGAATTCGTAATTTTGTTTTAGCTTGAAATTGTGATAATCTTCAATTCATTAATAAATAATTACTGATTATGAGTGATTGATCATGCAACGCCTAAATGCTGGGGCTACGAAATTAAATATTTGGCAAGAAAGGACTTTAGTTTTAACTCTATGGGTAAAGTAACTCGACACTTTCAAATATCCCCCCGAAAAAAACCACGGGTTACAAAGTGTGAGATACGATTCAAAATTCAGTATAGATGACGTCGACAATTAGTGTCTTGAAGCGCATCACCGTGATCCTAACCTAATCTGTCATAAAGCCTTGCTCATATTCCTAGAAAACTGTGCTCCATATCAAGCTACATATTTTACAGAAGATACTAATCAGTAAGACAGCAACAACATTCAACAAGTAATCATATTACAGGTAATTTAACTAATTAATGAATGGTAATCCAGCTCATATTGAGCTTAACAATAACCTACAATGTTCGCTGCGTTGATCTCTACCTTGTTCTTTGAGAATAAATCTGTCACTGCCTAGGAGTAGGGTTGGCAAGCCGGCTCGAAGGACCAAAAAGTAAATTTTGATGTAGAAAGGATTTGTAGTGGGAAATTTGAGTAGAGTTTTGGGTTTTAAATAGTATTTTTTGTGAATACATTTTAGTAATTTGAGTATGTCCTTTTTTTGGTAAAGCACAAATATATTTTCATGTGAGAGATAAGCTCTGTAGGAACCGAAAACTTCTTAAATCGGATGATAACTTAATGAAACAACAAGCTGTCGAATTTAGCTTAAATTCGTTTTGCTCTTTTTCCTTCAAACTGTTAATAAATTGGCTTACTTTTCAGGACTCCATAATGAAAACTGAAAACTCGCATCATAGTAACACATCGTCTTTATATATGTTTTTCTATTCAAACATATTCCGACCATCCCTACAAGTAACCATGGTCGTTTTGAGTTACACTCCGGTCGCAACTAACAAGCATAGCTAGTTATACGAGGCCTTATACAGGGTGTTGTGTCCGCACTTATGTTTTCACGCATTATACAGCCTGTTAGCGTTGCTTACTGAATTTGTCAATAAGTGCGTATGCGCGCTGAATTTAGGCGCGGTCTAGTGATGTCACGACTTTTTCCTTAGATGTCCAGGTATGTATGAAGATGAGATGCCTTGGAGGTGAGTCACGATTTCAATAAAATGTATCTGAGAAATCTGTGAGAATTGTGGGTTTATTTTTATGGGGTTTCTTGTAATATTTTATACTGTGTGAAATTGCACAATAAACTCAGGGTATACGTTTTTAATACATAATCAAAATCATACTGTCCAGCTACTTTTCATTTTAATTAAGTCGGTAGCCTTTGCCGACTATTCGCGTCAGTGTAAGTGGCCGATTAGTCGGCATTTCCGACTAGTCGCCGACTACACAGCCCATCTCTACCATAATTAAGTACAAGAAACCCATGCCTTCTGAACACTAATCGTCATCAGAACCCTAAGACCATTAACGGTCCAGAACCAACACTAGTTTAAACCAGTGAGGTGACTACAATTGTGCGTAAATTTTAATAAGTTGCGAACATTTGCCCAGAGGTACTGCGCCGCCATTGCTCTTATTTGATTTATAGCTTGTGCACGCGCATGACGACAAGCAACTTATATCGCTGTGGGTTAAACAAAGTTCTTGAGCGCATCTGTCAGGACTGGTAGTTGGGTCTGCGTTATCTTGTAAACTGCTGAAATGATTTTGTTACGATTTTGGTTTTATTGCCACTATTATATTTATTTGTATTTTTTTGACAAATCTATAGTAATATATCAACATAAATATGATACGTGATAATTTTTATTTTTATCAAGTCGTAAAGACAAAGGTTTATGTACACTTCTCTCTCATCTCATTGGTCTCGGTTTTACCAAAGTTACTGGGGCTCATACAACATACTGAACATTTTAACATTCATTTAGACTCCATCTACTATTGTATAAGGCACATCACGACGTATCAACTTATATACCACAGTTGAATTTTTCACATAAACATTCTAAAACAACTCTTCAAATAATGCAGTTGCATCATTATAGCAAAGTGACGTGCCCACATCGACATTCCTTGCGTTACATCGATAAATAACTCGATTACCGAATAAATAAGTATCGATAAACAAAACCGAATCAACGATGGACAAGCATTACGCCTACGAGGTAACGGAGTGAATTTTAATATCGACTCGATTTTATGTTTTACCGATTGCTGATGGCAAAGTGGGATGTCTGTATCGAGTGCTTAAATTTTTTGGCCATATAGCTTGTAGAAGCTGTGATAACTTTGAGCGCCTTATGGTCACTGGCAAAGTGGAAGGCAAAAGGCCTCGTGGACGGAGCCCTAAACGCTGGGCTGATCAGATATCAACAGGCTTCGAGATATCGGCCAGCACGGCCTTCCACAAAGGTGTGAAAAGAATTCATATTCATATTCTTTATTGCACACGAACAAGAAAAAAATATATAATGGTAGCAAATAAAATAATTAAAGAAGTCGATGGAGTTTTATCAAAGGAATCCCAGTCTTCAGTAATGAGGAAATAACAGAGGGAGATGGTAAAGTGAGGTTGTGTTTTTGTATGTATGTGCTACCTTTTTAGTAAAACAAATGTCCAAAGAAAAGGATTTATCTTACAACCTTGCGAAAACAATGCCACAAAGTGACAGAGGCAAATAATGATTTCAGTACTTTCCTTAACAACTTGCAAAAAACACATTCGGAATCTCAACAAAATGAGATGTGATATATTCATGTACTGCTTTGTGCTTTTAGTCCAATATATTTATTAACCTTTCAACAACCAAGTGGCAGCCGGCTGTCGGGCTGCTATTGTCTTTCTATTGTGTCTCGAATCACGTGTGTTGGAAGGTTAAAACTTAAGAATCCATGGATAAAATTTAATTTTCAACTTATTTTGTCATAAACCGACTAATTTAATTAAGTACATACTAAATTAATGATTTTTACAACTGACTGGCCTGATAGCTGCTTCGAGTTTTATTTGCAACCTATGTAGACTAACAACGAAGTCCAACCAAATGGTTATTTTACACCGGTAACTCGTAAAGTTAACCAGTATTGTAACTGTGAGTTACGCGAAAATCTATTCTAGTGTTTTTTTTGGTGAGTGGGAAATCATCAAATGACTGCTCCCGTCCTGGGTGCGGCGGGAGGGCGTGTCAGACTTTTACTGATTAAAACCGTTCCTTCGGTTGCCCTTTATGTTCCAGGGTCACGGTTACTATTATAAACATTCCGCAACCCTATCTATTGTAGTGTTCTGTTAAACAAATTGAGTTTTAGTTTTGTGGGTAGAAGCGTTTTTGGCGAAGGTTTAAATTTTATTTGGCTTGTATTCTAGCGTTCAACAGCAGACCCGTTTTTATCGGATGGTATTTAAAAGTACTTCAATTTATTCCCAAATATACTGAATGTGCACCAAAATATGTTAATTAAAATATGTCATAACGAGCATCTATTTAACAACTGTTGCGTAAAAATAGTAATACACCTAATTTTAAAAATAAACATTTATTTTTTTAGTTTTACTTCAGATAATGCACTGCAAAAACTAACTAAGATAGGTCGACGGAGCCCCGCTGCGTGGGGCTCCTATTTCTAGGTGGTTTAAAAAAAAATAACCACGAAGGCTAAGGCGGGGAGCTCCGCTCCGCTTCGCCCCCGCCTTAGCCTTCTAACCTAACCTGTCCGAGTCGGGGTGCTCTGAGTCGGAGTGTCAAAACTAGTTTGTCCCAAAAAATTTGTGTAACATTCAGGAATATTTGGTGTACGATCAGTATTAACGGGATTAAGATCAATATTTTAGAAATGCATACATAGATACATACATACATGCACCTTAAGATTTTTGGTGAACACAAAAATATTATCCGTTTTTATCTAAGACCATTAAGCAATAGGCAATAGTACTGTAAACTTGAAACTTGGTGATATTATGCAGTATTCTCTTTCCAGCAAATAACTGGCAAATTTTAACAGAAAACAGAAATATGTCTCCATGGTTTTATAGAAAATAAAAATATGTACATAATTCTGGAAACGGCAGTGGGAAGTTAAGGATAAATATGCTAAGCACTGTTAATAAAATAACTGCAATCAAAATCTTCACTATTACAACACAAAATCTTCACAATAAAGTACTATCTACTAATTCGTACAATATTTTAAAGCTTAAATTCAAATGTCGGCAAACGCTAGACTATAAACATAAACAACTGACAAAAAAAAATACACAAGCAACTAAAATCAATAAGCAAAAACATAAACATCCTTGCATTCGTCAAAAGGACCACTCGTTACATTTCACACTGGTCCTTCAGACCTTCGCCATCTATTAAAATACCTCTCACACATGAGACTGAGTTCACAAAACTATAAACACAGACGTAAAAACGTAAAAATAGAGTCCACACGTAATATAAGTCGCGGCAGGCCCGCAACAACTAATGGGAATACAGAAAACGTTTACAGCTTAAATGTCGCTAAATCCATTAAGAAGTACAACTGCACGGAATCGAAAGAGTTTTATGCATTTCATATTTCTACGTTTATTTGGTACAGCCAATTAGTGTGCTCATAAAATCAAGTCGGTTTTACGGGAGGTCCCTTTATAGTGAACATACGGGATCGTAATGTGTCGAGTAATCGTTTATGATCGAGATGTATGCGAAAAGAATGAAATGAGTAGAAATATGTTGGATGGTCTAGCTTCTCTTGAAGCAAGCTCTTCCGTGTACCATTGTTATTTAAAATGAAACAGACGTTGTTAAGATGTTAGGTGCAAATCCAACAATAGAAGTGAAGTACTTGGTGCAAATTGTGGATTCCAGTGAACAATATTATTATAGTTATTCTCATATTTCTTTGGTGTGCGGAACATAAAATGTAATTGCCTTTGTAGACTATTTTGAAGCGCGTGCACGTCTTATTCGCAACTTTGATTTGTTCCACTTGGTAGTCTGCCTGCTTTATAAGAACACTAGCTTTTGCCCGCGGCTTCGCCCGCGTGGATGTCGGTTATATCGCGTTTTCAAGAGAACTCTTCAAAAGTTCGGGATAAAAACTAACCTGTGTTCTTTCTCAAGGTCAACTCTATCTCTGTACCAAATTTCATAAAAATTTGTTCTGTGGTTTAGACGTGAAAGCGTAACAGACAGACAGATAGATAGAGTTACTTTCGCATTTACAATATTATTAGTAGGGAAGTAGGGATAGAGGTTAATAATGTTCAATTTTTCGTGCTCAGTAAGACGTCTAGAAAATTCGATAGGATTTTAGAGTAGGAAATCAAAAAATAAGTTTGGTCCTTAGAGGCATCTACTTATAAATACCTTGAGTTATTGAACCCAACACAGCAACTATGAAGATCTCAACCTTCTCCTTGAAATCGTTCAGACCGGAACGGACAGAATTAATCCCAGCCTAAAATAGTGAAAAATTCCAAACCCGAGGACCTTCCTTTGCCCTTTTAAGGGCCGAGGGTGCCTATGCTGCTAAGGTCCTTGACTATCTAGTATACAAATAAAATCAATAAAACACCATTATTATCGCAATATAAACTACTCATCGTTACGAGCAATATTGCTCCTTCTGGCCATTATTTAAGCGTTTATTAATTGCACTGTTGATTTCCTCAATGTTTTCACTTACTGTTTGAAACTAGCAATAAATTGTAAACATGTTTGATAACTTTCAACGCTTAGAAATTGGTTTGTCTTCCTCATTGCATAAATAAAGTTTCACTTTCAAATTCATCATCATTCATTTGTAATTAAAATGCTTTGGGATAAATTAATACAAGCATTCTTCTGCAGCTGTGCATTTATTTAATGAATCGGTTATTGTTGAAGCAGAAAGCCATCAAACTTATTTCTTGGCTAGTATTAAAACTACCTGAAACAAAACGTAAATGATTGTACCACATTCGATGTTTTCTGTAAAGCTCTCTTTAACTGAAAGTAAACTATCTTCAGTCTCATCGTTCACCTTAACCTAGGTATATTATGGTGCCGATTCTCTTGTGCACAAACTAACGTAAATTTAAGTTAGGTGCATCTTTCTCTTTCCGTTTAATTAAGAAAAGGACAGAAGATCAAATATTAGTTAAGTCCTGTCAAATTTAGACACTCCATAGAAAATTTAGACGCAATTTAAAAACATGGCGTCAAAATAATATACGTCAATTTTCATCAGGCGCTGTCTAATTTGACAGGATTAAACTAAAATGTATCTTTATAATTTTAACACTCAGAGACCGACTTTGAACTATTCAGCTAATTTCATATTTCGTATTCGGCTGATAAGAACTAATCCATATTTATACAACCTATCGTATTTTTACAAATAAAGCACAGACTTTGATTTAGTTAGGTAGATTTTTCTGCCAATATTGAGACAGGCAAAACCACACTGTATCGAGCCAAAAATGATGAATAGCTCGTCAAAACATACAGACGTGAACATTAAAGAAATGTAATCACTCTGCCGGTTATTACACGTTTTCTCATAAAAATATCCAAAGTATTGTTACACGCTCTGTGCAATACATACTGCATTTTACAGTTGATTTTAATTAGTTTTTTGATTGATTTACGAGACCTACAGTTTTTGAGGTCATTTATTTAAAGCATTTTTAAAGGTTCACTAAAATGTTCCGGTTAATTCTGTTTGTTATATGTTGAACCCGTAAAAATATTGCTTTGTGGTTGTTTATACGATTTATTTATTTGGTCACAAAAATTGTATTCATGTCAGTAATTTATCATGCAACACGTGAAAAAAGTATATTAGGTACGTTTCGTACGGAAATAATAAAAAGTCATAAAAGTTGTAGCATAAAGCAGATTTATATAGCAAATTTTTTGTTACCCCAACAGCTAAATTAATACTGTAAAGACTGAGCTTCATTAAATCAGTTTAAGTACAAATTAACGATAATGTCAACAATTCTCCCGATATAATTTCAAACCAAGAAAAAGACTAACCAGGTATGTAGTACATACAATTTTATAGTACACACGTAAATGTATGAGTTTCTACCTAATTTCTAAAGTCGTAAAAACTGTAGTGCGATAAAATTGGGGATAGATAAGGATTAGGACCAACCGCTTTGAAACACGGGGTTATCAGCAGTTACCAACTAAGCTATATAAATAAAATGTAATTGACTGACTGTCGATACATCACTGTACATGCCAAACCGCTGGTCTTAGAGACATGAAACTTGCAGGGTGTGTTCTTTGTAAAAAGTAGGTAACCACTAAGAAAGGGTTTCTGAAAATTCCAAACCAAGAAGGGTAAAAAAGAGGAAAACTAGTATCTAATACAATAGGAATCCTCCACCACGTATCGTTACAGTTACGACCACAAGGCTGAAGCAGTAAATAAGAAAAGCAATAAAACCAGCAAATAAATAAATGATATCTGATCTTAAATCTGAATCAACTCCTATCTTGCTCACGACGTTAACCCTAAACATCTCACTTGGGGCCTAACTGTCCGGACAAAGGCCTCGCTAAAATATGCAATACTTAATGTCGAATGACGCTGGCTGCCTTCAAATCATCTGCATGTTTAACTTGTGGCCTTTATAATGGTTTACTGCCGGCCTTTGAACGGCTGCTTACATTACCATTTGTGGACGTTAAACCCTCTTCCTGGTGGATTTAGGGGTCGGGGAACGCGGTTTCGGTGAAAAATAAGAAGAAGTAACTATTTCTATTTGCACATATATTAAACGTCGTAACGAAGTCAAAACTGTAGCTTGAATATTGGACGTTTTAAAACAGTAAAAATACTATCACTGTTTTTTCATTTCACAAAGGCGATAGCGTGATAATATATAGCCTATATGTTGACCTGACCTATTCATACAAAATTTTAATAAAATCGATAGGGCACATTTTAAGTTTATCCCGGTCAAACATACAGAGATATACAAAAATGATAAAAAGTATATTTTTTAATTGGGCATCAGTTGTAGAACATTGTATTAAGTACTCTTTTTTTTTAATAATGTGTAGTTTCGACTTCATTATTTTATTATGTCATATGTATAGAAAAAAAAAACTCCATAATAATACGCAACACAAAAAACAACAGATCTTTAAACACGGTTTATACACAAGTCCAGTTAACTCAAGTTAATCTTGACATAATTGGTTATTGTTCTACAAGAAGAAACATGCTCCCAGATTCAGATAATTATGTTTCTTTATCCAACCTGTTTTCAACAATGTTGCAAACAATCGTTTATAGCAACCCCTGCCAGGAAAAATAACAATTTTATTAAGGCACTAATAATCAAATCGGTAAATCAATTTATCGATTACAGTTTAATTTACAATATACTTTTATTGATTGTGTATTTTGATTGGTTTTTATTTGGTCCTTCTGTACATATATCAGCACTTTCAATCGATAAGAAAAAAAAACAGATTGTTTGTTTGTTTGTCATGCGTTAATCTGTAGGACTATCAGTCTGTGTTGACATGAATGGCCGATGTGAACTACAACCAACATCCTCGCGATATAAGAATTTGACATAACATTGCTATATTTATAAAAACCCGACTTGTACCGTCGGACAGTAGCCCACCAGACAAAACACCCGTCTGGTCGGGGGATTGTCGCTTTTAAATGGAGGATAAAAAACTTTACACTCTGTTTCTTATAGGAAAACTATATCTGCATTTGGTAACCAGAATCGTATACTTAGGCTTAATAACCCTACGAACCAAGTAAAGATGTTTCTTCTGGTTGCTATTTAACCCTATATAAATTCTGATTATCTGACTTTCTGGCTTCTGACTTAAGTGCTTTCTGAATCATGAGATTTGACAATCTGTGAAATATAAGTTGAAAAAGACTCATTGGTCCCGGATTTGAACCCGCAACCTCTTAGGTACATGAGAGGCCTTAACCACTGGGCCATCACGATGTTGACAAACTGTGAAATACTTTCAAATTATTCAACTATATTTTGAGACTAGCTGTCCCCTGCGGTTTCACCCGCATTTGTCGTTACTACTCCGCTCCCGTGGGTCGTAGCGTGATGGTATATAGCCTATAGCATTCCTCGATAAATGGGCTATCTAACGCTGAAAGAATTTTTCAAATCGGACCAGTAGTTCCAGAGATTACCCCCTACATACAAACTTACAAACCTACAAACTTACAAAAGATTACAAATTTTACCTCTTTATAATATTAGTATAGATTAAAACACCCATTTTTGTTAAAAGAATTCAATGCGTTTAAACATAGGTTAATGGTTACAGGTTTATGCAGTGTTGATAATGTATGTAAGAATTGTATGATTTATTGTAAATGTATTCTAATGAGCTATAAAAAGTGATGAATTTTTAATATTATCAAATATATTGCATTGCGGCCACAGAAAACTTTTTGATCTTTTGTCATTTTTCATAAATATTATTTTCTGTTATTTTAACACAATTCGCGAATGTCATTTCCACAATACCTTCTTATTTATTATTTTCAAAAAAGGAACTAAAATCAAGTTAATGTTTCTGTTTTAACCTTTCGACGACCACGCAACAGCCGGCTGTCGCGCTGCTGTTGTCTTTCTATTGTTTCTCGAATCACGTGTGGTAGGATGTTTAATTCATTCTCTAAATATATCATTATTTTTTTATAGAGCCAAACAAGCAATAATTTACTTACAATCAGACCCATAATAGAACAACACCCATTTATAAAACATATAGCTTACGAACAAAAGTAAAATTACCATCAAATTGCCATTACAAGTTTGACACAAAAAATCTTTATAAACTCATATAATATTATAATAAATGTTGCACAAAACTATTATAATTTACGTTTCATACAAGGAATTCTTATATCTGGATGCGCGCTTCTTTCGGGTACCTTCGTCGAAGACTGGCGAAGCAGCAGGGGTCCTACAATCCGTGGCCACGAAGATTGCGGCAAAAATAGGAACATATTCTTTTTGTGTTATTCGAGCGTATGGATATATGTCTCATTCTATGGCCCGCTCTACAGTCTAAATTGCTTCACGGATTTCAACATATGAGGTGTCATTGAATTCGTTTTAGTACTGAGAGTGACATAGGAAATATTAATTTAAAAAGAAGAAATAAAAATAACAATTAAATAAGCAAAAAACCCAACTGCAATTTCGGAAGTTGGTGGCAATACATGAAACAGAAAGAAAGCCACCGTTTTCCGATATTGCAGTTGCATTTGATTATTTATTTAGTTTGATCTCCTTGTTTGGTTCAATTCTTGTGACAGCAAAACTCTTACTACATGTTCAAAATCGATTTGACAATATATCTAAGTCGAATTTCCAAAAATCGTTCCTAAATGGTTACCTTCTTTTCACAAAGATCAAAGAACACACCCTCCAAGTTCTATTATTTAGGACCAGAGGCGAGGGCTGTGCGTTGATATATCAACAATCAACAGTCAGTCAATCTGTCAGTTTACCATTTTATACATTACTAGCTGTCCCCCGCGGTTTCACCCGCGTTATATCATATTTTTGCTTAAGAAGATAAAAAGTATTCTATGTCCGTCCCCTGGTCCTAAACTACCTCCCCACCAATTTTCAGCCAAATCGGTTCTGCCGTTCTTGAGTACATGAGTAACTAACACGACATTATTTTATACATACCTATAATATATATAGATATAGAAGATTGAGGTAGTAAATATTTTACATACCTACTCTATTGTTCTTTATATTCATTTGATTACTCGCAGTACTGAGTCGTAAAGTCAAAATAGTGTGAAAAATTGTCACGAATGATAAAAACAACAAATTGGATTGATGCAACGGCAACCTATATTATATAGGACATTTAACAAAGATACATTCAATTTATATTTCCTTTAAGTAATTAATAGAATTCCATCAGAATTTATTACACCTAGAGGCGTAAGGCGACTTCCCAGATTGCGAAACTGTTTGTATATTTATATACTTACGAATAACGCACATATCACCAAGGCCTTTACTGTCTTAACGGTACAATTAGAAATCTCGTTAATATTATAGTCACAAATAAGCTATTTCTTACCAGATGAATAAATAATTCCTAACGGATCGTAGTGCTTCCTGGCTATTTCAGATTCTCATTTTAATAATAATACTTTTATAGCTAACTAGCTTTCGCTGCGACTTCGTCCGCGTAGAATATTAGTTCCCGTTCCCGGGGGATTTCCGGGATGAGAACTATCCTATGTCCTTTCTTAGGTCCCAGACTATATCTGTACCAAATTTTAATTCAAATCGGTTCAGTGGTTTAGGCGTGAAGAAGAGACGGACAGACAGACAGAGTTACTTTTGCATTTATAATATTAGTATGGACTAGGTTTCGTCCAAGGCTGGGTCCGTGTGAATGTCATACTTTATAATCTTATTTTAACCTTTAAGGGTTGGAATTTTCAAAAATCTTAGTGAAAACTCTCTCTCCACAGAACACACCCCCCAAATTTCATGTCTCTTGGACCAGCGGTTTTGGCTCATCATCATCTCCCTAGCCTTTTCCCAACTGTGTTGGGGTCGGCTTCCAGCCTAACCGGATTCAGCTGGATACCAGTGTTTTACGTGGAGCGACTGCCTATCAGACCTACACAACCCAGCAACTGGGCGACACGATACCTCTTGGTTAGACTGTTCAGACTTTCTGGCTCACCCGTAACGACTGCCAAAGTTCTACGAATGACAACCGGGACCAACAGCTATACGTGCTTTCCGAGGCACGGGATGTTAATGATGTCCAAGATAAACTTTGGAAAGTACATATGAATTGAAAAAGTCACATTGGTACTTGCCCGGTTTCGAACCCACAACCTCTTACACGAGTGGCGGGCGCCTTATCCACTGGGCCATCACGACCAGCGGTTTGGCCTGTACGTTGATATATCCTCAGTCAGTCAACAGTCAGTCACTTTACCATTTGTATGCATAAATTTAAAAGTGGTTTCATAGTGGAGCCAGGAGGTGGATCGCGCAAGTCTTCTACGGTTACAAATAATTATTAAATTACCCTTGGACTTTCAGCCCCCCTAGACAAGTGGCATTGTAGAATAGATAGCGTAAACGAATAGATTGTCAAATGTATGGACTAGTATGGAGATGTCTAATTGTTTAGCGAAACTTTATGTCAACTCCGCACATTTGACAATCTATTCGTTTTCGCTATTATTCTGCAATGCCACTTGTCTGCCCTCAGCTCTTTTATTTAGCTTTGGCAACTCTAGGTAAAAAATCATATTACCAGGACGTAAATAACAAATCGCGTTTCTCACCACTCATTCCAAGATTGTCAACCTCATGCCAAAGATACTTTGTAGTAATTAAACGCAATTCCATCTCAATGAATATTCAACGCTTTATTGACGTTAAAAGAAAAAGAAAACTTTAGGCAATAAGCCATCATTAGACATAAAAGCAAAGCCACAAGTAAATCTAATACTCGATAACTCCAGCAATTTGTATACGCCGCTGTTTTCAAGGCCCCATAATAACGGTCCATTCGATTTATGAGTCGGTATCGAGCGACGACTGTGCTAATTGGTGCGTGTTCTGCGCCTGCGCACATAACCACTAAATGTATGGACATTGTTGTAAAAGGGCTGGCAGATGTAGTGGAAAAGGAACTTAGAACTGTGAAAGATTATTTTGTACTACCCGCCCTGGCACGGGTGTTATTATACTTTAAAGGATTTATCACACTGGATGCGTTCTGCAGCCTGCGGTCAGGTCAAAGTGAACGCAGCCCGCATCATGTATGAACAAAATTGTCGGTATCAATATATTTTGTATAGAATGTGATCTGACCGTGCGAGCACAACCAAAGAACGCATGTTGGGCCGACGGGGCGGCGACCGACAGCGTTGTTTATACATGATGCGGACTGCGTACACTTTGACCAGACTGCAGGAAGCAGAACGGATCCATTGTGACAAATCCTTTAAAAACCTGGTTTCGTCTAGTAAGTTATGCATGTATTTTTTTTTTGGGGAGTGGGATATCATCAAATGACTTCTCCCGTCCTGGGCGTGCCAGACTTTTACTGACTAAACCCCACTCATGTTCCTTCGGTTGCCCTTTATGTTCCGGGGTCACGGTAACTATTATAAACATATAAACCTCCCCTCTTGAGTCACTTTATCGATAAAAAAATCGCATAAAGGATCGTAGCATAGTTTTAAAGATTTAAGCATACCTAGGTACAGACAGAAGGGAGCGACTCTGTGTTGAATAAATTTTTGGCAGTTGGTTGACTATTTCACAGTGACGTTGACTGCTAAGCAGGTTGTGGGTTCGATTCCCACTTAGGGCAAAAAAACTTTCTGTGATGAGCATACTCATCATTTATTATTTTATGAAATAACCCTTAATCCAATAATACTGCAATAATACCGATCAATTATTAGAAAAGCCATTTCACATACAGACAGGCATTGATCACCATGTTAGCTCAAGGCATGATGACGGGCCTGTTGGTCTAGTGGTCAGTGACCCTGACTGCTAAGCCAGAGGTCGTGGGTTCGATTCCCGCCCAGGACAAACTTTGTGTGATGAGCATAAATGTTTGTTCTGTGTCTGGGTGTTATTAATTTATCTATAATATGTATGTATTTAAACATTATATAAGTATGTATATCAGTTGTCTGATTACCATAACACAAGCTCTGCTTAGCTTGGGATCAGATGGCCGTGTGTAAGATGTCCCAGGATATTAAAAAAAAAAAGGTAAAATGTCTGCTCGTTTTATTCAGCTTAACACAGAAATTCACGAACTGTTTCTAGTAAGTGTTACCAACGCAATCAAAATTGGCACAAGCTGTCAGTCTTTATCAGAACTTAGCCTATAAGTAAGGTATTTCTTAATACCCTTACATTTCAGTTATCATCTAACAAATTCCAGTAAAACCGTATCAGTGTAGCTATTACCTAATAACTACGTAATAATTCACTACGGTTTAGTAAGTATTTCAGCCGCTGAAGTTCGTCCGGTCCGGTCGGAACAGAAATTTCTTTACTTTATTAGTTTTAATCGCTTGATGACCAAACGTCAGCCGGCTGTCGCCCGGCTATTGTCTTTCTTTTGTGTTTCGAATCACGTGTGATTCGGAAAATACTTTTTTAAAGCTAATTTTATACAGTCAAAGTGAAAACCTGTTAATTGACACAGTACAAAATAAAGTTATATTCATTAATTTTGTACAGTAAGAATGCAAAGATTTATCATTCTGACTGTTAAATTTTGCATAAAAAAAAGTATCGTCCGAAACACCACTTAAACATATTAATAACAATGAAATGCCTATTTCGACCGGACCGGGCGAATCTCAGCGGCCATAACACGCACTAATCCTTTACTACCAACATTTAATACACGAACACTTCTAGTATTCTAACGAGCCAACTAAATTCAGTCAAACGTTGGATTACCAACTGAATTTTGCGTATCAAAAACTTCATTTCCAATACTCTATCACCTTTATGACAATGCATTAAAGTCTGTATTTGATTGGTGCTTATATTTCACAAACCGCAAAACGGTTAATCGAGATCAATGGCTCAAGATACATTGGTAGGTTCCTCTTAAATCTTTGTATACATTCTGCGTTTGCGGCCCGTTAGCCGTTGCCATGGTTACCGGGTTGTTGGTACGCATAATGTAATAAACAAGGCTGGATACTGGATAATGTTGTTTTGTGAAGGCTAGTATGTTTAAAGAGGTAAGCAGAATTACAGGCGGTTGGAAAACCAACTTTAGGGCAAAACAAAGGTTTATTTTTTAACAAACTACACACATCAAAAGTGTCTAGGGATATTTCAAAAACCTAAATTACTAAAATTCTATTAACTTTTTGTTAAAACATGTACACATTAAAATAAACCTTGTTTAATAGACTATTTAATCTGATAATAAACTTTTAGATAAAGTTAAATTTAAAAAAAAACTTAGAAGAAGAGGAAAAACTCAAACAAAATTTCAATCTTAACTTTATTTTTGAAACATCAAAACTTAAACAAAACAACAATTTTTTTTATAAAAATTCTTGAAAACTTAAAATTAATATTCCGTGGATCCACCTAAGACTCTCCTGACACATCTGCAGCGGTTCTGCATACTCAAAACAAGGGTGTCAATATCCTGTTGTGGAATACTGTCCCATAATTGCCGTTTCTGAAGCCATGAAGACCAGTCAGAGCGTTATATTCAGGCTTTGGTCATGTTATCGTGTCACGGAGGAAGTGGTGGAACGGCACCGAGGACCTCAACGCATTACAACACATGTACAGGACCGATTCATAGTAAATGCTGCACGAAGTCAACTAAATGCAGCGGCGATGCAATTGGTTCAAAGGCTACAGAGAGAGTATGGTTTGCTGGTAAGCGGTCAAACTTTGAGAAGGCGACTGCATGAAGTAAATCTACGTGCTCGTAGGCCATTTTGGGTATCAGCACTAAGGAGAGGTAATCGAGGAAGAAGATTACAATGGGCTATTGCACACGAAAACTGGAACCATTCTCAATGGTCACTTGTGCTTTTCACTGATGAATCTAGGTTTGGATTTCATCCTGATTCGCGAAGAGTACGCGTTTGGAGAAAACCTGGACGTTGGAATCGACTGCAGCACCCACAACAAGTTCATGCATATTAAGGTGGCACGATTATGGTTTGGGCAGGAATTCGTCTCGGCGGTAGAACGGACCTCGTTTGGATACAAGGCAATATGACTGCTCGAAAATACCGAGATGAGGTGCTAGAGCCTGTAATCTTGCCCCACAAACAGCAAATGGGACAAAATTTCCAGCTAATGCACGACAATGCCCGTCCACATAGGGCGCGTATCGTTACAAGTTGGTTACAACAGCATGTTATCCAAGCTTTAGACCGGCCTGCACAATCCCCTGACTTAAATCCTATTGAGCATGCCTGGAATATGCTTCAGAGAAGAGCTCGTAGGAATTTCCCTGTTGATATTGTGCATCAAAACCAGCTTTTCTTGCATCTTAGCAGGATTTGGGACAGTACTCCACAACAGGATATTGACACCCTTGTTTTGAGTATGCAGAACCGCTCCAGATGTGTCAGGAGAGTCTTAGGTGGATCCACGAATTATTAATTTTAAGTTTTCAACAATTTTTATAAAAAAAAATTGTTTTGTTGTTTAGGTTTTGAAATTTCAAAAATAAAGTTATATTGAAAATTTGTTGAGTTTTTCCTCTTCTTCTAAGTTTTTTTTTTAATTTAACTTTATCTAAAAGTTTATTATCAGATTAGCTAGGCAATTAAACAAGGTTTATTTTAAAGTGTAGGTGTCTTAACAAAAAGTTAATAGAATTTTAGTTATTTAGGTTTAATTAAAATATCCCTAGACACTTTTGATGTGTGTATGATGATGATTTGATTTGCAAATCTCACTACAAGATTTTGGTTTGCTGGTAGAGAACTCAGTTTTGGGTTAAGCTCGCCATTGTACATAAGTTTTTTTGTTTTGTATTTTTTGCTTGTCTTTATATTTTATGTTTATTGTGTGCAATAAAGAATATGAATAGAATATGAATGATTTATCACCATTATAAATATAACAAACAATTTTCTTAAAACTTTATTATTGGTTACTACTCCGCCCCATGGTTGGTCACCTAAAACGCAGGTACATCTGCGGGGAATGGCTAGTTTTGTATATAACAGCCAGATTCTAGAACAACACAGGCTGTAAACATCACGCTACAACCCATAGGACCAAAGTAGTAATCAAATACTTAATTTAACAAGAACAAAACCTCGGGGGACAGCTAACAGTAAACAAAGACAGTTAAATCTATATTTTTAACATTAAACAAAAGTGTTTGACGTTTGAAAAGATTTAATCACAGGCTGTAACACAATGTATCCGTTTTCTCAAAAAACATAAAAGTTTCGTTTCTTCAAAACATATAATTAAGTAACCGAAAATTCTGCTAATCGCAATTAATTCAAATTACAGACCTTTCTTTATTTTGGCTTTTATTTTGAAACCCTTTTTAGTTAGGTCTTGTGTGAAAACGAGAGAGAATTATGTTTCTCTCCCTCTTGTATACTTTTGCGATTGGCTGAGTAAAAAGTCGGTTAACAAATCGGTCAAGCGCATGTCGAAATCGACCAGGGGACCTAGTCTGCTATTGCAATCGTGTCTCAATGATCGATTTTTGACGTGTAACGTCAAACTTTTGACACATTATCCATACAAAAAATGTCAAAGTTGTCAAATATCCGGCCGATGACTAGTCATTAAGACACGATTGTAATAGCAGACTAGGGCTCCAGGAAGGCCTCTTACTTTTTTGTTGTAGTCGCTGTAAAAAAAATACACACTCTGTGTTGTTAGTAATCTTTTTATTGATTTTAAAGAGTGTTCATAGAGTTTCTTTCTCTTCTCCATAAAAACCTACTGTTTGAAACGAGTAAATAGTTAAACGTTTATTCAAGGTATTGAATTCCTAATACATTTTCATGGAACTACATTCGTAAGCATTGAATCATGTAATTTCCCGTAGAAAAGAGTATTCTTTTCAAAACCAATCTTTTTTAGCGTAGGCGAAGTACTTAAATCTAATCGATCAGTTAAATAAGTTAAAACAGGAACAATCGTTTAGGTTTTGCACAAACGGACGACGATTTTTGAGTTTTTGGTTAATCGACTTTTTTAAAATGAATAATTATATTTGTTTGGATATTACTGTACCAAAGTATAGATTACTAGCTATTGCCCGCGGCTTCGCCCGCGTGGATGTCGGTTATATCGTTTTCAAGAGAACTCTTCAAAAGCTCGCGATAAAAACTATCCATGTTCTTTCTCAATGTCAACTCTATCTCTGTACCAAATTTCATTAAAATCAGTTCAGTGGTTTAGACGTGAAAGCGTAACAGACAGACAGACAGACAGAGTTACTTTCGCATTTATAATATTAGTAGGGATTGTATTGGAATCAAATAGTCAAAGATAGATGGACAGGCATACTGATCCTAGGAAGTACGGAACCCTCAAAGTTGTTTTTTGTTTGGCGAGTGTTAATTTTGGTAAAACTTAACCTAACTTTATTAAGTATCAAACAATTGAGTCAGTGACTAACTACTAAACTATCAACTATAAAATTCATTTCTATTATACATAATAATTGATTAATACAAAGGTGACGATGGGACCACAGTCCGGTCCCGAAAGCGTCCCTAACCCGACTTATAAGTAGGCAACATGACAACGCACCTGTTGTTCATCGCAAAGTCGTTCGTTTGTTAGAAGCCTTAAATGCCAATCTAATTCTTGACTGTTAAAGTCTAAGAAAGAATCGTAATACATTAATTCTTACCAGTCGTAAATTTGTGGAATGGATTGAAATTAATTCAATTCGATCTGTTCTATAGGATTACGAGGATTACGTTATAACTGTAAGTAAATGAAGCAGAAATTAGTAACACACCTTGACAGGCATAAAGCTTTTGCGATAAATAAATTAATTAAATGTCTTGGAACAACTCACACACGGCCATCCTTCTAGCTAGGGAAAATCTGTGTTATGGTAACCAGAGAAGTGATACATACCTAATTATATAAAACATGCTAATCAAGAAAAGCGTACATAATTGTAAGTAAATTATACCCAGACATAGAACAATATTTACCGAAGACCTAACATAACTGCCATGTTTTGTCTCTGCATCACCCTAAGGTAGACTGGTAGATAATGCCCAAGGCATTAAGTCCGCCGTTGTGCATTGTTTTTTACATGTGCATAAAGTTTTCAAATAAATAAATAAATAACGCGAATGAAACCACAGAAGACGGCTAGTGTTCAAATATTTACGATTATACAAAAGAAGTGTTGTAATAATAGTACAAAAGTAAAGATTGCCTTTGGCTTTAGATTTCTCTTCCTACCCACAAATGCATAAAACAGATAAACAAGTGAGTGAGAACACGTAATACCCTCCATAATATTATTTAATAGAGTTCGTATTTGAATCGTAAATCATATTGCATAGATATGGTTTTATTTTGTGACTGGTTTAAGTTAGGAGCGCGAGCGTTTTAGCATTGACGCAGCGATAGTGGCGCCACAATGTGATGGTGTTGAAGGCTAGTAACTATTTGTTTCGGAACAGAACAAGACTTCTACCAATTCATAGCTGGAATGGTAGATTCCGAATCTACCATTAAAGCTATGAATTATGAGTAGTCAATGAATTTAATCTGTAACTGCATCACTGCTATCATCATATTCTGTCTGCGTGGCGTCAGCCTACCGCTACACATACGTCATATTCAAAGCGATCCCCTAAACACTTCCCTCGTGTATACGCATCTACTGCCAGCGGCCCTTCACTGATCGTAGCTCCGTCTGCTTCGGGAACTTCCCACACTAGGGAGTGTCTACTACAGAACACGTTTTCTACATTGTGAAATATAGTTTTAATAATTTATCATAGAACAAATAGAAAAAAAAAAACAAAATTCGCTTAATTTATCTGAATGAAATACAGTTTTTCCCGAAGAAGCATTGGGACTGCAACAAACCAATAAAACATGAATTTCTAAAATCTAAACCTTATCAAAATTAATTTTTGTCAATGTATCTCAAAAAATATAATTTAAAAATCGCTAAAAGCTCACCCCTTACACCAAAATAACCACAGAGGAATACACCGCAGCGGTATAACCCGGCACAATTGCAGATGTACCACAAATGATTTCCTAAATTGTTTCAGACCCGCGGTACACAATGTTGCCTTCATTGGATTTGTGAGCCGCGGAATGTTTCGTGTATAGTGGTACAAGATTGTAAGTTTAATGGTCAGGTGATATGGTATATGGTTCAGGGGTTTACATAGTCGGCTATGATGGTTGGTGTTTGTTTGCCAATTGGGTGTTTAACCATTTTTTTTTTCGGTGAGTGGGATATCGTCAAATGTCTGCTCCTGTCCTGGGTGCGGCGGGAGGGCGTGTCAGACTTTTACTGACTAAAAACTACTCATGTTCCTTCGATTGCCCTTTATGTTCCAGGGTCACGGTAACTATTATAAACATTCCGCAACCCCGGAGGTGTTTAACCATTAATAATAAAGACAATTCTTTCTGAGACAAGACTTTACAAATAATGCAATGTTTTAGTTCTGAAATGACTAGCCAGATGATACGTAATTGGTATAGAAAATACCTACAATCTGACTTATTTTTTTTTATAAACATGGACGTAAAAAGTAAACTCAGATCCAATAAACAAACAAATAAAAGCTAAGACACCGCAATAATTATATAAGAAACATTCAAGAACAACATGTTGATTCTATATAAGTCTCCCTTGGCAAACCCAAAGTCAGAAAATATGTCAAAGATTTTTTTTTAATTCCATTTTAAGGTATTCAATTCATTTAGAACATAAGTAAAATAAATAAGGTTCCATAGGTCTTTGACCATTAAAAATTTTCAAAAATTCGGTCAATTAGCCAAAATGTGGTTTCCAAAATGTCATGCATAGAAGAACAAGAAAAATATTTTACAAATATTCTTTTCAATAAAGTTTAAAAAAATCTTTGTTAGCAGATACTCTTTACAATAAAGATTTACAAAACCATGGTTGGATTATTATGTTTGCTTATGTGAAAATAACGTAAAGAAATAAAGGTTTATGCCATGGCAGCTTATAACACGTGGCATTCGCTCTAAGGACCGTGGAGTTTCTTGCCTGTTCTTCTCCATAGAGATCTACGTTTTGGAACAGGCAATTAGCGTCACTCTTCTGACTAACCGACCGACTCTTTGACAATTCCTAAGTACATGTAAATGGTCTAAGTGAAATAAATACCTTGAATTTTGAATTTTGGACATACAGGAAATCACATCATCTTCCTATTTCATTATTTACAAAAACAATTACCTTTCTTTATTAGACTTTTATCACCATTCCAGCCAATACACAGCAAGAATTACTTTATTACTTACATGACGTCTTTTCTACACATTTCTAGTATTTGTATTCGTATTCTCCAATTGATATCCTGGTGTTTACATGTCTAAATTAAAATCTTAATGCTGTTACTGGGTTTCAATTTCATGTACAAACATGGTTGTGAATTGTAAATACAATGTTTCGTTGTTCAATTTTACTACAAGAAAGCTTGTAGTAGTAGTACTCGTAATAGGTAGTATGAGAATAAATTGTAGAAGTGATGATAATCTTTTGTAGTTAAAAGTATACCTATAAATAAAGCTGGTTATTTTTTATTTTTTTGACATTGAAAATCTTTTTATCGTGTATTAAATCATTACATGTTAATTAAGTAAGTACAAGTCCCTCTCCACGTCAGTCGGTCTGTTTGATTGAAATGAACTCAAAAATTACTAAGCGTATTTATATTTGATTTTCGCATATACAGAGAGGTTAATAAAGAACGATTTTATGTATTTATATGCAAAATACCATTAGACAAGACAGTAGTCTTTGAAAGATCTGTAACACAATTGCAAAACTGTGGTAAAACAGTATTAAATAAATTGATCTTTGAAAACTCATAATGGTCACCTGAAACTACTTATTCTCCTCCCAATCAACAACACTACAATTTAACTTAAACTTCACATAATATTTTGCAACGCATAACTAAACTAGTGGTGTGCAACACTCTAAGTGAGTGTTGTCGATAAACTATGATTATCGACATAAACTGTGCCGGTGGGTGCGGTATAGGAAATTTAATCGCATTAAAGGCGAATGAAGTCTATTCGTTATATCCTCGTATAGCCGCATCGCAACCAAATCATATTAGTATATGCTAATCGTAACCGGCTGAGTTGGTTGTATTTTACAGAATTATCTTACATCAGTGTGTTAGTGACAAAGAAGACAGTTTTAAAGTAAATTGTAATAATTTAATGGATATTGACACTTGAAAAACAAGTCGTCAATTTGTAACAATTTATGAACCGTTACATTATATTTTTGTAGGGCATTTAAGTTAATAAATTAAGTCAGCCATAAAATAATCCTACACACAACCTCACGTAAAGGAACAACGATGCTGAGAAGAATCACAAACCACATCTTATCTTTATCAAAGCTATTCACCTAATACATTTACCCATTTATTCACACTCTTCCACATGCACATTAAAACCTAATTACAACACTTAAAAGCCTAATAAAAATCAACTGAAACTCTATTACAATTCACCATAAAAATAAACAGCAGGCTTCATCACATGTCACCTACTAACGCCAATTAAAACCAACTAGTGTTGGGCCGATGATATCGATAAAAAAAATACAACCCAGTTTGACATAACACGAGTCGACTGGCGTAAAGGCATTACTAAGTTTCCCTTTTAAGCGGCATCCTACAGTGTCGAGTTACCGGTCTTGGCGAAAAAAAAGGTTTTCGGATTAGCAATTACTATACGAAGCGAGACCGGATAAAAGGATGCCTCCCGGGATTATATCAAGTCCATGCTAAAAGGCGGTGCAATTATACGCGATCTTAAATAGTCAAATGGGTCCTCTCGACATTTTGATAGGGGCAATAATAATTTTATTTTTACGATCGCGCTGTGTATCTTTTGTGTTAATACGACCTGTTGTGATGCGGTGGCTTTTAATAAGAAAGTGTTACGAGAATATTTTTGTTTCAATTATTGCAAATCATTAACATGTTAATATGTGAATTAACCATATCGGATATGTTTGTCGTATAAAGCGGTCATTCTCGTTGTCAGTTTAGGGTTTGAGTATTGGACATAAAGGACTCATTCTAGAATTATTAATTTACATAGAAAAATATGTAAAAACGAAATAGAAATGGAGAAGTGACATATGTTGAAGTGATCAGTGAGATAGATGGAAGACCAGGTTAATTTTGAGTCAGCAAGAGACTGACAGATACTTTTGATAGCCTTTCCGCCACAGAACAAAAAAAAGGTAGGAAATGAAACACTAACTGGCGCCTATTTAACATAAATATATTTCCTATATATTTTGTTCTGATGAGTAGAATTTTAATTAGTTCTCCGTTGATTTTAACTTCATAATAATAATAACTTGGAAAATTACAGTGCTTAGCGTTAGTGCGGAGATACAGCAGGCTTTACTGTTTGCACATGGCTAGATTAAATTAAAACTTAAAAGGAATGAATAACCATAAACTCCTCTTTGATCTCGAACATTAAAATAAACTAGCTTTTGCCATTGGCTTCGTCTATGTAAATGTCGATTAGAGCAGACTTGGGCTGAGTTAGGTCTTTGGTTATTACTTCGTAACTGTGGGTCATGGCGTCATGTTACTGCGTTTGTTTTACCAAATACCGTTAAGTAGTTTTGTGTGTAAAAGAGTGAAAAGGTTTATGACTATCTGATCTCTGATCTGGTTGACTGGTAGAGAATGCCTAAGGCATTAAGTCCGCCTCTGTACATAAATTATGTGCACAAAGTAAATAAATAAATCTAACATCACAAACTTCTACATTTTTAATAATAATAGAACGTACACAACGAGGTGGACAAAAATGTAGCCAATCCCCGTCTCTAAGGACCAATCTGTCTAAATACATCTACATCGATTAAAGCGTAAAAACATAACAAACAAATTGATACGACTATTAAATAAGACCACAGCCATCGTAATCCTCAATAACCAATTCTGAAAGTGTCACAACAGACGCGACAGTTATCAGTTTTATGTGGCAATGTTTTGCCTAACAGATATTAGATTGATCATAAAATTTTCAATTCAATCATCACATAATGTCTAAAATATAATTTATTTAATGCATAACAGACAAGTCAGATTTGATTCAGGTCGTAATTCTTCTCTTTGATTTGTGATCTCCTTAACATAATTTTATGAGTGTACCATTTGCATAAATGTATTTTTAGTCTGTCAAGTTAAGTTGAACTTTTGTCATGTTTACGACTGTTTTATCTCAAAAACACTTTATTTCGCTCTCATTTAATTTGAAGCAATAAAGTTTTTATGAAATTAAAGCATTGTGTCGAGGTTTTACATGTTTTTTCGACATTTTATGGCATGCACTAATCAATTTTTGGAACTGGTTTCGACTAAGCCTCTTCTGTTCTGACTGATCTATAATTCAAAATGACATAGATATAATTTGTACTAATTTGCGGATGTAAAGACCACACATTTTTGTCGCACTAAAAAGATAAGCACGTCTAAATAAATATCATTAAAGTGTCTGTTCACTAAATTCATATGAAAGTACAAAAACATATATACTTTAATCCGTTTATCTGTTTCGACTAACCCATTTTAAAGGCACTTCCACTAGCATAAAAAGTGATGTTCGAGGAGTAACTTTTATTTACAATTTAAATAATAATCCCACAAATCTAGTGTATAATATAAGTGCCTAGAGGTTTACTCACTTGTACCTAATGTAAGCAAATCCGTAGGCATAGCCAGTATCATTACTAAACGTTACATTATACAATATTTCATAATCATCGATAAATAGTTCTTGTATGTCATGTCACTACAGATCCGGAAACAACAAAGGTTGGAGGCGTATCAATCTATCGATATCAGATTTGCAATACAACAATTGCACAACACTAAGAATGACATTTGTAAATATAGTGACCAAGATATAAACATACATTTACTCGATATGACTGATTGGTTTCTTAGCGGTCCAAAGTACTAGGGATACAAATTTGAAAATATGGCAGTTCATGTTGATAATGTCGATTTACTCCAAATCACTATCGTATATGTCGCGGGTTCAATTCTCACACGGGACAAACATGTTTATGAATTTTGTTTCAAGGCTGATTGCGAGTTTGAGAGATTTCTGTGTGTTATAATCGCGGACAAACATACATACATACAGAATCATTATCGGGGTCGGCTTCCAGCCTCACCGGATTCAGCTGGATACAAGTGTTTTACGTGAAGCGACTGCCAATCAGACCTCCACAACCCAGTTACTGGGCGACACGATACCTCTTGGTTAGACTGGTCAGACTTTCTGACTTCTGAGGGCCTAGCCAAGTGGCATTGTAGAAAAGATAGCAAAAACGAATAGATTGTCAAATGTATGAAATTGATATACATATGCTTTCGCTAAACAATTTGACATCTCCATACATTTGACAATCTATTCGTTTTTGCTATCTATTCTACAATGCCACTTGTCTTTTCTACGGATGACAACCGGGACCAAAGGCTTTACGTGTTTTCCGAGGCACAGGATGTCAGTGATGTCCAAGACAAACTGGACTTGTAGTGAATATAATTTCGAAATCGCCAATTCGCATTCAGCAAGCGTGGTGAATAATGCTCGTGCCTTCTCTGTATGAGAAGAGGCCTTTGCCCTGCAGTGGGACAATAACAGGCCAATATTATTATTATTTATTTGAAATGATTATTGTTAAATTTTTATTGTTAGCTTAGTACTATTTCTATACGACAGATATTATCAGTACTGTTAGCATAGAGTTAAATAATGTCTAGTCTGTGACTTTTATGTAAGAAACTAGCGGTGTTTGCATCTTCATTTGCAATAAAACTGTGAATCAAGCCTGTTTTTAATAAACCATGAGCTTTGCTCTGAATACTGAATACGACGAATGACTGAATTCAGATCCTAAATTTCATATCCTAAATTTTAAATGAAACTTTGATCGCTACTTTCAGCTACGGCTACAAGGCGTCGTCGTCTTGAAAAAGACAAGCTGTTGACATTTTAAGTTACCATCATTCCATGAAACCTAGGATTTTACGAATATGATTAATAACATAACTGTACCATTGAAAACAACCTAAGAAACGTGTTATTCAGTTTCCATACAAACACACAAATATTCTATTTCATTCATTCCTAAACACAATTTAAAATCGCTATTAAATTAATTATAAAAACCAGACTAAAAATTCTAACACACCAAATGCTAAAAGCGAATCAAATATGCAAAATGGTGTCCTTAAAATCGTATCATGTTTAAAAAATATGGCGTCGGATAACAATAAAAACTAATGGTTTTCTGATCACAGCTCTATTATGCGGTCATAAGGACCATTATGAAACGTGATATCTGTGCTTATGATTGATAGATCTAGATTTGAAAGCGAAAGGTCAAACGCATGACACCTACGTAGAAGTTACGTATTCACACATAAATTTGCGTGTTTTTTCGCCTGTTCTGAATAAATTTTGCATATTCTGTGTTTTTGGAATTTTGTGTGTCAGTCTGTCAGTTTAAGGTCATATAAAAACGTTGTTTTTTTCGTTTTTAGCTAGGATGTGTTTGATGTATCGAGGCGGATGCTATTATAATTAAGGTATTGCAAAATAATGAAATAGGTTTTAGGTCTTATAAAATTAAGCTCTTTGCAAAAAAGATGTTTAGCTTCGTTGCATTTCGTAAATGACTCTTAAGAATTCTTTACTTAAAAAAAAAAGACGGGTTGCACTCCGGGAGTGCCGGCAGAAGTGAAAACTTGATTATAGCTGTCTACTATCCATCCGTCCTACGCTTTTTCGATCAGGTCACGTGTCCTGACGCGAGTTTAAGATTTTATACCCATTACAGAAAAAGTGCTCAACGCCGCTAAAGAAGTTTTCACTTCAAAAAACATTAAAACATAACTCTCAAACTTATTCACATAACATTCCAGTGAGTAACAAAACAGTACATATCATTCTCAACCAAAACCGCGTCCAAAAAAAACAATATTTTCTCAAAAACATTATGAAATCGCTACATTTATATAACATTCCTCTTATGACACTGTTTAGTACTGGCGTCTATTCAATAATTCATAATTTCAATACGTGTTAAGACTGACATTAACACTTTAACGTAGATAAACAAACAAACAGAGAGAGCTTTGTATAGCTTGTTTATAGTTAGCTTACGTTGTAGGACGTTGAGTGACGAAGGACCGAACATGGGGAATAAAGGGCCAGAATTTGTTCCTGCACATTTTTTCAAATTTATTTGTTATTGTTACTTTACACATATTACTTTGCTTGAAAGATATATTTATTATTTAGTCGAATATATATATATATATATATATTTTTGGCGAAAGTAATCCCTATGCCTATACTTAAGAAAGAAAGAAATACAGTTTTTTCGCCCTACAGTGAGCTACAAAATAAAACTTGAAACCTCAAAACTAAGAGAGCTTATTAGCGTCACTAGGTACCGCGCGAAACGGTAATGTTATGGATTTACCTTTTACCCATCCGAAATTTTTAATAGACTACTTTTATTGACTACTTTAGATTTGTGCTCAAAAAGTAGTCTATTTTCCTTTATTACTTCTCCCATCTTAATTTTACTTTATTTCCAAAAAATGTGCTGTAATATGTGTGGACAGACGGAAGAGTTTTGTCAATTCTTAGTATCTGCTGGTATCATAACAAACTTCTTTAAAATTCACGTTATTTTGACAGAATATACCGCTGCTCAGTAGCTTCACACGCCATTTAAACCTAACGCAACCTAAATGTGTCTTCTCCTTTATTATTCCGAACGCGTAAAAGTCCCCAAAAGGAACGATATACAGTTTTTGTTTCGTCTTTCGGCGTATTAGAAGACAAAAATACGAGGCCATTATAACCTGATCTCGATGTCTTTTGAAAAGCTTTGAGTGACAGGTCTTAGTGTGTGGGGCAGTGTTGTTTAAATATCACGGCTAATATTATGGTGTTTGCTCAAGTGGTAGCTTCTATGGGATGATATTCAGGTTTCGTAGTGAAGTTTGGGGAATTTTTACATATACACTATTTGGGAATTCAAGAATAGAATATTTTGTTTAGGGTCATTTTTAAATATTTCAACTGTGAGTACAGTTATCCGTAAATTGTCGTTGTTTTATTTTTTATTTAACGGATATTTAATGTAAATATTGTTCTGAATTAATATATGGAAATTTTGACAGTGTTGTAAAGCTATATAAAAAACTTTAATATCCCAAAAGCTATTAACTTTAATAGTAATGTACTAATACTCTCATGCCTATCTCATATGTATATCATGAGATAGATATGAGAATAGTTTTATTAGCTATCACTTATCTTATTGCATATCATGTCACAAACATTTTAATAAAAGTAACTGCTAAATTTTCTTTAGTTCAAAATAAGGGCGCACCTTTAAAATTATCCAAAATATTGAAAAGAACAGTAAATAAAATACGATTTGTTTCAAACATTTGTTACAGAACCTTCCATTCAATCAATCTTTTGTATAACATAGGTGGGTTTATAAATACGCTCACTATGTTTTGTCATGTTGGACCCCGTACAAAATACCTATCCTAATTTATTACTTAATCAAAAAATTAGGTAAACATTACCTCACGCCGGGGTTGCGGAATGTTTATAATAGTTACCGTGACCCTGGAACATAAAGGGCAATCGAAGGAATATGAGTGGGTTTTAGTCAGTAAAAGTCTGACACGCCCTCCCGCCGCACCCAGGAGGGGAGCAGTCATTTGATGATTTCCCACTCACCAAAAAAAAAAAACATTACCTCATTAAAATTTTTCAAAATTCAATTCAAATTGGACGTAATGACAATAAATATTTATAGGAACTTCAATAATTATAACGTTAGGATAAATCAGCCTAACACAAATTGAAAAAACCACACACTGAACCAAACAACCAATGCAATAATATTTAATTTCGATTAAAATCAATAAAAAATACAAGTTGCTGTCCATATTCATTTAGCGATTAAACTCGCTCTTTATTGTGGTCGTTTATATACTTTTTAATGTGTATACTTTGCAAATATGCCGCGAAATTACCAAAGCTCCCATTAAGAAAAGGCATCACAGTCATTCCTATACATTTATTACAATTCGTTTGATAAGCAAATGTAAGGCCGTTTCTACATAGTGTTCTAAAACCAATATGGTTGGTTTCAAAACAAATGACTACTCGATTTTTGAAAAGTCTTCTTAGTAGTTAAACAGAAATATCACATATAAAATACTAGCTTCTGCCCGCGGCTTCGCTCGCGTTAGAAAGAGACAAAAAGTAGCCTATGTTACTCTCCATCCCTTCAACTATCTCCACCCAAAAAATCACGTCAATTTATCGCTCCGTTTTGCCGTGAAAGAAAGACAAACAGACAGACAGACAGACAGACACACTTTCCCATTTTATAATATTAGTATGGATGTTATACTTTTTATTCATTAGTATGGATGACGGTGAATCGTCGATTGAAAATATCCTACTTTCATTCTTTGGGCTTAGGATAAGTTTAAAAAAAAAAGATTAAAATTAATTTAGTAGTTTAGCCTCGAAAGTGTGCTAATTAACCCTTTTTAGTTAGTTTGAGAAGGTGGATTATTTTAAAAACTGCGTTTAGACAGCCATTTTTATTGTAACACCATTTCATGCACCTGGCAACGTTGAAAAAGTGAGCAATCTAGTTTGAAGAGTCGTGATATCATGTGATATATTCAATTGGATAAATAAAAGATACAAATCTATATTCCGCTATGAAGATCTCCTAAAACTGGAAGCGTTTTCTTTAAGTGATGTCATTTAACTGATCGCAGATATCGATAAAAGGATTTATGGTTTCGAAACGATCGACTATTTATTCATTCAAATTATTCTGAATTTTATATAAAGGCCGGTTTGTTATGTATAATGCAGGTTTTAAATAATAAGTCTGTTTTTCAAATAGAACATTCTTATTTTTATTGGATCATGAAAATTGGAAAATAATGTTAAATATTCGTTTAGTTAGGTCTTTTCAAAGCTTTACACTTATTTTTATATCTTAAAGTTTTTCTAAGTTAAAAAACAAAAGTATAATATCAAATAAATACATTTTATTAAATACTTATTATAAATATTTGTCCTATTTTGAAATTTAAAATATTTTTCCGCAATATGAGAAAAAAAAATATCCATTTATTTACATGGTAATCTAGCCTTTACTCGGACCACACAGAATGTAATTACATTTGAAATGTATTTAAATAAAAGTTAGAAAAGTCACGCTTTTGCGGTCTGGATAAATTAACTGGTTGGTTTGCAAATTAGTACACGACAATTTCAATTATACAGTGTACAATCAAGTTGGAATAAAAATAAATTTTAATTCGTTTTTACGACAGCACATCGAGCTACTACAATGTGTCAAAATTTATTAGTAGAAACATTTTTACCAAAAATACAGTTTAAGGTTGATTAGAAATAAATCGGGTAGTTTGATTGTGTTTTATAAGCTAAACTAGCTGTCCCCCGCGGTTTCACCCGCGCTATATCAGATTTTTGGTTACTAAAAAAGAAGATAAAAAGTATTCTATGTCTGTTCCCTGATCCTAAGCTACCTCCCCACCAATTTTCAGTCAAATCGGTTCTGCCGTTCTTGAGTTATAAAATGTGTAACTAACACGACTTTCATTTATAATATATATAGATGTGTGTGATATTTGTTTCAAACCAAACTCATACTCAATTGAACAAAAAAGTCCTGTCAGAGTAAAATAATATTTTAATAAAAACGTGATAAACAAATTAAACTTACCTATAACTGAAGAATGATTCATGCATGCTTGCACGCGTAGAATATGCAATAAAGGTTTTTTTTTCATCTACCCGCTTGTCTCATTCTTTGTGTGTCTATCGAGAAGTTACGTCGTAAATTTTACCTCTATGCGATGATATCACGAACTTACCTGAAAAAAAAAACATACATTTTAGTTTTTCTATACATTATGCAATTTTATTTTATTCCAACTTGTGGGAATGTTTTATCAGCTGTATCTTTTGATGCTTCAAAATCATAATGTTATACAATTATTATTTAATATTTTTTGTTATATCATAGAACACATTTTTCTCGGACCAAAGGACCATTATTTTGGAAATCTTTATTAAGATGCTTGATGATTTTAGACATTAATTAAAATATATGTATTACATTTATTTATTTTGTACTATTAACAGTTTCTGTAAGTTTTATTTAGTTGCAAAACTCCTTGCTTTAACCAAATAATTAATTTCCAACAAACTATTAAAAATACAGCATAAAATATAGTTGCACAAAAATACAGATCAAAATGAGCTATTATATATCCAAAAATAGTGACTATACTTTTTTCAATAATGTTTTTCAGGCAAGAAAATCATTGTAACCAAATATGTACAAGCAAACTAGTTGTCCCCAAATAAATTCTTTATCTTTATAATATTACAAGCATCTGCCCGCGGCTTCGCTCGCGTTAGAAAGAGACAAAAAGTAGCCTATGTTACTCTCCATCCCTTTAACTATCTCCACTTAAAAAATCACGTCAATCCGTCACTCCGTTTTGCCGTAAAAGAAAGACAAACAGACAGACAGACACACTTTCCCATTTATAATATTAGTATGGATGCCCTTACTAATAAACACTGTGTAAAGTTATGTCATGATTAAAGTCTGTATAACCATGCATTTTTTGACGTATATACCTGCCATAACTTTATGCAGCGATTATTAGTAAGACGCTTAGTATTGAAACGATAACTTAGGTTACAAATGTGTGAAATAAATGAATGAACAAAATTAAAAAGCGTATCTTCGACATATAGTGATGTCTCCTTTTACTCTAATCTCATAAATATTGTTAACATAAATAAGATAGCTTTGTTAACACGACACCGTGAAAATCACTTTTTATGTCTTGCATTTTATTTTTGCTTTTGGTAGTTTAACGACATACGCTATTCAGTACCCGATAGGGTGCATAATGATCTTATTATATTTTAAATAAGCTATCACGTAAAAAGTGTATTATGGATATAATATGAATGCAATCTTAGTTCTTACTAATAAACGTGAAATTTTGAATGTATGTGTGTGTGAGTATGGATGTTTGTTACTCGTTCAGACGAAAACTCCTTGACGGATTTTGATAAAACTACACAAATTTAAACAACGCTGATTGGTGCGCGCGCATTTTCGCGTATACATGCGCCCACTAGCGAACCTACGCGTCATCGATGCCCATTACTACACGTAAAGGAGCGTATTCTGGCGAATACACGCGCATTCGTGCGGCTTCGCTTCGCTTGTAAAAATTTGACGCTTCGATGCGTTTCGACTCTGCGCTAGTATAAATTGACCCTAAGAGTTAACCATATTCTAAATCTGTCTCAAAAATATTCTCTCCTCAATACAGTAAGATGTCATCACCGTGTCGGAATTCTCTCATAACCTAGACAAAGTGGTGAACCCACGAAGTGAGATGAACGTGGAAGATAAATCCTTGAGATACCACTTACTGGGAACTGTTCCGTGGGGTATGGTCCAAGGTGTAGGCTGAGCGGGGAATGGTGTATGTAGGTGTAATGATGTAATGTGTATGTAATAGAATGTAAAAGTCAATGGAAAGCTAAAACAGTACGTGAGTACTAGTTCTTTTTTTAATGATGGTATTTTTGAGAGTTAATATTATAAAAATAGGTATTGGTAAATAAAAAAATGCATTATGTTAATCTTAGGTAAAAAAACTCAAAAAAAAACATTTACAATACCTATGTAGGCTTTTGGTTGGCCAGTTTGTCATCATCCACCTTTTGAGGACCAAGCGACAGCCGGCTGTCGCGCTACTATTGTCTTTCTATTGTGTCTTATTTCAATATAATACGTAGTTAATTCAAAATCTCGTATTATATTTAAATAACCTGTTTAAAATGGTTAAATAAAACTTTGCTGCAAAAATAGGTGGCAGAGTTTCCCGGAGAAGTTCCTTCAAAAAAGCTCAATTATTACTAAAACATCTGCTCAAAGATACATTTTGACGTTTAAAGTGTTTGTAACCTTTGAACACACGTATAACAATAGCAGCCCGACTGCCGTCTGTCGGTTGGTCGATGGAAGTTTTAGTTTTAAACATATTTTTCAGTAAGAGTTAACCCGCTGCCGCTACCACCTTCAACTTGAACTTACCAAAAAATCTTTTGTTCTTAATAAAAATATTTTTGAGGCACGACGCGACATAAGGCGTCTCTTCTGAATCGTAATTTAAACGGACGTGTCCCGTCCGCGCCCCGCACTGAACGTGGGAGGGTAAAACCGAATGTTTCTTAAAAATCTACCTTTTTAACGACATAAATGTGAACTTTGTGTGGGTTTACATGTATGGTTTTATATGTACGTGTGTTGTACATGATAACAATGTTGGTGCAGACCGAAGTCAGGACATGAAGGTTAATTATAATGAAAATAGCAGTGTATCGCCGTTTCACCCGCGTCTTTGGTTACTACTCAGCTTCTGTTGGTTCTAGCGAGATGTTATGTAAGTTATAGCTCCGGGGTTGCGGAATGTTTATAATATGACCCTGGAACATAAAAGGCAACCGAAGGAACATGAGTGGGTTTTAGTCAGTAAAAGTCTGACACGCCCTCCCACCCCGCCCAGGACGGGCAGCAGACATTTGATGATTTCCCACTCTCCAAAAAAAAAAGTAAGTTATAGCTTCCCTCAATAAATGGGCTGGCCAACACAAAAACATTTTTCAAATCGGACCAGTAGTTCCCGAGATTAGCACGTTCAACCAAACAAACAAACTCTTCAGCTCTATAATTTATTTATTTAGAGCTAGGAAAACCTACAGCTAAATACATCTAGAATAATAATCAAATAGTAACTTGTAAGCTAATAACAGGTTCTCGCTTATACAAACAGAGAAAAAACAAAGTATGAGTAAACTTACTTATTAAGAAAATTGGAAATTACATATAATAAGTATATTATTATTTACTTTAACCTTTCGACGATCAAGCGACAGCCGGCTGTCGCGATGCTATTGTCTTTCTATTTTGTCACAAATCACGTGTGTTCGAAATTTAAATAAAATCACCGCTTTCAACACTAACCCGCCTCCTTACCTCACTTGTACCTCGCTAAATCAAACACAAAAACAAAACTATTAAAGTCGTACAAATTAGATCACTTCTAATTAGAATAAGCCCTTTCCTTTAAGAGCTTCTGAAAGACAATGGAAGAGAGTGGGATGGTGCGTTAAAACTGTTTTTATTGCAGCATATCTGCGTTTAGAACCTGCGGTGTTAACTGTTGAATAAATAGAGGCTACTGTTCGGTTTTGTTATTTCGAAATGGAGGGTTTGTGTAGCTAGGTTGTGGCTGTGACTTCGTCTGTTTATGTGTGTGAGGTTATGAGTAAAACATTTTTGGTTGGGTAAACGTTTTTGCACGGAAATAAATAGTTTTTATAAAATAAAACTAGGTTAAGTTATTCCTTATAACATTAGTTGTCTGTCAGTGAAAATTGGTCTAGTGGTTTTGCAGATTGATTGGAACAACGGATTGGGCCAAAGGAAATGAAATTATTACAACACAAAAATTGAATTTTAAGTATTCATTTCTGTCACTTAGCCAAAGGATTTCATTGCCAAATAGGGTCATACGATCATAGTCTGCGAAAAATAATATTTGTATCGGTTCTACGTACAGATGCAATTCTCCATTCCATATCATTGATCTGCGAAATAGAACTCATGAATAAACTTCCTTACAGACGAATTGTTGAGCAAAAGCTACTATTTAACCCTTCAACTGCTCCATGTTTTAAAATCCCGGGATCCCGCGTAATCCCGGTTCGCCTAACAGTGTGAATTAGTAACACAATCCCGCGCCCCCGACATTTATGCGCACACGCATACAACTATAATACGTGGAATTTAGACTTACTGCAAGTTAATTTTTTATTGGAGAAAGCTTTAAAAAACCCTTAGAAAGGGATATGAGGTAAATCTGTGTCTATACTAATTATTAAAAATATAATATAGATGAACAGATTTTTATGTTGCTTTTTTTTTATATAACTTATGGGCTTGCTCTTGGTCCCAGACTAGTTCGAAGGCATAGACGGGGCCTACGATGGAGCGAGCTCACCCAAAAGATGCCTATGCACTCTTCTCTTGAATACATCCGGGTTATATGCTTTTGGAAACACAGACGCCGGCAGAGAATTCCATTCCTTTGCGGTGCGCATAATAAAGGATTTCGAAAAACGCTGCGTGCGGATTCGAGAAATATCGACCAAGAAAGGTCTATAAAAAGGTATCCTGCCGTACGTCTGGATGTCCGGTGGTAAAACGGAGACGGGGGAATGAGCTCGTGTAGCTCATGAGCACACTCACCGAAGTGCAATCTGTAAAACACCGCCAGACAGGCAACTTTACGCCGATGTGCTAGAGGTTGCAGTTGAGCCACTAGCTTCTTGAAGTTGCTTTTAATAAGCTAAACATCTGAAACCACTAGTCGGATTAGATTAATTGTGTGTTTGTATATTTTAGACTGGTTCATGAAGAATAATAGAGAGGCTATTTAACTTCACTTTATGACCTACTAAAGCGAAGCGAAGTAAACTAAGTTTCATCAAATTTCATTCATTCTTACATGAAAGAATACCCAACATCCTCACATAATGGCGAGCGATGGGTAGCTCGCCGCCCGGCTAGGACCAGGACCGCGTCGACGGCGCGTTAGTGTTCCACGCGCGCCTCAAAGAGAAGGAGTCAGCACAGGAAGGGGCCCAACAGGGCCAACGCCTGTCGGGGTTGCGGAATGTTTATAATAGCTACCGTGACCCTAGAACATAAAGGGCAATCGAAGGAACATGAGTGGGTTTTAGTCAGTAAGAGTCTGACGCGCCCTCCCGCCGCACCGGGGACGGGAGCAGTCATTGGATGATTTCCCACTCACCAAAAAAAAAAACATTCTCACATACTTACATACATCCATCTTTATAAACTTTAGCTGTTTGTTATGTTTCAACCTCTTAACCATTACTTATCCCTTTATGAATATAAATTAGAAGTAACTAATCCCGACTTGTTCCGGTTTTTCAAGAACCGATATTCAAGCAGACAAAGCCGCGATCAAAAGCAAGTGAACAGTATTTTTGCTGCGAAAACCCAAGTTTTATATTCGTCTCACATCAAAGAGCCGTGATTCACAATAGCTCGTGCGAAATTCCTTCCTTCATTTAATATACACATGTCTCCTCGCAAAACGACGTGAATAATAAGTATAATACGATTCTGTCGTTTGGTATTTTTTTATAAAAAAACTAGCTTTTGCCCGCGGCTTCGCTCGCGTTAAAAAGAGACAAAAGTAGCCTATGTTACTCTCCATCCCTTCAACTATCTCCACTTTAAAAATCACGTCAATTCGTCGCTCCGTTTTGCCGTGAAAGAAAGACAAACATACAGACAGACAGACAGACAGACACACTTTCCCATTTATAATATTAAGTATGGATTATCTTATCTACCCATTTCCTGACCACCATCAGCAATAAGCGACATCACTAAACTCTTCATTTAATAAACCTTCAAAACCTAGCCTCGCAAATATCCCGCAAAAAAGCCCGATTCTTCCCAAAATCCGGGACTGGCGGTCCGCGCTCTAAAATCCCGGCCGAATCCCCGAAACTCGCGGCGTGCATGCATCACGGGGCGGAGGCGACGCAAGGAATTCCGAACGAGCCGAATTCGAGTTGTCGGCTCGCAGCGCCTGTCGACGCCATCTGGCTGCTAGGGATGGGGTCCAGTATATCGATGGGGATTTAGACTAAAAAAAATAAAGTAAAAAAGAAGTAGATTTATACTTGAGCATCATATTGGGTTTAGATAACTCGGCTTACTTTAGGCCCATAGTCCCGTGTTACTCTTAGAAATTTCACTACAGTGTTACTTTTTATTTAATTACATAAATATGTTTCCCATTTTTAATTTCGTATTTTAATTTGATTACCTTTTATACCATCGGTAAGGAGTAGATTATTAGAGTTTATAGAACTAGGTACTTAATGAGTTTCGTCTTTTTGTTTTTGTTTATTGCCTGTATTGTGTCTTGTGTTGCGCTAAATAAACGCTTTCTCTATCTATCTATCTTTGAATTATTATTATCTTACACTTTACTGGGATTAAATCCAAGCTCTTAAATAAAGAAGTGAAGCATAGTATATTGATCAATTTGGCGTGTAAAAACATCTAGATCTGATAAAAACCCCGTTTTAATTTTTATAAATGTTCAAATACAAGTTCCATACAATACTGTGTAATTCTGGCAGCTATTTGATATACATACACATATTAAACCAGATATATTTTTATAAATTCCTTGAACATAGAATGAATAAATTGAAAATTTTGTTTTGACTACTACCATCTGCATTTAATTTAATTAAACATAAAAAAACATATATTTACATACCTATTCCCTCCTTTATATGGTCACGGCATTAATATACATAGCTTAAATGGTACATAAGCTATTCATAACACATTTAAAATGCATATTATTTCAACACATCATATCTCAAAAATAATTAATCCAGTTTCTTGTTCAAATAAAATTTGGTCCAAAATTTATTCTTATTTTGTAGCAAAATAATGGACGTTTAAACTTTAGAATTCATTTACATTATTAACTATGAATCATTGCTTTATTATAATACCAAATTAATTATAATAAATTCTTTCGAATACTTTCTTAGATACAAGTATTTCCTAATTTATTTCAATTAAATATTCATTATAATGTTTACTGAATTAGTGATTTCCTTACACAGTTCTTAACCGATGTTTAATTTATTAATTATTTATTATAAGTATCGGAATCCACCTAAACACATGAATGGTTATGGTGGCCATTAAATATACAAAACAATTTTATTTATAACTTTATTTAAAGAATCATTTTTATACCGCCATAGAACTAGTAGAAGGGCAAAAGTCTTAACGATAAAGAATAAATAATTATCATAGCTATTTGCCGTTTTGATTTTCAAAACGAGTTGTTTTTTATTTATTTAAAAACCCAAAAAACACATCGACAAATCCCAACACTATTAAAAGCGCGGCAACATCGCCATCTCCCATCCTTTTCCTACACATCCCTAATATTACCTATCTCTTTCACACATCGACTACCTTATTTAAATAAGAGTGAGCGTGGTTGCAATCTGTGTCCCGTTACAATTTGAGCCCTATCCTTATCATTTTAGGGTAGTTTTTTCTTTGGAGGATGTGTAAAAAGGTAAAAAACCTTCGAAGGCAGGTTACGGAGCGAACGAGCGTTCTCCACTGGAAGACACTTGACTATAAGAGTGTTTTGGCCGGATATATGGTCCAATTTTTGATTGGATACCGACCTTGACATACGTGATCCCTTTAGAATTTAGGTTATGTCAGCAGATCAGGCAGTTGGCACAGTTATAGGACATAACCTTACTCGAATTCTTATTGTTTTAGATCCCCCTGCTATCTTTGCACATAACATGTCCATGACTAAAACAATTATTGCTTTAGCATCTCCCATTTTGTTAATAAAGAACATAACTTACCAAAACTTCGAACTCATTTCAAAGGACCAAAAGACCAAAACTCAGTACCAAAGGACCACAAAACACTCAACAAACCATAGACCAGGAATTCTATATCTAAAAATAAAAATAAACCATCTAGAACATCTGATCCTGCGCAGTATTTCCCGTTATTATGACAGTAGTGAGCGATAGTTAGAGCCGTCATGTGCGTGCGCCGGACCAGGGTACCAATATGTCATTGCACTGTGTGATATCGTCGCATTCACGTGTTTGGAGACAGAAATTTGAGCTTCGCTTATCTTTTATCATTTCTAAGAATCTATAATGGTAAACTGAGTGAATGACTGTTGATATTTCCCTCTTTAGAGTTGGAATTCCCAAAAATCTATTGCTTAGTGAATACTTACACTTCAAAAAGAACACACCTTCCAAGTTTCACAATCAATATGCACACCAATAAAACGTACACAAAATCGCTCAAATGCAATTGCAAAAACTGCTCTAGTACTTCCGACTTGTGGTGACATCATGCAGCAAATAGCTCAGTGCTTCGGGCCACAATTAACCTTAATACAACGCCAAGATTCTACCAAAAGCAGCAAACAGGTCTAGATTTCAAAACCTGCGATAATGCAGGCCGTTTACATAATTTAAACAGGACCAGCTAGATTCTATCCTTTCCTATTGGAAACTTACATTTCACAGAGAACACACTCCTCAAGTATCATGTCTTTAGGTATAGTGGTTTGGGCTGTACGTTGATATATTAACAGCCACTCAAAAATCAGTTTACCGTTTTAAATATATAGATGAAGACATTACGAAACACAATAAACCCAGATTGATGTCAAAAATCAATCTGAAGGCATCACCATCATTTTCGAAATTAAACACACCACTAAGCCTATATCAATTAGCATTTTCCTTAACATTATTTCTACAACCAACGCCCTATCAAACACCAACAATGACTTCATCAAAAATGTACTCAACTAAAATTATCTTTGTTAACCAAACTTGTTAAACGATTTAGATAAAGCCTGGCTTATCTCCACCGGAAACTTACAAAAAATGTGTGCTTCATAATGCTACCACTCTTTACAAATTCTGTTAGTTTTTGGAGATACAGTCATTCATAATCCTTTTTTAATGGAGTTAACAGCACGTGGACGGTTATTGTTACACCTCGGTTATCTAAATCTATAAGCAATCCTGGTGTCAACAGGCATCTGAAGTAAAACTTTATCTGTGTACCTGAATTTTGAGTCAGAAGTCAGAGTTAATGTCAAAACAATAAGCATTTCACTTAAACCATTAATCCCTCGAACACACGTGATTTGAGACATAATAGAAAGACAATAGCAGCTGGCAGCCGGCTGTCAGCTGCCTTTCTATCGCTTTTTGGTCGCTGAAAGGTTAAAGACAATTTTGGACTTCATATGCAAAAAAATAGAATTGAAAATCTCTCTACTATCTTATATCTCTTCCAAATGGTAGTTTCAAATAGGATAATAAATGATAAAAGAATAAGCAACTGAGTTTTAGGTGGCCAATTTGTCCCAGATGGACCCAAGAATGGATAGCTACCATTAAACACATTGAGCCTAAAATTCAACAAACCTAGAATAACATCTAAACTCCCTAGGAGTATTAAACACATTTTCAGAACATCAAAATATTTGCTGTGAAGTCTAGGCCCTAGTATTGATTTATTTGACAAATACCAAGAAATTTAAGTTAGGTAACCTAGTAACGTAGAAGCTAAAATTTTAAAGCCCATTCTGTAGCAGAATGCAAAACATCATAAATCTACGTAATAATTTCAGACATTTACAGTTGTAGTATTTCAATTTTATTTGTATAGTAGCAATAGATAAGGTAGGTGCATCATAAATTAACCTATTTAATAGATAAAGACTAGACTTTGTTAAACATTAATAGAGTAATAAATTGTTAGCTGAAATGACCTTATTAACCAACCAAATGTTCTAAAAGCCACAGAAAATTAATATAGTTAAAAACCTCCTCCTGATGTTTTCAGCAAATAATGGCAAAATATTTGCCAAAGAACAAGAAAATACAGGCAAAGCCAGGTTTTTTAAATAAATGTCCTCAATTAAGTTTGTCATAATTTATCCTACATTTCACTTAGTTGACGTTTGTATAAACATTTCAGTAAATAAAATGATTTTAGATTTTAAAAACACAATACCTATCTACATAGATATAATGTAGATAAGTAGATACCTATGAGTATACAAACGCATCTTAGCTATATCTAATTTTGCCCTTCCTTGCCAAAAGGTAACCGACCGCTCAAAAGTAACTGACTAACGCCCCACCGATAATTCAAAATCAAACAAATTACTTGAAAAAACTTCGCACCTCGATTCGGTAGCGCAAAGAAAAATGGCGACGCGTCCATGTTACGCGAAGCGCGCAATATTTTAGTGCGCCCACGGCGGAGCATTGCAAGCTAATAGATAGCGCAGTACAAATGATGAGCTATCTGTCAGACGTGCAGGATAGAATCGTAGGGTCTTGAGTGATTTAGTATGGTCTTATATTGCCTTTTGGACTGTGATGGTGTTTTTTGTTGATTAGAAACGAATGAAGAAAGATTCAAAATATTTTTTTCAAAGTTGAATTACTTATGTCTATTATGTTATAGGTTATAATTTTCAAAGGCACTTAAGAATGTTATTTCTTCGGAGTTGATGTTAAAAACCTACAAAAAATACTAGTATTTGACTACAAATTCAGCCGCATTAGTGGTGGTTATCGCAGATGAAAAATAAAAGCCTTCTTTCCACCTTTCTTGGGGTTTAAGCTGCCATTCTTTGGGTTTAAGCTGCCATTTCATCAAAATCATTTAAGTGGTTTAGCCAACAAAGCAAAACAGACAAGGCTACTTTCCCAAAATTTCAATTCACCACTACCTCTCCCAAAACTAAAAAAATCTCCCAACCCGACATCCACACATATCCGTTTTCACCGTAACCTAACCCTGCGGTCGGTAGGTAAACGATTCGTCGCCTACTTGAAACCAAACTCATGTCACTAGGTTACAGGGAAATTGGTGCAATAGTAACTGGATAGCCTTACTTTGTACAAGTTATGTGAACAGAATAGACAGTAAAGTTTCTAGTAACGAATGCTTAAGTGACTAAGATTTAATGCTGAATGAGTAAGGAAAGACAATTTGGAAAAGTTAGAGGCAAAAGTTATGTTGGACGTAGTTAGTGTGGCCTAGTTTGGTGTTGTAATTTATTTTCGACAGCGCAATGTGTTTTTTAATGGTTTTAGTAGAAGACACTGTTAACAGTGACTTGTACTGTCTCCGAAATGTCTCGAAACTAAAATTATGAAGTTGAAGGATCTTTTGTTTGTTATTTCTCTAGAACTACCGTATGACTTAACTGTGCACCTCGCGCTGTGACGTAATGCTGACGGAATGCTATCGCCACTAAACGAACGAGGCGAGGCAAACACGGGGAAGCGGCAGAAAGCTTGCATTCCAGCAAAGTGCACAAATAAATCGTACGGGTTGTGTCAGACAGATTGGAATTACTCTTTATATATTACGATAGCTTGATTTAAAAGGTTAGGTTATAAATCTCAGAGACGATTACGATTAACAAGGTCTACTTTTTTTTAAGTCCTTATTATTTCCTTACAATACCCTACTCCACCAACAATTGGAAGTAGGCCTATCATCATGCATCTATATGGCATCACTCCAATACCAGGCCACTGGTTGAATTTTATTCATACCGATTTAGATCTTTTTAAAAAGAATTAATGTAATACCAATTTTGTCTAGATTCCCACGGATACGACATACATACAATATTAGACAACATACATTAATTCAAATATATACGAAAATATTCTAACCATAATAGCATTATGGATTAAACTTCAGATTGAATGAATGAAAGTATAAACCTTGTGTTATATGATCTCTAGTAACCTAATACACCAATAGTTAGGTTATTGCAAATGGTCGTAGAGAGTTCAGACCATCTCCAAAACAAACCCTCTTCAGGTTACAACTAAAAGAAAAACACGAGGCACAATCCTCAAATCAATCAAACAAAAACTAAGACCAATGATTACGAACGTTTTAAACTCAGTAGTTAGTAGACAGCAGCTGTTATAAATAAAGGCTAGCTATCTCAAAGCTATAGAAAGCGTCATCAATCGCTATGAGACGCAAACGCACTTACTGTGCCCCTGTGGGTACATTAGTCAAAGGTACCCGTTATGTTGGGAGCTAGTGTCTTACCAGGGTTTGTTTGGCTGTTTTAGTCGGCTTGGCTAAAGAGTAAATAAATGGTTAAAGAATTATGGATAGGTGACAATGAAAACGTTGAGTAGAAAGTAAAAAAAGCAGAAGTCACGATGTCAATGATGATAATGATGATGACAATTAAATGGTGGAAATAATGGTGATAAGAAATAAAGAAGATGAAATGTTTGTATTTGGAACAGAGCAAGGCGAGGCGACAATCATAAAGTAAAGAGTATAATATAGAAAATAAATTATAGTGTAGAGCATAATTCAAAAAAAGCCAGATTTTAAATCAGAAGAGAAGAAATAGCTAGACAGATACATTTTGCAACAGTTACATATTAAATACCTGTCTGTTCCTTCATCCTTAGAAATTTTAACTAGCTTTTGTCGCTAACCGTACAAGTAAGACTACAGACAATACATCGTATTGGTAAGTTAACAAGAGAAACTATGGAAAACAGTTGAATAGATAGTGGCACAGACAAACGGACCGTAGAACTTGTATTAGTTAGGATTGATGCTAAACTTAGCCACAGTTTAGTGCTTGGTATTTTGCAAGTGACAGACTTAATGGGGGCTTTAAGTTCAAGATTAGATGTAGGAATAAAAATTAAATGTATTAGCTGTGCTTTAGAAGATGAAGGAGTTATAGAAATTCTTTTAGAGTTATTATTGAAATGAGTAATTGGTCTTAATGTACATCCTATACGATATATTATATTACATTTATACTAACCAATCATTGTAATTTAAAAAACAAGGCAAGTCTAGTAAATAAAAACGCCACACGACGGTGAGTTAGTGCCAAAATAAAAGTGAATAAATTAATACATACAGCAAAATAGTTGCCTAAGTTTTTTACCTTCGAACACACGTGATTCAAGACACAATAGCAAGACAATAGCAGCCCGACAGCCGGCTGTGGCTTGGTCGTTGAAAGTTTACTAAGTAAAGTTAGTAGAACTGGTAAGAGAGTACCTAAAGGAAACAAACGACGATCTTGAAATACATCGATCAGTTTATGACCCCAGTGAACCTACTGACACCATAACATGTAATACAGTAAATATTCCAACAGCCATAAGTACAGCAAAACCTAAACTGATCGAAGAATGCCATTCACAGTTCTATTTACCCCATTCTCAAGAACTGTTGTTCAATTCGCAGAAAATCTATCCCATTTCATGTTTATACACACACAATATTGAAATTCGATGACATTACGAAAGTTCAAATACCTAATAAATAACATGGGAACCCATATAAGATAGTTGGGAAAGGCTAGGGAGATGAAACTAAAGTATATTATGGTAAAGAAAAACTGAAAATTTCAAAGACTTTTATCCCCTACGCTGAGGCATGTCGATTAGTTTATAGAATGCTAGCTTTTGTCCGCGGCTTCGATCGCGTTAAAAAATGCCAAAAAGTAGCATATGTCCACTTAAAAAATCACGTGAATCTGTCTCTCCGTTTTGTCGTAAAAGATGGACAAACAAACAGACACACACACTTTCCCATTTATAATATTAGTATGGATTGTCTTCTTTTCAGAGTAGTAAGTACCACAACTCTGCAATGCTGTCTAATTTTCTTATTGTCTGCCTTAAATCAGCAATATATGCACACTCACGCCTCGCAAGTGTCCAATGTAATAAAATGTAATGGCTTGGTCAATCAAGTAATTGTGGCTTATTAAATGCATTCGCAATGGTTCTTGGAGAAAGAGAAAGATTAAGTTTTTTTCTCATTCTACAGGAACCATTGCCAGTCCAACAATAGCTTTGAGTGTGAAAAGGAAAAATCAGTTTTTGTCTTTGTCTTTTTTCGAGTTTTGTGTCCTTTAACTGTCATAATCGACACCTTTTATTGTTTGTGATGCCTTAACCTTAATATATCAGTTATTACTAGGGATATTTCCATTTGGTATCTTTTTAACCACCTGCTGGCTGAAATAACTATTTAGGAACAATTTATTTAGGGTTTAGAGCAAAGAGAAATAGAAGCGATGGTTAATTATAGTTTCGAACTGAGCAAAGAATGTCTACTAAAATGAGTGTGACTTTATAATTTCGTAAGCATTTTCTAAGTTAATCCTTGACTTTGGTCGATGAATGAAATATCATGATGTGTATTTCAAAATTCTGACAATAGGACACTTTGACATTTCAAAAGCGTCTGTAAATGATTGAAATCTTTCAAAGTCATAAACGATTCAAAACCATTTGTGTCAAATCTATATTTCAGCCGTAAGCGTTTACCACGATACTACAAATCCGGTAAGTATTTCAATATTAAACAGTTTGTTTGTAAAGTCAAAACAACAGCTTTTTCATAAATGCAAAATTAAATTTAAGAATTACATACGTAAATGTATACTGTATATTTCTTTAAGACTCTTGATCTAACTGTTTGTTAGTCAATTAACACAAAAGTGTCACTGGCAGAGAGCTGATATTATACAGAGTCACAAAAGATAATTTTAGAAAAAAAAATATGTTTAACAAACATGACTCCTAAACGACCAAAGTCGCGTACAGAAGCCAGTACAAAAACAAATGCCAGACCCAGTAAACATTACTTACAAGTTACAAAGTGAAATTACAAACGCCCACATTGAGCTGAATTATTTAGAACTGCTTGACAATCGTGCTTAAGAATTTGTTATTGAATGTCTCCGGTATCCAACGTGCAACTTATTTATGTTCATCGGAAAGTTGGCCTTTTCTGGTATTGGGCCTGCCGACAGTTGCAGTCCGGAATAAGACTAGACCAGTCTGGAAGCGAAGATTGGACTGTCAGTTCGTAAATGGTAATTTATTAGCATTGAAGTAATTGAATGGATTGTCCGGCTTTTTTTAGTCTTAGAGCGGTTTTGAGTTTTCTAAATAGGTAAAGACAGTTGACTGTGTGTGGGTGGATAATAATCTATGCTAATGTTATAAATGCGAAAATAACTCTGTCTGTCTGTCTCGCTTTCACGCCAAAACTACTGAACCGATTTAGGTTTTGTATAAAGATAGTCCACAACCTGAGAAAGGATAGTTTTTGGACCGGGAACTACGCGGGTAAAACCGCGAAGGATAACTAGTGCTAAACGAAAAAAAATGCTAAATAAGCCTTTTACTTGAAGGCCGAATCCGTCTTTGTATATTAGGTTTCTGTGTTTCTACTAAAACAAATAAAAATATTTTAGCTCACAATCTTATAATTTAAATGGGGTACCATTTTTTCCTCACAAATTAATAATTATATAGATTAATATCAACAAAGGTATATCGACAGGTGATATCATCAATTTAGGATCGATACCGAATTCTCTTCCACTTGATTTGACTCCTGAGTCACCTCTAAGAAACCTTTAAATAAATATATACACAGTAAAGCAGGCCGCACATGCTTACATTTGCATCTCAGTAACAGCCTGCGCAGACGAGGGACAACGGCGGACAAAAAGTCCGCGGTTCGCATTTACTAGTACTACAATAAGGTTGCACTTGGTCCGTGTAATACCGCACCTCGCCTGGCGGACTTCAAGCGGACAAAAGCAACCTAATGACAGTAATAATAAGAGCGCACCGCGGACATTTTCTCCGCCATAACCCCTTGTCTGCGCAAGCGCTAAATGTGGCGCCACATTTGCAACGTTGATCGCCCTCGTATATTTGTTCAAAGGAATTCACGAGGCATTAGAACAGTTTTGCACTACGTACGGTCCGAACCCGGGAAAGTATGGCCCGTAGTAGCCATGGAACTATTTCTATGGTAGGTACTCGTAATTAACATAATATCTTAACTTGGAAAAAGACGATAATCATACCTAACTAAAACACGTAACGCTCTTAGGACACAATGTTGCGGGGGCGTACACAATACATTTGTAGCAAACAATTGTGGCGCAGTGGGGTATTTACTACATTCACCAATAAATGTAAGACATACTTTCTATAAAATCTTTGCCAATTTAAGTCCTGAAAATCTGGTTTATATTCAACTTGCAGTCAAATTAGATTTTTAGTTTTATCTTATATATAAAATTCTCGTGTCACAATGTTACTTACCTTACTCCTTTGAAACGGCTTAACCGATTTTTACCAAATTTTGAGTTCATGTCCAGTAGGTCTGAGAATCGGCTACTATAATATATATTTTTTTTCATCCCCTACATTTTTAACGCGGGTGAAACCGCGGGAGGCATTTATTAAATCTATAAATAGTTAGGCAATTGAGTGGCTTAATTAGTGACGTGTTAAGGTGTCAAAATCTATGGGAGAATCTCGTTTTGACAGCTCATAAAAAGTACGTCAATTGTTTTGTGGCGAGGTAAATGTTGGATGCGTGTTACATGTTACGCCGTGTGCAGCCTGTTTAAGAAAACTTAAGTCGCCTATAAAGTAGGTTTAACACAGATATTTCTCGTTAAATCTAGGTCGACTCGGTGGTCAATTCAAATTATATTTAGATGAAAGTCATGGTTTTCTCTCTCTTAAAGGAATAACTGAATTAGCATAAGCACTGTGTCCATATTACAGGAAATTGCTATGCAGCTTTAGCAGATTTATTATTAAAAAAATTTTGCCATACATATGGAATTTCTTCAGTATTGTGTGTACGGATTTAATAAACAAACAATAAAAAGAAAAAATGAAGGTCATACAATTTTTCCGTGTGGGAATCGAAACTGCAACACAATCGAAGCAGCCCAAATGATTAACTAATGAGCCAAACAAGCCAACAATTTCTTATATATTCCTCTTTATTTATTGATACATCAAAGAATTACACCTTAAATCCATATCCATACTAAAATTACAAATGCGAAAGTAACTCTGTCTGTCTGTCTTTCTGTCTGTCTGTCTGTCTCTTCTTCACGCCTAAACTACTGAACCGATTTGAATGAAATTTGGTACAGATGTAGTCTGGGATCCGAGAAAGGACATAGGATAGTTTTCATCCCCCGGGAACGGGAACTATTATTCAACGCGGACGAAGTCGCGGGCAAAATCTAGTACTTCATAAAACGGAAACTATAGTCGATAGGAAGCCAATTCCATTTATTGATGCTTTCAAGCATACAAAAGAGTAGTCAAAAACTATTAAGCTAGCTATATACATACATTTGTATTTGATCTGTATGTCTACATTTTGAAGGTCAACCGTCAGGGTTGAGGTCCTTCACAATAGTCAGGTGTGCCTAAGGTTTCAAAGAGCCTGTTTGTATTGAAAGGTTCTCGAAGAATACAATACATTTAGTACAATGGGAACGGATGCGGAAACAGTGCTTAACTATAGAACCATTCGTTTAGAAGTTCTTAATAAAAATTTAGAAAAATATCCTAGTAAAACTATTTTAGTAAAATGGTTTCTATAATCAAGATAAAATAGTTTACAAGTCTTTATTGCACGCGGCTTTTAATTTCACAATTTTAAATACATGTTAAAATCGGTTGAATGAATTCTAAATACTACTAAATTAAAACAACCCAGGATAAAAAAAGACAAAGAGAGGTATCTACTTTTACCGAATTTACCAAAATTTTGCTGCGCGCGTATCCCTAGAGCCTTCTACATATAAAAATAAATTCTAAATAAAACTCAATAAACCAAAAACATTACCCTATAGTAACCTGATTAGGTGGTCCTGCCTTTTCGGCATTCGGCAACTAAATAAGATCCCGCCAAAAAAAAATAAAGGAAAATAAAACCAAAAGCGTAGTCACAAGAAACCCTACTAGCCCAATCCATTGAACTGTGAATTCACAAAACAACGCGCCCGATAAAATTATACCAACCGAAAATTATACGAGCCGAATATTATACGAACTAAAAATTATACGAAGCAAAAATGTTCGGCTAACGAAATACTGCTTTAGAAGTATTGTGTTACTGTTACGGCCGAGTTGGTAATAATTTTTCATTGTGTGTTGTGAGATTCCCGACAAAATGGTGGCCACCCTTGGGTCGTGCCGGTGAATTAATCCTTCGAACACACGTGATTTGAGACACAATAGAAAGACCTTAGCAGCCCGACAGCCGGCTGTCAGTTGGTCGTCAAAAGGTTACATAGTGAATGTATACGGTGTTTGCGAATGATTTTCACCATTTATTGTTTAAGTTCAAGTATCATATGAGCGAGCAGTTTATATTGTTTAAACCTTCGAACACACGACATTCGAGACACAATAGCAGCACGACAGCCAGCTGTCGCTTGGTCTTCAAAAGGTTAATTGAACTTAATTCTGATAAACATACACATTCAACATAATCACAATGAGTGGCCAGCAGTCACTCAAAATCAATTTTAGGGTAAAAAATTTATCAATATTTTTTATCCAATTGAAATTAAAGGAAGGAAAAATGTCGTGATGACCAAGTGGGTTAGGCGCCCTCCTCTCGTGTAAGAGGTTGCGGGTTCGAATCCGGGCAAGTGCCAATGTCACTTTTTCAATTCATATGTACTTTCTAAAGTTTATCTTGGACCTCACTGACATCCCGTGCCTCGAAAAGCACTTTAAGCCGTTGGTCCCGGTTGTCATTCGTAGAACTTTGACAGTCGTTACGGGTATTTAGAAGCCAGAAAGTCTGACCAGTCGAACCAAAGGGTATCGTGTCGCCCAGTTACTGGGTTGTAGAGGTCTGGTAGGAAGTCGCTTCACATAAGACACAGGTATCTAGCCGAATCCGGTTCGCCTGGAAGCCGACCCCAACATAGTTGGGAAAAAGGCTAGATGATGATGATGAAATGAAAAGGAAACGAAATTGTCTATGCACGTCACATATTAGAACAACTTCTGACTGGAGTCAGCATTCTCTAACTGGCATTTTCTAAGAAGAAACACCGAAACAACCTCTCTTTTTGAAGTTCGACACCATCTGTACTACCTAAGGATTAGTCTTCGACAATTAATTTTCATTTTAACTATTAATTGGAACGGTGATTTAGAAATCCCATGTTTAGTTATGGAAGTATACCGTCTTATGATATAGAAGTGCGTGTGCGCAGATGACGAGATAAGCGCGGTTACGGTACGGTCAGCATAAACTATAGTACGGTCAGCATACCAGATGAGTAATAAGGTTTAGCTAACGGTTCTCAGTTTATAGTCGCGAAAGGTTCAGTAAGTTATAATTATTATCGGTACATAATATTTTAATGGTTTATATGAGTTGGCCTTTAATTAAACATGCTAATAATTTGTAGATTATATAAAGACACTTGCCTAGGCTTGTAGGCTTAGTACGTGTTTCAGCCACTGAGATATTCCTGAATCGATCGAAAATAAATGTTTTTTTTCTCACCGTACAAAATAAATTTATTTAACTTTATTTTGTACTGTGAGAATGGGTAGATTTTTCATTTAGACTGTTCAAAATCAACTTAAAAAGTATTGTCCGAAACACCACTCAACAATATAATCGGATCGGGCAAACTTCAGCGGCCGAGACACGTACAAAGCCGGCTTGTAAATAGTCAGTATCTAACACTAAAGTCGCAATAACTGAACGGTACTTACTTAGCACTAACTTTGAGCTATATTCCCATCTCTTTCTTGCTATTGTAGTCTGCCAATTGTGTAGAGACGAATAATGCTTAGCGAAAGCTCTTGATTAAGATTAGAATCCTGCCCAAAAAAGATTAATTGCCTGTTTCGCGAATAGACTCTTTATTACAGATATATTAGAAGAATATATTACAGAATTTGATGAAATGATCTGCCAGTTATTGAACTTATTATAGGAATCTGAACCGAGCTTTTAGCATAAATTCTCTTCATGTACTTATCACATAGTAAAAAACACAGTCGCTTTGCCGTTGTGTGTCTGTCGTGGTTAGCTCAGATCTTTAAAACTACGATAATGATTCAAGAGTAAGGTTTATATGTATTATACGTGCATATTATAATGAAAAAAAGCCGGAAATCTTCAAAAATGTATAACACCCGTGCGAAACTCGGGCTTGTTGCTAGTGTGTCTATATAAAATGATAGTTTGCCAATATTTTTAGTATGACTCTCATAAGTAACAGATTTATGCCTTGCCGTTAATAGCCATAACATTAAAGTTTAACGGTCAATAGTCCTCAAATAGTAATTGGTGTTTACAAACAAAACTATTAGAAGTCTATAGAATTCAATATTGGTGATAAAATTGACAACATCAATTTGATTCTGTATTCAATACTTGTATTTGAATACCTATACTCAACCTATGGAATATATATTATGCTAAAGAGATAAGTCTATTACACTATTGATATTATAGAAATATGTATGTATTACTTTATGACAGGTAAGGTAATCGCCATTTTGAATTTATGAACAAATCAAATCGGTATGGTCTGCCTTGTTCTATAAAAGACTCCTTACTAAGAAAACTTAAAGTAAGGTAAAATAGTTAAAATTTCAATCCTATAACTAAAGTTTACGGATGTAAGCATAGACTAAACAAGCTATTAAGACCTGTCAAAATTATTTAATAGACTTTAAACTTTATCGATTTAGCATTAAGCTTAAAGTTGATTGAGAAAATTCAGATCGGGTAGGTTGATGTTCTGTCATCTGTATCCAGTTCAATTTATTCTGTCTTTATCTCTCTCTATGGAGTTTAATATATAATTAAACTCCATAGAGTCTAAAATGACTTGTCACTTCCATCTATAAAACGTCTGAAATCTAACCATGAATCAAGAAACAGCTTCCCGGTAAACAAATCTGCATATTACGTAGAGATGAATATTCTCTATCATAAACATGTCACTATAAATAGTCTAACGGATAACTCTTTGTGCGTACTGTAAGGCTGATGACACACTGCCGCGGACAAGTCTGTCGTAGCCCTAAGCTATGGTTGATTTGCTGCGTTAGGGTTAAAAGATCAATTTAAGTTTTAAGTTATTCTTGTTAGTTACAGCAGTTTTAATAAATGTTTAGTTGGTAGGTATTAATAAATCATACATTTGAAAAACATTATGAAAGGCACGTTTCCAGGAAATGAACTAAGCATAAACTTTGAATACAAAGGATTTGATGAGTTCATTTTGTGTAGATATATTTGATTTAGAACTTAATCAAACTATTCAATGGACTGAAAGGCGAATGTCGCAAAAACATTATGGTGGTTTAATACTTAGTTAACTCCATGAATGACTACGTTTATAAATAATGTTTCCTGCAGTTTAGTTCACTCATTTTCATTCAAACTGTCACTCTGTATGTTATTATGTAAGTACAATATTTCATCCTCTAAGCCATTAAAAGAAGCAACTGTATTTCATGTTTCTAAGTTCAACAAAAATACTGTTTCTTTTTATATAAACAAATGGCTTGTGTCGATACTTCCATCCCATATTATATCCCACTAGCTTTTGCCCGCGGCTTTGCTCGCGTTAGAAAGAGACAAAAAGTAGCCTATGTTACTCCCCATCCATTCAACTATCTCCACTTTAAAAATCACGTCAATTCGTCGCTCCGTTTTGCCGTGAAAGAAAGACAAACAGACAGACAGACAGACACACTTTCCCATTCATAATATTAGTATAGATGAGTTGGAATTTTCAAAAATAAAAAATAAAACTTTTCTAACTTATCCGTCAGTTATACACAACCCGAGAGTGCCTGTAACATATTTAACTTAAATATACGTTTTGACTTTGATTTTCATGCAAGTCAAACGACACCTGAGCCATATAAACCACAGTTGCTCAACATGTTCACGGAAAACTATATTGTCATATTACTAGAAACCATGATGGTATAAAAAAAACTTTTTTTAAACGTTTTTTATTTATTACTTTTTAGTGTCGACTCCCAATGTTTGACTGTGTATAGTATCTTTCAAAGTAATTTATTTTCAAAATAAAACTACTAACAATCTTATAAAACGAAAATAGAAACTTGAAGACAAAGCACACATCGTCTATGAAAATTTCGTCAATTTTTTTTGTTCTTGGTGAATTTTTCGAGAAGCACTGAACCGATCGCCACAAAATTTATATGGGACCACCCCTGAATCATGACTTATCAAACAAAAAAAGAACCATCAAAATCCGTTGACAATTGACGGAGTAATCGATGAACAAACATACAAAAAAAAAAAAACATACAAACAGCCGAACATAGTACCTCCTCCTTTTTGTGAAGTCGGTAATAATAAACGGAATGTAAATAGAACTTTCCAGAAGCAATACTCGTAAATTTCAGGTCGAGATAAATAAACGTTATTAGCACGTACTTTAGTTTAGCATGTTTTATCTCTTTCTTGCACATACAGTCACGAATACTGGAATTTGCTTAATCAAAGATGGCCGCTATTGCTGACAGGAAAATCAAAATGGCGGGTGTAAAGACGTTTTGATAGTTTTTCTAATTGATTGATTCAAAGGCAGATACAATGGAGGGGTCATGGGGTGATGACCTGTCCTTAGCATGGTCTGTAATAGATGATTTTATGATCGAAATAGATAGTGATCCGCCTCATCATCGCACGGGTGTTGCAAATCTCACAAAATTCCAGCTGTTTCCTACTATAATATCCACGTATTAAAAGATAAATGATTTTAATTTTAAATTTAATTTATTATAAAAATTACACTTTGACACGTCTTTTTTTCTTATTTTAATCGAACGATGGGGCCGGTGTTTCCTAGCTGGACTGCTCTGAGAAGAAACAACCGAAACAAACTCAGAGGTCAAAGTTTCTTTTAAAGTCCATACAATATTTTATTATACATATAAACCATTTTCTTGGATCACTCTACCTATTTTAAAAGAAACCGCGCTAAATTCGTTGCGTATTTTTAAAAAAATGTAAGCCTTCATAGAAGCAGACTGCGGAAAAGAACTTTGTTATATACTATGTAGTGACTTTATTTACCTGAACTTTAGAGTACGTCACCCGGTTTCTTACATCAAGGATAGAAACTCTAATATGAGCCCCATTTTTGTTGTTGTATGTACAAAAAATTGCAACTTTATAAATGTAAGAATGTTGGTCATTTTGCACCCTTAAACCGTTACTGTACTTTATTCCTCTCTAAGGAACTTCAGAATTTCCGCCGGCGCTAACCATAATATACAGCTACCCTTACAAATAACCAGGCAGTGTCGTCCTAGCCTATAAATAATACCTAACCAACAATATCGTAACATAAAATGGTAGAAAGCTGTGTTAAATATTAACTTTAAGATTCAGGGGTGGTCAACCTGAGGTGGTGACAGTTATATTGTATTTTCTGGGTTTAGTGGTGGATAGTTTTATGTTGTTGAACAGTTTTTTAAGTATTTTATATTTAAAGATATTCTTATAATGAATTCAACATTTGCTTATAAAATAATAACGAAATTTTCTCATTGAATTAAATAAGTATTGTCCAAATAAAATCACAAAACGTGTTTTCCTCACGTTTCGTTAAGAATTTTCACTGACCTGTTACACTAACTAATTACGTATTTGAACGCTTACAATAACATTTACCCGGCCTGATAATCAATCCCAGCACTCATCATATACCTTTCGTGGTCAACAAACAGGCCAATCAGGCTCCCAAAAACAAAATAATAAATAATATCTCTAAGACAAAAATGTTCGCCACCCCTGTCTAGAATTTCTCTACACTCCGGCGTCCACAAAAGGCATTTGTACAGCTAGCAGGTAAAGAATTAGTTTAGCTGGACTGGATCTACTTTATATACCTTCATTGTGAATATTCTGATGAAGAAAACGGTCCGAGCTTGAATTTGTAGGAAGATAATATTGTTCGCATGGTAAACGGTCTCTTGTAAACGTGATTTAAATATCCACCTGTATGATGTTATGATGTCCTAGTAGTTAAGGCTCTTTGATACTGCATACGTGCGGTTGTTACGTTCGAATCTGGGTAGGCATGGAAATTTTTCAACGAGCTTAAAAGGAGTTCATTTTTAAATGCCAAATTGCTTCCGATCCTTCTCGACACTATTTTATTTACTTTGTATTAGCATCGCCAATATGTACTTTGTAAGTTTATCTTAGACATCACTGACATCGGTAAAAAAAGCTGTTATTTTGTACTAACTCAATACTGTGCGATGATATTTCTTTCTTGCTCCTAAATTTCTCACCAAATCCTCCAGATTGCTATCTCATTTCTAAATTTCTTCAAAATTTGCTTAAGCCGCTTTCTAGTACCTCAAGCCTAGGGTCAAAAAGGGTCACTTTAAGATATTAACTATTTAGTCTCCACAGCCCACATCCCCGCAATATATCAGGTGGCAGACAGCCACACACGCGGCGCATAACGTGGTAACTGTAAAACTTGGAACTCGCCCGTATCTTGGATCGGCTGGGCACAATAGCTGCATGTCCGTTCAGTTGCGCACTTATGCGCGGAGCCCGAAGCTATGTAACTGTATCCCGCTCCTATTTAATATAGCAATTATGTTGGGAATCATTTGATCATGTTTAGCATGCTTGTTGAGAATGGTAGAGGCCGAAAGTCAAGTCTGTTTAACCCTTGAAAGAGTTCTACAGATGAACTGACGAAGAAATTAAGAATCAATAATCTTCGTGGATTTAGACCATCCTTAAAAGATCGTCTCAATAAAACTTTAGGTTAAACCCCGACGCAAAAGAGGGCCTGTTTGTGACACCGTAGCTCTTAAAAGTATGAACCGATTTGGATGCGGTTCTTTTTATTTGAAAGGAGGTTATCGAGCAAGGGTTCTTAGACATGTATCATCAAATTTCTTTGTTAGCTGCTATAGCGGCCTTAACAAAATTATCGGCTGGATTTTTAAATTTTAAATTCACACTTGTTAACACTATATCGTCTAGATAAGTAAGATAAGAAGATACTTCATAGTCAACATTATCACGTAGCCTAAGTTCTTAGAAGTCTCAGACCTAAAGCAAATAGCATCATCATCTCCCTAGCCTTTTCCAAAATATGTTGAGGTTGGCTCCCAGCCGAACCTGATTCAGCTGTATACCAGTGTTTTACGTGAAGCGACTGCCTATTAGACCTCAAAACCCAGAAACTGGGCGACTACGTCTACCAAAAGCATAAAGCAACGGCTAAGAAAATAACTAATTCAAAAAACTGTACTCTACAAAACGAAAACTGTGAAAATAGACGGTTTCCTGGCTATGTATCAGGTTGCAGGCGCCATGCAAGTGAAATTCTTACCAGTAAATAATCTCGATTACATCATACTATACTCACGCCGGTATACATAAACTAGGACAGGGGTATCGAACCTAGGGCGTGCGTGTCAACGAATAGAAAATTCTGAATATATATTTGAAGTGCGGTGGTTTTATCACAATTCTGTTTTGTTTAATGTATTTACTCGAAGATTTCTCCAAGGTCGTAAAGATGATAATAATAATATTATAATTATATTGTTCCGTACGAAAATTGAAACCGCAACGCAGTAGTCGATCACTGCGCTTAGCCACTGCGCAAATCACGCTAGCAAATAATTTTAAAACAGAAAATTTTGATATGAGTTTCAAATCGTCGCGCGTCGTCTTGAAAAAAAAAGTTTTAAATAACTAAGCTTTATTATATACATTTGAATAATATTTTAGTGGCATTACAGTAAATCTTCAAAGAAAATCACTTTGCCACCCCTGAAATAGGAGCTAATGACACGGGCGACAAACTCTTAACTGTAAAGTCTCGATCAGTATCGCGGCATGCGCGGGCGCATCCCAGCGCGCAAGGTTACCGCTAAATAGCCAAGCTATGCACATACGTCGAACTGGCGCATTCTTCTCGTTTCGTGTTTTAGATACGTAGGGTATTTTATTGGTTGTCTCGGGAAGTAGTTGACGGGCTTGGTCTTGCTTCGGCCACTGAGATTCGGCTGGGCCGGTCGAAACTAAAATTGACCCTTGGGTTAAGCCAACTGATTTAAAGTTTCAAACACACGTGATTCGAGACACAATAAAAAGACAATAGTAGCGCGACAGCCGGCTGTCGCTTGGTCGTTGAAAGGTTAAGCGTAAATAAATAATAGTAAATATCTTGGAACAACTCACACTATATCTGATCCTAAACCAGAGCTTGTGTTATGGTGACCAGACAACTGATATACATACATCTTTAATTTATAAAAACGAACCCTTTACTGTTTACCTAATTTATAGCTTCTTATGAGTCAAATCCAGGGATCATGGTTCAATGATCGACTTTTGACGTGTTACGTCAAACTTTTGACACATTTCCTATACAAAAACAACGTTGTCAAAGTTGTCAAAAACCGGTCAATGACAGGTCATTGAGACACGATTGCAAAAGACTTAAGCTTAGCCAAAGTCTTAATTGACCGAGGGACCAACATCCATCAACATCCTTACAAAGTCATAATACTATCTCCTCAATTAATCTGAAGGTTTCTGAACTAAATAATTAAAAAGGGTTTGAATGGGACAGTAAATACGGCCGGGCTACATTGTCGGGAGACGTGACGTCGGCTTCCGCGGTATTCAGATCATGTGTACCGGCCTAATGTTATGACGGGTACTTGGTTAGAAGGGGCTTTGGTTTAGAGTTTAGAAGATGGGTGAGACATTTTTAAATAAAAAATATTGGACTCTATTTTTATACATAAAATGGTAAACTGACTGACTGGGCGATATTTATTTATTTATTTATTTATCTATTTACAAACATACAATTATAGCACTATTACAGAGCATTCCAATTCAATGCTATAAGTTAGAATAAATTATAAAAGAAAAAAAAACATAACATATTATGAGTTTGTACATAAACTCATAACTTATACCTACATCTTTAATTATTATTTACTATAAGTCTATACCTTTTTCTATTAGGTTCTGTGCTGCTTGTAAGAATTTAGGCCGTATACAGAAAGAAAGCTGGAAACTTATAAGCGCTTACTGGCGTTTGTCAGTGCTGGTCCGTTCTACACAAAGGAAGCAGGTTGAAGCAGACTAAGCAAAATGCCGGAATGATTTGCTTGCAGTTGTTATGGCAACGCCCGGCGCTGACCAGCGCGTGTTGAAGCTTGTCGGCACCGTTCAGTGCTTATCGGCGCGTGTTCATATATTTTCCTGCGCGGATTACCAGCGCTGGCAAGCGCCGGCAAGCGCGGGCAAGCGCTTATAAGTTTCCAGCTTTCTTTCTGTATACGGCCTTAGGAAGTTTTTGGCCAAACAAGTAAACAAGTACAACTCACCGCCCAAATTCCTTGTACTAGAGACATATATTTTGGGTGTTATCTTTGTTAAGACTTTTTTCTGAAATTCGAATTTGAAGTTTAGCTGTATTAGATATTGTATGTCTGAATTTTAATATCACCTGTTTTATGTGAAATAACATCTTACTGGTATATTTGTGTTCTTAAACCAGCGAACTCCTCAAATATGGACTGGACCGATGACATATCAATTGTATGGTTGCCATAGTACATACTTTTGCTAGTTTGTGACCAGATTGCCGTTTGTAAGTTGTCCCAAATTCTTTTTTTCCTACAGGCAATACCTATAGGTATTGTGTAGGGGGTAATCACCGGAACTAATGGAGCAATGCTAAAAATATTTTTATGACAGGAAGGTACATTATTCCTGAGTGCTATAGGCTATAAAACTACGCAAGGACGAAAATACAAGACTATTTAATTTGTTAAAACATAAGATACATAGAAATTCAGTTATATTGCTGCCATGTTTTGTCTTAATGGCGGAAAAAATATAACTAAGCAACTTTTAGAAGGCTATTAATTACTTATACGCTATTTAAAATAGAAACGATTAATTTACGCGTATTTTAGGATTCTTATTCTAAAATATCAAAAATGGTAGAAAACGAGTCACGGAATTCAGCTCCATATGTGTGGCTAGACCAGTGACATTGTGAAATAGATGGTAAAATAGATTTTCTTACTTAAATTACTTAGTTCAATCCCATCTTATAACAATCTATTATAATATTCTACAGAGCTGCTGGTAGCTAGAAACCGACCCTAACATAGTTGGGTAAAAGTAACAATTATATTTATCAGTAAAATCGTCAGTGCTGTAACAATATCCCCTTACAAAACCTTTTTTAACACATTTCTTAGTTTATCAATTTTATTTTTCCTCAAATATTTCAAAGTCACGAGCAAATGCTGGCATCCCCCATTCGAATTTTAATTTATTCAAACAGACTGAAAGTTACAAAGCTATATTAAATGTAGGACTAGGATAAACTATAGTATCAGTGTAACATGGTAGGCTTTCGAACTCACTACAAGTACAAACGACATAGTAACCTACTTCCTTTGCAAGTACCGCCGTGGCGATTGCTATCTCAAATAATATATATTACGTATATAATTTATACTTAATATTATATATTGTGCTACTAAATAAGACTTGGGAAATAATTCCAGAGACAGAATAATAAGATAATAAAATTATAGTAATTCGTGTGGCATTTGCGATTTAGGCTTTGTACCTAGGTGTTTCAACCGCTGAGTTTCACTTGCTCCAAAACAGGAATTTCATTATTATTAATATTTTTAAGCGGTGTTTCGGTTCATAGCCTTTTTCTAACTACCTTGGAGTCGGCTTCCAGCCTAGCCGAATTCACCAGGTTTTCACGTGTGCGTGTTTGTTTGAAACACCCCTCTTAAAGTATTAACAATAATATTAATCCTGTTCCGAGCTCAGCGGCTGAAATTCCTACTAATCCCAAGAAACAACTAGTTTATTAAATTAAAAGTTAACGTGAAGTCATGCTCCAAAACTTTAAAAGCTCTTGTTAATCGTAAAATTAAAACGTTGAAATAAACAACTAGAATTACAACCACATATTAGTATTCCTTAGGAAAAATACGCTTAAAATATATACTTTGGGTCGTAAATGTCGAGTAAAACATTATATGCATACGGTATTAGGACTATACTTGCTATAAAAGTTGGCCTGTAATGACAGAAAAAATGAATTCAGAAAAAACCGTTTTTAGTCCTTGATTCCCGAAGAGATTTATATTGGTACCTATGTAATCGACGAAGACAAGGAAGAGGTGCGTTTTAGCGAAAAAAAAAATTGTGGGCCCATCAGTTGTAAGTGGGAGTCAATAATAGGAACTCCTTTTCAGAGTACAAGCTTTGTTACTTATAGCCTGAGACAAGCATACACTGAGCAGAGACAAAAATACTGACTACTAAAAGAAAAGACTGATTAAATAGAAAGTCCGAAATAGAGATGCCTTTGGTAGAAACGTCTCACCCTTTAGCCAATCTATTCTAATAAAATCCCTCTGATGATTTTAAATGCTACTTTTTTTTTAAGTGAACACAAGATCGCTTCGCCTTAACTCACCGACCAAGATTTTTGCAAAATAACACTTTCGATATAAATTCACCTTGCTGGTACATAGTTTGAAATCAGATAAAAATTAAATCATTTACAATCATCATCATTCTGTATAGATGTTCTAATTTCCGACCGATTCCGAACAGATTGCTTGCATAATTAACATAGAAATAATCAACCTCTAATAATCCAGTCTGTATTACATCGTAAAAACTCTTATCTAGATTGCTAGATTGGAGAGAAATCAGGCTTTCTCGGTTTTCTTATATACTTAGGGTTACCATCTATCCGGTGCTTTTTCCATTCATTATAAAACCATAAAATTCATTGAGGACACCACTGGCATCCCGTGCCTTGGAAAGCACGTAAAGCCGTTGGTCCCGCTGGCTTATTAACTATGAAACAGCAATCAGCAATATTTGCGCAGTGATCGCGCGGTCAACGCGCGATTAATCGCTTAACGTCAAAAAAAATCGTATTATGTATGAACCGATTGCTAATCGCTCGCTGATTGTTTTAATGCACTTATTGCTACGATGACGATGAAGTTGCAATCGCTGGAACTAATTAAATATCACCTTTAACAAAAAAAACTAAACTTTGCTCTTAAAAACCATACTTAATACGAAACCACCAAACGAAAAATGCATGTTTTAGTTAACTGATTGCTCCACAGAGACAGCACTATCGCTAGATTGCTATCGCATTGCTATTACTGATACGTAATACGAATTGACGTTTGAGAAGAATTTTTGGGCGATTATTGCGCAATTATCGCGATCGCTCGGCTTCTGCAAGATACGTAATCCCGGTGCCGGTTGGCATTTGAATAATTTTGACAGTTGTTCCAGGTAGTCAGAATTCAAAAAGTCTGACAAGTCTCACGAAGGGGATTCGTGTTACCTAGTTACTAGATTGGGAAGGTTTGATAGGGAATCGCTCCATCTAAAACACGGAAACTCAGCTGAATATTGTTACCCTGGATGCCGACCCCATTGTAGCTGGGAAAAGGCTGATTATGATGACCGCCTAGCCACCTAAGCAGACCCGTTCTTTTAAATTTCTCGTCCCATCTTGTTCGGCTACAGCAATCAAACTATAAAATGATGCTTTAGGAAGTTTTTTAATAAAAACGTCAGGTCATTTTCGCAAATTTCTGTCTTTTGTAAGAATTTTTTAAGTTTCAAAATGGTAACCCTACAGAAACACATGTCCACAAATAAACATTAACAAAGATGGCGCTTACGCCATCTTGGTTAATGTTTGGTCGTTGTGCACTGTGGTCTGTGATAGATTCTGATAGGTTTTTAATAGCGTGGTGATAGGATACTAATAATCTATCACGGTGACTTTATTTGTTTTTATGTTGTGATCTTTGTTCAACTGCTGCGGTTAATGCTGTTAGATAGTAGTTGGGTAAAAAGTATTAATTTATAAACGCTATTTTTTTTAATTGCTACTTTGCTTCATGTAAAACACTGGTATTTAACTGCTCTTGGTCAGGCTGGAAGCTGGCCCAACATAGAAAACTAGGCAATTTTTTTCAAACAACTTTAAACCTAAAACATCAGTGATAAAGTTCAAAACCTATTAAAGAAAATTGACAGATTGTAGCAGCTTGATATATTCGCCTCTATACAGCATAACGTCTTCTTCAAGAAATCACAAGCGTAAAATCATGAATAATTATATTATTGAAACAAATCAGATAAAACAGCTCCCAAAATGTATCTCAATGCCCACACAAAATGCTACACTTTTGTTCCAAAACACAAATTTTGTTCAACACAAAACAATTTATCATCATAAAAAGAAATTTCTGACAACTTACCGACAATAACTATGCCACTTATAACCCAGTGTATTTTGACAGGCGGCAGTAAAACGTACTAAATTAAAGTGTACTGAGTTTGACATATCTTTGACAATTGCCGCAGCTACTAGCGCCACCTACAAGTGTCAATTTATACTGGGCGTACTGTTTAAATGGTTTCCCACACACGCTTTTGTGTGAAAACATTAATCACCTATTCAAAGTTGTATGATACGCCATCACTATGGGAAAATAAAAGCCTGTGATTCCATATTTTAAAAATACTTTTTTTTTCAAATGCCGTGGCATAATTCCATTAAAAAGTTCTTAATAAAGAAGTCAGTAAGTAGTTCATATTTGTCATTATATTTTCCTGTAGCCATTATTTCTGACAAAATAAGTGAAAACGGAAAAGCAGAATTAGTGTTAATGTAATTGGCGTTAATTTAATTTAAATAAAATCTCAATATAGGTGTAATTTTACACTTTCTATTTACAGAATAAGAGTGTCAAACTATTAATTTTAGATAATAACGGAAAAGTAAACTCGTGGAAAGTGTATTTATAATCTCGAATAATAATAATTAAAGCGTGGTAAATGACCGAAATTGTCTTTAGAGAAAGTGTTAAACAACTTTATTTTTGGGCAATAAATACATCTATTTTTCTATTAAGAAAGGTCATTAAGAACTGTAACTACTGCAGTTAATCTATATATTGGTATGTGTAAAATCCAATAGAATTATTGATAAGCAATCAAGAAATTACTTAATAAATATTGGTAGAATAGTTTCTGTCTTGTCAGTAAAAAATATATATTACTATATAATTACGCAGGAGACTTATAGTGCAATAGTGTATGCAAAATGACATGTACATTTTTTTATCAATTATTAATTAATCTAAAGAACAACAATATTTTGGTCGAGTCCCGTAATAAAAACTTTCAAAATCGATCGCAACGACAAGCGATATCTAAAATTTGACAAAAATTTATGTAGTTTTGGCAAATTAACATTAAGATTAGAGTGTAAATGTTGTTAAAAAAACGTGATTTCTCGCTCAAGTTTAAAGCTGATTAATGACCGAACTACGACATTTGTAGCACGCGTTATCAAAAAAACATTTAACAATTTTTCTTGAAAACAGTCTCATTTTTCACGTCAATCATAGCGGATACACGACCCAGATTCAAGCACATAGAGGTTTTTATCCCGAATCCCACGCAGGCGGAGCCGCAGGTAAAAGCTACTTATAAATAATGATGCTACATTAAATCCGCTACGCGTTCTCTAGGTCAATTCATACCTTGAATGGCACATAATTTACAAACTCATTACATTACTTTAGACCGGTTGTGTCGGTTAAATCGTTACTCGCAGTTAAAGCGGGAGGTTCTGGAAAATTGTTTTACATAAAATATTGATTGTGATCGGTATTTGAACGATAATGGTGAACAAGTAATGAAGGTAAAATTGTATGTGGAAGTAGGTTTCTTGGCCCAGTTCAAAAGTAGACCAGAGCTAGGACTAGGCTGAACAAGATGGGCCTAGCTTAACCTTATGCTAGGTAATGTTAATATTATAAATATACTTGAATGGTTAATCTCAGTGGCCTAGTCTTTCAACCTGGCTTGCACGAATAAGAAGATGAGCCTCTAAACCTATAAAAATATCAAAAAATACTTTCTGGCTATGGGCTATCTCTGGGCCAAGTTTTATTTTGATCGGTTCAGTAGTTTTTCCGTGAAGGACAGACAAACAGACACATACACACTTTCCCATTTATAATATTAGTATTAGTATGGATATTAACACGTCAATGGCTATTAGAAATGCATCTAAGAGACTTTTTAGTTTTCCGTTTTATTTTCAAATCTCTCAGACGTACCGTATTTATTTCATCTAGATTCACCTAAGAAGTGAAATATGACATCTTAGTGAAAGTCTGTTTCTTAAACTTCATATGCAATAAAAGTCAAAGCTAAAACGGGTTAACCCTTTTGACTGACGGAAGCGCAGATATACGCCAGACACAATACTTTTTCTATTGTTTTTTTAATTACAATACAAGAGGTTAAGGGACTCCAAACGTAAGTTCTCGTAATTTTATTCTTGTCATAAGGGACTCCAAACTACGATTACTATACTTACATATTTCTCTGTTTATACAAATAAACTCAGAAAATACTGAAAAAAGTTTCATGCTATTTTTACTGATAGATAGAATGATTCGTGAACAAAGTTTAAGTTTATACATTGATATTATGGCAAAGAAAGACCGACAATCACAAAGATTTACAGTAGCCGTAGTAGCTGGAGCAGGTCGAAAGTTATGCATGCTAACTTTTGTCGCCATTTCAACCGCGTGAAGAAACTCCCGGTTACCATAAAACATATTACCACACTTTTAACTCAAGGTAAAAACTATAAATGTGGGTAAATTAAAAGCCTATTGAATAATCAAATTAAGAAAAAACACCTAATCACACCAATTCACTCCATCCAGCAAAACCCATCAACCAAAACAATTTTATCATTATCTAAACAAAACGGACCAATCACCGGTCGAGTAGAAACTGAAAAAAACCGGTAAATACCAGTTATTGTCTCATTATACGTGCTTTCGCATTTTATAAGCAAAAAGTGATGTGTGATAGATAGATTTGAACTTGAAGCAATGATTTATTTGATTCCATTGACGTGCGTTCGGACTGCTAATATGGGCAGTTGGATTGGAGAAATCTATCAAAGACTGACACTTGTTTAAGGCAAGTTGTAAAAGTGTCTATTAAGGACTCCCGGGCTATATTGTGCTGGATACTGTGGCTACAAATGAAGTAATTGAATTTTATGTGGCAGATCCATTAAGATTATGGTATGATTTGTGGAGATAGGCATTGGTTGTGGTGTTGTGACTTTTGCTAGTTTTTTGTACAGTCGCAGACTTTTCCGGTGAACCTACCGGTTTTAGGCTACCTACCTCCTTTGCACAGTACAAATCATTTCAATAAAAGCCTCTTGGTACCTTTCTCGTCCATCGTCGATCTCATAAATCTTTCTAACCATATTATGGTCGACTTCTAGTTTAACAAAGTCCAACCAAATAGCTGTTAGACCTCCACAATCAATTACTGTTTAACACGATATCCCTTGATTAGACTGATCTGGCTTTCTGACACCCGTAACGACTGTCAAAGATTCACGAACGACAACCGTGGTCGACAGTTTTCCGTGCTTTCTGAGGCATGGGATGTCAATGATGTACTAGATTAAAGAAATTTAACAGATTGTAGTTTATTGATGAGACGTTCTCTGTACTTATCCGGTTACAAACCTGCAATCTTAAGAGACAGTGGTCTTAACACTGGACTACATTCATTGATCTCACAAAATTCTCAACACCTAAACAAGTCTAACTGGCAATTAAAGAAAAAACTAACAGAGGAAGCAAGAAAGTGTTAATCAAGTAAACAGCAACGCTCCTAAGCAATCACACGGAATAAGTGCCAAGAAAATCGCAGTAACAAGTTGGAGGCACAAAAACCATCGCCATATCAAAGAGGAGCTTTCTAACTTAACCACTCTAAGAATGCAAAGTTTAATTGTGGAGAAAACTTAATAACATCACTCGGTTCCGCAAATGGCCGCTCACGGGAACTCGGTAGTTCATCAAGCCTGGATGTTGGATGGATGGATGTGGCAGTTAATCTTGCTGAATGCTTGGGCGTAGTTGGAAGTAATGTACTTGGTTTTTGAAGAATTAATATTGAAGACAATGTACTGCCCTGAGAAGCTAATTAAAGAAGGTAGAATAGCTAGCGATAGGTAGTGTAAATAAGATATTTCGAAGAGACAGAAATTAAAACCCGAGTGGATAATTTTCGGGAAATAATCATTTATTTTCATACAGAATCATAGGTACTCTTTAAATAAGACAAAGCATGAGGTCGGCTACTATTAAATATTTTTGACACATGTGCGACTAAATGATATGCCTATTAAGTAAAACAGCTATCCTGACCTTAAAATTAGATGTTACATTGTACCTACGTTCTACAAATAAACAATTTGTACCAGAAAAGTCAATCACAGAACCACCTCATCCAAATCAAACCACATCTAGGTAGAATCGCATACTTCCTAGTGAGTTAATAGTTGCCTAGAAACTAAACCGAGTATTTACTCAGCAAAAACGCAATGCAGTTCAATGAATGTCAGCAGTCAGTGTACTGACACATTTGTTCAAGACACAAGTATTTTGTGAAGCAAGAATTGGTTGGAGGAATGAAATGATGCTGTTTGAAGAGATAGAGGAATTTTTGGATTGATTGAGGAGTGTAAAGGTAGTGAAGATTTAATTGAGGAGTAGTTGAGACCTCGATTTTGTTCAGATTATAACTTACTTCGTTCATTTAAGAAAGAATATAACCTTTTTCCACTTTAACTCTTTCTGTTTTAAAATAACGCTAGTACTCTTTGTAACATCCAATGTAACATTAAAAGTCGTTTCGAAGATTAGTTAAAACAATAAGATAAACTGAAGATTCAAGACAGCTTCTTAAATTCGGAGTTTTATTTTTAAATAGCTTTTGGAAGAATAGTTCCCGTTCCAGGGGGATTTCCGGGATGAAAACTATCCTATGTCCTTTCTCGGGTCCCAGACTATATCTGTACCAAATTTCATTCAAATCGGTTCAGTGGTTTAGGCGTGAAGAAGAGACAGACAGACAGACAGAGTTACTTTCGAATTTATAATATTAGTTCGGACGGATTGTACGAATTGGTTGGACTTGTGCTAATTATAAGCACGAGGCACTGTATGAAATATAATTTAATTACAACCAAGCCTTATGCCTAAGTCTATGGGACTTATATGAACCTACATACCTTAAGTCACCATTTTTACCAGCAAAGTGCAGGTGCAACCAAACTTCTAAGTTCCACTTCAAAGCAGCCTTAAATTCATATTCCAGCCCAGAAAAAAGTTTCTAATGCGAGTAAATACACCTTTTAAAGGTACCGCGGTCATTACATAACAAATACCGCGGTGTTTTTTACACAGCAGCTGATTGAGCGGTCTAAAGCGCCTATCCATCATCAGGGACCGATAGACATGTCAATAAAGTTGGCAAAAGACAGAAAATTACTTAGATACCCATAAATGTCGCGGACGAATCGGCTGAGAGACAATACGAGGGGTTCAATGAGTGAAGAAAGGTTGGTCGTCAAACCGTGTACAGAATGAGCCATGCTGGAATTTCATGGAAGATTGTGTGGTGGATTTGAAACTTTGCAGTAATGCTGGCTGGGTTTTTATTTAAGTATTTATTTTGGTAAACATGCTTTTTCTCATAACGGTGGCTGTCATGTAAATAGTTTTTTTTTACAATACGACTAGCAGTTTCACTAATTAAAGCGTTTAAACTAACAAAAAAAACCTACTAACGAAATCTATGCAGTACTTTTCAGTTTATCCCGGACAAATACAGACAAACAGAAAAAAAACTAACAACTATATTTTGGCTTCGTCATCGTCTGCAGGACATGTATCTAATATTCTTTTTAAACCTTCGAACACACGTGATTCGAGACACAATATCGCGACAGCCGGCTGTCGCTTGGTCGTCAAAAGTTAAAAAAATATTCAATGTACAGCTTCGACTTTGTTACGATTTTATCATATGTATAGATTAATTTTTTTTGACTTATCGTGGCCCACTAAAAGCTTACCTCCCCAAACTCACATAGCACCTTGCTACCAATGTTACACGAAAAACGCCGAACCACCTTTTCTAATGGGAGATTTCTGTTTTACAACCGGACATCATAAATGCATAAAGGATGGGTTGTATTCCATCTCTGGGGTATAAAAAACCAACCCCTTTGTCCTAGGGGCCGCATATTAACACGTAAGGGCTCGAAAGCCGACATTTTTTTCATGTTTGTAGATATTATAAAGTTTATTTTTATATTGTATGGATAAAAATAAGTTAGTTTTGTGTGTAAAATCTATAATTACTCAAGCTCAGAAATGTATTTTAAAAGATTTTGAATTGTCAGCGTAAGAATAAAAATAAAAGCTACCTTTTAAGTTTAGTTACAGACGACCATCTTGCTTTGATTGACCATCAAAACATACATCTATGGTTCAACATTCCTAGACGAAAGCCCAAAGGCCAAACAATCTATCGCTTTCGGTCGATTGAAAAAAAATAACGCACAGGTATAAAGGGCCAAATAGCCATATCCCGTGACGAAATAAAAAAAAACGCGCATTCAAAAATGGTGGCTCTATTTTAAAATGCGCGCGAAATTGTAAAGCGATGATGCAGTAGTTTTTTCAATTGACTGCTCCATTGTAAATAGCAAAACGGTTCTCTAAGCTTGAAATTATATAGGAACACTCCATTTATTGGACATTAGAAGTAAATTGCCGTTTCTCGTAATAGATTTAGGATAACACTTTGACAGAATTGATTGCAACAGATTAAACAACAAGTTTGGTATCGCCAGTCACTTTGACCTAGTTGCCAGCCTATAAAATGCAGGCGTATAAAAAAGCAATTTGTAATTGCTAGAAGACCAGTTACTTTTATTATTTAAAATATAATAAATAGCTTCCAATCAAAACATCTGTATACTTTCAAAGATATTTTTTAATTATTTATACATAACTTTTACGTTTGCGAGAAAGTAGATCAGTCTATGGTCGTGTTGTCTGTGTTCTTTTAACCTATTTACGAACAAAAAGGTTTGACTATACCCATAGATATATAGAGATGATCATTATGTTAGGCCCTCAAGCACAAAACCCTGACCAAATTACTGACGCACACACACACATACCTGCACATAGTCAAAACACCATCCGTCACACATCCAAATCAAAAATGGTCTAACTTGACGATTTTATAATAATACCGAGGGGGAATCTACGCCATAACTACTAAAAAAAAACTTTATTCCTCTATTCGTCTGGCCCTACGCCCATCTCCGTACTTTTATTACGGTCTACGATACCGCCTGTGTTGGATATTCTACTTTTTATTTAAGACTATACAGTCCATTTTCGTTTAGTAAGCCTGATGGAATACGAAGGTAGTAATCTTTGAGCTTCATCAATTATCTTCAGTCGGAGTTAATTACTTTTATAGAGCGGCCGAGGATTTTTTTAGGGTTCCGTAACTACTAGGCAAGTGTATCATGAGATAAACAGAGATTTAGTGTTGAAACAATGTTAGCACACTTTGTTTTAGACTGAACTATATCTTTTGAGTTAAAAGGCGATTTTCGTCTAGCTATTGTACTTGATATGTGTTTCTTTCACCCGTGGAATAAACTGTTGGTTTTCATGTTAAAAATTTGTCATAAATTCTGGAAGTGATAACATAATATAATATATAAAAGATTGGAGAAATTCTTATATTTCCGAACGTCAATCTGTCTGTCTGTAAAGTCTATCCTTATAAACTGATTTTGATGAGTTTTGGTACGGATGCTTAAATTACTAAGAAAAACATGGGCTACTATGTAATCTGTAATCTATGTGTGTGTCTATGTATTCGATATTCACGCAAACGTAGCTATGGGCAAAAGCTAGTGTTGTTTTGACATAAAACCACAATCCAGTTAAAGTTTACTGATTATTACTTCAACAAAGTGACTGAGATACTTTTTTTTTTTTGGTGAGTGGGAAATCATCCAATGACTGCTCCCGTCCTGGGTGCGGCGGGAGGGCGTGTCAGACTCTTACTGACTAAAACCCACTCATGTTCCTTCGATTGCCCTTTATGTTCCAGGGTCACGGTAACTGTTATAAACATTCCGCAACTGACTGAGATACTGACAGATAAAACAAGCTTTTTTATTAATTTTTCTTAATCGCATGGTCCGCGCACGAAAAAATTTTTTCTCGTCTAATAATAAACTGTGCAGAACCCTCGCATTAATTCATATGCAATAACTTGACTATAAATATTTATTTTAATAGTAAAAAAACAGATGTTGCTTATAGGTAGGAGCAAGTTTTAACCTTATAAGTTTCTGATTTTATATCGAAACTAAAACTTATAAACTAAAAAAATAAAAGTTTCTATGCGCTTTTTAAAAAATGTATACGCATAGAAGTAGTAAAGTACTTAATTTATTTTTCAAAATTAAAGTAATTTCTTTTTGAAAAATATGATCTTTTCATAAAAGTCGGTCACTGCAGACGCATACGAAGTCACAAATCCAAAAATAACAAACAAACTTCGTACTAAATTTCATTAACACCGGATCAGCCGTTTAAAAATCTGACGGACAGAGTTACTTTCGCACCATACTAATAAAACTAAAGCGAACGTCCGTCAGTTTTTTTATCAACGGGTACTCTTTAATCCACAAGCGGCTACTATTTAATAAAAGAGATTCATGCATGTAGTTTTGTAGTTTTAAATCATAGATCGGTACCTAAGTAAATACTATCAAAACCTACAAATTATAAGCTATTTACTCGTGATATTTACATCTTCAAATAACACCAATTCAAGTCAATAACTAAATAAGTCTAAATTAGAAAATTGTTTAGGAATAAACTTTATGCGCGCAATTTTGTTATATCAACACTCGATCTTTTTATTTCTTTACAATACATAATGATGGGCTGAAGATGAGTAATAAATGGCTATTTACAATGTACAACAGGGATTTAACATAATGTTTGGTTTTAATAACCTCTTGGTTCATTGCGGGATTTTAAAATCAACATTGTCAGTTGCATGGTTCAGGAAAGATAGAGTAAGCAAGCGGCAGAAACGGTTCCCCACCGTAGAAAAGTATTAAATATCTTGGTTCAACTCACACACCCAATCTGATCTTAACTAAGCAGAACTTGTAATACCATCCACTTTTAATAATAATAATAAATCGTTTATTTGCATTAAACATGGTATACAAAAGGTGTTGAATAAGAATACAGTAGGTACAAGCATGTTTAGCTAAGATGAACATAGCACGCAAAAATTTTAAGGTAAACTAAACTAAACTTAACTATTTAAGGCATTAACATTTATGATCCATAAACTCTTTTAAACTATAAAAATTACATTCATTTAACCATGTATATAATGCAATCTTCAATAATCTTATGTTTAATAATTTGAAATCAGTTTAATCATATCATCCACGTTTCTCCGCCTTTTTTCAACTATATCTCGGTTTGACTTTTAGTCTTACCGGTCTAATATCCTATGGGTTAATTGACAGACTTTCAGGCTTCTGACTTTTCGTAACGGCTGTCACAGGACTACAAATCAGCCACTGGACACTGGAAAATCAAAATTCATTTTAAAGCACAAATTACAATCACTCTCTCTAAGCCCATTTCGTCCTTTTCCTGCACTCTCTGATGCCTTCACTACCTAACTATGAAAATTGTAAATTGTTCTTTATATCTGTTTAAATTTTCGACAACCAAGCAACATCCGGCTGTCGCGCTGCTATTGTATTTCTGTTGTGTCTCAAATCACGCGTATTCAAAGATTTAAAGATTTTTGAGCAGAGTTTATTGACCAATCACTACACTCTCTGTTGTATATGTATGTATGTATGTATATAATATATATATACATAATATATTTTAATCTATTATTTTTTTTTGCTATTATTTTAATATATATATTTTTTTTTATATATAATATATTTTATTTAAGTAGGTAATTATGTATGTGTAATCTGTAATCTTTTGTAATTTTAAGTTGTATTCTTCCGATCTATTTCATTTTTTTCGCTTTTTTTCATAGTGCACCTGCCATGTTATCTCTGCACCTCCCTGGGTAGACTGGTAGAGAATGCCTAAGACATTAAGTCCGCCATTGTAAATTTTTTATGTGCATGAAGTATAAATAAATAAATAAATAATAAACGTAACATAGTTATGTTTTGCGACAAATAAATGACAGGTATATATTTATTTCTGAATCAGCAAAACCACGCTCCCAACCAAACAAACAGTTAGTCTCAACCTTCATTCCACTAACTCAAGTATGACACATCATAACCACTTTACGCGACTTACGCGCTGTAACGTGAAGCGCGTCTGTAAACGACGCGTACGCATGCGATCTGAGCATATCATATCACAGATTACATGAATATGGAGTAGGCATGCGGAAGGGTCAAAAAGTTAGGTTATCTGTTAGGTTTCAGCACGCGTTTCAGGTAATTGATATTTGTTTTGCGTTTTCTGCCAAATATGGGTTGGTTTTTGATCGGTTCTATCTGTGATGACTAGTTATGGGTCATGTCACCCTGGCATAAACTGGCCTGGAGGAGCCACAACCAATTTAAAATGTGCAAGGGTACCCACCCCCAGACCAGTTCAGTTGAACGGAACCAGATCACTCATATTTAAAAGAATGTTAGATAAATCTGCAGCTCATAAAACCAAGTCTCAATTATTTGAACACGATATTACTTTCCGGGCGAATCTTCGGGATGCGTCTGTTCACTGCAGCTGAGCATTAAAAGAGCCCTTTGCTCAGCTGCAATGGACTGACGAATAACTGAAGTACTTAGGGTACAATCTAATGAAATGGTCGCACAATGCAACCTCCATGTTTATCTCTTCACTGCAGTTGATTAATAGATAATTTATTTCGTGCTTAAAGTATCTCTACATCTATACATTCATATCATTTTTGTCTGTATGTATGTCCGGGATAAACTCAAAAAGTACTGCATGGATTTAGTTCAAATTTTGCGGGGATATTACTAAGAGGTCGGGTCAAAACATAGGCTACATATTATCGCGCTATCACCTACGGGGGCGGAGCTGAAGCCTTCACGCAGACGACGTCGTGGGCTAGTAAATAATAAGTTGTCGGATTTAACAGATGTGTGACAGATCTTTTTATATTTATATAGAAGAACAAGATTCAAATGATTTATTTGTAACACTAAGGCGGTAATAGAGCAAGTCAATTCTGAAAAAAAAAACCTCCTACAATGAATTCATGTGAAATGAGTTTGAGGTGAGCTTTCTATCGACATAGGCATTGATCTCACCACAAACAATTCACCTGAATTCACTGACAAAGATTTTTACAGAACACCTACTACAGTTGTCATTGTAAATACGACTTTAATACGTGGGTGTAAAGTCGCATTTCTCATAATGGCTATGTAACATCATTTTGATCGTCTTTTGTTTGTGGTAAGGCTAGATTGGTTTCATTCAGAAGTATAGAGGTCTTAAACTATAATTCTTGTCATGCCTTTCATTATTGCGGTATGTGCGTTATTCAGGCTATTGTCAATATATCGGTGTTATTGTTAAATTGACATGTTTTTGACCCAGAGCAACAAATAGACGTATTTACAAAATTAATTCGTTGTTTATTGATAACACACACGAAGTTGGCAGAAGTCTCATTATATAATGTACATAAATGATGTTTAAATTCCAGACGCTATTTCAAATAGAAAAGTTTAAAACCTTTGAACGACCAAGCGACAACCGGCTGTCGCGATGCTATTGTCTTTCTATTGAGTCTAGTGTTTTTAAATGTTTGATATTTGGGTAAATTAAAGTGAGTGTCAAAAAACTTTTATAGCAGTCAGTCAAACAGATATTCACTGTCAGTTGTAAACTGTCAAAATTTGGAATTTTTGAATGATTTGAAGAAGTCCATAGTCATAACACCAAAGATATCATTACAAAGATGAGACATATGCACAAATGCAATAATGTCCACACAAAAAACTACATTCAGTCAATGATGGGATTTTTCAAATAAATAAATAAAAGTAGAAAAAATTGTGACCGTCTGGCGCCAATGATTTTAAAGTACCTGCCGATCAGAGGTTCTCAAACTTTTGAATAGAGAAATAGTTTTATGACAAAAGTACCGAGATTAACAATTATGATTTTTTCACCTGATTTTTTTAATAAGAACATGTAGAAACTACTTTCTGTTAGTTCTTGGTTCCTATAATTGAGCTGATTTTCTTTTTTATCACATTATTTATTCTCCAATGCAATCTATTACAATAAAATAAAATAAAACAGCTTACAGGGCAAAAGCCTCTTCTCGTACAGGGAAAGCACCACTTCAAAATCATGCGATGTGTATGAATGTTTAAAAGCTTGTCACCTTAACTACTCAGCTACAAGTGAAACTCAAAGAAAACAAAAATATCCTAGAACAACAACAACAAAGTAACAAAACTTTGAGAACCACAGCCTCTCACAACTGCCCTACCTGTACAATTCAGTTACCCAAATTGTACCCATAATAATTGCTATTATTAGGTTCAGGTAGGTCGGCCATTGTAACAAACGTACCGACAGACTTTTGTTTTGTTAGATTCGCTTTGAACGCACTACTTACATGATTTGGAAAGTTTTTGAGGAACTCGTTGAAAGTTCGTTCTTATAGTTGAGCTAAAGTTTTGAAGATTTTGATGAATATGTGTATACTTACATAATTATGTTTTATTGATTGTTCACTACGTAAAATTAATTTGGATCGCCACAAGTTTAAAACTAAACTTTTCTCATTTGATTTAGGTATGCCTATATTTGGTGCGTGATTGCTAAACTTGTTGAAAATTTTTGAAATAAGTTAATCCTACCGTAATTCTAGAATTGTAGGCATATAAAATCTTACCAATTCATCCTGATGAAGTATTCCTAATTGTAAATGGTTGGAACATACCTGAAAACAAGAAAATACATCACATTAGTTACACAGTTCAAAACAAAAAATAACAGAATTATCCATAACCCTACACTCCTAAATATGGTTTTAACAAACAAATCTTACACAAATACACTTATTTTGCCGATAGAACAATTTAAAAAATCCTACACATAATCCTACCATACAACTCTAGCAAGTATCAAAATCTCTAGGAACTCAAAGTCCCAATCTCCTTCGCAGCCTTGTACAGTCAACAGCATGTGAAAGAACTACAAAAATCACCTTCCTAGTTCAAACAGATCGCGTTGTTAAGTTAAAATGTTAGGAAGTACGCGCCGCTGTCTGTCCAACATGGCCTTTCATCTCACACGGCGGTATAGAGGATAATTTGCTAACCATTGTATCGCGTAGGGTTGCCAACCACGGAGTTAGTTATGACTGTAGAAAATATTATTGAACTTTGAAATGATTGCGAGTGGTATTTTGTAGTAAGTTACTGAAATGTAACGTCAGACATAAATCTTTACGAATTTTAAGTTTTAGTCATTTTTTCATTTTCGATATCAAAAAGCTAAAGAGTTTGATTGTTTAGTTTAACGGTTATGTCAATAAATACTGTTTCTAATAGAAAAAATTGTTTTGTGTATTATAGTACATTTATTGCTGAAGGCTAGAGGCGACTTAACATTACGCTATGACTATGCAAAAATGAGTACTATGCAAAAGAAGAGTGAAATTGGGAGAAACAGCTATACATAACAGAGACAGAAATCATAGAGTTTGAGATTCTAAAATAGATAATTGCTGTAACTTTTTTTCTAACAATAACCTACAAATTTAAGAAATAAATGACCGAGTCATTCAAATAAAATTTAAGTCAATCATTACAGCACAACCCTAGATATAAAGACTTGTGATTAATGATCGCATACCAAACCGATGTATAAAAGAAATTATCAAAAATGCACCTATTATTTTACACTTAACTGTTAGAAAAGTTTCTTTTTTTATTTAGGTAACGTAGATATTAAATCTCCATCATGAAAAGAATTACAAAAACGCTTCGTTCTATTTCGTGAAGCGAGTCTATAGAAAAGTTTTAAAGGATAAATATGTACATATATCTTAAGACGTATCTCCTAATTTATCGTCGCGTTTAGAAGTCCGTGTTACGGGCGCGGTCTTAAGGATTTGTCACACTGGATGCGTTCTGCGGTCTGCGGTCAGGTCAAAGTGAACGCAGCCCGCATCATGTATGAACAACGCTGTCGGTCGCCGCCCTGTCGGCCCAACATGCGTTCTTTGGTTGTGCTCGCACGGTCAGTTCGCATTCTATACAAAATATATTGATAACGACAATGTTGTTCATACATGATGCGGTCAGGTCGCTCCCTGCGGTCGGATCCCTTAGTTGCAGTAGCGGTCGCGGTCAGAAGGCCAACACTAACTTATACCTATCAAATTCAAGTTAAAAACTTATCAATGGTGCCGATTCCCTTAACGTTGATGTACCTCAGGCGATGGTTAATTTAATAGGACTAAAGTAAGATTTTATCTTCTGTCTGTCCTTTTCTTCATGAAATGAAAAGAAAAAGATACACTGAACTGAATTTAGTTAAGTTTGTAAACAATGGAATCAACACCATTGTCTGACTAAGTGAGTTAGACTCTTACTCTGAGACAAAATAAAAGCAGTTGTAGAATTGCCTCTTTATATATTTAAGTAATGGTCTTTATCATTTCAGGCAGCCAATCTATTAGGATCTGACCGCGGCCAAGAAAGCTACCATGACCGCAAATTCTCAGCTCCAGTATAACCAGGCCTTTAATAAATTCTGAATTGTTTACTAACGATACATTGGAGTGTGAATACCTGATATCTTTAGGCTAGAGGTCAGGTTGCAGGCGGTCTAAAGAAAACCAGAAATAGCCATAAGTAAGTAGTACAAAGAGTGGATCAAAAGTCAACGCGTTGTTCAGTTATTTTTAGAAGAACGGTGCCAATAACACTGGCAATATTCTTTAAAAATAATACTTCTTTTTTACCAATTGGCAATATGGAACTGTCCAAGAAGGTAACAAAACTCCTTTGCTGCCATTCTGGTTAACTTTGGTGAAAATAATAAAGAATATACCAGCTTATAATTTATTTAAGTTCTAAACATATGTAATGTAAAAAATAAGAATGATAGAAGATATGAAGAATCAGCAAGAAATGATAATATTATTGTGGATAAAGACGGAAAAAAAAATATTGACGTAGAAAACATAGGTAGTAATTATAACAGGGGGACATAACTAAGAATATGATTAATATCTTAAAATATATAGACTATCATGACATTGCCATTGAAATAAGTATTCAAAGAAGTTTACAGACGATATTGAAGATTATTAGTTACACGGTATTTCCAACAAGGTTTATTTTGCCAACTTTCCATTCCCTTCCTCAAGTGCTGCAAGAAACTAAAAGTTATTCCCAATAACATTCCAATTGAAACAAAACAATGTAGATGCTATTAATATATTCTAAGGATACCCTTCCAATAAATCGACCTCGATTGTCCGTCAGTCTGCGGACTTGGTTTATAGTATTATCAATACCTAGCCAGTTTAACTTTATATCTTTCACCTCACGAAATTTACCGGTTCAGGGATCTTAATAAACTGGTGGGTCACGTGTGAAGTAAGGAGTTTAGAATGTGTGTAATTACTTTGTTTATATGTTAGTGTGGGTGTGTATTGTTTGTGTGTTTATTTGATGTATGGTTCTTACCGATTTATTAGTAGACACGCACGACTTAACTGTGCACTTCGCGCTGTGACGTAACGCTAACGGAATGCTATCGCTACTGAACGAACGAGGTGAACACGGGGTGCCGCGCGGGGAAGAGGGAGAGGGTTCGCATTTCAGCGAAGTGCACAGATAAGTCGTACGGTTTATACTAAGAAAGAGTTCTCGATCAAAAAGTATTTCTGTTTGTACACTCTGGGCAAAGATGTTACTTAGCATATACTTTGGCTAAGCGCTATATTTGTCACTGTTATACAACTGGCGACGACGGAGATAGAACGCAGCTACGGGAAAGAACGTGCTTAGTAACGTCTATTTATCTCGCCATCTGTATTTTGAACTTCCTTAAAAAGTCGATCTAAAGCTGGGGCACACTATTAACTCAATTTTGTAGAAGTTTCTGACTTATGACAAAAATATTACTGTAAAATTTATCAAACTTTTTGTTTGACTTTCTTCAAACAACTGTTCCAGTTAAACCATAACATTATATACACCATCATCACAGACTTAGCCTCTCACCCAAATATGGTTGGAACAGGATCTAGTACCAGACACCGGTATCATTACGCTACATACGATGTAGATCAGCACTATAATTGGAGTGAAGCATTCTCCGAATCTAAGTCTGTTGTTTACTTTGGCTTATCTTAATCCACTCAGGTCTTTGCTATACGCCCACCGCTACCGGCATTGTAGGGTCGCCATGGTTTACGTATCAGGGTTGCGTAATAGTTATATTAGTTGCCGTGGCCCCGGAACATAAAGGGCAACCGAATAAACGTGGGTGGATTTTAGTCAGTAAAAGTCTGACACCTGTCCTGTCCCGCCCAGAACAGGAGAAGTAATTTGATGATTTCCCACTCACCAAAAAAAATGGTTTGCGTATATTGTTTATGTAATATTCGTTATAACAGTTCAGGCGACTCTCTTAGAATCCCGGTAGATGAAGTGTGATTAAGGTGAGGTATTAATATCCAAATGATGACCTAGGTAATACTTAGCGTGAGCTAAGTTCAATTTATCTAATTTCAACTTTTAACAAAATAGTATTGTAGGCACGATGACAGCTGATATGAAAGATAAATTACACATAGAACAAACAATCATGCTTATGACACAAAGTTTGTCCTGGGTGGGAATAGAACCCAAGACCTCCGGCTTAGCAGTCAGGGTCACTAACTACTAGAAAAACAGACCCGACAAAATGATTCGCTAATTGTTTTTCAAACCAAAAAACTCGAGAATAGCTGGACCAATTACTGAAGAAGAAAGAAGGAAGAAAAAAAATTAGCTAATGTTTTTTTGAGAAAAAAGGTAAGTCCTTCGAATTCTTTTAAAATTAGGGAATAGCCCTTTTTAAGAAACTTTTGTTTAAAAACTAAGACTATATTCATGATGGGACAATGTCTGTGGTCTAACTAGTGGACCATCACTAGTTAATAAAAAGTTGCATATTTAGAACAGCGTCATTTTCAAATATAGAACAGTTAAATAAAGAACAGTTTCACTACAGACGAAATGAATAAAAATACAATAAAGTAACACTGTAAACCCACTAAGTTTAAAAGTAAATAAAAGACCGGATGTCAATATTTAAAGTGTTAACTTGGCTCTTCCGGTGTACAATAGAAGCAGTGTTCGCTGTATTAGAACTAGAGTAGTCAGGCCAATTAGAGAGATAGCCTTATCTTTTGATGTTTATTTCTTTCTTGGATGAAATAAAAATGGTTTGAGTCAAAGCTCTGCTGTACTAAATAGGATTTTACAGCTATTCTACTTCAAAGTTTAGCTTGGACATCGCTGACATCGGTGAAGGAAAACATCGTGAGGAAACCTGAACTTGTAGTGAATATAAGTCCGAAATCGCCAATCCGCCCTGAGCAAGCGTGGTGACCAATGCTCGTGCCTCCTCTGTAGGAGAAGAGGCATTTGCCGTGCAGTGGGACAGTTATAGGCTGGTATTTTTATTACTTCAGTGTCCCACATACTGCTTGGGACAATCCCACCACACTATTCCCAACCACCGCAACTCCTGAAAGCCAGAATCAACAGTGGAGTCCGCCAGAAAAGCGCCGAAGCAATGAAGCTCGACGAGTCCCGGAGAAACGATTCAACTGTCTTGGATCCCGCAACGAAATTAATCAGAAAGAACTGCGGAGGAGTAAGAAAAATAAATATTTCCACTTCCCTCCATAACAAGCAGGAGACAGAACAGAACTAGGCCAATAGGCACAAAGGAGCAATCACAAATGGGAGAAGCCCAGATTGCCTAGCACCACGGAATACAGTACTGCTTGCCTAACCGTGGTCTCCGGGGTTGCGGAATAGTTCTAATAGTTACCGCGGCCCCGGAACATAAAGGGTAACCGAAGGAACAAGGGTGTGTTTTAGTCAGTACAAGTCTGACTTCTCCCGCCCCGCTCAGGGCAGGAGAATTCATTAGATGATTTTTCATCCATAAAAAAACAGTGGTATCTGCAGAAAAGCTTACTTCAGCGATAATATCAGTTCGGCGACAGATGTGGCCAGCCCACTGTCACTTTAGTTTGCAAATTGGAGTGACTGTCAATAACTCTAGTTCTTTTATATGTAGATATCTTTGGTCAAAACGTTTTGTAAACGAGGAGACTGGATAGGTTTAAATACGTTTTTAGGCGACCCGTTCCAGCTTCGGGTTGGTGTTACAAATCTTTGAAATTTCCGGATTTTCTGATATACTCATAAACCTTCCTCTTAAGTCACTCATTCGAAAAAAAAACACGTTGAAATCCGTTGCAGAGTTTTAAAGATCTACGCATAGGGACAGACAGAAGACAGCAACTTTTTTTATACTAAGTAGCAATTTAAATAAAGACAGATTCAGATGGTCACCACAACACACCAAACACTAGTAACAAAACAATTATCATTTCAACTTCAATTCAAATTACACTCTCTCACCTCACACTTAAGTTCAATCTCCACCAACAGAACAACAACCAAGATTGTATAAAATTATGATGTCAATATTACTGTACGTAGTAATTTGGAGTTGCCAAACGGAACTTAGTCCAGATAAGTTATCAGTTTAGTCTTAGGATAAAGTTTAACTAAACTAAGTTGTAAAATGGTTACAGAATAAAGTTGTCAATGATATGAAATGCGGTGGTGAGGGCGGATATGGAATATTTAGATAGCTTTGTATTATTTAAAGGAATTGAGGAAATATCTGAGATTTACAAAGGATGATAGAACTAGCAACTGAGAAAACAAGTGATATCGTTTAAAGAGTTAGAGATGATTCTGAGCTGCTTTAGATAAACCTTAATTGTAAGTGTTTACAGTACAAAATGCCGTAAACAGACTGTAGTTGCTTATAGGTGCAGGAGTCCGCATTAAACTACGTGAAGATTATTTTCCTAATTTTTCTAGGTTCCTCAAGTTGTAGAATGAGCTCCTTGCCGTAGTTTTCCCAAAAGACGGCAGCAAGAATTTTTGGAAAAGAGAAGGGAATGTGTTTAAAGATCGGCAAACTGCGTGTAACATCCCTGATTTTGCAAACGTTCATAAGGTGACATAAGTAGTATAAACGAGGTATGAAACTTAGCAAAATGCTTAATGATCTCCAACACTAAAGAACTAAGAATCCAAAACTAAAGAACTAAGAATCCAAAACTAAAGAACTAAGAAACCATCTCAGATTTGATCACATGACTTCAAAATCACCAATCACAGTTCCTTACCGGTACATTCAAAACGAATTAAACAACAAACTTTATAGCACTCAATTAAGACGAACGCACGATTTTCAAATAATTCTCGAAAGTTCCCATCAATACTTTCCACATACGACCATACATTACTGAGTCTGCTCTATATACAAGCCACTAAGTTAAGGCGGGTTCTAATCACGGCATCTTTTCGACGTCATCGATCGCGACTGCGGCGCAGTAATATATTTTAATTAACAACGTCGGTTAGTGGGCGCGCGTGATTGAGGGCCGTCAGCGCGACAAAAAAGACGTAGCGAGACCAAGCCTTAACGAGACAGTTCTAATTTCAAATATATTTGTAATTCTTTTTTGTTTGTGATTTTATTTTATGCATGAATTTGCAATGGTTGCAAATCTAAAAATAACGGAGAAACTAATTTTAAGACATATTTTTAATTTGACTAAAATGCAACGAAATACGGGTTAACTTATTAATTTAATTGTCAATGACACAATAATTATAAACAAATTTTCGTCATTGTCTAATCTACAATATTTATATGGAAGCAGTGTTTTTTCAATACAGCGTTGATTTCACTGTAGAAATTTGTTCTGAATTCTGGACGTGTTTACAAACATAATTATAAAACACACACAAACATCCAGACGAAGGACAAAAATACCCTGTAGGTCATAATAGACAATTCTGCGACCTACACCGTAATAGTCGATCATCGACGCACTAGGTATACGGTATTTATACAGAGTGTCCCACGGCTATGCCACGTGGAGGGAAAGTACCTTAAATCTCTTAGATAGAACATTTTACTGAAAGAAGGCATTATTTAAAATTTAAAAACAATTTAAATTGCATTCATAGATTTTTAAATAATTAAATGGTTGGGCCGAGAATCGAACTTGTTCCTCGAGAAAAATTATCACCCTGTAGTTTTATCATACCGATCGAAAGGTTTCATCATAAGGATTATTTTTTGCTAAATAACATAGTGTCACAAATAAAAGGAAGACCGTGAATTTTAACATTTGATGTAAAATTTTGTTCTGAAAAGTTAAAAGCTTACATTGCCGTAAGGACATACAATTGAAAATCATAACTACTTATTACTAATTAATCTACCCACTTGAGTAGTACGCATCATTTAAATAAATAAATATCCACCACAACAAGACCAAAAAATTGTTAGGGAACGAAATAATCAAAAGTTATCACTTTGTATTCAAGAAGAAGGCACTAGTTTTGATAATTTGAAAAATTGACTAATTTTGTATTACATTTTTTTGACACTATGTTATTTGGCAAAAAATAATCCTTGTGATGAAGCCTTTCGATCTGTAGGATAAAACTACAGGCTGATTAATTTTCTCGAGTAACTGGTTCGATTCCCGGTTCAACTATGTAATTATTTAAATATCTATGAATGCAGTTTAAAATGTTTTCAAAATTCAAATAATGTCTTCTTTCAGTAAAATGCTCTATCTACAATATTTAAGGTACTTTCCCTCCATGTGGCATTGCCGTGGGACACCCTGTATAACATCTCATAATTTATGAAAATACCGTTTTCAACTATTCAATTAAAATTCTTTATAAGTTTTTTTTTGCAAGGATACTCCAAAATGCAACACTTTTGTCACCACCATTTTCGAATTCAAAAAAAGAACGAATATTCAAAACAGGTTATAACATAACAGTTTTTGTAGTCAAGGAGCTAAACCTGTTATAATTTATGTCGTATTGCTATCTTCAAACTGTATATGTTATTGCTTTTATCGGTTATATGCCCGCAGCGGTTCTACACTTCAGCTGGTCATGCTTTTAAATGTACAACAATAATGTTTAATATTTACTGTGTGCCCTGGCTCTTTGACTACATCAACCCTTTTAAGACTGTATGTTCATCACGTTAAGGTTGAAATTTGTTTGGATGTTCTCGTTACTTCAAGATCTGGATTTATAGTAAATTAGCTTTTGACTTCGTTCCTGTGAATGTTGCGGACTTAGGTGACATGGCAAAATAAAATATAGCTTATGTCATCTCTCTGAAGGAGTAACCTTGTACCCCTAGATCATAATCTATTTTTAATTTGCAACTTCGTGTAAATATTTCCAATAACCGATCTTGAAGCGAAAGTTAATTAGCTTAAGCTGGTATCGTCTTAATCCCAAAATAGTTCACTCTTAAACAGCCATAATACAAATAAAACATCCATGGACTTTAATTTAATTAACATAGCGTTATTTAACCAGTAGCATTTTAACTGTAGATGTTACGTTTTGTGGGTATAGAAGATGTTTGGCAAAATTCTATTAATGAATGTTTGAAGCAGTTTACATTAAAATTGGTTTAGCTACAAGTATCGAACCTGTGACACTGCGCCAAGGTAGCGTCAAAGTTTATATAGAATACTTGCTGCCCCCTGCGGTTTCGTCCACGTTTTACTTTACGTTTGCGTAGATCATAACATTTATTTATTTATTTTGGGACAAACAAACAGACATTACATGATGTTACATAGCCTTTATCTTTCTTGATAGAGGAGCTATCCAACATAAAAACATTTTTTGAATTTGGCCTAGTAGTTCTTGAGACTAATGTGTTGAACCAAACAAACTTCAAAGCTTTATAAAATTAAGTATTAGTATACTGACATCCCATGTTTCAAAATGTACGTAATACCTTTGGTCTCAGTTATAATTCGTAGATCTTTTTAGTTACCAAAAGTCTACACAATAGTCTAGCCAAAGGTTATAGTGGTCTAGTTATAGCTCTAGTATAAATAAACACTGAATTCAGCCATCCGATTAAACTGGAAGCCGACCCTAACATAGTTTGAAAAAAGTCCAGAGAAAAAGAACCATGTGTTAATTCACGAGGGCGATGCCTCGGGCGTAGCTAGTATTTCACTAAAGCTACCTTTAAACATAACATCAGGGCTTCTTGACAACAAGAACGCATAGACAAGACAAACGGCATTTAAGACAATAAAGCAATTAATAACGCAGAGTAACCGAAGTGTAATCAGCAATAATGTTAGCATACTAGAACTATTAGAGAATAGAGGCAAACGCATAAACTACTAAATGTCAGAATTGAACTACTGAACACGGATGTGCTAACTGTTGGTACTGGATAAAATACACTAATAGAAATATGATGAAATGATACAAATGAGTTGAAACAACGGGGCTATTATTTTGTTATATTGCAGAAAAAAGGCGTCTGCAAGAGAGAAAATACCACGGTAGCTGTTGTGAATAGACAATTTAAAAAAATCTGTGCTGTAAAAACTGCGCCATAAAACAGCTGTACCAATTTTGAGAAATTTTGGTAAAAAGATGAATTGGACCTTAAATCATGACCACCATCTTGAGATTACCCAAAGCTGACGTCGCAGTAGCTATTCAAATCAACAAATTAAGGAAGCAGTAGGCTGTTCACTCAGTAGAGCTGAGAACTGGAGTAGTCGTGTTCTGCAAAGTACGCAAACATGGTGTAAAACGGCTCCCAAACAGATAACGTCCAAATGCACAAGCTGGCAGCATCTGAATGCATGTAGATGAAGATCGGGCAAGACATCGTACAGCAGTAGATAATGATGAAATTAATGATAATGATGAAATGTCCGTTATTTGTGAAATTAATGACAATGGTGAGACTGATAATGATGACAACGATGGATCTGACAATAATATTCATACAAAATTCGAAGCCCAACACCTAGAAACCGCCAAAACCGCACCTCAAACATTACACCATCTTATAAAAAACGCCATTTCAAATAAAACGCGTCAAGATTGAATACGGCAAGTCTAACTAAATGTTACCAATCCACTGGAACAGAACTAACAAAAAGACACCAGAGACAAAGCGGTGGACTGCAAAAGGTGTATTTATGATTTCATGGTATCTCGGCACGTCATCGCTTGTTGCGACGATTTGTATTAAATGGATGTGCGTGTGTTCGGATGCGTGCTTTTATACTTTTTTTAAGAAGATAGCATCTGTAGTAATACTAGGTTTTGCTTGTGATTTCGTCTGAAGTCTTGGATGAGTATTAAGTTGCAGGTTAAGAAGTAGCCTATTCTTGAGGTTAAATTTTGTAATAAGTACAACTCGTACGACGTTCTGTGCACCTCGCTGGAATGCGATCCCTCTCCCGCTTCCCCGCGCGGCGCCCCGTGTTCGCCTCGTTCGTTTAGTAGCGATAGCATTCCGTCAGCGTTACGTCACAGCGCGAGGTGCACAGATTAGTCGTACGGGTAGGACCTAAGTAAGAAACGTATCAAACCTACTAATACACAGATAGACAGGCAGAGAGAGTGAGACAACTGAATTCCTAAATAAGTTTGGCAAAAGCTAATTTACTAAAAAAACTTTTTCCAAAAAAAAGATAACCGACTTCAAAAACTAAAAGCTCAAAAATAACTATTTCGGAAGTCGGTGGCTTCTCTTCTGCCGGTCGAATTGTGTTGCCTTGCCACCGACTTCCGAAATAGTTATTTTTGAGCTTTTAGTTTTTGAAGTCGGTTATCTTTTTTTTGGAAAAAGTTTTTTATTTTTTACTTTTTAGTTAGAGTCCCAACTACGTTTTAGAGTAACTTTCAAAAAAATGTACGTTTTTCTATAAAAATTGAGTAGTTTCCTCGATTTCGGCATGATACCATCATCAGATCCTGGACCTGATGACAATGGGACCATTTGGGAAGTGTACCCTTTCAAACAAAAAAAGAATTGTTCAAATCGGTTGGCAAACGACGGAGATATGCGCGAACAAACATAAAAAAAAAAACAAAAAAAAAACATACAAACATCCGAATTGAGAACCTCCTCCTTTTTTTAGAAGTCGGTTAATAATGTTCTTAAAAACACCATTCAGTTTTAGTTAGGTGCCTCAAAATTAATCAATGGAGTTTGCAAATAATATCGGAAACTATCGAAAAATGCATAGCAAAATCACATTTTAGCAGCTCATAAAAAGTATGAAAATATATAAGTAAATAATTGTAAACCAAAACGGGCACCCAATCAATCAAATAATTCCGAAATTCTATTCCCCTTTCAAAAAGCGAAATAAGATTATTTCACTTTTTAGCAGTAACAGATTACGTTCAGAGAACCAATAAGTACGAACAAATTATTCAAATCCACTCACGCGCCGATAGGCAATATTAACATAACTCTCAATTTCTAAAAACAATGCCGCATCCATTTTGTTTTCATTCGTGTTCTGTATTAGCATAGTGAGCGTAGGCACGAGCGAAGCAAGGCGGAACACCTAGTATACGTTTTATGCTATAGTGTGTGTATGCTACAGGTATTAAGCGTAGTTGGTGTTTTTATGGAAAGCCTATTGGCTATTAATTTACGGCGATTTTTACTGAATTTTTGTTAAGTATCTGAAATATAAAGTGATGTCTGATTGGTTTTGTTTGAAAAATCTTAGTTATTATTTAAATTTACCTTTCAATGACCAAGCGACAGCCGGCTGTCGGGCTGCTTTTGTCTTTCTATTGTGTCTCGAATCACGTGTGTTCGAAGGTTTAAATAAAAATAATTAACATCAATAAAAGACACTTTTACATGACATCAAAAAAGAATTGGCTCTAGTTGCGAAATGGTTGTCTGTAGAAAAATTAAAACATTCTCAATGGAAGCTTTTTGACACATCGCAACGTGCGTTTGTATACCAACGTTAATTATTATTATTTTTTGTTAAAATTGTTTGTCAACATGAGGACAAACGTGAGTTTATGTATTAGCCATTAACTACCAACACCTTATAGAACTTTGTTCAATATTCTTATAAAGGGTTTACCCGATCAAACCCTATTTGTAATAATAAGATGAACAAAACTCCTAGGTGTCAAATTACTGTTTAGTTAAAACCATTTGTAGTTATGACCTGATGGGCTGATATTGAACAGGAAAATGACATAATGATGGGTTCTCCTCCCATAACATTAGGACCTAATACCGCCATCTCAAGAGTAGGTGTACAAAACTGTTATAGGGTCAATAGGACCAATGGTCCTTTTAAAACTGTGGGGTTTTCGAAAGGCCATTGGTCCTTTTGGCCTTAAGGTTAGAATTTTGTTGTTTTATGCAAAATGTCATAGTTTCATATCCAACTAGCTGTATTTGTTTATTTTTCAGAAAGCAACTCAAGATCTATATAATAAGTTATTACAATGGACACTGACGTTTGCCATTTAAAAGCATGCACAAATAGCAGTTATAAGTTATAACAAACTCGACATAATCATTCCGCTTCTACATAAATTTTATTCTATCTAAGACGTGGTAAATTAAATTAAGGTCCTCATTTTTCTAGTTCTAGAGTGAGACAAATAAAATATCATCAACATCTTTTTAGCAACGTGTTACTAACAATTTTGTGTAGGTCGCCGACTAAAAGCTACTAAGTTAGTTAAAAGCTCGCAAATTAACGCTATTTTTCATACCAAAAGCTTAATTAACAATTAACAAATTAGCAGTCTGTTCACAAGAACGTAAAACTGCGTCAGCTATGCAAGCTAAGCTAAAACAAGCTTAGCTCTTTGTCTGTCCGCATTGGATGATAAGACTAATAATCACCATCAACATACTGAGCCTGATGATTAACGTCTCTTTACCATGTTAGAAAAGGCCTTTGCCCTGCTAGGTAACAGCCTCAGTATGTTCTTGTACCATGTCGGTTATATAAACGAGCCTGACCCTAACAATGCGTCGACGCACCGATTCCATTAGAGATTAGAAATTTCGCAAGAATTGAAGACGTTTTACATGGACTTATTGAAACTAAACTTTATATTATACAAACAGTAACAAGCCCTAAATTTTTTTATCAATTGCCAGTCTCTTGAATAATATCGAAATTAAATGAATTCTTTTTTGGAGTAATTCTGTAACACTAATTCCCGAATTCTCAAACGTCACTTAATTTTAACACGCTCTAAAATCTGTTGCTGTCCTTATTTTATCCGTTTAGAGTGACAAAGACGGCAACAGCTAAAGCAACTCCTAAAATCAAAATCAGCAATGGAGTCCATCAAAGAAGCGCCGTGCATCAAAGCTCGACGAGTGCTGAAGAAACTATTGTTGTGTGGATTCCGCAACGAAATCAGACAAAAATGTATGTGCCTTAGCACGTGCTTTAGCTAAGCCATACTCCTGACACCGTAGCACAACTGTCAAACTACGATAGCAAGACATAGACCAAGAATGGCTTCGTCAATGCTTATGTTAATATTGTTTATTTTTCTGTTCGTAATGTTTTTTTTCTATCGGGTAATGTAAGGATTGGCCAGGCCAACTTACACAGACGTTTTCAAAAAATATCTAAAATCGACTTTACCTGCTGCATCCATGTAAATACTCGTATATATTGTTATATGTCGATTAGCAACATTGTAACATTTAAAGTGCTAAGTGTTTTACAATGAGAATGCAAGGAAAGCAATGATTATGCCAACAGCGATGCTGAAATATTTATTTACATATCGTAAGATATCGATTCATTGTTTTATTGTCTAAAGGTCAAATCGATTCGTGTAACTGAACTATCAAAAATTAATGCATTGTCATGTAAATAATTGATATAACCTATGTGTTTATTTACATACATATTAGCATAACTGACTAATATGACTGGACCGAATTTGTGTTAATTTGCATGAGGTATTTTTGTACTATAGATGAGCAATAAGACAGCCCTATTAGAAATGTGATCTAGGGAGTAAAATAAGGAATGAAAAATTGTTTAAAAATTACTGGCATCAGCTATACGTATACATAATTGGTTTGACAAAATGTACGCTTGAACCAGACAACTATGACAACATATCTGCTGACTTAGTCAAGACATGACAAGACATGCACCACGAGAAACAGACAGCTATAATTTAACACCTGCAGAAACAGTGTCATCATTTACGTCCAGACATTTGCCAATTACACTAAATTCACTTGCTACGACAACTAACCAGGTTTGGTAAATGTTAACAGCCCTTAGAAAATTTCACCAGTCGCAAACGACTGAGTTGACCAGATTCGCAAATTGATGGCGCAAGAGTGCCTACACGTCCTAATTTAACACCTGCAGGGCTGACCTGGTGTTGAAATAATCGTATACTTTATAGACTAATCCCAATTACGTTACGATCAATTTGGTAGTTATGGTTAATATCAGCAATTCTCTCAATAGCATGCGTTATATAGTTATGACATAGATTGTTACAAAACACTAGCCGTTTAAGGAAGACCTTTTTCCAGAAATCCAACATTACACTTAACATATTAAATCTTCGAACACACGTGATTCGAGACACAATAGAAAGACAAAAGCAGCCCGACAGCCGGCTGTCGGTTGGTCGTTGAAAGGTTAAAGAGATAAAGATAGGGCTTAGTCACCCTAGCCGCATGAATAGCGATTATTGGGCAAAAGTCTCTAAGCAGTGGGTGCCAGAGGATGGACGGCATCTCCGAGGCCGGCCCAGGAAAAAGTGGTGAGATATGCTTGACGCGTACCACCAGGGCTGGTTTGAGGAAACAAGGAAAAGCGAAGAGAAAAAAGAGTCTGGAAGAATTTTGGGGTGGCTTTTGCCCAGCAGTGGGACAGTACAGAGTAAGGAAAAAAACTAGTGAAATTCGCCTGAATATTCAGACGTTTAACTGATACGGATTTTTATTAAAACCATGCACAATAATCAGCCGGTTCTTGTCGCTTAGTTTCGGAGTTTATTCTGTTAAGTATTGCAAAGTAATGTCCTACAAGTACCGGTAGCTATAAACTTTAATATTACCTGCAAATATGACCATATTTATCAACAGTTTCTTAGTATTGTTCAATTATTCCATCTAAGTCTATTTTAATTGAGCACGTATGTCTAAGACGGGTTTAAAAGCAATTCTAAATCTTTTTAATTAGATCCCTTTTTATCTTGATAATTGATTAGATAGGTAATTGAAAGTAAAGTTTATAATAGTAAGAGTTGGTCACGTTTGTCTGATGATAGTAGTAAAAAGTAAAATCACTAGTAAGAAGTACAGTAGTGGTAATATATGACATTGAAAGTCTAATAATCTCAAAGTCAATCAACGTCAAAAATGTGTGAAAGAAAAAGTATGAAAATAGAGCGCGTTTTTCCCGAACTTTCTATAACTAGTGAAAGTTTGCTAAAAATATACTTTTTGACTGTTTTTCCATGTATAAATTATTTAAAATGTTTTTAATTAAAAAGTAAAAGTAAAATTAATTATTTATTTTATTTAAATACTAATATTTGGCATCATCATACTTAAAGAAAATTCCAAATAAATAACTGAACGGTAAAAAAAAAACTAGGTAAATAAAGAAATACAAAGATTTTCTAAAAAAGCCAAACTTAATGGCATTTTAGTAACTTCAACTATTCCATAACTCTCTAGACAAACAAAAGTCAAGACTAAAATTATTAAATTAAATACCAACAAATCTAAAACGAACGTTAAACATTACAACGAAGCTGGTGTTTAAACAATTAATATTTGAGCATGTAACGACTTGGCACAACACTCTGCTGGTAGTTTTGAGAAGTGTTACATAAATCATACTTATACTGATAATATTGCACTAAGCATAGTTAAGGGGTTTGCGTATCTAGAAGTAGGTGCTACTGATAAAGAATTGAATAAACGTAACGATAAATATAACGTAGAACTTTATAGAATTAGCAAAGAATTAGAAGACGAAATTGGACTTGATTTAAATAAAGCATTTGGTGAAAAGAAACTGCTTATTACTTTTGATGTAAAAGACGATATTGAATAAACGACGTATAATAAAACTAAATCTATAAGAATAGAACAAAATATCGTAAGATAATGATGATGAACATGGCAATTTAACAAATAACTTTGACCTTGCAACAGCACCGGCAGCAAAAACGGACAACCACCAACCAATTAATTTAAAATTAAATTTAATAAGACACACAGACAGACAGCTTCACGCTCACATTACATTAAGGGCACAAGACAGTCGATCGACCTTCGCCCGTCAAATTATACGCACAGCCCACTTACGTTATTGACAAATTAAATTTATAGTTAAACGTTGCGCAAGCTCAAGTAATTGTTGTAACTATACTGAAGTTGGACGCTATTTGTATCGCTACATAAGCTCTTGTACCCTATTTGTTATCTGTCAGATAGCTGGATAAGTAATTGACAAGACGTCAGTTTTAGTAATTGAATATTTGCATCAATCTGGCAGGTTAAGGTAACCTGAGTATATCACGTTAATTGAGGAATTATGTGATGAAGATAGATTGTTTTATGAAGAAAATGCCATGAAATATGTCGATAAGGTAAGTAAAATGTCGTTGGATGAATTAAAAGGGCTACATGAAGCAATGGATGGGTTTGGTTGGGTTAAATAGATGAAGAACCCCATGATGGAAAATTGACAAACTCAAAATTATTTATGACAATATACTTTTGAACATCGTTTATAAGTCAAGAACGAAACAGGCTTCCCATTCCATAATGAGTACTAACTATTACTTACAGTGAATGCCGCAGCATAAACTAGGTAAATTATAATCATATTATTCGTAATAACAGCAATACAAAATAACACAACCTTAAAACTGTAAAGATATGCGAAATTTGCCAATCGTATAATTCTATAGAATTAATCGAATATCATAAACATATTATCGGTATGTTTGCAAACAATTGTTGAATTTGTACAGCTTACAGTGGAATTTATTGCTTTGGTTGTCCTTGTGAACCAGAAACCATAAATCATGATATCAATTAAACTTTGAACTGTGACTCCAAGTAATAGAGTTAATTTTTCTGTAACATTATGATTTATTGGTTGCAAAAAATATTGGTTGTTCATCATTTGCATGTTTAGCTCATATTTCTGGCTGAAGAGTGTAACTCAACGCAGTAACACTAACAGCATCATAAATACCAATGGCTAACATGATCACACAATGATATAAAAAAACCATTACCATTTGACTACATACATGAATCCATTATTTAACTAAATTTAGATCACACTTGGTAGCACATTGGAGCTTTCAAAATGGGTCGTATAAAAGAAATAAACCTTTGAAATCATGACACAACAATAATAGGGGTCGACTAGTTAACTAACATAGTAAATTTTATTGACAGTACAGTTGCTTTACGTGTTAAAATAATTATTTAAGTAAGAACTAATTCAATCAATGTTTGACATAATAATATATTGAAACACACTTGGGAAGAAATGAAAGCTCCTGTGCCAATTATGAATACAAAATGAATTTAAGACAACAAATCGTTACGAATATAACAAATCGTAGCCATGTTTAATTTAATTTAGATTCTGCTACAGGTAATCACATTTAAATTGCCCTAATTCCACATAACTTAGATAAAGTTATTATAAATTCAAATACAGTTACCGCATTGTTATCAGTGGCAGTTAGGTTAACAGTTAAGTTATAAATGCTTTATATTGTACGCGTGGGAAATGTCAAGAATTTAACTTTGTAGAACCTACTTAACAAGGCTATATAATCGGCAGAGTGGCATTGTGGTTCTAGTCAATAGGTTAATGACCTGTCTTTATAATAACATAACCATTACGTGTATTGAGGACTTTGAAGAGGTTAGCCAGAGGTGTATTATCTTGAAGAGAATAGAACAATAAGATATAATAAGGCCTCTCAAAAAGATTGTGCCGTTGATGCCGTAAGTCATAATCGTGAACGAGCGCTCAGTTACTTATCTTATATTTTTATTTGTTGTGGTCTACAGAATATTAAATAGATAAACAATAACAGATTAATAGAACTACAAAGCATCGTTAAAAAACTGAAGAACTTTCGGTACAAAACAAAGCAATAGCAGAACTTTATCAAATAAACCTCTTATCTCTAACAATGCAGAATTTACAGTAGCTAGCAATAAAAAAGATCCTTGCAACTTGCAAGCTATATTCGCCGAAAATAGAGCCATAAGATCCGAATAAACTTTCACTATACAAAAAGATGGTTCGATATCGGTCGAGAGAGGCTGCGTCGTGTTCGCTAAAGGCTGAATAAACGAGATTAGAGATAACAGACACGTTGATCTTACTATCAGTGGCCTATATTTGAAAGCAGTGAACACCAAAGATTCCAGTGAGCAAAATGTTCTTGATGATTGTGATATTTTGAATTAAGTAAAGATGGATTTTGATAGGGTTAACTATACTATGTGTAACAATTTTGTATGAATAGTAGTAATACTATTTATAATAATATTTAAGGAGTCCAATGTTGGATACAACATCCCTGAAAAAGAATAAAGAAAAGCTGATCATTTTAAAGATAGAAGGTAACTGCAAAGCTACGGCGTAATCGATATGATGAAAAACCCGTAAGAGAACGGTCAATAAAGGAACTAATTTGCCCCATCAAAGAAAAACATCTACATCCACTACTTAACTTTAAAAATAACAACAGCACCCTCACTCAAACCAAAATTGAAAGAAACCCACCACCAAAACAAACCACAAACACTTTGAGAAGCGTTGACCAAGCAAGCAATTCACAATAATTGAACTCAGGGGTCAGCACAGATAGTGATCTACCCACCGGAGGCTCCCTATCGATCGTAATAATTAATTCTAGCCATGATATGGCTACTTAAAGCTGAGCTATTCAAATTCGCGGCAAATACATCAGATAAGAAGTTTCCCATGTAAGGTAATTGTGAGTGAAGTTGTAAATGGGAAAGTGAGTTCCTTTGGACCTGTTTGTTAGTTCGATTGATAACCTGATCTGGTGATCTTTATTCTCTATTCATTATAATATCATTAGATACGATTAATAATAACAGTACACCAATATCGTCTAGCTGGTCTAAAGTTTATTTTGAATATCACAGACATCGGGGACGAAAAACCCCGAGGGAAAATAATTATGGATTAATGTAAAGTCTCCCGCGTGGTGATCAATACTCGCGCCTTCTTAGTGTGAGAAGCTTCTGACTTCCAAATGTTAATGAACAAGAACGGTTACCGTCGTTATCTCCGCACTCAAAACCAGATCCGCATGCTGTCGAATGCTGAGGCCATAAATTTAGAATATCGTAAAGACATAAAGTTTGTTTGTAGGAGGTAGTCTCTTGAAGCACAGACCTCAGAAATTACAGATATAAAGCTCAACTACACCACTGCCAAGAATGGTAGCACTAGCATTGGTGGTTCTGATACTTGAAATAATACTTCCACACGAAAAAACTCCAAAACTGAAGCTTAAACACTAAGTTCAAAATAGTATTAAAATAAACCAGTTACTAAGAGATGTAAACCAACGATAAGTATCAAAACTATTGTATCTACATTAGAAACGATTCATGCCGTAATTATACGAAACTATCCCATAACACGGTGTATTAAAGGTCAGAGTTGCATAAATTACGAGGTACCAGTTCTTCGGGCCGTGCAGCCCAATTACCTATATACCTTAGTTGTTTATGGTAGATGACAGGTAGATTTACTTTCGTTAGAAATCAACAATGGCGATTATCTAGTGCTATAATTTATTTAGTCGCGTGAAGTAATTATTAAATCGTAACAGGCCCTATACTGTAAATAGCTTAGTGGTTTTAGAAGAAGTGAGGGTTGAATTAACTGTGAATCTCTCGAATCTTTTAAAGAGATTGTTTACAAGGACGTAGACTTTTGGAAGGTCATAGCATCTCAAGTTCATATCACTCAATTTCACTGAGGAAGATTTGACAAAATAAATCAGCATCTCTAGACAAGTGAATGCCACTTGTCTAGAGATGTAGAATAGATGGCAGAATACAATAAATTGTTAAATGTATAAGATAGGCATAAACTTATGTCAAGTTATTTAACATCTTGTATTGAACTCTATTGTACAATTCTACAATGCCACTTATTTCGAGGTGTTTTTTTTTTTTTTTTGGTGAGTGGGAAATCATCCAATGACTGCTCCCGTCCTGGGTGCGACGGGAGGGGCGTGTCAGACTCTTACTGACTAAAACCCACTCATGTTCCTTCGATTGCCCTTTATGTTCCAGGGTCACGGTAACCACTATAAACATTCCGCAACTATTTCGAGGTGTTGCTGGTATAACTGACAAGGATATTTGAACGAAAGAAAAGGAATACGTAACGATTTTGTATACCGTTATAGCTTATCTGTGTGGGGTGTAGGATTCATTATATTATACTAGGTTTTGCCCGCGACTTCGTTTCCGTTCCCGGGGGATTTCCGAAACGAAAACTACCCATTGGCCTTTCTCGGGTCCCAGACTATATCTGTACCAAATTTCATTCAAATCGGTTCAGTGGTTTAGGCGTGAGGAAGAGACAGACAGAGAGTTAGTTTCGCCTTTATAATATTAGTAAGTATGGATGACAATGACAATGGAAGTGAGAAAAAATAGAAGAACAATATGAGGAGAGCGTTGTAGAACAAAAATAAAACAAACTCTTTCCACCAACCGGTTAACCTGGTCTAAGACTTAAATAATCGGGATGAGATAATAAACTGTCTAAATTATCTAAAATTTGATAATAAAAATAATCTAAGATATCGGTAAACTTTTCCTTATTTCAAGATACGGAAGTTGTAAAGAAAACTCAAGTAACTGAGAAAACCAGAGTTAGAAAAACTCACTCACAAACCTACAAAATCGTCTCACTTCCCCATCTTTTAAAAAACGAAACGCAACATTGTGTGGAAGCGCATCAAATACTTTACTCTATGGGATCCACTATCGTACCATAAAAACAATATCATGTCGACTGCCCGACATGGCCCTTAATTACAAACCTTTATAAAAATCCCCATTACAATCTAAACTCTATCTTTTAAACATAAAGTTGAGGATCAGATGTGGAGCTTATAGTGGTCCGTAATAAGCTTTCTAAAAAAAATGATTCGACCGGTGTAACATGGAATGTGGATCGTCGTGAGAGGGCACTAAAATCTAAATGTGAAGCTAATGCTGGGTGTTATGAAAAATTTTAGGAAACTGGCGTCTTTTTAGTTTTGAATTGTAGTTTTGACTTGGGAATAGTATTGCAATAGACCTAATGAGAACAAATTTCATGGACTTCTTTTTTTTAGACTAATGGTCTTTTCGTTATTTATTACTTTTTTTATTACTTATGGGCTTGCTCTTGGTCCCAGACTAGCCCGAGGGCATAGACGGGGCCTACGATGGAGCGAGCTCACCCAAAAGATGCCTATGCACTCGTCTCTTGAATGCATCCGGGTTACTGTACCAAAAATGGAGAGTTCCTATTAAAGGAGATCGTCAGAGGAAGAACTACGATAGAAAGAAAAGGGTAGTTCCATATCTTTCTATCGTAGTTTGCCAGGCTGACATAGGATACCATGCGACATAAAGGATGATGTCCATTTTGCGGCAGTGTAATTACACCCACATGAGACATAATAATATTCTTAGTCTATCTTTGTCTCTGGGGTGGCAATAGCAGGCCTCTGGTACTGCAGATTTATTGTACTAGCTCGCTAAACATAGAATTAATGTAGCCAAGTAACTGGGTTGGTTAAGTTTGATTGGCAGTCGCTTCACGTAAGACACTGGTATCCAGCTAAATCAGGTTAGGCTAAAGGCCGACCCCAGCCCCCCTAAACAAGTGGCATTGTAGAATAGATAGCGAAACGAAAACGATTGTCAAATGTATAGAGATGTCAAATGGTTCAGCGAAAGCTTATGTCAATTCCATACATTTGACAATCTATTCGATTTCGTTTTCTATTCTACAATGCCACCTTGGCTAGGCCCTCAGTATAATTAGGAAAAAGCGAGGGAGAGATGATGATGATATAACATCAAGTGGAACACATGGTTGTCATCGAATGTTGTGATTTTTGGGACTGTAAAAATTTCAATATTTTGGGTATGTGAAGGTAAAGATTTAGTATAGTTTTTAAACTTTAGTGAACTTAACGTTTGTGAACAAACAACCAGCAACGGCCAGTGTGTACAAAGCCCATATCATATTAATGCTACCAGTTCTCTGGCAATTTACACAAAAATGTGAGAAAAAAAGACTCCATATTTAAACGGTATAAAAAATAGTTTCCTCAGTTGCAAGTGATGGTATTTATTTAGTATTGGTCACTAAACTGAAGTGAAACTTGCTCAGTGTGTAGTTCGCATTTAAATTGACTCATTTTTAGATGTTTCTCATTTATTAATAAGCCTTATTTGAGCATTGTACTTCTAGTTAGAGTTTAAGTATTCGTAATAACTGTAATGTAGGGTTAGTAACAACTTTGAATCTGGTTTAAGAATCGTTTTAATACATGAAATACTACTAAACTACATGTACCTACACTAGTGGTCGCACTTTTTCTTCATATAATTTTATAATGATTTCAAAATTCAGAGCTTAGCTTCGCATTTATGATCATAATTAACCGAAGGAAGTATAAAATTAATAAAAAAAAGATAGCTATGATTTCGAATCAGAATAATAAACAAAAAATATTTTAACACATACCCGTCACTCAATATTCTTCGGAAGTAATAAAATACAATCATAATCCGCTAAAACACTTAAATTAATTAGAACCATTGACCGCAATACTGTACTTCCAAATTTCTCTAATCATGGACCACCGCTGTCGTGCCTTAATTAAAAATCCAATTAACAGCTTCAGACAAATTGTTAAGATGACTATCTGTTTTAACCTAAATTCGCATAAAATTTATGCGAGAAACATCTCATGTCCCGCTAGAAAAAGGAAACCATTAATACGCTAAGTTATGATGAACGACAAATAATTATCCATACTAATATTATAAATGCGAAAGTAACTCTGTCTGTCTGTCTGTCTGTCTTTCTGTCTGTCTGTCTGTCTGTCTGTCTGTCTCTTCTTCACGCCTAAACCACTGAACCGATTTGAATGAAATTTGGTACAGATATAGTCTGGGACCCGAGAAAGGACATAGGATAGTTTTCATCCCGGAATTCCCCCGGGAACGGGAACTATTATTCCACGCGGACGAAGTCGCGGGCAAAAGCTAGTAATTTATAAATAAAAAACCTTGTTTTATGAGGTGAAGTGATGTGCTACTGACATTTATAATATTTATTAATTTTAAAATTTGGCGTCGTTAGTGACCTAGAGATGATACTTTCAATTGGTATTTATTTTTATATCTAAGTTTAGCTGTCGCTAGAAAGATTATGACATCATCATGTTGTACTAATATATGCTGAAAAGTTTTATTAATTTAAACGCACTCATCTAGATTTACCAAAGATTTACCAAACGAATAAATAAATCCAATAAGTGCTATATTTACGAGGACGACTGACGGGAGCGAAGCAGTAACCAAAGAAACGCAGCTATTATAATATTTTTTCTTACCTCATCTAAAAAAAACTATAAACCAGAGATTATAAACCATATCCATATCAGAAATCTATAAGCAAACGAAATGTTGGCATGGCATATACGTGTAATAACTGTGATGTAGGTTAGTGCTGTACCGGTACCGTTAACGTTATAGCTATGATGTGCTGTGCACATAATCAAGCCAGGCTTGCAGAGCACTATTTAGTGCTACGCCGAATAATGACAGCTGTCATCTTTTGTAGTAAAATTGGTGCATTTTTTTTTTTTGGTAGCGGCAATTTGTGTACATTGTTTTGGATTTATCGCAAAATGGCTGGCTATAGTTGCTGCTGAACCTTAAGAGGATTGTAGCGTGAAATTATAGAATCATGATTATACCCGATATTAGCCATAAATATGTTTATATAGATTTCTGTTTTTGAACATGGATCAAAAATACAAATCTCTTTAGCTTTACTATTAGTTAATTAATTAATTTAATTTAACATTTTAATTTATTATGTTAGTAAATAACGGTGCTTATTTTACGCTAGAGTTGTAACGTTATTTTTCAAATAAAATAATAAAAAAGTTTTTTTACGATAAAAGTTAAATTCGTTTGAATGATTTTATTTGACAATTTATTTGAAATATAGGTAGTTTTAATAATTTATTGCTTGTTTGGTTTGTTATGCCAACTTTTTAAAAATATATATTTTTTTTTTGGTGAGTGGGAAATCATCCAATGACTGCTCCCGTCCTGGGTGCGGCGGGAGGGCGATTCGATTGCCCTTTATGTTCCAGGGTCACGGTAACCACTATAAAAATTCCGCAAAACTTTTTAAAAATATAGGTAACATATTTGAAACCAGTATCAGGTTTATTGTTTTAGGTTTTCAACATAAAATCAAGTTGTACAAAATAATGAATTGCATTTATTGAATAAATTTTAAGGAAAAAATGTCAGGAGTTCGCTTTCGTGGCCAGATCTTAAAATTTATCATTTCATGAAATGTTCAAACCTAACCACTTCTTGGAATGAACACAACTATTTCATGAAAAGGGCTACGACCATCAACGGACTGACGCAGAGTGATTATGATGATAAAGTTTTAACATACTAAGAGAAGAGTGTATAGGCATCTTTTGGGTGAGCTCGCTCCATCGTAGGTCCCGTCTATGTCCTCGGACTAGTCTGGGACCAAGAGCAAGCCCATAAGTTATAAAAAAAAACATACAGCAACTTCAAAGTAAGAAAATAACACCAAATACTTGAAACAATATCAAAATCCATATAACTTATAACGGCAATTGATAATATCTATAAATAATTCAGCGAAAGTATACGTATAAAAATCGCACCAAAAACCTCCGTAATGTTTACAACCGACAAGCTAATTCCAACTTTAATCTCTTTAAATCAAGGTTACAATATATTTTTTAAATGACGGACTAAACATGGCTGCCACTATAAAGTTTTGCATACTAATGACATTTTTCCATTTGGAACGTCAAAAAAAACCTGAATTGCGACGGTGTCGTAAAATAACGTCGCTACCAAAACTTGATAAAAACATTTTGAATTAATAGGCTTCAGTATTAAACACTGATAAAAAAGTAATTGCCTATTACTTACGAACTTCTGATTTTTGTTAACATATTCTGCTTCTTACTCCAAAACTGCTTAGCCTATTTTGATGAGATAGTTTTTTTTTATATCATTGGATGGCATTGGATGGGAAACAATCTGACGCCTCTACATTATCAGAGACAAACAGAAGTTATTACTCAGTGTTTTTGTGCCATATTTTGATTTACATCCTCACCATTCTTCTACATCCTAAATTATAAACTGCCCCAATACATTAAAGTCAAACCTTTTCACAGCTCTATGAATCAGACGAACTAAAAGAAATCTCTTCTTCACCATAGTTACCATAAGAATAAATACAGGAACCTTAGGCGGGCAACACAGTAGGTATATAAAAACTAGTCTATGGTCAGTGTGAGTTCTGCCGTCTGGATGTCATTCTTTTTGCGACCCTGCTTACCCATTTACAGCCTACGTGATGTTTATTAATGAATATCTAAGCTCGATATCTATTAGCAATGTTCGGAAGATAAAAGCGACTTTAAAAAAAGCCGTTTTTCTTAAACAAACTTCTTGTAAACGTATTGTTTCTATCCATACACGTACTTTGCAAACAGACTTTTTAGATAAACAAATGTCTATGGTATTTAAATTCTAAGAACGGAGGTGTTAATTTTTGGCACATTTGTAAAGAGAACGGATTTTGTGGTGCGTTAATTTGAACATCCTCTTTAATTTATGCGATGTTTGTTTTTGATCAATCAGATGGGATAGATTGGCGCCGTGTTAAACAAACTTAGTATTAATGTATTTTTTTAGAATACTATAAAACATCAGCAAATCGATGTTAGCAAATAACACTGTGACCTCGAATAGGTAGCAACGACCTCAACAAATGGCTTAGTATACTTTACGACTGGAATAGACCCTAAAATCGTATTCAGAAAATACGACCTAATATAAAAATAAACTGAAAGCTAAACCAGTCTCAAAACATGACCGAAAATTAAACCTAAAACCTCCATCGTTTATAACCTTACACCAAGCAAAAAGAATAAAGACTTTTTTCCGGTCAAATGCAAACTTGAAAAAATACTTTTTTAAGCTAGCAACATTATCCTTAATTCTTATTGACAGACGCGGCGTCCAATGTCGTTCGAAATTATCTTATTTGGGTCACTTATGAGGGCAATGATCCCTATCTTAATCCTTTTATTTTGAAATCGTCGACTCGTTCATTTGCATATTATCAATCCTATAATCAAAGAAGGTAGGGCAACAATCCAGTGAAATATTTGCCGATGAAACGTTAAAGTATAGCGACCCAGCATAGATTATTATCAGCTCAGAAAAAAATGTTTGCACAATTTTAAATATTCGGATCGTTACATCGAAAAGACCCTTTGGGAAATAATTATTTAGAGGATTTTGATGGTGTCATTAGGTTTAATTAGAAGGTTTTTCGATTTTAATTGTAACAACATTGAGGTCGGTGTATTTATTGACTAATTCTATTTTTAAAACACCCAGTCCTGATAAATTTTAATTAAGGTGCAAACACTAAAGTACCACTCAGTAAAATTAAATGCTTTTTTTATGTTTATCTGCAGTTCATTCTAGTTTCGTTCATTCACCAATAAATATCAATGTTTACAATAAATTCCTAACCTAAAAAAATATTCCAATTAATTTTCTCCAACCGTTTAATTATACAAAACCTTAATGTTAATCGAATCGAATCGCTTTCCGATTCAAATAAATCAATAATTCCATTTTTATTCGTAAGAACGCCTACCGTTAGTGTTGTAAGTTCAAAATAATACCCGCTAATTTCCTAAGACAAAATCGAATGCATGCAACATTGATGTTGTACTCGATTTTTTTTACAATCGATTCGTTTTGTATCGATATCTTTTGTGATTGTTGGTTGCGTCGGATCGATGCAAAATTTATGATTTAATTGCCTGTTGCCAGTTTTAACGGGTTCAAAGAACTTGAAACGTTTCGTAATCGTAATGGTAGTGGCGGCGAAGCGTAAAATCTGAAGATGGAATGAAAGCTAAGTAGTCTCTCACATGTGTTGATTACGAATGTAAATTTAATTGATTTTGAGATTTATAAATTATAAAAAGTAGCTGTCAAACTAATAAGGTATCTTTTGGAACTGATTCTAGAGATAAGAATTAGCAAATCTAGCAAGTAGGCTTTCTAAATACATGTTCCTCTGCCTATTCTCAAAACTGTGAAAATATCGTAGGTTTAGTGATTCTGTTATCTTGGACCATGATTATTATAATCACCAGAAAACTGTCTTGATAAAGTTGAAAACTTAACACTGTATTTTTTTTATTTTTATTTTTTTAACTTTAAATAAAGTATCATCAAAGAATTTCCCATTTCGAAAGCCACCCAATAAAATTATCATAACAAACAAAACTATCAACATTTTTATGATCAACACAGATTTAACGCAAGAACTGCATCACCACGATTTATCTCCATACGATTGTATTTCCTAGAACACATCACTAAAATGACATAAAGGTATAAACTGGTACATGACATCGTAAATACATGCGAGATAGATCTGTAGTACACGGGGAAATTCTAAATTATATTGAATCAGGATATAGCCGTATAGCCAAGTTTTACTGCAAATTTATGTGCCTATTCATTTCACGAATAGAGCTTTTATGATGGTGGTCTATCTTTTTTTATTCGATAACTCTTTAATATTCTTTATGCGAGTTCATAGAAAATTGTTCCATTACAGTTTGGGTTGTAAAGGTTATGCTTTATGAACATGGCAATTTCAATTTCGCATTGATTCTCTTTTTAGGATTAGGATTCGTGTAAAGCTTATTTTCAGATACCGCTCGCAAACAGTTTATGAACCACAGATTGTACTAAACATAACTAAGATACAATTTTGAAAATCTACAAATAGTAGAACAACGTAAAAGATTTATCGAAATAAAAACCATTCTTTTTTCAAATAGAAAACATGTTTCGATGCTGAACTAGAAGTTTATGTCGATGATTTTATAGTTTTCTATTCTACGACTACTACTGAACTTAAAAAGGCAATAACTGTATTACCAGTCTCATCAGAATAGCAGTGACTTTCTGTCAGGTAATAAGTGGACTTCTAGCTACAGTAGAGATGTCGTAAATCATCAGGTTACGTCTAAGTTTATGGAATATAAACCGGAAGTGCGGAAATGTATGCAGAATAATAAAAATATACTATTTAATTATTACGAGTTTACTGATCTAAGGTAAGCTTTTTATGGGCAAGCGAGTTATTATGAACATTGTTTTCTAAAACAAGAAATTACTACACGCAGGTTTTGAAAGGACGTAAAACTACATATGGTATTTTATTGGAGAAGGCTTATAGTGAAATATTAGTTGCGCACGCTTAATCAATGTTTCCCTTAAAAAGCATTTTACTCGTAAAATTATATTAGTGATATTCGTTATTGCTTTCAACATTCAGTAAGTATGAATCGCCGGTAAACTCAGCACACAAAACTTTCAAGTAATTTTTAAACAAAACCCTGACCATTCCGAAATTTATTGACTACAGACTTGCTCGTAACTTAGTCGATATTCAGTATCGAGTCGATATTGTTTCGCTAAGTTTTATCACCGGGAATAGAACCCGGGTCTGGTTAGTTATGTTGCTGAGCTATCGCGTTACGATAATGTAGCAATGTGCAACTCGCACTCACGGACTGATAATGTCTACGGTACGGACTTTTTGTACTTTATAGGCTGAATGTTGATTAAATGTGTTTAAAATGCGAGTGTGTGGCTCGGTGTTTAATTTAAATAAAGCTTGAAATAAACTTTAAGCAACCCGGTGCGAATCTATCGCAGCTCCGTAAAACATGAATACTGCTTGCAAATTTATTTTTAGAACAAAAGTTAGTAATAAAACGCATAGTTGCATCTCTAGTCCGAACATAAAATAAAATGCCTTTGAACAAAACAAAAAAGACACGACAACAATAATTAGGTAAAATAGTTCTAAAATTAAAATAGCCACGCATCGCAGGGCTGCCTCGCACATCGCATTCTCATTAACCGCACCGGTCGTAGTCGTTTTCCATCCATCATTACGACCCGGTGAGCGCAGACAGCCCTATAATTTCCGACCGGCCAAGCCCCGCGCTCCCCGTCCATTCCCCCCTAACTCCCGTGCACCGCCAAGACTTTTATTAAAAGAAGACGTCCAAGAAATGAGTTTCGACGAAATTCCCTTAGTTCTGAATTAACAGTTCTCCTTATGTTTAGTTATTTTGAATTAATAAGGACTTGATAAGTGCACGTTCTGATGCACGCTTGAGAATGTCAAATTGTAATTGGCTGCTGAAATAACCCGTGATGAAGGCGCAGATGATAAAATAGAATGTCAAGGGCTGATATTAAATTTGAATTTATATAACCAAAACTTTACAAAATATACCTGTTGAGGCTAAGTAATCCTAAATCAATATATACAGACTGTACATCTTTTGTATAAATAGTTTTTAAAGCAAACAACGTGCATTCTAAAACCCCAAATAAAATGAGTTCTGTTATATTGTATTTACTGACCGGGGCAGGTAATAAACCACAAAGAGAGAAAAAAAAACATTTTTGCAACCATAATATTTGTAGGTAAAAGACTCCGCTATCGCAGCTTTAACCATAACTACGTATTTGCAACTACTTACCCGTAGGTAAAGATAAGAATCCTCTAAAAAAAAACGACCATATAAATTGACGATACTGACTGGGTTCACATCAGAACAGAATTAATTTTACGACTCCGATACCCAATAGTCATCGTGCCATGAATTAATTATACCCACGTAGGCATCGACCGAAAATATCTCCCATCTACATTTTAATCTTTGTCCTTTATGCTTAAATGGCTGTATGATTTCGTATGAAAGGCTGGCAATGAATATATTAAGTATTTACGAAGTTAAAAACAATCTGATACACTGTCAGCTATAAGCACGGATCCTGTAAGTAGGGATTAAACAAATGATTATTGGCACTAGTGGGTAAACTGGGTTTGCAACCTATCATTTGTGCGCATTCTTTGAAATTACAAAGTTGTACTTAGTAGTACTTATGTTTGAGGTCGATGTATGCAATATACGTTCGGTTTTAAAGCTGAGAATTAAAGTTGTGGGCTGTTATGTTGGTGAGTACAATGGACGAAAGATCTTTAAAAGAAATATGTGAATGACTGAGATTTGAGCTTTGAATTTGTAAATTTGTTAAAAATAAGCATTTTTTGTAGACTAGAAACAATATAGAGGGTAATTCGTAATACACTAAAAACTTCGCAAGTTTATAAATAGCCTAGAATATTCAGTTCTATTGCACTGAATAGCGAACGCCAAAACCACGCAAATACTTTTTACTTAATTCATACGCTAATAAATACATACCTACTAATATAATATTTAAGTTATAAGCTAACATTTATTTTTGTGTTTCGAATAATTTTGGAAACGTAAACCCTTTAGGGGTATAAAAAATCTTTTCTTAGTTGCTACATGCATGTCTCTAGGACCAGCGAATTGAGCTGTGCGTTGATATATCATCATAGTCAGTTTACCACTTTATACATTTAGATAAGTCTAGGTATCCGGCTGTTTCCTTATCTTATGACAATGTTACTTAGAAAAAACTTATAAATAAATAAAAAACAGGCACTCGCCCAGTTTCGAACCCTCGTACAAGACAGACGGATCTTAAACTTTTGGGCAATCATGACAAGTAAAAAAATAAAAATAAAGAAATACATGTACATTGTACATAATTCTGATCTGCTCCATTGGCCAAAATTCAACAAACCCAGCGATATACGTCTTCACAAAAAACCGCTGACACATTGCCAATTAAACATTATTCAAAATAAGAATGAGTTTTTAACGTCATCGTAATGAAGTCTTTTATTTGCGGCTTGAACTTAAAGTTTAACTGTATCAATAACTAACTGTCTCCCGCGGTTTCACCTGCATTATGTTAGGTCCTGCTCCTGACTAACAGACTTTTTGTACTTTTTTAAAAGCAGCTCTAAAAATCTCTCTTTCGTTTTTGCAAATTTCAGTAGCCTTGGTCAGTTCTCAAAACATACGGTATCTGCTTGTAAAAATAAAAATAATAAATCCACAGAACCGAAGCAGTAAACAAAAACCGCTTAAGACTGCTAGTATATAAATAAACTTCATATTTTTTAAGCTCACTAAGTAAACAAACAAAAAATCCGTTGTACCAAATATCGCAAGATTAATGGAAAAGATTAATCCACAAACACAATTTAATTTTCATATAAAATTACTTACAGACAGACTCAGGCAGTACTTACTTTTTTGTAACGACAAAAATTCTTTACATAAAAGCTCTTTGTACATTTCATAGCTATTTTCATGAGAATGAATAATGAATATATTATTCAGAAGTAAGCGTCCTACAACCACGTTCCGTTCATTAAAAAAAACATTTTATAAAAATCGTAACCCAACTACTCAACATATCGATTCTCGATATGTAAATCGAATGATTCCACTTCAATTAAAGGCAGCAATGAACGGCGTTCGGCGGCACAAAGTCTTCTTATCGATATTTCAAATCGATTCTGAATCGGTATACAATGACGGACAATAGTTTTATGGATAAGGTGTTGACTGGTCAAAGGGTTTTTATCTATCTCCGTTAAGCAGACCGCACTTCGGGCATATATTTGCATCTCGGTGAATGTGGCGCCACATTTGCAACGCGACACATTTATCGCCCCCGTATATATTTTCACGGGCCCGCCCGCTCACTAAGGACACATTTGTTGTGCGTATACAATACATTTGTAGCCAACAATTGTGGCGCAACAATTGTGGCTAGGTAACTGTTTGATACGTGTTGCATGTTGCGCTGCTGCGCGGTTTATGTTGCGAAGATGAGCCTCTGCTATTCCGTTGGACTCGTGGTTGCAAGATCGACTGTGGTCATTGGTACGATACTCAAGTTGGGCAGTGTTATTGGGTTTTTACGTTAGGCTTATCTTAATAGTCTTAATAGGCCAGAGTTTGAAGGTATGTAAGTATGGAAAAGGCTATAGGTACTTTGGCTGACCCCGAATTTGATCCGAGGCACAATCTTGACATTGAGATCAACTGAGCATTAAATCCCACTGTAACTAAATTTTACAGTAACATTAAAATCGTTTATTCTGTTTAAAACAATTCATAATTAAGGTATTAGCTTGTTTAGATAATAACCAATGACTTGGATGACGGACTAACGATCGCGATCACTCGATCTATTTTTGGTAATCGCCAAAAAAGTGAAGTTAATCGATTGGAACTTGACTGACCGTGCCTTGCACGGTCAAATTGCAGTGACGATTGTTATAAAATCGACGATTTGCATTTTAGACTGGCAAAGTTTTATAAAATTAACTAACATTTTCTCTGATTTGTCTCTGTTTCTTCTAGTTTTTGGTTACTTCTCCACTTGCGTGATTAGCATGATGTTATAGTCATAATCTTTCTCAATAAAATGGCTGTATGAAGCAAAAAATGTTTTTTAATCACATTAGTTGTTCCCAAGATTCTCATTTTAATATGCAAGAATTCAATTAAAAAAGCTCTTTAGCTTTATTACATAAACATATAGACTACTAGCGTCAGCGTCCTCATAAAAATCAAGTTAACTAGGTATTAAACAGTTTATATCTCTCTAGCTTCTGTTTAGCGATACATTTTTAGAATAGGACTAGTTTTCTGGTAATATTAGTATTTTTAGCTTTGAAAATAAAAATATAAGTAATAGATTTTTTTAATGCTCAGCACACATGTCAACGATTTATCGCTACGATTTGACTGCGCAGTTCTTTTGTGCAGTTTTGCGAAGGTGTAGACGAAAATTTACACTATAATGGGCGTTTGATAAACTGCACAAATAGACTGCGTAGTCCGATCGTAACGATATATAGTTGTCGTATGTTCCGAGCATTAGGAAGCAGACACCAAAGACAAATATCCTTAAAAAAATATATAATGCTACTAGCAAGCAGAACATCTATCTAAAACTAAAATGTTATCTTCAAAACAATACCATAATTACTAAAATAATTATTTACCCAGAAAGTGCGCGCCTCAACCGATTCCACCCGACTTTACCGGTGTATTTTTTAACCCATTTGCAGTAAACACTCATTTTATGTTTCGATGGAGTCGCAACGAAATTTCAAAAGCAATTAGCATGCCGTATTTAACTCTTATACTATAATTATACGCAAACGAGATACTTTAATGTACGGCGCCGCTATTCGCCTATAAAGTTTATAAAACATTGGATTACATTCATAATAACGATGAAAACAAATTTATTGATGATTGCTAAAATTATGACCAAGTATTACTAGCCTTAAAATAAACCGTTTTTAAAATAATCTATCTTTTCCCATCACTAGTCTAAAAATAGACCTTGAAAACCAAAAACGATAAACGACTAACGATCACGCCACGAATTTTAACAAAAATGTAATAAAATATTCTTGCTATCAACAAAATCATATCGATATTTTCCCAACGATTCATAATCGGATAAAAAGCCCGCGAATTGAATCGAATTTTGGAATTAGTTGAAATTCTTATGCGTTCGAATGTTAGCTGTTATAACGATTGTTTGAAAAAGCTCGATTATTACGAGTCGAGCTCAAAAAGGAAGTTTTTAGAATCGTTTACATATACATGAACTCGAAATAAATGGTTCGCTACTGTGAGAAGCGAAGCGGGTGGGAGGGAACTGAGTACATATTTGTTCAATATATATCTTGATCAATACCCATTGAATTAATATATTATTTTACTAACAATGGGCCGTTTGTATCGAATGACTCAGATTAGTTTATGAATACGCTCGAAAGGACTAATTAATCATTTCAAGTAATAATGTTTTCTATTTTATGGGCTTTATCTAGATGGTGATCTATTGGTCTTTAACATGCATTACCGTTTTACATCGTTAGGGTAAATATTTGTGGTTAAATTGTTAGTTCTTGCTGTGCAATTCAGTACAAAGTATTCACTGTCTTATATTTTCATAGTTTGCTCAAAATTTAATATGCAAAAGTCTCTACAGGAACTTTTTACAAAAGAAAAATATCACAGTATAAAATAAGATTATTAAAAAGTCGCTGATCGCGCCACAAGCCGAGCTACCTTACAGCCCTCGAGCAGTGGGTAATCGAGTAATCGGGCGCCCCGTCGGCGTCGATCGTGTCGCGTAATATTTTTTTAATAAATCGATACTTACTTCATTCGACCACATCACTAAACGCGACCGATGACAGACGAACAATATGGTAAACCTTTTTGTTAGTTTATTTTTGAATTTATAGACATAAAATGAGCTTTAGAATATAACGGGAATACTAGTTATAGAAAACTGGATGAGTTCTGTAGTAAACGTTAAAATGCAGGCTTCAGTTCGGTGAACTTATTGTTATGTTAGAGTTTATTGCATTTCATGTTCTTCCAGTAGAACATTAAACTAAATTGAAGATATTCAAAGGGAAGCGTTGAAATGTTTCGTTCTGATTTTTACGACTTCTTCACATACACACATATCTGATCAAACCCATAAACAGCTGTTTAACAATTTCTAAACCACATTCAATCTCTAGTGAACAGGAAAACGCATCAAACCTTAATAGTTACATCCAGCCAATAAATAAAATAAATCATTTTTTTCCTCAATAAAATATAAAAATATGCAATAAAACATAAATCTATCAGAAACGGAACGCAATTAAAAAATATAAAAAGGTACGCTCCACATGCGACCGGCCGACTTCACTAGACACTAGTCGGACGACTTTTTTCAAAATGGCCGCCGACTTTCCCGCCCTGCACAGACGCTGACAACATTGGACACGGCCCGCCACGTGCGGACTGGAGTAAATGATGTGTTGGGACTCAGGATTTATAGGGATGCACCTTTATTTTATTGTTCAATTGCAGCTACTGGGCAATATCTGTTTCTACATACATAACATATGAGCCCAGTATTGAACATCGCACGTTCTATTTCTGAACGATTATTATAATCGATGCAAATCTGTTATTTGTGTTCGTATTTATAGCTTATTTTGATAGAAATATTATATTATGCTCATTTAAATAGAAGAAGTCAAGGTAGTTAGATTCGCCAAAAAAACCTAAGCACTGGAAATCAATCAGACCAAATCCTCTTTAATATGTCGCAGTTAATGTCGTAATTTCGTATTATATCTTAAATGTATATTTTTATTATTGTGATGACGATAATGTACGAGACATCTAGATTTAGCCAAGCCTACTTTTATATAAATAACAATGATTTTGTGATAAATACCTCTTAATAATCTGGAATTCTGAACTATTATTAAAATTCGAAGATTTTTGTTTGTTGAACGCTAATCTAAGGAATTACTAGACCGAGTTGAAAAAATATTTTATTGTGGATAGCCCATTCATTGAGGAAGAAGCCCATATAACATCACACTATGTACGCAGAGCGGAACAGTAACCAAACGCGTCCAATTTCCTTAATTACGATTTAGCTAGCTTTCGCCTATTTCACCCTTTTAGGGTAGAAAAATCCAAAAACCCCGCCCGTGCCCGTGACGACAATTTAGGCCCTGCCAGAATACTAGCGCTGCGTCTCTCTGACGCAGCTACATGCTAAGGTAGGTACCTTTTCTGGCCTCGCACAGGCTTTATTTTGTAAGCTTTGTCTGTTTATTGTTATTGTTTTTAATGTGTGTCTGTGTGTGTCCAGAATAAATGTGTTTTCTTTCTTTCTTTCAAAAATACTTTCTACGTGAACTCTTAACAAAGAACATACTCTTCAAGTTTCATTTCTAGGACCAGCAGACAGGGCTATGCGTTGATATATCACCCAGCGAGTCAGTTGACCATTATTATGTATATAGACGATAATGACGATGACAGCTATCACTTTTAATCGCAACTTTCGCGGATGCATGTATCATTACTATAAGATAAGTTGGCCTACTTTGAAGGCCTATTTATATAAAACACATTATAGATAATGAACCACTTATCTACGTAAAACATGCAAAAACGAGCTTCCTTAAAGAATTAGATTCAATCAAGTGCTCTATATCTAACAATTTATGGCTTCTTGGTATAACTTGGTTATAAGAGACTACTCACACTTTTTCGGCTCCATTCGCATTTCGCTAAACGATTTTTGGTCACACTTAATATAGTTTTACTTCAATCAGCCGCGTTTAGCGTTCTAACGCATTCTAATGAGAAAAGCCGTTAAGCTACGACTACGCACATTTTCTCAGCTTTATTCAGGCCATATGCATAGAAAACAACAATTAGCTACAAAAGCTAAACAGTTTTTTTTTTAACATTTATTCAGTAAAAAGTACAGTGTTTTACAAAATAAATTCTGCCAAACTGCAGCACAGTTTGTCGGCAGTATTCTCGTGGACAGTTCTCCTTTGTACTTAATATAACTAAATAAATAATAAGTAAACTTTTTTACTAGTCACTTAAGTTGCAGAAAGCTAAACGTACGGGTCTTCATACAAAATCATTGTTTTCTATGGACACAAGCTGAATAGAACTGAATAAATATACATAGTCCCTTAGTTGTCCTTTTTAAATTTTATTGACGGCGTATTTTGTGGAAAAGACACCGCATTTCTGCCACGACCAAGTTTATTATGCAGGACCAACTGACGTCAGATCATCATCAGTGAAGTTGGGCCCACCGAGTAAAGCACTCGTTTGAGGTTCAACCAATCTACTAAATAATAATAATAAAAGGCTATTACAAGGCTTCGTTCTTTACTGGTTTAAGTAAACTAAATACCAATTCTCACAGCCCTAGACAGAATTAGCAAAAAACCTCAATGTCTTGTACTGTGGGAATAAACTTCGTAAGACGATCTTTTTGCACATAGGACAATGTTTAAACACATCAGACATGCGTGGAAATAACATGTACGGGACCTGGTGATGCTTAACTATAAGATATATCGATAAAAGTATCGATAACGAAGGAATCGAATTAGGAATTGTATCGATAGTGCAAATAGAATTGTTAGTGACGATAAATTAGGAATAGTGTGTTTTTTTTTTCTCTTTTGAATTACTTACGACCGTATTGTGAGGGTTGTAAGACTGTTATTGTTTAACTGTAAAACTGAAGAAGTTAATGTCTGTAGCCGCAGTATTTGACGAGAACTGTTCAAGGTAATGACTACCAACGTAATTGGAATTTCAAGGAAGTATTTACTTTGTATCAATAACTTGGCAAAAACAAGGAACAAAGTTACAATACTATTTTTGACATATTGTTGATTGTTTCCTTCAAAAACCGACCACAAAATATCAAGAAATATTGTCATGGTGGGCGTAAGATATAAGTAATATCTATTTCTGAAGTAAAGTTGACTTTAAATGATCGTAACAACCACAGCAGTGACAGGTTACTTTCCTATATCACCGCTATTATTATATTTAAACACACACATAAATAAAATATAAATTACACAAAAACCTACTTTAAAATAAACACTTCAAGGTTTTATTTAAAATGCACCGTAAATAAACAACGATAGGTCGTGATCGTTGGAATAGCAAGATTTTGAATTTTAAATCGAGAACTTGATATTTTTTTTATAAACAAGTATGCACTGGCAAGCGACAACATTCTGCCAACTTTAATGTAAGGCTTGTAATCGCATGTTTTACATAATAAATAAGTATGTTACATTGAATATACAAAACAATATTTTTCTATCTCATCATTAACCTTTCTAAATAATAACAAAACCTATCTTAATAACTTTTAATGCACTGTATCTTTTATCTGGAATAATAATCTTGCTATTGATACTCCTCCTAAAATAAAATAAAAAAATTAAATGCGGTATCAGAAAAATATAAAATACTAAGTAAATTAATGAGTCAATCCACGCGCGATCGATCAACGACGTTCAGGGCTTGGATGTTTTATAAAAAAAGTAGAAAATCCTTTTATTAACATCAATATAGCGTTGAATATTCATTGAGATGGAATTGCGTTTAATTACTACAAAGTATCTTTCGCATGAGGTTGACAATCTTAAAATCAGTGGTGAGGAACGCGATAGAAAATTAATTGACGTGAGTGACATAATAGGCAGAAAGAGAAAATCTTTGCCTCGTTTTAATCTGAGCGAATGATTTGGCGCCAACTTTTTTCTTGACGTATCTCAGTATGGCGCGAAGCAATTTAATTTCCCCTTACTATAATCAATTTAAAGAGTTCTAGGCGGTTATGTACTTAAATAAAATGCCTACTCATAACCGAGCATTATAATTATTGTCCCCTGATTATTATTACACTATTAATATCGAGTAGTGATAATGGAAACGTGCATTAAATAAAAGGTCAGAAATAATTACATCGGGCAGAATTGACAAGTTGAAAAGAATTGCGTAGAGTCGATAATTTATACATTTTTTCAAAAGATAATGATTCTTGTGTATGATACGTATTCGAGTAATTTTGTCACATATAGTTATAAGATATAAATTTAAATTATTTTAAGTTTTTTAATAATTTTGTTTTGTCAATGTTGACATTGTTGCCAGATGTTAAAATTTTCCGTTGTCTCATGTATGATGTAACGGATTCAATAGCGGATAATAATTGTTCTGTGACGAAAAAAATATCGTGAGTAAACCTGGATTCATAAATGATTAAAAAACGCCAATCCTCCTCCAGGTGGAGGAACGTGCTGCATTAATGCTAGAAGCATATTGCTAGATATCTTTGAAACGACCAGTCGATTTGGAAAACTCTTCCTGAACATTTATGAGTAACAGTGTAAAATATTATTATAACATCACGGTACGACCCATGGAAGTAAAGCAGTAACGCAGGTAAGACAACGAGAAACAGTTATGTCAAATAAAAACTTTACATCCCAAGTCCCTCCAATATGGCGGCCATAATAAAACGCTTATTAGATTTTATTTTGTTGCCTTCACTTATTATGGCTAATAAGGAATCTAGTAACAGAATAAAACAGAACTTTTAATGTCCTAGACATTAAAGTATACTTTAAACTTTATTACGTACTCATAAAGCATCAATTGGCAAAAACAGTTAACGTTTAGTATTTAGTAGTAGAAAAGTTGATGCTAAGTATTGATAGGCTCTACGATGTAATTATAATAATGTTATGAGATTTTAAGTGGTTACATACAGGCATTATCATAATGGACAGAAATATCAGGAAAAAATAAGACCGCTTTATGTTAATAAGGAATTGAGCAAAACTTTTAAATCCAATCAATTGAAGAAGAGAATCTCATTCGTAAAATTAAAACAAATATATAATTCACTAGCTACAACCGCTAAAACCCGTTCGACTTATCTGTGCACCTCGCTGGAAAGCGACCCCTCTCCCGCTTTCCCGCGGCGCTCCGTGTTCGCCTCGTTCGTTTAGTAGCGATAGCATTTCCGTCAGCGTTACGTCACAGCGCGAGGTGCACAGGTCGTACAGCTGCTACGCCCTAGTCTTGTCGGTTTAAATCCTGGCCAGTATCAATATATCTATTTCTAAGTTGACTGTAGACTGACATCGGAGAATCTGAAATCGCTACTCTGACTAAACAAGTGCTTCTCTGTGTTAGAAAAGGCCTTACTCTTTCTAATGGGACAATAATACTTTATTATACTTAAGCCAAATCAAATGAAATAATAGTCAAATGGGCGATTTTAGACTTGTATTATTTAAGACTAATTAAATTCAAACCTATATTGGTTGTAAAAAAAATCTTCATCATATACTGAACAGCTTTTATGGGAAAATATGCAAATTGCCACCAAACTAGTTCACAAGCATGACTATTTAAACCTATAAGACTTTTTGAGAGCATCAAGCTCAAGAAACCATTCATTAAAGGATCGGAATGGACCAGAATCCTAAGTGGCGCCTTAAACGCATCAAGACCACATATTTCTTTCTCAATTAAATTTTTCCACACAATTTAAAAAGCATTTAAATGGTATTTTCATTGAGATCGACGGGAGACATCGAGAACGGTTTAATGTATGATTTTACGATGTAAAGCTTGGGTCGTAACGCGGGCGGCTGTACAAGAAAATGATTTTACGATAATTTAACTTGAGATAATAGCTTTAGGACTGCATATTGCTTGTTAATAAAAGTCCCGTTGCTAATATAAGTTTACAAAGTTTTAATACATTACTTATTTTATATACTAAGAAAATTGTGCGTCCATGGAATCTTTCAACTCGCTAACATCAAAGCTACACCTTGAGTCCAAAGACAGGTTTTCATAAAAAAAAAAAATTTTTAATTATCGAATTTACTCTGCTATTAAGTCTCAAGTATTTGTATAGTGCTTCTGCATTTAAAATAACCCTGGATAACCGCGAATGGCCACACACGTTCGTTACTTTTTTTATTATTTACGTCATAAAATGTGCATAATACCAGCCTATTACTGTACCACTGCAGGTTTCTTCTCATACAGAGAAGGGCAACGCCTTCAGCCTCTTAGGCACTTTGCCAGTAAACGACGAAAATTTTAATGGTATTTTATTTTATTTTCATTATCTCAGTGCACAATTAATTGTCTCGTTTTTCGTGCCCAGTATCATTCAATCCATAAATCATGAACATGATTAATACATCAATTATCAAATATTCTGAATGAAACCTAAAGATGACTTTACACGCAACGGCATTTATAATAATACTCTTTAACAATTACGTAAATCATTGCGTGAGATCTAAAACTAGCTTAAATTCGTTTTAAAAACCAATAAATGTCTCACAATTAGCGGAACGTAGAACACGTGCACGCGTTAAGCGTTTTTGTAATGCTATTTCAGCTAAAAATAACGTTATTATCATTATGCAACGCAATATGTCACGATTCGATGCGTTCGCGTGTTAAGACGCATCTTATAAGCACAACATTATGGCTGCTGATATCGAAAGAGAAAATGGAAAATTACATAAGAATCTACTTGATTGCCTTACTTACAACTGTTGATTTTAATAATTATTACTTCTACGAAAAAGAAAGTTCCAGTTAAAGAAATCTTGAATTAAAATCCTAGAGGTAAACGGCTACAGTTTATTCATAATATTTTATCGTTTTATTTCAGTAATTCGATGAGTAGACAATATTGTTTTTTAAACAAAATATAACAACGGCAATCGCACTTCCAGATATTATTATAAAAATCTGTTGTAATAAAGTGCGCCATTTTGCATTTCAACTTATAGTTATTAAGCGCGCCATTTTATAACCTCAACTGTCAAAAACAACATCAATGACTTTTTTAATAGTTTATTCAGCCAGGCTACCAACATCCAGAGTCGTCTTAAAGCCGTACGTTTATTAGTTTGAGGTAATAAATTAATTCTGTTACATAATTAGCGGTATCGCGTGACTGGGAACCATAAGAGAACTTGTCCTCGAATGTTTAGCAACTATTTAAGTTTTGCCTCGTCAGATTTATTGATAGGCACTTAGTTTTATTACGGGCTGAATACAGATAAAATTAATCGCACACAGATTAGATAATGTGTAATTTTAATTTTATGGTGAACTTCAGCAAGAACTTATTTATGATATCCTTCTTAGCTTCTTACTTTACGTTGAACACGAAGTCGTAAAAAAATGCATTTTATAAATAATAAAAATGATATCAAATTGAATATTAAACGTAATAGCTATACGTCCATCATAATACAAAAAGTAAGCAATACAGACAGAGATTAAAAATAAAATCGCATTTATTACAGATAGACCATCGACAGATACTTAAAGGATTAAAACATAAAAACATTCACAAACATTACATACTAATAATCTTATTAAAACAGTACATTAGTAAAGGAACCGAGCAAAAATGTCGATACGCTCCTGATGCGCCTACGCACGCAATCAAGCGGTAACCATGGCAACGCGTACCGGAATCCAACATGGCCGCCCCGTCTTATCAAGTTATTGGAGGCTCGCTCAGTCCCGCTACTGAAAATATGTAGGGAGTAATGTAATAACAGACGTATATGGCTAAGCCTGCGTTGTAATCAATTTCACATTATATGTAATGAAAAAAATATACGTGAATCAAATGCTTGGAAAGAAATGCTTCGAATGACTTGAAGGTTTTTTTCTAATCAGAAACATTATCATTATACTATGTAACTAGCTTTGCGCTGCCTTGCTCGCGTCAATGACAAGACTTCCATCTCCTATTCCCTTTTGGATCGAATTTTCCAAAATCCTTTCTTAGTGGATTGACTTACACTTACCAAAGACCAATGAACATATTCCCAAGTTTCATGTTTCTAGGACCCACGTAAACATTTTGACTTTTTTTTACCACAATCAAGTATGCTAGCAAAATTTTGCCGCCAAATCCAACTGTCAAACAATTTCAATTTCCGAACGCGAATAGAGAAAGTAGTTTCTTTTTAAGCACTGGCAACTGCAGTCAAAGTTCATTTGTCTGCCTTTTAGCGGCACTTAACCTCTATTAAAAGCGAAACACATAGAAGTTTATGTGAATAACCAAATAACAATCGAGGCAGTCGTGAGTTCGTGACGCCGAAGCAGGTGACGAAAAACGCAACAATTCAATTGTGCATTCTGTATTTGAAATTCATAGACTAACATCTGATATGCAATTGAATTGTTATAGCCTGTGGTGCAATATTAGTTTGGTTTAATTTTATGCTTAATTGGAGTGAATATTGATTAATGGACTGCATCTGTTTGTCTTAATTTATGTCGACATTTACTTAACTGGTACTGATATTTTGAAACTATTGTAGACTAGCATTTTATACAAATATTCATGCCCTTTTTATTAGGGGCTAAATTTTTTTAAAGCGTTAGAACGCCTCTTCGTTCTGAATTAAAATCTGTATTTTGTATTTTCCGTTATGCGATTTTTACCACCAAAAAGCAATACTTTTGTTACAGTAATTTATTTTATTTATTTAAAACTTTATGCACATTTAAAAAAAAACTATGCACAACGGCGGACTTAATGCCTTGGGCATTATCTACCAGTAATTTCTATTGATCTATTCATTGCATTTCATAGGCAATGTATTTTAAGTATGTGTTGATTTCAATATTTTCAATACCACTGTATCCAGACTTCACAAGCTAGTCACGTAAGCCGTTACGTTACAGCTTATTGTTTTGTTATTGCTTATTTAACTGCTCGAATATTACATTTCCATATTATATTGTTTATGGCAATTTCTCGATATTAAACCTCTTTTCATGTAGCGGTAAATTTGAAAATGGAAACGCTATTTTGGAATAGGCACGCGCACGCGTAGTTTGCTGATCGCTCATTGGTGGGGGCCGCGGGCTCTCCCGCCAAGCTGGACTGTTTAATTTTCAATTTAGATCGCAATTTGCGATGCCGCTCGCCGCACGCCCAAACTGGCATCACTCCGTACGATAGATTTATGTACAACCACTTATAAATATACGTGGAATATATTAAAAGAAATTAACTCGTGTAAGTTACGAGCCAAGCTCAAGTTTTCAAGATAAGAGTTAATGAAAATTGAGATTTTTTTTTCTGGACAAATTCGTCAAGTGCGGGTGTGGCCGACAGAGATAAGCGGAATTGATCTGTCCGCTGTAACTAATTGGTACGGAGTTTGCGGACTCCACTTTATTGTTCGATATTTTTTTCGACAGATATTTTTTAACGAGGACTCTTGCTTGGTCCTTGGTATTTTGTTAAGATAACGTCATTTTTTTAATTTTTCATTATAGATGGTGGTACAGCGCAGTGACTGAAGCAATATCTTATTAATACACGCCCTTATAAAGATAAATTTTGAATATACATACCTATGTATTGCACAAGTGATTTGGTACTGAACCCAAACAAAATTCAAGCATAATAGAGTACCTTAACCACTGAAATATAAGGACTGTTCTAGAGAAGTAAGTATTGATGTTATCCGGGGTTGCGGAATGTTTATAATAGTTACCGTGACCCTGGAACATAAAGGGCAACCGAAGGAACATGAGTGGGTTTTAGTCAGTAAAAGTCTGACACGCCCTCCCACCGCACCCAGGACGGGCGCAGTCATTTGATGATATCCCAATCACCAAAAAAAAAATTGTATTCATGTTATAACCAAACTTAAATTTTACGACCCCTGTACTATCAATATTCAGCTAGTGTCACCTTGCTTACTATGAATACAGATTTTACACATTTAAACTAAAACCGGTTGTCCAGCAATGATTATTACCTAATATTACTTAGTTTGGTGGGCAGATTCTGTGTTTTATGTGCCTCTAATGTCTCTTTTAAGATTATTAAAGTATCTTTATTGACTACAATGATTACCTTAAAAGGTCTAAGAGGTGTTTCGGGCGCTATCGCTATTCGGTCGAAACAAGAATTTAATTTTTGTTAATATTTTTGAGGGGTGATTCGGACGATAGCTTACTTTGTAAGGTCAGAAAGGAAAAATAATTAACCTTTCGACGACCGCGCGACAGCCGGCTTTCGCGCAGCTATTGTGTCTCAAATCACGGATGATACTTTGTTTGTAAGGCGAGAACAAAAAGGGTATTCTTTTTAACCGTACATAATTAGAATTATTTACTGTTAAAAAGAATTACGCGGCCGAAACGATTAAAAGCCCCTTAAAATAGTATGCGCAAGTGTATCTCTTACACAAACCTCGGTAAAACTAAAAAGCAACATAATACCAACAGAAATAAAGAAATAATAATGCAATTCTACAATTTTATTGCCAGTTTAGCGTCTAAACTGCATGTTAACACAGAAATCATGGTGTAAAACTGTCCACGAGGCATTAACAGTGAAAAATGTGTTGTGTATGAAATAATACGTTTTTAAACTTACGAACTTGAATGGCCAAGCGTTACGTAATGTGTTTTCTTTAAAGCGATTAGCATAATTTCTTGGCTGTCGCATTTTCTTGGCTGCGTTTGTAGCTTGGCTTATAGATTCTTGATTACCTGTTTTATTTGAACGGGTGTTTTGTATATTTAATGCACAGCTGATAGTAATGAACCTAGACGCGGGAAATTTACACAATAGTTTCTTTTTTATAACGTAGAGGCGTATTAAGAAGACGGTTTTTGAAAATCTACCCCCGAAGGAATGAAATAGCGGATGAAAATTTGTGTAAAATTGAGCAGAAATCATCTAAAAATAATTTTCAAATAAATATAATTTTAAATGTATTCATAATACATTCACAAATTTAATAATGTTGTCTCTTACATTACTAAAAAAATTAGGCTTTACCGCAGTAAAAAAATCTAGTAAGCACCATAAATATCTGCTATAATAACCAAAAAATAACGGAAAAATAACCAGTTATCAACCGAACCTAGTACTCGACCACCCGTTATCTGTAACCTTTTACAATCACTATCAGAAACAGAATTCGAATTGCATCCTACCCGCCAATCAAAATTTCAAAATGGGTACACACATTAACCAGTATCAGTTGATCTCGTACTGCATAGAATTTTCATAGAACAAGGGGTCAGTTTACACTGGAAAAGTTTAAGTTGAAATGTACAGTCAGCCATCAAGTTATCGATACATTACGGCTGTTTTACTTCACAAATGCTTATTTGTGAGCCTGTAATATATGACTGTATGTCCCATTTCATCATATATGGGCGTAATGGGAGTTTGTATGGAATCATCATCTTGCTACCTTTGGCATTTTATCGGCGAATGTCAGTCCTGTAGGCCTCGCATATTCGAGACGATGTTCTTTGTAAGTACTAAAGAGTAATGTTTTGGTCTAAAAGAAAGTATAATTAATAAAAATGAGTTGTTAACTTCTGTTGTATACAAATACAAATCGTTTATTTACCAATACGCTGTTACATGTATAGATATTTTTGCCTTAATAAAATGAAATACTTACGACATTACAATAGATTCTGCTTATAGGTTTGCTTACATCAATAAGTTAACAAATTAACAAATGCTATAAAACTAATTTTAAATGAAAGAAAAGAAAAGGAAATCTATTGATATATCGGAGGGCAGAGAGTATTGAGTGAGGTAGTAGTGCGAAACAGTTTGGTTAAGGTTTTGGCATACCGAAACTTTTAAGAGTCATTGATTGTTAAGAATAGGGCCTTGTATCTTAATAAATAAAACAATTTGTTATCAGAAAAAAGTGTTTACAAAAAGTTGAATCTATGTTGCGTTTAGGTTAAACGAGAAGTGTCACTCGCGTCTTTATAAGTTAAAGTAGTCGTTAAGATGAGTTTTTTTTTTATTTTCTTAGTAACCCTCTACAACGTATAATGGCGAAATAAATAGCACTGACTTTGGCTTAGCACTATACCTGTCACTGTTACACAACTGCCAAACGTTAAGTGCACGATAGAGACGGAAACATGGCTAAGCCAAAGTCAGTGCTTAGTAACGTCTATTTATCTCGCCATTTAGTGGTTTCTAATGCTATAAAATTGTTTAAACCTAAAATCTGGGAGAAATCAGCTAAGTTTTTTTTCCAGTTAGAGCTAAGCCTAGTTAAAGTTAATATAGAATAGAGATTCATTTTTATACAATTTCCATACAAATCATAACGATTTAATATTTCTCTCTGCGCACTCATGTAAGCCCTCTGTACTTACTGGCAAATTGGTAGTAAGCTCAAATTGAACTTTCACTCCACGGATATGAGTAGAGTGCCCTGTTTCGGGTCTGTTTTGAACGATGGCTCGTATGGTTATCGAGAAATACGTTACAACTGCTTCCAGCAAGCCAACCAATACTACCTTATCTCTAATAGTCAATGTTTTATTCATACTATCCATACTAATATTATAAATGCGAAAGTAATTCGGACCGGGAATTATTATCCCACGCGGATGAAGTCTAGAACATTATAAAGTAACTCTGTCTGTCTGTCTCTTCTTCACGCCTAAACCACTGAACCGATTTGAATGAAATTTGGTACAGATATAGTCTGGGTCCCGAGAAAGGACATAGGATAGTTTTCATCGGAGATCCCCCGGAAACGGGATCGTTTATTCCACGCGGACGAAGTCGTTGTCAAAAGCTAGTATGCATATAAACCAGACAAATAGATTCTTATAGTAATACACGGATGAAAAGGCAGGGGGTGAGTTGCACACTCAGTAAATGGGCCCCCGAAAACGGCACATGGTGACAATATTATTATAGTATAGCAAAGTTGGGATTTTATAAATATCCGTGAAAATCTGGGGCGGGTCGCTAGTAATTTATAATATTATGATTGTAAGTATACGAGTATATGCATGATTGCATATCCGTATGTGCCGGTCGGTGTTCATATCAAGTTTCCCGCGTAAGTAGAATATCTATTTGTAACTGTATCTTTGACACTTTCCTTTATGTAGGGCGCCATTTCTTAAGCGTTACCTATTAATGCAGAGAATGAGATTTAGCATTTTATGATTGAGGAAATGCTAGATCTTTCTATGTTATAGTTATTTGTTTGAAAACATAGTATCAAAAGTTATTAGTTACAAATAAAAGAAATAATCTTAATTTGAATCCAAAGTCACACTTGATGTTAATTAATCACCACCGCATAAAGATATCTGCAATACCAGAGACAAAGAAACAATGGAAAGTTCTTCCTTAATCCTCTTTAGATAATTAATTTTTGTATTCCTTAAAACTTAAAGACCTTAGGTTAGGTACATTTTCACGTCTTATCCGCAGAACTATAGGAACTTTTTTTAACTTCGGTTACTCTTTGAATCCATGACTTTAACGGCTTTGACTATAACTGACATACAAGTAAACCAAGTCGCGCGCAGTATTCGAAATTCAGCCATGATACCCTACCAGACAAACACATTTAGAGCTTTATAATTTTGTATAAACATTGAATTAATTTGTATTTTCATTGGCATTTACCGACGATATAATTTGTGGCATTTAACATACCTAGATGACATAATTAAAAAACTAAAAGGTCACTTTTAACAACAATAAACGCAGCTATTCAGAATAATCTCATAAAAATAACAATTTTATGACAAGTTACCGTCAAAAATGACACAACGTAACTATCTGTTAATTTACGACTAAAAAGTCGTTTGAATTGAAAATATTCTATTTACATAATATTATTCTAGCTTCAAAGCAGGGAAATAATGCAAATACAAATGTTGGCAGACAATAAAATTTGGAAATAATGTGATGAAAGGGTTTAGGGGATTATACAGACCGGACACACACACATAATTTGAAACTAACGAAATTATTAAAATAGTTTAGTAATAGTATGACTTGATACTGCGTACTATATTTCAAATTCAAAATATTAGCACTTAAAGAAGTCATTTTAATTAAACTTGATAAAACTTGTAAGATGCATCAGTTTAAATAAGGACTGGTAAATTATTTTGAAAAAGAAGTTAATGCATAGTGATTAATTTAAACTCAAAGCTTTTAATGGAATATTTGCATTCATTATATATCTGCGTATAAACAGGCTTAAATATGAAATAAGATGATGCCTAATTATGTCAATCGTATTAAACGCAAACGAATAGATGGATTAATCCATAAAGCTGTACACAGCAAATTGAACTTCAAATAAAAATGCAAAGCTAAAGATTGTGTTAATTTGAACAAGCTAGAACACAAGGTGAAATTAGCGAATGAAAACAGACAAACTAAGTACCAAAATGTATTGACGACGCATCGCTATAACACAAGTCTTTAATATGTTAATCTAACGTAACTCTTCTTGTAATAAATGAGCAATAATTGCCTGCAATATTGCATACTTCTAAAGAGGAAGAGAAATAAACGAAACATGCGTGTCTAGCGACAGCGATCGCCTTTCAAAGGCTCGTGACATACATTTTGCTTTATGATATTACAATGCATGGTGTGCAGTTAAGTATTGCTATAAAAGATTCTGCAGTTTTCTGAAGTAATTAAATGTATTTATAATGACGTCGTTGTGGTGGAATATGCAATGGATCAAGAAGATGAGTTTTTGACTTTGGACTGACTAGATACATAGTTAGATCAAGTTATATTGTTTATCGTTTGGTTTAAAATTACATTTAATTATATTATTTTTATAGGTGCACATTATTCGTAGTTTCTACGTAGCTATAATTTTCCAACACATAAATAACTGTATCAATCAATGTATTAAATTAAGGACTCACCTTTAAAATACAGCTGCCAACAGCCTCATTCTCCGACACGGTGACGTTGTAGAAGGACTGGTCGAAGATCGGCTCATTATCATTCACATCTAACACTGTCACTATTAACGTAGCCGTTGAGGATAATGGAGGGTTTCCACGGTCTTGAGCCACCACCGTCAGCCGCGGCATCGGATTCGTCTCACAATCTACCCGAGCCCTAGTCGTTACTAACCCTGAACGCTCGTCGATCGCAAACCAATCTGACTGAGGAGTCGGCAGTAAAGAGTAACGAATCTCAGAGTTTTCTCCTTCATCAGCATCAACAGCCGATATTTGTACCACCGGTGTACCTGGAGCCGCTGCTTCAGGCACACTCGCTTTGTACTCCGATTCATGAAAAACAGGTGCGTTGTCATTCACATCAGTCACTTTCAGACTAATGATCCTAGACGCGTGTAACGGAGGAGACCCCTTGTCAGTTGCTACCACATTCAATGTGTAAGACGAACGGGATTCGCGGTCCAGTGGTAACGCAACTACTACCAAGTAAATTATGTTGTCGTGAGTCCGCAAATCAAAATGCCCGTCCCCACCGCTTAACGTAACATTTACGTTTGCGTATTCGGTTTTAGAATCTGGATCATGCACTGATATTCTAGCCACGAATTCATCTAGCTGTGCCGATTCGGAGATTTTTGGTGTAGCATCATCACTTAGGAATATAACGTCTATAGTAGGTTGGTTATCATTTACATCAGTAACTCTTATTGAGACAAAAGCTGTTGTTTCCAAAGGTTGTGCACCTTTATCTCTTGCAACAACTACAAGTTCATGTAATTCCTTAGTTTCAAAATCTAACGCTTTATTTACAGTAATATCACCAGTCTCTGGGTCTATTTTAAACATATTCTCTTTGTCACTCTGTCTTCTGTTTATCGAGTATTCGATCAAACCGTTTTCACCAGAGTCTAAATCAGTCGCGGACACTTTTAGTACTGGAGTACCTACGGTCGCATTCTCCGGAATAGAAGCAGAGTAAACACTTTCAGCAAACACAGGAGGATTATCATTAACGTCTAAAATAGTAATATTTACAGTCATAGTTCCTCTTAGCGGAGGGGTACCGCCATCTAATGCTTCTATAACTAACTGATAGTGGTCAGTCGTCTCCCTGTCGAGGAACCCATTGATTTGTAGGTCCAAATACAGGACCCCATCTCTTTCCCTATGGGAAGACAATCTGAATGCATTATCAGTATTTCCAGATACAATATTGTATCTTTGTGTGTTGAACGGTCCTAAATCCTGGTCTTTGGCCGGGTTTAGTTTTCTCTTCACGTCTCTGGGGGTGTTCTCAGAGAACTCAACGTTCATGACCGGGGTAGGGAATGTGGGAGCATTATCGTTTTCGTCTAGTACTCTGACGACTACGCGGATGTTATCTCCGCTGGCAGGGATGGCGACTAGAGCGTAATGGTCTCTGTTTTCTCTGTCTAGTGGGACTCGGGTTCTGATTTCTCCTGTGTGTGGGTCTATTCTGAGGTCGTCGTTGACGGCGCTGCCGGGGACGGGTACGATGGTGTATGGCGGGGCTGCGTCGGGGAGTTCGTCGCCGAGGTGCCCGACGAGGGTGCCGGCGCGTGCGTTCTCTCTCACGGTGAACTCTCGCACGTGCTCCGCAGCCGCGGTCGCGACCAGCAAGCAAGTGATCACGCGCCACATCGCGCGTTCTTATCACTCACCGCACACACATTGTCACTCACACCTGTAACAGAAATGATACTATTAAAACCAGAACAATTTAAAGTTTGCACATAGGAATCTTCCAAGCATCACATTTTAATAAGGAAGCGGTAGGTATCCGCTCACAACACTTATTAAGTGTGATTTAACACTCATAACCTGAAGATGAACTCTAACTACCTATCCTAGGCAACATTTAATTAACTTTCTAACCAGATATGGTATCTTGAACTAACGGGTTCTCAGAGACACTAATTAAAATTGTTTATGTGAGCTTATGGAATCCACTTAAAATTAAGACAGAAAGCGAAGTAAGTGTTCACAATAGATTGTTACGTACACTTTCCCACGCAGACTCTAGATCCAGTTAGAAAAAAAATTGTTGGCAACACAATTTTAATGCTATTTTTACAAATGGTAACATTTCACCACTACACCATAGATTAGAACTCCCAACATGATTCCAAGATTCCACCAAAGGAAAATTCATGAATGATGCATAGTAGCTATAATTATAACATATGCGGTCCCGACAGGTTTCCTTTTCAATAAGTGACATTATTTAGTTTTTGCTAGACTAGTATACGAGTTAGTATTCGTAATCATTTTGTATGAATATTTATGTTTTATGTCTGACTTCCCTTAGTGCTAAATTGATGTCGTAAATGGTGCCTACCAGTGATTAGTCTTCCAGGTTTTGTAATTTAGTTGTACTTCTCAGAATTCTTTATTATTTCATATTTTTAACATATTTAATCCTTCGAATACACGTGACTCAAGACACAATAGAAAGACAATAGCAGCAGCCGGCTGTTACATAATTTTAAAACATTTTTGATACAAATATAGTATATACATGTAAGTTACGACACCCAAGCCAACGGTGGTTAGGAGGAATCGATACTGAAGAATCTCCTCACAATACTCGCCGTGACCAAGAACTTCTGTATCTGATTCTTAACCTTTCGACGACCATGTGACAGCCGGCTGTCGCGCTGCTATTGTCTTTCTATTGTGTCTCGATTCACGTGTGTTCGAAGGATTAAGCCCGCTGTTGAGTAAAAGCTTTTCAAAATTTCGATCAAATTTTTTGCTATTAGAACATTTACTAATACGAACTACGTTTTAGTTATTATTACGCTGTTATATTTTTTTATGTGTTGGCAGGATTTAAGATAAGCGTTTATTTAGATAAGCTTTGATTGATGAAACTTGATTTTTATTAGTATTAGTTTCTTTGGCATAGTTTAACGACCGGTTTTATTAGTGGGTTTTGTTTTATTAATTTTAAAATGTTTAATTTGGCTAAGACTTTAACTGTGAAACTATGTTTTGACTAAATGTCAGATCGTTTAATTAAAAGTGTAAATTAAAGATTTAAAAAACTCAAGCCGCTCGCCCTATTTAATTAAGATGGCGACTGCAGCAAACAAAGAGTTCATAACTTCTGAACGACTAAACTATATTTAAAAGAAACACTCCTAAAAACCATCGCTAAATTACACATTAAAATGTTTACCTAATTATTTGATTTTTTAAACGAGCTTAAAAATATTATTTAAACAGTATTAATTTAATTAATGCAAAACTAGCAGACACAATAAAATTTTATAACACCAAGTATAATAACTCATTTTTAGTTATTACTTAATTAGTAACTAATTGGTAAAATATCAAATAAATGCAAGGAAGACTAACGTAAACTAAACATGACTAAAAATAATTAAAAGATAAGACTTTTATATTGTCATCAACTCTATAAAACTTGTTGCTCAATCCGTTAAAATCTAGATATTTAGTGATTAAGGATAGAACACATTTACAACTCATTATAATTCTTTCACTGAGACTCAAAGTTTTATTATTCTGGGTATTCTGACAAAGCTACCAATTTCCAAAGCTTTTAAAAGATAATAATTTTAACTGTATAAGCGCCAGCAGCTAGTTTAACCGGATCCAGGTGAATACCAATGTTTTATACGGATATGAGGCCAGTGCATTAACCACTAGACCATAGCGACACCTTTGTATATGAAATTAAACAATATAATAATGACAAAAAAAAGTGAAATTACATTAACAATAAAATATAATGAAGAAAAACAGAAACAATATGATGGAATAATCAAACTCAACATTAAAATCACAAAATAATGATGCTCACAAACATAATTAAACTAAACACAATACGCAATACAAGTCTTCATCAAGAGTTCAAGATCAAGACTAATAAAAGTCGTACTAAAATCGACTTGTAGGCGTCTCGGCCGCTGAATTTTGCCCGCTCCGGTCGAAATAAAAATTTCATTATTATATAATATTTGCCTAAGGATGTTTCGGACAATAATATTTTTAAACTAATTTTGTACAATCAGAATGATAAACTTTATCATTCTAATTAAAGTAAATTAATTAATTTTGACCGTATAAAATTTGCTTTAAAAATTATCGTACGAGACACCCCTCAAAAATAATAATAAATTAATTTCCTTCTTCGACCAGAACGGGCGAAACTCAGATAAACACCTATTAAGCCTCCATAATGCAAGCTCACTCATCACAGATTGCCAATTTAACGACCGTGACAAAATGCTTAAAATGCCGGGGTTTAATGTCGTATCTTCAATACGTGGTCTTTGTTGCTAGGTGTCAGATAGGCATATAAAGGTATAAAGGTACCTTCTTGGTCCAAAATGTCATTACGGAAATACAGACACATTACAACAATAATGATTTTATGACGCGTAGATTTAAAATTCTCATTAAAATTGTGAAGGATGCTTGAGACTTAGACAAAGCTAGGAGAAGTTAGAAATTATATGATTATATTAAAAATGTATGTATTCAAGTATTATTTGAAAGGCCTGTTGGTTAGTGACCCTGACTTCTAAGCCGATCATGCGTTCGATTCCCGCCCGGGATAAACGTTGTGTGATGAGCATTATTGTTTTGTTTCTGGTTAAAATTTGACTGTATATGACTGTATGTATTTTTTTTATATAAATATATACAACATGTCCCGGAATAAACGCACACCACCAGACACCCCAATTAGAATATTATGTTATAATCATAATACATACACTGAATTTTTATTATTATGTTTAAAACACTGTTTATTATAAATTAGTTGTACAGATTGTGGGAGAAAATTATAGTCACATTACAAATCTACGCATGTACACAGTCGCACTTGCAGAAGGGTCTAGCGTAGTAGGTATTTCATCCATTTTAGTTTGTTTTGACTGTTCAGCGGAAGTGTGACAGCAGATTACGTAGTTTTAATTATTTTTGGGATAAAATATTACCTATATTAAAAATTACAAAAATCAATTCAGTAAACGATTCTGAACAAACTATTTTCATAGTGTGAATTAATTCAGTTACACATTGTATATATGTATTTCAGTTGTCTGGTTACCAGTACAGCCAATGCGTAGTTTGGAAACAGATGGATATGTGTGAGCTGTCCCAAGATAATTATTTATATATATTTATCTGTAAAAAAATGTGTTTATATATGTATAGTGTGTTTATATGTTTGTCTGTGTGTGTGGTTGCTCTCCTGTCCATAATGTTAGGTTTTCTATTACGGCGCCACTCTCGTGTATTATAATGTGATGATAAGTAGCCAATATACTACTCTAATGTGTATAAAAAACAAGCAATCGAAACTTTATTGAGAAGAAAAATTAAATACAGTCCACAATAATCGTAAAAGTAGTTAATTACTAACAGAAGTGTATTAAGGCATTTTTAAAACAAATACAAGTGCTAATTAATTACATGAAATGTTGCCAGGAGGTAAAAAAACATCACTCATGTGATCTTAGCCTAAGAAAGGATTATAAATTATTATGACAAAACTTCATTTGCACTTTATAGCTGCCATATAATTTTATAATCTAAACAGATTTAAGCTTTATATAAAAAATGGCTGACAGATATTCTAGTATGCATTAGTCATGTCATTTCTAAAAATATATTTTATTAATTGGCAATGTTTTTGTAAAGTCCAGTCTAGAAGTGGGTAATTAAAATGTAACCAAATAAAATGTTACCAATACATTGACAACACTAATTAAAATAAAGTGAACAAGTAAATAGATCATAGATTTAAGTTGGACATTTAAAAAACTAAATACCTACATACTTCATTTTATTACTAACTATTAGCTTGTAAATTATTAGTGTGGGAAAAAAAGTTACAATTGAGCTATAAAGAATATCGAATCGAATGCTATGTAAAGTATCTATAGGATATTATAGAACAACACAATTTTTTTACAATATATAATATCGAAATTATGTATGTTCGAAATCGAAGTCGGTTCATATAATCTAATGCCCTTACTAATAATCACTGTGTAAAGTTATGCAATGAATAAAGCCTGTGTAACCATACATTTTTGACGTATAAACCTGTCATAACTTTATGCAGCGTTTATTAGTAAGGCGCTAAATCTATTATTATAAACATACTTAACACATAATATTATAAATGCGAAAGTAACTCTGTCTGTCTATCTGGCCCTCTTCAAGCCTAAACCACTGAACCGATTTGAATGAAATTTGGTACAAATCTAGTCTGGGACCCGAGAAAGGATATAGGATAGTTTTCATCCCGAAAATCCCCCAGAACGGGAACTATTATTCCACGCAGACGAAGTCGCCGGCAAAAGCTAGTAGACTATAAAATATCACGCTACTTCCCACGGGAGCGAAGTAGTAACCAAAAACCTATCGTAACGCAGGTGAATCCGCGAAGAACAGCTAGTATTATATAAAATGGTAAACTGACTAACTGTGTGACAAATCAACGCACAGTCTAAAGTCTAAACCGATGTTACCCTAGAGACATTAAAACTTGTGTTTTGCGAAAAGTAGGTAACAGAGAATTAAAATTAATATTTTTGAGGGGTTTTACGGACGATAAGTACTTTTTAAGTTTAATTTTGTACAGTCAAAATAAAAAACCTATTTATTCCGACCGTTAAAAAGAGGTCGATTGAAAATTTTGCTTACTATTTTTACACACCCCGATCGATCTTTAAAATATCCCAAAATCTTTAACGTACTTCCTTACGGAGCGAAGAATTTTTACCTGTCGCGAGGTACCTGTCTAAAGGTAGAGGCTTTCAACAAAGACAACACTCGTTCTAACTAATAATATTATTCAAAGCAAAACTGTTTGTTCTACTGCTCTTAATACGAGGGTAGAAGACTTAAGGGATGCTTTTATATCGGTATTCTATTTACCTGAGCCAAATGCAAAAGTTAAATTATTAATATCTAATAGACTATTGAAAAGCTCTTTTGAACTTTACCCTTTAGAATTTAAACGGGAAAATTTGTATATGTATGGATGTTTTTTACTCTTTCACGTATAAACTACATGAGCAAAATTAACAAACTCTATATTTAAACTAAAAATTTTAAAAATTAAGACTTCAAAGAAATATATTTTTGAAATTATCGTCTCCCTGGCCTTTCCGCAAAGTATGTTGGGGTCGACTTTTGGTCTAACCGGCTGGATACCAGTGTTTTACGTAAAGCGACTGCCTATCAGACCTCCACAACCCAGTAACTGGGAGACACGATATGGTAAAACTGGTCAGACTTTCTGGTTTTTGACTGCTATAGTACTACTTCTACGAATAACAACCGGTACCAAGGGCTTTTTTCCAATCGTTTATCAATAATATAATAAGTATTAATAATTTTTTCGATTTAATGTAAACCATTTTATCTTTATTTTTTTATCATTTGACATTGACATTATTATTTATTATTAACATTTTTGTAGTTTATTCTATCATTATGCTATTGTAATGTAACTGAAATCAAGAACTTTAGATGAATGATTATTAATATTAATTGTGTTTGTAAGCAAAATAATGTAATATCACCGGTCCTTTCGAACGTAGGCGATTTTTGTTTACGGTCGAATGGCCCGCGGGCCCTTCGATTTGGGCCGTTCAGACTAAATAGCCATTTGTACGCCGTGCAAGGCCAAACATGACTAAACAAATTTTATTACTTACAAACTACATGCCATGTTATGTAGCTCATGTTTCCACAAATAAATAAATCAATCAATCAACAACTTCTCAACTTTCTTCACACAACAAAATAGAATTCCAAAAAAACTTCAAGCGATAATGACATTCTTATACACAGAGATACGGAATATTATCCTGGACCAATGACCAGATGGTTAATTTAAATTCAAGGTACCGCATTTACAGTAATAAGTGAGCCCATTCTCAAAGGACAATGGCCAATCCCATTTGCCTTAACTTGATCTGGATAATAATATCAATACCTACGTTCTTTTGTTCGATACGAAAATAAGATATGGGGTAAAAAATGACTAACAAATTGTTAAGCTTTAAAATTCTTAATTTACTTAATACTTAAGTTTATTGAAACTTTATTCATAATAAAACTGTCAACGTGTTCACAAAAAAAAAGTTGTGAATATTGAGACTCAACTCTGGCAATGAAGGAAACAGATTGTTGTATTAAAAAATCTTTAACATTATTTATGCTATGTTATTATACATATTTAAATTATTTTTCACCCGTAACTTCGACCTGAGCATGGTAGTTTAAGGAAATGCAGAAAAAATCGCCAATTAACAAGTACCCTTCGCCCTTTTTGGGATTTAAAGAATATTCCGTACCAATTTCATCAAAATCAGCAAATTCTTTTATCCCTGCGTTAATCGGACTATGAGCATTTATTTTAAGCATATCTCAACCATATTTTTGCTTAAGAAAATACATAAAGCGCAGTTTTTATAAAGTAGCCGAGGCATGCAATAGGTAAAGGTTCAACTTATTAAAAGAAGAAATTCTAACTTGCAGCGGCCGTTATCACTTTTGCAAAAAAGTAATAAGGATTATTATTATTAAAATAATAATAATCACAATAATAAATAATCAATAATTTTAATAATTATTATTAAAATAATAATAATCACATGCAATTCAAAAATTCTCACATCAGAAGTGTCTCAAAAATCCTTTTTCGCGCGTTTCAAAAAAGCGCATAGTTGAAATTGACGCGCCCTGGCTTTGCCCGCCGTCGCTCGATATAACTCATTCGTGCATAGTTCGTGTTGACGCCCGAAATTCGGAATTTTTGATGTCCGCCGCCGCGCGACCGTCGCATGCGCAGCATTTTTGACGCTAATTCGTTTAGAAATCACTCGTTTTTCCGTTCTCATTTGGGGGTTGATAATTTTTGTTGTAATATTTTGAGTTAAAATAAAAACGAATGAAAGAAACGAATATATCCATTTTATTATATTGCTGCCAATAAAAAAATACTGCCAAAAAAGTCTCGCGTGTCACGTGTGCGTGCTTTTTTATAATTAAATGTATGACTTTAAATAAAACTGAAATAAAAATAACATCACAATTAATTTACTACACCTATTTGTTTGAAATTACTTTGAGACAACAACTTCTTTATTTACAACTACGGGACTGTAGTTGTAAATAAAGAAGTTGGCCCAACCATCTGCCACCGCCATCGCCACCACGCACAAAAACAGCAAAAAAGAACTAATTCGCACTTGAAACATCAAAGCACTTAGACCATTCTTCAATGCGTACGAGATAAATGGCGGTGACTGACTCTCATCTACATTTAAACCCAGTTTGCATTAAAACTTAGTTTTTACGAGCAATCCGCGGCTTAAGTCTGAGATGCGATCCGGATTGCGATAGTTTAATGCTCCTCTAATACCTACTGCAGTATATATGTGGACTAGCTTTTGCTTAGCCTTTGCCTAGCTTAGCATTTCCGGGAAAAAAACGATCCTTTGTCCATTTTTAAGGTCCCAGAATATATCTGAGCCAAATTTCATTCTAATCAGTTCAGTGGTTTAGGCGTGAAGTAGATAGAGACGACAGACAAAGTTACTTTCGCATTTATAATATTAGTACGGATAGTATTATATAGTACTAGCTTCTGCCCGCGGCTTCGCTCGCGTTAAAAAGAGACAAAAAGTAGCCTATGTTACTCTCCATCCCTTCAACTATCTCCACTTAAAAAATCACGTCTATTCGTCGCTCCGTTTTGCCGTGAAAGAAAGACAAACAGACAGACAGACAGACACACTTTCCCATTTATAATATTAGTATGGATGTAGACTAGCTTTCGCCCTCAACTTCGTCCGCGTGCCATAATACTACCCGTTCCCGGGGGGATTTCCGGGATAAAAACTATCCTATGTCCTTTTTCAGGTCCCAGACTATATCTGTGCCAAATTTCATTCTAATCAGTTCAGTGGTTTAGGCTTGAAGTAGATAGAGACAGACATACAGAGTTACTTTCGCATTTGTAATATTAGTACGGATAGCATAATAGTATGGATAGTAGGGTGTGTCATGTTCTAGATGAAGTATATTATATCTTGAAATAGAATTGTACATAGATCTATGTAAAGTGAAGTGTGGTGGTGTCTTTAGACTTGTAAAAGACAAATGCCCTTACTAATAATCACTGTGTAAAGTTATGCAATGAATAAAGCCTGTGTAACCATACATTTTTTGACGTATAAACCTGTCATAACTTTATGCAGCGTTTATTAGTAAGGCGCTAGCTGTTTCACCTGCGTTACCTATGTTAGGTCTTTGGTGCACAATGTGGACCCGAGGGCCATAGCGTGTGTTACTTATCACATTAAACAATAATATGAATTGTTATTGCCTAATGTGACATTTGCTTGTATTTTTTTTTTATTGTAATTTTAGGTGGAATAAAAATTCAGAAAATTCAAATTGGCCTCTATTTTGTACCGTAAATTTGTTTGTCTGTCTGGCTTTGGCCGATTTTTCACACAGAACATACACCGTTCTCAACTATGTAGAAAAATTCAACGTAAACATTGTATGTTGTAATAACTAGTTTCTCGCACATTTCTCAAAAACTACTAAATCAATATTATCACTGTCTGTCTTCACTATTAATTTGCTTCATTTCACATGTAAACGTTTTATGTCTACACTTATTTTTCCTCGTGACTTCATTTACTGTTAAATAGCTAGCAGTAAAGTTTTCTATCAGAAAAAAAGTATTTGTGATCGGACCAGTGCTTCTAGAGTTTGCCCTGTATAAATAAATAACAATTTTATATCTTTATAATATTATCACAATTTTTTCCGGATTTTCCTGTCAAAGGAATGCAAAGAATAATAATAATTCATGTTCTACCTTGAAGTTAAAGTTTTATTAAAAGCGACTTAGTTGTAACACAAAGACAAACACACACAGTAACTTTCTCTTTTATAATAGTATATCGATTATGATAGATGTAAAGCAAAGGAGATAGTATGTATGTATGTTTATGTATTTATAAATTATATAAGTATGATTATCATTATCTGGTTACCAATGTACAAGCTTATTATTATTATTATCTTTAAGCTTTACGTTACTCGGGACCCTGGGGTCCCGGACCTTTGAAAGGCGTACGAGGGGCCGAAGCCAACTCGCAGAGGCCCGTTAAATAAAGCTTTATTATATGAAGTGGGACACCAACCGGCCATTATCCCTATATGCACCACTCAAGTGCACCTAAGGTCAACCCCCGGTTGGTGGTGGTCTATTGCAGGTCATGGAATAAAGAAAATATTGGACTATGGGTTTGGGTTGCTAAGATGGATTACTTATCTGAAACTATTGAATGGCTATGGCCCCTGCCTAACCAATGCTTGTATACACGGATATAATGGCAGGGGGTGACTTGCACACTCAGTAAATGGGCCCCCGAAAACGGCCGCTAGCACATAGTGACATTTATTATTATTATTTTCCTATACGTTTTCGTATCTCGGGACCCAGAGGTCCCGGACCTTTGAAAGGCGTACGAGGGGCCGAAGCCAACTCGCAGAGGCCCCTTGAGGAAAACTTTATGTGGAATGGGGCACCAACCGGCGATTATCCCTATATGCACCACTCAAGTGCACCTAAGGTCAACCCCCGGTTGATGGTGGTCTATTGCAGGTCATGGAATAAAAAAAGTATTGGACTATGGGTTTGGGTTGCTAAGATGGATTACTTATCTGAAACTATTGAATGGCTATGGCCCCTGCCTAACCAATGCTTATATACACGGATAAAGAGGCAGGGGGTGACTTGCACACTCAGTAAATGGGCCCCCGAAAACGGCCGCTAGCACATAGTGACGTAGCGACAAGGGGGCAACATATATCGAGGTGCTGGAGGAGTGGAGAGGTATTCCACGGCTATCAGGACAATCCCGGAAGTACGGTCAAGATCCCTACCAGCATCTTACTGGAATACTTCCTTCCCCCGAGCAAATTTGCTCTTGCGAATCTCCACTCAAACCAGCCAATTAAGGCAAGAGTGAGGTGGGAGCCTTGTTCCTCGTCAGTGCTCACTCTGGCCGGCCAGTTAAGGCAAGCCAGAGATGAAGAACTAAGGGTCTCCCAGGAGGTCAGGTCCACGGGGTCGCTACTGCCCGACAGCTCGCCACAAGCTGCCCTGCGGGTTTATTATTATTATTATTTTAAATTCGTTTGAATTACTCGGGACCCTGGGGTCCCGGACCTTTGGAAGGCGTGCGAGGGGCCAAAGCCAACTCGCAGAGGCCCCTTGGTCAAGACTTTATATTATTATGTAATGGGACACCACCGACGATTATCTCCATATGCACTATGTAAGTGCACCTAAAGACAATCCCCGGTTGGTGGAGTACTATTGATGGTCATGAAAATTAAAAATATTGGGCTATGGGTTTGGGTTGTTAAGGTGGATTTGCTACCTAGAACTATTGAAAGACTATGGCCCCTGCCTAACCAATGCTTGTATACACGGATAAAAAGGCAGGGGGTGACTTGCACACTCAGTAAATGGGCCCCCGAAAACGGCCGCTAGCACATAGTGACGTAGCGACAAGGGGGCAACATATATCGAGGTGCTGGAGGAGTGGAGAGGTATTCCACGGCTATCAGGACAATCCCGGAAGTACGGTCAAGATCCCTACCAGCATCTTACTGGAATACTTCCTTCCCCCGAGCAAATTTGCTCTTGCGAATCTCCACTCAAACCAGCCAATTAAGGCAAGAGTGAGGTGGGAGCCTTGTTCCTCGTCAGTGCTCACTCTGGCCGGCCAGTTAAGGCAAGCCAGAGATGAAGAACAAAGGGTCTCCCAGGAGGTCAGGTCCACGGGGTCGCTACTGCCCGACAGCTCGCCACAAGCTGCCCTGCGGGTTTATTATTATTATTATTATTATTTGCTTAGTTTGGGATCAGATGGCCGTGTCATGAGTTGAGTTGTCCCAAAATATTTATTTATTATGTGGTTGTCGGTTGAATCTTGTAACACTAATTTTTGTCAAAGAGCATTTGGCTAAATATTTTTGAAAACTCTAGAATGTAGTTATCATTGTTATAAGTATGTGATAACATAAAAAACTACACATTTTTTACCTACCTAATTATAACTCGTAAAAAACATAACCATAATATCAATTTCATATCAAAAACAGAGCAAACCTCATTGAATTCATCCACGTCAGCACACAATGCATTGACAATGACCATTGGTGTATACACAAAAGTGTGCGTCTTTGTATTCAACGTATGATTGTGATCACACGACATGTATCACCGTGTGGCCACGCCCTCATACTGCAGAATAAGGCTTATAATACTGCTTGGTAGATGCTACGGCCGCTGACGTTCGCCCGGTCTGGTCGAAACAGGAATATTTCTCGCATATTTAAAGTTATTACAAACGACAATTTTATTAATAGTAATACGAATAAACAATGTAGTAAAAAATAATAGCTGAATTAATCATTGAACGACACAGGAATATTATTATTATTTTTTGAAGAGTGTCTTGAACGATGTCTTTTTAAGCTAATTTTGGTGCTTTTTTATTCTCACCGTGCAAAATAAAGTTAAATAAAAAAGCATTTTGTAAGCTGACAATTATAAGATTTTTCATTACGACATTCTGAAATAGGCATGTTAAAAAAAAGTATTGTCCAAAATACCACTCAAAAATATTAATAATAATGAACCGGAATTTCGACCGGTTCGGGCGAAACAGCTACTAAGCCCATAATAAATGCCATGCTATGTCATCCCTTCTTTGTAATATGATTTCTTTTGTTATTTCAGCAATATCATGTTTAAAAGGAAAGTTTTGGTTAAACTGCTTGACACCTTTGGTCAATTGTTGCAATCGACACACGCATTGTGTTTTCTCTCTTCCAGTACAAATGTGTCCATTTTAAATATGTAGCTAGGTGGTTATAATTTACAAAGCTTTATTAGCAAGACTTATTTATCACAACAATTCGTCTTTGTGAATAAAAAAAATGAAATGTGAATGAAAAAAAAAAAGTACCTACTTATTTAAATTGGGATAAAACGTGGTTAAAAGCAACTTGGATTAAGAACTGATAGCAACTGCAACATTTGATAACCAAAGAATGTTTATTTAGCTAATACCTATTTAGTGTAACTAATGTTAAAAAGTAATATGACTGTGTGTATTACTCGTGATAATCCCTCACCCCTAGGAATTTGGAATAGCCATAGGCCTTTAATCATTTATTATTATTGGCACTCTAAGTGCTAATTTTATGCTTTAAATCTTTACTCATTTAAAATTAAAGACTTGCTATCGTCTACTCCGACTTCAAGTGAAAATCAAATTGTTTTATTTTCACTAAAAGCTACATAATAAGCACCTTAATAATTAAACAATTTATTATGATAGGTAGGCAGCTGCCAAGCAGTCATTTATGGCGCACAGTTTATTTATTACAAAAGATAGATACCTACTTTGCGTCAAAATAAAATAAAACTGAGAATTCCTTACAAGGATTTTCGATTAAAAATGCAATAAATGAGAACTTATAACTTGGTGTTTTTTTTTATAAACCTTTTGGGTTAATCGTCAAGTTTATTAACACGAAATTTTAATATGTTATTGTTTTGATTTTGACAGTAACTATGTTTTATTTTATGCCCTGTGCCCTACCCTCCGCTAAACAATAAACGTTGTTTGCTTAAAATATTTTACTTTTTAAGGACTCGCATATTTAGTTAGAGATAGATTAAGTAATTTACTTATGTAATTTAATTACAAGCTATAATACATCCAGCATAAGTTACGCCTTTGCCATTTTTCCGCTTCCTTAGGTCGTAGATATATTTATAACCTACAAACCTAAAATAAACGAACTATATAAAGTCAAAATGATTTTTGTAAATAGAATCAGCACTATTTGAGATATAAGCACGATTAAACAGTCAAGTCAAAATCTTCTGTTTTATATATAACACAGAGCTTAAGAGCTTTTATTAAAAGATGATATTACGATGCCGTCGCAAAAAAAAGTTAATACCTAGCTTAAAACGAAATAACTTCAACGGATAAATAGTGGTAATTTTTAACGCCTTTAATCCATACTACATTTTAATCCATATTATATTGTAAATGCGAAAGTTACTCTGTATGTCTGTCTATCGTGCATTCATGCCAAATTTACTGAACCGATTTAAATTAAATTTAGTACAAAGATAGTTCAAAACCTGAGAAAATCTTCGGAAATGGATCTACGATAAATTCAAAATTAAATTAGCTAAAACTGTAAAGGTGACTTGAGTAAGTATTTTAAGAATAGCAATGATTGGTTGGCTAAAGCTTTACGTTTTATTTCATTTTAACGGAACGTATCGTAAGTATTATATTATTAATTGGCAGTAAAATCTCCACATAGTATAAAATTAAGTTTCCAGTCTGTAAGTACATTTAGATCTTTTTAACGAAATCGGTTTTAATGCGGTTTACATCAATAGGTTGAGGGACTCTAGAGGAAGGTTTATACAAGAATATAATATGATAATACATGAATATAATATGATAATAAATGAATATAACAGCAAAGAAAACAGAGATTTAAAAAAAAATATCATCCGTGTGAATATGAAAATAGTCACTAGTATAAATACTATTTAACTGTTAAAATGTTTCAAGTAAAATAATGAAATTTTCTATTGAGAAATAAATTCCTTTTGAAAAAGAATTTATGTTTCAGTTTAATGTGATCTATAAATACAGAAATTCAAAACTTAAAGCCACAGTTTTAAAAATGTAATTTGCACTAAACTATTAAAGTTAGAGTTTTGGAATAAAAACAAAAAGCTAAGTATGAAGCTAAATAAAACCCAACTCCCTTTTTTAATCTTTTTTATTTGAAGATATATTTCGTATACTATAAAGGTAATTTTAAAAGTGTAATACAAAATTTGAGGGCTAATTTAATGTATATGTACTTATGTGCCTATCACTACATAGTTTAATAGAAAGTCGATTTTCGCCGTCTGTCCCTATGTATACTTAGATATTTAAAACTCCGTAACCGATTTTGATGCGTTTTTTATAGATAGAGTGATTTATAAGGAGGGTTTATATATGTTTTGTAATACGTGCATATTATAGAAAATTTCAACAGTGCTTAGATGTAAAAGCTTTATAACCTTTCTTTAAGCCCTTTTCATTGGAATTTGTAATTATTTTTGCCCGTGACTGTCAATGGGAAACTCAAGTTTGTGTAGTTATCAGAAGGGGTTTTAAACGGATTATTACTCTTAGAAGTTACGTCTCACGAACATATAAATACGTCTTTATATTACTAGTTTAAATCTGAAGCCTTATATATCAATATTAACTACCTTTTACTTATTTCGCTAAGAGAATTAGTTTAATTTTTATTTCTCCGTTAAGTTATCTGACGATTGATAAATCGACCCTCAATCTTCTTTACTTCATGATTTTTGTTAAGCTTCTAGTTTTTTTTTATAAAGCTTCATATTACAAATAAACATTAATTAAAGCACCAAGTGCAAAATTATAATGACTTGTAATATCACCAACATCAACATATATCAAACGGCTAACAAATGAGATGAATAGTGAAACGCAAACCTCGCCACGGGCGAAATACTAGTTATACGACAAAGTTATAACTTATATGCAACTTTATAACAACGCGACTTAAACCTACGCTAAGCTTAGCGTAACTTAACTCACTTTCTAGGAAAACGTTTAAGCTACGATTAACTTTATATAATTTTCTAAAAGACTTGTAGAGTTCTCTATTAGACTCTATCTTAGATTTGTGATTAAAATCTTAATGTCACGAGTTGTTGAGAAAATACTAACACGTTTTCTACTCTACATTTTTAGAACACTTTTAGATAAAGCTTGTAAATTTGCTAGTTCTACGGGATAGGAATAACTGTATGAAATGTCATTAGCATTCTCTACATCAACTTATAGACCCGCTAGCCATTTTAAAATACGTAGAGCCGGTACTATGATAGTAGAGACGACTTGGGAGATATTTCATTGCTATGGCCACTGTCGAGGGAGCTTTTCAGAGAATGGTATTCTAAAGTATTCTAAAGCTCTATAGATTGACTAAAGCTTTACCTCCAAAATCCTTCTGTCACAGAAATCACTGGCACATAACTATGTTTTCCACTGTTACACATAAAATACAGACCGAACGGAACGGGAATTAATGAAAATATATTAGAAACACTGCACTGCAATCCGGGGATCACTGATCAAGAAAAATATCACAGAAAAACGTGTTTTTTTTTTGTTTGTGCGTGCGCGCGCGCAACTGAGCTCGGCGGAGGCTCTGATGGCACTGCGGGGGACGCCTCGTGCGGGGAGGCGGGAGGGGGCTCTCAGAAACAGGTTGCGTTCAACCGTTTTGAGCGCCAATTTCTACGTTCTTTGGTACCGACGATTGATACTTTAAATGTTGATAGATGCTGGATGCTGGTACGGGTATTTGGGGATGTTTTTTTTTGTTTAGCAGGTCTGAATACAATTGAATTGCAAAATATACTTATACGCCAATTGGTTAGGTATTTGAATAAAGGTAGGTAATTAATTATCTAAATTGCTTGGCATGTCCTTTAATCTAAAAAAACGTATAGAAAGCATACAAAGATGATTTTAATCTAGTTAGTAATCTCACATCGGTTTAGTAAATTAACTTATTGTTAACAGTTATAGATATTTTTTGTGATAAAATACTTATCAAGATTGTTTCCTTTCAGTTAAATAACTAAAAAAATGGATTTTACCATTGCAACTTAATTATTTTAAACCAGAATGTTCCCATGTATGTATGGAATCCTTTTGGTTTAGAAAATAATATATAAGGTTAAAATTCTAATTAAATGTGTACGTTTTTTTACAAGGAGCTGTCAATAAATTATTTTTTCATTACATTGGTGGTAGTAATTGCAAAGACTATGTTTGTTACTTTAACATTTTTTAAATATGACTAAGATTAAAATATTATTAACTCTTGTCTTTTCTTTGCCAAAATTTTAATTTAAGAATGAATTTAAAAAAGAAAGTATATTACATTTGCAAATTAATTTATTTCTAGATAACTCTTATACAAGAGTTCAAAGAAAACGAATTCGGCACACGCAAATGCCAAATTTCATTGAAATTCGTACAGTAGTTTTATTATTGAGCTTAACAATCAAAGATACATTAAAATGCTTACATTCGAGACGCGTTGATGTCTTTTGTACGCAGGAATCCGCATGACAATGTAATCATGTAAATCAGTAAGTTACTTATATTTTTTATTAGTTCTAATACTTGATTTATGTTATAGGCTAAAATACTAACTAAATAATACTCTACTATAGTCCAAGATCGACTTCCAGTCCAACCAGATAGATGTAGCTGACCAATGATTTGAAATAAGACTATGGTAAAAATGCAAATATTTTATTCTTATGTGAGTGACGAGGTACCCGGGTACCTCGTCACTCCAATTGCGGTGTTTTGTTTGTCGCTCACATGAGGGTTAAAATCCAGAAACAATAAAAAAATATTTTCAACCTTCCAATTGTGTCTTGAACACACGTAATTCGAGACAGAATAGAAAGACAATAGCAGCTGGACAGCCGGCTGTCGCTTGGTCGTCAAAAGGTTAAATTAAATTTAATATTAGTGACTTTTCTCGGTATACCGCCGTTTACCCGAATTTTATTTGCCCTAATTTCATTTGCCATAATAGTCAACAGCCATAATATCATACGACATAATACTCATTTGCCCTACTCTCATTTGCCATAATAGTCACATGCCAGAATCATTGTTTCCCATAAAGTCACTTACCATAACATCATTTGCCATAATCATTGTAAGCCATAATTATCACATGTCCTAATTATCACATGCCATAATTATGATATGCCATAACATAATTTGCCACCGACATCGGGTGTATAACGGTTGTTTATATCAAGAGAAATTGGATGCAATTGGGACTTTAGGGCACCCCGACTCGGACAGGTTAGGTTAGAAGGGGATGGCGGGGTCGTGTGAGCGAGCGAAGCGAGCGAATAGACCCCGCCATCCCCTTCGTGGTTATTTTTTTATAAACCACACAGAAGTAGGAGCCCCGCGAAGCGGGGCTCCGTCGACCTAGCCCACCATCAACCATGCACAGAAAAGAAAACCATTACGGGGCTTAAATATTTGTCTAATACTGTTATGCCATTTAAATATTATGCCATTTAAATATTATGTCTAATAATTATTATGGCACATAAAATTATGGCAAACAATACTTATGGCATTCGTATCTTATGGTATCTAAAATTCGGGCAATTAAAAGTATGTCATATGTCTTTTAGGGCAAATGAAACATTCGGGCAAATGAAATTCGGGTAAATGAAATTCGGGAAAATGATGATTATGGCATATAATCTTCGGGCAAACAATAGACAACCGACTTTTCTCATATTGATAGTAGCGCGACATGCGGCTGTCGTTAGGTCGTTGTAAGGTTGATACTTTATTGCACTCCACATGTTATACAGGTGTTTTGATAAAATTATTAACTAGGTACATTGTGGGCCCTGTAGGGCACGGCAAGTAGAAGAGGAGGACGCTTTACTTATCTTCTATTTGTTTATTTTTATACTTTTATGTAGATATTTATTTTTAGTTAATGTAGTTATAAATTTTCTTCAAATATGTTGTTGTTGTAGTGTATTATTTATTAAGTTATGTTTTTATAATTACATTTGTTATTTGTTTAGTTTTTTGTGTTTGTTATTTTTAGCGCAATGTTTTTATAAAACATAATATTTTATTCTCATCTTAATACAACCATGTACAAAACAGGCTGGCAAATCCAAAAACAAGCAAGTGACGGCCATTATAAATACCGACAAATAAAAACAAAAATATAAACACAAATGGAATTTTACATTTTTTTATGAAAACATTGCTAGCATCACGTAATACATACTCATAGTTATTATGAATGCAGACTCCTTACAGGATAACCTCTAATATTACGTCTACATTTTGTAAAAGTTCTTATACATACCATTTTGAATAAAACCTCTTCTTTCGTCAAAAAAATTAGTAACACGATTTATATTTTTTTTTTCTTTTTTTTAATCAAGAAATATTGACCGTCAACTGTTTTTTTTTAACTTAACAGCCAGTTATGAATGTAAATTGAACGTAATTAAAAACTTGCGAGTTTTATTGTATTGATAAAAGCTATTTGATAATTAAATAAAAACTTATATAACAAATATTACAAAATTTAAAATACTTGAAAAGTGACGTGAAAAGTTATAGTGAGCTTTTGCCCGCGACTTAATCCACGTGGATTAAAAGCTCTCGTTCCCGAGGAATTTCCGGGATGAAAACTATGCTATGTCGTTTCTCGGGTCCCAGACTACATCTGTACTAAATTTCATTCCAATTCGTTCAGTGGTTTAGGCGTCAAGAAGAGACAGACAGACAGACAGAGTTACTTTCGCATTTATAATATTAATGCGGATAGTACGTATGGGACGCATAAATACATTACTACAAATATATGTTTATGTTTGCTGGGCATACACTATAACATAATTTAAGTCCATCTTTGTACACTGTTTTTTACATTATGTGCATAAAATTAAATAAATAAATAACGTCACACCAAGGGCGTCAAAATAGAAGGCAATTGAATTGCTTCTGTGGGCTTAATAGGATTAAACATAATTAATTGTAATAGTATTTTACGTGACGAAAACTAGCGAATAAAAAAACTACAAACAAATGTCCTCTTGATTTTTGGTTTGGCCATTAAAGCATGACAGACAGACAGAGTTATTAAAACGATTTTTGACGACGCGACGTTAGCAATCAAGTTTTATACTTCAAGAATAACTACTGAGACAGGCAGTTCACTATAACAACTTGAATTAAAACTTTTTTATATAGTTTCACATCCGTCCTTTTAATCGAATGCAGCTTGGATGAAAAGTAGATTATAAAACAACAGCAAGATATAATTTTCCACCATTTCAATCGTAGGGTGGTTATTAAATGACAGCTTTATAGAAGCAGCATTGAACTTATTATAGTGAAAATGTATAACAATAATGATATCTTTGCATTTATTACACAGACTTAATATGACGGTTAGATACTGCCTGTCTATAAGAGAGCAGCGAGGCAGGCAGCGGAGCGGAGAGCGAATCACAAATCCGATTTTATGTAATGCTATCGGTGGATTTTTGACTCTCTCACTGCTCTGCTGACTCGTTTTGTTCCTGTAGACACGCAGCCTAAACCTGTAAGATAACGTCCAAACTTTGAAGTGTGTACAAATGAGATAAATCTCACATAAGATTGTTACTACTCTATTTCTCTAGGCCTTTAGTGTAGGACGCTACGTGTGTCGATACTCTTGCGCCAATCCACCTTCCTAGTACGGCGTGCTGCCGACTCGGCTGCGGAAAACCTCAAGCGGCGAAAGTATAGTAACCTTACTGGAAACTATATTTTCGAGCCGTTTGGGGTTGAAACCCTTGGACCATGGGGTCCGAGTGCCCACCTTATTTTTAAAGACCTGTCAAAAAGACTAGTTGACTCTTCTCGTGACCCAAAGGCTGGCTTTTATCTTGGCCAGAGGCATTGCCATCCAACGTGGCAATGCTGCCAGCCTCTTGGGCACTTTACCGGTTGACAGCGATGCGGAGGAGTTTTTTAATGCCATTTTTATTTTAATTCTTTATTTTAATTCTAGTTTTAATAATTTAATTTTATTTTAAATATTGTGTATTTTGATTAAATAAACTCTATTTCTTGAAATAATTTTGAAAACTTTCATTGTTTGAAACGAAACAAATGTTTCTTGCTTGTTCTTCTTCATAAAAACCAACCTACGTTTTAGAACAAGCAACTAGCTTCAGCTTTCTGACAAACCGACTGACTTTTTAACCGTTCATAAATTCCTGTAAATATTCTAACGGTCCATAGATTAACTTACGAGAGATAGACATTGGACAAAAATTCCAAAAACATTGTGTCAAAATTTTATTACTAGTAGACCAATAAATTGCGAATGGCCATTTTTGAATTAATGAATGCTTAGATTTTGAATGCTTATAGGTACCCTGCATTTTCACAAAAGTGAACAACCCAACCTAACCAGCAATTTATGTTGTTTGGGACATACCAATAAAAAAATGTGCATCCCACGATTGGACGAAACCTTACATCTCAGCATGCGTTCGACAGTTGATGCCTATCGCTCAAGCGTTTTTGTGCAGAACAAGTTCTAGAATAGAAGGCATACCAAGCAATCTTAGGGAACGGGATGCCCTCCATCCATGAGTACATCGTGATTGAGTATATGTCACCGGAAAATAACAAGATCCGTAAGTTTATCAATCTACTAGGAAGTTTATAAATTTCCGTAGGATTCTAAACGGGAGATAAATTGTAATATTTTACGTCCACATTTTCGTAAATTTATCAATTTCCGACGTCATACGGTAAATTTATAAACTAACGGATATCTATTCGTAAGATTTTAAATGGTTCGACCAATCACAGAAACTCTTTTAAATATACGCATCTTTGAAATACGTAAAATAACACACTGCTCTCTGATTGGTCAATGTTCATAGTGGCAATGCTTGTGTCCAAGGACTGGTATAATCAGACTTTACAAACTATAAATTGGAAGCAACAATGCCCGGTTCCTCTCTGGCACGGATGTAGTGAGTTGAGTTTTCTTTGAGTTGCAACACAGTTCAACATTTAAAACTAATAAAAACGCACAAGCAAACTGGTTTATTTATGTTCCGTGGCGAACAATGGCGGCCGCGAGGAAGGAGAAGTGACACGCGTGACAGTCAACCAATCAGATCGCGCGTAGCGTTTGGTTACTGCTTACTTATTATTTTACGAGTGAGTTCAGTAAGTTTATCAATTTACGAAAATGTGGACGTAAAACATTACAATTTATCTCCCGTGTAGAATCCTACGAAAGTTTATAAACTTCCTAGTAGATTGATAAACTTACGGATCTTGTTATTTTCCGGTGACATATATACTAGTTAGGCAATCTTGTTAAGTTTTAGGAACAGTCTTAATCTGTTAAAAATAACTTTGAAAGCGAAAAACACAAACTGTCTAACAATTGAAACATCTACAGTAAGTATTTTATCCATCGAATAGCATTGAACTCTATTGTACTCTGAATTTATGTATGGAATAATAACCTATTCATATAAAATGGTAAACTGACTGATTGTCTGTTGATATATCAACGCAGGGTGTGTTCTATGTAAACCAGGGTTACCTTTGAGTGTGTGTTACCTTGTGGTTACCTTTGTGGGTAACCACAAGGTAAAACTAAGAAAATATTTTTGGTTATTCCGACCCCAAAGGGGTAAAATAGGAAATAGAAGTCGCGGGCGTAAGCTTTTAAAATATATTAACTGTCAAAATTCAAAATAAAATCAACAAACTTTATAAAACTAATAAAAAATTGAAACAGCCTAAATAACTACACCCATTGACATTGTTATTTAAAACAGACGAGACGCCAAAAAAAGTAATTAGTCCGTCAGATAGATTATCAAAAAAATATGGACACGTATTTTTTTCTTTTTTCTCGGAACGAAGAATAGTTGCGCATGACGTCACGATCTGATTCAATTTTGCAGAACGGTGACGTCAAAAGCCCCCACTCCGGAACTTTGTTGCTCTTTATCTTAGTATACTTTTAATAATTTGAACAAGCATAAAATACGTGTCCCGTATTTTTGGCCGATCTAACAGATGGACTAAACAGAATGCCCTTTTTTAAATGTTGTGTCATCCCTTAAGCGTAACTGACAGAATAGGCGAGACGACGAAAAAAAAGTAATTAGTCCGTCAATGAGATTATTAAAAAATTTTGGACACGTATTTTTTCTTTTTTCTCGTAAACGAAAAATGACGATGATACAGTGCGTTGAAGTTGTGCGTGACGTCACGATCTGATACAATTTTTGCATTACGGTGACGTCAAAAGCCCCCACTCCAGAACTTTGTTGCTCTTTATCTTTGTATTTTTTTATTATTTTGATAAAGAAAAAAATACGTATCCCGTATTTTTGGCCGATCTACAAGACGGACTAAACAGAATGCCATTTTTTTTATGTTGTCGTCATCCCTATTGAATATATGATATATTTTATTTTGGTAACAAGCACAGCAACGCCGAATCAGTTTAAAGTTGAACCTTTCAACAACCAAGCGATAGCCGGCTGTCGGGCTGCTATTGTCATTCTATTGTGTCTGGAATCACGTGTGTTTGAAGGTTGAAAAAAACGCAGGGTGTGTTCTTTGTAAACCAGGGTTACATACTTTAAGTACTTACGATTGCGGTGCACCATGCAGCCTGTGACACTTCTGGGAGAAGTCTGTTTCATGATGAATTTACTTCGAAGATCGGAAAGGGGAGGAACTTCAACCCACTTGTCCTTGGTCTGGTTCAAACTTCCCAAAATCATGGAGAATGAGTCAAACTTGTTCAATTTTAGAGAAACTAGCAGATATTCTAAACTACCTCCCAGCTTTATACACTTAAAACAAAGGATAACGTAACTACCCACATTCAAAGAAATGTAATATCTTAAAAAATGTGGGTAGCATTATTATTAGCGTTAAAATTTTATTGCATTATTTTGCTTATATCAATAAAAAAAAAGGTTGATATATTACAAGTTTTGTCAAATGTATTTCGTTATTAAAGACAAAAAAAAAACGTAAATTACTTTAATTATAAAAAATAATCTGGATGAATACCGCCTATTTGAATTAGGTATAATTATATTGATACAGAAAATATCAGACCTTAGTAACCTAACGCAGTCAACGCTGACATAAGTAAACGTTAGTTAGCTCATACTAAGTTAGGCGAAAAATCCCCAGGAAACAACTAGGTAGTTGAATTAAATCGTTTATTTATGTTGCACAGGTAAAAAAGGTTCCAAAAAATACAAGTAATTTTTATTCTGTGATCAGCCACAATTCGGCATTCAAATATTATTATTTATATTAACTTAATTAAATTATTGAAAAACTAAAAACTACAAAAGAATGTCACTAACATAAAAATAACAGTATTCTATGAATCATTTTGAAAATTTATGTTAATAAATATTTTTATTATTGCAATCTCTTTTAATTTTTAAATCAAGCTGTGTATCATGTGTTTTTGTTCCTTTAACATTTTTTTTTTTCTTAAAATTATTTAACTACGTAATAACATTGCGTTAACCTTACTTTTCGAGTGTACTACGTAAGCTCGACAAATGGATGGGCGTTTAATGCTTGTGCGACAAAACTGTACAGCGACTCACCATAGTTCGAATGCACGCTAGTGCGACACACTGAAGATCGACATCACGCAAGTGTGACAAACGATTTCGCGACAGTAGATCGACACTACGGTAGTGCGACACTACGGTAGTACAACAGTACTCTGATTCGACAGTACGTTGCGCGTTGGTGTAGTATTACAGTAGTTTGACACTGCCCAAGTGATTATGCTAAGTGAAACGATTATGCGACACTGCCGTCTGTAGATATAAGAAAGCATTATCTTCATGTAATTAAATAAAAATGAATCGCCAAAATGTGTAGTTGTAGTAGTCGTAGTAGTTGTAGTAAAAAAAACACACTATGTGTGTGTTCGAAAAATATTAGGTATAAGTGGCTGGAGAGGCGCCTCGGCGCTTTCACTTATCGCCTGACACAGGTCCTCACCGGACACGGTCAGTTAGGAAGGTTAATGTGTCGGATTCGGCGTAAGCGACGCCTGAGTGACACGGTGAAGGTATATACCCATTTGGACGGACCACCGCCGTGTCCTTGCAGACGCGATCGGCGGGGCTGACCTCTCGCAACCGGCGCTGGTTTAGGCCATGCTCCGGGGCGAGACTGAATGGGAAGCCGTCGCCTCCTTTTGCAAAGCAGTCATGCTGGAGAAGGAGGCGGCGAGGCGGGTAAGGCAGCGTCCAGCCTCACGCCGCGGACAGAGACCCAGGCGTAGGCGTCGAAAGTTGCAAGTCGAATACCGGCCGCCGTAGGCGCGTACAGCGATCGATGGGAGCTCGCCGCCCGATAAGGACCACGCCTGTGTCGATGGCGCGCTTACTCCACGCGCGACTCAAAGAGCAGTCAGTACGTGACGGGGCCTCCGGCCCGACACGCGCCGGAGTTGCGGAATGATTCTAATCGTTACAATAATAAAGGGTAACCGAAGGAACATGAGTGGGTTTTAGTCAGTAAAAGTCTGACACTCCCTCATGAGAAGTCATTTGAAGTAATTTTATAAAACTCACTGACTGTAGTATTGAATACAAATGTGTCTTCATGTCGTACTAGCGTGATGTCTATCTTCAGTGTGTCGCACAAGCGTGCATTCGAACTATGGTGAGTCGCTGTACAGTTTTGTCGCACAAGCGTTAAACGCCCATCCATTTGTCGAGCTCATGTAGTACACTCTTACTTTTCTAAAATAAAACCGAACAGAGCATAGGAAGCAGTAGTCTTTCTAGAAAGCGAACCCATTATAATAAACTTTATAGATACCTTCACATTTTTAATTAACTAACAGGTTCGTACAAACTCCAAACCACTACTAGCTTATGATCAATGCATGAGTACTTACGAGCAATTAGCAAACATACTGGCTTGTAATGTACTATACTGGTACTTGACCATAGGTGCTAGACCATACAAGGAAAGAGACCCTATCACTGCACTATTATAATACGGAAGCAAGAACATGCCATTATTAAAGCTTATGCTCGCGACTTTGGTCGTGCGTGTGAATGTTGGTTCTAGGTTGTAGCAAGGAAGAAAGCGCGAATTATGTGCAGACTGCTCACTATGTAAAACCAGTTAAAGGTGCTGATTCTCTGTTTTAGTTAAGTGCTTCTTGCTCTTTTTATTTCATCAAGTAAAGGATAGAAGATACATATTACTTTAGCCTTGTCAAATCAGCCAGCGCCTGAAGTAAATCGACGTAATTTTAGTGGCCATATTTTAATTGCGTCTAAATTATGTATTTAGTGTCTTAATCCTTCGAACACATGTCATTCGAGACACAATAGAAATGAAATAGCAGCGCGACAGCCGGCTACTTTCTTAATTAAAGTAAACTAATATTTCATCTTCTGACATTTTTTGGTGAAATGGAAAAACAAGGTGCACTGAGCTTTTAGTTTTGTTTGTGAACAAGGGAATTGGCGCCCTTGGCGAAGTCCAGGAATAGACTTCAGCAAGATCGTGAACATAAGCTGGCAACAGTGAGGCAAAATTTAAAATATTTAGATCACACGGAAGAAAAACTTAAAGATGATTCCGATACAGAACTAGACTTTGAATTCATAGGATTTGGAAGAGAAGGCGAAGTAGACGAAGAGGATGAAGACGAAGGAGAGAGTCAGATAGAAGGATAAGATAAAGATGACTGATTTAAGATTCACTTTTTTTCACAGATTTAAAATATGACAAAGATATTATATTTTTAACCAAAATTTTTAATTTAGCCATATGATTGTTCACGGAGATGACTTTGTGACTTTCGTCACGTGTTTTTCTATTCAATTCAGCCAATACACCTACACTAAAACTATTCCTCTATAAAATACTCTCTTCTTGACTGATTCTAAAACTTCCGTAGTTTTATAGAATAAAGTCTATTTATATATACGTAGCTGACAATAAATGAGCCGCGAGGCCGCCAGCGTCCATAGAAACAAGAGGCGCGCGGCCGCTCGCGGCCTCGCGACCTTTTCAAGTATTTCAAGCGATACTGGTCTTTAAAGTATGTAGTTAAAGTTTAAAATTATTTCACACTGAAAGTGCTCGCCGCGTCGCTGCCGGCCGCTGCCATTCCGGTGTGACCCGGGCCTAAGTGACGAGAGTAAGTCAGATTAATCGGTCACATATAACCTGACGGTCACTTGACATCTCTAGTCCGTAGTAACCTAAGAATTATAATTCTTTGGTATTTTAAATGTCGAAAGCAGTAGGATTATCGTCTCTTTTCAAGTTTTGTCTTGTAAACTACCATAGAAATAGTGCTATGGCTTCTGCGGACCATTCTTTCAGGGGTTCGGATCAGATTCGGATCGAACGTTGTGCGAAACCGCTCTTACTGTTATTTGAAAAAATCCAGACATAGAAGGATTACTCAGGAGTACACAGTAGTAAGGTTCGTAGCAGTGGCGTAGCGTGGCTTTTCACCGCCCGGGGCTCATCAGAAATCCGCCGCCCCTTATTTTAACTATAAGTCGCTTAAAGTTTACTAATGGGCCCCCTAATTCGTACATCGTACACCTTATTAGTCAAAATATACTACCACGCATACGCATTGCTAATGCACGCTTCAGTTGGAAAATAGATCTAAGAGAAGAAATGCCGCTAGGAACCCACATTTTTATGTATATGTGTCAACCCTAAGGACATCTCAGGTTTCTGCGCTAGGTAACTGTTCATTGAAAAAAATATATATATACGAATTGAACTTCTGCTAAAAGTGACCGTTTTTAGCAATTTCTGAATCTCTAAACTTGCAAAATAACTTTAAAAAAAAGTATACATTGGTGATCGATACTGATGCCAAAAATGAAAAATTAGTAAATTCGTCTGTCTAAAAGGCGCTAGGCGCATAGGCGCTTAGCATATGCGTGCACACGCATAGCCTAAAAACTACTGAAGGGATTATAACCAAACTTAGTACGATTGTAATCCATACTCCTAGGCAGGTTATAGGCTATATAACACAATGCTAAGACACATAGGAGCCGAGCAGTAAATGAAAGTGTGAGACAAAACGGGAAAAAATATTTCCTTAGAGAGATTCAGTTGCGTGCGCTTAGTAAATGGTGGAAGTTATGCAAAAATTTTACTAAAGAATTGTTTCTCTTAAAACGTTCTAAAAAAATTGCGACAGCATATGTCTAATATTTATAGTTCACTCACTAAATCCATTTTTATAGCAATAAATTAGTTCTAAAATAATGCATGATTTGCCAGGAAGTTTTAATAAATATAGAATTAATCCTTATCATTATAAATACGTTAACCAATACAAGTGTACAAATGTACAAAATTGCCGTTTACATAATATATATTTTTAGAGATATCACAGAGTTTTAAAATTACTCCCCAGCAATATAATGATGGTACGTACGGGCAGCAATAAAGGCTGGCCGATGGCTTTGCAAGATATTCGTAGCTTATACATCAGAATAACACATAATATTGTGCTACATAACATTGCACCATGAGCCACGGGAGCCGATCAGAACCAAAAACCTAACATAACTTGGGTACGCCAGGAACGGGCGGTCCATGGCCCTCTACGAGGATCGAACCTGATCTTGGCTCCGGCCCAGGTACTGAGGGCGTCCCAGAAGGTTATAACCATTCGGATGGTGCGGGGAATACCGCACAATCTCCTGCGAGGCGGCAAACCTTCCTGCAGGCATCCTGCCGTGGGATTTGGAGACTACGCGACTGTCGCAACCCAGTGCTGGGCACGCCTCTTTGAAGAGTTGGCTGACGAGGCGCCACGGTGCGCTCACGTATCGGCTGACACAGGTTCTCACCGGACACGGACATTTCGGGAGGTTCCTGTGTCGGATTCAGGCGGAAGCGGCACCTGGGTATCACCGGCAATGGTCGCCTGGAGGTTTGCCTCGGATGGGCGGGCCTCCGCCGTGTCCCTGCAGAGGCGATCGGTGGGAGTGACCAAATGGGAAGCCGTTGCTACCTTCTGCGAAGCAGTCATGCTGGAGAAGTATGCGGCTGTACCCGTGAGGCAGCGTCAGGTCTCACACCCCGGACAAAAACCCAGGCGTAGGTGTCGAGAGTGGCAAGACGACTACGCGCCTGCGGTAGCTCACCGCCCGATAAGGACCAGGCCCGTGTTGACGGCGCGTTTGTTCCACTCGCGCCTCAGAGCGGAAAAAATCGCGCGGGACGCGCGTCGCCGGGCGCTCGCCGGCCGCCTGAGCCAGGAACGCGGTTATCGTCCTCTTATTCACACACTTGCGGTTAAGCTTTCGCAAGTCCTTTTGGTACCTAACATATTGCGAACAGTAGGTAGGTAATTTGGAAAAGTATTTTTTTTTAATTATGCAATCTAATATTTACGTCATGTTCCTCAATTGCCGCCCCCTTTCATGTGCCGCCCGGGGCCATGCCCCCCCCCCCCACGCTACGCCACTGGTTCGTAGTACTCTATAATCCGACAAATTCGGTAATCCGTCATTGCCTCAAAAAAACGGTTGTCGGGTCACCACGAGTCTGTATTTGGTCTAGAAAACTACGTCAGCTCTGCAAGATAAGCTAAACTAACTTAGCTTAGCTCCTGGTCTACTCTTACAAAGTTAGCTTAACAGGGGTCAAACCGCGGGGGACAGTATATCGAGATAAATAATTAAACAAAAAAGTCGTGGGCAGAAGCACGTAGTACCTTTTTTTTTTTGGTGAGTGGGAAATCATCAAATATGACTGCTCCCGTCCTGGGTGAGGCGGGAGGGCGTATCAGACTTTTACTGACTAAAACCCACTCATGTTCCTTCGATTGCCCTTTATGTTCCAGGGTCACGGTAACTATTATAAACATTCCGCAACCCCGGCAGGCGTGGCCCTGTTGGGCCTCTTCTTAAGCACGTAGTACCTACCAACTCTATACTTGAATCTACATCTACACCAATATAATAAAGAGGTAGGTAATTTGTTTCTTTGTTATTTTATTTTTAATGATCTTAAAAGCGAATAAAAAAAATGCTACTAAATTCAGTGTGGAGTTCACGCGCTTTTTCCTAGCAACGCCATCTATCGAGCTATGTACGAAACTGTTATAGGCAAATCGCTTGGCGCAGTGGATGAGCGATTGATCGGTACGTTTCGTATCGCGGGATCGATTCCGGCGGAAGAAATATTTATAAATATACGGATAGTTATTCTGGATCTGGCTGAATTAACTTTGTAATAATAAAAACTTGTACTTTATTTATTTGTGATATAAAATTTAGTCACAAAACTAGGTTCAAATCAATAATGTATGTGTTGTTTATTAATATGTCATTATTTTTATAGTTGTTCTGATAGCTTCATGCTGCAAAATGGCATTTTCAGCAGTGAAGGGTCCTTTACTAGTGAATTAAGAATTGACTTACATACAATAATAATACACAGCCTTCTTTTACTTCTGTGTTCATTTAATACTATTGACTTTAATCTACAGGTTTTAGTTTGTAAAGAGAAGTCAGCATTGGAAGAGGCCCAACAGGGCCACGCCTGCCGGGGTTGCGGAATGTTTATAATAGTTTACCGTGACCCTGGAACATAAAGGGCAATCGAAGGAACATGAGTGGGTTTTAGTCAGTAAAAGTTTGACACGCCCTCCCGCCGCTCCCCGGACGGGATGGTTAATTATCATCTGTATGCCAGATATGCCTGTATTCCCTTGAATTATGTAATCAAATAATCTTGTGATATTCCAATGACTTCTAGTGTTCATGTAGTTCTATACTCCATAGAAACATATTATTTTGGGATGAGATAATAGCTTTAAATTTTTGACAGACATTTTTTGTCAATTCAAAAGCAAATATAAATAAATGAAAATATAAAATAAATGGTTTAAAAGAATAAATGATTTTAAATTTTGAGTTTGATTCTCTTCTTAGGAATTCAGATTCCAGTAATACTATTGTGTGGGTATGAGATTTTATTGTTGCTTGTAAACAGATAAAAATATAGTCATTATTGGACAATTCTTTAGTTTAATAATAAAATAATTCAATGTTATGTTGCCCAATGCACAAAAAAAAACTCAATTCATAACTTAAAAACTATTGTCATTGCTAAGTAAAGTGTTACCGTTATTTATAATAATATTGTCTTATAATTACTAGAAGTTATTTGCTGGCAAAACTTCAACCATCATCTTTTACCAAGATCCGGCTCCTCAATGTTTATTATAATACAAGTATACAAACACAACATTGTTATTTTGTGGTGCGACTTCACTTGGAACATTCGGCAAAATATTTGAATATTTGATGCAACATACCTTATTTAAAACTTTCGATTTCCAAGCGATAGCCGACTGTCGGGCTGCTTTTGTCTTTCTATTGTGTCTCAAATCACGTGTGTTCAAAGGTTTAATCGGGCTAGAGTAAAGTTTGTATTACCCAAGTAATGCTAATAATTTGTCAAATACTCCAAGCAAAGTTGCAGCAAAATCTCCCAGAGTGAATAGCACTATTTGTCACACAGTTGTATTTTCGCTTGTCACAAATAATTATGGAACAATGGCATTAATCCTTCGAACGTGATTTGAGACACAATAGAAAGACAATAGCAGCCCTGCAGTCGGCTGTCGGTTGGTTGTTGAAAGGTTAAAAACATTAAGACCTTTTAATGATATAGAGTGCCAATGTCCAATTACAATTATTATGATTTAACTGGCTGTAAAAGAATATTAACTCTTTCAAAACTAAAAACAACGAGTTACAACAATCATTTATTAAAAGAAATCCATTTATTTAATTATAATACATTTAGAATCATACTATAACAACAGAACTCGCAGGCTGTGTTCTAATACTGTTAAAATTAAATGGTACACTCGGCCAATACCCTGGTTTGTCCCGGTCACATATACTGATAAACTGTGTTTGTAGTGACGTTTCCAACGCAGCTATCCTTTCCCATGCATCTCCATACAACTTTTGTAATGTTTCCTGGTGATTTTCTGGGTTCTCTGCGGGCCCGGCTTCCAATTCTTCTATCTCTTGATTCTCAGCATCATACTTTGCTTTCAACTTCTCCCTTTCTTGTCTAGCCCAGTCTCTATACACTTGATTGTCTCTCAGAAACTGTATATATTCTTCACTAACTACAAACTCTTGATCAGACGCTTGACTTTCGGGGCGAGACTCCTCAACCTCTTCTTCGGATTCAGATTCCGAGGAGCTGCAATCGAAAGAGACCTCTTTGGTAGATTTGTTACTACCTACTGTGTTTTCGCGTATAACCCTGTGTAAAATCTTGTTTTCGTGCTCCAAAGCTAAAGCTTTAGACTTCCAGAAAGCCACTTCATGCTTCAGTTGCCATGTAGCAGCTCTGGTAAAGTTCTCAGCCCACGATGACATCGTAATTGGCATAGAAGCGATTGGGACAGAAACAGATGGTACTGCAGTACTTCGCGCCCTTTGTTTTGACGCGATCTGTTTCTTTTTTAAAGCTTTCAGTTTGTTCTTGCGTCTTAATTTTTTTTGACGGCGACTTCGACTGTTAGTTTTCAATGTACTACTACAAGTTGGTGTTTCTTCTTCGGCGGGTGGTTGAAAAAACATTTTCGTATTTTTATTTTTAGTAATTTTCACACAGAATGTCAATAAAGCATCTGTCAAAGATGTTAGTGTCAATTGTGACTTTTAATGACAGTCCCATTTTTTTTTTTTTTTTTTTTTTTTACCCTAATGGGAAGGCTATAGTCTTTCAACCATATTGCCTAGTCTTTCGTCTTGATATTTTCTTCCGTGATATATTTGTGTAATATTGTCTTTCGTTTTTATATCTCATATTTTTTTTGCTTTTTTAGTATTTTAATTTTATTATTTTATCGTCTTTCGTTATAAGTCCATTCAATGTAATTATTCATGTCCGTTATGTAGGTATATCATTAGTTTTTGTCAAATCCGTGAGCGTCATTGTCAATGTCAAGTCAAACATGACTTGAACAAACATGTCAAATTTATTTGTAGCCGTAGCTTATTTCCTATAGCCCGGGAGCCAGGTGCAAATTTGGTTAATTATTTCCTCTCAAGAGATAATTCGTGAGACGCATCAGAGTATAGTATTATAAAGCGTCGTGAAAGTCAGCTGGTGCCCGGTTGGGGGGATGAGCGGGTGTAGCCTCCCACGCATGAAAAAAAATAAAATACATTCACTGATTTCCTCTCAGCTGAAATTTTGTCAAATTGTAGCTCATCTAATATCTCAACGAAAAAAAATAATCAGCTGGTTACAACGTGGTGTATTGTACGTCAGCTGGTGTCTCGAACATGAAAAAAAAAAAATATTTTCAGTGATTTCCTCTCAAACAAAAATTTACCTGATGATAGCTTATATGTAACTGTGGATAAATATATAGGTCAGCTGGCTGTATCTTGGTGGAAAAACCGTCAGCTGATACTGTGAAAGTTATTACATAGGAGTTAGGCAGGAGCATCTACTGTCAATTTAAATGCATCAGCTGACTAGCTTTTCCTCGACTTATTGCTAGCTGATTTTTTTTATTTATCGCATCAGTATATTAACAATCAACTCACAAATTTTCATCTGGGAGGAAATGACGTATCTTTAACCCCTGACAAGCACACATCTAAACCGTATACCTCTTTAGGCATTGAGGGTGAAAAGTACCCAACATATTTCATTTTCAAAAATCTTGAATTTTTTTTTTATTAAAGCTCAAAAAATTCTCTACAAAATAGATATAATATTAAATTAATTAGTGCCAATTAAAAGAGATAAAAATACTATCGAAGTTTAAATATACACAAAGAATGCTAACGAAATAAAATTTTGAGGTGGGTACTTTTTACCCAGTGTGGTTGTCAGGGGTTAATTATTATCGTTATTATAATTATTGTATAAATTGTTAGATATATTTATATTTTAATAAATTATGATCGTTCATACTTTTTGAGTTTTTAACATGTTACACTGAGAAAAAAAAATATTTTTAGTCAATTAACAATTTCTTGGTTCAAGAAACTCGCTAACGATCAAATATTCAATTATTAATAATTATTAATTTCTGAAGAGAAGAGCATCAATATTTATCTGTGGATAATAGATAAACAAAAGAATAGCTTTATTTAAATTAAGTAAAAATTATTATGGAAAAAAGTCGAAAAAAAAAATCATCGAGTAAGAGTCGATTCTAATCGATTCAAGAAAGGCTCAACTCGATTCTGAAAAGTCGATTATTTTCTGATAAAAGTCGATTTGTACTAAAGTCAGAGTCGACTTTCCTATCCAAAGAGCAAACTTCATCAGTCGAAAAGAATATTCAGATCAGAGCTATATCAGCAATTTTTAAGAGCATGTTACATTACTCAAATTTGGTCACATGCACATCTGAAGGTTCCAACTTCTCATGATCCTGTAGATTATGGTTGGGCAGAAATCGACAACAAGTATGAATTCACCTGGTTTTCTGGAAGTCAGTTACCATCATCGATTAATGAAATCACTATTCAGCCTGAAAAAGGTAACATTTTTTTATAATTTTGATTATATTATGTTAAAATACGCATCCTAATCTTTTTTAAATTTTTGTACAGATGATGACAATGAAGACATAACAGCAGACAGCTCTGGCAGCGACTCTGAAGATAAATCGGAAAGAGAGGAAAGTGACTCAAGCCAGAGCGAAAACGAAAATGAATAAATCACATTGTTATTCTCATTGTCATTTTTCATCACGTTTATATAATAAATATTATTTATCGAGTAACTAGTTAATTTACACTAAGCTTATTGTTTATTTAATTATTTAAATATATCTAATATCATTTGATAACATACTTATTCGTTTCAAAAACATTGATACAGAATATTTATTTCAACTCAACTCTCATATTGAAGCAGCGCTATGTCGAATAATTAAAGATACGTCATTTCCTCCCAGATGAAAATTTGTGAGTTGATTGTTAATATACTGATGCGATAAATAAAAAAATCAGCTAGCAATAAGTCGAGGAAAAGCTAGTCAGCTGATGCATTTAAATTGACAGTAGATGCTCCTGCCTAACTCCTATGTAATAACTTTCACAGTATCAGCTGACGGTTTTTCCACCAAGATACAGCCAGCTGACCTATATATTTATCCACAGTTACATATAAGCTATCATCAGGTAAATTTTTGTTTGAGAGGAAATCACTGAAAATAAAATTTTTTTTTTCATGTTCGAGACACCAGCTGACGTACAATACACCGCGTTGTAACCAGCTGATTATTTTTTTTCGTTGAGATATTAGATGAGCTACAATTTGACAAAATTTCAGCTGAGAGGAAATCAGTGAATGTATTTTATTTTTTTTCATGCGTGGGAGGCTACACCCGCTCATCCCCCCAACCGAGTGCCAGCTGACGTTCACAAGGCTTCATAATACTATACTCTGATGCATTTTACTAATTACCGCTTGAGAGGAAATTGGTCATGAAAATCTGTTGCTGGCTCCCGGACTACTAGTTTCCTCTAGCACAAAATATAACCTACAAAACTATGTACACAATTTATTTAGGTTTATATAAAGTATATTATAAATGCATAAAATATGTAAAAGCATAACCTAAATCTCATTTACAGTTTCTAATATAAATTTGTACAAATATATATAAGTTGAGGCATTCATAAGTAGCTCCTGAATGCATTGCGGGACCATATCAGGTTTTTTATAAATTTTCAAAAGTTCATCCGACAACACAAGGCGCTGAATGTTGAAAGACGAACACTCAAAGAAGATGTGATGTAAAGATTGCACTTTTTCCAATTGACAGTATTCACAATAAGGCGAGTTAACCATTTTAAGACGATGAAGATGATAATTTAAACGACAGTGACCGAAACGCATACGACAAATAAATGAATAAAATTTTCTATTTATAAACTTGCTATTCTTACAAAACCAAGGTATGGAGTTAATTTGTACATCCAAAGTAGCAAACCAAGTGCCTTTATTTTCTACATGTGTGGACTGGTAGGAATGTCTTCCCCACGCCTGATACATACGCTGTTTTAAAAGACTAACTGCGTCAGTATGTGGTATGGAAATACTCATATCAGTATTTGGAATCAATTCATCTAGATCAACGATTTTTTTGGCCAGATAATCTGCCTTTTCATTTCCTGTAACGCCAATGTGTGAAGGTACCCAAACAAAACCAACTTCAATATTAGAATAAGACAGTTCTATCCATAACTCTTTTATCAAGTAGATAATGTAATTAGTGTTAGCATGTAGTTTGTTGTTTGCCAGATTTTTAAGTACACTCATGCTGTCACTTACTACAAACCACCTGCTGTGGCCTAAATTGCAATTTTTAATATGTTTTAAAGCACCCAAGATAGCAACAGCTTCAGCTGTAAAAATACTAGCATTTTTGTCAATTTTTCGACCTAAACCGATGTTTGAGATTGGCTCATAAATAGCGAAAGACACTGCTCTATCATTTTTCGAGCCATCACTGTACACAAATTTATGATCTGGCCACTTTGACAATACTGCACTAACTTCCTCTTTTGAAGAGAGATACTTTTTGTTTTTTAGAATTATATTTATTTCTGGAAATTTAGCAGCAAATGTTCCTTGATAACATGGCAGAATGTGTTGTGATTGGTATATATTTGCATTTTTAATAAAGTTTATGAAATTATGAAGGTTCTCTAACAAATAAAATGGTTTTATACCCAAACTAGGATTGGAATGCAACAGATTGGCTAAAAGACTATTATTGGATGTGCTATACAGTTTTAGTATGAATCTTTCTTTCAGGTAATGAAATCGAATTTTTAATGGCGGAACATTACATTCAATCTGCATTGCATTTATAGGAGTACTTCTGAATGCCCCAGTGATAACACGCAAACATTTATTTTGCAGAACGTCTAGACTATTTACAAATTTAGTATCTGCAGCGAAACAATAAAAACCATATTCAAAATGACTACGAACTAAAGATTTGTACAACAGTAGCAAAACTTTTGGGTCTGCACCCCAGTATGAACCAGCTAAAGATTTCAATATATTATAAGCTTTATTTGCTTTACTAATAATATGTTTAATATAGTTGTTCCATGTTAAATTATGTGTAAATAGAATCCCTAAAAATTTAACTTCTTGTGAAATAGACAATGCACAATTGTTATATTGTACGAGGGGCATGTTATGACACTGTTTACCAAATACTACCACTTTAGACTTGGATGGATTGACATTAAGGTCAAGATAGGAGAAAAACTTGTACAAATTTGTCAGGGCATCATTAACTTTGTGAACAACCTGTGATAAATTGTTTCCAGAAGCATAAACTACCAAATCATCAGCAAATTGTAAATTTTTGACCTGAGATCCTAAAATTAAATTTAATCTACGTATATACAATATAAATAATAATGGTGATAATATACCTCCTTGACAAACTCCTTTAGATGCAACTCTAGGACCATAAAGATGTCTATTAAATTTAACAAATACTTCTCTGTTGCACAAAAAGTTTCTGACCCAAATTATGAATTTTTCACTGATCCCTATTTGTAATAATTCATGACATAAAATATCTATATTTACGCTATTAAAAGCACCAGCGACATCAAAGAAAACTCCAACCAAATTCTCATTGGCCAATAAAGCATTATGTATATCAAGCTGCAGTTGACAGACACTTTCTCTAGCCGACCGATTTCTACGAAATCCAAATTGATTAGAAGGTAGAATATGATTTTTTTTCAACGTAAAACTCTAAACGCTGCTTCAACAATTGCTCAAATAGTTTTCCAACACAAGAAGTAAGTGCTATGGGACGATAGGATCAGGACATGATTTGGGTTTGTCTGGTTTTAAAATTGGTACAAGACAATCTACTTTCCAGTCTTGGGGTATAATATTGTTTTCCCATAGCAAATTCAGGACTTTCATGAATATTTTTAGACCAGTAATGCTAAGTTTTTTAAATAAAATGTATGGCATGCCATCTAGACCATGAGTAGTGTCTCTTCGAGATGAAATAGCAGATATTAATTCACTGATTGTAAAAGGATCTAGCAGAAAACTATGATTGGACGAGTTGGACTTGATTGTATTATTAAATAAGGATCTTGGAGCATTAGACACAAAATCTGGTGAGTATTTCTTCAAAAAATCTAAAATCCAGGCGTCATTTTCATGATTATTAGAATTAAATGTTTTATTATATTTGCGCATGAAGTTCCATATAATAGATATTGGTGTGCATCTATTGAAAGTTTCACATAAAGTCAACCAGCTTTTTTGTCGTTCAGTTTTTATAATTAATTTTTTAAGTGCACGAAGTCTTTTAAACTGTATATATGTTTCTTCAGATGGGTTATTTTTAAAATTAATGTAAGCTGTTTTGAAATTTGATACAGCGTCTGTACATTTTTGATTCCACCAAGGAAGGGAAGGTCTTTTATTCCTATTTGTGGGACATGAGCGATTGCTGGCATTCAAATTGCCATTCGAATTTTGGATGGAATTAGCAGCGGCTGTGCGTAAAACTGTACAAAAATGATAATATAAATCAAGAGGACTTGTGTTATCTGTTTTGAAATCAACTAAAATTTCATCCACCTTATTACTAAACATTTGCCAGTCCACCATTTTGTAATTTGGATAGACAGGCAAATGTTCAGCATTAGAACAATCTCTATAGGAATCATTTTGACTATTGTTCATTGTAACTTTTATAATTGCAGGAATGTGGTAACTACTACCAAGAGGACTATCATGCATGTGCCATTCACAATTAAGTGCCAATGATGGAGAGACTAAAGACAAGTCCAATGCATTCGCACGCCAAGTTAAAGAGCCCACTGTTGTTGCCTGACCATTGTTAAGAAGAATTAAATTATTTTCGTCAATGACCTCTAAAATATTTCGACCGCGTGGAGAATCAGAACCACAACCCCAAGATGTGTGATGAGCATTAAAGTCCCCAGCAAATATAAAAGGACCAGGAATAGACTTGACCAATGAATCAAAATTATCTTTATTGAAAGCTGGATTAGAAATCGAAGGACTGTAAAAACTGACTATACTTATTTCCTTATTATTAATTAAAACTTTTACACAGATATTTTGTAAAGAATTGTCAAAATAAGTGTTAATTTTAGTGTAATTAATACTTTTATGAATGAATAATAATGGCAACTCCATTGTGTTTGTTGCCACAGTCATTTCTTTCAATATTATAGTTTTTAATTTTAAAGTTTTGTTCTGGTTTGAGCCATGTTTCACTAATTATTGCAATGTGAATATTGTACGTATAGAGGAAATTTATAAATATATGTTTGTTGCTATTGAGGCTTTGTGCATTCCATTGCATTATGTTTAAATTTGATAAATCCATTATGTAGGTGAGGGAATTTTGTTACTAAGAGTTGTTTTTAAAACCTCTTTAATTGAAGATGAGTTTATAGGGACATCTTTATTACTAACTATTTTGGTAATTGTTTCTACTAAGATATTTATAAATTTATCAGATTTCATTAAATTATTAATTTGTACATCTAATTTTTTTGCAGTTAGAGCTGGAAAAGCATTTACATTAAAAAGATCAGAATATGTGGCGTTTCTTGACTTTATTTTATTTTCTTCGATTTTTTGTTTTTTTAATGGACAAACTGAGGAAATAGCTATGTGATCACCCTTGCAGTTCGCACACTTAGCGTCCTTAGGGTCAACTTGACAATTTTTAAAATTATGATTTAATGTGCAGATCGAACATACCTCCGTATTGCGACAAAATTTTGCAATATGACCATACCGTAGGCACTTCAGACATTGCTTAACAGGTGGAATATAAGTTTTCACCTCGTGACGCCATGAGTCCAAGTATATATAAGCTGGAAGAATAGTGGACGCAAAGGTAACAGCGACCGCTTGTGTAGGTGTGAATTCTACACCGCCGAAACTCTTTACCCTGCGCATAAAGCGCCTGACCTGTACAACATTTTTCGAGCTTCCTATCAGTGAAAATATATCTGCATTCGACATATCTACAGGAACTGAAGTGAGAACTCCAGTAACCTCTGTATCAACAGCAGGGATGGATGCTTTAAGACCCAACTGATCTAATATTTTTTTGTTTTTGAGGAACATATTGGCGTTGTTTGGAAGATCAAATGTGATGCCAACCTTATATTTATTTATTGAACGCATGTGCAAGACGCCTGAAACGCCGTGTTCGCGTATGCCTTTCGACAACGCCATGCGATCTCTGTCGGTGAAAAAACGATTTTCTTCAACATGGTTCAAGAAAACAACCAGCTCTTTTTTCGTTGTGTCCTCCGGATACTTACGGCTGTAACCCTTTACCTTATAGACCGCGTATTTATCCTTCGGGTCCTTGTTCTTATTTACGTCCCTGTAAGAGGAACATGTTACCGCCGATTCCGCTGAGTCGGAATCGGTTGATGCTTGCTGAAGATCCGGTGGCGACTCATCCTCCTTCCTCTTTCTTTTTTTCACCATTTTTGACTATTTAATATATATTTACACTTAAAACTAACTATAGAAATAAGATTTTACAAAGAAATTGTACAAAATTAACAAATAAATATTTTTAAACTCGAAAAGCGCGCCTTTCAATGTAAACGATTTCCCGCCTTTTTCAATGACAGTCCCAAAAAAATTTGAGGCGTATTGCTTCCATTGTCTAAAATGTTAATATAATTATAGTTTCCGATGAGCTGCTAAAGTACCAAACACACTCAGACGTATAAAGAGAAAGACATAATAAAATATCAAACAGGTGCAGCAGCGACTTTACTACAAAACTGCCGAATGGTGATTATTCTAAGGGTGGCATTTGTTGCTGTAATAATAATAGGTTGTCGACATGTTGAATTTATATTCCGCACGTGTCGGCAACCAAATTTTGTGCCGATAGATGTGACGGTGTGACGGCCAATGGCATGATAGCAAGAGCCCCGACCAACACCTCAGGAGGCTAGGCAGCTGGATTAAGGGTCTGACTGATTTAAGGTGAACGCAGTCTTGGCCGCACCGCACGCGCCGCAGTCCCCGCAGTCATCGCATTTTCTTTGTTGTCGTTTCAGGGTCTGTGGCAACTGCGACGCGGGTAGGTGTGCGAGGTGGCATAGAACTTCATATAAAGAATTCGAATGCGAAGACTGCGGCGCGTGCGGTGCGGCCAATTCTGCGTTCACCTTTAGAAAGTGGTGCTCCTAGACACTGCGCGCATTGTCCGGAAAATTCCTCTCTCTGGAATCTATGTATATTAAAAATTAAATTAATATGTAACAGTGATAGATTTTTTATATCATTGAAAATAAAAGTTATTAAAAAAAATATCGTTACCTACGGACGACGACATTTTCAGGATTAATATTATGTAAATTATGTATTATTTATAATACTTCGTTTACACTTTCGTTTTATTATAATGTTGCTTTCGTTGGCACTAGACCAAAAGCAACATTATTTTAAACTTTTGGACACGGGCCAATACGGCCCATCCCATGTCCATTTGGAAAGTGCTCATTATTGGTAATGCTTAGAATTTCGTACCGATTTTTTATATATTGTTATTTTAGATGGAAAAACCAAAAAAATATATTTTCATCAATAACTTGTTGAAAACGAAACGTATTTATGTATTGAAACTGTCAAAAATGACGTTTGTTTAATAGTTTACCAAATCGTACCGAATGCATTGGGTTGTTATTGAATTTTAATGAAAATACGGAATTTCATGAAAACAAACAAAATAGTAAAGCTTTTGTAATGGATTATAAGAACTGCTGTCGAACATGCTTAGGCAGCGAGAAAGAAATGCGTCATGTGCACTCCAGTGTACGAATAGCTGGCGAAGAAGTACACCTATCGGATATTCTGCTGAATTTTTATGATTACAAGGTAATTAATTTATTGAATAATAAAAAAATAAATATATTATGGGGACAGTTTTTGATCGCTAACTAGGTAAAACCTGTACATATCCTGTACGTATCTCAGTTGTTTGGTCACAACCTGTGTTGAGATACATAATTACTTATATAATTTATAAACGGACATACCTACTGTAATTAATTATTTTATATTTGCCGCCTCATTGTTTTGATGTCCTGTAGTTAATCTTTAAGGGAAGTTTTCTATAGCGTCAAGGAGATATAAATGAGCCTATTAGGTATTTACATAGAGATACTCTATGTTTATTTTTTTTTGACTAGCTTTCGCCCATGTCGGTCGATGTCGAACTGCCCTCCACTATTTTGACCCTGTAAGGGTCTACTTTCTATAAATCCTTTCTTTGTGGATGTTTACTCTTCACAAAGAACTCACCCTCCAAGTTTCATGTCTCTAGGACCAGCAGTTTGGGTTGTTGTTTCCCAAAAGTTTGTAAAAATTACATTTGAAATCTGGCACAAAAACAATATTTAAAGTGAAGTTTTGATAGGCATTTGTAAATTTTACCAATCTATTGTAAATTAGTATTGACATTTACATAACTGCTAACATGCTTTTGATGACCCAGAGAACCAAAATTATGCCTTTGGGTGCAAGGTAAATGGCATTGTCTTTTACCAATCTTTGAGAACTAATGTAGGAATTATCATTAGTAAAAACTATACTTACAGCTTTTTATTTGTTTCTAGGTAACACCAGACCCAACATATCCAGACAGTATATGCATCAATTGTGTTCATCAACTTACCATTACATACTCTTTCAAAGTCCTTATAGATTCCAGCTCCAAAACGTTGATAGACAACCTTTCTCTTCTTGATTCAACCAGTGACAACTATGATTGTCACTACGAATCTGATGACCAAAAACCTGACTGCCATGTAAATATAAAGAAGAGAAAAATTAAGAAGTTAGAAGATAATATTGATGTTGATGAAATTCAGTTGTTGTTTTGCGTAGAATGTAAGGCTCAATTCCATTCAGTCAAACAGCTAAACGAACACTGCACAAATAATCACCCCACAAAGTCTAAAATTGGAAGAGACTGCGATATATGTAATGAGAAATTTGAAGATTTCCGTTCCCTAGTCTTACACAGAAAGTTGCACATAAAACCGTATTTGTGTGAAAACTGTTGGGTTGGGTTCTACAATGAAGTTGCACTACAAAGTCATTCCTGTCAGCCTAATGTAGAAAATAGAGAGAAGAACAAGTCTGAGCGAGTCATGCGTCAGTGTGATCAATGTGGAAAGTCGTATCCCTCTGGATACATAAGAATTCATATGTTAACACACAGTAATGATCGTCGGTACAGCTGTAAATTTTGCCCGAAGAAATTCAAAGTGCCAGGCAGTCTTAATTCTCACATTCTGTGGAACCATAAGAGGACGAGAAACCACAAGTGTGAAGTCTGTAATGCTACTTTCATTTCTTCAAGTTCCAAAAGTTCTCACATAAGGAAGAATCATCTTAAAGAAAAGAAGTATGGTTGCGAGAGTTGTGGGAAACGGTTCTTCTCCAAATCCGAGTTACAGAGGCATTCACTTACACACACAGGAGTGAAGAATTTCCATTGCCATCTGTGTGACAAGTCTTACCAAACTAGATATGGTTTAAATGTTCATTTGAAGTCTCATTCACCAATAAACATGAATGTATTGAATTTGTAACATAATGTACAAAATTGTTAAAATGATCTCAATTTATTTATAATTGGTTAATTTATTTATGATTGTATGTATGAATGTGTGAATATAATTTTTGAAGACATAGTAATTCAAAGCACATTTATTATTTATCTTTAGTGTTCCCTTTAGGATTTGGCAATACTATAAATAGACTGCAGGAAAAGCCATGTGAGTGCTGTATTTGAACTCACTGGCTGTGACAGAACATGTAAGGATTATTTTTTTAATTAAAATAATAATACTTTTTAAATAAAATTACTCTCACTGTGCAGGTACAGAAACTTTAATACAAATAAAAATGTAACTTTACCTTAATTAATCAAGAATTAATTAGAGATATTCGAAACAATCAATAATAATTTCAAATATGAAACAAGGCAAACAGAGGCACTTACATTTAACTTACTAAATACAATTTGTGTTTGAAACAAGACAATATTATATTTAGAAATACAGATAATAATAAAAACATTAAAATAGTTACATAACAGCAATGATAATATAAGTAATTCGATTCCTATTCGAAGAATTTGAAGCACCAAGTGTTAAGGCATAGAAGCAGGGCTTATGTACAATCTATTGCTTTTTATTGCTTAGCTACCTTACGATTTAATGTTTATTTCTTAGTCATCTCACTTACTTTTTGGTTTTTACTTTTAGGATTCCGTACCTCAAAAGGTAAAAACGGAACCCTTATAGGATCACTTTGTTGTCTGTCCGTCTGTCATTGCTATCTCTTAAAGCAGTGAAAAAATCAAGTTTTAAAATCAACGCAATAAAAAGATACGGCGGTTGATATTGCATTTAGACATTTGCGAGGGATTCAAAACCTATAGGGTACTTTCCATTGACCATGAATCATGAAATTGGGCAAGAAGCAAGGTCATGTATTACAAGTAAAGGAAAAACTCCAAAAATCGTAAATTTGTAGTTATTTCATAAAAATGTTCTTTCGGTTGCCCTTCATGTTCCGGGGTCATGGTAAGTCTTTCGAACAATGCCACAACCCCGGCGTTTTTAGGACTGAAACTGCGATAATAAGGTACGAGACCGCAGCGGGACCCGAAGACCGCGGACCGAATTATTTTATTAACCGAATTCAAATAAAAAAACGACACCATGAAAACCCGTATTTTCAATATACTGCTTGGAGAATTTATGTAGTATGTAAAGTTAAGTTATTTAATAAAAAAACACAACATTTATTTTAAGTTTTTTAACACTTGAGGGAACCGTGCGCGGCTCCCGCAACGAAGCACTTTTGGATGGAACCACGCGGACGCACGAGATTTGCAGTTTTAGCCCATACACCTTTATAAATAGAGGCTTGAACTTCTAGTGGGTCCGCCCTAGGCTCTATACAACGCTGTGGATCTGCCCATAAAAAAAGACTACTGCAGTATACCACCGTAAGACCTCACTTACATCCGATTTCTCACTAGTGAAAATATAAAATGACCCAGGTCTTGATTTATTTAAATACTCCTAGTCCTATATTCTTGTAACTTTTTTATCTCTTTCTCTTTTTATTATCTATTTACAGTATAATGTAGGAACATTATTTTTTAATTATACCAGGAACGATGGCACATCTATGAGCAAATATTTTGGTGGTAATAGGAGACCTTTAGAGTGGCAGAAAATTACTCGCTCAGTGAGGTGCACAGGTAAAGGAATATCTATTTGAAGGTCTGTATTAAATGAAATATATTAATTGACCAATCAAAAGAGTTCTATTAATAGTCTACATCTCTAGGAATGATTTTTTAAGTAATACTATCTTTCTTCTATTTCGCCTAAGGAGGCATTTCAACTAAATACAGTTAATTCTCTTGATTGCTTTGTGTAAAATACAAACACATAATATTTGTAACTCATTTAAAAAATGGGATTTCTACCTTTACATAGCTACCCTCACAAAAGATTCTGGCCTTGTCTGATTAATATATTGTAAAATTCGAATAGGAGTCAAACTTACATAGATTTTATAGCATGTATGTATAAAAATATAAAAAATATCACTCTGTCCAGTCTGTATACCAACAATGTAATATATACATTCCTTCAGGCAAGCAACGCCCAAACAGTTTTCGATACTATACATATTTGTAATCCGTTATATTCGAGTGTATCCTGAAATAGAAAAATAGATAATTTTAATATATTTGATTATTTTTTGTGTTGGCAATATTGAATATAATTGACAGTGCTGCCACATGCAAATGCTGATTTAACTCATAAATAGATATTAGCGAATGCAACTATTTACACAAGTAGTTATTTACTTTAAAATTATGTCTGACAACACAAGAATTTCATAACTCACAAATCACGCAAACATTTTCAATCAAGAACATACTTTTCATTCTGTGTTAATAAATGTAACCAGTGTAACCACAGACAATATAGATAATTATTCCACAGTGCAAATATTTTAGATGGTAAAACTGCACAATATAAACTATATATTTCCAAAACCAGTGCTGTCAAATCAAGTGCAAATAACAAGGAAACCAGGGTATTATAATATGTCTAGTAGCTAGTCTTATCTCTATAGGATAAATTGAAATAATTAACTAAATTATACAAGCTTTATTGTACCTTCGCCAGAAACCTGATAACTGGCCATTGCAATCAGCATTATGAACAACTTTTGAAACGAATGTAATCATGGATTGGTAACAAGATAATTTTATGCAAAAAAAACGACTTTCCTCGATTTCGGCATGATACCATCATCAGATCCTGGACATGATGAAAATGGGACCATTTGGGAAGTCTACCCTTTCAAACAAAAAAAGAATTGTTTAAATCGGTTGGTAAACGATGGAGATATGCGCGAACAAACATAAAAAAAATACAAACATCCGAATTGAGAACCTCCTCCTTTTTTAGAAGTCGGTTAAAAATAAATATGAACAGTTCTATCATGTCGTTGTGATATTCTAAACGAGGTGATAGACGCAGAATGTTTAAGTTTGCGGTTTTTAAGCAGTCTTGGGGAGATAGCTAGGTTATAAGCGCTCACGAGTGACACATTGAAACTTTACCATATGGTATACCTTACAAAAACGTCGTGTGCTTCTCTAGAACTTAACTAATATTTTATCTTCTGTTCTTTTCGTAATGAAATGGAAGGAAAAAAATAGCACTGAACTTAAATTTAGTTTATTTTGTGAACAAGGGAATCGGCAGCATTGTTTAAAATATTCAAAACTAGTTTTAGACCAATATTTTAGCAGAATTTTAGTTTTAACTGATTTCATCTGTCACATTTTAGATGCAGAAACTTCGTGATTTCGATTCTCTTCATAGTAAAAGTGGTTCATAATGAGTACTTTGACCCTTTATTCAGATTTCTCGTATACCTTAATCAAGGTGATAACATTGTATACGTAGGTAGGTTCTATTTACTTTAAACACGAAGTTAAAAGACCAAGCGGATATGACAACGTAATTTCTACTTCAAATTATTCAATCTTTCATGAATACCATTAGATATCTCTACATAGTACAGACTTGTATATATTAATCTATTACTACTAATGTACTGTTACTTTAATGAATAAAATTTGTATAAAATGTATTGAATTTGTGACAGAAATGCATCATGTAAATATATTATGTATCTAGCTATTTCTAATGCTTCTATACTACTATGTTTGTCTGTATGTATGTTAGCAAGCTACATAGGAGAATATGTTACTTTGGATTGGGCCGTATAGCTTCGCTAGATTAAACGCAAAGCATGCATGTGGTGCTAGTTTAGCCATTTTTTTTTATAAAAAATCTATGTTGGTTTTCCTATTTTAGCCTTATCTGTAACTATGATGGCGGTGCGGTATCTATGTACTGTTGGAATCATGACCAATTTTGGCGATAAATCGTTTGAGACTGTCAAAAAACCAAAACGTGAAAAGTAACATACTTAATAAATATTTACGTGAATGTCAACCTAATTGTATTTGAATGTCTGTAGGAAAATAAGCTTATGATGGGTCATGAATCCAATTTGTCGATTGTACTTTGAAAAACACGTGTCGCATACCCTATGACGTCACACCAAGCCAATATGGCGGGCATTTAAAGAGCCAAGGTTGGGTAAATTTTTAACTTACTTTATTTGAGTTAAATGTTGTTTTTGTGTTTTATAGCAATGAAAACTATAGAATAAAATTATAATATGCATAAATGGCATATGCATATTACAATTTTATTCTATAGTTTATTATTAAAATAATAAGCCCGGTTTCTTTGCAGACCCCAATAGTGCTATTCTTCAAACTGAAATTTCGTCACAACCTATAATAATAATACTACCATAATAAAGCTTTGTATGTTTAAACGAACACAGTATGTACGCCAAAATATCAGTCTCATGCCCTGGTTTGAATAATCCTTTTTGTACAACAACTTTTAAGCCTTTTCCCAACTTAATTGGGTTCGGCTTCCAGCTTAACCGGATTTAGCTGGACACAAGTGTTTTACGTGAAGCGACTGCCAATCAGATCACGACCCCGATAATCTAACAACACAACTCAACCAACAATTCAACCTCAACAATCCCTTTTGTACAAGAAAACCATTTTTCTAAGAACAGTATAAGTTTTCGGCTGCAAATAGTGGTAGTATTACCACTAATTGCGACCCTAAAACGCACCTAAACGCGTGTAAAGCATCTAAAAAGCCTTAAAAACCGCCACAACCTACAAACGGCCCAATCCACTACACAACATATACATAAAAAACAGATAATCACCGCCGTGCCTAAAAATTCATGTCTAAGCCTATTTGATACATAACTTCGTCCATTTCCTGACCGAACATCCCTCGTTCTTCTGTCATACCATTTGGCTGGACCTTCGAAGTGGTGGGTTCTTCTGCTTCTGATGAGGTGGTGATGTTGAGGGTCGGAAGGCCGAGGATGATGCGGATCTGGTCTGTGAGGTGTGGCGCTGACACCACTTGGTGGTAGATTCCTTCAGCCGTGCTCAGTATTTTGTCGACGTCTAGGCACATTGATAGGTCGTTTACGTGCTGGGGAAGAGAAAAGATATTGTTTATTTCTTTTAGACGTTAAAAAGTCACTGGAACGTTGTTTACAGGTAAAATTGTTGAATCTAGTTGCACAGTTCTAAGGTTTCGTAAGGAAAAAGAAGGGCATAGTTAGTATTATTTAACATAGTAAAGTAACCAATAATACCACGCTAAGAGCCACAGAAATCGAACAATATCGTGGATAAAACCGTTGTGTATCGCTAGGTAAGTAATACATAAAAATAAAATATACTTTAAAATACTCACTTTCAATATTTCAGTAAATCCATAATCTTTACTGATAAGAATATCTTTTTCTGCGTCGAGTATGGCAACGCAAATCAATAAGTGGAAATTCGCACATGGCAATGACGTCCATAATACTTCCCATAGCCTGGAAATAAAAAAATATAATAGTTAGGATGTGTAATGTAAAAGGAAGTGCAAAAGCTTATCACATACAACGGGTATGTAATGAAGCCGAAATTTCAGTTCGAGATAAAATCCATACTAATATTATAAATGGGAAAGTGTGTCTGTCTGTCTGTCTGTTTGTCTTTCTTTCACGGCAAAACGGAGCGACGGATTGACGTGATTTTTTAAGTGGAGATAGTTGAAGGGATGGAGAGTAACATAGGCTACTTTTTGTCTCTTTCTAACGCGAGCGAAGCCGCGGGCAGAAGCTAGTAATACATATTTAAATAAAACCTTTTTTCTTTATCGGAAACATGATAAAACCTAAATAATGATGCTTTCGAATAATAAATGAGAAAAACTATTCAGTTGATCCATACATTTATGATCACATCATTCAACAAATTGTTGGCGATTTTAAGTCACATAGTGAAAGATTTACCAACCATTTCAAGTTTTTAGCCTAACGTCCTAACCCCATTTCTCGGTCGATCTTCTCGATTTTGGTTCTTGACCAAAATCGGACCAAGAAATGGGGTCTATTTATTTTTAATCTAAGGTTGTATACCTCATAATATCCCTATGCGAGAACTCCCGCTTGAACCAGACGAGTAGCCATCTGAAGCAGAAGTACATGTTGCCGGAGTCCTTCTGTGCGAGATGGCCGGCCAGCTCGGGGCTCGCGAACGTCAGCAGCTGTTGTAGTTGGAGAAGTTGGTGCTTCATACCCGCTTGGTCCATGTCGAAGTTTGAGGCCTGGAGAGATGATGATAAAAGGTGGCAAGTATTAAAAGAACTGCTGAAGTTTGAGGCCTAGAGACCAAGAAAAGTTGCATGTAAGAAAGAGGACTGCCGAATCCGAATCTTAGGCAGTCTCAGTTTATGCCGAAACTACATATATCTCAGTCAGCAGTCTTGGTTTCGGCCGAACCCGAAACCTTTTAAGACATGTTAATTTTTTTACACATATCTAAGAGATAATTAATTTGCGTCAAAATTGAATTTCTCCAGTTTTTATCACGCTTTGAGCCTTCAAATTCAGAAATCCTTCCAGTGTTAACTATCTTTTCAAGTTTTTAACCAATTTTGCCCAAATATCAACTATGAGTTGCAACTTGTCCTATATAATTGTTTCCAGACTTAGAACAACCATTTTTTTGCAAAGAAACGAACTATATGTGAAATTAAAGTTTAATGTGACAAATTTAGATTGAAGCAAAAAATGCGTTGCACGAACCAATTCGTACCCCTTTGTACGAGTTAGTATAAAAAGGTTTACACAGGAAAATCTTCAAAAAACCTAATAGGCACAGACCGCCAACTGCCAGTTCACTTCCACATAAAACCAAATATTTGATATACATAGTACTTACAATTTTATCCATAAACCCAACAAAGCACCAGAAACTATCGACCTCATTGCCCAATAACAGCAACAAAGGCGCCAGGATATCAGACATGCCCTGGACATAGCCCAGGTCGAAGTTGTACATCACATAGGTCAGGAGGATGTCTTGAAGGACCACCAGGTTAGGGTTATTGTCTCCGGCGAAGAAAGGATGGGTTCTGTCTGTTCGGTTCACATCTTTCTCTACTAGGCTCTTTCTGTCTCTGTATTCTGAAAACCTGGTGAATGGAGAATTAAATATATTATTGTCTCAATGAGATGATGACGTGCTTTCTTTGTATGTTACATTTCATACAGAGAAAGCACAAGCTTTCTCAAGGAAAACTTAGATTTATACAAGTTTAGGTTTTCTCATGATGTTCTTCCTCAATTTATGTGATATCCAAGAACTTTAGTGAAAATTTATATACTAATTGAAAGAGTTAGATAGTTTTTTTACATTTATTTGAACTATCCCTATCAAATTCCAGTTAGACTCGCGCACCGAAGGTTTTTCGGAAAAGTGATTATTTGGTCATAAATATACTATAGTACATGGATTTTACCATTTTTTGTGCCTAAAAACATTGTTTGTAGTGAAAAAAAAAATTCTATGAATGACTTCTAAGGGTTGATTCATTTGCGAATCAAAATAAATTATGAAATCTTGTGTTTTTTTATGTGCATTATTATATCATAAGTATCCGCCAACTGTTTATACAATACCCTATATTATTTAACCGTCACTAAAAAGCTGGTAACCATAAAAGCCTCACCTGGCCTCCTGCGCCTCAGTCATGGATCTCCACTGCAGCTTCATAGAGAAGTACTCTTCTGTTCTCTTCTTGGTCAGGGCTCTTAGTTCTGAATGTGTCATGTGCCAGGGGTAATAGTCTAGCAGGTACTTCCATACTGACTGCCGTATTGAGTGGGCTACACCCTGGAATATCGAAAAAAAGGGTGTTAGATGTAAATATTTCTAACTAATTTTTATTATTTTTGTCCCACTGCGGCAATGGTCATTTCTCATACAAATAATGCACGAGCATTGATCGCTACGATTGCCCAAGCCACTATTGAGATTTCGGACTAATATTGCTGTGGTAAGTCCAGGTTTAATTCACTTTAGTAAATACATAATGACCTACATTATACTTATATTATATTTAATTCTTTCGACGATAATATCATCAAAACCAAAAAACAGCCGCAGAAGTTAGTCAAATACACACATTTCATCCCATAAGACAGGTAAGATAATAATCCGATATGACAGTGGGTAGACTAAGGGGTCAATTAATGGTTTTAAGTGGTTCTTGAGTGTCCAATGTGTTTCACACACTGTCCAGACAGAATATAGAACATTTTCTAGTTTCAATCGTTTTGCTCACCCCTCTAAATATAAGCTGCTTGACACCTTCGACCTCTGTGACCCTTCCCTCTGTATCCTGCAATCCCTCCCATTTCTCTGTCGATAGGGGAGTACCTCTGGAACAAACAGGTCTTCAAATGTCATGGTCACGCTAGGGTAGATAAAGACATTAAGTATTATGTTTTTAATATGAAATTTCAAAACAACATTCATAATAAACTGGTAGACGTCTAAAGATTCCACAGTAGTTTGAAAGAGGGCTTTCCTGTGAAGGGCGCATCCTCCTGGATGCATGGGGTCATAGACCTCACTGGCCAAGGTCGATCATAAAATCTTGTAATCAAATTCGAACCGTAATACGGTATTTTACTTTATCATCAATTGACCTACTTTTTATGAGCTGTCAAAACACGATTCTTCTATAGGTTATGTATGGTAATGTCTTCTTATGACGTTACTAAGTTCAGAACTCATTTGGACAACTATTTATTGGAATTGAGGACTTTCGTTGGTAGTGGTAAAGGCTAAACACGTGCTTTTGTTAGTGCAACGGGTTTTGTAGATAAAAGTGTACTTTTTGAGTGTGAAACTAAATTGTGATTGTTCCTTGTGTCTGTGTTATTGGTTTAAGGTTTGATTTTATTTGTGTTTGTGCTTTTTTAACCCAAAATGATTTCCGAAAAGCCGCCTGATCCTGACCCCCCCGATAAACTTTTTGATCTGACTCCTGTGCTAACTGTAACTCTCCCCCATTCTACCGATTTATCCCTGCAAGACCCTAATATGGATTCGGAATCTGCTAACCGTAAAAGGATTGCAAGTTCGCCCCCTGTCACTTCCAACAAACCGCCTAAGCTGGCAAAAAATGCAATCGGCAGATCTACCTATACGGCTAGAGACAATCCACCTTATATTGTACACGTCTCGTTAAAAGATGAACAGACCTCAGGCACTGTGCTACAACCAATCAAGTTTGGTATGTTCTTGACAAAAAACAATGTCAGTAATGTACGCCTGGACGGGGTCAAACGTATTGGCAGGAATCGTGTGTCAGTTGAGTTCAAGTCGCACCAGGATGCTAACAGTTTTTTAAATAATAAGATTCTTTTGCAGAATAACTACATAGTCACCATCCCTCAATTTAATATTACAAGGATGGGTCTAGTTAGAGACATTCCAGTAGAGTGGTCCGAGGACGAAATTGTCAAGAATATACAGGTTCCCGAGGGTTGTGGTCCCGTTATTAAAGCCAGAAGGTTAAGTCGTAGGATATCCTCTTCTGGTGTAGCCGAGTGGAAGCCTACACAAACTGTAGTTCTCACATTTGATGGCCAAGTGCTGCCTAGGAGAGTGTATAGCTTCTTCTCTGCTCTTCCGGTTGAGACATATACTTATCCCACCATCCAATGCTATCATTGTTGTCGTTTCGGTCACACCCGCAATCTCTGCAGATCTAAGCCAAGGTGTTTTAAGTGCGGTGAAGATCATCCAGGTGATGGATGTGAAGTACCTCGAGAACAAGGCTTTTGTGTTTCGTGTACTGGAAACCATTTTGCAAATGATAGTGCTTGTCCTGAATTGGGCCGACAGAAGAGCATCAAGGCTCTGATGGCGGACAAATCGATCTCGTATGTGGAGGCAAGCCGTGTTTTCCCACCTGCTACAAGATCATATGCTGATGTCTCGAAATCTTCTCCACACCATAAAGTCAATGCCCAGAAATCCCAGTCCCAGTCCTCAAGCCCCATTCCTGCTTCACAAACCTCATACCGTAAAACGGTATTCTTAAAGCCCAAACCCCGAGCCCCCCTTTCACCAGGCTATGATAGACAAGCTCATCTCAACCTCACCCAAAATTATTCTTTCTCCCCATCAAGGAATGGCTGCGCCCTTCCAACAGAAGTAGCAGAGCCAATAGTTTATAGACAGGACGATAACTCCAAAAATATTTTAGAAGTAATCACAAACTTATTAATGTCTGCACTGACCAATTACAATCATACAATACCTGACCACGTTGCCTCAAAATTGACCTCGATCTTAAATTATATTCACGATGTTCCATCGTCTGACCTTCCTCCAATGGAACGTCAGGAGTATTACTCCCAGAAAGCCTGACCTTTCTTATTTAATAAATAAATTTAAACCATCAATCTGCGGCATTGCTGAGACATGGCTACTGCCTGGGAGCAATTTCAGGTTGCCTTGTTTTAGCAATGTTCGTAATGATAGACCTGATGGATATGGAGGAAGTGCTTTGCTTATTAATAGCAAAGTTTCTTTCTCCCAGATTCCTCTAACCTCCGTTGGCGACAACATTAATGTTGTTGCTGTTAAGGCTGAGGCTGATATAAATATTTTTTCCTTTTATATTGCGCACCCACAACTCGAGTATCTTTCGGAAATTAGGAATATATTATGCAGTGTTAGCGGTCCAATACTTGTCATGGGTGATTTTAATTGTCACCATCATCGTTGGGGATCAGATACTTGCGATAACTTTGGCATAGGCTTGCTTGATATATTGGATGATCTTAACCTCTGTGTCATCAAAGACGGCAGTGCCACTCGCAGGTCGGCTCCTGGGCAGAGTAATAGTTGTGTTGACTTGACTTTTTGCTCATCCAATATATCCAGCCTCCTTATTTGGCGTCGCTTGGACATGACCTATGGAAGTGATCACTATCCCATTATAATTGAATTTCCTTCCAAGAATATTCCCACTAAAGTTTCCCCTCCCCTTTTAAAATACCAGCTAAACTCAGTAGATTGGGACCTATATAAAAAAATTTTGGATCTTAGAGTAGCTTCTCTCCCAATAATTAATACAGATAATGCCCAGGAATGTTTTTCGTTTTTCTCTTCTACTATTTCCTCTACAGCAGATGATTGCTTCCCGTCAAAAAAACCTTTTACTGGTAAACTTCCCTCCCCTCCATGGTGGGATAGGGAATGCACTGAAATGATCAAGGCCAGGAATGAGGCAGAAGAGACAGTTAACTGCAATATGAACCTGGATAACCTCATCGCCTTCAAGCAGTTGTTAGCGAAGTCCAGGAAATTCTTTAAGAAAAAGAAACGTGAAGGTTGGTCAAAATATTGTAGTTCGTTGAGTCCATCCACTCCTGTTTCCACAGTGTGGCGAAGAATTAAGCATTTTAGAAGCAGCCTAGCACCTGTTTCTTGTTCTAACAGTCTCACAGAAGAAATGGGATACAAGTTCTTCTCTAAAGTTGCTCCAGCCTATGTTCCAGACATAGAGGAAAGCAGTGTTGACATTGGTGATGTAGACGACACTGACAACCCACTGAACATGCCATTTAGCCTAGAAGAACTCAAAACGGTACTATCCCATGTTAGGGACTCCGCCCCGGGAGTGGATGGATTCCCTTACTCTTTTATTTCTAAAGCTGGTCCAAAAACTCACCAGTACTACCTGGACTTGGCTAACTTCTGTTTTACTTCTGGCTACATTCCCACAGATTGGAAGGTTCAAGTAGTTATCCCGATATTAAAGCCCGGCAAAGATCCTAATGACCATTGTTCATACAGACCTATCGCTCTATCGTCCGTACTAATAAAACTATTGGAACACCTTATTAAAAATCGCCTAGTGTGGTTGGTGGAAAACAGAGGACTGCTCCCAACGACTCAATTCGGCTTCAGGAAAGGCTTGGGAACAGCTGACAGTGTGGGTATCCTCACCTCAGCGATCCGGCTGGCCCTCAGCAGAAATGAGTCTGTGGTTGCTGTCTTTCTGGATATATCAGCTGCCTATGACTCGGTCCTCCTCCCTATTCTCAGGCAAAAGCTGCACGAGCTGAGAATCCCGGCTAGGATATGTCGTATCATTGGTAGCATCTTTACCAATCGCACCATCCAACTGAGAATCCCTGGGAGTGACTCAGAACAAAGAACGGTCTGGCGAGGATTACCTCAAGGTTCTGTTTTGAGTCCCCCATTATACAATATTTATACTGCTGATTTGCCTTCGTCCCTTAACTACAATTGCAAAATTCTTCAGTATGCTGACGATATTGCGTTAATGGTCTGTGGCAGTTCCATTCAGGACGCCGCTTCATCGATGAATATCTCTCTGTCCTCGCTCAACCAATGGCTAACCGATCACGGGTTATCTTTAAGTGCACCAAAGAGTACAGCAGTCATTTTTACTCGCAAGCGCTCTGTACCTCCGGTAGACATTAAAATTGATGGTCAAATCATTCCAGTTATGGATAAGGCTAGGTTTCTGGGGGTAACCTTGGACACTAGAATGACTGAGGTCGAACACATTAACAACACGGTCAAAAAGTGCGAACGTTCGGTATCAGTTCTTAAAGCCCTGGCGGGGGTGTGGTGGGGAGCTCATCCTACCACCCTCAAACTGGTATACAACGCGCTGACTAGAAGCGCTCTAGATTACTGCAGCTTCCTTATTGAGCCCTGCAACAAAGAAGCGCTTAAAAAGCTAGACAGCATCCAGTCCAAATGCCTGAGAATCGTCATTGGTGCCATGAAATCGTCTCCCATAAATGCGCTCCAGGTTGAATGTGCAGAACCGCCTCTACACCTTAGGAGACAGTATTTGGCAGATCGCTTTCTCTCTAAAGTTTTTCCCTTTTTATCCCATCCCTTGCTCCCAATTTTAGAGCAAATCGACCTCTCCTTTGATAGTTGTCTTTATTGGAATAATAAAACTGTTCCACTATTGATTAATAGGTACAGAGAGCTTAAACAGCTCTCCTCACCAATCAGTCAATACCCAATTCTCCCGGTCTTTTCTGCCGCATACGAATCGATTTACTTCGAACCAAAAGCTGTTTTGGGACTTGGTATATCAAAAAATTCCCAGAACGCTAATAACGACTTTGAGTTAGCCGTGCAGCGTTACTGGAAAGGTTCGAACTTATTCTTTACTGATGCCTCTAAATTATCAGAAACAGAATGTACTGGTGTGGCAGTTTATCTCCAAAATTATAAAATTGCAATACTCTTTCAATGCCCTCCAGAAGCATCAGTCTTTACAGGGGAGTGTATTGGCATCCTAGAAGCCTTACAATATATTAAGTCGCATCAAATAGCAAGGTCAGTAATTTTTTCAGATTCTCGTAGTAGTATTCAGGCCCTAAATCAAAATCAACTCTATAGTAAAATCAATAGTAAAATAATTGTAGATATAAAAAACTTGCTGTTTGATTGCTCCCAAAACGGCTTGGACGTCGAGATAGCCTGGATCCCTGGACACTCAGGTATTGTTGGCAATGAGTGCGCTGACTCGTTAGCAAAGTTTGCCACATCGAATCCGGCTGATCGAAAACACTACGTAGCCCATAACTACGATTTGCGGAATGGTGCCAAACCCAAGTTATTTAACTCGTGGACTGAAACATGGAAGACGACTTCAAAAACTAAGGGCATCTACTACGCCGCGGTACAGCCCGAAATCCAGCGTAGGCCTTGGTTTTATAAATGTCCTAAACTTTCAAAGAAAACTGTTTCGTCCCTGTGCAGACTGAGACTCGGACATTGTTGTAGCCCAGTGTTCCTGAGGAAAATTCATGTCCGTGATAGTTCGCTGTGCGAGTGTGGTCTTGCGGAGGGTACTTTGGACCACATTTTCTTTTCCTGCACCCTGAACAACAAATCTTTCGACCTCTACCACAAAATTACCAAGTGCAATATTCCCCTGCCAACCAACTTCCATTCCCTCCTTTCTCACTTCTCCCCTAAATTAATCCAGATATTGTCCAAATTTATAAATGACAATGAGTTAAAATTTTAATTGGTGTGCGTAATGTGTATGTATGTAAATATGTTGTATATATATAAATACTTTTATAATTGTATATATATTTAGAAACATGTAAATTAGTTCTTGTTTACTAACCCATGTGTTCGTACTTGCAGATACTAACACCTACCACGAAGTAAAAAGCGCCCAAACGTGACACTGGCAGAATAGTCGAAACCGGCTCAATTGCCAAAAAAAATAAAAAAAAACTATTTATTGATTTCAAAGCAACTAAAAATCTAATTTTACAGTGAATTGAAAATTAACCGGATTTATAGGGTTAAAATTAAGAGAGATTGAAATCGTGTCTTATTTTTTTTGGTTAATGATGTAAAATATCCAATTGACTGGACTATAGAGTATGTGGCTCCGCCCTGACTATTTTGGCAAATGTGACGAACGAAACCCATTCAGCGTCGATGTGGTTGTGGCAAACATTAATTTCAACCAAAATTACTTAAAACAGGCACTCTTGAACTAGCGAGAAAGAGATAGAGAGAGTCAGAAAGTTTCAGCAATTGATTGAAAGACTTGTTTCGCCGCATCGTCCGAGTCATAGATAAGAGAGCAATGAACGTGTGCCGCCATTTCAATTCACGTGCAGTTTGCATTATCTATGTTTAGTAGTAATGAGTTAATGACCCATAAACAACGATAACCTTCACATTCATTATTGTTTTAATAGGGACTTAGGAACTATTGAATATTGACAATTATTATCTACACTAAGTGTAAAGAAATAAAGGTTTGTAGTGACTGTGATTGCACTTTTGACATAGCACTGGAGTATGAGCGAACGACTCCACATTTTCCTGCATATATTCGCCATGCAACATTATATTACTATATCAATATTGTAACCTCATTCAGCAGATCTAGACTAAAATCATTGATTCGCAACATACAAATTCGTTTAAAATCTGATTACAGTGAATAAATCTATATTACCAAATATTATAAAGCTGAAGAGTGTGTTTTATTGATTAAATGCGCTGATCTCAGAAAATGCTGGTTCTAATTGAAACAATATTTTGTGTTGAATAGCCCATTTATCGAGGAAGGCTATAGGCCATACATCACGCTACAAGTCTACAACCTACGGTAACGAAGTATTAACTAAACCTGAGGATGAAACCGCGGACAGTTAATAAGTAAACAAAACAACTGAAAGGACTTCTTACCTAGGTATACACGGCCGGGGCGGCAGCGTAGGCTTCACGCTGATGACCTCATACTCCTCATTCTTGGTGACGGTGGTGTTTTCCTCCATGGCGTGCATACTCTTCGTCAGCAAGTCTGCTACTTCTTCCGATACGTCGCGTTTGCCGTTCATGCCTTCGTTCCCATAATAGACTGAAAGAAATAAGAATAAGCGTAAAGAAATGGGGCTGTTTATTAGCCAGCAACCCCGTAACAAGTAACATTGTAACCCTGTATCGTAAAACCTGTATCGGGTAAAAGTCTGATAGGCAGTCGCTCCACAACATTGATATTCAGCTGAATCCGGTTAAACTGTCTGACTTATTATTTATCTGACTGTCTTTACTTATTTTATAAATGCAAAAGTAACTGTATGTTTGTTTTGACGAAAGGTACGGAGGAAGCTTAAACTTAGAAAAAAAAACATGGGTTTATTTTTAATCCACGAGATTCTCGACAAAATGGCGGGACAAAAGCTCGTATAGATGCGAAATCGACTGTTACGCTCTCACTGGCAAACCACGGAATCGATTTGAATGACATTTGGTAATGAGCCAACTAGAACCAACCAACTAGAAGTAAGTATAAAGCCTATTTTGCAATATGCGCTATCAGTTTGTTTTTTAACTCAATTCGCTTCACAAACGTAGTAGTGTTGTGGTAATTAGTCACTATTATATTGTGGCACCGGTAGCCCAAACTGTTTAAGACCTGGACCGTACAAAAGTTGGTAAAAAAAATAACTTACCAATATCAGTGAGTTTCGAAAAAGCTTCCAAAGTAGTTTCATATGGCCTCTGCTTAAAGTTCGACACCAAATTCCACACCACATCAGTCGTATTCTCAGTAAAAATATCCAGTTCAGCAAAAGACTTATTCAGGACCTGGGACTCTATATTCGGTTCCACAACGACGTATGTATTTCTGTCATGTCGAGTCTTGGCTGTTTTGACATGGTTCTTTAAATAAGCGACGAATATTTCCGCATTTCCGTGTTGGAAGTAGAATGTGGTCTGCCAAACTCCTGGTTTTGTTGAGAACTGCATTTGCTGGTTATTTCTGGTTACCCTGAAGGTTTTAAGCTCTTCTATGGGGATCTTGATGATTCGGGCACGGGCTGTAGCGTAGTCGGATGTTAGGTTGCCACTGAGGGTACGCTGGCGGCGACCTGGTGGTCATTTTAGGTTAATTTTGTGTAGCTTGCCTAGTTAATTTGATAAGGACGTAGAAAGAGAAGAAGAGAATGAAGAGGTGGTAGAAAAAATTGTCAGGAACAATTAGTGGATGTTGAAAATTGTGCTGTGTGGGTTGTAAATATCAGCACCAGGTGAATAGATAACAAATCACAGATTACTATAATCCAGGATTACTGGACGTGACGTGCTTAAGATGTCAGAAGCAGTCAGTGCAAACATTCATTGCTACAATAAGAAAAGTTTTAAAGGGTTGTCGTCTTTATCTAGAAGAGATTAGAGTTGCAGATTAAGGTAAAGTTATACTCAAAACAGGTTGCTTTAAATTAGTAAAGACAACGGAAAAACTGTTAGGCTATGTGCAAGCTGCTAGGACCATGCAGTGCAAAGTTTAGCCAAAACATTTTAGAAGACGCTCAGTAATAATTGCAGCACCCATCACCGTCGCGCAAACCAGCACTGACATTGGAGCTGACATCATTCTACTGACCTTTCGGAACTCGGAGCAAAACCTGTGGCATTAAATAAAAACAAAAAAGGGACGACACCACCCAACACGCAGCGAAAGCGGCGAGAAAAACTACAAACAAATAAATCTACCTTTAGCATAAGACATGGTAATACCAATAGTATTGACGACCGCCCATTCTTGGTCTTGGGTGTCAGAATCTATGGTGATCAGGTCGTTGGGTCTCCACTCAATGCATTTGCTGTTGTCTTGATTCTGCACGATGCATAGCATACCGATGGAGTTGAGGTCTGTGACTGGTCTACCCAGACAGACTTTGAGGAGAACTCCATCTTGGGTGAAGAGGTCCTGTAAATACGAAAGTTTGTTTGGTTCTTACAAAATTCGTTGGTTGTACGGCAGTTTAAAAAAAAACAGCGTATTATTTTAGGATTTAGCAAAACACGTGTATTCAAACATTGCTGCCTAAACATGGCTGTTTGGGGCTGCCCGAATGTGTCCTTTGAACTAGTTTAAAGTTCAAAAATCCAAGGATAAGCCGATTAAGAAAATGTGTGAATATTTCAAGTTTTTACTTATTGCGGTATAATAAAATAATGGGGACAACACACACACGGCCACCTGATCCCAAGCTAAGCAGACTTTGTGTTATGGTAACCAGACAACTAATATAGATTTTCTTATATAATTTATACATATCGCACCTCCGCTCAAATAACGTCACAACTCCGAAAACCATTTTTTTCAGCAGACACGTTTAAAGTTTACCTTGCTTAAATTTTGCACTTTTTGGATCATAATTCAAAAAGTAACCGTTTTAGAAGAAAACGTTCTTCAGCGCGTTAGAATGATTTTTTAAGCTCTATACATTCATATTATTATCTAGCCTGAAAATCCTGAAAAAAATGTGAAAAAATCCGATTTGTGACACTATATGTACAAAAAAAACAAAGTTTTACTATAATTTGTTTAATATAATGACACAACTATATTTTACTTCTTACGGAATACAATAAATTCTGAAACTTACTACTATCACAATTAGAAATATCTTATTTAAAAAGACAATAAAATTTACAAACATATAACTGAATGAAAAATAGACCAAATTCAATAAAAAATAAACAATTTATGAACTTTAAAACAATCAACAGTTTTTATAAAACGAGACCAGCACCTCTAAAATGAAACAAATTAAGGAACTCATGTTCCTTCACGGTAACTATTATTTATAAACATTCTGCAACCCCGACATGCGTTGGCGTTGTAGCCCTAGGTTGCGACAGTCGCTGTCTCCATTCCGCCATAAGATCTCGCCGGAGCTCTGTGCCCCGCACCGCGATAACCCGCGGCAGCGGGACTTCGCCCCGGCGTTGCATTTCCACGCACGCGTAGAGCCCCGTAGACAGCCATGAACCGCACGACCCCCGCGTAGAGCCTCCGGCCGGAGAGGTTTAAACCACCTAGATCGGGCAGGAGCCGCTTGAGGGCAGCTCCAGTCTCCACCAGTTTGTGCTCCGTAAAGTTCCACCGGTTGTCGAGGACAAGTCCCAAGTACTTCATCGCCGACTCGACACTGATGTCCCACCGTTATCTAAGATCCCGGAGGTAGCCGGTGCCGACGGCCATGAAAGCACATGGCCTCGGACTTGTGCAGGGCCACCTCGGGTCCCAGCTGCCGGATCCTGTCCACGACTGTCGCAACACCTCGCGACATCAAGTCGGTCGCCTGGAACGACCTTTCCTGCGCTAGGACAAGCGTATCGTCAGTATACTAGTGATCAACAAATATGTTTATTGTATTGTTTCAATCACGTATAATGTTATAACATGGCATAGGACGCAAAAAATATTTTATTTTGCGTTGTTTCAATCATATATACTGGCATTACTCGACAAGCATCAGTTTAGTTGCAGAAAGAGAAAATAAATTTTACTTATCTCGCTAACAAAAACTGTCTTGTGTCGACACAGTTCACTTTTACAGAATAACGTCCGTATAATCACCTCGCGCAAGTCGAAACATGACACTGTTTATGTTTGCCGCGTCAAAACTTTCGGTAAACAATATAACGTCACTAGTGTCATCTAGGGACAAGTAATAGACCTACGTCTATGACGTTTTGTGAGCAAAAATCTATACTAATATTATAAAGAGGTAAAATTTGTAAGTTTGTAAGTTTGTATGTTTGGGGTAATCTCTGGAACTAATGAACCAATCCCAAAAATTTTTTCACTGGCAGAAAGCTACATTATTCCTGAGTGCTATAGGCTATAAATTATTTTTATAACATGTATATTTACCGAGCTGTCGCAACTTTTGTCTAGCAAGTCGGAAAAAATTACCTCATAAAACAAAATTATTTGCGTACGCTGCCTAAACAGTTGCTTAAAATTAAAAACAATGTATGGCAACTTTGTTTGTCTTAATTATTTCTACAAAAAAGTCCGCGATACCATATCTCTATCTTTTATATTTTATCTTTTATACTTCTTTTATTGCATTAAAAACAATGATTTTTCGGCATACTTACGTTTGGTTGATTATTTGAGCAACAAAATATTAATTCTTATGACAATAAATTATTTCAGTATCACAAGGACATCATACAGATAAGATTTGCCATTTACAGTATGTCAATTGGTCATACAGTTTCGGAGATAATATAAAATTACTAAAATGCAAAATGCCCCTAGCGTAATTTTCATTGTGCGGATTGTGCGGAAGTCATTTATAATTTCAAAAAATATCTTCGGAGATATTCACAGTTTTAATATTACTCCGCAGCAAGCAATATAAATGATAGTATGTAATAGAAACTGATTATTAGCGAAAAAAGGCCGCCTATTGTACTCTTGCATATTTGTTTGTATTGTCCTTTACTGTTTTTGTCCTATTGGTGTACAATAAAGAATATTGGCCGATGGCTTTCAAAGATATTCGTAGCTTATACATCAGAATAACACATCCGGACCGTCATAAAGGCGCGTGTAAGAGGTTACGGGTTCGAATCCGGGCAAGTACCAATGTGACTTTTTCAATTCATATGTACTTTCTATAGTTTATCTTGGACATCACTGACATCCCGTGCCTCGGAAAGCATGTTAAGCCCCGGTTGTCATTCGTAGAACTACGTTACAGGTATTCAGAAGCCAGAAAGTCTGACCAGTCGAACCAAAGGGTATCGTCGCCCAGTTACTGAGTTGTGGAGGTCTGATAGGCAGACGCTTCACGTAAAACACTGGTATCCAGCTGAATCCGGTTCGGCTGTAAGCCGACCCCAACATAGTTGGGAAAAGGCTAGGGAGATGATGATGATTAAATCAGAATAACACAATAATATTATCCTATAGTAACCAAAAGCCGATCAGTAACCAAAAGTCTAACAAAACGCGGGTACGCGGGGATCGTGCGGTCCATGGCCCTCTACAGGGCTCCGGTGTAGGCGCCCAACCCGGCCTTGACTCCGGCCCGGCTACTGAGGGCGTCCTAGAAGGTTATAGCCATTTGGATGGTGCATGGATACAGCAAGATCTCCTGCCTGCCTGATTCTGATACCGGTGTAGGTACCACGCACAGTGGCGCGTGGAAGTGCAACGCTGGGGCGAAACTCACAGTACACACTCGGCACACAGAGCTCCGGCGGGATCTCATGGAGACTGCGACTGTCGCAACTCAGTGCTGGTCATCGCTCTTTGAGGAGTGGCTGGAATGACGCCTCGACACTCTCACGTATCACCCGACACAGGTCCTCACCGCACACGGTCATTTCGGGAGGTTCCTATTTCGGATTCGGGCGGAAGTGACGCCTGCGTGACACGGTGTAGCATACGGTGGAGGTAGGCCCCGCTTGGGCGAACCACCACCGTGTCGCAGAGGCGATCGGCGCTGGTTCAGGCCATGCTTCGGGGCGAGACTGAATAGGAAGCCATCGCCTCCTGCGAAGCAGACACGCTGATGACGAAAGCGGCGGGGCGCGTGGGGCAGCGGCAAGCTTCACGCCCCGGACAGAGACCTAGGCTTAGTTGTCGAGAGTCGCAAGATGATGGCCACTGGAGGCGTGGGCCTGCGGAAGGCGAGCGGTAGGTAGCTCGCCGCCCGACTAGGACCAGACCCGTGTCGACGTCGTGTCGATGCTTCTAATAGTTACCGCGGCCCCGGAATATATAAGGGTAACCGAAGGGACATTATTGGATTTTAGTCAGTAAAAGTCTGACCCTCCTTCCCTCTGCAGGGGCGGGAGAAGTCATTTGATGATTTCCTATCCATCAAAAATAAAAACGCTATTAGATATGTTTTGGATGCTTTTACTATGGTCAATGAAGCTCTTTCACGCTTATACAACCCCAATAATCTTTTTGTGTACGCTCAAGATAGTTCCACAGTCAATTCGTACTTATATTATAAATGCGAAAGTAACTCTGCCAGTCTGTCTGTCTCTTCTTCACGCCTAAACTAGGTACTAAACCAATTTTGAATGAAATTTGGTACAGACATAGTCTGGGACCCGAGAAAGGACATAGGATAGTTTTCATCCCGGAAATCCCCCGGAAACGGGAACTATTATTCCACGCGGACGAAGTCGCGGGCAAAAGCTAGTAATATGATATTCTGATACGAATGGTACAATAAAAGTCATTTTGCATTTTATCGAGTTATGACTTTATTTGAGCGGATGTGCGATATATTATACACATTAATATAAATTACACCCTAGCATAGAACAAACAATTCTGCTCATTACACAAAGTTTGTCCTAGGTGGGAATCGAGCCCACGATCTCCGGCTGCAGTCAGGGTCACTAAGCCAAGACAGAAGCCTTTAGAATTTGGTAGTACCATTTGTAAACATTGAAAAAACCTTGTCAGAAACACATTGCGGCCAGTTTGCTGATAAAATAAACAAAAGCGAGACTCAAGACAATTCCCATGGCGGCCATTCCCACCGGCCGGCGCGTCGGCCGCCGTGACATCATTTAACGTATTTTACGAACAATGAATATCCTTATATAATAGGTACTAAGTTTTAAGAATTACAAAGGAGTTTTTTTGTCTTTTGTAAATGAACAGAATTAAAACTTAAATGTATCTTTGAGGAGATTTGGAGTGCAGGAATGTGGACTACAGGAGTATTGGAGAAATATATGCCGACGATCTAAAACTGGCCGCGCTAATCAGAACGATAATAATATCCATAACGTTTATGAGTGGAGCATTGAGAACAAATCATTATTTAATTAAAGTCAGTAAGATTATTCTGAGTTTAACATGATTTTCTTTGTTCGTATTACACATAGATTTAAGGTTAGAGTAAGACCATAACTCCATAAGTAAATTACTTGACAATCTACTAGTGAGAAATCACGGTGAGGCAACAAGTCTGAAAAAAGTAGAGTAGAACCACAAGTAATTCATTCGGGAAGGGGAGAGGTCTAAAAAATTCATAGGCTGATATTTTTATGTAAAGCGTATAGGACGGTTAGTACTGAGGCCCTACCGGTACTTGCAGGTGTGCTTCCAGTAGATCTTGAGGTGCAGCGACGTGCTGCAATGTACTACTCCGCGCGGGAGCCCATGGACACTAACTTTGTAACACAGCGTGACCTTAATAGAATTTCTAGATTATTTAAACCGCAGACGGAAGTCTGGGAGGAACTTTTATCCGAATGGCAGAGTAGGTGGGATAATTCCACTAAGGGCCGACACCTCCATCTGTTCTTTCCATCCGTTCGTGAGCGGCTGGCTAGGACTTGGCTGGAGGTGGATCACTGTGTTGCCCAATTTCTCACCGGTCATGGCAATTTTAAGAGTAAATTATATTCCTTTAAACTAGTTGCTTCGCCTTTGTGTCAATGTTCTGCATTGGGCTGTGAATACGAACAATCTGCACATCACATCTTATGGGAGTGTGTTCTTTGGCAGAATGAGCGCAATATAATGTTGGATAGTATACAGGTTACATCTGGTGTCGTTTACTATGCGGACCTTGTGGAAACTAAAACCAATTTCCGTGCGTTCAAGCGCTTTTGCCATACCTATTATTGGAATCAATTGTAACTAACAGCTCACAGTTTTAGGACCCAGTAATTTTACTACAAACTGTATTCCGTGGTGCTAGACAATCTGGGCTTCTCCCAGTTGTGATTGCCCCTTTGTGCCTATTGGCCTAGATCTGTTCTGTCTCCTGCTTGTTATGGAGGGAAGTGGAAATATTTATTTTTCTTACTCCTCCGCAGTTCTTTCTGATTAATTTCGTTGCGGGATCCAAGACAGTTCAATCGTTTCTCCGGGACTCGTCGAGCTTCATTGCTTCGGCGCTTTTCTGGCGGACTCCACTGTTGATTCAGGCTTTCAGGAGTTGCAGTGGTTGGGAATAGTGTGGTGGGATTGTCCCAATAAAAAAAAAAGGCCGATATTAGAAATACTTCTACTACAATATTTGGTACATCGAAAACTCTGATAAGATAATGAACAATTTAATATTTACAGTTGCTTAGATTGATAAGCATACTATTTTCATACATTACTATAGGAAAATGGCCTTGAATTAGCATGCCTTGCACGAGGCCCAGGTCATTAAGCAATTAAACTAACTATTTCAGATTGGGCATATAATTTTATACATGGAACAGAAACTACACAAGCATAATTTATGTCTACCATTTTAAAAATCAAATACCTTTTCAGCCTATTATTGAAATTAAATAAAATTGTTTATTGAGCAAGAAGGAATTTTTTAATCACTTTTGCACTTCTCGTCGTGATGGCCTAGTGGTTAAGGCGCCCGCCTCTCATGCAAGAGGTTGCGGGTTCGAATCCGGGCAAGTACCAATGTGACTTTTTCAATTCATATGTACTTTCTAAAGTTTATCTTAGACATCACAGACATCGGTGAAGGAAAACATCGTGAGGAAACCTGGACTTGTAGTTAATATAAGTCCGAAATCGCCAATCCGTCTTGAGCAAGCGTGGTGATCAATGCTCGTGCCTTCTCTGTATGAGAAGAGGCCTTTGCCCCGCAGTGGGACAGTTATAGGCTGGTATTATTATTGGTATTATTATTTTTGCACTTCTATTTTTTTAACCTAGCTGGTGTTGGCATTTCCCAACTGACTACTTCTGAGAAGAAATGCCGAAATAAACTCTGGGATCATCTGTTTGCAAGTCTAAGTAATAAAATTAATAATGTATTAAGTTTTTGTGCAATAAACCATGCAGATTAACATCCTGAATCCTGACCCCCACTAATTTCGGGAAACTGTCTCAACAAGCATCATGAGCTCAACTCTTATATTATGGAGCTCCATGCACCGACACAACATTACTGCTTGTAAAATCTTGGCAACTGGGCTACTTGGCCAACTATAGAGGCCTCTTCTTATACAAAGAAGGCACAAGCATTGATCACTGAGATTGCTCAAAGTGGGTTGACAAGACTAAATCAAAAGTAATATCATGGGAAGTACCTAACAATATTGTCTGTTCTGCTTTCATATCTGAACTGATTTTATAATAAAGAATCGGATATATATGTAGTTATAATAAAGAATCGGATACTTTTTATTCCTATGAATCATTAATAAACGACATTCAGACAAACTCATGGGCAAAAATCGGTAATCAAATAAATTGAATAAGTGGTTTTTAAGTGGTAAGCTCAGTGACAGTCAGACAGACAAATGTATACATTTACAGGGACCGAAAGACAGAAAGATTAGATAATTTAATCATTAGAATAAACTGATATGACTTTTAGCTTTTCCTACAATATTTTATCTTTTTTAATCTGATGAGCAAAGATAACCATGATAAATTGATATCTGGCACCAATATTTATTATTGGCAACAAAGATAAGTAATTTAATCAAAATATTTATCACGAGGAAAATGTACATGTTTTAAAAATATGAATGAATAAGTGGTATGGGTATGTGTTCGATTTTGCTGACTGTTGCCCAACACTGATTATTGTTCGGCAGCAATCAGCAAAAAAAAATGACTTCACTTGCAATAACTTGCAATTGCCTTTTTGCATTGCAAAATTCCTACTAATATTATAAATATGATATTATATTTCATAAAACTTTGCAGTAAAATAGCTTACATATCAGAATAATATAGACTATATGACATCACACTATGACAGAGAGCAATAATCAGAGCTATAAGGAGGGTGAAAACGCAGGAGACAGCTAGTACAGAAAAAATTAGGGTCAAAAGTCAGCAAATGGGTTGGGAATAACAGGTCATTTCAGTTATTTTAAACAACACAGTAATCCCAACGGAAAAATAAACAAAAATGAATATTTTCTATACATAAACAACTGATTATTTTTACAGTATTTGCAGAGAAAAAAGTATCCATAGTGCAGATTATGGAACTTATATTGGATGAATGTTTTGTACTTATAAAAAGTTTGCCTGAACAAGTCATTATACTAGGTTTTACCTAGTAATGCGAAAGATAAATAACTGTTATAAATAATGTTACAATTAGATACTAAGTTACATAAACTCTTTTGTAGTAAACAAGGAAAACTACCTACTTTACAGTAAATACAATGTGTTAAATTATGTTACATTGTAAATAAAAATCTCATGAGCTTGTGTTTTTCAATCTCATTTTGTTTCTAATGACTCAGCTTTGCGAATTATTTTAATTAAATAACATTTCGTTCAATACAATCTTGCTAAAATAAACATTTCAATTTGGAACGCGCCTCGTGAGTCTTATTGCGTACGCATGAATGTCCTGCCTCTTACAATACTAAGCATTTCTAATGACGCAATATCTTGCAAGCCCTTCGATAATACCTTCACAAAAAAGCGTTGTTTACAAATATCTCACTGTTAACCAGCGAATATGAGCAAAGGTCACAACGTACGACGGACAATGAATAAATAAACAATAAAAAACATCAAACTCACTTTACATTGCTCGGGAATGTCTTCCACGGAACTTGATCTCGACATTTTGAGTGCACGGGACTCGCAATGATGAAAAATATACTTCGAAATCCACAGGAATAGGTGGAATAGTGTATTTACGCCATACTTTTCAAGGATTTCCTGTTCAAAATAAATAAAAACACTCAACAACTCCCAGCCACAATAATGAGCACGGCAGAGTTGCAATATCAAAAACTCAATTTTCCTTACTAAGTTAAATTAACTTTGGCTTCACAGGAAAATTTCGGTTGTCTATTGTTTGCCCGAAGATTATATGCCATAATCATCATTTTCCCGAATTTCATTTACCCGAATTTCATTGGCCCGAATGTTTCATTTGCCCTAAAAGACATATGACATACTTTTAATTGCCCGAATTTTAGATACCATAAGATACGAATGCCATAAGTATTGTTTGCCATAATTTTATGTGCCATAATAATTATTAGACATAATATTTAAATGGCATAATATTTAAATGGCATAACAAGTATTAGACAAATATTTAAGCCCCGTAATGGTTTTTTTTTCTGTGCATGGTTGATGGTGGGCTAGGTCGACGGAGCCCCGCTTCGCGGGGCTCCTACTTCTGTGTGGTTTATAAAAAAATAACCACGAAGGGGATGGCGGGGTCTATTCGCTCGCTCACACGACCCCGCCATCCCCTTCTAACCTAACCTGTCCGAGTCGGGGTGCCCTAAAGTCCCAATTGCATCCAATTTCTCTTGATATAAACAACCGTTATACACCCGATGTCGATGGCAAATTATGTTATGGCATATCATAATTATGGCATGTGATAATTAGGACATGTGATAATTATGGCTTACAATGATTATGGCAAATGATGTTATGGTAAGTGACTTTATGGGAAACAATGATTCTGGCACGTGACTATTATGGCAAATGAGAGTAGGGCAAATGAGTATTATGTCGTATGATATTATGACTGTTGACTATTATGGCAAATGAAATTAGGGCAAATAAAATTCGGGTAAACGGCGGTATACCGAAAATTTCGTATTTAATGGAAATACTCAGAAAGATTCCGTGACCTTTAACATAATACTATAATATGTTAGAAAGTATTGTTGAAACGTAAAGTACGTAATAAATAAATTAAGTAGGTAGGTCCCTATTTTAGTAATAGAAATATTTACGCTTTATTTACGCATTCATGGGAATATATTAAACGCCATACGGACAACACTGAAGAAACGTCAACATTTATAGCGTTCCATTTCACGCATTTTTTTCATACACATCAAGTTTTTATAACATTGAATAGCTTTTCAGCGCGTTTTTTCCGCGCATAATTTTATTATAATATTTGTTTGTTTAGAAACCTAATTAAATTTTAGTGTAAATAATTGTAATCTTAGATTTTATCTTCTAGGGTGGGGATCCAGCCAGGGCACAAGCCGCCTCGTAAGAGATCGTGCCATTAAGGCACGATCTCTTACGAGGCGGCTTCTCTCTCTTCGGGGCGGCTTCTCTCTCTACTCCGAAGTGGTAAATCCGAAGTATCGGCCGAATGTTCGGACGTTTCCTACTACGAACTTCATTCTATTTCGTTGAAGCCGCCCCGAAGAGAGAGAAGCCGCCTCGTAAGAGATCGTGCCTTAATGGCACGATCTCTTACGAGGCGGCTTGTGCCCTGGCTGGATCCCCACCCTAGAAGATAAAATCTAAGATTACAATTATTTACACTAAAATTTAATTAGGTTTCTAAACAAACAAATATTATAATAAAATTATGCGCGGAAAAAACGCGCTGAAAAGCTATTCAATGTTATAAAAACTTGATGTGTATGAAAAAAATGCGTGAAATGGAACGCTATAAATGTTGACGTTTCTTCAGTGTTGTCCGTATGGCGTTTAATATATTCCCATGAATGCGTAAATAAAGCGTAAATATTTCTATTACTAAAATAGGGACCTACCTACTTAATTTATTTATTACGTACTTGATGTGACGCAATATCTTGCAAGCCCTTCGATAATACCTTCACAAAAAAGCGTTGTTTACAAATATCTCACTGTTAACCAGCGAATATGAGCAAAGGTCACAACGTACGACGGACAATGAATAAATAAACAATAAAAAACATCAAACTCACTTTACATTGCTCGGGAATGTCTTCCACGGAACTTGATCTCGACATTTTGAGTGCACGGGACTCGCAATGATGAAAAATATACTTCGAAATCCACAGGAATAGGTGGAATAGTGTATTTACGCCATACTTTTCAAGGATTTCCTGTTCAAAATAAATAAAAACACTCAACAACTCCCAGCCACAATAATGAGCACGGCAGAGTTGCAATATCAAAAACTCAATTTTCCTTACTAAGTTAAATTAACTTTGGCTTCACAGGAAAATTTCGGTTGTCTATTGTTTGCCCGAAGATTATATGCCATAATCATCATTTTCCCGAATTTCATTTACCCGAATTTCATTGGCCCGAATGTTTCATTTGCCCTAAAAGACATATGACATACTTTTAATTGCCCGAATTTTAGATACCATAAGATACGAATGCCATAAGTATTGTTTGCCATAATTTTATGTGCCATAATAATTATTAGACATAATATTTAAATGGCATAATATTTAAATGGCATAACAAGTATTAGACAAATATTTAAGCCCCGTAATGGTTTTTTTTTCTGTGCATGGTTGATGGTGGGCTAGGTCGACGGAGCCCCGCTTCGCGGGGCTCCTACTTCTGTGTGGTTTATAAAAAAATAACCACGAAGGGGATGGCGGGGTCTATTCGCTCGCTCACACGACCCCGCCATCCCCTTCTAACCTAACCTGTCCGAGTCGGGGTGCCCTAAAGTCCCAATTGCATCCAATTTCTCTTGATATAAACAACCGTTATACACCCGATGTCGATGGCAAATTATGTTATGGCATATCATAATTATGGCATGTGATAATTAGGACATGTGATAATTATGGCTTACAATGATTATGGCAAATGATGTTATGGTAAGTGACTTTATGGGAAACAATGATTCTGGCACGTGACTATTATGGCAAATGAGAGTAGGGCAAATGAGTATTATGTCGTATGATATTATGACTGTTGACTATTATGGCAAATGAAATTAGGGCAAATAAAATTCGGGTAAACGGCGGTATACCGAAAATTTCGTATTTAATGAAAATACTCAGAAAGATTCCGTGACCTTTAACATAATACTATAATATGTTAGAAAGTATTGTTGAAACGTAAAGTACGTAATAAATAAATTAAGTAGGTAGGTCCCTATTTTAGTAATAGAAATATTTACGCTTTATTTACGCATTCATGGGAATATATTAAACGCCATACGGACAACACTGAAGAAACGTCAACATTTATAGCGTTCCATTTCACGCATTTTTTTCATACACATCAAGTTTTTATAACATTGAATAGCTTTTCAGCGCGTTTTTTCCGCGCATAATTTTATTATAATATTTGTTTGTTTAGAAACCTAATTAAAATGTTAGTGTAAATAATTGTAATCTTAGATTTTATCTTCTAGGGTGGGGATCCAGCCAGGGCACAAGCCGCCTCGTAAGAGATCGTGCCATTAAGGCACGATCTCTTATGACTCTGACGGTCATCATCCTCTGCGTCAGCCGTCAGATCAGGGCCCCGTACAGGGCCACCGATCACACGGTACCCAAGTACAACCGCCTGTAACGGTGCTCGGTCCCCTCAAATTGGGAAGCAACGTTGACAGCGCCCGGCCGCGCCTAGCAACTAAGCGCCAGCCGCCGAAAGTACGGGCCGAAAGCCCACCGGCTGTCGAGTACTTATCAATCCCAGATACCTACTTTATAGTACCCCTACCCCTAACCCCTAACCCCTACTTTGTAGTGTGTATAGACTCGACAGCGATACGGGCCCACCGACAACTATGTCAGCGCCAGGAGGTGGCGCACGCCCTAAGGCCATGGGTTTTCATGGACCTCAGATTTGGTAAGAGCCACCTACAGGCCCACACATGGGTCACCATCCGTGACACCGCAGCCTTCGCCCTCGCCTTACGTGCCCTAACATAGATAAGATGACCCTCTGAATAATATACCTATATGGCGACATCTCTATTACATAGCTTATAATAAAGTTTGGCGCTTTGCGCTGTCTGTCTGTTTCCATGTATGCTTAGATCTTTAAAATTACACAAATGATTTTGATTCGTATTTTTATAGATAGAGCGAAAGAGGAAGATTTATATTATTTAAAATACGAGCACATTATAGTAAAGTCAGAATTTTTAAAGAATTATATCATCCGTTAGGAGTTGGGGCGGGTTGCTTGTCAATTAAATACAAAACTAGATCACGGAAATCTGTGGGTTGTTTCTGTCTAAGTAGGGTCACTGATCCTTCAATAATAAGGAGAGATAAATCTCACTGTTACAAAGCTTTCGATTTCATATGCCAATTGGTTTCCCAAAAACATTATTGATGGTTTATGATTGCATGTGAATATTTATAAGATAAATAAATAAATATTCTGGGACAACTAAAAAAGAGTAATAAACCAAAATAACAATTTAAAAAATGTTTTAGCTATGGTTATCTGTTTCGGATAAACTTGGAAACGGCTGGACAGACGTCGCGTCGATAAGACTTTACATACAGAGAAGAACGCTTGCGCTGCCAAGGCAGGTCTACTCAAATCGATGCGAGATATAAATGACATAGAATATTATAATAGAAAGCACTCAGTCTTTAATCCAGATAAATCCTCTAAAATTTTACCAATACAATGTTATGGACTCCAAAAGTGAATTTGACCTGTGTGTGCGTTTTGGATGTTGGGGTCTCTTCTAATCAGCTAAGAAATGCCAGCTTAATTTATTGTTTGCTTAAAATTGCCAAAACCCAATAAGAATATTTAAAAACCAATTTTCAAAATAAGTATAAATTCATAATAAATTTTATTTTATACGCTTACGTGTAATTCCTTTAAAAGTTAATTATTAGGTATGCACGAATTTTGACCACCTTATTATAAAACAATGTCATTTCAATAAATTATGTAGTCCAATGTAAGTATATTCGGGTTACTTTATTCAATAAAACATTATACTGAATGCCTTGAAATTATGTAGCTACTTATTTAATTTTTCAATTAATTAATTGGGTTCCCAAAATAAGTTTAGGTTATTTGAATGTACGGTCAGCAAAGTAGACAATGCAGGGCCGTCATATACAATTGAGGTTTTCTTGAATACCAATGAATGTATTCAAATGAAATTTAACCTATTTGAAGAACTAGTCATTTTCTATTATAGTTTAAATTTTTATTAGAAAATATTTTTTGAGAAAACTTAAACTGTATCTGACGGCCCTGCATACATATCTACTTTGCTGACTGTACCTATTTATTGTGAACAAATCATAGCAAAGTATGGTAATACGGTGTTAAATTAGGCAGTTCTGAGCCTATGAGATAGTTTTTTCTACTCATCGGGGGGCACGGTCGTGCCCCCGGCCAAGACAAGCAAGCGAGGCGCAGGGGCACTACCTACCTTTTCTCGAAGTGTTTCGCCGTTTTTTTGAACCCTCATAGAGTTGGTTTCCGATGTACCAGACACTTCATATCACAAGATGTGATGTCGATAATAGACTCATTAAACATACAAACAACCTATAACAACCTCAATAACTGCTTACCATGGTTAGGTATCATCTACTCTTCGATTCGGTGTTATTCTTATTTTCTGGGGCAACTGCACTGATTTGGATCGTGCGTTCAGGGCACAAAAAAGATGCATAAGAGCTATATGTAAGTTAACTCAAACAGACTCGTGTAAGCCTCACTTCATGAGATTAAAAATATTGACACTGCCCAGCATCTACATTTATGAGTCAGCATTATTTGTTCTTTCAAATCTGGATCTGTTTGAGTATCGTACGAGAAAGCGTCACGCGGATAAATTATGCGTTCCATTTTGTAAAACCACTCTTCTTGCAAAAAGCTTTGTTTGCATGGGCTACTACCCTACATAGAAACTACCCTCAGTTATACGTAGTTCAAGTAATGCCAATTTATTTAAAAAGAAACTTAAATCTTTCCTTATAGATAAGGCTTACTATTCAGTTAAGGAGTACATTGATGATAAATTGTAATGCAATTATTGTTAATAACAAATTAATTACCTAATTAATAATGGTCCGAAATTATAAATATAATCAAATTAATTTTAATATTATTTTTGACTTTATTAGATATCATGACTACTTATTGAATTTGACTATTTGTAATGGCTGACTATAGCAATGTACTCTTTTAATTATTATTATTTATTTTATTTTATTGAAGACGACCATTATAATTAGTCCCACTAAATACACTGTAAATAAAATTTGCATGCTAATATAAGCTGAATATGGTGAAACTAATAATTTGTTAAACATCTTCTGTAAACCTATATTACGCAAATAAATTATTGATTGATTGATTGATTGAAGTTTCAATTGAATAGCTCTAATACTTTAGATTTTATTGATATCTAAAATACACCGATTTCGTCACTGACTCACTGACACACTGACACACTGACACACTGATGATCATCAAAATGTTTAGCTACTTCCTGAAGTGCTAGAATGCTGAAATTTGGTACCTATGTAGTCTGAGTTTAGTATACAAGCAACAAAAAAATTCATAAACTTATAACTTTCGCCCTCCATCTCCTAAAATGGGGGTTTGAAGTTTTGTGAGAAAACAAGTAAAAATCATCTAAGTAAAAATGCAAAGATAGAGAATGGGCTATAAAAACCGGCACTGCTGATGTACCAGAAATTCACCCAAAAAAAAAAAAAAAAAAAACACCAAAAAGACTGCCTTGCAACTTACAAAAAGAACTGAAATCCCACTAAAAACATTTCATGTTAAATGTCGCCAAGACAACCACATAAGGTTTGTCCTGTGAAAAATATATCAGATCTCATGTAGAGCCAAGCTTCTGAATCTACACGACCTAAATATACCGACCTTAACATCACAAATTCTACATATCAGTAAAAATGTATGGCTTGGCTGTTTCGTTACTTACTTCAGAAACTAAATATTCTCATCACCTCCACAACGACGGTACCTAGCGAAACGGCGAAGCCATTCATTTTTACTGATATGTAGAATTTGTTGTCCGGTTGTCATCCGTAGATCTTTGATAATCGTTACGGGTATTTAACCTTTCAACGACCAAGCGACAGCCGCTGTCGGGCTGCTATTGTCTTTCTATTGTGTTTCGAATCACGTGTGTTCGAAGGTTTAATGAAATTGTGTCTGACAATAAAAAGAACTAAGATGTATCGTGATAGAGAATACGCATTATAGCTCTATTTAGCTTATGTCCATAGAAAACACGTCACACGGTCTTTTATAATAAAAAACGTTGTTTTCTGTGGACACCTGTGAATGGAGCTATATAAGCAACGACGAGCCTCTCGCTCCGGACTAAGACCCAGGCGAAGACGTCGAGAGTCGCAAGACGACTACCGGCCACCGTAGGCGCGGTTCTGCGGATGGCGAGCGATGGGTAGCTCGCCGCCCGGCTAGGACCAGGACCGCGTCGATAACGCGTTAGTGTTCCACGCGCGCCTCAAAGAGAAGAAGTCAGCACTGGAAGGGGCCCAAAAGGGCCACGCCTGCCGGGGTTGCGGAATGTTTATAATAGTTACCGTGACCTGGAACATAAAGGGCAATCGAAGGAACATGAAAAAAAAAAAAAAAAAAAAAAAAAAAAAAAAAAAAAAAAAAGGAACATGAGTGGGTTTTAGTCAGTAAAAGTCCCTCCCGCCGCACCCAGGACGGGAGCAGTCATTGGATGATTTCCCACTCACCAAAAAAAAAGTGTGCGTAGTCCTTTACTCAGTAACTGAATAATAAAACACTGGTATTCAGCTGAATCTGGTTTGACTGGAAGCAGATGCTAACTAGGGATTGCAATCCGGTCCGGCGGATCCGGTAATCCGGCGGATCCGGTACGTTTTTGTTGCCTACCGGATCCGGCATTATCACCGGATCCGGTGGCCGGATCCGGTAATTAAAGTAAAACGCAATTTCTCTCATCAAAATCGTGCAAAAGTACTAAAAAACACGGCGTATGCAAAATCGTACAGTATCCATAAGCTATTGATTTAGAAAATTTTAATTTGGATTATAGAAGAATATATGATGTTGATTTAAGTTTTTAAGAACGGGTTAAACTTAATTTAAACCATAAATAATTCACTGTTGTTTGTAATCTTTGATTATTATAATTATTATGTAAGGTGTCTCAGTAAGAGTGCACTTTTTATTTCAAAATAAAAACAAGTATTTTATGATAGAATTGTGATATTTTTAATGTATTGTAAAGAAGACATGTTCCGATTAATTATGGATTAAAATATCTGGCAAATGACCCCCACGGCTCCAATGATAAGCCATTACTCTTTTCATGAAATTTGCTATGACTTTTGCACAGAGATGTAGCTGTATCTCACCGATGACGCGTTGGATTTCTGATTTGAGCTCAGGAATTGTTTCTGGTTTTTTTTAAGAGATTTCACAAAACCCCAAAGAAAACGCACGGCGTTAAATCGCACAATCTTGGCGACCAGTTGACATCAGAATTTCGTGAGATGATGTGTTTTGGAAATCGTTGCTGCAATAAATCGATTATTTAATGCGCGGTGAGGTTGCGCCGTCCTGCTGAAACCATATATTGTCAGTTATTTCAAAATTGTTGTCAAATCTTCGAATGGTTGAAAATTTGGCAAACTTTGCGAGCGGTTTCATTTTTGTAATGAGTTTTTACAATTATAACGCGTTGTTCTTTCGAGAAGCCCTCCATTTTAATAATCGGAATAAAGGTGACAACAGCCAAATTTCAGAGTTGCCACATGCATGAAAAAAAATATTCCAATTTTAAAATGTGCACTCTTATTGAGACACCCTTTATAATAACTGACGGAAAATAATCCATACTAATATTATAAATGTGAAAGTAACTTTGTCTGTCTGTCTCTTCTTCATGCCTAAACCACTAAACCGATTTGAATGAAATTTGGCACAGATTTAGTCTGAGACCTAAGAAAGGAGATAGGATAGTTTTTATCCCGGAAATTTTGCGGGATCGGGAAATATTATTCCACGCTGACGATGTCGCGGGCAAAAGCTAGTTATAAATAAAGAAGAGTTGGTTTTCGTACAAATTCGTTTCTATTTTTTCCCGTAGATTATTTCACATAATATGCCATGAAGTTAGAAATATGCGCTATGTTGAACACCCAAAATACCAATCCGGCCGGATCCGGCCGGATCCGGCGGAATTCTCGGGAATCCGGCCGGATCCGGCCGGATTCAAAATTGTACCGGATTGCAATCCCTAATGCTAACATAATTGAGAAAAAGCTATGAAGAGATTAGAAGATACGGAATACGGTATTTTACACCATTATCAATTGACGTAATTTTTATAAGCTGTCAAAACGCAATTCTCCAATAGATTTTGTATGGCAATGGCAACTTATGACGTCACAAAAATAACAACTCAGTTGACTATCTATTTATTGATTTCAAAGCACCTAAAAACAAATTTTATAGCAAATTGAAAATGAACCGAATTTATTGGGCTGAAATTAAAAGAGGTTTTATAAAAATTGTGTCTAACATTAATTTAATGGTTTGGTGTAAACTACCCAATTGAACAAGCGGCCGAAGTTAGTAACAGGATCTACCTTAAACCCTCTGCGGTACCCTAAAAATTAAAACACTTGAATTCGAAACGATCCAATTCGGCCATCCTTTTGTTAGTTCTGTTTTTGACTTCGTTTAAGTTGTTCTTGTGAGTTTACATTAATACTTAATACAGTGATCGTTTCATTTATTTTTATTTCAGATTTTTTATTTGTATTTATTTACACTGTGTCCGTTTTAGTTCAAAGTTACGCAAAACCTCTGAGGCATTTGGTGAGTGAATGAATAGATTTATTTTATAAAGGGCATAATTAATCGTACGACATATTCTTAAATCTTACATCAAATAATTTGTATATTATAAGCTTACTACACATCCAAAATACTTAACGCTCAGAAAAAAAAACAAAAGTGCATTTAATAACGTACGTATTTGACACTGTCGCGATTTCTACTCTTGTGGACAAGTTGGAGCGTTATGGCATAAGAGGATCAGTGCTTAAAATATATAGGGACTTTCTCTATGGTCGCGGGCAGCAGGTTAAAATAAGAAATGTAGTGAGCATGGAGAGATTGGTCACCTACGGGGTTCCACAAGGGAGCATCTTGGGTCCCAGTCTCTTCCTCATTTACATTAATGACCTGTGTCAAATGTCACTAAATAACGGCAAGATTTTCACGTATGCTGATGACACGGCATTGGTGTTTTGCGGAAGGACATGGGACGAAGTACAGAGAATCGCGTAGAGCGGACTGTATGAGGTAAGTTCATGGCTCAGACGGAACCTTTTAACCCTAAACGCTTCCAAAACATCATTCATTCAGTTCACAAACGCACGCACAAAGCAGCCTGATGTAGTTATACGGCTTCATACGTGTGAGGCGTGCCATCAGCTACTAATTGCTCTTGTCAAGCCCTGAACAAAGCCACGGTGGTGAAATATCTGGGTGTTATTTCGGACGAAAAGATATCTTGGCTACCTCACATAGAAATGATCACGAGTCGGGTGAAGAAAATAACGTGGGTCTTTAAAAAATTAAGGTTTGTGGCTGATCTTGAGTTCCGCCGTAGCGTTTATTTTGCATTGGTACAATCAGTGATTGGATACTGTATCAGTGTATGAGGAGGGGCGTGTAAAACCCATCTACTGCGGCTAGAAAGGTCACAACGGTCCCTGCTCAAAACAATGACATTCCAACCATTTAGATTCCCCACTAAAGCCCTATACGAGCTTTGTCAGGTTTTAACAGTCCGACAACTTTTCATCTATCAAGCTATTATGAAGCTACATGTGTCCACGCCATACAAACCGGACAATCTTCGACCAAAGCGAACTGTTATTAATGTAATTAATTCTATCCGTTGCAACACGGCGTCGGCTAGAAGACAGTACCGATTCCTGTCCATTTATATCTATAATAAGATAAACAGAATCTTAAACTTTTATCCGCTCTCACCTAAGGAGTGTCAATTGAAGCTAAAGAACTGGCTAGTTGCATTGCATATTGAGGAAACCTCTGGACTTGTCACTACAAGTCCAGGTGTATAATATTGGTCCGAAATCGCGAATCCGCCTTGAGCAAGCGTGACGATCAATGCTCGTGCCTTCTCTGTATGAGAAGAGGCCTTTGCCCTGCAGTGGGACAGTTATAGGCTGGTATTATTATATTATTATTTTTACTTACTTTACGCACTTCTAGTACCTCTCAGAACAAGGTACCTGGAATGTAGGGTTCTTTGTTATGTTAATTATTGTAATATTATTTATATATTAAACTTTATCTACGACCACCGTACAGAGGCGGCTTAAATATTTATGTGGATTATGGTAATTATTGTAATTAGTTATCTTGCAGTTTAATTGCTATTGAGGCTGAAAGGTACCACAAATCTGTACTAACATTATAAAACTGAAGACGAGTTTGTTTGTTTGGTTGAATCGATAAATGTCAGGAACTACTGGTCCGATTTGAAAGATTATTTTTGAGTTGGATATTCCATATATTGAGGAACTCTATATAAGCTGTTTAATATCAAGCAACGACCTCCGGGAGCAGAGAAGAAACAAAAAACGCTGGTGAAACTGCGGGGGGCAACTATAGAAGGATTTAAGTTCTTAGTTATCATTTAATTTCTGTTGGATAAAATACTAAAACTACGGATTCGAATTTATATTGCTTTCACCAATGTAAAGATATGTAACGTGAGTGAAACCACGAGGATCCGCTAGTTTTAATTAATATAGTATAAAATCATATCATAGTACCAAATAAAAAATAACACTAATAAATACCTTCATAGTAGTAATTAATTATACAATTAGGCTTATAAAGCTAATAAAATTGTTACAATGTATCAATTAATGTAGTCTATTATCTCCATAACAAAAAGTAATACTAATAATAATCATATCTCGATAAAAAAGTCTCATAAGGTAATTGTCTATTGTTTGAAACAACGATAGAGTAATATCACAGATTAATAAATAGTTACTACGTAACAGATACTTCACTCCAATACAAAAACCAAAATACCTACGCTATAATAGCCTACAAAATCATAATAATAATACCAGTTGTTTGCAGCAAGGAGAAATGTACCATAAGTACGCACCAAGAGAGTTGAGATTCTTTTGCCCGCCGCGCGACTAACGTGTGTGCGTGTCGTCCAGCTAATCTGCTAGGGTTATACGTATGATGACAATGGTAATAAAACGAATGTTTTAGAAAAACAATTATTATTTTATTTGTTGATCAAATATTTTTTAGTTTGATAAATTGGCTGATGCATATTTTTCGTTCCTTGAATTCCCGACTAATATAGTTTAGTGTCGAAAATATCCAAAACCGCGTGAATAATTTTAATAAATAATCAAAAGGGAAACAAGAGAATTGGGAAACAGGGGAATTGCACAATGATCACGCAATAATTACCTACGTGGTTTCGGCATTTTGATAGTCAGCGCTGTACCCGTGACGCGCGAGCTCTCAGCCGGGCGCGCGACAGCCCGGTGTTCGTTGTATCGTCGACGATACGCGAAGCGGTAGGCATAAAACGCGTGGCCTTGAGCGAGTGACGGACGCCTGGTTAAACAAGTAATATTGTGTAAAGCTGCTCAGTTAGTTCAATAGGCGAGACGACAAAAAAAAAGTAATTAGTCCGTCAGTCAGATAGATTATCAAAAAATTTTGGACACGTATTTTTTCTTTTTTATCGTAAACGAAGAATGACGACGATACAGTGCGTTAAAGTTGCGTATGACGTCACGATCTGATACAATTTTTGCAGGACGGTGACGTCAAAAGCCCCCACTCCGGAACTTTGTTGTTCTTTATCTTTGTATTTTTTTATTAATTTGATCAAGCAAAAAATATGTGTCCCGTATTATTGTGGAGTGGGAAATCATCAAATGACTGCTACCGTCCTGGGTGCGGCGGGAGAGCGTGTCAGACTTTTACTGACTAAAACCAGGCGTCCGTCACTCGCTCAAGGCCACGCGTTTTATGCCTACCGCTTCGCGTATCGTCGACGATACAACGAACACCGGGCTGTCGCGCGCCCGCCTGAGTGCTCGCGCGTCACGGGTACAGCGAGCGCTGACTATCAAAATGCCGAAACCACGTAATTATTGCGTGATTATTGTGCAATTCCCCTGTTTCCCAATTCTCTTGTTTTCTTTTTGATTATTTATTAAAATTATTCACGCGGTTTTAGATATTTTCGACACTAAAATATATTGGTCGGGAATTCAAGGAACGAAAAATATGCATCAGTCAATTTATCAAACTAAAAAATATTTGATCAACAAATAAAATAATAATTATTTTTCTAAAACATTCGTTTTATTACCATTGTCATCATTCGTATAACCCTAGCAGATTTGCTGGACGACACGCACACACGTTAGTCGCGCGGCGGGCAAAAGAATCTCAACTCTCTTGGTGCGAACTTATGGTACATTTCTCCTTGCTGCAAACAACTGGTATTATTATTATGATTTTGTAGGCTATTATAGCGTAGGTATTTTGGTTTTTGTATTGGAGTGAAGTATCTGTTACGTAGTAACTATTTATTAATCTGTGCTAAAACCCACTCATGTTCCTTTGGTTGCCCTTTATGTTCCAGGGTCACGGTAACTATTATAAACATTCCGTAACCCCGGCAGGCGTTGGCCCTGTTGGGCCCCTTGCTGACTTCTCTTTGAGCCGCGACCAGCGCCAGGCGCGAGAGGTCACCGCCGCCGATCGCCTCTACGAGGACACGTCGACGGCTTGCCCATGCGGGGTACACCTCCACCGTGTGCTCGATTGTGTCCTCCAGGCGAATAATTTTAAGTAATTGGGTGGTGTTCTTTGTAATTGCTTTGTTTTTGGTGGTTGGTTCTGTACTAACTTAGATAGATCATGATCATGCTAGAGTGGACCTATGTCTCAAGTACCGCATTTTGCATATCGTCCGCCTAAATATTTATCTGAATTCGTAACTCCATCTGGATGAACTTTACAGGAACAAGTAAAAATCGTAGGTATACTATTTATATTCACGGGAATCATTTGATTGCAATTATAAATGTACCGTAGTAGGAAATTCAAGGAATTTAATATACCATTACTTTTTAGGTTTTCTTTATATATAAAATGGATTAAAAAATTATTCTTTGCTGCGGTAGGTACGCATTTACGCAACCATGTTTGGAGCTGCGAAGTTTGATAATTAGTCCGATGATGTATGAATTTGTAGGTTTATAAAACACACCCGAAGAAATTTCTAATTTTCGGCATCGTTGCTCTTAGACATAAATACATGTAAAAGCGAATAAAGCCTTGGGAAAAAGCTTGTTCAAAAATAACAATAATGTTATAATACCACAGAGTCCTTATAGTTGCGTTGTTCATCAATCAATATTAACATAATCTATGTTAATAATGTTATAGAGAACTGTAAAAAGTTAGGTTTAAGCAGGACCTGTTTTCTGCTTGTGACAAGTCACGGGAAATCTATGAAATCAGTTAATATATAAAATTTCTAGTGTGCATATGCTAATGCATACAGCGGAGCAGTAAGGAACTACGCACTTTTATTCAGCACTAGCTTTTGCCCGCGGCTTCGCTCGCGTAAAAAGAGACAAAAAGTAGCCTATGTCACTCTCCATCCCTTCAACATCTCCACTTAAAAAATCATGACAATTCGACGCTCCGTTTTGCCGTGAAAGAAAGACAAACATACAGACAGACACACTTTTCCATTTATAATATTAGTATGGATTTTTTAACTTATGTTAATAGAAAACAAGGATTTTATAAGAAAGCTGAACAGACGCGGAAAACTGAATGGACGCGTACACGTTTTATACAACACCGTTGTTTTCTAAGGACATAATGCTGAATAAAGCTGAAAAAATGCGTAGTCCCTAAGGGGTAATCTTAACGGTTGCGGAATGTTTATAATAGTTACCGCGACCCCGGAACATAAAGGGCAACCGAAGGAACATGAGTGGGTTTTAATCAGTAAAAGTCTGACACGCCCTCCCGCCGCACCCAAGACGGGAGCAGTCATTTGATGATTTCTCACTCCCAAAAAAAAGGGGTAATCTTGCTACCTAACAATCTTACAGGGTAATCTTCAAGGGTACAAGGTAATCTTACAAGTAGCCGTTGCAATTACATGAAAACAGCCAGCCAGCCAGCTATGAGCCCATGTATGTGATTGCCTAAGACTTGATTGCCCAATTTTATTAAATAATGTTCCAGCGATGGTTGGTCCACTAGAAGTGTTTGATCAATATCAACAGGCATCAGGCAATATTGACATCATAATATTTTTTGTGTAAAATTTTCGTACAATGTAAGTAAAAGTTTCCCAGAGTTTCCCCTTTGTCATTCCTCGATTTGTCTGATGCGTATATAGTCGCTTCATGTAAAGCACAGCTGAATCCGGTTACATGAACTCTACCCTGACATACTTGAGAATACGCTAGGAAGATGTCCAGTATTGTACAGAATATCGGATTGTACAGATAGTCAGTAACACCACAACCGTATAAATAAAATCGATAATTTAAAGCGCCCTCTTGTGTACGCTCTAAACACTTCCTCGATGGACAGAGGGCGTTACGGTTGTGTTTTCTGACCTGTGAAAATACAATATCTAGAGCTTTTATTTAATACCTAATAGATTAAGTTTTGTGATACCTAAGGAGTAAGGACGCCATAACTCTGGCACCATGGATAAAAAATGTGAGTAAAACCATCTGTGAGTAATAAAGTCGTGCTGGCTTAGTGGTTAAGGCGCCCGCCTCTCATACAAGAGGTTGTGGGTTCAAATCTGTGCAATTACCAATGTGATTTTTCCATTCATAATATGTACTTTCTAAAGTTTATCTTAAAAATATTGGACTTGTAGTGAGTATTAGTCCGAAATTGATAATGGTTTGAGTAAGCGTGGTGATCGATACTCGTGCCTTCTCTATATGAGAAGAGGCCTTTGCCCTGCTGTGGGACAGTAATAGGCGGGTATTATAAAACAATTCTTATAAGAGGTACTATCTTAGGATTATTTGTTGAGAGAAAAGCCGAACAGAAGTTAGAGATGATAGCATATAGGTTATTACATAATAAAATGGCATTCTGTTCAGTCCGTCAATTAGACCGGCCAAAAATACTGGACTCATATTTTTCCCTTGATCAAATTAATAAAAAATGCAAAAGATGAAGACCATCAAAGTTTCTGAGTGGGACTTCAACGCAGTGTATCATTTCTCGTTTACGAGAAAAAAAATACGTGTCCTTTTTTTGATAATTCAACTGATAATCTAAATAGTTTTTTTTTGTCGTCGAGCCTTATAAACATTCTCATTCATTCTATCCTCCAATCACTGTTTGTATTAAAAAATCGCTTCAAAATCCGTTTCTTGGTATTGAAAATCTAAACATACATATAAAGACTTGCTAAGGCGGCTTTGTTTTATACTATGTAGTGATTACATCCAAGTTATTTCTAGATTTTCATTTCTTTCTTTAATGACCTCCTAGATCAATTTAGAATGCATGAGTGCTGAAAAATAACTCGCCTGGTTCGAACCCACAACGATATTCATAAAAGACATGTGCCTTAATCACCGGGCATCACGACATTTATTCAGCTTAACAATAATTACTAACAATCCTTACTTGCCTATTAATATTGAAGACATAATTTATTAAGAATTAATCCTATGAAGGATGACATTAATTACATATGCAATATTAATGCTGCAATCATGTAAATCATTATTAGTTTGTTTATTAGCCTAGGCTTATGATAATTTGTCATCATCCGTTTTTTCTTCCAGTCTAACCGGATTCAGTTGAATACTATTTTTTACGTAAAGCGGCCTGAAAACGTTTTTTTAAGGAAGTGAAATCATCAAAATGACTTCTCCCGGCCAGGGGTGGGCGGGAGGGGAGTCAGACTTTTACTTACTAAAGCCCACTCATGTTCCTTCGGTTGTCCTTTATGTTCCGGAGCCAAGTAACGATTACAACTATTCCCTTACCCGGCAGGCATTGGTGCCTGATAACCTTCACAGCCCAGTTAATGGGAAAGAAAGAAAGAAAGAAAGAAAAAGAATTTATTTGGTACAGCACTGGGCACTGGCACAAGCACAATACACACAAAACAAAAAAAAAAGACGGGTTGCACTCCGGGAGTGCCGGCAGAAGTGAAAACTTGATTATAGCTGTCTACTATCCATCCGTCCTACGCTTTTTCGATCAGGTCACGTGTCCTGACGCGAGTTTAAGATTTTATACCCATTACAGAAAAAGTGCTCAACGCCGCTAAAGAAGTTTTCACTTCAAAAAAAAAACAAAAAACCAAAAGGTATATTATGCCACATGGCTGCACCAAAATAGGCCCAGTGACACAATACTGACTTTTAAATTTTAGACGGCCGCCCGGTATAAATTATAGCCGCGTAGTTTACGTTCCTGTAGGATTTTTTTGACAAAAACTATCCTACGTCCTTTCTCAGGCTATATTTATATATTGTACCAAGTATTCAAGTGAATATTTTTGAAGTGAAAACTTCTTTAGCGGCGTTGAGCACTTTTTCTGTAATGGGTATAAAATCTTAAACTCGCGTCAGGACACGTGACCCTGATCGAAAAAGCGTAGGACGGATAACAATTGAACGCGCGATAAAAATCTCACACACACTGACTCTACGTACGTACGTACTGTGTCTACGTAGTCGTAGTCGTAGTCGTAGTCGTAGTCGTAGTCGTAGTCGTAGTCGTAGTCGTGGTCGTGGTCGTAGTCGTAGTCATAGTAGTTTTTTTTTTATAAAGTACTTTACGACTATTACAATACAATGGACAGGTGTTAATTTCAGAAACATTATAAAAAGTACTTCAACTTCAACTCTTTATTAATGGCATTTGTGGAAAACACACCACAGTTCTGCCACGACCATGTTAATTATACAATATCTCAAACGAAGAAAGATTTGTAACAAAAATTATGCAATTTGACTGCGAAGGTCTCCTCTTTGTGAAGAGACCTGGTCCGTCAGAGCCTCGTCGGTGAATCAGCAGGGTGTACCACGTGCAGGTGAGGTTGGCTTTGACCCTGGAGGTGATGGTAGGGCCACTTACACCCCTTATAAAAAGTAACTCAATTTCGTTTTAATCTCCGGTGTCAGATATTTTGATTTAATTTGAAGTTAGTAGTAGACTAAGGTATCGTAGCTCATGCAGCCAAGTATTAAAATAAGTATGTATACCGAAATTGAAAAACTCAATATTCTCAGCGCTTGATCTATGAATAAGGTTTTAATACGAATATATAATGCCCATTTCACACGAGGGCAGAACAGTGAGGCAGAACAGTTATAATAATAATAAGTATTTATTTCATAAAAACATGGAACAGTGCACCTATACATAAAGGCTTACACTAAACAGTTTAGAATTATATTGTATAATTATGTAGAACTACATTATTGGACTCTATCCCTTAAACTAGGTCTAGCCTGTATCTTAGAGACAGGGTTCAGCCATTGGTTTAAACTAAATTGATTATATAATAAGATTTAACAAGTGAGAACAGTGTCGATTTGAATTATTATATTCATATAAACTCTCGAGTCATGAGTGCGTGCATGTGTGTGTATGTGTGTTGTGTGCATGTTTGTGATTGTCAGTGTGTGTATATTAGGTGTTATATATGTAAAAATTGGTAAGTAACAGTAATCCATTGCATGTGTACAGCTTAATAGCCATATATGAGAAGGTTTTCTGTAGAAAGGTAGGAGGATAAAGAGTTGCCTCACGGTTAAAACTTTACATTCGTCATATAGTTTGGTTGTGGGAAACATGAAAACTTCTTTAGCGGCGTTGAGCACTTTTTCTGTAATGGGTATAAAATCTTAAACTCGCGTCAGGACACGTGACCCTGATCGAAAAAGCGTAAGACGGATTACAATTGAACGCGCGATAAAAATCTCACACACACTGATACAAGGTACAATTTTCGGGAAAATTGTACCTTGTATCAGTGTGTCATGTCTACGTAGTCGTAGTCGTAGTCGTAGTCGTAGTCGTGGTCGTGGTCGTAGTCGTAGTCGTAGTCGTAGTCGTAGTCATAGTCATAGTCATAGTCATAGTAGTTTTTTTTTATCTGCAAACTCATCTACATCTGCGGCAATGAAAATTCATAAAAAAGTTAAATGCTTTTTTTATAGAGAAAGGCTGTTTGTGGTAATGAACGCTCAGCAGCGGAAACTACTCTAGCTAAAAATATGAGATTTGCACAATAGTTTATGTTTATGATGTAGACGCCACTAGAAGAATTTTTGGAAATTAGCTAACGGATACCCCGTTATCTAATTTAGTTAGTAGGGTATGATAGATTTTAAAAATTTAAATACAATTAAAACAAACTTACATTATGTATATACGAAGGAAGACCTAGATACCTATTAATACTTAAACCTTAATGACCTTAGCGCAAGTGGGGTCATAACTGTAAACTCAACAAAAAGCATTACGTATTTGGTTTTGAATTAATTATGTACAATTCAAACTACTCAGTAACGGTGACCTAATGACTAATCAATTTCTAATAAAACCATTATTTCTCTTAGACCATTTACAGTATACATATATATACATATTTTTCTTACTCCTCCGCTGTTCTTTTCTGATTAATTTCGTTGCGGAATCCAAGACAGTTGAATCGTTTCTCCGGGACTCGTCGAGCTTCATTGCTCGGCGCTTTTCTAGCGGACTCCACTGTTGATTCTGGCTTTCAAGAGTTGCAGTGGTTGGGAATAGTGTGGTGGGATTGTCCCAATAAAAAAAGACCTTCTGAATAGCGATCATGTTGACTACATTAAAAAAAGTCGGTCAAGTGCGAGTCAGACTCGCGCAACTAGGTTCCGTAAAATGTACACCTACATTTATCAACATTTTTTTTGTGAAATAACGGTAATTCGGAATTTTACCTTAACCTATGTTACATGACATAGCACCTTGCCAAATTTCATAATTCTAGGTCAAAGGAAAGTACCCTACATAGGTTTTGATTCCCTTGCATTTGGTTTTGATTCCCCCAGTTGATGTGACAGTGACGACGGAGGTGGATAAACGGCGTTACCACGTACCGGTTTGAGGGGTGCCGGTGTAATTACAGGACTCTTCATGACATACAGACAGACTGTGTTTTATAATCATCAGTATATATAAAAGAAAGTCGTGTTAGTTACACATTTTATAACTCAAGAACGGCAGAACCGTTTTGGCTGAAAATTGGTGGGGAGGTAGCTTAGTACCAGGGGACGGACATAGAATCCCTTTTGTCTTCTTTTTTGTTTTTATCCTGTTTGCGTGGAACGTGACATAAAACGTGGTTTCGAGTAAAATTCGAGCGGAGTAGTAACCAAAAATCTGATATAACGCGGGTGAAACCGCGTGGGACAGCTAGTACTCAAGAAAAGATCAACTTCAACTCTTTATTAATGGCATTTGCGGAAAACACACCACAATTCTGCCACGACCATGTTTGTTTTACAATATCTCAAACGAAGAAAGATTTATAACAAAAATATAAATGCAATATGACTGCGATGGTCTCCTCCTTGTGAAGAGACTTGGTCCGTCAGAGCCTCGTCAGTGAATCAGCAGAACCACGTGCAGGTGGCAAGAAAAGATAAACATGCGATAAAACCTTATTGCTTTTGACATCGAAGATCTCGTGTTACACTAGCGCCCCTAGTGGCAAATTCAAACTTTAACAGCTCTCCTATTGCAATCATTATTTCTGTCAGTTTGTGTCACTGTCAGCTAATGTTGTCGCGACTTGGTTCTACTGGACTAAAAGGACAATAAACGGACACAAAAATTTGCCTACACACCATTGAAATAATTTTTGTAGTCTGCACCTTCAATGGAAACAAACTGGTTACGAGAATATTAAAAATTGAACTTCCACCTTTTTTACTAAAGCAAGTTTTTAATGTTTGTGTGTAAGTTGTTTCCATTCGAATATTTGGATCGTAGGGTCTCTGATGGTTTAAGTGATAGAAAGGAAAATCAGGTTGTTATTTATTTATAGAACGTCAAAAGACTCGTAAATCCCCAGCCAATAATATCTACCAGTCGGTGGTCGGTGGTACTAGCGGTCACAAGATGGTATGTTAATTGTGTCTTAGTTAGTAAATAAATGAAAACTGAGATTGCTTTTCGAAACCAAGGTTCAAGTTTGTACATACAAATCTTTATCATAAGGCACGCAGACAGACAGTTGCTTTCGTATTTATATTATTTAGTTTACCTAAAGAAGATATGCGATCACACATTGAGTAGACCTACAGCGACCTGCGAGTTCAATAAGGCTCTGAGCAGGCGACTGACCGTCTTTTGCATCTGCGCATCTGTGAAACTCTAGTAAGAGCATGCTCTATGTAGTTTTAGTTCATGCAACTTTAGTGGAACTAAGTAAGAGCGTGGAAATTAAAAAGCTAAAGTAAATTTACGATGACAATACTATCTGCAGTCTGCGTTTTATATCTTTATAGATTTTATTCAGGTAGCAAACACCCGTAACATAATTATGTATCTTACAAACTAACATACATAAATTGTTTTAAAGTAAACTAAGGCACACGACATCACGTCTGCGAGGTGTCGGTATCCAACCGCGAAAATGGCGATATATGACACCATTCAGGAAAACTCTCCTTTGAGGTGGATCTGGTACACTTGCGCGAAAGACATTTGCGCGAAAGACACTTGCGCGCGGACGTTTGGGCGAATGGACACATGCGCGAATGGACGTTTGCGCCCATAGACATTTCCGCGAAAGGACACTTGCGCGACTAGACGTTTCCGCGCCAAACCACTTGCGCGAAGCCCTTTGCGCGACGGACACTTGCGCGCCAGACAGTTTCGCGAGAGACGTTTGCGCCCAAACACTTCCGCGACTAGACACTTGCGCAAACTTTTTTCCAAAGGACATTGGGCAAATTTAAAAATATTATTAAGGGGTACCAATATTTTTTTATTTACTTAGTTTTTATTATATGGCGTCCACATACCTACCGAGGGTGGTAAGTCGTTTTCAAAAGCAAGATGGCGGCCATGATATTTTTCACAAAATACGTCATGGGTGTCAATTTCAAGGTTTTTTAGGGTGCTAAGGTCGAAAATGAGGTCGGTTTGAGAATCCAAGATGGCGGCCGTGACCTTTTTCACAATATGCGTCATGGGTGTCGTTTTCATGGTTTTTTGGGGTGCTAAGGTCGAAAATGAGGTCGATTTGAGAATCCAAGATGGCGGCCGTGACTTTTCTCACAATATGCATCGTGGGTGTCGTTTTCGTGGTTTTGTGGGGTGCTAAGGTCGAAAATGAGGTCGATTTGAGAATCCAAGATGGCGGCCGTGACCTTTCTCACAATATGCGTCATGGGTGTCGTTTTCATGGTTTTTTGGGGTGCTAAGGTCGAAAATGAGGTCGATTTGAGAATCCAAGATGGCGGCCATGACCTTTCTCACAATATGCGTCATGGGTGTCGTTTTCATGGTTTTTTGGGGTGCTAAGGTTGAAAATGAGGTCGATTTGAGAATCCAAGATGGCAGCCGTGACCTTTCTCACAATATGCATCATGGGTGTCGTTTTCATGGTTTTTTGGGGTGCTAAGGTCAATAATGAGGTCGATTTGAGAATCCAAGATGGCAGCCGTGACCTTTCTCACAATATGCGTCATGGGTGTCGCTTTCGTGGTTTTTTGGGGTGCTAAGGTCGAAAATGAGGTCGATTTGAGAATCCAAGATGGCGGCCGTGACCTTTCTCACAATATGCGTCATGGGTGTCGTTTTCATGGTTTTTTTTGGGTGCTAAGGTCCAATCCAAGATCCAAGCCATCTTGGATTCTCAAATCGACCTCATTTTTGACCTTAGAACCCCAAAAAACCATGAAAACGACACCCATGACGCATATTGTGTAAAAGGTCACGACCGCCATCTTGGATTCTGAAATTGACCTCATTATTGACCTTAGCGCCCCAAAAAACCATGAAAACGACACCCATGACGCATATTGTGAGAAAGGTCACGGCCGCCATCATGGATTCTCAAATCGACCTCATTTTCGACCTTAGCACCCCGAAAAACCACGAAAACGACACCCATGATGCATATTGTGAGAAAGGTCACGGCCGCCATCTTGGATTCTCAAATCGACCTCATTTTCGACCTTAGCACCCCAAAAAACCCTGAAAACGACACCCATGACGCATATTGTGTAAAAGGTCACGACCGCCATCTTGGATTCTCAAACCGACCTCATTTTCGACCTTAGCACCCCAAAAAACCATGAAAACGACACCCATGACGCATATTGTGAGAAAGGTCACGGCCGCCATCTTGGATTCTCAAATCGACCTCATTTTCGACCTTAGCACCCCAAAAAACCATGAAAACGACACCCATGACGCATATTGTGAGAAAGGTCACGGCCGCCATCTTGGATTCTCAAATCGACCTCATTTTCGACCTTAGCACCCCAAAAAACCATGAAAACGACACCCATGACGCATATTGTGAGAAAGGTCACGGCCGCCATCTTGGATTCTCAAATCGACCTCATTTTCGACCTTAGCACCCCAAAAAACCATTAAAACGACACCCATGACGCATATTGTGAGAAAGGTCACGGCCGCCATCTTGGATTCTCAAATCGACCTCATTTTCGACCTTAGCACCCCAAAAAACCACGAAAACGACACCCATGACGCATATTGTGAGAAAGGTCACGGCCGCCATCTTGGATTCTCAAATCGACCTCATTTTCGACCTTAGCACCCCAAAAAACCATGAAAACGACACCCATGACGCATATTGTGAGAAAGGTCACGGCCGCCATCTTGGATTCTCAAATCGACCTCATTTTCGACCTTAGCACCCCAAAAAACCATGAAAACGACACCCATGACGCATATTGTGTAAAAGGTCGCGACCGCCATCTTGGATTCTCAAATCGACCTCATTTTCGACCTTAGCACCCCAAAAAACCATGAAAACGACACCCATGATGCATATTGTGTAAAAGGTCACGACCGCCATCTTGGATTCTCAAATGGACCTCATTTTCGACCTTAGCACCCTAAAAAACCTTGAAATTGACACCCATGACGTATTTTGTGAAAAATATCATGGCCACCATCTTGCTTTTGAAAACGACTTACCACCAACGGTAGGTATGTGGACGCCATATAATAAAAACTAAGTAAATAAAAAAATATTGGTACTCCTTAATAATATTTTTAAATTTGCCCAATGTCCTTTGGAAAAAAGTTCGCGCAAGTGTCTAGTCGCGGAAGTGTTTGGGCGCAAACGTCTCTCGCGAAACTGTCTGGCGCGCAAGTGTCCGTCGCGCAAAGGGCTTCGCGCAAGTGGTTTGGCGCGGAAACGTCTAGTCGCGCAAGTGTCCATTCGCGGAAATGTCTATGGGCGCAAACGTCCATTCGCGCATGTGTCCATTCGCCCAAACGGCCGCGCGCAAGTGTCTTTTGCGCAAATGTCTTTCGCGCATGTGTCCTGATACCCTTTGAGGTAGGTCCAAATGATAAGTCGGCACCCACACCACAAACGACTTGTGATTTTATGCATTGTCATGTCACAATCTAGTTGTTTTGTCCTATCGGCCGATGACCGCCAGTGACCGGCATTTTTATTCGGGCGTTTATGTGCGGTATTGTGTAGTTTTGTGACTTTTTATTCGCGCCGTTATATTCTTTTTTTTACAAAGAAGGAGGAAAACCACTCTGGGAGGTTTTAGTGTAAAGGCTGGACCATTGTACCTACAAGTCCATGCCTTTTTTAAGGATCTGGACCTTGACTTCCTCATGTTTGTGGTTTGGGTTCGAAACCAAGCAAATGCCAATGTGACCTTTTCAATTCATATGTACTTTCTAACTTTATGTTAGAACCTTAATTACATTACAACCTACCACAAAAACCACGAGAAGCTCTTGGCTCAGCTGTCATTTCTAGATATTTGACATGTGTTTTTAATGGATAGGCAGAAGCCAGGAAGTCAGACGCAGGCAATCACTCTTGATAAAGCTTAGGCGTTTGATACAATATCGATCATTTATCGCTATGAAACACAATATAAATAGATCTGTTCCTGTCTAAATTAAAGTGTATGAATGAAATACGCGTCATTAGTTTCAAAGCTGAGATTTGTCTAATTGACAGCGACTAGTAAAAGTAGATGATTACTCTAGAAAGTTACTTTCAGTAAATTTTGATTCCCCAGGGCACTACCCTCGGTCCGACTTTATTTGCTTTTTACTAGAACGACATACTTTGAAATAAAATTGTCCCTCAGATAACACGACAATCTTATTCCATGCACGATTTTACAGCAATGGTCGTTTAGCTCCATCACTCTCGGTAGGACTTTTTTTACTTACGTTGATTTTAAAAAACTATGTTCGTCTCATTTTCAAACACTAAACTTCAATTTTGTCTTATTCTAATTCTAAAATTCTACACTTGTCGCAAAATTACCTTATGCGGAAAAGTATTTTTTCTAACTAGACGTTACCGGTCGTCACCTACAGGTTTGCCAAAAGGTTAGTTGTCATCATTTTATTCTCAAACGCCTAAAACAGATCTCACTACCATAACCTACTCTCAAAACATTTTCACATGTTTTTTTTTTTTCAAAAATGCCTTCATCTGTGATAACCAAAATGTTTTGGGACGCTATAGCTAAAACAAGAACCCTAGCATTGTAGACAGACATCTACAATAGGCGGCGATGACCACATAACACAAAATGGTCTTCGTTCAGCTTATTTGCTATTCAATGGTATAAAAAAACGAATTAAATATAGATTACCTTATACCTATAATTTTAACACTTATAGACGACTTAATACCTAGGTATTACCCGGGTTTTTTACTTCTTAAGCAGTAATTGCAAGTAATTTGTCAAGCCTGCGCAACAACTGCTAGTTAACTAATAAAGGGAAAAAGTCGGTCAAGTGTCAGACAGGCTCTTAAGTTCATTATTTACTTTTTAGTGCAGACTTCTATTGACTGACGTCGTCAAAATATAATTCCTCGAAAAATTCCGGTGGCCATTTATGGTCTTCTATTTAGTCCTACTGCAGCAAATAATATTTTTTGAATGCAGAAAATAACAAAATAACTGTGTGTTTGCATATATAATTCTTCTTTTCTTTCTATATAATTAAAAAAAACTGTCTAATTGACTGAGTGATTGTTGATATATCAACGCACGGCTCAAACCGCTCGCTGGTCCTAGAGACACGAAACTTGGAGGGTGTGTTCTATGTCTCACACACGGTCATCTGATCCCGAACTAAGCAAAGCTTGTACTATGGTGGCCAGACAACTGATATACATACTTATATAATTTATAAATACATACATATTATATTATTATAGATAAAATTGCACCCAGACACAGAGCAAACAATCATGCTCATCACACAAAGTTTGTCCTGGGTGGGATAAAGGGCTAAAATAGTAAACGGAAGTCCGACTTCCAAGCGGGTGAGCCCCGGGCAAAAGCGTAGTTCCTAGGTTAATGCTGCTAGCCGGTCTCGTGTTGTGCCGTGTCACGTGAACGTCCTGTCACGTGCTGAATCCATAGTAAAATTCCTATCACGTACTAATGATGCAAAAAAATAAAATGACGTAGATTGGCAACCTATCTTTATCACCTAATAGCTTTTGTCTCCGGTTTTGTTTACTCTAATGCTGGCTGTAGAGAATGGAGATGTAGTCTTGGATTAAAAACTAAGGTCCAACCTTTTTCTAAACTAAGTCGTCGCAGTCTGCCCGTCTGTCTGTGACCGTCACAGTCACAGATGCATATTTTGAACAAATATGTTGGCACTTAAAATTTTCAAAGGGTGTTACAATCTTAATGGTCATGTTGCGTTTAAAGTTCATAGCTCATTACGGCCACCCGGCAGCCACTCCACACCGACTCGCCTTATAACCGAGGCGATCCGGTGCCGCTACGGAGTTGATATAGTGAGTGCATGCCCATACAAGTCCATATAAAGAATACTAGCCGCAGGAGGCAAGTCGGTGCGGAGTGGCTGCCGGGTGGCCGTAATGAGCTATGACCTTAATACCTCATTCGAGTGCAATGAGGTTCAAAGCCTCAGGTTTTGGAGAGACAAGACCCAACCTATCCATACCAATATCCATGCAAAATGACTCAGCAGTTTAGACGCAACGCAACAAACATACAAAGTAACATCTTAACAAACATTTATCTAACGCTTTTTCTATTGTTCTCAGGATCCGATGACAAACAATGGCAGTATTACGCATGGTTATTAGAATCAAGCTTATATATTTAGAGATATTCTTTAACCGGATGCAATTTGTGTAACAATCAAGAGTCAACATATCCAGTTAATTTATTTATATATTTTGTATTATACTCAGGTTGGTTTTATGGCTAATTTATAAACACGATATAGTAATAAGCGATAAAAAAAGTAATTTATCCGTCCGTTAGACTATCAAAAAAACTAGTAACACGTATTTACTTTCTCGTAAAGGAAAAATGACGACGAATGCACTGTGCCTTGAAGTTTTGCATGACGTCACGCCTAGGTAAAAATTTTACTCAAACGTCACAAGCCCCTACTCCGATTTTTTTTTTCTTTAAGTATCTTTTAATTTTTTTTGTTTGGTCTAGTAAAAATTCGTTCTGAATTCTTGCACAACCTCTAACTAGTCCTCGTGGGAAGTCTCCATCCATTTTCAGGAACTTATTTATTACGCTAGCACTCTATCTGTTGTTCAAAACTGAAAAACCAGTTAAATCAGTTGAATAGTTTAAAAGATAGAATATAAGCGCCTTCAATTTATACTATGTAAAGATATTATTAAATATTTTTATTTTTCAGGTATCAATAAAACAATAACAGGTAAAAAGGTAATGGACCCTGCATTTCAGTCATGGCGTCAGATTATAAGTCCGTGGTCGAGTTCTACGCGGGAAGGTCCGTTTTTATAACAGGAGTCACTGGCTTTCTTGGAAAAGTACGTAATTTATCATTTCATCTTATGCTTCACACAATTTTTCTATTTTTTTTAAATACAAAAGAAATCTGGGTATTTGGTCACTAGTTGCGTGTTATTAACTTGGAGTTACAAGCTTTAACATTATTTTATAAGCGGACCAGTTTTCGGCCATGGCGTCGTGCGATGTGAAACTTCCATTCGCTATTTTACCCCTTTATGGTTGGAGTTTCTAGGGACCTTAGAAATTCCTAATGGATATTTAATTAATCTTTTAAGTGACCACATACTCCAAGTTTCGTGTCTCTAATACCGGTTTAGGCTGTGCGTTGTTATAACAGTCAGCCAACCAGTCAGTCTGTTTACCATTTTATACAAGGTAAATTTTTGAAACTGCTAACATTTCAGTAGGCAATTATGATAGGTAGTGAGTGATTGTGTTTTGGAAGTTGATTCCTAATATCTAAATTATTAGGAATCAATTTATCAAAACACAATTTATGATTTTTCACGATTAAGGACAATGTAATGGTGTACTTCCAATTATCATTTTTAATTTATTTACAGGTTTTTCTCGAAAAACTTCTGTATAGTTGTCGAGATATTGACAAAGTTTACGTTCTTGTCCGAGACAAAAAAGGCGTAAGTTCCGAACAAAGGATTAAAGAGTTTACTCAAGGGGAGGTAAGTGTTAGAAGTCATAAATGTTACTGAACATGGACTTTGGCTAAGCATTATTTCGGTCTCTGTCAAACCACAAAAGTAAGATAGAGACGTAAATGGCTAAGCCTAAATTTCCAAATCACTTTTTTCACTTTATAATTAGCAGAATAGTCGAAATTGAATTTACTTGGCATTTTATAAAAATGAAGATACGTTAGAATACGTTCGAAGATATGTTTTTATGTTATCACGCGATGTTAAGTGGCTACCGCCGCCTTTAACTGCATTTCCAGAAGCTTCGTAGATGCGTTGCCATCGCAAAGACAAAGATGATATTATGATATTATGTCTCATGTGCCTGTAACTACACCCCGGCGGCACCTTTTACCAATTATTTGCCCTTAATCAATAATCTTTGAGTAAATTTTATTTTATCATGAATATATAGAATAGATACTAATTACCATTACGTGTATAACTCTATTGGTTAAGTTAAACCTTCAAAGACTTCAAACACACGTGATTCAAGACACAATAGAAAGACAATAGCAGCGCGACAGCAGGCTGTCGCTTAGTCATCGAAAGGATAAGTACATTTACAACAAATTACTTATAATAACTTACAGTTATTCTCAAGACTAAAAGCGGAACGGCCAGATGATCTTAAGAAAATAATACCAGTTTGTGGTGACCTCAGCCATCCCAACCTTGGCATTTCATCTGCAGACGAAGAAATTCTTCAACAAAAGGTAACTTACCTTTTGAGTAATTTACTATGTTAACCAATAACTACCAGTCATATCTTCACTGTTAATCATTTTATTTAAGCCGAAAATTTGACTTTTAATTGCATTGAAATCAACCGCTAATAAAAGTCGGTTGAGGTGACAAAAAAAACCCTACATCACGGTGTATTGTTAATTAAGTAAATAATCAATTGATTAACGTTGACCTCTACAAAATAAACTTAAAAAGTAGCCCCAGTCCAGAATTTAAAGAAAAATAAAAATAATTTCAGGTCTCCGTAGTATTTCACGTAGCAGCGCTGATAAAGTTGAATGAAGATTTGAATATAGCTATCGACACGAACGTCTCGGGAACCAAATATGTGTTGAATCTGTGCCAACGCATGAAGAATGCTAAGGTAAATATTATTAATGGACATTGTTGTCCTATGGCACCCCGCTGGTGCAGTGCCCCAACAAGTTTTATCCAAGCCGGTCCCGCGCGATTCTTCAAGCGTCTTCCCATTTAAGTTCTTCCTTCCTGAGCTCCTTGTCCACCGATCTCCTCCACGTGTGTACTGGCCGTCCGCGTCTTCGCCTACCCTCCGGTTGCCACTCAAAGGCGATTTCAGCAGCATTACCATCTTCCCTACGGAGAGTGTGGTCAATCCACTTCCGTTTCCGCTGGGCAATTTCTTGCACAATTGGAGTTTGATGGCATATAGACCACAACTCTTTATTCGAGATGGATTTGGGCCAGAAGATACGAAGGATGGATCGAAGTGACTTATTCACGAAGACCTGTAGCTTACTCGTTAAGCCTTAACAATAGAAGTATGAATGGACATATTTTATTTGAATAATACAAATCAGACTGATGACGACTACATTAAAAAAATCATTCTTGTTATTCGAACGGACTGAATAGAACCCAATTAGACCGTTCAAAAATACTAGATACATATTTTTCGGTTAATCAAATTAATACTTAATTAAATACAAAGATAAAGAGCATCAAAGTCCCGGTGTGGGGGCCTGGAACGTCACTGTTCAGTAAACATTGTACCTAGGCGTGTCGTCACCGTCACGCGAAACTTATAAAAACTGTATCGTCATCATTTTTTCGTTTACGAGAAAAAAGAAAAAATGCGTTTTTGATGATCTACCTGACGGACTTATTAGTTTGTTTTTGTCGTCTCGCCTATTGTATGAGTTTAAGAGAAACTAAAAATACAGGCTTCTCCCATCAAGAGAGTTCCCCAATCATTAATGTTCTATTTAATTTCAGATTTGAGTATTGAGTACATGGTGGTGATCTGACCCATACAATTGTAGACTTTGACGTCTGACTTTGTTTCGGATATTTCTTCTCAAAGTAGTCGGATAGGAGACACCGGTTTTGTAGTTTGCTTAAAATAAACAAAACAGTATGATATTAATGTGTAAACGTTTAATTCTAAACAATTTTCAAAATTGACATACAACCTTTGGTATACAATTACTGTAAAATTAGATTTACAGTTAAATTGAAATCAATTAGACAAAGAGGTCATGTTTTACAATTTGTATAATTAATGGAACTTTGTATGCTTAACACGTTTTTTTATGTAGAATAGCGATTTTTTTTGGAACTGACACTTGTTTATTGGTGAATAGAATATTATATTTGATTGAAAGCTTTTTTTAGACAAATATATTCTTTTTAAAACTACGGACACACGCGCTCCGCCTGTCGCTCGTCTCTACGTAGTTTTCGGTGTGAACCCCATAGTTTAGCTCGCCAATATTTCGTTTCGTTTAAATAGTTTCCTTCGTTCGCTTCGCCCACCCGCCTAGCCCGCCCGCCCGCTAGCTGGCGTATGTGTGTCTGTTTGTCCGTCTTTTACAGCAAAATGGAGCGACTAAGTGACGTGATTTTTTAAGAGAAAATAGTTGAAGGGGATGGAGGGTGACATAGGCCACTTTTGTCTCTTTTTAAGTAAAGCTTGTAATAATATATTGTTACGAGCTGGGGTTCGGGATAAATTAAAATAACAGTTTTACACGAAAAAACACGATAACTTTATTTAAAAATTCACAAACGCAAAAACACTTCACTAACACAAACTAACACAACACAAAACACACTTCGTATCGCAGTCGTAGTTCCGCTTCGTGGCGATGTTCACCGTTTCGTTTCCAAAACTGAACTGAGTCCCGTGCCGACAAGTCCGCTATTTATATTTCCGGTCACATTTTCTAGAAAGTTCGACAACCCGAGGTACCCAGGTGCATTCGAGAACATTCCAGTAACATCGCGAATGATCGATGATGATCTGGAAGTTTCTCGAATGACCCCTCGGAACTCCATCGAACGTTCTAGAACGTCGTGGAACTTTCCCGAATTTTCTAGTAAATGTGCCCGGAACAATCGACACTTACGTCACCTATACCTACCTACGTAACACTGCCCCCTCCTAAGACATGCTCGTCCCGAGCATCATTATTCCCGTAGTATCGTGCCAGCAGATCTACGTGAACAATTTTAGGCGCAGTTCTCGTACTCTTCCGTATCCAGTAGGTGACGTCGTTGATCTTGGTCACTACTCGGTATGGTCCATCCCATTTTGCCTGTAGTTTAGGCGACTTCCGTTTGCTACGCACTGGGTTATGCAACCACACCAGAGAACCTTCATCAAATCCGCTCTTCCGGTCATAGCGAGTTTCCGTCCTCTCAGGCATCTGCAGACCTGACTGTGTGGCATACTGTGGGGTTTCCTTCCGCTCGTCACTCAGGTCTGTTCTTAACATCCTGACAGGAACTGCTTCCCCAACTTCTTGCCTATGACGGGAGTGTTCACGAGCTGCAGCTCCTTCAACGTGTGCCCGTACTCCTCCTGTTCCACCAAGCTGCTGTTGTCGAGCCACTTGATCGCATTGTTGCATTCTCTCCTCGTTGTCCTCTTGTCTACGGCATCGTCCAGCACTAGCTTCACACTGAACACATACGCTTCCAGCCAGTTCCTCGCCCAGATCCGCTGCCTCTACGTCTGGTCTTCGTCTTTGTACCTCTCTACCACGGCGCGCAATCTCTCGCACTCCACCTGCGACAGGCATCTCTTGTCGTTCTTGCTTCTGGGCGGTGAAATTAACTGCCCTCCTTCTCCAGGACAGGTCTTTGTTGGCATCACGTCGCTTAGGGCAACTCGATCTAATGTGACCCTTCTCTCCACAATTGTAACACGTGGGACTGTACCTCAAACGGTCACGCACAGGTGATGCCGCAACCTCGCTAATACGGTGGGCACGATGATCATGCCTTACTGCCTCTACTTCCAAGGCATGGGCCAAGGCACTTCTCAACGTCTCATGGTGCCCAAGTCTCACAGCAACCTTGACTTCAAAATTCCGTATGCCATCGACGAACGCTTGCACCAAATTTACGTTGATGAGCTCAGGCGCAGACCGATATGCCTTTCGAACCAGTATCTCCACCTCCAGAGCCCACTGCTGCAGGTTTTCTCCGCTGCGCTGCACGCGATCCTTCAACTGGGCACGAAAGACGTGCTCCAGGTGAGCGTCCCCGTATCGAGACTCTAGGGCTTCAACCAACTGCTCGTAAGTCGCATTGTTGCCAAGAGCCTCTAACACCGTTAAAGCCTGGTCACGAAGACCCAAGGTGAGTGCGGTCATTGCCTGCGCATCTGTCCACCCATTCGCTTTCTTGACAGCTTCAAATTGGAGCTTGTACGCGGACCAGGAAGATGTTCCGTCGAAGGGTGGCGCTTTAAATCCACGCACCGATGCTGTAGCAACGACAGGAGCTGAAATCTCGCCTCCAGACTTAAGACATCCCAACGCTTTTTGGATGTCAGCGATCTTGGTTTCGGCCTCGAAGATGCGGTTTTCGTGAAGCTCCACCTTTTCCTTCACTGCTCCAATATCTTTGCCAAACGTCGCATGTAAGTCTTTGATAAGGAGGATCTGTTCCTCCTGTCGGCGGGCCTGATCTTCTTTGTCGCGCTGCAGCTGTTCTTCCAAACGGCGGGCCTGTTCTTCTTGTCGGCGGGCCTGTTCTTCTTGTCGGCGGGCCTGTTCTTCTTGACGGCGGGCCTGTTCTTGCATCATTGCCATCAGGGCAGAAAAGTCCATCGTCACTGGTGCTGCAGAAACACCAGATATCTGAGCTGACGCTGGCTCCGTCGTCGGTTGATCACCACCCGATGTCTGCAACGAAGAACCTTCAAAACGCCTCTGGTCCACGTCCTGCTGGCGTTGGCTCCTAGTACGAATTCCTTCCGTGTCGTCCTTCGGTAAAACCGGCATGATTTATCCCTCACTTCTGACACCAATTTGTTACGAGCTGGGGTTCGGGATAAATTAAAATAACAGTTTTACACGAAAAAACACGATAACTTTATTTAAAAATTCACAAACGCAAAAACACTTCACTAACACAAACTAACACAACACAAAACACACTTCGTATCGCAGTCGTAGTTCCGCTTCGTGGCGATGTTCACCGTTTCGTTTCCAAAACTGAACTGAGTCCCGTGCCGACAAGTCCGCTATTTATATTTCCGGTCACATTTTCTAGAAAGTTCGACAACCCGAGGTACCCAGGTGCATTCGAGAACATTCCAGTAACATCGCGAATGATCGATGATGATCTGGAAGTTTCTCGAATGACCCCTCGGAACTCCATCGAACGTTCTAGAACGTCGTGGAACTTTCCCGAATTTTCTAGTAAATGTGCCCGGAACAATCGACACTTCCGTCACCTATACCTACCTACGTAACAATATTTTTAAATAATTTCAGGCGTTCGTCCATGTTTCCACGGCTTATTGCAACACTGACCAGCCGATTCTTGAGGAGAAGCTGTACCCACCGCCGGCGGACCTGACTGAAGTCCACACTTTCTTGGAACAGTCAAACCATGACAGGAAACAGATTAGGGCTTTCCTCAGTAAGTTACACAATTTTTCATGAAGTTGTGAATTAATAGGAACTCTTAATACTATAATTGTTGTGAGTGTGAGGACTATGTTGGTTGTTAGATCCTAGTATTAGGTTTTGAGTACTTAATGCAGCCTACCCGGATGTCTTTGATTGGTATTGTTTGTCAAGACGTTGGGCTCCTAACGTTTTTAGTTGAGCTAAACGACTTTTGACAAATGCTAGCACTGTTTGGACAGGTCCACTTCAATTTATGTGCTTCTCTCATCAAGAGATCACTTCAGTTTACCTTCATGGTCCTCGCATAATTTGATCAATACAATATTGTATGGACTTTAAAAGACACTTTGACCTCTGAGTTTGTTTCGGATGTTTCTTCTCAGAGTAGTCCAGCTAGGAAACACCATCGTTCCATCCGTTCGGCCCCATCGGCCCCATCGTTCGATTAAAATAAGAAAAAAAAATGACGTGTAAAAGTGTAATTTATTACCTGTTTACAAAATAAAGCTCGTTAATTCGTTTATTTATAAAAGTATTTTTTTTAATACATTCTTAAACACACCACACTTATTTAGCTCAGCTAACGATTTTGTTCACACTTAAACTGTTCTTTTCTATGTACTGTTCTATCAACTGCGTTCAGCATCGTAAGATTGAGAAAGTGGACAAGCTTATGGGACTACGTACATTTTCTCAGGTCTATTCACTATTCAGCTTAATATGTCCAAAGAAAACAAAGAGTTTGTACGAGCTGAACGGACGTTTTGTGTTTTCATACCTGGGTTGCGAAATGTTCGTAATAGTTACCGTGACCCCGGAACATACAGGGCAACTGAATGAACATGAGTGGGATTTAGTCAGTAAAAGTCTGACACTTCCCACTCCCCAAAAAAAAAGTGTCTTCATACAAAATTGTTGTGTCCCTTAAACTTATACCACAGTTTTACGATCCATACAGTTGTAAAACGAATGTACTTGTGTTGGCGCGCTCAGGCGCCTCACTCACGCACGAACGGAACGCAACCGGAAGCCATTAGCAGCCGTCTCGCTCACACGCGCGCGCTGCATCATCGGCGTTCTCGCTCACCCGCGCGCCTGCGCCGGCGGACGACCGCGGCGCCTCCTTCACTTCTACCGGGGCCGCCGACATCACAAGGCGGATTAAAAAACCATCACCAACGAAAACGAGGACACCGGGACGAGATCACAGCCTCAACATTGGTCCTTCGGAGCCCTGATCTAATATTGGAGAACTACGTGGAACCTCACAAGGCAGCATTTGCGATTCAAGTCGTCAAGTCCGTCGAGCGTGTCGCTGTCGATGTCGTCGCGAGCATAATAAATGGCGTCAGCGTCACACAAAACGAGAATCAACGAAGAATGTTCATAGCCTGGAGGTGCATTATTCCTGTGAGTTCGTTCCAATTATCTTTCCTAGGTCAAAGTCATTAAGTGGATATCTCATTAATTATCCCTCAATTATATCAACAGTCATTAATTTGTTGATTTTTTCGTTTCATGAACACAGTTACCTATTGCGTCATTTCGTTAAATTTCATTAAAAAGTCATTATAAACACGTAATAAACTGTGATTATCCCGTCCCAACTCGTTAACATTATTATTGCGTTAATAACATTATTATTTATCGCATTTAACAGAATTTGCGCCGAGCAGAGCAACGACGCCACGTGTCGCGCGTTGCTTGCAGTCCCCGCCTGCACCGGGGCTACGCCCTCGCTTTAAAGTCGGACGGTGGCTGCCTGCCTGTCCGAGATTAAGATTCCCGCTTCTTGCCTGTATCTGCACGCTTGCATTTAAGTATAACCTACTGTCATTACACTTTATTTTCACGTTATTTTATTTTGAGAGTTTCACGTTTCCTGTTTCACCTTTGTTTGTGTGTGCTTAGTGATTTTAATATTGTTTTAAGTCATTTAACTGTCCGCAATGCCTAACTTAAAAGAACTAAGAAAGAAACGAGCTTCATATAAAGCTAAACTTACACAGTTTGAGAAATATCTGCTAATCATGTGCACATGTGAAAAGCCTAATAGCGTTCAAATAAGTGAGCTTGGGGCTAGGTTGCAAAAGATTGAAGAATGCTACGGTGAATATGATTCCATACAGATTCAAATAGAAAGTTTGCCGGACATTACAGATGCTGAGTGTCAAGATGAATATAGTGACCGCGAGCGCTTCGAGTCGCAGTACTTCGCGGCAGTCGGCAAGGCGCGAGAGGTGCTTGGCAGGCCGGTCTCTGCAGAAGCGGACGAGTCTTCAGTAACAGGTTCTGTCCTCACTGCAGGTGGGCCAAGCTTAAACTTAAAATTGCCTACGATACATCTACCTACCTTTTCTGGACATTATGAGAATTGGTTAGAATTTCATGACACTTATGTATCTCTTATTCACAATAACGGCAGAATACCTAAAATTAGCAAATTTCATTATTTACGGTCGGCATTAAAAGACAAGGCTGCAAATGTTATTACTTCTTTAGATTTTTCTGAAAATAACTATGATACAGCATGGTCATTGTTATGTGAACGTTATCAAAATAACCACTTACTTATTAACAATCATATTGATGCATTATTTGAATTTGAAAACATTACAAAAGAATCTGCCTCAGCGTTGAGGAACTTAATAGACACAGTTAATAAAAACCTTAGGTCTTTAAAAATGTTAGAGGTCAATGTTGAAAATTGGGATCTTATGATTATTCATATTATGTGTAAGAAGTTAGACAACATAACTAGTAGAACATGGAAAGAACACCTAAATATGCAAAAATATAAAATTCCTACTTTAGAACAATTTATTGGTTTTGTAAAACAGCGTGCTGAACTTTTAGAAACAGTAGACCATACCAATAGGATTACCCGTAGACACAGTGAACCTATAAATACCAAACAAAAAACATTCATTGCTAATCAAAAACATAAAAAGCAAACAGTAAATTCATACACATGTCCTCGGTGCAAACAAAATCATCCTATCTATATGTGTCCTCAATTCTTGTCATTGTCTGTGACGGCTCGAATTGCCGAGGCTAAAAGGCTTAACCTGTGCAACAATTGCTTAAGACAGGGACATGGACTTCAGGATTGCAAATTTGGGCCATGTAGAGTTTGTAGCAAACAACACAATACTGCATTACACATAGATGAACCTGTCACTTCACAGCAATCCGATAGTGCTGTGACTCAAGAAAGATGTGTTGTGTTAGCCTCACAGGAGGATGGTCACTCTAATGTAAATTCAACTGTTCAAGCAGACGTTGTCTTGTCATCAACACATAATGGTTGCATATTGCTGTCGACAGCACTCATTCACATTATTGATTGTAATGGTAAAAAACATTCTGTCCGTGCATTACTAGATAACGGTAGTACTTCTAACTTTATTACAGAAAAGCTATGTCACCGACTTAACTTACCAGTAAAGTCTACTTCAATTTCAGTGGAAGGTTTGAGTCAGTCATTACACGTAACTAAACGTTCCAGTTTAACCATATCCTCTCGTAACAAGTCATATATAAATGTTATTGATTGTTTCATTGTGCCAGGAATAACTCAATTATTACCTGTAACACGCTTTGACACCTCGCACTTGAACATTCCAAAGGATTTAATGTTAGCTGATCCTACTTTCAACATTCCTTCAGAAATAGACATATTATTAAATGCTGACATATTTTGGAACATATTAGGTACAGAACGCATGTCTTTAGGCAGAAATAAACCAGTTCTTATTGATACAAAGATGGGGTGGTTGGTATCAGGTGTTATGCATAATCGAGATACTAGAAGTAATAAGCCCACCGTCCATTCAAACATGGCTCTGTGTAATTTTATAAATGATTGCCACCTCCAAAAACAATTGAATAGATTTTTTGAGTTAGAATCAGTTTCATCATCCCGTACAATTACAAAAGAGGAAAATGAGTGTGAACAAATCTTTATAAATACAACAACTCGTGAAGAAGATGGCCGCTTTGTTGTAGACATTCCTTTGAAACAGTCACCAGAAACATTAGGTAACTCATACGAGCAAGCTTTATCTAGTCTAGATTTCAGTCGTTAGAAAGAAAGTTTAAACATGATTCATTATACAAAGAAAAATACTCAAATTTCATTAAAGAGTACATTGACCTCGGTCATATGTCTTTAGATAATCATAATACCGATAAATGGTCATATTTTATGCCACATCATGGTGTGGTTAGAGAAACAAGTTTAACTACAAAGCTAAGAGTTGTATTCGATGCGTCAGCAAAGACTACTTCTCAGTTGTCATTTAATGATATACAGCATGTAGGTCCTACAGTACAAGATAGTTTAATTGACATACTAATACGATTTAGGCAACACAAATATGTTGTTACATCTGATTGCGAAAAGATGTATCGTTGTGTACTGGTAAACCCAGAGCAACGCTGCCTGCAAAAAAATCTTGTGGCGGTTTGATGCCTCGCACAAGATAGACACTTACAAGCTTAATACTGTGACGTATGGCACCGCAGCCGCTCCTTATATAGCCACACGGTGTCTAGTGCAGTTAGGTCAGGAGTGTTCGTCTCCTTTAATACGGGAAACTATATTACATGACATTTATGTGGATGACTATATTTCAGGCCACAATTCAGAAGCTGTATTAATAGAAATATGTCAAGGTGTTATTAAAGAATTAAAAAAAGGTCAATTTTACTTAAGGAAATGGCGTTCTAATAACATGCACGTATTAAACAGCATTAACGAAGGCAATGTAGATGATCAATTGCTCAAATTAGTCAATGATGATCATGCCAAAATATTAGGCCTACGATGGTCTTGTATGGCCGACATTTTTAGTTTTGCAACAGTTAGCGAGCCGTCAAAAAATAAACTAAGCAAACGGTCTGTATTGTCAACAGTGGGCCAGGTGTTCGATCCATTAGGTTTTGTAAATCCTTGCATCTTACAGGCCAAGATAATTTTACAGGAACTGTGGGCTTCAAAAATTGCGTGGGATGACACATTGCCGCCGGAATTTACAGAAAGATGGTTAAAATTTTTGAAGTCATTGTCACAAGTTAATAATATAACTATACCTAGGCTCATTCTATGTGATCAGGCTGTACGCTATGAACTACATACCTTCAGTGATGCTTCCTTGCAAGCATATAGTGCTTGTGTTTATTTTCGATCAATTTCAAAGGATGGTAACATTATGGTCCATCTTGTCATGGCAAAAAGCAAGGTGGCACCTCTGAAGGGTATGACTATACCAAGGTTAGAGCTTAGTGGAGCACTAATGGCAGTTCGTTTAGCAATTAAAGTAAAAAACGCGCTGAGATTAAATATACATTCCTGGACATTCTGGTGCGACTCCACTATTGTCTTGGGTTGGATTCGGACACCAAAGTCATCTTTAAAGGCATTTGTTTTTAATAGAATAAATGAGATAACAGATTCTACCAACGCAAAGGATTGGAATTACATTCCCACCAAACTTAACCCAGCAGATATAGGATCTAGAGGATGTACTGCTGTTCAGCTGCAAGCCTCTGAACTGTGGTGGACTGGACCACAGTTCTTGACACATCCAAAATCACAGTGGCCAATTCAATCCCATACTATACCCACTTGCCTACCGGAAACTAAGGTGCTGTGTAATCTCATTTGCGAAGAAAACAAATTCATTTATAAATTTTCGAACTTTACTAAATTGCAACGTGTCACAGCTTACATATTACGCTTTATAAACAACTGTAGACATCCTCATAATAAATTCACTACATTCTTGACTATTTCAGAATTAAATTCAGCTATATTACTTTTATGCAAACTTATTCAACTAGATAAGTTTTCAGATGAATATTGTACATTAAAAAAAGGCCAGTCTTTAATACGGTCGCAATTACTTAACCTTAACCCATTTATGTCACAGGAAAATGTGATAAGAGTTGGAGGTAGACTATCAAATTCCAATTACACATATGATGTTAAACATCCTATCTTAATTCATGCTTCTCATTATGTTACCCAGATTTTATTTAGACATTATCACACATTATTAATGCATGCAGGACCTCAATTACTGCTTGCTACATTAAGACAAAGATTCTGGGTAATAGGCGGTCGCAATCTTGCTAGAAAAATCACACATGAGTGTCATAAGTGTTGTAGATTCGCCGGCAAAACTATTCAGCCAATCATGGCGGATCTGCCTAAAGAACGTGTTCATAGTGAGCACCCATTCAGTAACACAGCTGTCGATTATGCTGGACCTATTCTCATTGCTAACAGAAAGGGTAGGGGTTGCCAACTTATAAAATCGTACATTTGTATATTTGTGTGCTTGGCAGTGAGGGCAGTTCATGTTGAACTAGTAACCGATCTCAGCGCTGAAGCGTTCATTGCTGCATTAAATAGATTTATCGCTCGCAGGGGTCGGCCTGTTAACATTTACTCGGATAACGGTACAAACTTTGTAGGAGCCTATAATGAACTCTCAACCTTCCTAAAATCAAAGTGTAATGACATTAGTTTGTACGCAGCAGAACAAGCAATTAATTTCAAATTCACTCCTGCCTACAGCCCACATTTCAACGGCTTAGCTGAAGGCGCAGTTAAGTCCGTAAAACTCCTTCTTAAAAGGATTCTTTCCCTCGCCCATTTAACTTATGAAGAGTTAAACACAGTTTTAATTCAAATTGAAGGGATATTAAATTCACGCCCACTAACTCCATTATCTTCTGATCCCAATGACATGACTCCACTGACTCCATCTCATTTTCTTATTGGACGAACAAGCTTGATGTTGCCCAATCAGGTGGACACAGAGAAAGAGACAAGGATCAGCTCCTTACCTCGATATGAGCGAGTGCAAGCCTTAGCGGCTCATTTCTGGAAACGTTATTAACATGAATACATTTCAGAACTTCAAAAACGTGCAAAATGGCAGCGGCACGAGCAGGAGCTACTGCAGATCGGCGACCTGGTCGTGGTTAAGGACGACCGCCTCCCACCGAACCAGTGGCGACTCGGCCGCATCATGAAGTTACATCCCGGCTCCGACGGCATCGCACGCGTCGCTGACGTTAGGACTGCGTCGGGAGTACTACGACGAGCCTACAATAGGCTCTGCCTGCTGCCTACATCGAGTGTTGGAACGAATTCCAACGGGGGGAGCCTGTTGGCGCGCTCAGGCGCCTCACTCACGCACGAACGGAACGCAACCGGAAGCCATTAGCAGCCGTCTCGCTCACACGCGCGCGCTGCATCATCGGCGTTCTCGCTCACCCGCGCGCCTGCGCCGGCGGACGACCGCGGCGCCTCCTTCACTTCTACCGGGGCCGCCGACATCACAAGGCGGATTAAAAAACCATCACCAACGAAAACGAGGACACCGGGACGAGATCACAGCCTCAACAACTTGCATAGAGCAACGGCGGGGATCTCGAGGGGAAGTGGGCGGCGCGGATCGCTGCCCACGAGTGCGCGTAGTTGGGGGGACCAAACTCTGGGGCTAACGCATCCGTGTAAATCACGAGCGAGTTTTCAAGAATCATTGAATAAACTTATTATAATGGTGCACACTTCTTGTTCTGTGTACGGATGTACCTCGACAACGAGACACAATAAGGATTTAAGATTTCATAGATTTCCCCGTGACGCGAGGTAAGTTTATTCTTATAAATTCGTATTAAACAGGTGGGTATCTATTAATATTTATTTTGTATAAACTCGTCGTGTTTATAGTTTTGTATATAATAATTATAGTAGGTACGAGTAAAGTTAAGTTATACACGTATTCGTATACGTTATATTATTACAATCGGAAAAACATTTCAATCGGCATCATTTATATTTCGTATTGTAGGTATATACGCTTTGCGAACGGGCTATCTCAGGCACTTGGACACTGTTCACGCAATGTTAGGTTATTTATTTATTTATACAAAAGTTAAAAAAAACTAAAACCTGACTACGAAAAACCCGGATAAAACAATAAGCAAAGGTACTTAGGTACCTACCTTCTGTCCTGTGTACCAGTCTGTTTCCAGGTTATGACTGTAGTCGCATGCCGCTGTGACCTGTCTTTTTTTCTTCTAAAGCTTGTATCTCGAAAACGGTGTGTCCTATCGCAAAAATAATGAAAAATTTGCCCCCCTTTATAAAACCACACAGCCGCGTAATTCTCACATGTAGGTAATATTCAATTATGAAAAAAATAAAGTTTGTCTTTTTTGACAACCCTTGCACATTTGCACGCGGTAGCGTAAAAACCTACACGGGCGGCGGGCGGCGGCGGTGTCGTCCGACATCAAAGGCGTTTACCAACTGTATGGATCGTTAAACTGTGCTTATACTATATTCTAATTACTTAACCTGGTTTTCTTACGTTTTTTTTAACTTCCAAGATAAACTAAACTGAACTAAAAGTGGAAAATAACTAAACATTATATTTCTTACGTTTCAGGAGGACGACCGAACACTTATACGTTTACAAAGGCGTTAGCAGAGACCTATGTTGCTGAAAATCATGGAAACATCCCCACAGTTATTATAAGGCCGTCAATAGGTAAGCTTTTAATTTTCTTTTTTGATGTAAAAAAGGATCTTATTCACCCAACCCAAAACATAATCCGTACTTATAATAATATAAATGCGAAAGTGTCTGTCTGTCTGTTACTTCTTCACGCCAAAACCACTGAACCAATTTGAATGAAATTTGGTACAGGTATAGTCTGGGACCCGAGAAAGGACATAGGATAGTTTTCATCCCGGAAATCTCCGGGAACGGGAACTATTGACCACGCGGACGAAGTCGCGGGCAAAAGCTAGTGTCTAATATTTTTATGTAAAAAATCTATGTACGTACAAAATTTCAAAGCTATATCATAAAAAACCACGAAGTTATAAGGTTATGTTACCACCAACCCCCTGTGCGCACACGACTTGACTTTAACCAGTGTTGGACGTATGATTGCGAAACTTTGATGCTTTGCGTCCAACATTTTTTTGGGACAAAATATAACATGGCTTTAAAAATGATTGGAATCGATTCAGTTCCTTATTTAGAACGAACTTTATTTAGGTGTAACAACTAACCTTTAGTTGTTACACCTAAATATAGTTCGTATTCGTGTTGTCAAACACAACTCAACTCAAAAGAACATGTTGTATACGAACTATATTTAGGTGTAACAACTATTTTTTTTCAGTGACAGCATCTCTAAGAGAGCCGTTACCTGGCTGGGTGGACAACTGGTCGGGTGCCACCGGCATGCTGGCAGCCGTCATGAAGGGAGGCATCAGGGTGATGTACGGCCACGCAGACAATATCCTCGACCTCATCCCGGTTGATTTCGTGGTCAATCTCACTATTGTTGCGGCAGCGACGTGGAGTAGGTACGTGGGTTTATATGTTGTTTTTTTACTTTAGTCTACAACCGAGAGACTCAGGAAACTAGAGGTACCCTGGAAAAATTATGATAAAAAAACTGATTAGTTTTGACCAAGATCGATGATTGACATGTGGTTAGTTTTGTGTTTAATTTGTCTTGGTTAGACTATTTAGATTAATCTTGCTAATGACGCAGTAAATAAACTTAGGAAACATATTGGTAATATCACATTTTCGAACAGTGCCGAATCTGCAAGCTCATACGTGAACGTCATTGTAGTATTTTTACGGCGATCAAAACATATGAAGAAATTGATGGATTATGACATATTGATAAAAAACCAGAATAAATAACGATTTCACTCACGCCTGTTCAGTACATTAAGCAAACATAAATATACTGAACAGCATTTTTTTGCGATTTCAGGTATATTTTAAAATATATTTAACATAAATTTATCATTTACATTGTAATGTTTTAGTTCAGACGAAGTAGCCGTTTACAACTGCTGCACGAGCTCCTGCAACCCTATATCAACAGGAAATGTTTACAAACATTTAAAAAGAGTCGTCTCTCAAAAGGGATTCGGTAAGATTACAAACAATATTTATTACTATTCTAATAATTGTATTATTAATAAAAAATCTCCAATGTCTCGGTGTTAGTGGCGTAGCGTAGCGTCCCGTTTGCGTTTGCTACGTATCGTAGCTGGCGTAGCGCTATCCCATTTCTGTTTGCTACGAAATGTGCTGTCGTGGTGTTATCCTATATGCGTTTGCTACGCAAAGTTGTAGCTGTTGGCGTTTGCTACGTATCGTAGCTGGCGTAGCGCTATCCCATTTCTGTTTGCTACGAAATGTGCTGTCGTAGCGTTATCCTATTTCTATGTGTTTGCTACGCAACGTTGTAGCTGGTTGCGTTTGCTACGTATCGTAGCTGGCGTAGCGCTATTCCATTTCTGTTTGCTACGAAACGTGTTGTCGTAGTGTTATCCTATATGCGTTTGCTACGCAAAGTTGTAGCTGTTTGCGTTTGTTACGTATCGTAGCTGACGTAGCGCTATCCCATTTTTGTTTGCTACAAAACTCGCGTAGCAATGCTTTGCGTCTGTAACGTGGCATAATATTAGTGCAGTATACTGTACTGTAGGAGTAAAAAGTTTTTATTATAGTAAAAATCTCTCGCTCTTGCGTGTTGCAAGTTATCAAAGACTAGGATTTAATTAACTTTGGTTATTTTGTAAAATCCAATTTCTTAACAGTATTTTTTTCTAGATGATTCCCATATGACGCTGACTTTTACGAATTATCATTGTTCATTGTCTGCGCTTACGTTTGTACTGCAGACAGCGCCAGCTTACACGGCAGATTTATTTCTACGTGCGCAAGGGAAACAGCCAAAGTAAGTCTTATTTCCTCTGCGTTAAAGTTCTTGTTTAAGTTTCGGCAAAGGCAAACGCGCAATCCCCAGAACCTACCAGACTTAATAATTGAAAAGAGGGTTCAGTCAGGCTCTGTTTTGAAAAATCAGTCAGTGTGTCACGTTATTATATGTACCTAATGTTGTAAGTGCGCCCGCAATTTTATCTAAGTCTAAGGTTACTACTCCGCTCCCGTAGATGGTAGCGTGATGATTTATAGCCTACAGTCTTTCTTGATAAATGGGCTATCAAACACCATTTTTTCAATTTATACCCGTCGAATCTGAGGGCCCTTTCCTAATATCAAACTTTTCAGCTTTATAATATTAATATTGATACATAGGAGACCCAAGGTTTTACAATGGCAGTGGTTTTCAACCGACTTCAAAAAGAAGAGGTTCTCAATTTGGTTGTGTTTTTTCTTTGTGTTTGCTGCGCGATTTCTCCGCTAAATATGAACGGGTTTACATGTTTTTTTTATGTTCTCAGGTACATGAAGATCCAGTCTAAAATGGTGGCTGGTCGGGATATCCTGGCTTTCTTCACCTCAAATTCCTGGAAGATGAAGGTGGAGCGCACGAGGGCCCTGCATGCCTCCTTATCAGCCTACGACAAGCACCTCTTTCCCTGCGACCCCTCGGATATCAAATGGGATGAATATATGGATGTGTATATACAGGGAATAACGCGGTTTTTGTTGACAAAAATTGTTTAGATTATGTAAATACAATCTTGTATATTTTGTTCTTTCATCACAAACCACTAAACATGTTTAAGATTAAACTTTTTAGGGTTCCGTAGTCAACTAGGAACCCTTATAGTTTTGCCATGTCTGTCTGTCCGTCTGTCCGTCCTCGCTTAATCTCTGTGACCGTTAGCACTAGAAAGCTGAAATTTGGTACCCATATATCAATCACGCCGACAAAGTGGTAAAATAAAAATTGGAAAAAAAATGTTTTATTAGGGTAGCCCCCCTATATGTAAAGAGGGAAGTGATTTTTTTTTAATTTCAACCCTGACGTGTGATATATTGTTGGATAGGTATTTAAAAATGAATAGGAAAAAGGTTGTACAAAATAATTTCTGCGTACTTAGTATGTCAACGTAACAAATAGCCTTTTTTAACTTATATGTGGTAACACTTATTGTGACGGACGGGAAACTATGGAACCCATGTGCGTCAGGATTGCTCCGCCAAGTTATCAAATCAGAAAATGGTTTCAGCCAAAAATTTGTCGATATTTGTCAAAATCGAAAGAAACAAACCCCGTATTTGTCAAAGCAGAAATAAAGAAGTTATAAGCGTTTTAAGTTGGCCGCGCAATCCTGACGTCAAGGACTGCGCGGCCACGGAGATCTCAGCAACTACTTGGGATAGAGAAATAATTCCTTTTGTCAACTCAAGTCTGTATTTGTCAAGATTTGTCGAAAAATGAATCAAAGCTCTATATCAATATTATAATTAAATATTCGCCTTGAAAGTCATGGCCGCGCAGTCCTTGATTTGCTATTTTGTTTTTAGTATTTTTTTTATTAAAATTGAAGACTTCATATAGTATAGGAGTTAAAAGGAGAAAGGTCTTAATTTGTCGAAACTGACAAAAGCTTTAAAATACGACTAAAGTGTAATTAAACAGACGAAATCAATTTAAAACACAAAACTCGTGGCCGCGCAGTCCTGACGTTACTTTAAACCATGATATCTCAATAACTATAGTAGCTAGGATTTTGCTGTAGACGTCCATATAATCCTCATATTAACCCCATTAAAATGACATATCCTTTTACCCTCAACACTGTTTGGGACGCGAGTAATCTCAAGAATTATGTTACCCCATACAATGTTCTAGTAGAGTGACCATAATTTCGATTTGTTTTTAATCTTTGTCAAACTGGCTATGACAGCACAGTTCAAGGGCATTCTGTTCTGTTAGTCAAAAACTTAAATAAAATACTAAATAAGACGAAATAAAAAACTTGTTTAATATTTGAATATTTTTATTCATTGCACAAATATAAAGATTTCAAAAATCAACAAAATCATTATTCTTCAACTTTAAATGTTTTTCATCGGCTCTTACACCTCTACTAAAACATAAGTTAAAAAATGGATATATACAGAATCGTTTGTACTCTCTTCTAATTTACTCTTGTTATCGTCGTAACAAAGCATTCCGCTATTTCTTATAATATGACACTTATAATGCCCTATTGTTCCAAGTATTGGAGGAACATATTCTACGGCACCTAATAATTTATAAATGTTTTGTTTAATTATTATACTTTTAGGTACCTCATGTAAAAACACCATTTGCGTGCCATTTAAATCGAATGTAACAATTTTTGACAAGGTATAATGAAATAGAACTACTTCATTGCATTTTCTGCATTGCTTGTTTTCCCAATCATGAATAATAATAGAATCTTCCAAGTTACTGATGGTGAAAATATTAATTATATCTAAATTTAACGGTATAAACACATGTTTTCTTCTTGATGGGGTAGAATTTATGCATGCACTATTTGAACAGTTACTTACAGAAGAAGCACTAAAAATAATATCATTTAAGACGTGCTCATAAATAAATGCAGCGTTACATTCACAATCATAATGATTGTTTTTGAAATGTATCGAAGCAATTCTTATTCTTAATTTGTTTGCTTCTTCACTGTTATTATCAGAGTTACAGAGGATTTGTAAAAACGCTGTTATATCCCTATTTCTGCAATTATTGTCAAATAAATCGCGTATGCATGAATACTCTTTAAATCCGTGGGCCAATAAAAAAAATACGGAATCAAATGCACACGCTGCATTTATTCTTGAGCACGTCTTAAATGATATTTTTTTTTAGTGCTTCTACTGTAAGTAATTGTTAAAATAGTGTATATCTATTTATAACGTTATTTTAGATATAATTAACATTTCCACGAGCAGTAACTTGCAAGATTCTATTAATATAATTCTGTACATTTTGTTTATAATGTATAAGAATATCTAAATATTAAAAAAGTTTTTTATCAGTTAACAATAGAAACCAGAACAGAAATGCGCTTAGACTGTATTGTCTTGAACTTATGGTCTTGAAATTATGGTCACTCTCCTAGAACATTGTATGGGGTAACATAATTCTTGAGATTACTCGCGTCCCAAACAGTGTTGAGGGTAAAAGGATATGTCATTTTAATGGGGTTAATATGAGGATTATATGGACGTCTACAGCAAAATCCTAGCTACTATAGTTATTGAGATATCATGGTTTAAAGTAGCGTCAGGACTGCGCGGCCACGAGTTTTGTGTTTTAAATTGATTTCGTCTGTTTAATTACACTTTAGTCGTATTTTAAAGCTTTTGTCAGTTTCGACAAATTAAGACCTTTCTCCTTTTAACTCCTATACTATATGAAGTCTTCAATTTTAATAAAAAAAATACTAAAAACAAAATAGCAAATCAAGGACTGCGCGGCCATGACTTTCAAGGCGAATATTTAATTATAATATTGATATAGAGCTTTGATTCATTTTTCGACAAATCTTGACAAATACAGACTTGAGTTGACAAAAGGAATTATTTCTCTATCCCAAGTAGTTGCTGAGATCTCCGTGGCCGCGCAGTCCTTGACGTCAGGATTGCGCGGCCAACTTAAAACGCTTATAACTTCTTTATTTCTGCTTTGACAAATACGGGGTTTGTTTCTTTCGATTTTGACAAATATCGACAAATTTTTGGCTGAAATCATTTTCTGATTTGATAACTTGGCGGAGCAATCCTGACGCACATTGGAACCCTACGTTGAGCGTGGCCCGGCACGCTCTTGGCCGGTTTTGAAACATATTTCAAACTCTGTCTACTATTAACAATTTGACAGGGATGTTCTAAATCAGTTTAGCGTTAAATATGTAAAATGATTTGTGGTGTAAATGGATCATAGTTTTATTTTTTAATTTACTTTTACTTTGTACAAAAATCTAGATAGCTGTACAGTTTAATAGATCTTTTTAAGAGAAATCATGTCGTATTAATTGATTTCGTATTAATTTGTAATGTATTTATGATTTAGGTATTTTAATTTGTATTCTTCCTTTACCAATAATTTTGAAACCAATGTCTTTTACCGTGTTTTGTCGAAACGTTTTGTATTTATTAATGTGTTAACATAAGTTTTTTATTTTATTTAATATTATTATTATTCGCAAGTGCTGTGCACTATAAGTGGTAAATTCACTATTTAAATCCAATAACTGCAAAAAGAATAAAGATAAATAATTAGTTACTTAGCACCTGTGGTAAGTGTGTAAGTTAAATGTTAGATAGCCATCCGTACTAATATTATAAATGCGAAAGTAACTCTGTCTGTCCGTCTGTCTGTATTTTCTTCACGCCTAAACCACTGGACCGATTGGAATGAATTTTGGTTCAGATATAGTATGGGACCCGAGAAAGGACATAGGATAGTTTTCATCCCGGAAATCCCTTAGGAACGGGAACTATTACTCCACGCGGACGAAGTCGCGGATAAAAAAGGTAGTTTAAAATAAATGAATTGTTTTAGTTCACGTTTCAGTACAGTTGTAATGTACTGCTAGCATGAAAGTAAAATGTGACATTAAAAAACCCGTAACTAGAAAGATTGGTGTCAGTGGTTGTTAAATTTTTATTCCATAGCAGCTATCGCACGCGTGATGCATTTACCTTTTTGTTGTGACCAAGAGAATCAGCACCAATATTTCGTGTAAATTAATTACGAAGACGCTAGCCAATCAAACTGTAAAGCCTCGTCCCCACTAGGAATATTTGTCGAGCGACAGTGTCCCCCCGATGACATCGGGCGATGTCGGGCGACGTCGGACGACATCGCCGCGACATTGATGAAACTGTTATTTTCATCAACTGTGCGACAAGGTACAGTTTCAACAATGGCGCGGCATAATATGTCGTCCGACGTCGCCCGACATCGCCCGATGTCACCGGGGGCACAAGTCGCTCGACAAATGTTCCTAGTGGAGACGAGGTTTTAATCTCATGATATTATTTGACACCAACGAATTGACATGTTTTTTAAGAGCCGTTAACGCGTTATCCCCATAGATTTTGTATGGCACTATTGCAGTGTGACATCATTTTTTAGCGAAATCAATTGACTAACCATTTATTGATTTAAAAGCGATCAAAAATCACTATGTAATCTCAGAGACTGCAAATATATGTTTATATATTTTTACACATTTCTCAATTTATATATGAACGTTAATGTTTTTGAGAAATAAATGTGTTTAAACAGAAATTACTGTTTTACTGCTTCATTTAGCCTGACTTTAATAAACCTTACTTTTTTTAGCACGTACTTTGCCTTAGTATTTCCTTCTCTATTTTACCATTGTAGTTTGACAGTAATATCACAGATTAATAAATAGTTTCTACGTAACAGATACTTCACTCCAATACAAAAATGAAAATACCTACGCTATAATAGCCTACAAAATCATTAATAATACCAGTTGTTTGCGGCGAGGAGAAATGTACCATAAGTACGCACAAAGAGAGTTGAGATTCTTTTGCCCACCGCGCAACTAACGTGTGTGCGTGTCGTCCAGCAAACTTGCTAGGGTTATACGTAATGATGATAATGGTTATAAAACGAATGTTTTAGAAAAACAATTATTTTTTTAATTGTTGATCAAATATTTTTTCTTTTAATAAAATGGCTGATGCATATTTTTCGTTCCTTGAATTCCCGATTATTATATATTAGTGTCAAAAATATCCAAAACCGCGTGAATAATTTTAATAAATAATCAAAAGGGAAACAGGAGCATTGGGAAACAGTGGAATTGCACAACAATCACGCAATAATTACGTGGTTTCGGCATTTTGATAGTCAGCGCTGTACCCGTGACGCGCGTGCACTCAGGCGGGCGCGCGACAGCCCGGTGTTCGTTGTATCGTCGACGGTACGCGAAGCGGTAGTCATAAAACGCGTGGCCTTGAGCGAGTGACGGACGCCTGGTAATATCGCGTATGGTGCCAAAAAGGAGTAAAATATAAAGTTTATGTTGTTTATGAGATATTGAGATATTGTAAAATACAAACAGTTGAAGTTGAAGTCGACCTTCTTTTGCAGTCTTTACAAAAATGTATAAATGTTATGTTTTTTATCCATAAGAAGTCTTACCTTAAAACTTTTTTATAAACAAACGATTTAAATGTTAAAGGTTATTATGCCTTTGCTTCGGTATGGCCAGTATAAAGACGTAAGATATTTATATTATTAAATCTAGGAAACTTGCTCTGCATTTTTGATGCAAAACACGTTGGACTTTTGTTTATGTATAAGTTATAATAATAATAATAAGTTCAACACGTTATTTTATAAATGTTAGTCGCAGGACCGGTAGCTATGACTCATTTAGGTGTACCGAACGATATTTAGGACAATGGTGCAGTTTTTAAAGGTATCCGAATTATCATGAACTACAAATGACTTGAAATATGGCGTACCACTTGAAAAGCAAACCTCTCAATACTAAAAGAAGTATATTTAAAAATAAACCTTGTTACAGTGATTCAGAACTCTGTTTAACGTGAATAACTGATCTCCTCTCCGAGCTCGCAACGTCTCACGACGATGAGTGAGATGGACATATAGGTATGTCACGCTTAAAGATTCCACATAACGTAATGCCCATTTCACACGAGGGCAGAACAGTGAGGCAGAACAGTGGGCAGAACAGTACTTACTGTTCAGAAAAAAATTCAGGTTACTTCGTGATTTTTTTCTATTTAGAAAATGTATTTTTTCATCTCTGATAAACGAGTATGATTTGTAGTTTCTCATATTTTTGTTTCAAGATTTGATCTGGAATTTTTCATGTACAATCAAATATAAGATTGATAATTTGACACGTACTCTTGATTTAGGAAGCAGTTGATTGAGTTCAACAACTTTCATCTTAATGATGTAATCATCATAACTCAGTGGAGTTGCCAGGCGGGAAAAACCACGTTTGATGATGAATCGTATACTCTCTAGAAAGAACTCGTTCATAGGCCTAATTATAATTTCTAAACCTTTACTAGTTGACCCCCGCGGTTTTATCCACGTAGTAGATCCTGGAATACTGTTTCCCCATAAGGGCTGTGGGTGGAATGAGAATATCAGGTTTTTTATCACTAGAGTCTAGACTAGTCCCACTGCTGGACAAAGTCCTCCCGCAGGGCTTCGAAGAATACAATAAAATAATTTATTTTTTCAGAAACATAAATACCTAATTCCCTTTCCCTCGCTGCTTCAAAACGGCACTTTAGTTAACTATAATATTTTTCAACTTTAGTTTTAATTAATACTAGTAAATACCTACTAGCAGTTTTAACCTCGTCCTAGACCCACAAAAGCGGAGCAGTTAGCTCCGCTTTTGTGGGTCTTAAACCTAAAAACCCTCAAAGTCTTTTTTAAAGAAGGGTTTATCCAATCAAACTGGTATTTCCTAAGATACAATAAAAGAATCATACGCTCTATTATATACTAGTTGTCTGTCGCGGTATCACACGTGTTACATTAGGTATTTAGTGACTATTCCGCTCCCGAGGGACATAACGTAATGTTATGTCACCTATGTCACTCGCTGATAATGTAGCTTTATATTTGTGAAGGAATTTTTAAAATCGGTTCTGTAGATTTAGAGTTTATCCATTACAAACAAATAATCAAATCTTTCTTCTCTATAATATTAGTATGAATGAATGTAAATTATAACCATAAGGTACGGACCGGTTTAAACATAAATATTTATAAAGAAATTGGATTTACGTCACAACATAAGTACCAACTTGAACTTGATGTATCAAAGGTTAAATTCTTATATCATAATTAAAAATAATAGGTTTTAAATTGCCATTTATAGTTGAGTTGGTTAATCCATTTTCTTTATTATTATTGAAATTCTTTTAACTATTTTAAGTTAAATTAAATATCAGCAACGTTATGCGAATCTTATGGGACACAAAATAAAGAAAACTCTTTGACTTATGAAGCTAAAATTTTGGAAAATCGACCTCCAAAGGGGTAAAATAGCAGGCAAAAGCTAGTAGTCTATGAGGTCAATATTTTTTACTTTTAAGAAAGAAAGAAAGCACAATTATTCTGAACACACAGACACACAATTAAAAACAATAATAATAGACAAACAAAGCGTACAATATAAAGCCTGTGCGAGGTATTCCACGAAGCACACCTAAAGTATTCCACTTAGCACACCCATAGGTAGGCTTCAGATAAAAAATTAAAATTATTATTTTCCTATTCCACGAAGCACACCTACCAATATCACTCGCATAGTGCGGGGACTAAGAAATAAAAATATCGATAGAAGAAAATATTTATTATTTAAGGTTAAATAAGGTAAGTTTACATATCAGGAACAAAGTGTCCCAAAGAATTACAGAACGTTATTTTTCAATTAAAGATTGAAACTTAAGAGAACAAAAGTACTAGGCGCGCAGTAATGCGAAGTGATAACGTGAGAAAATTAAAAATACTAAGATAGTTAGTACTTAAATCAATCAAAAGTACTAGGCGCGCAGTAGTGTGATGAAGTAAATAGAAAATGTGATCCAGAGAAATTTAAAAAAAAAATATCTATACCAAATTACATTTAAATCGGTTCAGTGGTTTGGCGTGAAAAAGAGGCAGACAGACATAGTTACTTTCGCATTTATAATATTAGTACGCATATCGAATATTAAAATCGTTTTTTATAAATATAATCGATATTATCTATAATGTTAAAAAAACGACCTGATCAGGGCGGGAAATGACATTTGATGATTTCCCATTCTCAAAAAAAAAAGGCAACTTACCTCTTTGGAACTTTACCAGTGGAGAGCAATGCGAAAGAGTTTTTTGATATCATTTTATTTCCATAGTAATTTAGTTTGTAAATATTGTTTGTATTTAGAATACTAGACAGATGTTACTGCTAAAAAATGTGCAATAATAAACTGAAAAATGAATAACTTAGTTAAAAAAATGTAACCTAAACTTCTGGTAGGTGAAAAAAATAAAGTATAGAGGAATATAAAATAATTGTTAGAAATAAAGAATTAAAGGGCCGTTACGTTTATTAGGAACGCATGCAACAATAAGTAAAGAAAGCCATAAAAATATTTGCAAATTTTCTTGAATTTGTATTACGGAACCAGATCCTTTGAATTTTAATCAACATCTCGGTCCGTTTAGGTTTTATTCCGTTTTTAGGGTTACCTACCAAAATGGTACAAAAGGAACCCTTATAGTTTCGTCATGGCCGTCTGTCTGTCTGTCCGTCCTCGGCCTACCACCCAAACGGTAAGTGCTAGAAAGCTGAAACCTCGCAATGATTTGTGTATTTACCACGTCGACAAAGTGCTAAAATAAAATCATGTGGCACGTCATCGTGGGCACGATTTATTTTTCTCCCAATGTTGTGCTATCGTTAGAATTAAAAAAAAACATTGAGAGGTTGGTAAAATTATATTTTGATTTAGCGGAATCCACGGATTTTTTACTTTAAAGCGCATTTTTTGTCAAAATAGGTCGTCCCGTCCCGTCCCTCTATAAGTTAAACGGCTGCCCGGCTGGTTCGAAAAATTAAAAAAAATACCGTGGTAGTATTTCGTGTATTGAACTTTAAATTAAAACTCTAGCAGTTTCGATAACTTTGTTACTATATATATACTAATATTATAAAGAGGAAAGATTTGTATGTTACTTTTTCACACAAAAACTACTGAAGGGGTTTTGAAACTTTATAGAAATGTAGCTTTCACTCTATGACCCACGGGAGCAAAGTAGTAACCAAAAACCTAACATAACGCGGGTGAAACCAAAGGGGACAGCTAGTGAGTTATAAAGGCCTAACTTGATCAACAACATAATGCCAATTCTTGAAACCGACATAATGCGAAATAGTTTTTTAATGCGAAATAGGTTCAACTACATATAATAATTACGAAATTTTTTATTACGGAACTATACTATTCGTGGCCTGACACACACTTGGCCATTTTTTGTTCTATTTCAAAGGTCAAAGCTTAGACCAGTTTTGGCGGGTTATTTGACAGTCCTATTTAGAATAACTACGTAGGTACGTTTTTTATTTTTATTTCAAACGGGATGTATGTCGTCAGTTTATAATTTACCTCGAGTGTGTCGGTACTCTTTTATTTTTCGTCTTTTATTTAATATTTATTTTATTATCGCTGAACTATCGGTAATAAGAAGTAATTATGATGAATCAAAACTAAGGTTTTTTTTTTATTTTTAAATGATTTTTAGTAGGGGTTGTAAAAATAGATAAAATAAATTTTGGTGTAGTGTTTACGGTTCTTTTTTTTCTGCAATATTTAGAAATTAAGGTAAGGGATTTTTTTGTTTCTGTGTATCCATACTAATTCTTTCTTTCACGGCAAAACGGAGCGACGAGTTGACTTGATTTTTTAATTGGAGATAGTTGAAGGGATAGAGAGTAACATAGGCTATTTTTAGAAGCCAAAAGGGCAAAAGCTAGTTTTTATTTATATATTTTTTTTATATTTTCTTACTATACAAGTTTTGGTTGCGGAATGTTTAAAAAAAACTATAAATTTTTTCTACCATTCATAATTTGGTTCGATGCAAAATTTAATAGAGTTGTGAATTCCTTCAAATCGTCCCATACTACTCGTTTATTTTACCCAGGTACTGGGTAAGCTTCACGTTATAATACCGGTATTTAGAAGTTGTTAGAAGGTTTAATAATTAATTATAATAATATTTTGTAAGAGTAACAGCAAAATTGTAACAGTAACAGTGTCATCAGAAGCACTACTTATGTAATAACGTCATTGTACTTTTAGGGGACCGCACCGGGATTACGTATCTCGCAATAGCCGAGCGATCGCGATAATTTAGCAATATTTGCTGCTCAAACGTCAATTCAAAATACGTCAGTCGAATAGCAATCTAGCGATAGTGCTACCTCTGTGGAGCAATCAGTTAACTAAAATATGCATTTTTCGTTTGGTGGTTTCGTATTTAGTATGGTTTTTAAGAGCAAAGTTAAGTTTTTTTTTGTTAAAGGTGATATTTAATTAGTTCCAGCGATTGCTACTTTATCGTCATCGTAGCAATAAGTGCATTAGAACAATCAGCGAGCGATTAGCAATCGGTTCATACATAATACGATTTTTTTTGATGATCGCGCGGTGATCGCGCTATCACTGCGCAAATATTGCTGATTGCTGTTTCATAGGGAATAACCCCGGGACAGCTTTTCCTTAACACAGTTTTAGGAGAGCAGTGCTCACCCCACACGTTTGTAGAAATAACACTTATTTTGTAAACTGTATTTTTAACGTGTACTAAATCCACTGTTTGAGAAAATAAATAAAGGACATGGCCGATTTCTGTATTATACATATTTGGACGCATTATCTCTGTACCACCCTGGTTAGTAGAGATTGTCTAGACTTCTAGAGCCATATTGTGCCGATTCTCTTGTGCACAAACTAACGTAAATTTAAGTTAAGTGCATCTTTCTCTTTCCGTTTAATTAAGAAAAGGACAGAAGATCAAATATTAGTTAAGTCCTGTCAAATTTAGACACTCCATAGATAATTTAGACGCGTTTTAAAAACATGGCGGATTAAACTAAATTAGTGAATTAGTGTACGATACATAAACACGTGATTGTACCCATGATAACAAACAATTTTTATTATGGGAGCAAAGCCGAAATCGCGAAAAAAGTATCAGCTGTTAGGCAAACACAAATGTACTGAACTGCTGACTGTAAAAAATGTAATTAATAGTAGTTAAATAAAACGATCGCGATCACTATGGATTTGATAAACATTGTAATTATCTATGATTGATTTAATAGTGGTCTATTTGGTAAACAATCAATGGTTTTTCCAAATACGTAAAACAAGGTAGTACCCTACACAGGTTGTAGCTTTTCGTACGTTTTTAATCCGTCAATGTTGTAACCGGATTGCTTTGTGATTAAAGTGATTAATCCTTCCAAGTGCGTGTCACGCATAGAATAGATAGGGTTCCGTAAATAACCACTTTGCAGTTATAAAATACTAGCTTTTGACTGCGACTTCGTCCGCGTGGATTAATAGTTCCCGTTCCCGGGGGATTTCCGGGATAAAAACTATCCTATGTTCTTTCTCGGGTCGAAAACGATAGCTGAACCAATTTTCATTCAAATCGGTTCAGTGGTTTAGGCGTGAAGAAGAGACAGACAGGCAGAGTTACTTCCGCATTTATAATATTAACCCTTTTACTGCCGGAAGCGCAGATCGTTACACAATAGATTTTAATTGTTTTATTAATTACGGCATACAAGAGGTTAAGCGTCAATTCACACGTACCACAACCACACCACGTCGCAGCGACAAAATGTGGTCAAGATGTGGTTCCGTGTGAATAGTGTCGCAGCGGCTTTTTGCAGCTGCGTTGTGGTAGCCACAAAATGTCGATGTGGTTGCGTTGTCGCTGTCGTTGCGATGTGGTAACCACGTGGCCATGTGCAGTTATACTCTGGCTTTCGTAGAGGAAACACGGCTTGACTGAACGTAGTCATGGAGGAAAGATTGTTGGTGCTATCCTTGTTATGGCTAATAGTACTACGCAAAATGAAAGAAGGCCGGGGGAGCGCAGGCGCCAGCTAGGCGCGCGTGGACGTCATGTCGTGGCGATGTGGCTGCGCTGACGCCGCGCTGCCGCCGCGTTGCGGTCGCGATGTGGTTGCGATGTAGTCGTATTACACACGTGGTCGATAACAACCACAAAATGTGGTGCGTGTGAATTGTAATATTCATTTTCAATACAAAATTTACGCCCGACCACATCGCGGCGTTGTGGTGTGGTTGTCGCTGTGGTGTGGTTGTGGTACGTGTGAATTGAGCCTAAGTACGGATTTAACTGCCATATTATATCGTATTATGCCGTCTCTTGCTCAAGCGTTTAGCTTTCATTTTTATATATAAAAAAAAATCACATTTAAGTATACGGGAGGTACCCTATAAAAATATTCTTCTTAATTTTAAATCAGTACTTTGTCGACGTGGTAAATATACACGTTGTTACACGTAAATACACGGACAAACAGACGAGCAGAAAGAAACTATGTATAAGGGTTCCTTTTATACCATTTCGATACGGAACCCTAAGAACAGAAAAATCTAATCTAATAGCTTTATATTTTCCTGTTTCTTTTTTGGTAATTAATGCAAACTAAGTATTTAAATAAAAAAATATAGTGCAACAAAAATAGGTACATATTATGTGTATTTTAAAAACCTGTTCGACTGACCTCAAGCAGGAATATAATAGAAAATCAAGCACTTATAAACATAACTTTTTGCTGAAATTTTTTTAGGCTCCTTTTATATAGCTACTTAATTGTATTTAATTAAATAATTTCCAAGATAAATCTAAAATAGGAATCGTTTATCATTTTAACCTTTCAACGAGCATGCGACAGCTGGCTGTCGCGATGCTATTGTCTTTCAGGTTCGCGCCTACGATGGCCGGTAGTCTTGAGGGCTAATTAGTGCTTTTAAATAATAAAGAAATAATTGGCCAATATCGTGACAGACCACGCATAGAATAAGGTTCCGTAATTAATAATTTTGCATTACAGTTTACCATTTTAACAACCATTTCGCATTATATGGCGGTATTGTGTATTATCATATAAAGTTGGGATTATCTGCGTTTCTTAACCTTTCGACGATCAAGCGACAGCCGGCTGTCGCGCTGCTATTATCTTTCTATTGTGTCTCGAATTAAGTATAATAATACAATGACTCACAATCTTTACAGCTACAATCATCATTCACCGTACGTACACACACGCAGCTATTCACCCAGACACACGACTCTAACCACGCAACGCAAAATCGAAACACATCATCACACATACCTTCATCTATCACAATTCAAGCTTAGCACTTGGCTTCGGCCCGTGTTACTCTATAAAACCGGCACATCTGCGCCGAGATACAAAAATGTATACCAAAAATAATAATAATAATAATAATTATTTGGCCGGCGTCACAGAGCGTATCGACTTCCTGAAGCAGAAGATCTGTGCGTGGGCAAACCGTATTCGTCGGTACAGGCGGAGAGTTGAGCGGTACACTCAGAATCGCACATTCCAGAGCAACGAAAGGTGGGTTTACAGGGCTTGGGAGCGACCGGACCAAGGTGTGGCCGATGTGTGCCTGCCGGATGATGACGCTATGTCTTCGTTCTGGCGCAGCATCTGGTCGGTGCCCATCGGTCATGCTGAGGGCGACTGGATTCGGGATGTTGAGCGAGCGTGCGAGCCAATACCAGAAATGGGGGCAATTACTATCGGCCCCCAAGACGTAGCTTGTGCAGTCCGTTCCTTACCTAATTGGAAGTCTCCAGGACCGGATGGGCTGCACAACTACTGGATCAAATGGCTTCACAGTTCGCACGTTTGCTTAGCGTCTCAGTTCCAGTCAGCCTTAGAGTCTGGATCGTTGCCCCAGTTTCTGACAACTGGAATAACCCACCTGCTCCATAAATCAGGTAGTACCATGGAACCCAAAAACTATAGACCGATTACGTGTTTACCGACGGTTTATAAGGTTCTTACATCCATTTTGAGAGGTAAAATTAACAACCATATTGAGAATAATTCTATCATGTCTGCCTCTCAGAATGGATGTAGGACAGGGTCCCGTGGTACTAAGGAGCTGCTCCTCATTGATATGGCCATTAGTCAGCAAGTTCGCCGTTCTCGGAAGAATTTGTCGACATGCTGGATAGATTACAAGAAGGCCTATGACTCTGTGCCACATACATGGCTCATGAGGGTGCTAGAGCTGTACAAAGTAGATACAACCCTGCGCACCTTCCTGGAGTCGTGTATGGGGCAATGGAGGACGGTCCTTCACTATCCAGGATGTCGGCACATTCGAGAGAACAGCGAACCGATAAGGATCGAGCGAGGCATATTTCAGGGTGATAGTCTGAGTCCATTGTGGTTCTGTTTGGCCCTGAACCCTCTAAGCACATTGCTGGAGGGTTCAGGTCTAGGCTATCGGTTGCGCAGAGGCGGTCAAGTCATATCTCATCTCCTTTACATGGATGATCTGAAACTCTTTGCCCCCACCGATTTACAACTGATGAAGCTACTGAAGGTAACAGAAACTTTCAGTAGCGCCATCAGGATGGAATTTGGTGTCGACAAATGTGCAGTCATGCATGTAAAGCGAGGGGAGATTGTGGAATCTGCGGGAACCCAACTTTCGGATTCCATACAACTTAGGTCTCTCTGTTAAACCGAAACCTACAAATATTTGGGTATGTCGGAAGCGTTGGGCATCAATGCTGCCGACATGAAACAAACGTTGAAGGAGCGCTTTTTTGGCCGCCTGAATAAAGTTCTGAAAAGTCTTTTATCAGGCGGGAATAAGGTGCGCGCCTTCAACGGTTGGGTCATGCCGGTTCTGATGTACTCTTTCGGCATACTCAAATGGACTCAGACCGAACTAGACGCCTTGGATAGGAGGGTCCGTAGTCTACTGACTGCAAACCGGATGCATCACCCACGGTCGTCGGTGATGAGGTTGTATATCCCACGGAAGTGCGGTGGTCGAGGTTTCTTAAACGCCAAGACCCTTCACAACCGTGAGATATGCAGTCTCAGGGAGTATTTCCTATCGGCTACCGTGGGGATGCATCGGGATGTAGTTTCGGTGGACAAGGGCCTCACCCCGCTCTCCTTAGCGAGCGAGAACTGGCGCAAACCTGTGGTACTGGACACTAACGACCGCAGGACTGAATGGCAGAGCAAGGAGCTTCACGGACGCTTTTACCGGGTCCTACATGGGCCCGATGTAGATTTCCTAGCGTCCGTATCTTGGCTGCGTTTCGGTGACCTCTTTGGAGAAACCGAAGGTTTTGTCTGTGCAATAATGGACGAAGTTATGATGACTAAAAACTACCGGAAATATATTGTGAAGGACGGTACGGTTGACATCTGTCGGGCATGCCACCGTCCCGGAGAATCTATACGTCACATTATTTCTGGGTGTTCTAGTCTGGCTAACGGAGACTATTTGCACAGACACAATCTTGTAGCCAGGATTATTCACCAGCAACTTGCTCTGAAATACAGTCTTGTGGAATCGGAGGTGCCATACTACAGGTATGTGCCCGACCCAGTTCTTGATAATGGCGATATCACACTGTACTGGGATCGATCTGTTATCACCGACAGGACTATTGTTGCCAATAAACCTGATATAGTGGTAATAGATCGATTAGAGCGTCGCGCAATGATTGTTGATATTGCTGTCCCGCATGACGAGAACCTCGTGAAGGCTGAGAAAGATAAGCAGAACAAATATCTTGACTTAGCTCGCGAGGTTGTTGACATGTGGGATGTGGATTCAGCAATCATTGTGCCGATAGTCGTGACGGCCAACGGCGTAATAGCGAAGAGCCTCGACCAACATCTGAGGAGGCTCTCGCTGGGCAGCTGGGTCAAGGGTCTGGTTCAGAAAGCGGTACTCCTGGACACGGCGCGCATTGTCCGGAGGTTCCTTTCTCTGGAGCCCTGACCACCGGTAGCTTGGACCCTGTTCCCGATGCCGGTGGGCTACTATTTTTTATATTTTTAAATGTTTTATATTTTTTTTATAATAATATTTAAAAATGTATTGAATATGTGTGAAAAATAAATGAATGGAATAATAATAATAATAATCTTTATTGCGGCAAAAAGGGTACACAATTCACATTTATGTTAGTTACAAGTAATCTTATCATTATTGTCAAAACTCTGGCCTCTGTACTAGGTAAAAAACCTGTATCACAGAGGTCAGTGCCCCCATAGGTTGAACCAACTGTTTTACTGTTATGAAAGAGTGAGGTGCATTTTTGTAAAGATATTATCTTAAAATTAAAAATCTAAAACAAATAAAAATAAGAAGAACATAAGTTAACAACAAAATAAAAATATAAAGTTAGTTGGTATGTATGTGTAAGTGAGTAAGGGTGTGGATGTGAGAAGGCGTGTGTGTGTGTGTGTTCGTGTGTGTGCGTAAGTGTGTGAGTGTGTGTGAGAGAGAGAAAAACAGAGAGATTTGCGTTTATCAAACTAAGCGTCCCATTACCAGATCCTCAGTATTTTGATAATCTAAGTTAAGGAGGAACTTTTTTAAGGCGGTTTTGCATTGATGCTTGGTAGCAGAGAAGATATTTATTTTTTTATTAATATTATTATAAAGTTTAGCACTATTGACATAATACTGTCGGTCAGCAAAAGACGTATTACGGGACTCCACCTCGAATATACGATGTTTGAGTCTGCGAGTGGGAGGAAAGAGAGGTCGACACAAGTGTTTACGGAGAACAGAGCCTAGCACATATAACTGCCTAACTGTCAGAACTTCCGACTTCGCATACAAAAGTGTAGTGGAAAAACGTCGGGGCAGTGAAAGCATGACCTTCAGGACAGCCCGTTGCGCACGCTCAAGTCGGGCAAAAGTACCTCCCGCTGCACCTCCCCATACAGGTATGCAATAGGACAAAATCGACTGGCACAGAGCTAGGTAAACCATTTTTAATGTTTCCTTATCAGCCGAAGCGCGTAATTTTCTAAATATATAAATTAACCTACGTGTCCTACTTGAGAGTGCGTCAATGTGGTTATGCCAATTTAGGTTCTGATCTATGCACACTCCCAGATATTTAACCTCACTCACCCTAGATAAAGCCAAGCAGTCACAGTCAGTTGGTAAAGAACACCTGTGAGCTTTAAGACTGTATGATATCGGGGGGCTTTGATTCGATTTGATGGTAAAGGGAACATAAACTGTTTTCTGGACATTTAAAGTTAGTAAACTGTTGTTTAACCAGTGCATAACAGATGACAGTGCAAGCTCAGCATTTCTATAGCAATCATCCCAATCCTTGCCATCTATTAGCAACGCTGTGTCATCAGCATAGGTGACAATACTGCAGTGTTTCAGAGAGAGTTTACATAGGTCGTTTATGTAAATGAGGAAGAGGGTCGGCCCCAAGATACTGCCCTGTGGAACGCCGTAAGCGATATTTAGTTCATCACTAACATACTCACCTATCTTGACAGCCTGAGACCGGTTATTTAGATAGTCCTTGAAGATGTCCAGGACAACACCCCGAATTCCTACACTTTCCATTCTATCCAGCAAGATGCGCGCAGGGACGGTGTCAAAGGCCTTTGACAAATCTAGGAAAATACCTAGGCACTTTTTTTTATTATCTAGGAACCTGGCAGTCTTTTGCGAAAAGGCCAGAACCGCATCTTCAGCGCTTGTATTAGATCGGAAACCAAATTGGTTGCTGGCTAAGATTTTATTTGACTCGAGATAGCTCACCAAGCTTTTGTTCAAAATGCGCTCAAGTACTTTCGACAGAGTAGTCAGTATGGATATTGGCCTGTAGTTGTTGACCTCATCCCTGCGCCCAGACTTGTGAATAGGTAAAACTAAAGCTCGCTTAAACACGTCAGGGAAAACACCATTGGAAATCGAAAGATTACAGATGTGGGTAATAATGGGAATCAGGACTTTCCTGTTGTCTTTTATTATTTTTGCTGGTATGCCATCGTAACCGACAGCACAGTCGGTTTTGAGATTTAGAATGACAGCCTCGACATCCTCACAGGAGACTTCCAAAAGAACCATTGACCCGCTAGGATTTTGAGGGCAGGTTAAGGATGATGCGATTGAAAGATCAGAACTTATTTTCAAAGCTAAATTTTTACCAATGTTGGCGAAGTAATCATTGACCAAATTAAGTGATGATCTGGGGCTATCAGATAGTTGAATGAGTTCGAAAGCAGGAGAGTGATTTGTCTGCAGGTCAGAGACTTTTTTGATTACATCCCAAGTAGCCTTAGGGTTGTTTTTAGCCTTTAAGAATTCCTCCTTTTCATATGCCGTTTTAAGTTTGTGTAAGAGAGAATTACAGAAATTACGGTATCTTGTATATGAAACTCTTAGAACTTCATTGTTTTTCGATTTTTTCAGTCTAAGATTCATTCTGTCGCGATTACGTATACAACGTAGGAGACCTGGAGTAACCCATGGTTTTAGGCATCTCTGCCTCCTAGGTACCGTAACCAATCGTGTGGACTTTTTGATTACCATAGACAAATTTGTAGTAAGAGATTTAGCCGCGCAGTTGGGATCGGACATGGTTAGTAATGGGGACCAGTTATGGTTGTTGATAGCCTCTGTAATTAAATTATAATCAACTCTAGACTTTGTTCGGCAAACATCTGTGTTTTTCCTTTTATTTGCTAGGAATAAGAATACTGGGTCATGGTCTGTAATGGATGCATCGATTACAATAGTAGTGGCTGAAAGGTTGGACTTCAAGAGGACATGATCCAAGCAGTTGGATCCCCGCGTAGGTAAGTTGTGGGTAGGAAGAAGTCCGTGAGAAGCAACACATGAAAGATATTCATCGGAATTTTTGTCGTTGTTGCCACATTTAATGTCGATATTTATGTCGCCCATAATAACAACAGTTTCAGTCAGGGCTGTAAGTACAGTGTCCAGACTGTCTATAAAATTGGTAATATTTTTATAAGAAGGGGAGCGATACAAAACAATCACTGAAATATTATCAATCCGGCAAATCAAACAATTAGCATCAACAAAATTCGGTTCCACAACGTGAGCGGTAAGAGATGCCTTTATATACATCGCACAGCCATCGTTTTGGTTATGGTAATTTTTTGTATAATATGAATTATAACCATCCAGGGTTGGTAAATGCGATAATTTGCTCAGCCAGCATTCTGTCAATAGAATAATATCACACTGAAAACCCATCTGCGTCATTAGAGGTGTTAAGTAATCAAAATTTTTACTCAAGCTACGGATATTTAGATGAATTATTTTTAAACCCATAGCCGGATGTGCAATATACTGCTGAGAGCTTTCAGGTGGGCATCTGTGTAACTTAGAAACACTAAAGGAGTCTATTTCTTGAATAATAATGTTATGGGTAGTCATTGTTATAACATAGTAGACGGTATAAAGTGACACTGTCGACATTCAATAATCCACTAGTTACATGATATGTTCGTATGGCTGAACTAGGTTTCGAGTTAGATATATTAGGCATCCCGGCATTGGGCAAACATAACAATCCCATTATTCGCTTCTTAAAAAATGGGTAACGCAAATAGTAAAATAGTAAGATTAACTTACGTGTGTCGTGGTGTGTGTGTTGAGTAGAGGTAAGATGACGAAATCTAAGCAATACTAAAATAATAAAATCTATAAAAACACGAACGAGTCATTTTTCCAGTGGTATATCACGCAGAGTCTGCTCCGATTTTATGAGAATTTGCTTTGCACCTTCGATTTTTCTCAGAAAGATTTGCCCGTTAGTGGTCCAGCAGAACTTAAAGTTATTCATTTTGGCGTATTCCCGGGCTTGAAAGAAGAGTTTTCTTGAGGTCAGGGGCAGATAGTCAGCAATGTAGATCGGACGAAGATCACCAGCTAACCCAATTTTCTTGGAGTTCAATCGTTCGTCCTTAGAGTGTTTCCTATTAAAATCTTTCGCAAGCGTAAGTAATTGCAGTTTGGTCTGAACACTCGTGAACTCGGTAACAATGGGTTTACTTGCCCCAGGCTTTCCCGGCAGTCGGTAGATGTCTCGGATATTTGTTTTATTAACAGTCATGCCAAACACTGATCCCACCTTGGTTATGATATCCGATAATTCTGATGCCGACTCACTTTCGTTATTTTGTGGGACATTTCGAATTTCAATGGCGGATGAACGAGAAAGTTGTTGTAGGTCTTGAGTTTTCGCCTCTAAAGCTTGTATATTAGATCTGAATAACTGTGTGTCTTTTTTTAACGCTTCCACCTGATCCAAGATTTCTTCATACTGTCCACTAATAAAAACAATAGACTTTTCAATTTCTAAGTTGGACTTCCGGATTTCAATGTTTTGAAGTCTTAGCTCCGTTAGTTCGGCCATTAATTTTGTTAAAGACGAGTTTTGTTCACTCATAAAATTCGTAAGCTGCAATTCCTGATCATTTTTCCACGTCGTTAGCATTTGCAAAATTTCATCCTTAAAATCATCGAATTGATTTTTAATAGGAGAAGAATCAGGGCAAGGGCGCTTGCACCGAATAGTTGTGTTTACATTGTGGGTTGACTCATCGCTCACAGTAAACGGAATATTCGAGTCCGACGCCGCTTGAAATAACTTAGCGCTGGCTGTTGGTGCGAAAGTACTCGGCGGTGTCCGCGGAGTCTTTTGTGAGCGGGACATTTTGGTTATGTTCGGTCAAGGCGGTGTCAACCTTATGTCCTTGGAGTTACGGCTGTCGTTGAAACGGAAGATCTTGCAAGCAGCGGCCGCGCAGCGGGAGCAGGAGAGCAATTATGGACACTGTCCTTGTCGCTCACGTGGGCGGGGCTAATTAGCGATAAGCCGCGGTGCGAGGTGTCGATTTGGAGTTATGACGGATTAAGCTCCTTAAAACTATTGTAGCAAAGGTTATAGTTGTATATGCGGATTTAATGACTTTGAATATTTTTTTAAAAAGCAACTTGAAACACGTCCACTCTCAACGGGTGATCCGGGCGAAGGGATAATGTATGTTCGAAGGATTAATTAGAGATGTATATGTCGCAGTCATCTGGTTAAATCAGCTATTTGATTGTATGACTAGCGCGTTTATTGAATGACGACATTTAATTGAATGACTAAACGACAACTCGTCAAGTTGTTTAATGTAACGTTCAACGACTTGACTGAACGTCATTTAGCATTGTCGTTTAATGGGCTATAGTCGACTTTGTAATGTTTGTTTAGGGTGACCATAAGTTCGCAACTTAAAAACTTAACTTCCTTTACATAACAAAAATGAGGACATGACATATGACACACTTTATTATGATTTTAATTTAAAAAAAAACTTTAAAACTAACCAGCGGCGGCGTATCAATAGGTAAATCCTTGCTGTCACACTATTTTATCAAGAATAAGTCACTTTAAAGTAAATTTAATAAAAATAATATCAAAACCAGTGCTATCTGCGCGAGCTATTTTACGCCATATTTTTTTTGGTGACTACTAACGCCGCAGTGGAAAAAAAATGAACTAAATTACAATCACCTGACTGATATTACGTCCGCTCTGTTCAAAGGGCTATGCTTCAATCAGCTATCTAGTTGGACGTTGAGTGACGCTTGTTTAATCAGCATTCGGCCTAGTCATTCAATTAAATGTTGCTATTCAATGAACGCGCTAGTCATACAATCAAATAGCTGATTCAACCAGATGACTGCGACATATACATCTTCAGAATATTATCAGTTTTATAGGAGAGCCACGTATTCTTGCAAAAGTTAAGGTTATATATACCATCACGCTGCATTCCGCGGGAGCCAGAAAATAACCAAAATTTAAAATGTCACCGATGAAATAGAAGAAGAGACAGACAGAAAGTCAGACAGAGTTACATTCGCATTTATAATATTAGCACGGATTTAGGAGCTTTTTTAAAGTACCTACTAAAAGGTTTTGCAGTATATAAAAAATGCACCTTGTGTTACATACAATATGCCACAGTAGCAAAATGCCACTCTAGCAAAATGCCACACTAGCAAAATCAGCAATATGTTAAGGAATAGACGTTTTTTTTCAATATTCTAACATCACTAATAAGAAGTTTTACCATTTATTTTCAGCACGATGAACTTCTTAACCCAGCTCCTGTCGTACTTCAACCCGAGGACAGCTCGCCCTCTCATCAGCTTGCTGCAGCTGATCTTCAACTCAATAACATTGCTGGAACTGGATGCTAATGATTTCCCAGCGCAAGCACATGTCACAGGTTTGTATTTACTTAAAAAATGAAAATTTAATTGGTTTTCATAAATTGTCCCTCGCCACTTGCATAATAAACAATTTGATTTCATTTCATTTGTAGGGTATAATTTATCTAGATATGTGTTTTTATTTATTATATAAGAATGTTTTACAATTATCTGGTAACCGTAACAAAGGTTCTGCCTAGCTTGGGATCAGATAACCGTGTGTGAGCTGTCCTAGGATATTTATTTACTAGCTGTCCCCCTCGATTCACTCGCTCTACATCAGAGTTTTGTTTACTGACGCTCCCGTAAGTAATAGCGCCATATTTGTATAACATGGTTATTCTGTTGTAAGTTAAATATAAGCTATATTACTGTAAAGTTCCAACAAAACACGTGTATTCGTTTTTGCGTGAAAGAAATACAAACATTCTCACAAACTGTTATTAGGTTGGGAATCAAAAAGGTTTTGTCAATTTAATAAAACTCACGAAAGAGTTTTCTCATCTATAAACTTACGTTCAAAACTGGCCGTCATATCCAAAAAAACAAGTGACAGCCATAATTTGTACAAAAAAATAAGAAATAAAAAAGAAACGCATATGGCGTTTCTAAATTTTTTCGACGTAAGAAGGCCAGCAGCAATCTTTTATTAATTAAATATAATAAAACAAAGAAAATCCAATGAGGTTCTTTTCAAAATAGTAAAACTGTTACAAAAAAGGTCGTATTATTTAAGGTTTTTGTGTGGGAAGCCTTAATATCTGCCGGATGTTTTTATTAAAAAAAAAAATGCCGTCTGTGTTTATTTTTTGGTTTTTATTTTTTGTCTCCGTCAAATGTCATCGTAGGTCATCGTCTGTGTCAATTCGTCAATTCACTCACTTTTTTTATTTAAAATTTGTTTTTAATAAGAAATATATTTTATTTTATTTAATTTTATACAAGCCTTGGCCTTTATAAGTCTACGGTACTACGTCTTATTAACACGTATGTTGGGGACCCACTTTTCAAAGTGTTACAACTTCGCTGTCTGTCCGTCCGTCCGTCTGTCATCAGGCTTTATCTCAAAAACCGCGATAGCTAGACAGTTTAAACTTTCACAAATGATGTATTTCTGTTGCCGCTATAACAACAAATACTTTAAATAAAATATAATTTTAAGGGGGATTTAAGACAAGCGTAACTTTTTTTGCAGTTTTTTTTTTCTGTTAATGGCTCGAACCCACTTCCCTTCCCTCCCCTTGCACGAGTCCAACTCGCACCTAGCCAATTTGTTATTGTTTTGTTTGCACTTAGTTCCTTTCATTCCAATTTTAACTCCTCTACACATACCGCGAGGTTTTAGTGTATCTTAACTATAACGATGTAAAATTGGTTTCAGATGGGCAAGCTTTCGACTTCATAATAGTGGGAGCTGGGTCAGCAGGCTGTGTGATTGCTAACAGACTGACTGAGATCTCTGATTGGAAGGTGCTTCTTATAGAAGCTGGAGGGAATCCACCGGCGTCAGCAAAGGTAAGCATCAATTGACCAGGAGCTCATGTCTGATAATGCAATCGTGTCTCAATGACCAGTCGTTGTTGAGATGTTTGGCAACTTTGACAGTTTTTGTATAGAAAATGTGTCAAAAGTTTGACGTTACATGTCAAAAATCGATCATTGAACCACTTTTGCAACAGCAGACTTGAACCCCAGTTGATCAGTTCGCTACGCGTTCCGAACTTTTAGGCAGTACGAACGAGAGCCAGGAATAAATTATTTTATATCGAATTCTGAGCCACATGTCCAGGCTCCATATTTGAAAGATGCGTTAAGTTCCTACACCTGGGGTGAGTTCAAATCAAATATTTCCCTCTTTGTTACGTAGGTAGGCAGAAACGACAGAACTTTAATTAACCACAGTAGAAATTCAATAATTTGCTAAGGAATATCGCTTCGATATTTATATATCCAAATTTTATAAGCAATTCCAGCCGTAGCTTTGCCCACGTGACGTACTTACATCCTTAAAAACCATTATTTTATATCATATTACACTAAATTATGGTTTCCGGATTAATTATTACAATAAATGAAGGAAATATTAATTAACCAATATTATTTACGCTATCTATTTCCAATCTGTGCTTATCACATACTAAGAATCTTATAGGTGCAGACCAGAAATCCGAAAACTCACACTAACTAATCACAAAGTGACATATTCAGCTAAAACTGAATTAATTACTACGATTACCTTATTAAATAATTATTTTTAAATTAAATTAAAACTCATCATCTTCTCCCAGGGTGTGGTTAAGCTGCCCCTCATCCAGAGACAGACAGCTGCTCCCAGTACCAAAAGCTCGTGAAACATAACACTTTGGACTTTGTAGCGATCTTACTACAACCATTGTAGGAGTAAAGGTGGTAGAGGCAGGCTCACACTGCAATTCATAATGTGAAACTTCTTGTGCTCTTCTGTGCCTCGCTGTTTCACCCGCGTTACGTTAGGTTTTTGGTTAATGCTTCGCTCCCGTGGGACATAGCGTGATATTATATAGCCTACTAGCGAACCGCCCCATGAGTGTTACAATTTTTTAAAAATCCCGGTTTTACTCTATAATAAGCATAGATTATACTTAAAAACCTTCCTCTTGAATCACATATTCCATTAAAAAACCGCATCTAAATCCGTTTGATTGCAATAACACCAATATGTGATTATTAATTCTAATATACGCATAATTTCTTCTGTCCCAAAACCAGTCATTTTAGTGCAATAATTCATTGACTACAATTTGATATTCTAATGAAGTCATTAATAATATGTATGATATTAATAAAATTCAATAAAACTGTGGCGTTTCTGCAAACGTACTTATTTAAAATTCCTAAAACTTGTTTGGAAGGGCCGACCTTCGAATTTTTAATTGTGCTAGTTTCCATACAACACGAAATCGAAACATTTGCATTGTAAGCACCTAAATATGATCATTTTATTACAGTATCCGGGATTCTTTGCGTTCGTCGACTACTCCGAAGCAGACTGGAATTATTACACTGTCAACGATGGTTACTCCAGCCAGGGACTTCGGATGAAGAGCATCCATCTTACTAGAGGCAAGATGCTGGGCGGTTCCAGTGGAGCTAACTACATGTTCTACGTGCGAGGCAATAAGCGAGACTTCGACAACTGGGTCGAGCTAGGAAACCAAGGATGGGACTGGGATACCGTCATGTATTACTTCAGAAAAAGCGAACGACTCCAAGACAATGACGTCATGAGGAGCCATCTAAGACACTTCCACAACACAGAAGGGTATTTAGGAGTAACAAGACCACACTGGGACAAGAGAACCCAAAAGTACCTTCAAGCTTTCCAAGAAAATGGACACAACATGCTCTTAGATTGTAACGGGGACGAACAGTTGGGTTATGTAATACCTACTTACACAGTCGACAACAATCTACGACAACACACAGCAATGGCTTTCCTCGAGCCTGTTAAAGACCGCAAAAACCTTTTTGTATTAAAAAACACTTTTGCCAGAAAAGTATTATTCGACCGCTACGGTAGAGCAACTGGAGTACAAGTTAAATTACCACATAATAAAATCATAAATGTATTCGCTAGAAGAGAAGTTATTTTATCAGCTGGTGCTATAAACAGTCCTCAATTGCTGATGCTGTCAGGGATAGGGCCTAGAAACCATTTGGAAAAATTAGGCATTAATGTATTACTGGATTCTCCGGGCGTCGGTAGCAATATGGAAGACCATCCAGTAGCAATTGTTCCTATTGCCGCCGAGAAGGACCCTTCATCGGTCATCGAAAATATTGATCTCTTAACTAATCTTGATAAGTTTCCTACGCCTTGTATTTTGGGGCATGTAGCTCTCAACAAAAGCCAAACGTATCCTGACTACCAGTCGACTGTATTCCCCCTTCCAGCAAATTCCCCTATAACGTCCCTAACATGTTCACACGTTTTTCGGTTTCACGACGAAATATGTTACGCTTTAATGGAAGCCAATAAAGGTAGACGTATCTTATACCCAATTATCTCTCTGCTTCATCCAGAATCAAGAGGCAAGGTAAGACTGAGGAGTAGCAATCCAGAAATAGGTCCTCTCATTTACAATGGATTCTATTCTAACAAAAATGATATTGAAAAGCACGCTCGTAATGTGGAAGATTACATTAGTGTGGTGAATACACCGTATTTTAAAAGTATCAAAGCTGAGGTGGTTGACTTAAAGGTTCCTCAATGTAAGTCGCTGCGGTTTGGTAGCCATGAATATTGGAAATGTTTTGTGGTAAATATGGCAGTAACGCAGTGGCATCCCTCAGGGACGTGTGCCATGGGACCTGAGGGTAAAGGAGTGGTGGATGAAAAGCTTCGAGTCAGAGGGGTAACAGGCCTCCGAGTAGCAGACGCCAGCATTATGCCTTCAATACCAAGCGGTAATCTAAATGCTCCGACGATCATGATTGGCGAAAAGGTTTCTGACATGATTAAAGCTGATCATGGAATAAATATTTATGAATATTGAATAACTCATGTCTTTCATTTTTATTTTTTAAAAATCCAAGTACATAAATCTAAATACCTTTTTCTCGATCCATACTAATATTATAAATGGGAAAGTGTGTCTGTCTGTCTGTCTGTCTGTTTGTCTTTCTTTCACGGCAAAACGGAGCGACGGATTGACGTGATTTTTTAAGTGGAGATAGTTGAAGGGTTGGAGAGTAACATAGGCTACTTTTTGTCTCTTTTTAACGCGAGCGAAGCCGCGGGCAGAAGCTAGTAAAATAATAAAAGCTTGTGTTATGGTAATCAGACAACTGATATACATACTTAAATAATTTTTAAATACATACATAATAACACCCAGACACAGAACAAACATTTATGCTCATCGCACAAAGTTTGTCCTGGGTGGGATTCGAACCCACGACCTCTGACTTAGAAGTCAGGGTCACTGACCACTAGATCAACTGGCCCTGGATATGCATATTATAAAATATTTTTAGCCTTAACAGCTTTCTTCTAATAAGGCTCCTCATCATATATTTGCTAGATTATGTATATTTATTGAATACTCCTTGTGCACTAGCTAAATCCTCTAAGTTGTGCACAATGAAAAATAATAAACTCTGGCAACACTAAACTGGATAAAAGTATTTTTGTACTCTGTGGCATCATGTCCTCGTTTCGTCATGCTGTGAATCTGTGAAGTGTGACGTTTCCTGCGCTACTACTTGTCAAAAGTTACAAAAATACTCTACATTTTGTACTTTTTCATTAAATATTTTGTAAATAAATAAACAAAGAGACGTTTTTACAATAAAAATGATGGATTGAATATACGTTTACATCGGTGGAAATAATATACTGTCAAGAAAACACGTGAATACATTCATTTGTAAGCACAAAAAGCCAAAATGACGAACCTGGATGTAAGTAAAAAAATGTATAGAAAGTTTAACATATTTATGAGTGAAGAAATGCAATGAACTTCTTTTTATAACCGTTTAATGTTAACTAAGAGCTTGTGTTGTTGTTAACATGCAATACTTTGATAGAATCGTTGTTAAAATCAGCCTCTTAAAAGATAACTAAATAACACTATTTGGTTGTATTAAATTGTGAATGTTTATGTTTTAAAAGTTCTTTAAACCGAATGTTTAAAGTAAATAAACAGAGTTAATGCATTTACAATTATGCTTTTGATAAATTATTAGAATAATAATTGTGGCTATAAACATTGTCACAAGGTAGTGTAACACGAAAAATGATATAAAAAGAGTATACAAGTAGGTTGTTTGTATAAAACCTCTTTCTACTTTTAAGGTTAGCAACAGTAGCACAGACAGTAGCTCGGGCTCCTCTTCAGACTCAAGCACCAGCGGAAGTACCTCCACCAGTTCAGGATCTGCTTCCAGTAGCTCTGATTCAGAATCCTCAACCTCCGACACCCCAGCGACCACCACAACCAACAACACGCCTGCACCAAAATCCCCACAAAAAGAGGAGGAAGTCAAAAAGAAAGAAGAACCAAAGCCAAGACGACCATCTAAAGCAAAAGTCTCGTCTTCAAGTGATGATGAAGCTCCAAAACCAGCTAGCCCAAAAACCGCTCCACCCAGAAGACGTATCTCTGCAAAACCAAAGTCCGCAGCTGCGGTACTTGCTAAAGGTAGAACTGGGCAGAGAATGTCTTCTGGAGCGAAAACTCCAAAACCTATTCCTAAAACAATACAAAAAGCATCTCCAAAACCTGATACTGGAGCCTTAAAGAAAAAGAGTATATTCTCACCTGACAACAGTTCTGAATCAGAATCCGAAAGTAAATCTTCAACTACAAAATCTCCAAAAGACTCTCCGAGACCTAAACGGAATTCTAGGAAGTCAAGCGATGAGAAGGACACATCCCCACCAACTACACGAAACAATAGTGCAGATAATGACGATTCTAACTCTAAATCAGATTCTAATGCTAAACGTAAAAGTGGGAACAGACCTAGTGGTCCTCCTCCGAAGAAATCTATTGAAGACAAGAGTGCATCTTCATGCACTTCCAGTCAGTCATCAGTTGAGTCTGTTTCTTCAGACAGTGATAGTGAACCTACACCTAAGAAGGAACCGTTGAAGACTGGGAAAACTAAACCACCATCTAGTGCTACAAAGGTATTGTACAAATGTAGACTTAATTACATCGATAATTAAGTTTATTTCAGAATGATGAAAACCTTCTAGTAGAGTTATAAATAATTTTAAAATAACAACTGGAACCTTCCTGTGTTAGTAAATCATTTAGACCTGCAGTAGAAATTGAACTTTGTGTAATATCATTTAAGTAATTTTTCCAAAACCACTGTTGATGATAGATATTTCAAAGATACCACCTTTCCCTTGACAATACATTAGTTTGATTACTCTGAAAGTAATTGGATTGGTTTGTGATAATAATCATTTACAAATATCCACTTTAATTTCTTAATAAGGAATGGTTATTAAAAAAACTTCTTTTATCGCTATTTCAGCAGGAAATACGTGATCAGGCAGCGAAGAGCGGTGATTCTGGAGACTCAGCGGTGGCTACGATGCCTAGGAAGCTTACCAGGGCACTGGCTGCAAGAGTGTCTAGAATGGCAACCGCATCAAGACGGACTAACACGGATACTGACTCAGACGTTGATGATAAGAGCAATGATAAAACGTGAGTACATGCTAATAGGTAGATGCTGATGCTAGAGGCTGCATTTCTTCAGCTCTGTTCAGTTTATGTCCTGAAAAAACAAAAGATTTTTTATGAAGACACGTACGCGTCCGTTCCACTTTAGGCGACTTTGAACGAAACAAAAACAACGATTTTGTTTAGACAAAAATAGTATAGAGCTGAATAAATAAGTGCATAGTCCCTTATAAACTAGTTTTTGGACAAGTTAGCACTAGTTACAGCAAAGTAGAAAGAAAATTGTTTCACTTAGTATGGGCATGTAAAGTTTGTTTTGTTTTAATTTCTAAACTGCTGAATAGAGGTAGTCAGTTAAGTAATGCTGATTCCAACTAGTTTAATAAATATGTCATGTAAAAGTAATTCTAATATCCTACTTGCAAAATAAACAATTTTATTTCATTAGATTTAAAAAGGTTACTATGATACTTTAATCTTCTGTGTTGCTAAAAACTGACACAAATTTGGGCAAAGTCACGGACAAAAGCTAGTTAAAAGTTATTGGTTTTCATTTATTTTGTTGTTACCATTAGTTGCCAAGTTACTTATACTTATTTAATGTATGACATGTTAAGATGTCTGTGAGTGAAGGTATATAACGAAAACCAAAAAAGGGAAGACTCGTTATTTAACTTTTTTCAATATTCAAACTTTTTTCATAACATTACCTCTATATTATCATAACGTTTTGCGCACGTAAAGTCCTCCGCATATGTTCGTCGCATTCGTTTACGTCCAATCTTAAGGCGGATACCGGGACACAGACGTTACGAGGCATGCCCACGAACGGCGCACAACGAATGCCTCTCTTTGGCGTGCGTGTTCAAAAATTATACCTACCATCATCGATCCATCGCGTGCAAAGCAGTGAAGCAGTCAAGTCATTATTTCACTATGGATATCCATAGTGAAAGATTGACTTGACTGCTTCACTGAGAAAGAATTAACTAGGCGCTCTTTTAAATTCATATTAAAACTTAAATTCATATATCACTAGCTGCCTCCCGCGGTTTCACCCGCGTAAAAATGTTAAGAGTGAACAACCCTTATCACTTAGGGGTAGGAAAAATAGATAGTAGCCGATTCTCAGACCTACTGAATATGCATATAAAATTTGGTAAAAATCGGTAAAGCCGTTTCGAAGGAGTAAGGTAACTAACATTGTGACACGAGAATTTCATATAAGATAATATATTCAAACAATTATTGTAGAATCAACACATAAAAAACAGTGTATCTTCCAAATATTACATTTGTTAACAAATATTACTTTTCAGTAGCAACAGTACCAGCAACAGCACAAGTAACAGTAACAAAGACATGAAGAAACCTATGAGAGGACGCGCCCCTCCCGCGAGGTCCCCAGCAGTCCCTTCACCTCAGGAACCGGCACGACAGCGCTGTCCTGTACGCGGCTGTGATTCTAGCGGACATCTGGGTAAGTTCTCACTAAAGGTCCCCGGTAGTCCCAATTAAAGGTCCCCAGTAGTCCTCCTTTTACCTCAGGAGTAGGCACGACAGCGGTGGCCTGTACGCGGCTGTGATTCTAGCGGACATCTGGGTAAGTTCTCACTAAAGGTCCCCGGTAGTCCCAATTAAAGGTCCCCAGTAGTCCTCCCTTTACCTCAGGAGTGGGCACGACAGCGGTGTCCTGTACGCGGCTGTGATTCTAGCGGACATCTGGGTAAGTTCTCACTAAAGGTCCCCGGTAGTCCCAATTAAAGGTCCCCAGTAGTCCTCCCTTTACCTCAGGAGTAGGCACTACAGCGGTGGCCTGTACGCGGCTGTGATTCTAGCGGACATCTGGGTAAGTTCTCACTAAAGGTCCCCGGTAGTCCCAATTAAAGGTCCCCAGTAGTCCTCCCTTTACCTCAGGAGTAGGCATGACAGCGGTGTCCTGTACGCGGCTGTGATTCTAGCGGACATCTGGGTAAGTTCTCACTAAAGGTCCCCGGTAGTCCCAATTAAAGGTCCCCAGTAGTCCTCCCTTTACCTCAGGAGTGGGCACGACAGCGGTGTCCTGTACGCGGCTGTGATTCTAGCGGACATCTGGGTAAGTCCGCACCAAAGGTCCCTGGTTCTCCTCATTAAAGGTCTCCAGTAGTCCTCCTTTCACCTCAGGAACCGGCGCGACAGCGCTGTCCTGGTCGCGGCTGCGATTCTAGCGGACATCTCGGTGAGTCATCAGTCATCTGTCCCCATAGTCCTCACAAAAGGTTCCCGATAGTCGGCACTAACGGTCCCTGATAGTCTTCACCAAAGGTCGCCCGTAGTCCTCCGGTCTCTCGCCCCAGGAGCAAGATACGACAGAGCTGTCCCGTGCACGGCTGCGATTCAAGCGGACATCTGGGTAAGTCCTCACTTAAGGTCCCCGATAGTCCTTACCAAAAGTCCCCGGTAGTCCTTACCAAAAGTCCCCGATAGTCCTTACCAAAAGTCCCCGATAGTCCTCACAAAAGGTCCCCGATAGTCGTCACTAAAGGTCCCTGATAGTTCTCACCAAAAGTTCTCCGTGGTCCTCCTGTCACTCGCCCCAGGAGCAGATACGACAGAGCTTTCCCATGCACGGCTGCGATTCTAGCGAACACTATTGTAAGTACCAGAGGTCCCTGAAAGTTCTCTCGACAGCGTGATAGCGGTGTCCTGTACGCGGCTACGATTCAAGCAGACATTTGGGTTAGTAGTGGTGTAAACCAAGGCGTAAATTGACCAGAAATTAAATACTTGGGGGTAGTCGTCTTTATAACCAAAGGTCTGGTTTAGATGTTAACCCTCCCAAACTTTTGATTTTTACTAAAACACACTTTACTTAAACGTTAGAACTTCAGATTAAATACTAAGGTCGTGTCAACATGTAATATGACTTAGCTATATTCTCAGTCTCTACTTTCTGCCGGGATTTTGTAACCCGTGACCATCTTTAACAATGTGACTAATTCCATGTTGTTTCAAAAATGTTTTTGTCGTTACCCATCAGGTGGCAAGTCCAACAAGCACATGACATGGGACGCGTGTCCTCTGTACCACAACGTCACTAATGCGTGGTGTGTCGCCGCCTGCGAAGAGCGTGCAGCCGCCGCCGGCGCGCGCCGCAGAGCGCTGCAGCAGCTGCAAGCGCGACCGCGCATCATGCCCACGCTCGAGCAGCGCGCCTACCAGCTCAAAGTGAAGGTAACACTACAGCGCGCCTACCAGCTCAAAGTGAAGGTAACACTACAGCGCGCCTACCAGCTCAAAGTGAAGGTAACACTACAGCGCGCCTACCAGCTCAAAGTGAAGGTAACACTACAGCGCGCCTACCAGCTCAAAGTGAAGGTAACACTACAGCGCGCCTACCAGCTCAAAGTGAAGGTAACACTACAGCGCGCCTACCAGCTCAAAGTGAAGGTAACACTACAGCGCGCCTACCAGCTCAAAGTGAAGGTAACACTACAGCGCGCCTACCAGCTCAAAGTGAAGGTAACACTACAGCGCGCCTACCAGCTCAAAGTGAAGGTAACACTACAACACGCTGCAGCAGCTGCAAGCGCGACCGCGCATCATGCCCACGCTCGAGCAGCGCGCCTACCAGCTCAAAGTGAAGGTAACACTACAGCGCGCCTACCAGCTCAAAGTGAAGGTAACACTACAGCGCGCCTACCAGCTCAAAGTGAAGGTAACACTACAACACGCTGCAGCAGCTGCAAGCGCGACCGCGCATCATGCCCACGCTCGAGCAGCGCGCCTACCAGCTCAAAGTGAAGGTAACACTACAGCGCGCCTACCAGCTCAAAGTGAAGGTAACACTACAGCGCGCCTACCAGCTCAAAGTGAAGGTAACACTACAACACGCTGCAGCAGCTGCAAGCGCGACCGCGCATCATGCCCACGCTCGAGCAGCGCGCCTACCAGCTCAAAGTGAAGGTAACACTACAGCGCGCCTACCAGCTCAAAGTGAAGGTAACACTACAGCGCGCCTACCAGCTCAAAGTGAAGGTAACACTACAGCGCGCCTACCAGCTCAAAGTGAAGGTAACACTACAGCGCGCCTACCAGCTCAAAGTGAAGGTAACACTACAGCGCGCCTACCAGCTCAAAGTGAAGGTAACACTACAGCGCGCCTACCAGCTCAAAGTGAAGGTAACACTACAGCGCGCCTACCAGCTCAAAGTGAAGGTAACACTACAGCGCGCCTACCAGCTCAAAGTGAAGGTAACACTACAGCGCGCCTACCAGCTCAAAGTGAAGGTAACACTACAGCGCGCCTACCAGCTCAAAGTGAAGGTAACACTACAGCGCGCCTACCAGCTCAAAGTGAAGGTAACACTACAACACGCTGCAGCAGCTGCAAGCGCGACCGCGCATCATGCCCACGCTCGAGCAGCGCGCCTACCAGCTCAAAGTGAAGGTAACACTACAGCGCGCCTACCAGCTCAAAGTGAAGGTAACACTACAGCGCGCCTACCAGCTCAAAGTGAAGGTAACACTACAGCGCGCCTACCAGCTCAAAGTGAAGGTAACACTACAGCGCGCCTACCAGCTCAAAGTGAAGGTAACACTACAGCGCGCCTACCAGCTCAAAGTGAAGGTAACACTACAGCGCGCCTACCAGCTCAAAGTGAAGGTAACACTACAGCGCGCCTACCAGCTCAAAGTGAAGGTAACACTACAACACGCTGCAGCAGCTGCAAGCGCGACCGCGCATCATGCCCACGCTCGAGCAGCGCGCCTACCAGCTCAAAGTGAAGGTAACACTACAGCGCGCCTACCAGCTCAAAGTGAAGGTAACACTACAGCGCGCCTACCAGCTCAAAGTGAAGGTAACACTACAACACGCTGCAGCAGCTGCAAGCGCGACCGCGCATCATGCCCACGCTCGAGCAGCGCGCCTACCAGCTCAAAGTGAAGGTAACACTACAGCGCGCCTACCAGCTCAAAGTGAAGGTAACACTACAGCGCGCCTACCAGCTCAAAGTGAAGGTAACACTACAACACGCTGCAGCAGCTGCAAGCGCGACCGCGCATCATGCCCACGCTCGAGCAGCGCGCCTACCAGCTCAAAGTGAAGGTAACACTACAGCGCGCCTACCAGCTCAAAGTGAAGGTAACACTACAACACGCTGCAGCAGCTGCAAGCGCGACCGCGCATCATGCCCACGCTCGAGCAGCGCGCCTACCAGCTCAAAGTGAAGGTAACACTACAGCGCGCCTACCAGCTCAAAGTGAAGGTAACACTACAGCGCGCCTACCAGCTCAAAGTGAAGGTAACACTACAGCGCGCCTACCAGCTCAAAGTGAAGGTAACACTACAGCGCGCCTACCAGCTCAAAGTGAAGGTAACACTACAGCGCGCCTACCAGCTCAAAGTGAAGGTAACACTACAGCGCGCCTACCAGCTCAAAGTGAAGGTAACACTACAGCGCGCCTACCAGCTCAAAGTGAAGGTAACACTACAGCGCGCCTACCAGCTCAAAGTGAAGGTAACACTACAGCGCGCCTACCAGCTCAAAGTGAAGGTAACACTACAGCGCGCCTACCAGCTCAAAGTGAAGGTAACACTACAGCGCGCCTACCAGCTCAAAGTGAAGGTAACACTACAGCGCGCCTACCAGCTCAAAGTGAAGGTAACACTACAGCGCGCCTACCAGCTCAAAGTGAAGGTAACACTACAGCGCGCCTTTCAGCTCAAAGTGAAGGTAACACTACAGCGCGCCTACCAGCTCAAAGTGAAGGTAACACTACAGCGCGCCTACCAGCTCAAAGTGAAGGTAACACTACAGCGCGCCTTCCAGCTCAAAGTGAAGGTAACACTACAGCGCGCCTACCAGCTCAAAGTGAAGGTAACACTACAGCGCGCCTACCAGCTCAAAGTGAAGGTAACACTACAGCGCGCCTACCAGCTCAAAGTGAAGGTAACACTACAGCGCGCCTTTCAGCTCAAAGTGAAGGTAACACTACAGCGCGCCTACCAGCTCAAAGTGAAGGTAACACTACAGCGCGCCTACCAGCTCAAAGTGAAGGTAACTCTACTGCGAGCATTCCTGCTCAAAGTGAAGGTAACACTACAGCGCGCCTACCAGCTCAAAGTGAAGGTAACACTACAGCGCGCCTACCAGCTCAAAGTGAAGGTAGCACTACAGCGCGCCTACCAGCTCAAAGTGAAGGTAACACTGCAGCGCGCCTACCAGCTCAAAGTGAAGGTAACACTGCAGCGCGCCTACCAGCTCAAAGTGAAGGTAACACTGCAGCGCGCCTACCAGCTCAAAGTGAAGGTAACACTACAGCGCGCCTACCAGCTCAAAGTGAAGGTAGCACTACAGCGCGCCTACCAGCTCAAAGTGAAGGTAACACTGCAGCGCGCCTACCAGCTCAAAGTGAAGGTAACACTACAGCGCGCCTACCAGCTCAAAGTGAAGGTAGCACTACAGCGCGCCTACCAGCTCAAAGTGAAGGTAACACTACAACACGCTGCAGCAGCTGCACGAGCCATGCCCACGCTCGAGCAGTGCGCCATAGTTATAGTCGTCATCATCATAGGCTTCAACCTCATATTTACTATCCCTCGCCCTTGTTACCATCATTATCCTCGCCCTTCATCATTGTTTTAGACCTCGTCATTATCGTCATTGTCCTCATCTTTGTCATTTCGTCATAGTCCTCATCATTGTTCTTGATCTCGTCATTATCATCATTGTCCTCATCTTTGTCATTTCGTCATAGTCCTCATCATTGGTCTTGATCTCGTCATTATCATCATTGTCCTCATCTTTGTCATTTCGTCATAGTCCTCATCATTGTTTTTGATCTCGTCATTATCATCATTGCCCTTGACCTCGTCATTGTCATCAGTGGCCTCGTCTTATCAATATTCTCGTTTGTCTTTGTCATCATTGCCATCACCCATAAAACAAAAGTTAAAAATACGGTGTCCTGTTCCAGTTATGATCGTTTTCATTACCATCTTGTCATCCCGAACGTCATCCCTGATTTTAGCTGGACACAAATTTCTAAGGTCCCCGGTACTCGGGTCTATTACGTCTGTCCTTAAGCCTATCGGTGCCTGCAATCACTCCAGTTTTTGTCTCTAATCTCTTTAACTGAACTTAATAGAAACAAATCTGATAAAGAAGACAGATTTTCCTAATTTTGATTCAACTTTCTTATGATGTCATCACTTTAATATTCATTCAAATATAAATCTTATTCCCCAGGACATGCGTTCAAAATGGAAAGGCAGTCAGGAGTTACGGGAGAAACTAGCTGCATCAGGGAACGAAGAGATTTCAGATGACAGGGAGCCTATCCTGGAGGGATTTGCACCAGATTATGACCTGAGGCTGTTCCGAGAAGCACAGGCTTTAGCCGCCATCAAGATTGAAGAGGAACTTGGGGATATTCCTACGGATAAGGGGACGAGGTAGGCGACAGATTTTAATCTTTTGGAAAAATAAAAGTGTTTACAAAGCATTTTTTGGAAAAAACACCAATCTTTAAAAAAAAACATCCAACTTACTTTCAATTTGGCTTCTTTTCCACAATAATTATAAACTCACATACATACCCAGATTCTAAACAACTACTGGTACAAATTAAACTTGTACTATTATGGGATAATACTAGAGGCAAAAAATGGCACTATCAGTTGACAAACATAGAAGAGAAACACAGGCGTTTATTTGTATTCTACCCTCCGCAGTTTCACCTGTGTCTTTAGTTACTGCTCTGCTCTTAAAAATAATAAGTATACTAAATTGTTAATTACACTACGACCTACGGGAGGTCGTAGTGTAATTAACAATTTAGTATACTTCTGACTATAATATACATACAGTAACATGTTTTCAGAACATTCAGAACTTTAATCATAATCATAATCATAATTCTTTATTTGCTGGAACATGGGTAGATACAAAGGTGTTACAAACAATAAAAATACTTAATGCCATATTCTACCTCAGTCAGGCGTGCAAATTTCTAATACGTACATGCATAATAATGTCAAAATATCATAAATTATTAATTATTAGATGTCCAATATATTATTCATTACAAATTTTTATATTAGCTTACATTATATTTTGGTACTTCTTATTACATTTTGTCATTTAAATAGTCATTTACATTATAATAGGCTTTACTAATAAGAAACGACTTTAATTTATTTTTAAAAGATATAAAAGTGTCAGCATTCTTTATATTGATAGGTAATTTATTATAAATTCTAGGGCCCATACAAAATGCACTCTTGTCAAACATAATCGTTCTATGGCGTATTGCACGAAGTGTACTTGCCAACCTAGAGCTCTTTAGAGTTTCATATTTATTGATATTATTTCTTATGTCTAATGCTAGTTCATAAATATATAGGGATGCGAATGTCAATATTTTTAAATTTATAAAATGAGGTTTACATGTATCTGTAGGTTTTAGACCGCATATAGCCCGAATACATTTCTTTTGGGCTTTGAAAACGGATTCTCTATCGGTGGCATTCCCCCAGAACCTTACACCATACCTTAGTGTTGAACCAACGTAAGCGTGGTAAGCAGATAGGAGTGCGCTTTGATTTACCACTTTACGAAGCATATATAAGGCATATGAATACCGGCTTAGTTTAGTGCATACTTGATCAATGTGTGTCCTCCATCTCATATCTGAGTCTATGTGTAGTCCAAGGAATTTTGTCGAGCTTATTTGTTCTATGTTTATTTGTTCGTAGTTTATATTGATAATATTAGTTAAAGAATTTTTAATTTTAAATGTCATTACAGATGTTTTAGTTAAGTTTATTTTAAGTTCATTATTTTTTAGTCATAGTCATAGTCATAGTATTTTATTGGTAAGGGATTCTTACAAGTCATATTCAGGTTAAAAAAACACAATACATTATTAAACACATGTCAACAATCAAGTTGTCAAACAATATTGGAACACATACACAAATAGTCAAGTCAAAAGAAAGAGTCACAATAAAAAGTCACAATAAAATTACAATTCAAATTAATATGTCAAAGTTTACATCATCTTAAATTCGTCAAAGGAATAAAACGCTTGCTCGATAAGCCATCTTTTTAAGCGAGCTTTGAAGCTGCCTATCGTCGGGGCATTAGAAATGTCTGCTGGCAGCAGGTTGTACACTGTCGGGCCCATAACATGAGTCGTCTTGGATGATTTAACGAGTGATCTCGAGACCGTCGATAATTGCCCCCTGCTTCTTGTGCAATATGTATGTCGGCTGCCTACCTTTGGATACAGGTCGAGATTCATCCTTACGTACAGGGCGACCTGATATATAACTATAGCAGGTAACGTGAGGATGCCTAGTCTGATAAAATGAGGTCTAGCGGACTCTTCCTGTGGTATCCCAACGATGGCTCGCACGGCACGCTTCTGTATTCGGAAAGCGCGTTGCCAGTCAGCAGCACGTCCCCATAGCTCAGCGCCGTATTGGAGCAGCGAGTGCACCGTTGCAAAGTAGCAGGACCGCACATCACGTTCGGGTAAGACACGCGCTATTCTGCCAAGAGCAAAACATGCACTACCCAATTTACCGCAAACTTTGCCGATCTGCCCATCCCACCCAAGGCACCCATCAATTTCCAACCCAAGAAAGGTTATCGTCTTCACCTGAACCAGAGCCACTCCACCCGCAGATACAGCCAGTGGTCGTGAAGACCGCCCTGACAGAACAAAGTGAATGAAGTGGGTCTTTTTCAGATTCAGAGCGAGACCATTCCCCTGGAACCATATCGCCAATTGATTCGCGGCATCATTCAACTTTTGCTCCAACTGATCCACTGATTCCGCTGTTACCAGGGCTGCAACATCGTCAGCATACATGAGTACCTCTGCGTCAGTCACAGCCTCGGGCAAGTCATTTAGCAGGAGCGAAAACAATATGTTTGACACTGATGACCCCTGAGGTACTCCCATCTCCGATTTCAGAGGCTTGGATCTCACTTTTCCTTGACTACCTACCACAATCTGAGCTCTGTCTAGGAGCAGGTCTGTCACCAAAGCATGCGACGGCCCCACCACTCCGTAATGCTGTAGTTTTACAGCTAACACGGCGGGGTCTGCGACATCAAAAGCTTTGGACAGATCGCAGCATATAGGACAGCCACTTGTCTCTTTTGCTCTCGTGCAGACATTATGCGATGTACGAGTTCGCGTGCTAAACCCGTGGTCGAGCGGCCCTCGCGGTACGCATACTGGCGGTCAGAAAGGGCATTCGTCTCTGACATAAATTTTGTTAGTCGGGAGCTCAAACCATTCTCAAATACTTTGGCAATGGCGGGTATGATGGAGACTGGTCTGTAATTGTCCATACAGTCTTTTTTCCCTTTGCCTTTGTAAAGTGGGGACACTTTACTGAGCTTTAACGGTGCAGGAAAAGAACCTTCCCTTATGCAATCATTAAAAAACTCAGAAAGTGCGTCGGCTAGTGGAGCCGCTACCAGTTTCAAAAGTTTCATTGAGATGCCATACGAATCTTTCGACGGTTTAGGTGGAATCCGTGATGTGATGATCTGATAGACCTCATACGCACTAAAAGCAGTGAGCCGAAGTGAGCGGTCAGCTGGCGGCCGCGCCGCGCGCAGCTCAGCCTGCACGCGCAGCACGTCAGCTCGCGGCGCGCCGCACGCAGCTGAGGCGCTCAAAAAACGTTCGTTCATTGCGTCAACTACTGATTCTTTTTTGGGAAACAGTGTTCCGTCGGAATTTTTTACAATTTCTGTATAGTCAAGAGTAGGAGAGTTGTCCTTGCCCCTCTCTTTATGTATGACAGTCCACATAGCCTTCGAGGAATTATTAGAGCAATGTATAATGTCAGAATAATGGATAGATTTTTTATTATTAATTAGATTCAGGTATTTCATTTGCATGTCCGTAATTAAATTATGCATGTCATTATTAGGATACCTTTCGTAAATGTCAAAAATTTCAAATAATAATAATTTATAGTCATTAATTTCAGACGTTATCCACGATGAGTCACTTTTACTGGAGTTACATTTTCGTAGAGGAAAACAAATGTCAATCTTATTGGATATAACGTTAATAATCGCGCGAGCCATTTGCAAAGGATGGCTATTGCGCGTTCTAATCTCGTCCCAGTCAATACTAGCAATAGCCGCTACAAAACTAGCCTGGTTGGCATTTGAAAACGACCTAACATAGCGTGGACCCTTTGTTATAACGCGTTTATAGCACGTCACTTCGGCTTTGACTGCTAGATGGTCACTTAAATGTGTAACAACAGGTGCCGTGTCCACCGACCCTACTTGCAAGTTAGAATATAAGTGATCTAAACACGTAGAAATTGTCGAACCTATGCGGGTAGGAAATTCTACTTCATTCGTCATGTTATGGGCCGACAGTATATCCAACAATCTTTTCACGTCTGGTGACTCAGATAAGGTGTTTATATTGAAATCACCCACTATAACACATGCAATATCCAGGTGAAGGATCTTATCGAGCAATTGTTCTAATTTAGCTAAGAAATCCTTAGCATTAATTAAATTCGTTCTATAAATACAAATAATACTCATGTCAAAATCAATTAAATCTATCGCCGATATCTCGCATATTTGCTCAACTGACATCGCTACTAATTTCTCATTCTCAACGCACTTAACTCCGTCTCGAACGTAAATACACGATCCGCCGTGTTTAATTAATTTTCTACAGTAACAGGATGCAAGTTTAAACTCATTTATATCTACACATTTAAGATAAGGCTCAGGTAACCAATGCTCCGTTATAGCTAGAATGTCGCACCTCAAGTCACTGCGCAACAACACTTCTAACCGATTGGTTTTTTTATCGAGCGACGCAATATTTTGGTGGCATACAATAATAGTTTCCATTTGAGTTGGCACACTTTTGCATACATCACCGCTACAGCTGCTCCGTAGTACTGGCGACGTCTTATAGCCCGGTCTCGGTGTTGTTACCGCTGCCCCGCTCCCCGCGGGGGTGCACGCGAAACCAGTCTGACACCTTCACTCGCGGCGGCCATGCAGTCGGCGAGGAGAAACGCTCGTACAAACTCTCGGGGAAACCAATTACAAACACTGCATGCTTGTCTGACTTAATGTCACGTTTCTCGACGTAGTAATCGTCACACTGCTGAATTTTATTTAGATAGTTCAACACGTTCTGTTGCGTAGTCTCGGGTCGAAATGACCATGCCTGGATATATTTTATACGCTCCACTGTTAACAGTTCATCATCGATTTTGCCAGTTCCCGTCACCACTTTGCGAGGCCTCCGTTTTCGGCTGACAACCTTCCACTGATCACTTTTGTCAGTGTTAACAGGAGGCGTGTCGACAGCTTGCTTACTGCTGTCTTCAATGATCGCCTTCACCTTTGGTTTCGTGGCCACACTGCCATTGGTGACGAGCGATGACAAATCGTTAATTGGAGATCTACGATTGGTCGAGTTTTTCTCTCCAACTCGACTTGGCTCGGGAGTCGTCGGCGCATCTTCGTTTGGCAAAACAGCTTTCGAAGCGCTTGTTGTTTGTAAGTCAGCTGTCCCTTGTCCAGCAGTTTTAGAAGGTCGTGCAGCGGCGTTAGCGATCTTATTTAGCCGCGCTTGACGAAGCGGTCGCTGTACCGCTTGATGGGGCTGTGCACTCGTTGACACACAGTTTGGCGGCTTACCCTCAGGTGCAGAAAGTAGTTCGGTGATTAGACCAGTTTGCTTCGTAATTATAGCACTCTGATCATTTATCTTACACTCCAGTGCACTCACTTTTTCGATAAGGATGCCAAGCATCTTTTGCATGTCGCGGACACAATTTTCTAGGGTCTTTTGAGCCATTTTGTATTTTAAAAACAATTAAAAATTGTCTAGCACTCCGAGAAGACTTTCATCTGCTGGGTCTACCCGCAGTATAACCAGTCAACTATTGATGATAGCGTATGATTTATCTCATGTTCATGAGTGGTGGGGTCTTCTGATACCACAATCGCAGTGCTATCGTCAGCATAGAGAACCATTGAGGATTTGATGGCTTTGGGGAGGTCGTTGATATAGATATTAAAGAGCAGAGGGCCCAAAATACTCCCTTGAGGTACACCCTTGCCGACCTTTATGGGTGCTGACAGGTATTTTTCTTCAACTTTTGTGACAAGTGAAATGCTAGATATTTCAGTTTGTTGTTCTCTGTTACTTAAATATGATTTTATGAGATCTCTAGCCTTTCCCCGTATACCATACATCTCTAATTTATTTAATAATATGGTATGATTGACGCAGTCGAAGGCCTTCGACATATCCATGTATAGTGCTGAGACATGTTTTTTACTATCCATACCATTTAATACCGTTTTAAGGAAAGTGTGAAATGCGTCGTTAATAGATTTATTTTTCCGGAAACCCATTTGTTCTTCTGTCAATATATTATGTTTTTCGATATAGTTGTATAAGTTGTTATAGATAACTTTTTCAAAAACTTTTGATAAGATGGGTATTAGAGATATTGGTCTATAACAATTCATATTTTCTCTGTCCTCTTTTTTAAATATGGGAATAACAACGGTTAATTTTAATTTTGTTGGAAAGACCCCATCTTCTATGCATTTATTAATTATGTAACAAAGCGCTGGTGCTATTATATCAGCCACTGCCTTAATTATTCTAGTACACATACCATCATGACCCACACTATTTGTGTTGTTTAGCGATTTTATTATTTGGACTATTCTCCTAGGGGTACACGGGCTCATAAAGAACGAGTTAGAGTTATTGTATGTGATTCCATAATGGGATTTTCTGTTTATAATGGATGTATTTGGTACCTGAGCTGAAAAAAATTTATTAAATTCATTTGCTATAGTAATTGGATCTGTAATTGATATATTATTTAAATTAATTTTGTCAATTTTTTGAAACTGATGATGGACATTTGTTTTATAATTATTTATAACCTTCCAGGTAGCTTTGGCTTTATTTACTGATGTTTTAATATAGTAATCATTTTGAGATTTTTGCGTTAATTTAATTATTGTTTGTAATCTTTTATTATACGTTTTGTATGAATCTTTAAATTGTTGGCTTGGTGATTTCCTATATTTCCAAAGCAATTGACGTTTACGCTTAGCGCAAACTCTGATACCTTTTGATACCCATTGTTGACGTTTGTGTATAGGGATTTTGACTTTTATTAGAGGAAAACAGAGATCATAAAACAATCTTAACAAATCGTGGAATTGGCTAAAGGCAGCATCCGCTGTTTGTGCATTGTAAACTTCGTCATAGGCGAGATTACGGATACATTCAACGAACTTATCAGTATTGGTGGCGCTATAGTCACGTTTATATTTATACCAGTGTGTTATGTTAAAACTTTCTCTGACTGGATATTGCAGTAGTTGAGCAGTATGATCTGAAAGTGCTAGTTCTAGTATTTCGTATTTGGTGCCCCTCTTATTACAGATAAAGTTGTCAATACATGTCTTACTACGTAATCGCGTGGGTTCATTAATCATTAGTTTAAGGTTATAGCTAGCCACCATCTGCTCCAATTCTATTACAATTTTATCTCGTTTTAGTACATTGATGTTAAAATCACCGCATATTATAATTTTCTTATTTTTTAAACATGTTTTATTAAGAATTTCTTGGAATTTAGAAAAAAATAAGTTTACCTTTTCTACTTTGTTGCAAGGGGTCTGTAAATGTTGATTATTATAACATTATGTCTTACGAGTTCAATAGCACTACACTCTAAAATATTTCTCATAGTATGTTCCTTTATGTCATAGATTTTAGCCTTTTGCTTATTGTGTACCAATATGCAAGCTCCTCCATTTCTATTGTGTCTAGAATAAGATGAAATCAACGAGTAATTGAGTATTTTCAATGTATAAGTATCTTCATTTATCATATTATGTTCCGTGATACAAAGGACATCAACATGTTTTCCGTTGCTTTTCAACTCTTCCAAACATAGAGAAAGCTCATCTGATTTATTTATAAGACCATTGATGTTCTGATGCAATATATATAAGTTATTACACACGAAAAAAATTATGTTTTGGTGACATCGATGGTGTACCACATTTAGTAACTGTGTGATTTATCTCCGTATTTAAGTTTTTATTTTGTTCGAGTTGTGTTGTGTTGCTACTAGGGGTGTCATGGTTAATATTATCGTCAATGAAGTCTGTTTGTGTGGAATTATTCACCATAATTTTATAAGAGGCGGACATTGTTGTGTTATTGTATGCTACCAATTTTGATTTATAATCTAACCGCAGTATTTCTCTTAACCAACACCTGCATAAATTGTGAGTGAAATGTATGCCTTTCGGTACATACTCTTCAAAGTTTAAATCTAAGTACTGTACATTGTCAAATTTGCTACATATAAACCTCAGTTCATAATTCAGCTTCTTAATATTTAGATATCTATTATATGGTATTTGCGTAAAAATTACATTTGTATTTGTTACAGATTCTAGCCATTTCATAGTATCAAATTGAAATTCACGCGGATTTAAGTCATTTGTTCCGCCAGCTATAAGTATGTAATCGTCCTTAGATAACGTTAGTATGTCACTTTTAAAGCTGTCCAACACCTCGCTTAGTCTTGCTCCTTGCTTCCACATACTCGTTACATAATAGTCGTCCCCAATCAGACGTTGTAGTATACTCTGGACCCTTTTCCCTTGGTGATCCGCCATAATTACGACATTCTTTCGCGTTTTTAGTGATGCTGCTTCAGAGCTCAATATAGTACTTCCGGGTGATGTAGTGATGTTATTGTGATCTGGTAGATTTTTATGGGTAATAATTTCATTCGCACCGCCCTCTGTCTTTTGTTGTTTTTTGTTGTTTTAAACTCCTTTTTTCTCTCTCTCTATTGTTTCTTTTCTACGCAGTCGTGTAATACCAACATTCTTTCCAGATACGTAGTGATGGGCAAGTTCATGATGGAAGTGTGGTACCAGTCTCCATACCCAGGCGACGCCGCACGAGTTCCTAGGCTATTTGTCTGCGAGTTCTGTCTCAACCACCACAAAAGTGCCACCGGTGCACAGAGACACAAGGTCAAGTGTGTGTGGAGACATCCGCCGGGAGATGAGGTGAGGCTCATGAGATATACAGTAGCTTCTGTTCGTGTGTGTTCTGTCTCAACCACAAGAGTGCCACCGGTGCACAGAGACACAAGGTCAAGTGTGTGTGGAGACATCCGCCGGGAGATGAGGTGAGGCTCATGAGATATACAGTAGCTTCTGTTCGTGTGTGTTCTGTCTCAACCACAAGAGTGCCACCGGTGCACAGAGACACAAGGTCAAGTGTGTGTGGAGACATCCGCCGGGAGATGAGGTGAGGCTCATGAGATATACAGTAGCTTCTGTTCGTGTGTGTTCTGTCTCAACCACAAGAGTGCCACCGGTGCACAGAGACACAAGGTCAAGTGTGTGTGGAGACATCCGCCGGGAGATGAGGTGAGGCTCATGAGATATACAGTAGCTTCTGTTCGTGTGTGTTCTGTCTCAACCACAAGAGTGCCACCGGTGCACAGAGACACAAGGTCAAGTGTGTGTGGAGACATCCGCCGGGAGATGAGGTGAGGCTCATGAGATATACAGTAGCTTCTGTTCGTGTGTGTTCTGTCTCAACCACAAGAGTGCCACCGGTGCACAGAGGCACAAGGTCAAGTGTGTGTGGAGACATCCGCCGGGAGATGAGGTGAGGCTCATGAGATATACAGTAGCTTCTGTTCGTGTGTGTTCTGTCTCAACCACAAGAGTGCCACCGGTGCACAGAGACACAAGGTCAAGTGTGTGTGGAGACATCCGCCGGGAGATGAGGTGAGGCTCATGAGATATACAGTAGCTTCTGTTCGTGTGTGTTCTGTCTCAACCACAAGAGTGCCACCGGTGCACAGAGACACAAGGTCAAGTGTGTGTGGAGACATCCGCCGGGAGATGAGGTGAGGCTCATGAGATATACAGTAGCTTCTGTTCGTGTGTGTTCTGTCTCAACCACAAGAGTGCCACACGGCCGCGCGGACACAAGGTCAAGTGTGTGTGGAGACATCCGCCGGGAGATGAGGTGAGGCTCATGAGATATACAGTAGCTTCTGTTCGTGTGTGTTCTGTCTCAACCACAAGAGTGCCACCGGTGCACAGAGACACAAGGTCAAGTGTGTGTGGAGACATCCGCCGGGAGATGAGGTGAGGCTCATGAGATATACAGTAGCTTCTGTTCGTGTGTGTTCTGTCTCAACCACAAGAGTGCCACCGGTGCACAGAGACACAAGGTCAAGTGTGTGTGGAGACATCCGCCGGGAGATGAGGTGAGGCTCATGAGATATACAGTAGCTTCTGTTCGTGTGTGTTCTGTCTCAACCACAAGAGTGCCACCGGTGCACAGAGACACAAGGTCAAGTGTGTGTGGAGACATCCGCCGGGAGATGAGGTGAGGCTCATGAGATATACAGTAGCTTCTGTTCGTGTGTGTTCTGTCTCAACCACAAGAGTGCCACCGGTGCACAGAGACACAAGGTCAAGTGTGTGAAGAGACATCCTGCGGGAGATGAGGTGAGGCTCATGAGATATACAGTAGCTTCTGTTCGTGTGTGTTCTGTCTCAACCACAAGAGTGCCACCGGTGCACAGAGACACAAGGTCAAGTGTGTGTGGAGACATCCGCCGGGAGATGAGGTGAGGCTCATGAGATATACAGTAGCTTCTGTTCGTGTGTGTTCTGTCTCAACCACAAGAGTGCCACCGGTGCACAGAGACACAAGGTCAAGTGTGTGTGGAGACATCCGCCGGGAGATGAGGTGAGGCTCATGAGATATACAGTAGCTTCTGTTCGTGTGTGTTTTGTCTCAACCACAAGAGTGCCACCGGTGCACAGAGACACAAGGTCAAGTGTGTGTGGAGACATCCGCCGGGAGATGAGGTGAGGCTCATGAGATATACAGTAGCTTCTGTTCGTGTGTGTTCTGTCTCAACCACAAGAGTGCCACCGGTGCACAGAGACACAAGGTCAAGTGTGTGTGGAGACATCCGCCGGGAGATGAGGTGAGGCTCATGAGATATACAGTAGCTTCTGTTCGTGTGTGTTCTGTCTCAACCACAAGAGTGCCACCGGTGCACAGAGACACAAGGTCAAGTGTGTGTGGAGACATCCGCCGGGAGATGAGGTGAGGCTCATGAGATATACAGTAGCTTCTGTTCGTGTGTGTTTTGTCTCAACCACAAGAGTGCCACCGGTGCACAGAGACACAAGGTCAAGTGTGTGTGGAGACATCCGCCGGGAGATGAGGTGAGGCTCATGAGATATACAGTAGCTTCTGTTCGTGTGTGTTCTGTCTCAACCACAAGAGTGCCACCGGTGCACAGAGACACAAGGTCAAGTGTGTGTGGAGACATCCGCCGGGAGATGAGGTGAGGCTCATGAGATATACAGTAGCTTCTGTTCGTGTGTGTTCTGTCTCAACCACAAGAGTGCCACCGGTGCACAGAGACACAAGGTCAAGTGTGTGTGGAGACATCCGCCGGGAGATGAGGTGAGGCTCATGAGATATACAGTAGCTTCTGTTCGTGTGTGTTTTGTCTCAACCACAAGAGTGCCACCGGTGCACAGAGACACAAGGTCAAGTGTGTGTGGAGACATCCGCCGGGAGATGAGGTGAGGCTCATGAGATATACAGTAGCTTCTGTTCGTGTGTGTTCTGTCTCAACCACAAGAGTGCCACCGGTGCACAGAGACACAAGGTCAAGTGTGTGTGGAGACATCCGCCGGGAGATGAGGTGAGGCTCATGAGATATACAGTAGCTTCTGTTCGTGTGTGTTCTGTCTCAACCACAAGAGTGCCACCGGTGCACAGAGACACAAGGTCAAGTGTGTGTGGAGACATCCGCCGGGAGATGAGGTGAGGCTCATGAGATATACAGTAGCTTCTGTTCGTGTGTGTTCTGTCTCAACCACAAGAGTGCCACCGGTGCACAGAGGCACAAGGTCAAGTGTGTGTGGAGACATCCGCCGGGAGATGAGGTGAGGCTCATGAGATATACAGTAGCTTCTGTTCGTGTGTGTTCTGTCTCAACCACAAGAGTGCCACCGGTGCACAGAGACACAAGGTCAAGTGTGTGTGGAGACATCCGCCGGGAGATGAGGTGAGGCTCATGAGATATACAGTAGCTTCTGTTCGTGTGTGTTCTGTCTCAACCACAAGAGTGCCACCGGTGCACAGAGACACAAGGTCAAGTGTGTGTGGAGACATCCGCCGGGAGATGAGGTGAGGCTCATGAGATATACAGTAGCTTCTGTTCGTGTGTGTTTTGTCTCAACCACACGAGTGCCACCGGTGCACAGAGACACAAGGTCAAGTGTGTGTGGAGACATCCGCCGGGAGATGAGGTGAGGCTCATGAGATATACAGTAGCTTCTGTTCGTGTGTGTTCTGTCTCAACCACAAGAGTGCCACCGGTGCACAGAGACACAAGGTCAAGTGTGTGTGGAGACATCCGCCGGGAGATGAGGTGAGGCTCATGAGATATACAGTAGCTTCTGTTCGTGTGTGTTTTGTCTCAACCACAAGAGTGCCACCGGTGCACAGAGGCACAAGGTCAAGTGTGTGTGGAGACATCCGCCGGGAGATGAGGTGAGGCTCATGAGATATACAGTAGCTTCTGTTCGTGTGTGTTCTGTCTCAACCACACGAGTGCTACCGGTGCACAGAGATAATTTTACTAGGAAAGCGATCCCAACTTAGTTGGGGAAAGGCAGATAAAAAATATCCATACTAATATTATAAATGCGAAAGTAACTCTGTCTGTCTGTCTCTTTTTCACGCTTAAACTACTGAACCGATTTGAATGAAATTTGGTACAGATATAGTCTGAGACCCGAAAAAGGACATAGGATAGTTTTCATCCCGGAAATCCCCTGAGAACGGGAACTATTATTCTACGCGGACGAAGTCGCGGGCAAAAGCTAGTAAAAATATATTAAAAAAATCGAGTCAGCCCCCTACAAATCTTATTTAAAAAAATACACGACGTAATAATTTTGCTTGAAAATAATAGAAATACGTAACGTTACTTTTTCTTAATAAACGATAGTAAACTAACAATGTATTCCATTCCCCAGGTGTACAGAAAAGACAACTTAAGTGTATGGCAAGTGGACGGTCGCAAGCACAAGCAGTACTGTCAGCAGCTGTGCTTGCTGGCCAAGTTCTTCCTGGACCACAAGACGCTGTACTACGACGTGGAGCCGTTCCTCTTCTATGTCATGACCAATGCCGACCACGAGGGCTGCCATATTGTCGGATATTTTAGTAAGGTGAGTCTTTTAAAACTGTCTCTTAAAGCAACTTAGGTTCTGTGCAAAATTCGTTTTCATAGTTTGTCGCGCGACCCTGAAGTTTTTTCTAAAATGTAGGGAGCCTAAGTTACTTCTTATAACACTAGCTATCTGCCTGTGAAAGTCCCGTCAAATTCGGTCGAGCCCTCTCGGACATAACACGGAACATGCATAAAACGCTGCTCTCGCGTAACCCTTTATTAATTAATTAAATTAAATTTTGAAGCCTTCAGCTTAAAAATTTAAATATCCTATATTACTCCTTGTAACGTGCTAACTGCCAGTGAAAGACTCATCAAAATCGGTCGAGCTCTCATTGAGATTAAGTGGAACATATGTACACACAACCCTCCTCTCGCGCAACCATAAAGCTGCTTTTTACAAAATTTGAGTGGCCTAAGTTTTTTCGTATAACATCAATTATCTGCTTGTGAAAACTCCGCCAAAATCGGTCCAGCCGTTTTGGCAATTACCCACAACGTTTTTCATAACTGGAGTACAAAAATGTAAGTAGCCTAAGTTACTCCTTGTGACAGACCTGTCAAAATTCCAGTATGTTGGGATCCACTGAAAGAGCTAAAGGGGGGGGATTCTATCCACAGTTTTTAGGCACCCTGGACTCATCATGCATTTAGCAGTTTGTGTGTCTAACATGATCTAATTGTACGAGTTGACGAGTTGTATGGTAAGAAATATTCGTAAAGCTTCTTCATTAGCAAAATCTCCTTCTAGAGGAAGACGTTTTATTTCTAGAAGCAAAGCAACTGATACTGTTATATAGTCAGTACTCCCACTCGTAAATTGTTGAGTAAATCAACAAAGTCTGTTGTATAAAGTGTATTGACGCATGTCGCATCTAAGTTCACAAACTCCAAAGTACCTACCTCCATAATTTTTGCACTCCTTGGTAATGTGTTGGTAACATGAAACAGTGACAGCTTTTACAAGTGGCAACTGCAATATCGCCATAATCGCCAAAAGCAAGAATATTGACATAAATATTCAATATTCGCATTTATTACCTAAGGTAATTACTGAAAATATTTCAGTACAGAAAACATTCTAAGTACCTGCTACCTAAGTAAACAAATTTATTGATGTTAATTTACAAAGAAGGCGAATAACGCGTAGGATTAATGAGTGAAAGATGATTAGTTAAGAGAGTAAAAAAATATAGAAAAAGTTTATATTTTTTCCTTTTTTCATATATAACGTTTTTCATTTAATTCAATGTATTTTTTTGCTTTAATAATAATTATGTTACGTATAAGGATAGATTTTATATAAGATGAACCTGAAATTGCGAAAAAAAAATCAGCTAGAACAGCTGATATATTTTTCGCGATTTCTGTTTTGCTCCCATAATATTTTTTTTTGTTATCATGAGTACAATCAGATATTTAAGTATCGTACACTAATTACCAGTTTACCAGTCACCCTATCGTCGCCTTAGAGTGAAAACCTCGGGAATGCATTTTCGCTGAAAAGTTTTTTATTGCGTTTTTAGGAAGAAAACCTGCTAAAGCACATTCTGATATGACTGATTTGTTCATTCGATACTTCGACACGGGTGTTCATAACGACAGTTGAGGGGTTAAGGCATTTATGACAGTAAATGAGAACCTCGTAAATACTCGCATCGATTACTTAGTAGTATACTTAATAGTTTATTTTTTATTTTGATATCTCACAGTTCTCACAGTTCTCACAACTCCTAACCTCACTCACTCTCTGCCCTCCGATAGGTATATCAATACATTTCCTTTTCTTTTCATTCATTTAAAATTAGTTGTTTAGCATTTGTTAATTTGTTAACTTATTGATGTAAGCAAACCTATAAGCAGAATCTATTGTAATGTCGTATTTCATTTTATTAAGGTATATCTGTTTGTATCCGAGGTGCCCAAGATACAGGCCTAGCCTAGTTTGGGACCAACGAAAATATCTATACATGTAACGGCGTATTTGGCAAATAAACGATTTGTATTTGTATTTGAATATAAAAGTGGATCAACATTCCATATTCATTATTGAAAATACATAAAAAACGCTATACCGAAAATTTACAGCACGAATATTTTTCTTTCTTCTGAAAAGTTGTATCTTTTACACTTACGAGGTTTTCACTCTAAGGCGTCGCTATATAGATTGCATCTAAACATGGGTAGCAGTTTTGTAAAAAGTTAATCTTTTGCTCACTAAACCGAGCGTTTCGTGGCTTCTAAACCATGATAAAGGCTTCCACAATAATCGAATTGCAGACAAGATGAAATCTTTCGGATGTCGCGAGTCCAAATGTACTTAGTCTGGTTACGATCGAATTTTTAGTCTGAGGTTTATTTTAATCTTTTTTTTTTAAAGTAAAAGTAAAAGTAAAAGTCATTTATTTGCCAGAATGTAGGTGTACACAGTATGGTCTTAAATCTAGATTGGCCCATTTACATTCTACCATTACACTGGTATGCAAATATTTGTTTTTGTGCAATACATACTCTATTATAACCGTTATTTCAAAACATTCAAATAATGACCACACACAATACGCATTCCCGTTAAAATCTCAAAGTCGCAATATGATTAAAATAATAATAATATGTCAATTTAATTAAATATGTAAGTCAAAAATATATATTTATGTCTAGGATTTAATGAATATTATACAAATGTCAGTGATCAATCTTCTTCTCCGCAATATGTCATAAATTCATTGAGGTCATAGAAACATTTTCCTTTTAGCCACTGCGTCAACTTATCCTTAAACTTGACTAAAGGTAAATCTTTAAAGGCATTGGGCAATTTATTGTATACCTTTATAGCGTTCACATACGAATTCCTTTTGTAAAATTCAAGCTTGCATTGTGGTAAACATAACATATGCTTATACTTATGTCTAGGAGCTGCATTTCGTTTTACATCTTTAAACTTAATAAATAATTTGGGATGTTGTCGTACAAACAGGCATAATTCTTTAATATACATACATGGTAATGGCAAAATATTGTACTTTTTAAACAAATTTTTACAACTATCTGTGTACCAGGCTCCACAGATTGCACGCACACATTTTTTTTGCACTCTAAACGCTTTTATAATATCAACCGAATTTCCCCACAACAAAAGACCATATGAGAGTATGGAGGAAACGTATCCGTGATATGCACACAAAGCAGCTTCTGAAGATATCGTGACTCTTAATCTTTTTATAGCATAAACAAATCTGTCGAGTTTGTCACAGACGTAAGCTACATGTGATTTCCAGTTGCAATTCTGATCCAATATGATACCCAGAAATTTAAAAGTTGCAACTTCTTCAATAACCGTATTATTATAATTAATGTTTAATGCTAGTGGTTTCCTTTTATATGTATGAAATTGCATCATTTTTGTCTTATCAATATTTTCAAATTATAAGAATTTAGCCAGTCTATTATGTTGTTTAATGCTTTGTTTATTTCCGACTCATATATTTTCGTGTTCACATCTTTTATAATAAGGGTTGTGTCATCCGCAAACAAAACTGTCTTGTGGCTAACGATATTTGGGAGATCATTTATGTATATAAGGAACAAGAATGGTCCCAATATACTGCCTTGAGGTACTCCAAAATTATTTTGCTGATAGGCACTTCTGTATAACGCTTTCTTACTGACATTACTCAATACTCAATATTATTTTGCACAATTAATTATCCGTACTAATATTATAAATGCGAAAGTAACTCTGTCTGTCTGTCTGTCTCTTCTTCACGCCTAAACCACTGAACCGATTTGAATGAAATTTGGTACAGGTATAGTCTGACACCCGAGAAAGGACATAGGATAGTTTTCATCCCGGAAATCCCACGGGAACGGGAACTATCTCACGCGGACGAAGTCGCGGGCAAAAGCTAGTTCTTTATAAAGTGTTTGTTAGCGCGAATAATCTCAACGGACACACACATTTAATAGTGAGTTTAATAATTATGAATTAATTTAGGTCTCTCATAACTATTTTCACACAAAAACTGTGAAATGTCTATTTAATCCTATAAATTGAATTATAGGTATTCGAATATTGAGACTGACATTATATTACGAAAGTTCATAAAGTCAGAAACATTATTGCTCCCCTGAATATAACAACGTACCGTCCCTAAAAAACTAATACCACAAAAAATATAGAAAGTGTTTATTTGTAGGAGGGAAAGGCACTTTGAAACGTCCTTTACAAGTGAAAAGAAATGAACCTAATCGCCCTAAAGGTTGTTTCTCAGAAAAACAATGGACAAGAAGCTCCAAAAGTGAATTACTTAGTGCTATAATTAATAATTTGAAGAATGTGATACGATGTGACTATTGGTCACGCACGCCATACCTAACCGATTTTATTCAACTATTTTATGTTTTCTAATACTACGTACGCTCGATACGGACTGTTTCGTCTTTGTAGATTATTGAATATAGAATCTTAGATTCGATTGCTAGGTGAATAATTGTCGGTTTCTCTACAAGGAATTTCTCAATTAATTTCTCTTTTCTATAAAACAATTAAAAATTAAAGTATTACAGAAAACTTAACATTTATTTTAATTTCAAAGAACACCGCTGAAGCCGTGCTGAACTGCTATCCATGTAAAATGGTAAACTGATGATTGACTGACTGACTGATTATTGATGCCTATATCAACGACCAGCCCAAACCACTGGTCCTAGAGACATGAAACTTAAAGGTTCTTTGTGAAGAGTAGGTAGCCACTAGTGATGTTCCAGAGATCCGTATCCGTATCCGCGGGAGAAATAAGGTCCGTGTCCGTATCCGTATCCGTCACTTTACTTGCGGATCTTTTACGGATCTTTTATATTCAATTGACAGGATGAAATGCTGCATAATAACTTAGATTATGTGATTAAGTAGCATAATTAAAAAAGAATCCCTTCATTTGGCACCTTTTTTTGCAAACATTTATTATTTTAACTTATATTCTAGTAATTTTTCATATCAACAGTATATAACCCAAAGATACAATCAATTATCTTTTTAGATCACTATTACAGCCGTCGCTGCGGCGGCGAGCGTGTCGTCAACTATCCTTTCAAGGTCACGCGCCGACAACTATTGACTAAGAAAATAAAGATCCGTATCCGTATTCGCGGATATACATTTTTGACGATCCGGCACATCACTAGTAGCCACCAAGGAAAGATTTTTGGAAATTAAAAAATAAAAATCTTTATTGCCATTTTACAAAGGTTCTTGTTAATTGAAATCCCTGACCCCTGAGCTAGTGTAGAACTGTATTACAAGGGCCAGTGCATTCCCATGAATAGTTGGTGACAATATCTACATGAAATTGGATCCTTAAAGGATCAAGGTATAGTGGATGGAAGTCGACATTGAATCGGTCGAAGCCGCGGGCGAAAGCTTGTCTTTAATAAAATCTACATTAATACAATAAATTTAATTTTTTGTTGTTTCAAGTGAAATCTTTAAAGCTACTATTCAAAAATTGTTAAAAAAAAATAGAAAATAATATTTATAAATATATATAAAATTACAACTACTTATCTAATATAATAAAGACTGATTTTTATTTGTACGAAGTAATCATCGGACCTAATTAATCAATCTATTTTTTTTTTCACTCAAAGAAAGCCACATTATTTTCAACTGTCTTAAAAATTACACACAGCGAAATTAACAGACAATCGTAAATAAAACCGTAATCACATCGTAAATAGTTCCTCCAATGATTGCTTTGTAGTACTCCTGTAGTATAGCAGAACTCGTACTATGCCCGCCATTCAGCGACGCGTCAGCTGTGGGGTCAACGACCTGGGGGGAGGGGGTGGGGGAGGCCACGCCCCCGAAATGCAGCCCCCTTGCGAGGGTACTACAATACGTGAAAATTAGAAACTTGATTATTAATATTTTGCGGGTAGTTTTGAATGTTTACATTTGGGAGTTGAGTTGTTTTTTTTTTGTGTTGTTGTGTGTGTTTGTGTATCTTTTAAGTTATAGGTTTTTAAGGGTTCCCGCCTTAATAAAGGATATCTTAATATGACCAGTACAATAGAAAAAAAAAATATCCTAAAACATCTTACACACGGCCATCTGATCCCAAGCTAAGCAGAGCTTGTGTTATGGTAATCAGACAACTGATATACATACTTATAAAATTTTTAAATACATACATATTATAGATAAATAACACCCAGACACAGAACAAACAATTATGCTCATCACACAAAGTTTGTCCTGGGTGGGAATCGAACCCACAACCTCTAGCAGTCAGGGTCACTGACCACTAGACCAACAGGCCCGTCAAAAAGACCTGTTCCATATGTTTTGTCAGAATAGGTACACTATTAAATGCGGATTTTTAAGCTACAAGTCCAATGTTGGTTTCGAGGACTTAAAATCAAAGTGATCCTTACTAATATTATAAATGCGAAAGTAACTCTGTCTGTCTGTCTGTCTGTCTGTCTCTTCTTCACGCCTAAACCACCGAACCGATTTGAATGAAATTTGGTACAGATATAGTCTGGGACCCGAGAAAAGGACATAGGATAGTTTTGATCCCGGAAATCCGTTCCCGGGAACGGGAACTAATAACCCACGCGGACGAAGTCGCGGGCAAAAGCTAGTAGTCATATAATTTCAATAAGAATATCAAAGGATCGTAATATGCTACCTTTGAGTGTACTACGTGAGCTCGACAAATGGATGGGCGTTTAACGCTTGTGCGACAAAACTGTACAGCGTGTCACCATAGTTCGAATGCACGCTAGTGCGAAACACTGAAGATCGACATCACGCAAGTGTGACAAACGATTTCACGACAGTAGTTCGACACTACGGTAGTGCGACACTACGGTAGTACAACAGTACTCTGATTCGACAGTACGTTGGTGTAGTATTACAGTGGTTTGACACTGCCCAAGTGATTATGCTAAGTGAAACGATTATGCGACACTGCCGTCTGTAGATATAAGAAAGCATTATCTTCATCTAAATAAATAAAAATGAATCGCCGAAATGTGTAGTTGTAGTAGTCGTAGTAAAAAAACACACTATGTGTGTTTTCGAAAAATATTAGGTATACCTGGCTGACCTCTCGTACCCGGCGCTGGTTTAGGCCATGCTCCGGGGCTAGACTGAATGGGAAGCCGTCGCCTCCTTTTGCGAAACAGTCATGCTGGAGAAGGAGACGGCGGGGCGGGTAAGACAGCGTCCAGCCTCACGCCGCGGACAGAGACTTGACGTCGAAAGTCGCAAGTCGACTACCGGCCGCCGTAGGTGCGGAACTGCGTGCAGCGAGCGATGGGAGCTCGCCGCCCGATAAGGAACAGGCCTGTGTCGATGGCGCGTTTTCTCCACGCGCGACTCAAAGAGCAGTCAGTACGTGACGGGGCCCTCCGGCACGCGCCGGGGTTGCGGAATGATTCTAATCGTTACAATAATAAAGGGTAACCGAAGGAACATGAGTGGGTTTTAGTCAGTAAAAGTCTGACACTCCCTCATGAGAAGTCATTTGAAGTCATTTTATAAAACTCACTGACTGATATCACCGTTTGTTGTTATTTAACATGACATGAAACTTGGAGGGTTTATTCTTTGTGAAGATTAAATAGCCACTTAAAAAGTTTTTTTTTATTTAACCTCTAAAGGGTTAAAATAGTGGATAGAAGTTCGACATCCATGTGGCCAAAAGCTAGTATTGAATACAAATGTGTCTTCATGTCGTACTAGCGTGATGTCGATCTTCAGTGTGTCGCACTAGCGTGCATTCGAACTATGGTAAGTCGCTGTACAGTTTTGTCGCACAAGCGTTAAACGCCCATCCATTTGTCGAGCTCACGTAGTACACTTCAACTTAATAGGTTCAGTTTATTCGGAGCAAATTCACAGAAACTGAAGGACGGACTGACAAACTCTCAAAAGTGTAGCATAAGTTGTTTATTTCCATTAGACCTTTACAAAGGCACTTTGGGATGTCATTTACAAGTACAAAGAAATTAATTTAGTAGCCCATTCTAAAAGGTTGTTTCGTTAAGAGAAGTATAGGCAAGAAAATAAATGCATACTGTTTTAAAAAATAATAGTTTTGTGCTTTTCTATATACATTGCAGTCACACGACTGATCATGAAAAAGTACATTTTAACCTTTCAACGACCAAGCGACAGCCGGCTGTCGCGCTGCTATTGTCTTTATATTGTGTCTTGGATCACGTGTGTTCCAAGGTTTAAATTCAGACATGCATAGGCCCATATACCTATAAATATCTTAATCTAACATACTTACATACAATTATAATTAATTTGTTAGTAAAAATAAAACTTAAAATCTATGTTACTTCCCTACGTTGCACTAGTCTTTGTGTACTCCGGTGGCACTTGTCCGGAAGCGGCAGAACACCACGTTCTGTGGCCAAAAGCTCTCATCCAACACTAATTGCAGTAAAAATGTTGGTACGCGCACCACCTCTATAAACTTGCAATTTCCCCAAAAGCTGCCTTTTCAGAAATTCATCAGTATCTCTCTAGCCTATTCCTAATTATGTTGGGGTCAGCTGGATATCAGTGTAACGTGAGGCGACTGATTATCAGACCTTCACAACCCAGTTACTGGGCGACAAGATACCCGTGGTTCTGACTTGTCAGACTTTCTGGCTTCTGACTACCCGTAACGACTGTCAAAATTCTACGAATGACAACTGGGATCAACGGCTGTACGTGCTTTCCGAAGCACGAGATGTCAGTGTGTCCAAGATAAACTTTACGTATGAATAGAGAAAGTCACTTTGCTATTTCCTGATATTTCAATTTCTGTCCTAGTGCAAGGCAAAGGCTTCCTGCAAAAAGGCACAAGCATCGTTCATAACGCTTGCTCAAGGTGAATTGGCTATTTCGGTTTCCTCACGATTTTTTTCCTTTACCGATGAGAGTGATGTCTATGATAAACTTTAGAAAGTAAGAATTACAATAGCTATTTATTTTCTTGTTGAGAAATTGGTCGATTGGTTCTTGCCCGGATTCGAACTCACAGCCGCTTACATGAGAGTCTCACTACGGTGTCTTCTTGAGGGTTATTACGGTATCTATTATCCTAAAACTGACTACTCAAGACTAACATTAATATATATCTTTTCTTAAAAACCGAAAGAAACCACTCGATACATCCCACCTCTATTTTCGATTCAGATCAAAAATTTAACTCGCGTTACAGCCAGACAGACAGACACCTCTAGATCTATGTATATAGCGTGGGGCTATAGCCCGAGGGTCGAATATTAAAAGAATTGAGTGCTTCGCTATATTGTTACATGTCTGGGCAATGTGCTAGTTTGTTTCGGATTTTTTGAGTGCGGTTGTGTCTTTGTATTTTTTTTATCGTATAAATGAAAAGGGGTTTTTGAATGATAAGGTGGTTAGTATGAAATTTCTAGTTTTATTTCAGAAATGTTGATCTAATTAGGGTCTAGTTAATTTGTGTTGACGTTTAGAAATATTTAATTTCGTGAAGCTTATTCTGGAGGGAAGAATAGGCAGTAAACTGGGCCCTTAGACAAATGGCATTGTAGAATAGATTGGCAAATGTTTGGGGTTGACATAAGCTTTCGCTTAATAATTTGACATCCCCATACATTTGACAATCTATTTCGCTATCTATTCTACAATACCACTTGTCTAGGGGGGGCTGCACGTTTTGTCTTAAAATTAAAGTGAGTAAGCATTATTGTTCTAAAGCGTTATAAAAATCCGTTCGGAAGTTTTGTGTTTATTATTAACTAGCTGGCCCCGCGGATTCACCCTCCTCGGTTAGTACTTCGCCCCCATGGGTCGTAGCGTTATGTTATATTTGGCAATGATTTACAAGACGAGTTGTTTAATCCAACCGACTGGTAGTTAAAAAAAAAAAAAACAGATAAAATTGTTTCATAGAACAAAGCACGCCATTTCAGTCACAACCGTAACTCGATACAAATGCACGAAAATCACTAAACCCATAAATGCAACTGTATAAATATTTTCATTAACTTTGACACTCCGCCGTAGCATATTAAAAATTCATACCGACCCTCCCAATCGAAAACAAACTTTACCTTTATAGAAATACAGTCGAATCTTGAATGCAAGAAGCGTTTCACCAAATGCAAAGCTACGTACAGCGCTCTACGGCAGGCGTAGCATCGTAGCACTCGACGTAAACTACGTGACGTAGCTCGTAGACGGTCTACGGCGTAGTAGACTCGAGAGTTCAGTATCTATAGAGATAAATGAATGTTTTATGTAGCTTTTACTGGATTTGTTTTATTATAGATTTGGGAGTATTATTGTGTTTATTGTTAAATATGAAAATTAAGATAAATGTTACTTTATAATACCTTATTTGTCTTATCATATGGCCGAAAACTCAAACGTTAAGTACTTATTTTTAAGTCGTTGACAAATCTGTTGGTGTCCTTACTTTATCCCATTAGAGTGACAAAGACAGCAACAGATTTGAGAACGTCTTAATATAAGTAACGTTAGAGCATTCGGCTAAAACGGCCTGATTTTTTCAAAAAAACAGACAATCTGAAAATCGGAAAGGTACTTATCCAGATCTGATCGGTCGGGAAGAGGCATTAAATCCATACTAATATTATAAATGCGAAAGTAACTTCTGTCTGTTACGTTTTCCAACTAGATTGCTCAACCGATTTAAATGAAATTTTGTGTTGAAGTCTAGCCTCAGTAAGGACATAGAAAACTTTTCATCGCGGAACAGGGGTTGTTAGGAATGAAAATAGGGAATTAATAGTTAGGAAATGGATATTTCTCGAAATTAATGCGGAGAAAGCCAAGGGCAAAGCTAGTATCCATCCTTACTACAACTGGGAAAGTGTGTGTGTCTGTTTGTTCCTCTTTAACGGCAAAACGGAGCGACGAATTGCTGTGATTTTTTAAGTGGATATAGTTGAAGGAATGGAGAGTGACCTGGGCTAGTTTTTGTCTCTTTCTAACGCAAACGAAGCCGCGGGCAAAAGCTGGTAATATATATTTACCAAGACCAACGCACAGCAATCGATTTTGTAACAATCGTCTTAGCGATTGTAATCATATCTTGGTTTATTTAGCTACCTGTCGAAATCCAACCCCCCCCAAAATGCCACAGATAAAAACGCACCCAGTCTAGCCATACGCGGTGTCCGGATGCGGGGGTCGTTCACCCCGGACAGGCGTCTGAGTCTTAAGTCTATGTATACGTTTAAGATGCGAATTTTACAGTACCGTGTTGCGATCGATCAGGACGTCTGCAGACGTGGAAGGGGTGGGGGGGCTAAGGTTCACCTTTTGACCGTTAACGTTGTGTGATTTTTAATGGCGGATACTTTAGTTAAAGTTTTGGGAAGTAATCGGGTTTGGTTAATGGCCTCTGTATTGATACGGTGAAGTTTCTTTTTTAACCGACTTCTAAAAAAAGAAGGAGGTTCTCAATTCGGATGTTTGTATTTTTTTATGTTTGTTCGCGCATACCTTCGTCGTTTAAAAAAAAGAATTGTTCAAATCGGTTGGCGATTTGAACAATTCTTTTTTGTTTGAAAGGGTAGACTTCTCAAATGGTCCCATTGTCATCAGGTCCAGGATCTGATGATGGTATCATGCCGAAATCGAGGGAACTCCTCAATTTTTATAGAAAAACGTACATTTTTTTATTTATTTATACAACAAGTTTAGGGTTTGCGTTTAAAAAAAACATTTTGCCATCAGATCTGATGATGAAGCCAAAACACAGGCACTGAAAGTCCCTAATAAGACATTGTATTCTAGCCGTGTTTGGGCTTGTTGGCATTGTAACGGTGTGCACTTTACAAGTGTGCCACTGAAAAATAAAAAAAAAATGTTTAAATTTCTGCAGTGCAGATCTGATGCTGGATTTGGGGAAATGTAGCAAAAAAATAATTTTTTGCAAAAAAAAAAGAAGTCGGTTTTTTTTGCAAGAATTAAATCTTGTTTAATTGCGCTTATGAATGAAACTACTGGTCGTTTTGGAAAATTAATTTTGTTTGATGATAGCTAAAATTATGAAGAACTAGCTTTTGCCCCCAACTTCGTCCGCGTGATTAATAAATGTTCCCGTTCCCGGGAGATTGCCAGGATGAAAACTATCCTATGTCCTTTTTCGGATCCCAGACTATATCTGTACCAAATTTCATTCAAATCGGGTCAGTGGTTTAGGCGTGAAGAAGAGACAGACAGACAGAGTTACTTTCGCATTTATAATATTAGTGCGGATAGTATAGACTAAATAGCAGCATGCTATCTAACTTATACTACGCGGTACGTGGTCTTTGACGGGTGCAAAGTTTGAATTTAATCTGATCGTTCAAAGTAGGGCAAAATTAAACCTACAACAGTCGGTTATTTACATACAAACATACAGGTGAAAGAAATAGAAGCGTGTTTATTAGTGAACGATACTTAAACGCAAAATTATTAAACTCCATATAAGAATAGACTACTCTGGAATGGGACAGTCATTATACGCTGGTATTGTTTTTCGTCCCTATCCAATAATACTAATATATTTACTAATAATATTCCGAGTCTAATCTACTGATACCTCCAAGCTTAAAATATTAAAGTCAAATCTTGCGGCGATTTGAATTAAATATTTTTCATACCGATCAAAGCTAACGACCTCTCTTAAAACAAGAAGAGGCCTTTGCCCTGCAGTAGGACGATAATAGGCTGATATTTTATCTCCCTCTTGCGTAACTTCGAACCTTCGTTTAGGTAAAAATATGTTCTTATGCCTACCCAGCGTCTGGCGTGCGTTCCCACGCACGGCCCACGCTTCACACTATTTGAGTAACGTCTGTCTACCCTACGCAACACGAGCGTTAATATTATGTACTTATCTTTACGAAGAAATAAAATTGAAGTGTCTGTTTGTAATATCAAAATTGGAGCTTTTTTATGCGATTGCATATGGATGAATATTTACACAATATGTATACCAAAATAAAATAAAAAATAAATTGTATGGTCCAGGTAATCTCCGAAACGGCTTGACCGATTATGACGGAACATTCACAGTCAGATAACTGATATTATCAGAAGTAACTAAGGCTATTTCTGATTTTTCCTACTTCTACGAACCTGATATTATTTTTTATAGGTTTTCTGTTGATGAAGGATTTTTTTTAATATCCTGGGACAACTCACACACGGTCATCTGATCCCAAATTAAGCAGAGCTTGTACTATGGTAACCAGACAACTGATAAACATACTTAAATAATTTATATATTATAGATAAATTACACCCAGACACAGAACAAACAATCATGCTCATTACACAAGTTTATTCTGGGTGGGAATCGAACCCACGACCTCCGGCTTAGCAGTCAGGGTCACTCACTACTAGACCAACAGGCCCGTCGTTTTCAATTCATTCCTGTTTGTTGGTTCACGAATAACATGGTAACCTATCTGGTTTTAAAGATGGTTTTTGAACTTCATAGTTAAGACGTTTGAACCTAAAAAGTACTAGGAGTGCATATAGACATAAAGGCTAAGCGATGAATATAGGACTAGGCGGTATCGGTTACCAGTGAAAGTTTGACTTGACTTGCTTAATAAAAATAAATGTTAGGTGTCAAATGAAAAGTCTTAAATCAAAGCATTTATTTCACTTATTACTACTAATTAACCTTTCAACGACCAAGCGACAGCCGGCTGTAGCGCTGCTATTGCCTTTCTATTGTTTCTCGAATCGAGTGTGTTCGAAGGTTTATTACTAGGTACCTATTGCCCAAAAGTCAGTCGGTTTGTCAAACTGCCATATCCATACCCAAATTTAGTTGATTTAAGATTTTTGAAAAAGAAACCATTTCTATTGTATCCAGCTTCCTTAAAAGAGCTATAACATAGCCGTAACGATAAAACTGTAATGGTAACGAGTCGTTTATACGTGTACGTAATGGTAATTCTGATTTGTACGACCGAATATCGGCGGTTGATTCTGTACGGTCCCCCAATGTTACCTCCCACGTTTTGTTTTGGGGCTGTCTCGTGTAACTTATACCTATCTATTTATTTATTTATTCGATTAACCTTTCAGCGACCAGGCGGCTGTCGGGCTGCTATTTTCTTTCTGTTCTGTCTTAAATCACGTGCGTTCGAAGGATTAAACAAATTTATTCGGACAACTCAAACACAGCTATCTGATCCCAAATTAAGCAGAACCTGTACCATGGTAACCAGAAAAGACAGTACATACATACAGAATATTGATAAAATACACACAAAATATTGATACAATACACACAGACACAGATCAAACAATCATGCTCACGATCAATGATGTTATAAGTAAAAAAGTGTAGATAGGTTATATGCAGTCAAAAAGTGGCACATTACAAGTTTGCCAATTGACAAACATGATACTGAGTATCGCGATTTGACGTTTATCTCTTTTTCACTCGCACTACTTTAATCATGTCATCCTACTTTGACGTGTATGTATGTGTGCGTTAGTGTGCCGTTTTTGAAGATAGAATTTCGTTTGGGTAACCTATCTACACTTTTTTACTTATAACTAACATCATTGCTCACGATGCAAAGATTGGTCATGGCCCTTCATCTGGCGATTAGTATGGTTTGTCGACCAGGCCAGTTGAGTGAACCACAACCGTAGCACAGATAAAACAATAAAATGACATTGATCATAAGGGTCAATTTCGCGTGGCAGTAATGACACCTGATATTAATGACAGTTGTCAAATTGACATTTCGAGACCACAGGCTAGGCGGCTTAGAAGTCAGGATCACTACCCACTAGACTAGACCAACAAGCTAGTCAAATTATTCTAAAGTGGCAGTAGGTTGATCACGTTTGTCGTAAAACCGTCTCTCGCGGTCCTCGTATATTTTGACCAATACAATAGTATGGACTTTTTAGAGTAGTCGGTAAAGAAAAACACCGAGCCTATTGTTCACTTAAAATAAATATATTTTCTGACGAGTAAATATTTAGCCAATTTACATTTTAATTATATTTTTTTAGTAACGCCTTTGCTGTATTTTATTTCACAGTGCTACGAAACTTATCGTAACTTAGTGTCCAAAGGCTCTTATGGCGAGATAAATAAACGTAACTAAGCACTGACTTTGGCTTAGCGCTATAACTGTCACTGTTACACAACTGCCAAACGTCAAAAGCACGATAGAGACGGGAACATGGCTAAGCCAAAGTCAGTGCTTAGTAAGGCTGGTTTTATAGTCACGCCGCTAGACGCGCCGCTGGGCAGTGCGCTGTTAAAAACGGCGCGTCTCAACGGCGTCACACCAAAACGCACACTGGCCGTAGAACCGCAAACCGGCCCGCGTCTCGCAGCGCCCGGCGGCCATTGCGCGTTTTCTGAACGGCGCTAAAAGCACGGGACTTTGAAACGCAACTACTACTCTCATATATCTACGAACGCGCGCGCTCCAACGGCGCTGCTGAAACGCTTGACAATAAAACCAGCCTAACGTCTATTTATCTTGCCTTTAGTTTATAGTTTTTCAACACAACACAATTCCCCGCGCACAGCCCTGGTACCGAGTGACAATTTAGCGATGTAAACAGGCGGGTGCAGACGTCTAGACGTCGGTACCCCCGCATCTACCATTATATTGTGAGAATTCATTACAGGCCAGACACGTGTTTTTACGTGAAATTTTATTAGAAATTTGAATGTTAATGGAGATTTGTGTGAAGCTGGTAAGGGATTAATTTCGCTACGCTGAAGGCTCATTTGAATATGGATTTGAGTTTTCGTGTGTCTTAGGCTGGACTCGAAAATTTGTCTATAGACTATGCTTCCAAAATAATTGTAGTAGCTTTCTCAAAGATATTTACTTAGCGCCTTACTAATAATCGCTGCATAAAGTTATGACAGGTTTATACGTCAAAAAATGTATGGTTACACAGGTCTATTCATGACATAACTTTACACAGTGATTATTAGTAAGGGCATTAAACTTTAAACAGTGGACTTATCAAATGCATTTAACCCTTCAACGACCAGGCGACAGCCGGCTGTCGCGCTGCTATTGTCTTTCGATTGTGTCTCGAATCACGTGCGAAGGTTTAAATGATAATGAAGCTTATTCATTTTCATTTTGCTTTGAAATAAAAGCCTGATATTGGGTTGTTACCGCCTAATAGGCTCTTAGGGGTTGTATTACCAAAGAGCCTTTAAATTATTTCTTACTTACAGTTTAAAAAGAACCCGACTGCAAATTTTCTCGATCCCAGCGATCGGCTGTGCGTGTTTTCATCAGTTAATTTCAGCCTTTTACTCGTTTATTTAAAAACTTAGTTTAACAGATAGATAAGCAAAACACAATGAATAATCTTAAAGACAAAATTATTGAATTATACCTCAGTAATCGCCAATCTGTGTTGAGCAAGCACGATGATCAATTCTATGTATGTATGTTTTCTATGGATTGGGTCCAGTTGAAAACCAGCGTTTTTGCTGAACTGGATCTTTTTGACGCAGCTGTCTTTGACTATTGTTATATTAGGTACTTTTATTTTTTGGATCAATCAATTTTATTTACTGTTTTCATAGCATTATGTATAACTGATTTGATTTGTCATACCCTTCTGTGTTAAATAAATGTATTTTCTTTCTTTCTTTCTTGCTATGTACGAGTATTGTACAAAATAAATATTCCATGTGAATCACCCTATTTATTAAAAAACCGCATCAAAACCCGTTGCGTAGTTTTAAAGATATAGGGTAGGTACAGACAGTAAAAAGCAACTTTGTTTTGTACTACTACTACTAGCTTTTGCCCGTGACTTCGTCCGCGCGGAATAATAGTTCCCGTTCACGGGGATTTCCGGGATAAAAACCATCCTGTCCTTTCTCGGGTCCCAGACTATGTCTGTACCAAATTGCATTCAAATCGGTTCAGTGGTTTAGGCGTGAAGAAGAGACGGACAGAGTTACTTTCGCATTTATTATATTAGTATAGATGTAATAATAATGATCAACAGATAATCAAAATGAGTAAAGAAACAAGTTTTAATAGAAACATCAGCTGTAATCCTTAGTTCAAAGTTTTACACGTGCCCTTTCGTCCGCTTGGTTAGGCCACGTGTACCAACCTTTTAATAGAAATAAAATGGAAACTTGCAGCCGAGTTCCAGCTCGATGAACAATAAATCTGAAGGGATAAGTTTTATTAGGTTTTTATATTGGGTATTAGTTATGTTTAAAGGTAGGGTAGAGAGCTCTTTGCAGCACTTAGAGAAATACTACCACTGTGCCTATTTTTGCTGCAAAGCTATGTGGCTAAGCTCTGGTTTAAATAAATAACCTGGGACAACTCACACACGGCCATTTGATCCCAAACTAAGTCGAGCTTGTACTATAGTAACCTGACAACTGATATACATACTTATATAATGTAAAAAAAATACATATATATATAGAAAAATTATACCAAGACACAGACTAAACAATCGTGCTCATCACACAAAGTTTGTTCTAGGTGGGAATCGAACCAACCTCCGGCTTAGCAGCCAGGGTCCAACCACTAGACCAACTGCACCGTCATAAAATATAGTATTAAACTAGCTTTTGCCCGCGGCTTCGCTCGCGTAGATGTCGAACTTCCATCCACAATTTTGACCCTTTAAAGGTAGAATTAAAAAAACAAAACTTTCTAAGTGGCTAAGGCTTACCCTTCACAAAGAATAATTCCTCCAAGTTTCATGTCTAGTTAGTTATTGTTAAATATCAACAAACGCGATAATATTAGCCAGTGAGTTTACTTCCGGGGCAGCGGTAACTATTAGAATTAATCCGTAACCCGTGCTGACTGCTCTTTGAGGCGCGAGTGGAACAAATGGTCCTTATCTACTTTATAAAAATAAGTCGGGTTTTCCTTCCTGACGCTACAACTCCAAAACGGACAAACCGATTTCCACGGTTTTGCATTCGTTGGAAAGGTCTCGGGCTCCGTGAGGTTTATAGCAAAAAAAAAAATCATACAAAAAAAAATTTCTTCATCTTTTAATCACCAAACGAAATGTTACATAAAACGAAGCCATCTGGTGGCGAAACGGAGTTCGCCGGGTTTGCTAGTCGGGTTTTTATTACCCATCGCTGATATTGACGGGCCTGTTGGTCTAGTGGTTAGTGGCCCTGACTGCTAAGCTGGAGGTCGTGGGTTCGATTCCCACCCAGGACAAACTTTGTGTGATGAGCATGATTGTTTGTTCTGTGTCTGGGTGTAATTTATCTATAATATGTATGTATTTATAAAGTATATAAGTATGTATATCAGTTATCTGGTTACCATAACACAAGCTCTGCTTAGCTTGGAATCAGATGACCGTGTGTGACTTGTCCCGAGATAAAAAAAAAAAAATCGCTCGCCATTCGCAGTCCCGCGTCTATGGCGGCTGGTAGTCGTCTTGCGACTCTCGACGTCTACGCCTGGGTCACTGTCCCGGGCGTGAAGCTTGAGGCTGCGTAATGCGCGCCGCCGCTTTCTTCTCCAGCATGACTGCTTCGCAAAAGGGTACGACGGCTTCCCATCCAGTCACCCCCGCCGATCCCCTATGCAAGAACACGGCGGTTGCCCACCCAATCGGGCATACTACCACCTTATGCTCCACCGTGTTCTCTAGGCGACCAATGTTGCAGTGGTGTCACCACCCAGGCTTCCGCTCGAATCCGACACAGGAACCTCCCGAAATTTTCGTGTCTGGTGAGGACCTGCTTCTAGCGATACGTGAGAATGCCGTAACGCCTCTCCAGACACTCCTCAAAGAGGCGTGTCCACTGGGTTGCGATAGTCACAGTCTCCATTTCGCCATGAGATCCCGCCGGAGCTCTGTGCCTCGCGCTGCGATTTGCCGCGGCAGCGGAGTTAGGTTTTTGGTTCCTGATCGGCTTCCGTGGCTCATGGTGCAATGTTATGTAGCACAATATTATGTATTATAATATTCTGATTTATATGCTACGAATATCTTGCAAAGCCATCGGCCAGCCTGGCTACTGCCCGTACGTTGCTGCGGAGTAATTTTAAAACTCTGTGATATCTATCTCTAAAGATATTTATTGAAATTTAATTTAATTATGTAAACGGCAATGTTGTACAAAATTAAAAACTTGTATCGGATACCGTATTAATATTGATAAAGATTAATACTTTAATCATGAAAACACCCTGGCAAGTCATGTATTTTTGTAGAACTAATTTTATTGCCATAAAAATGGTTATAGTGAGTGAACTATAAATAATAGACATATGTTGTTGTAGACTTTTTAACAACATTTTAAGAGGAACAATTCTTTGTTGCATATTTTTTGCGTAACTTCAACCATTTACGCAGCGCACGCAATAGAATCTCTCAAAAGGGATATTTTTCCCTCGTTTTTGTCACACTTTTCATTACTACTCGGCTACTATGTGTCTCAGCGTTATGCTATATAACCTATAACCTGCCCAGGAGTATAGATTACAATCGTACCAAGTTTGGTTAAAATCCCTTCAGTAGTTTTTAACTTATACGTTCACATACAGACAGATAGATAGACAGGCAAAAAAATTATACTGATTGCATTTTTGGCATCAGTATCGATCACCAATTATCCTCAAATTTTAATTTTGAATATTATATTCAATGTACAGAATTGACCTCTTTACAGTTTTATTATAAGTACCTATAAGTATACAGATTTTAATTTACGATACCCACTCACTGTTTATAGCATGCGAAACGACTACCACATACAGTTCGATTGCAATGGCTTAAAGTAAACAATTAATTAATTTACTGAATTAATTGATTACTTTTTGTTTTTGACCAAACGTCCCAATAATTATCACAAACGCATAGATAACCAAACACTTTTTACAACAGGGATAGGACCTGCACAAAGAAAAGCTGCCTGGGAGGGTCATTATTTTCACAAAAATGTAAACGCCGCGTTTTAAGAATTGTGACAGAAGGTACAGCGCCATCTAGCGAAATAAAACGGAAACTACGAAGAAATTCAAACCGTTGCGCTTTGGGCTTAATATCTTTTGAATGGAATTTCCGATTTGAGTCATTCAAAAAGTAATTAGTAGGTGTTGAAACAGACTTGAATATGGAATAATGTATTACGGTGAGCATGAATACAATTTTGTGGCATTTTATGTTTTGATTGATTGATGTGATGATGCGATTTTTTAGATTGACACAACTTTTTTATTTATGAACCAATTGAAACAAAACAAAGAGTAAATGTTAATCCCGGCAAACCGCAACGCAATAGTGAAAACCGCATCCAAATAGGTTAAGCCGTTTTTGAGATTAGCCTGCACAAACGTACAGACAAACAGACAAACAGACATACAGACAAACAGACAAACAGACAAACAGACAAAAATTCTAAAAATCATAGTTTTGGGTTCTATTGCGTATATAAAGTTCCCCTAATAAAGTTTTTCTTATTTATCTTCCATGTACAGACACCGACCTTTTAGAATTTTATTATATGTATAGATTAATATATTAGCATGGATTAGCACATATTATCATTATACATATTACATGGATTATACCATTTTAATTGATAATCGACATGGATAGTAAATTGATACATGATTGACAAGACCCAAAGAGTCCCTCTTTCGTCTTATTTACCAACTTATAGTATTTACACAAAGGTCAGGCTTTACTTTTAATGTTTCGGGAAGCGACGCGCCCCCCTCCCCCTCCCCCCGGAGGTCGTTGACCTGATGTTGCAGACAGTGGCTGTTTTGTCTAGATTTAAGGTAAAACTTTAAAAGTTTGAACTTAAAATGTGCATTAGTTATCGTACGTCTGGCTCCGATTGTGTTAATGTTCCTAAAAAGAGGTTATATGCGGTTATTTGGATAGTGTAATGGCCCTAGGACTTGAGACTTGAGGAGACGATGATCCTTGGGTTTTTTTTTGGGATTTCTTCTCAGAGGTAGACAGTTAGAAAAGGCTCAATCCAGTTAGTTTAAAAAATGTGGATTTCATTGCATTGAACTCTTTTCTAAAATATCATTAACAACAACTTTTTTTAAACGCCGTTATAATTAGTTGGTGTTTTGTCCACATACCTATAAACTGCTTGAATATATAAAGAAAAAATAATAATGATAAATGTGCTGCTAAGCGCAAAACTTGAGAACAGCTGAGCCAATTAGACTATCTTTTTGTTTCAAATATTTATTATCACAAGGAACTTTACTAAAAAGAAAAAAAAGCGATGTCCTTTATTTTCGCAACAAACCAAGTCTTTGGATTTGGTAATGTATGCCTAAGCTTGTTAACAATATTTTGACGTGATTATCTTTGTGGTACCAAAAGAAAGATCTAAATTTATCCGCGTCACGTGTTTATATTTACGTTATATTTTATCCTATTTGCGTGTCCTGGCGTTAAAATCAGTGCCAGATTCTCAGCACTCATTGTAAAGAAATCCTCCAACCAGCTACACACAAGGAATTCCTTCTCGTTACTCCGTTTACAAATATTTAAACTCAAACACCATCTGCCATGTGCAATTTTTATTACAAACAAAATTCTTTACTCTAAAAATGTTTATACTATTCAGAATTCGCGGAAACTCCGCGTACACATTCTGTTCATTCAGAAAATGAAATCGAAAGCTTAAAAACATGTATAATATTTCCTGTTACCATTAGAGCTGATTGTAATAACAAACAGACATACCTTAGGCGTTTTGCATATGTAGCAAATATTGCAGCAACTAGCTGTTTACATACAAAGAAAAAAATTATAGGCCCTGGAGGAAAACTACTTTAAATCGTTACTATCTTAACTAATTTATTTAAAAGAAAAATTTCTTTATTGTTATAAGAAACAATTCTCGGATTTCTCGATAAGCGTACTTAAACCGAGAATGGAACAGCTGAAATATAAAAAAAAACACTCACTATCTTACTCTCTGGTCTTAAAGTTATGTAGTTTTCCTTTAGGGACCACTGGCTATTGGCGCCCAGTATATTTCAATAGAACTCCGCTTGCATAGCAACGTCGATTATCGATATCCAGCGATAGACAACAGTTAATCAACTCTTAAAATTGTTCGTATTTTTTTACTTATTATTATATTTTAAAGCTCTCCTATGTCTTGCAAAAAAGGATAAATTCAAAACCGACTGTACGCAGGTTGAGAAACACAGCTATCAAAGTTGCTCAGAGATTGCCATGCAATTGCGGCAACTATCTTTAAAGGAAACTCAAAAGTTGATAGTTGCCTCAACTAAAATTGCTTCATCTGTAAAGAGCCTTAGACATAGCCACGTATATGACTGTGCGTCATAATGTATGCCTACGAGCTTATTTTTAAACCGTTTTTGAGATTCCGTATATAAAACGGAACCCAGATAGGATCGCTTGTTTGTCCGTCTGTTATAGCTAATTTGCTCCGAGTCTACTGAACTGGTTAAGTTAAAATTTAGGGTCTAAAAAACGGATGTTACATAATTTAATGAATTTTAAATAAAGCTTAGGGGTCACTTCAGTCCCAAAAAAAGTTGCAAATGAATTGCTTATTCCTGTTAGCAAATAAGTATTTCATTTCTTTGTCATCAAATATGTCTGCGTTGATGTGGGTTAAACGTGAGCATACATTTTGTTCAACATAATACATACAATGTTCTTGTCTTTGTGACCCCAATTTTTAAACGGTTTATTTAGCTTGAACACGTATATTTGTTTGTTGGTCCTAAATGTTTCAACAGCTTTTTCAACTGCTCCTACTAAACCGTTTCTTATGAAACTTTGCACACAGCCAGGAAGTGGACAGTGAAACTCTTAAATTTTTACTCACAAAGAATACACCCTGCAAGTTTCAAGTCTCTAGAAACAGTGATTTGGGCTATTATAATATCAACAGTCAGTCAGTTGGCGTTTATATGTCAACAGTCAGTTTAAAATTATTACAATTTTACCTATATTACAATTTCACACATTAGCAACTACACAGTTGCGGAATGTTTATAATAGTTACCGTGACCCTGGAACATAAAGGCAACCGAAGGAACATGAGTGGGTTTTAGTCAGAAAAAGTCTGACACGCCCTTCCGCAGCGCCCAGGACGGGAAAGTCGTTTGATGATTTCCCACTCCCCAAAAAACAAAAACAAAAAGCTACTACACATTTCAAGTGACAAACAGAAATTAATGCGTTTTCTTGTTACAGGAAAAGAACTCGTTCCTGAACTACAACGTGTCCTGCATACTGACGCTGCCTCCGTACCAGAGACAAGGATACGGCAGACTGCTCATAGATTTCAGTAAGTATCGATACTTATTTAGTATTTTTTTTATCTGTATTACTAGCGGCCCGCCCTAGCTTTGCACTGGTGTCACAAATCTGAGAATCTCGTCTTTTCCATATACTAAGCTAAGTATATTATACATTCATTCTATAATATGTATATTAAAAACCGCATTAAATCTTTTGAAGATCAAAAGATTTAATACAAGTAGAAAACTTAATTTTTGACTATGTATACTTTGATCGTGATACTTTGATTGTGTCGTGATGGCCTAGTGGTTAAGGCACCCGCCTCTCATGCAAGTGGTTGTGGGTTCGAATCCGGGCAAGTACCAATGTGACTTTTTCAATTCATATGTACTTTCTAAAGATTATCTTAGACATCGCAGACATCGGTGAAGGAAAACATCGTGAGGAAACCTGGACTTGTCTATACTAATATTATAAAGAGGTAAAATTTGTAAGTTTGTAGGTTTGTAAGTTTGTAAGTTTGTAGGTTTGTATGTAGGGGGTAATCTCTGGAACTACTGGTCCGATTTGAAAAAATCTTTCAGTGTTAGATAGCCCATTTATCAAGGAATGCCATAGGCTATATACCATCCCGCTACGACCCACGGGAGCGGAGCAGTAACGAAAAATGCGGGTGAAACCGCAGGGGACAGCTAGTAGTTAATATAAGTCTGAAGTCGCCAACCCGTCTTGAGCAAGCGTGGTGATCAATGCTCGTGCCTTCTCTGTATGAGAAGAGGCCTTTGCCCTGCAGTGGGACAGTTATAGGCTGAAATTTCGTACGGTACAAAAATGTGTATGACATACAGATTTTGCTTATAGTTTTTGCTTGTGAGTTAATGTGATTGTAAACGTACACAGATAAAGTGTGAGGCAACTAAAAATATTTTCTGTATACATAAAGAGACAGGCTTCTTGTTGCTCAATGCACAGCCGAAACTGCTGACCCTGGAAATAAATAAAATTTATACAGTAGTTTCTTTGTATAACGTAGAGAGAGGCTCATAAGTGATTATTGGAAATTCAACCCCTTACGTGGTAAAATAGGGGTTGGAAGTTTCTATGACAACGGTCGGCCGAAGCCGCAATAAACAGATACTTAGTAATATAGCTACAAAAAATCTTTAATTATTTACCTGGGCGTCCGTAACGTGTCTAGCGGTCAAAATTAGGGCAAACCTGATATTGTATTTCGCAGAAAGAAACCACTTAGACACTATCCTTCAATAAGTATTACATTTTAATATTAAGTTTTCTAATATTTATTTACTCATAAAGTCGCGTTCTTAGTGTAAGTCTGGCTTTTCGAATTATATGAGAGTCACGCAACCTCTGTTTGAACTAAAATTGCAGTGTGTAAAAAAAACTTGTATTGTTTTTCGTGTCCTTCATTATGCTGAGACCATAGAGGAATACATACGCAGTTTATTTAAAACGTAAATTCATTTTAATTTGAAATTAACTCTACACAAGTACTAGAAGAGAACTGCGTAAAGCCGTATTTTTTTTCGAATAAACAAAAGCTAGAAAACACTAGCTTAAAATAGAAAGGAGAAAGGGAGTCTGCCTTATAGTAGGAACCTAGGCTAAAATAAACAACAAATAGATACAAAGCGACATTAAATACAAAAATTACTTAACAGAATTACCAAGCCTATAAAGGTTATACCAGACAAAAACAACACCATTAAACAGCTCCAAAAACAAATATCTCACTATAATAGCCATAATAGCTCAAAAATATCCTATTAATTAAAGAGACACCACATTAACTTTGCGTTAACCCTAGAGGGACATAAGTAACAAGGGCTTAACCTTTCACGCAAAAAGTCATACGAATTGCCCTCAGCGTAGGATAGTTCACGAGTGTCAATGACACAGTGCCATTGCCCGTGGCGATGCCCGTAGCGTGGCAACAGACGATTGGTTTACGTGTCCGTTTGTCAATGGAAGAATGGCATATTTTTAGAAGGGTTAGTGCGGGTTTGGTTAAGATTATATTAGCGACTTTCCCAACTTCGCACGGGTTAGAAGTCTTAGAAAATATTGAGTTTTCTTTAGTATGTTATGGGTATAATATACATAATCGATCCTCTTGGATCAGTCGGTCTATCTATTGGTAAAAACCGCAATAAAATTCATTGCGTCGTTCAAAAGATGTAAGCGTAAATACAGACAGGAAACTTAATGTTATATCCTATGTAGAGATTATAAGCTACTAAGATTGTGAATAGAGGAGTTGAGCCACTCGATAAAGATCAGAATTTTGTTTATTGTTACCCTATTTTCTTGTTAAATTCTGAAATTTTGATTGATTCTGGCCATAGAATACTTAATGTGGCCCACCCAAATGTATTTTCTTTAGTATTGTTCGTCAATACTTTGAGATTTTTATCTTTAACAAGCCAATTCCCAAAAAAAACCTCTCTTCATCCTACACAGCAAAGCCGTCGCTAATCCCACTCGCATGTCAACACCGTCGATGCGTAATTCTTACAAATCGCAATCCCATAACACCTGTGCGGTCAACGTGATAAACCCTCCAACCGGGGTTTGTTTTGTACCCCACGGGGTAGGGGGCGACGCGCCGGCCGTCGACCCGACCAGGATCGATGCTCTGCAGTATAGATCGGTCTGCCGTCTAGACTCGCCCCCCCGGCTGGGGACGGGGGCGGGCCTGTGAGACGTAAATAGGGTTGGCATGTGTAACATAACTAACCTAGGATAAGCTGGTCCGTGCAGACGGTTTCTGGCAATTTTTCGATTGAGGTTTTATTGTTTTTTGTTTATGGCTCGTTTAGAATTATGGGATTAGACTGGCTGGTGATTTGGCTTTTAAAATTGATTATCATTTACTTAGAAATTATTGTGATCTAAAATTCTAAACAATTAATTCGTTAAACAGGGAAGCAACAATGCAATCAAGAAACAAATGTATTCAGCTAACTGACAGGCTCCACTCTAATTTCTACCTGTAATTCCCGAAACCCATTTCATATTCTACCCCGTTACAAAGCGGAGCTATGAATTCACAAAACGCTTTCCGACGCTAACAAATGATTCGATTTAGTCTCATCCGACAGCCCTGGTCGCTCCCAGATTGTAGACGAGGCATTTCGATAGGTGCCTTAATTATTGTAGTAGGTGTAAATTCGTTGATTGAAGCAACGCGACTATTGTATGGAAAATATTTTATTCATGAAGTTTGACCGACAACTTCTAACGTGTATCTCAATTTGAATTTGGAAACTGTAAATTAGTGGCGGAATATTAATGTTGCTAGAGAGAAAATTTGAATCGAGTAACTTTTAGTGTTGCCACTAATCATGTTAAACTACTAACAAGTTTGAATTTAATGGGACTCTAGGGATTGTTTGTAATCTAGATTAATATTTAAAGAGGTAATTTTGTTTGTAGGAGGTAACCTCTGATAAATAAAAAAAAAACTCATAAATAAGATTCTTATTTTCGTGAATGTAGGCCATAAAATTATTCCTGAATAAAGTAGCTGGCAAAAACTTTTTCTGAATAAAACAATCACTAACCTTAGCTTTTGGAGAAGTTTCAAGTTCATATGTAAATGCAATGAATTGAATCACTAGATTTTGTATTGGAGATTGATTTCTTCAAAAAGACAGATTAATATGAAGTGAGACTTAGTGGGCTTCTACGCCATAAAAAGAAACGACTGTGCTCTATGTACTGTTCATATTTCCATTAGTTCCAGTAGTTTCGGCCTCTTTATACACAAACTAGCTTACGCCCACGAGGATATTAAAACTCCCATTTCCCTATTTTACACCTTTGGGGTTGGAATAGGCAAAACGACAAAAAAAAAGTAATTAGTCCGTCAGATAGATTGTCAAAAAAAATTGGACACGTGTTTCTTCTTTTTTCTCGTAAACGAAGAATGACGACGATGACGAGACGACGTCAAAAGCCACCACTCCGGAACTTTGTTGCTCTTTATTTTTTTTTATTAATTTGATCAAACAAAACATACCGTGTCCCGTATTTTTAGCCGATCTATCAGACGGACTAAACGGAATGCCATTTTTTTAATGGTCTCATCATCCCTATTTTCAAAATTCCTTTCTTAGTGGTTACTAGAACGTTAGTCATGTTTCGACGACCAGCGCAGCGGTTTGGGAATTGCATTGATCACCCAGACAGTCAGTTTACCATTTTATATTATGTACATAAAAAAGAAGAATAAGATGGTAAAAATTACAGACTAACCATTATGGTTCTCGTTGTTTCGAACCTCTCAGTTTATTTCGGATGTTTCTCAAAGCAAACAACAACGTCCCCATCGCTTTCTTGAAATGAGCAAAAAACCATACTGACGTAAAAGTTAATTAAATTTTATTTAATTTACAAAATATTGCTAATAATTATAAAGAACCTTTTTGATATAAAGAAGTTTTCCATCAACGTGATTAAACAAACTTATTGTAAGAGCTTCATCATCTTAGATTAATTTAGCCCGGCGTCACTTTCCAGCCAGTCTGCGGTTTAGAGGGACCGATCACAGAACTAATTAACTGTTAGACATCCCATTTATAGATTATGTTTTGCATAGTATCTGTGTACAGGGTTAATGGTAATATTTCGGGAATTCGGTAATGGAATTCAGATATGGGAATTAGGCACTAAGTAACTCTTAGGTAAATGTCAAGAAATTTCAAGGACTAAAACTAATTTCACATTAAATTTTTGATAGAGATTAAGAAGAAGAAATATTAACAAAAGTCAAAGTTCTCTTGCTGAATAAATATGTTAATAATAATAATTATGTCGAAAACTTGTTGAACTATAAAGCTGAATTTTAACATTTGGGGTCAGCGTCAAACTTTTGATAGATTTCCCATACAAAAACTGTCATAGTAGTCAAGTATCCGCTCAATTACTGGTCATTGGGACTTGAGCCCCTGGGTCGACCGCTTGTTGACCAAACAATGATATACAATTTTCTCCCGCCAGGCTACCTCCTAACCAAAGAAGAAGGCAAGGTTGGATCCCCAGAAACTCCACTCTCAGACCTTGGACTGATCTCCTATCGGTCTTACTGGAAGGAGGCCTTGCTGAAGCGGCTGTGTTCGGCGCCAGGACCCACGCTCTGTATCAGGGACCTCAGCAAGGACCTGGCTATCGCGTCCTCTGATATAGTGTCCACGTTGCAAGAGCGAGGACTTATGAAGTACTGGAAGGGCAAGCATATTGTGCTGAAGAAGCAGGTAGGATGTTTTATTTGTGTGTTTTACAGGAAAATCTTTGATCTGATCCTGATGATTTTTGAGTGATAATTTTTTGTGGATATATTTTTAAACTTTTCATTTATTTGTTTTAAAAATAGGCTACAATAACGTTAACTTTGTATTTCTACTGTCATATTTAATGTCGTAGCTGGTCCCGATTTAATTAAACCAGTGGCGAAGACTCTACCCATAGACATGTCGAATTGCTACCCCTGAGCGGTTAAGACAACACAATATAGTACACATCTTCTATCTATATATATAAAACAAAGTCGGGTTTGTTACAACACTTATAACTCGAGATCGGCTAGACCAATTTTCATGGTTTTTGGTTCGTTGGATTTGTCCCCGCCCCGAATAGCAGAATACATCTTAAAAATAATGAAAAATCGACGAGAACATAATTTTAAAAGATGAATCATTTTCGCCTATAGTTAATTCTAAATTCAATAAAAGATTGAAAACTTAAGAGAACAATAGTACTAGGAGCGCAGTAATGTGAAGTGATAATGTGAGAAAATTTAATTTACTGAGATACTTAGTACTTAAATCAATCAAAAGTACTAGGCGCGCAGTTGTGTGAAGTGGTTAATAGAATATGTGAGCGCAATTTTAAGAAAATATATGTTTATAAACTTAAATAATATCCATCCATACTAATATTATAAATGGGAAAGTGTGTCTGTCTGTCTGTTTGTCTTTCTTTCACGGCAAAACGGAGCGACGAATTGACGTGATTTTTTAAGTGGAGATAGTTGAAGGGATGGAGAGTAACATAGGCTACTTTTTGTCTCTTTTTAACGCGAGCGAAGCCGCGGGCAAAAGCTAGTATAAACCACTCAATAAACAAACAAAATCATCAATGTTCATAAGGGTTAATTTCGTGTAGCAGTAATGAGACACTTGACATTAATAACAGCAAATCATTTGACATGGCTAGAATGGCATCTATGGTTACGCAACTAAATTTGTTTTAACTTTCCTTTGTGTATAACCAAAGCGTATTGAAGAATTTACACAATAACAAACAACTTTCATGACCCACCCCCTGTCATCTATAGGAGGTGCTGGAAGAAGTGTCCCGTCGCGCGGCGCGTGCACGCTGCGTGGACGCGGCGTGCTTACGCTGGTGGGGCGCGGGCGCGGCGCCCCCGGCACGCTGACGCCGCGCCCCCGCCGCGCGCCGCCCCAACAGCAGCGCCGCGCGCGCACTGCTGTAGAACACAGGTGAGTGACGTGCACGTGGCGTGGACGCGGCGTGCTTACAACACAGGTAAATAAATATCCTGGGACAACTCACACACGGTTATCTGATCCCAAACTAAGCTGAGGTTGTACTATGGTAACCAGACAACTGATAAACATACTTAATAATTTATAAATACTTACATACATATTATAGAGAAATTGCACCCAGACTCAAAACAAATAATCATACTCATCACAAAAAGTTAGTTCTGGGTGGGAATCAAGTGACCAACAGGCCTGTCATGTCAGGTGAGTGATGCGTGCGCGCTGCGTGCAAGCGGCGTACCTGTTGCGTTTTGCTGCGTAGGTTTCAGTTCACTGGATATCTTTAAGCGGATGTAAGTACTAATGGATATGAACAACTTTTAAACGAAGTATACTGCATTTTTGTAGGTTAAATATTTCTCAAATTGACAATCCTATATTGACATTATTATTAAGTTCATAGAGTTTTTACAAATATTTCTGCTCTGTAAATTAAAATTGCATGAAAAGCTAAATTAATTTCTATCAATTTTTTTAACTCTCAGAACTGCCGTAGTCACGACATTAAATAATTATTACATTTTATTTATATTTATTTGTTATTTATTTATTTAGTTGTTATCTAGTTCCAAAATTCACCCTATACATTATTTCACACAGTTTGCGGTGCGCGGGCGTAAAACTAAATATCGCGGCGGTCGGCGTCGTGAGGCGAAGCTAGTGTACCGATACAAGTTCTACTCTCAGGTCGCGCCAGCGCAATGGGACGCTACCCTAAAGTGTCTCAGTAAATGTAATTATATGGTGACTGTGTTTTAGCTATCACAAGACTTTCTCGTAGGAAATTGTTAGTAAATGTTTTAATGTTTAAGACCCACTTGCGATTAACTTGAAGTCAGATAATAATATAATATAATAATTAATAATCATTTATTTATTTAAAAAGGTATGGTACTAAACAATTTTGAATATAAATTAGATGGTGGCAGGTTATATTTCTTATGAATTTGTGTTAGGCCGTTTGTCCACCACTCATGTCACGAGTACGAGCAAGCCGAGTTGAGTATGAGGTGACGTGACGTGCGGACACGCGGCTATAGTTAAATGTATGTACCGTCATTGCGGCGCCGTCATCGTCTCGTTGACGTTACGGTGACGGCAGCGGTGGACAAACGGTCTTAGGAGCCCTTAACCGGTTTGACACATTCAGGTCGATGTTCAACTTTTCAGCGAAACACTGACTTTTTAATTGTGTCTCACCAATAAACCATTCAACGCGAAAATAATACATAGATCCGGAAAGGGTTATTATTTTGTCTGACGCAAGCGGGTCTTAAGAAAGTATTTAAAATTCTATGTGTGAATTGAAATTTTGATAGGCTGTATATCGTCCAAATGAAATGACAATTGACAATCGATGTAGTATTTTTTTTTTGTGAATGTTCTCAAATGATTAAATAATATGTATTTTTTGTGGGAGTTCAGTTATTTTGGTCCATCTGTAAATAATAAAAAAAAAAACAATTATAATAGGTGCTTGTTAAAAATAACTAACTGTCAATTAATGTGACAAATTGTCAAACGTGCGTAAGCTGATGCTTATTGGCTGTTATTTATAAATAATCTCTATTTTTTCTTTGACTTATGTACTAGCAATAAAACCATTGATCACTAAAGTATTGTGGGTATTCTTTACGTCCTTTGAATTTTAAAAGTTTAAAAAATAATAGCATAACAATTAAAATAGCTATTGTATACTCGTAAAATTAAATCACAGTACGAGTGTCCAATTTTTATTTACTTGAACATAAATAAAATTTATAAGAAATATGCGACATAAAATTATGATTTCCGGGTGGATTATTTGATTCTATCCCAGAGGGCCTAGGCAAGTGGTATTGTAGAATAGAAAACGAAAACAAATAGATTGTCAAATGTATGGAATTGAAATAAGTTTTCGATAAACAATTAGACATCTCCATACATTTGACAATCTATTCGTTTTTGCTATCTATTCTACAATGCCACTTGTCTAGAGGGGCAGGACTGTCCATGTTAATACCAAAATTTAATTGTAAATAATTTAATAATTTTCAGCAGCTTATGCAAACTTGACAATTTGTCATATAAATTTTTCGTTCGAAAAACCAGAGACAACTACACAAACTAAGCAACGCTCACCACTGCTCAACCTTGTTAAGTTAAAATATTAGTTATTTTTTAAGCTATTTTTGTTATTACGTATGTATTTGTCCCTACAACATTAAAGTAGCATATTTTAAACTTCTGAAAATATTTAGCATTATTGTAAAATTAAAATGTATATTAGACAGTATTTTACACATGGCAACATTCGTCCGATAATGTTGTAATACTCAACCTCAAGTTGATGACGACAACAAAAAATACCTCTATTTAATATTTTAAATTATAATATTACAATTCAATTATTATTCCTAATTTAGGTACCATAGTTTAAAATGACGTTTCTGTGTAATGTGTTTTATATTTTAAAATAGTTTTAATTACTATTAATAGGCCAATTTGATGTTTTTTTTTTATGGAATTAAATATTTGAACCACAATTTAACTGTCAACAATAAAATGGTATTTTAAGCGAGAAAGCTGAAATGGAATGAATTTAGTTTTATTTTTACTTTTATTTTCATATTATTACATTCTTTTTTTCTGATGATATAGAACAAATTGATTGTAATAGTTAAATGAATTTGTAAATATTTAGATTTAAGAATTACATTTTAATTGTAAATAATAATATTACTTCAAATTTACAAACTAGTTTATTGTGTAAGTGTTTAATATTATTTTTAAAACAAATTTGGAACTATTTATTGATATTTAGCATAAGGTTGACGAAAAAAATTGCGAATATTAACATTTTATATAGATTCAAGTTTTAAATTTTAATGATAATTTCAAAAACAGGATTAGGCAGTATTCAATGACGGACACGCATCATATATTTTTTAATGTTATTTTCTGTCAGTCCCTCAAACTTCGATTCGAGATTTTTACACCTGTCAAATTCCAGTTAAATGAAAAAAACTTCTTGTTTTCATTTAAAACCCCGCTTTTTAGTATTTTTCCTGTAGTACCTAGCTAGTTAGAAAATTTTTGACATAATGTACCTAAACATTATATTTGAAAATTGTGTGTAAAATTATATTAAAAAAGTAATAATTTATGTTTAATGTGTACAAATGAATTAAAATGAAGGAAATCTTATAAATGGATAGGTATTATTAAAGATGTAAATGTTTTATCTGTATACATGAATTGCATTAAATGAGTGGTTATTATCTATATGTTGTTTTACTTTTAGCTATTCCTTAAATTAGGTCTACTTTTTTCAAACCGAATAGTATGACCACTTAATAACTAACCTAAACACCAAACACCAAAAGAACTATCCGGTTTGTCAAACTGATAATTAATTAATTAATTAAATTAGTCAAATTATCAGTCATGCGTAAACTGCTGTGATTGGTTGGTGATCATTCAGCCAGCCAATCACAGCACACGCGCTCTTGACAATTTGTCACATAAATTTTTCGTTCGAAAACACTTTCGATAGACTAACTACACAAACGTGCCTATTGGCCTAGTTCTTTTCTGTCTCCTGCTTGTTATGGAGGGAAGTGAAAAACATATTTTTCTTACTCCTCCGCTGTTCTTTTCTGATTAATTTCGCTGCGCTTTTCTGCCGGACTCCACTGTTGATTCTGGCTTTCAGGAGTTGCAGTGGTTGGGAAGTGTGGTGGATTGTCCCAAAAAAAAAAATAGCTTCACAAAGTTAAAGGGACGCCGTTTGGGCATTATTTTAGTCAAAGCCCCCTCAGTAACAATTCACTAACTAATATTAGTAGGTATACACTAACGGATAAAACAATGAAATTAAAACAATGAAACCTCTATCTTAGCAGTCAAGGTCACTAACCACTAGACCTACAGCTCATCCATATTATCCATACTAATATTATAAATGGGAAAGTGTCTGTATGTTTGTCTTTCCTTCACGGCAAAACGGAGCGACTAATTGACGTGATTTTTAAGTGGAGGTAGTTGAAGGGATGGAGAGTAACATAGGCTACTTTTTGTCTCTTTTTAACGCGAGCGAAGCCGCGGGCAAAAGCTAGTTAATTATACGTGGGAAAGTGTGTGTGTCTGTCTGTCTGTTTGACCGTCTTTCACGGCAAAACGGAGCGACAAATTGACGTGATTTTCTAAGTGAAGATAGTTGAAGGGATTGAGAGTGGCATAGGCTACTTTTCGTCTCTTTCGAACGCGAGCTAAACCGCGGGAAAAAGCTAGCATGCTTTAAAACCATACCTGCTAGTACATATAAATATATGAAGTAAAGGTATCACATAAAACCTGTTGCATTCTCGTATTATTTTATCATTTCTCATTAGCCGCATACGTTGGGCATTATCACTTCTCTGACGTCATTGGCCAATGAACTCACTGGCCCCAAGGTCTTGTCGTTTTGAACCACTTTTTTATTTATTTACAAGCCTATTATACATACGTTTTACATAACAAAATATTTACATATTAATACGTTGAGAGAACTTTGTACTCTTAATAGGCGAATGAAGAATGACATTAATTATCAGTCATTTATATTTGACTAACTTTTGCAGGCACCTTCGCTCGCGTTAGAAAGAGACAAATGTAGCTTACTGTCACTATCCATCAACTAACTTCACCTAAAAAAATTACGTCAATTCGTCGCTCAGTTTTGCCGTGAAAGACGGACAAACACACACACTTTTCCATTTATAATATTAGAATGGATGTATAAGAAGTAGTGGTGTGCTTTTTTATCCTAACCGGGCTTGCACTAATAGAAGACCAGCCTCTAAATCTGTAAATAAATCTATACTAATATTAAAAGCTGGGAAGTTGTTACTTTCATTCAACGATCTAACCTCAGAAACTACTGACGCTATTTGGTGTTAAATAGCCCATTTATCAAAGATAGTTAAAGGCTATATAACATCACGCTACGGCCTTCAGGGGCGGAGAAATAACCAAATCCGCGGGTGTAACAGCAAAGGAACAGCTGGTAAAAATATAATAAGTAAACGTTAATAGCAATTTTAGGGGCATCTAAGAAACTTTGCTTGCTTATTATTTTAAAATCAGTCACGTCTGTCTGTCCTAATTTTGACCCCTATTCGTACAAAAAAAGTCAGCGTGCTAAACGTTGTCACATTTCGCTGGAATTAAAGCATGCAAGGACCCAGGATGAACCATTAGTTTAAAACCTGAGGTGACCTTGATTGACTGCGTGCGCAAAACATGAATACTATGCTAAAAAACATGATGACTATTGGCATTAAATAAATCTTCGTGCTGATATAAATATTTATATCAGCACGATTGAAAATCTTTTATAGGGATCCGCATCTCTAATGGCAAAATCCAGCAATGTGCGACTTGCAGTTGCAAAGAAGGGTTCCATAATATGGCCACCAGTCAGTGGTGATCATTTTGAAATGGCGCGACTTCATTTTCCGTATTTGGCAAAATATTTGCGTTACTTTAGTAATACAAACTATACTTTAAACTTGATAGAATTAAGTTTATATTACGTTGCATCGAACACGGAAGTATTTGCCACATACCTACGCCAAGCGAAGTCGCACGTGCCAATTCAAAGTTCATTGGTCGATTTTATTTTTTATCTTTTTCTGCCTCAGCTATCCAATCAGTGCGTGCCATTTGTTGTTTTCTTCTTCTATAAATAAAATCTTTGGCATATTACCTCCTTGATTGCCATAATTATACAGAGTAAAAAACATTTTTGACAGGTCAAGACCTAGATTAGAATGAAAATATTCTAGTTAGCAATGCCCTGGTGTTATATCGAAAATGTTATTATTTATTAACTGCCATATCAGTTGTGAACTTACGCAACGGCTTGATAACATGTATTATCAAACAAAATCCGTTTTATCTAATAAGAATTTTGTCTTATCGTTAGAGAAAATAATTTCACTAATTTTGAAGATAACGAAAACAGGCAAGTTGGTCAATAAATTGTTACCATGCCGTATCAGTTTCATTTTATGGATGGGAAATCATCAAATGACTTCTCCAGCCCTGGGCGGGGCGGAAGGGAGTATCAGACTTTTACTGACTAAAACCCGCCCTTGTTCCTTCGGCTGCCCCTTATGTTCCGGGGCCGCGGTAACTATTAGAACTATTCTGCAACCCCGATAAAATGCCGTGTCAATCACTCCATATAAGTTTGTAGTGTATGACCATGATGGCCATTCTTCTTCTTCTTACCGCTTCGACAGGAGCGTTACTGCTCCACTCCTGTGGGTATAATAGCTTGATGTTATGTCTATATGTTATTCTGATGCGAAAGTTACTTTACTGTAAAGTTCCAAAATAATCTGCTTAGGTTTTTTTTATTGTAAGAATAGTAAACATCCTTGCGTTCTTAAAAAAATATAGATATTTTATTATATTTAGTAGTTTTTTTAGCGACGTCAACACTGTGACAGTTTATGAGCACAAAATACTGTATTTTACACCATCATCAATTGACGTACTTTAAATGAGCTGTAAAAATGCACTTCTCTCATAGATTTTGGATGGCAATGACCATTATGACGTCACTAAGTAAGCAACTCAATTGTCTAACTATTTATTGATTGCAAAGCATCTAAAAATTTAATTTTACAGTAAATTGAAACTTAATGCATTTGTTGGTTAATAATATAAAATACCGAATTGCAGATTGGTTATGGTCAGTTGAGAGGTGCTACTCAGGCACTTAGGCCCGTAGACGCTCTCAAATTTATTGCTGTCCTTATTTTTTCCCTTTAGAATGACAAGGACAGCAAGAGATTTGAGAGCGTCTCAGAATTGAGTGACGTCTATTAATACGGGCCTTAGGCCCGTAGACGCTCTCAAATTTATTGCTGTCCTTATTTTTTTCCTTTAGAATGACAAGGACAGCAAGAGATTTGAGAGCGTCAAATCCCTACCTGAAGACATTTAAAGTTTTTCAGAATTGCTATGCAACGAAGTTTCTCCAAGGGATCCTCCATGAATCCATCAGAAGAATATTGTGATGTAGTATTGAGATGTTTAAAGAGGAATATACCTATGTAATATTTTGTAAATTGACCCTAAATTCGCACCTCTATTTAAGAAGCTAATAGAAGCGTCCCTACATTTCTGCCTATCCCTGATTCCCTGCATATACCTAAAGAAGTTTCTAATTACAACATTTAAGGCAAATGTTTGCTTAATAAAACATCGGTGTAAAGGCGTATTGCTGCACGAATTCCAATTAACAGAATATTAGTTTTGTGTGAAAACTTGTGTAAAACGCAACGACTCAGCATTAGAAGCACTTTCTAAAGATTGAAATTATTAGTTGTATACTCGCTTGGCTTTTTATTACCGTTTTTATTATTCATTGTTTATAGAATACTATTTTAAAATGAATAGTCAGTATTTTAACTTTTCTTTTGGGGTTAAATTTTGGTTCGTTTAGTTAGAATTAGTCATTGATATATTAAATAAAAAAAAAAAAATGAAATGGCGCTGGGTAGGACATATGCTGAGAGAAAGGAGAGAGAAATGGACCAGAATAGTAACAGAGTGGTACCCTAGAGAAAGCAGTAGAAGTAGAGGAAGACAGCCCAAGCGATGGGAAGACGATTTGAAGCAAGTGGCTGGACCAGAATGGATACGTACAACAAAGGATAGAAGCAAGTGGAAATCTTTAGAGGAGGCCTTTGTCGAAAGACAAGCTGTTAAGAGGAGAGATAAACAGAATGCCGAGAGTATATTTTAGTTATTTTTTTTATTATTACCTTTAACTTTTTAAAGTAATGTGTAGTTATATAACTTAGTAGTTGTATAAGTTAAACTCTAGCAGCAATAAAGGCTTATTTTATTTTAAGTATTTTATTTGTATTAAATTATGCATTAATTTAAAATGTGAAGCTAAATTTTATTATGGTGCTATAGACGTACCAACTACAATAATTGTCCAAAATATTTTAGCGATGCCAATCGGGACATTCATACGTATGATACCCAGCTGTTTAGTCGTCCGTCGTCTTTTTCTCCGGACCTGATACGTTCATAGCCCGGTCATAGTATGATACGATATAGTAGTCACTAAGAGGAAATAACGGTAAAGCTATGCAGCGATTTAGTGTCCATAATATATATATAATTGTAAACTTTATCTTCATTACCGAAATACATAGTCTCGCTTGAGAAAGGTGTACGCAGTCGTCGGAATGCTCGAGGCCCCGGGCTGCTGCGCGACCGTAAAGTAATAAAAGAAAAAAAATAATCATAATGGTGCCGATTCTCTTGTACACAAACTTCACTAAATTTAAGTTAAGTGCATCTCTCTCTTTCCATTTCATTAAGAAAAGGACAGAAGATAAAATATTAGTTAAGTCCTGTCAAATTTAGACACTCCATAGATAATTTAGACGCGATTCAAAAACATGGCGTCTAAATATACGTCAATTTTCGTCAGGCGCTGTCTAATTTGACAGGATTAAACTAAAATGTATCTTCTGACCTTTTCTTTAAGAAATGGAAAGAGAGAGATGCACTTAACCTAAATTTAGAGAAGTTTGTGTACAAGAGAATTAGCGCCAATACCAGCCCATTAATGTCACACTGCAGGGCAAGCGCCTCTTTTCATACAGAGAAGACACGAGCGTTGATCACCACGCTTGCTCAAGGCAAATTGGCGATTGCGGACTCATATTAACTAGAAGTCCAGGTTTCCTCACGATGTTTTCCTGCACCGATGTCTGTGATGTCCAAGATACATTTTAGAAACTACTTAAGAATTGAAAAAGTCACATAGGTACTTGCCCGGATTTGAACCCACAACCTTTTGTATAAGGCCCCTTAACCACTAGGCCAACAAGACAAATAAAAAATAAAGAAAATCATGAAAGAAGTCCAGCCCAAGCGTTGGTACATATGTTGCAAGACGACCCGATGACCACGCGGTAAAGAAGTGTATTTCCATGGCTACGCAAAAAATAGGGAGAGGTAGGGCTCAGACTACATGGATGACGAATGTTCGGTGGGACATGAAGGAGTTAGGCCTACGAACTTAGTCTACGGATGATGCTTACCATACCAGCTGAGTAAATCGCACCTAATGGTTAGGAAAGCAGAACAGAGATATGCGGAGACCTCGAGCAGCCAATTGGCTTGCGTTATTTTCACGTCCCACGGCTTAGCTTTAGTGCAATACAGCATCCTTTTGGCTATGAGACATCTTCACATTTCTTCACTTCAGTGGAGTCCGGGCCTTAGGGACGACGCACATTTTTTCAGCTCCATTCATTAAGTCCATAGGAAAGAACGATTTTGTACGACAACTGAATAGACGTGAAAAGCGGACGCGTAAGCGTCTTCATTCAAAATCGATGCTTTCTATGCTTAGGCGAAATAGGACTGAAAAAGTGTGTGTACTCCCTTAGGTTACGACAGAGGTCGCATTATACCCTTTTATATAAATAGCTGACCTGCCAAATAAGAGGCGATAGCTCTCAACAAACAAAAGGAATAGTGATCATTATTCACTACAATAAAACTAATAATAAAGGTAGGGTTGGCATTTTCTTTCTTTGGCTTAGCCCTTCGAAGGAGTGTCCTTTCTGGTGAAATTCGTGACCCTATATCTAATCCGTACTATCCGTACTTCCGTAATAATCTTATAAGTCATCTGGAGTATACCGCGGCTGTATGGAGCCCGAGTGAAATTAAATACAATAAATACAAGAATATGCTCGAACGGATACAGAACAAATTCGTCAGATTTTTGTATTTAAAGTTATATGGGCGATACCCGGGATATCCGTTACTGTATCCCACCTTATTCTGTCTTGGTATGGTGGGCTACTACAAGTTGGAAATTAGGCGTGAAGTGTCACTGGTAGTATATCTCTTCAGAGTTTTAAGAGGTAGTATACAAAATTCAGGTATACTATCAGAATTAGGCTTGAATTTACCGGATAGGTACACGGCGCGGCGGCGCAGGCCGCAGCTGCTGGCGGTGCCGCGTGCGCGCACTAACCTGCTGGCGCGCGCGCCGCTCACTCGTGCGCTGCGCACTCACAGTAGCGGACACTTTAGACATATTCACCTGTACACCGCGCGAGTTCACAAGGGCCACGTATAGTCTAGCTTGTAAGGATTAGTTAAGCATACTTATATATTTGAGTTTCTTTGTCGCATTAGATATATCTGTAATGGCAAAGGAAACTGTTTTGTGATAAATAAATAAATAAATGCGAAAGTAACTCTGTCTGTCTCTTCTTCACGCCTAAACCACTGAACCGCTTTGAATGAAATTTGGCACAGATATAGTTTGGGACCCGAGAAAGGATATAGGATAGTTTTCATCCCGGAAATCCCTCGGGAACGGGAACTATTTCACGCGAACGAAGTCGCGGGCAAAAGCTAGTGTATAATAAAATTAAGCAAATGGCAGTGATTGGTGATGGTCAATTGGTTATTTATTTATTTATTAAACTTTAAGTACGAACACCGTACGGACTTAATGCCTTAAGCATTTTCTGCCAGTCTACCTTACTGTGATGTAGAGACAAAACATAGAATATAGGTAGTAGTATGTATGGTTAATACGCAGCTCTTATACATGATGTTATTAATTTGACTTTGAGAAAGAGTAAATATGATATTTTCATTCATTTCATCATCTCCCTAGCCTTTTGATTACTATGTTAGGGTCGGCTTCCAGTTTAACATGATTCAACTATAAAACATTGGTAGGTTTAACAATCCAGTCATAACATGATGCCCTTTGGTTTGACTGATTGTCAGACATTCTGACTTCGGACTACTCATAGCGACTGTCAAAGATATTTTAACAACAACCGGAACCAACCGCTTTACGTGATTTTCAAGGCACGGCATGCTTAAAAAAGAACAGATTAATTGAAAAATTTACGTTGGTACTTGTCCAGATTAGAGCTCACAATCTCATGTGTCAATGGAAGGGCGTAGGATCCCTTTTGGGTCCTCCTTCCGATGCTGTGGTGTATAATGATTTGAATGATACACACACTACCTTTATAAGCCTCCTTTATTTTTCGTCTATTTTAAACAGATCGACCCGACAACAACACCGCTTCCACTACAAAACCTGTAACGCTAAGCAAGCAATTTGTGCGTCCCGAGCGTTAATCTTTTAATGAACCTCCTCCTCTTTTAATGAGGTCCTCTAAAAATGAAAAGTGTAAGCCCTACCAAAAGGTCCTCGCACTCGGGCCGGGGTTGAAAAAACGTTGAGGTCAACGGTGCGCCCTCGAAGGCATTGTCTCGTCAATGTGAACCCTATGTTCTCCCGCCCTTCATAAGGTGACATACTACTTGGATTGGAAAGGCGTCTTTATCTGCGTATGTAGATTGTGACTGGAGATAATAGTGTTACGCAAATTGTTGTAACTTGTTATTTAGCTTCTTGTGAAATCTTTGTGTGATTTTTTTATATATTTTCTGCTTATATATTGTCTTAAACACATTTGTAAGTTGTAAAAACGCACAAAATTTTTGCGATTAAAAATTAGAAAAAGGTTCTTAATTCGGTTGTATTCAAGGCGACTTCTATTCTGTCAGTTGTTTAGCATTGCCACCGAATTCTAATTTTTTTTGTAAAACGATATTTATTTTTTACTTTTTACTGGCTTAACATCCAAATCCATTATCTCCATATCCACCGACTTAAGGTAGGTACCAGAAAACTATAACCATCAAAATGTGTTTTATCTTCAACGATACCCCTTTTACTGTTCGTTGTGGAGGTGTTCCATGGAGTACCTCCAAACAGTTGTTTTCTGTCAGTTTATTAGCCACCAAGTAGGTCCACTCATTTGTTTTTTAAACAAAAGCTCTGCCAAGGTTGCGACTACCGCCTGTCCCCTGACGTCAGAAGTGTCACCTTCCTTCACCCTAGCTCGCAAGGTCTCTGACTCGTCCTACAGAGCAATGCCATCTAGTGGCAACATTCGAGATACCTTTATTTGGCTAGAAGGACATCGGATTTGGTCCTGCGTAGTTACTGGTCCTTTTAGCCGCTGGAAGCGGTTTTGCGGATGGAAGGACTAAATGCAAAAATGTGTTAGGTGTTTTTTGAATTTAAGGTCTTATTATATGTCGCACTGAAGTTCAAAAATAAATACAATTTGTGTATGATACTTAAAGAGATCAGTTATAGTACTGACAAACCTACTCATGGTCTGAACACCAACCTTTTATGTATATAAAATTATATAAAAGAATCCATTTGCCCTAAATATTAAGTTACTTGTCAACAAGATGTTAGCAAATATAATATGATAACCTATTATCAGTTTATATAATGGCACGCCCTTCATATGAGTCGAAAAGCTCAGGTTTCATTAAAAAGGTCAAGACGGAGATGTTTTGGCTAAACAATATTTCGGTTACTATCCCACAACTAACTATATTGACAAGAAAGAGAAGGAGAATGGCTAAGCCAAAGTACGGGTAAGTAACGTTTAGATTTATTTCGTCCTAAGTAAACCGATATTTAAATGTTAATAGTACTCGGTGGACTGGCTAAGCAATTTGCTGGTTTTATCTTAATTGCAATAAATCTTTCAGGCTTATCTTAACTTTTAACCGACTCTAAATAGAAGAGGTTGTTTGTTTTTTTTTTCTTTCTTCGCCAATAGCGTGTCGATCCTAAGGATGATTGTTTTATTTCGAAGCACTACACTTTAAAATTAACGTGAATTTGTTAAGGTCTGACCTAGACCTTCGTTTATCTTTTCATTAAAATTATCTATCATGTGGCTTTTACATTGCTACATGTACCTTTCCAGGGCTCTTTACTGAATTATGAACATCGTAATAATAAGTCCAATCAAAAAACTTTGAATAAATTTTTAATACTGTTTGGAATGATCTTTCTTTCGAAAATAAATACATCCAGTAAAATGTTTAAAATTTTTCATTTTTTTTGTCCAAGTTACAAAGTTTTTATTCATCCAATACCGCAGTAAATTAATTGTAGATATTTCTGAAAACTTGAACCATAGCTAATATAATAATGCTGACTGACTGGAAAGGCATATTGATACGGTTCCCTGAATCCTTCAGGTACAGAACCCAATCAAACTAGGAAACCTACAGTTTATTATCTACTTAATTTAATAGTAAATAGCAAAACAGAAGCGCACCAGCCCACAACTAATTTAAAAAGAAACATTGATTTTAATTGACTATACGTACTCCTCACGAATTGTTCTGGTCTGGTAAATAACAGTTTTTCAATAGAATAGTAAAGTACCGGCACAATATGGCAGCGTTCAATGCCAATTATTCACCGTGATTATTAGCCAATTAAAATATCTGTTTACTTATTTTATACGCTCTATTTATTATGGGGTTATGTTAGTTCATTTCTGCTGTAAGTATGACTGACTGATGAGCAAGTCTTTGAGTTGTAGAGTTGGAAACTTGTATGAAATGGTTAATTTTTAGACGTCAATGGTGCCGATTCTCTTGTGCACAAACTAACGTAAATTTAAGTTTTTTTTCCATTTCTTAAAGAAAAGGACAGAAGATACATTTTAGTTTAATCCTGTCAAAATAGACAGCGCTTGATGAAAATTGACGTATATTTAGACGCCATGTTTTTAAAATGTGTCTAAATTATCTATCTCCATAGATAATTTAGACACATTTTAAAAACATGGCGTCTTCTTCATCCTTTTCTTTAGGAAATGGAAAGAGAAAGATGCACTGAACTTAAATTTACGTTAGTTTGTGCACAAGAGAATCGGCACCAATATATTGTTTTAGGGACTATGTACACTTCGTAGAACTTTGACAGTCGTTACAGGTAGTCAGAAGCCAGAAAGTCTGACCAGTGTAACTAAAGGGTATCGTGTCTCCCAGTTACTGGGTTGTGAAGGTCTGATAGGCAGTCGCTTCACGTAAAACAATGGTATCCAGCTGAATCCGGCCATGCTGGAAGCCGACCCCAACATAGTTGGGAAAAGGCTGGAGATAATGAGGGACTATGTACACTTCTTTAACCCTATTCAGCTTATGGAATTAGAAAACAACGAATTTGCATTAAGAAGCTAACGCATCCTTTCAGCTTTCCGCGTCCGTTTAGCTTTCGAACAAAATTGTTATTTTCTATTGGTAGGTAGACATAAGCTAAATGGTCCTGAATAAATGTGAGTAGTTCCTTAAGTTTAATTTACTCTGCAGGGCATCATGGTACCATATCACCAACTTCAGGCTGCTACTCAGAAATTGGGAACTTGGGAATAAAACGTAGAATCCCATATTTAGTAGTTGTGCTGGCAAGCGAAAGACAAGACAAACAGCGCAATTGAATTAATAAAAAATATGCCTACAGTTCATTTTACTATATTTATTTATTTTCTTTATTGTGTTGTGGAAGGCTTACAGTCTAATCTATATACAGGGTGTCCCACGGCTATGCCACATGGAGGGAAAGTACCTTAAATATTGTAGATAGAACATTTTACTGAAAGAAGACATTATTTGAATTTTAAAAACATTTTAAACTGCACCCATAGATATTTAAATAAATACATAGTTGAACCGGGAATCGAACCTGTTACTCGAGAAAATTAATCAGTCTGTAGTTTTATCCTACCGATCGAAAGGCAAGGATTCATCACAAGGATTGTTTTTTGCTAAATAACATAGTGTCAAAAATTAAAGAAAGACCATGAATTTTAACATTTAAAAAAAAATTGTCAATTTTTCAAATACAATATTTAAGGTACTTTCCCTCCATGTGGCATAGCCGTGGTACACCCAGGTATATGTTTATACTAATTAGGTTTTGCCCGCGGCTTCGCTTACGTTAGAAAGAGGTACTCTTTGTCACTCTAAATGCCTTCAACTAATCACGTCTAATCGTCCCTCCATTTTGCCGTGAAAGACAGAAAAATAAACACACACACGGGCAGTGTGTGTGTTTATTTGTCTGTCTCCTTTTGTCCTTTTGTAATAATTAGTATAAATGTCGTGATGGACTAGTGGTTAAGGCGCCTGCCTCTCATGAAAGAGGTCGTGGGTTCGAATCCGAAATCACCAATCCGCCTTGGACAAGCGTGGTGATTCTGTATGAGAAGAGGCCTTTGCCCTGCAGTGGGACAGTAATTAATATTATTATTATTATAAGTATAAATAATGGTAATCTGACTGACTGCCTGATTGACTGACTGTTGATATATATTCACACACACAACAAACCGCTGGTTTCAAGAGACATGAAACTTGGAGGGTATATTAATTCTTATTAAGATTAAGTAGTATATTTATTTCACAAAGAAAGGATTAAAACAAATTAACCCTAAAGGAGTTATATAGGGAATGGAAATTTCGACTTCTAATAACAATAATATAATTATAGGTTGCTAAATATTTCTAATGACAACACATAGTCAAACTTTATCAGTACTTACATAATTTTCACCGCTAATTTTGCTGACATGTTTATAAAAACATTATGATAAATTTATTTAGTTAATGTATAATTATTAATGATATGTTATCTTTTATTAGAATCTTTAAAATTGAATCTCATGATAGCATAGTGGTTAGGGCGCCCGCCTCTGACGCAAGAGCTTGTGGGCTCAATCTGGACTAGTAACAATATGAGATTTTCAATAATTATGTATTGTCTAAGTGTGACTAAGATACCACAGACTCCGGTGAAAGAAAAACATCGTAGAGAAACTTGAACTTATAATAAACTAGCTTCTGCCCGCGGCTTCGCTCGCGTTAGAAAGAGACAAAAAGTAGCCTATGTTACTCTCCATCCCTTCAACTATCTCCACTTAAAAAATCACGTCAATCCGTCGCTCCGTTTTGCCGTGAAAGAAAGACAAACAGACAGACAGACAGACAGACAGACTGACACACTTTCCCATTTATAATATTAGTATGGACTAGTTACCTCCGCAGTGTCACCCGCGTTTTTGATTACATCTCCGCACTCGTCCGTCTCCATCGTGGCGTGATGATACATAGCCTAGAAAATGAGCTATCCAACACAAAAGATTTTTTCAACTGGGAGAAGTAGTTTCACCAACCAAACAAACTAAAAAACTCTTCAGCTTTTTAATAATAATTATTATATACAAGTACAGAATGATATAAATTCATTATCGCCAAACAATTTTGAGCAAACATACGTAGATGACTGTTAGGTTCAACCGGCTGCAATGGACATTATTATATTTAGACTTGAACTTTAAACTGATCAGATAATTTTGCGATTGGACCTGACCTGTCTGGACATTGCAAACTAAACAGTAACTTCGACACAGGCATTACAAAAAAAAACTACATGTGCAGTGTTAAGTATATGCGATTTACATAGGCTTACGCCAAGTAATTTGTCATCTCGTATCAAACTGTATTCTACCACCTATAAGTATTCTACAATGCCATTTGTTTTGAGGTGTAGAGCTGCAAGAGATACTGTTTCTGTGGTCTCTATGCATTGGATGCAAAAACAGTCTTGCTTGTACTTGTACTCCTTGAATATAAAAGGTAACAGAAACTTGGAAAGAGTCAATGATGTTATAAGTAAAAAGTGTAGATACGTTATATGCAGTCAAAAAGTGGCACATTAAAAGTTTGCCAATTTACCAACATGATACCACATGATACTGAGTATCGCGTTGATGTTTGACGTTTATCTCTTTTTCACTCGCACTACTTCAATCATGTCATCCTACTTTGACGTGTAATGTATGTGTGCGTTAGTGTGCCGTTTTTGAAGATAGAATTTCGTTTGGGAAACCTATCTTCACTTTTTTACTTATAACATCATTGGAAAGAGTCTGCAGTTTTCAAAGACAGTTGCGGATGTCTTAAGATGTCTGACAGAAGTGATTTAATTTTAAGAGGAGTGGATCAGTTTTTGTCCTCGTTCTACATGCCTGATTATTATTACACTAGCCCGTGCTGTCCCACTGCTGGGCAAAGGCTTCCCTCCATTCTTTCCATCTGTCGCGATTTTGCGCTGCGTCTTGCCAATCTTCAAGGAAGCCGACCAAGTCGTCCTGCCATCTCTTTCTTGGTCTGCCGCGTCTCCGTCTCGTCTCGCCATTTCGGGGCACTGATGGCTGATGCCTGATTAGCTTAGGTATATTAACTTATTTTTCGATTAGATCTCGTGGTCATTGGTAGGTTCGATAATTAAGTTGACCATTCGATGACCAAGTTGAGCACCAGTGTCATTGGGGAAGCTAGCATCTCTGGTTAAAAATCTTGGTTTCGGTGGGTGTAGGTTACGAGTTTAACCCCAAATGACATTAGATGTGGCCATCAACAAGTCAACTATTTCTAGTTTTTTTTACAGTCCAGTTTTTAGCGAGTAATCTTAAGTAACCCATTTGGAACATTTCATTGTTGAGTCATGTTCAAAATATCAAACGTAAAAAAATTCAGATGGCATAAAATGCCATCTGAATTTTTTACTACTCGTGTATATTTATCTGATAAGTTGCGATAACTAATCTATGTGATTTTCCAAAGTTACTTACGTGATGCAGCAAAAATGGCAAGAAAAACAATGGATTTACTTTTATTAGCCGATTTATTGATTACAAAGTAATTACCGGACTTACATTATTATAATTATAACGACGTAATACATGAAAGTTTGAATGTAGATCAGATGTCGACGAATTCCTGGAGTCATTGACGGAAGGTCCTGTAAAGGTAAAATGGAAAAGTGGGTATACCGCCGTTTACCCGAATTTTATTTGCCCTAATTTCATTTGCCATAATAGTCAACAGCCATAATATCATACGACATAATACTCATTTGCCCTACTCTCATTTGCCATAATAGTCACGTGCCAGAATCATTGTTTCCCATAAAGTCACTTACCATAACATCATTTGCCATAATCATTGTAAGCCATAATTATCACATGTCCTAATTATCACATGCCATAATTATGATATGCCATAACATAATTTGCCATCGACATCGGGTGTATAACGGTTGTTTATATCAAGAGAAATTGGATGCGATTGGGACTCTAGGGCACCCCGACTCGGACAGGTTAGGTTAGAAGCCCCGCGAAGCGGGGCTCCGTCGACCTAGCCCGCCATCAACCATGCACAGAAAAAAAAACCATTACGGGGCTTAAATATTTGTCTAATACTTGTTATGACATTTAAATATTATGCCATTTAAATATTATGTCTAATAATTATTATGGCACATAAAATTGTGGCAAACAATACTTATGGCATTCGTATCTTATGGTATCTAAAATTCGGGCAATTAAAAGTATGTCATATGTCTTTTAGGGCAAATGAAACATTCGGGCAAATGAAATTCGGGTAAATGAAATTCGGGAAAATGATGATTATGGCATATAATCTTCGGGCAAACAATAGACAACCGGAAAAGTGATAGTGCATTAAAGATTTCACAGATCTTTTGGCAATTGCCATGTGGTAGATCTTTTCAGAATCAAAATGATTTCTCATTCAAATGTTTTTAGGGTTTAGTATATTTTTCTTTAATCATTTCTGTCTTTCGTCGTCTGTATGTTGTGATATTTAGAAGCTAATGTTTCAATAAGTCCGACTATTTCAATACTATTCAATAGTAGTCCTGAAACATTCCAGAATATAAATTACTTTGCTCACATAGGCTCTATGCTCAACACTGCGTCCAAGTTTACATTTTGACTTCACAATATCACCGTACTACGAGCAATACAGTGAGTGGTCACTTTCTTTCCAGTGTATCATATTTCAGGTCCAGTCTCCGTGCAGTGCGGGTACCCTAAATAACTGTGAACTCGTTGAGTCTAAAGAGTAAAGACCTTCACAAAAAATACGACAACAAATATTAATCTTTTAAAGTCTGAGTAATCTGATATAATAACTATCTATAACTGTCATCAGAGCGTGCGTCAGCTGTTGCTGATTTGCTCGCCATTTTTCAAGGAGCACTCCAAACCAGCTCCTCAGAGTAATGAAACAAAGCACCACACAAAAGGGGTTCTGAACTAATCCCAGCTTCCAGTAAGTCGAAAATCATTCAACAGCCAAACTTGGTGAATGTGAGAGCGTGGTGGCGGGGGCGGCGGGGTGCGCGGCGTCGCGTCAGATTCGCGAGGAGGCTTCCGCGGGCGGGGTCAGCGACCTCGCCCCCCGCGCCGGCGCGCCGCCAATGTCAGGGCCGGTGCAGCCGCGGTCAGCTGACGTCTGGGGACGCGCGGGGGCCGCGGCGCCGGCCGCGAGCTGCAGTCGACTCCCGGCCGCCTGCCGAGACGCACGCTCTCCGGCTCACCCGCGCTATAAATAGGAGCAGGCGGTGGCAGCGCGCGCTACTCCGGCGCCGGGCTGTGCTCACGAGTCAGGTACCTGAAGTAGCGCGCGCGGCCGCCGCCGCAGCCGCAGCGCGCCAGCCCGCCCAGGAGCCCAGCCGCCGCACGCCCATTGTACTTCATCAGGTGCTCTGGTGATGATGGTTCCAGGCGCTTGTTGGAGTACACTTACCGTGTCGGCGGTAGTCATCGGGCGCGTCGGATGTGCGACACGTGGTGCGGAGCACGTGGCTGGGAGGAGGTGAGTAGCCGTGCCGTGAGGAGACAAAGGCTGCGGTGAGTCACGCGTTAATCACGGCGCCGGTTGTCGACCGCTGCAGGCTGCACTCCCCGCCGCACCCTCGCCTCGCCCCTCCCTCGCACCACCCTCGCACCTAAAATGGCACGTACATTTGCATTGGTCATCGAACCCCACCGAAACATATGAACAAAAGCAGCTCAAACTGGTTTTCGCATGTTTTTCGACAGCAGCCGCCAACCGGCGCCGCGCCGTTTTCCTGTACGACTCTTATGACCTGTTTTCGTACTGCGTGTTATGACAATTTTTTTAGAGGACATCGCTAAACGTGTGTTCAGGACGAAAATGAGAAGATTCTATGTAAAAATGTGTCTGCGTAGCTTCAGGCTTCTGCGAGAAGTCTCCGTGGTGAGGCTGTGTGGAGCAAGGTCTTCTGCCAAGCGATGGATGGCTTGCATGTTTCATTTGACAATAATCTCACTTAATGTTCGCTGGTCGAATTTCGCGTGACGTCAGCTGGACGCGTATGTTCTCCACCGGCGTCGTCTCTACCAAGGTGATTTCGAAACGTTTATTGCTTTACTTTCGAGTGCGAGTCGGCCCCACAGTGGTAGGGTTGCGAAAACGGCTGCGGTGCAAAATTCGACTGTATGTGCCGCTCCATAGAGATTCGATTGCGTGCAGTTTTGTGTAAAACATATCTTTGTCAAGATATAATAATGCAAACAGCCAATAAAAATACGAGTCTCGGGTGGATGACTCACAGGAATGCGTCTAATTGTTGAAGTGAACACAAAGAATTTATCGTGTTAGATTTCAAATTAAAGTGAAACGCAATCGAGTTGCTTTAGTACTGACTGTCACTCGTTAACGTCTACTTATTAGATTGCCTACGCAATCCTAGCACGATACTTCTAGAAAATTATCATTTTTATTGTTCTTGGAGCGAACTTGTTACTTATCGCTAAGACCGATTCACAATGCTTTCTCTTAAGGAAAACGTCAAACTTAACATCATCTTTGGTGAACTGACTTCTTCTCGCGACTTTGTTCGCGTTCAGTCAAGTGTATAATAAATAAAATTCATCTTAAGGCCCACGACAATAGTTTAACTTTTTATAAGTAAAAGATTTTTTGTAATCAATCTGTAAGTTCTTTCAGAGATTCCTCTTACAAAACAATTAAATCATCTTTCAAGCTACACAATTCGCCCTTCAAATTTTAAAATGGAGCATGTTCTAGAATCTCGTTTAAAATCACCGTTAAATTCGCACAATGGTCATTAATTCAAGGCAGAGTAATAAAGAAGCATTTCTGCTGAGTGTCGAACCTTGACCAATGGCGGCACAGGTAGAAACGTCAATTGTGCCAGACATGTCTATGTAGTGTCGACGACAAATAATGACTCAGACATGTGCAGAAACGATAAGTTCTTAGTTTGGAATGAGTCAATAGTTTTAAGAACTAATCAACGGTTTTTAGCATTTTTATTTGTTTGATATTGAAGCCTTCGTGCTCGCTGGCTTGGCTAGGCTTGTGAGCGCTGATACATACATTTAAATAAATGTTTTATTAAACATCATTACGATTATATAAATGTACGTTATTTTCTGAATTACAGTAATTTGTAAAACTGGTCTATATTTTATTAGGTATAGTACGGTTAATGTAAGTTTTACTTAAATTGATATTAAACTGGCGAGGTTTCTATCGGTTTGAAAAAAAGAAATAGTTTTATTTATATTAATATTTATCTTTTCTATAAAGATGTTGGTCTTTTTATCCGAAGAGGGCCAAAATATTTCAACTGTACATGCATAAGCAAGATATAAAAATAATACCAGCTTATTGTTATCCCAATGCAGGGCAAAAGCCTCTTATTCGGAGAAGCTGTACATTTTTAGTTTTTTTATTTATTAAACGATTTCTCTGAAAGTTTTTGTCTGCTTACAAAACTCTATACTGATAGAAAGTTACACTACTGTCGGATGCCTTAGGATATAGTTTATGGAATACAATAACAAATACTCAAATTATTTCTAGAATCTAAGCTTTTTGTTCTAAAGAAACGTTTTTCGATTTCAATGGGTCTTATTTTCAGCCTTTTATTTTCCAATTGGATAGATAATTTGCAGTGGTTATTTTTACTTGTTGCTCTGTATTTGTTTTTTACCTTTATTATTGATATTGTGTAGGCAATGTTTGTCATTTTATTTAAGTATTTCATGTGTCCCTTTCAGCAATTTTAGCGGTTGAATGGTGAAAACGGTGTGTTAAGTTTTCTCCGATTCCAATAAGACATATTTTCCTGGTCTGGAAAATGAACGTCTTATAAGTTTTTATAATCAACGCCCTTGATTTGTTTATATTGTATTAATTTTATATTGAAGACATTAAAGTTACTTTGCAAATGCAATTTATATAAATTCTGAAATTGTGAAACATTTAAGTCTTAAATCTTTTGGGTGAGCTCGCTCCATCGTAGGCCCCGTCTATGCCCTCGGACTAGTCTGGGACCAAGAGCAAGCCCATAAGTTATAAAAAAAAAAAAAATATTAATGTTTTTTTTATACTAAACAAAACAATGTTATGTCGGATTTTTGATTTCTTTTACCTAAAATACGCGTACATTTTAATTAATTTTTCAAAATGTTTTGATGCTTTTCCATAATAGAATTTAGGAAATTGCGTATAGAATTATTATAATTATTTGTAATTAATAAATAATAGTCTTGCTTTCAACTTCAACTTTTATATATATTATGGCAATCCACCGAATTTTTGGTGATTTCTGCCAATGTCCAGTTTGAAAATAATATTTTAGTGACAATAATGTACGGTTATTAAATTATAGTATGGAGATCATACACGTGTTCTTATATCCAAGAAGACGAGATGACTCCTAGTCTTGCTTTACTTTAGAATCCTGTTGTTTGATTACAATTCAATTGTAATGACGTACATTGTACTCTGAATACAACCGGGGTTTTACCAAAACTACTATCGCTATATCATAACCATAGTGACGTATTTTCACCTATTATTTTCAATTTGTCTATGAAATTATGTTCTTAAATTGAAGTTCAGACAAAAAACGGACTCACGATTTCTTTTGTACTGGTTATTTATTTTTTACCTTGTCTGTCTTCGGTTGTAAAATATTTTTATATTACCGCCGTTTTGAAATGTGGATATCTCTCATTACTATCGGATATATACAAATACATAGATAATTATGATCGTATCCGTATATTTTCACTGAATCGATGTTGAGTAGCTAGTTTCTAAAAGAAAACTACTAATAGTGTAATTTTTGTTTCGCAGTATTTAAAATATTCTGACGGTATTTTGTTCTTTTTATCCGAGAAGGACCAAAATTTAAAATACACGCCAAAGAAGAAAACAAGAATGTATAAAAGTATACCCGCCCTCCATTTTGAAAATAGTTTGGCCCAATGCAGGAATTATGGTTAAACAGAGTTAGCTGACATGTCGCACACACACATTATGTGGAAATTATAGTCTAGGATAAACAAAGATTTTAGCAGGACAATAAAGGGAACTACGGGGAGAATACTCTCTAATTCAGAGACAGCACAATCATTGATCACCACGCTCTAGGTCATGGTAGAATGGCAATTCCAGAGTCTCATTCTAAGTAAAATTTCCTCCTCACCACTTAGAAAGTATTTACCCCACCCCAAACCAATAAATATCGTTTAAAGTTAAAACTCCGTGTTTGAGGTTACGTATAAGGATTCCTATACGACAAGTTACTGATTATTGCGAATACTTCCACTGCCCGCCAAGAATTCTTACAAGTAACCTATTCACGCTCCAATACCAACAAAGTTAAAACTAAGCGAAAAAAGTTGGACAAGTTTGAAATGTATGAAACTTGTTTGAAATATTGGACAACATGTTTTCCTTTATTTTCGTCATCGCCAAAGGTAGCGAAATTTTTCTTATAAGTATTTATTTATATCCTATCTTTTATTTTAACATTTATTCACACAAATACAAAAATAAATGCCACAATTATTTAAAAAATACCGCTTAGTCCTCTGTCTTTGTAAGAATCAAGCTAAGGGTCCTTAACGTTCTTCTGATAGCGATAGCATCTAGAGGGTCTATCTATCTAACATCTATTATTAATAATATCTGGTCTTAACGTCTATTAAGAAACTCCCGGAATCCTCCTCGAAACCTCTTAGTTTTGATCTTATACCTTTGACCGTCATCAATCTTTCAAGTTATTAAAAGTAGCTTCGATTTTCTTGCTCAAAGAATTATAATTAACTGACTATCTTTTGAGTTAATAAAAGTAGCATCGATTTTTATGCTCAAATAATTATATCTGGCTGACTGGCTTTCGCCTACGGCTTTGATTATAAGGTTATCGAACTTTCGCCCGCTATTTTCCCCATTACGGTTGGATTTTCCAAAAATCCTTTCTTAGTTGATACTTACTCTTTATAAAGAACATACCCTCCAAGTTTCATGTCTCTAGAAGCGGTTTGGGCTGTGCGTTGATATATCAACAGTCAGTCAGTCACAGTCAGTTTATCATTTTTATATATAGACTAGCTTCTGCCCGCGGCTTCGCTCGCGTTAGAAAGAGACAAAAAGTAGTCTATGTTACTCTCCATCCCTTCAACTATCTCCACTTAAAAAATCACGTCAATCCGTCGCTCCTTTTTGCCGTGAAAGAAAGACAAACAGACAGACACACTTTCCCATTTATAATATTAGTATGGATTCGATGGCACCAGTTATTCTTGCACTTATTCTTGCATTCAATAAGCTAAGTTTTCCAGCTCGACACCAAAAATAACTTATAATATGAGTGGTTTCTTTTCCAATTTCGTAATAGACATTTTTTTCCTGTGTATGGGGATAAAAGTTTAATAAAAAGATCTAATAAGACCATTTTCTTTTAACGTAGTTCCTCTTACTGTCCTGCTGAAATTTTCTAAATTTTTATCTAAAATGTAACTGCTAAATATCTGTTAATTCTGTTGAACCATAATAGACAAATCGACTATCTATCAGTCTATCTTTTCATCCATGCGAATGTTTGGGACGATGGAAGTATCGTCCCAAACAAATAAATCGTTTACAAATTCTAGTCGATCTAAAAGAAAATTCTTTAAAAAAGCGAGACATAACAATAAGGGTTACTGTTAGTAGGTACAAGTACCAAAAGTAGGTCAGATTAATTAATATATAGATCTTTATATAATAGAAATTTAGATCTTCTAGAATGTAGAAAAAACATTGGACTCAAAATAGGCAGGTAACTTTAATGTTATTGCAGACTAGATACTCGTTCAAGTGCTTAATTTATTCGTCTTGAATATTTCAATGGAAATAATGCTAAGATTTTTAGCTCAACAATCTATGTATCTACTAAGATTCTGAATATTACATATTCTTGATATTATGTTAGATATTTTAAAGCATTTTAGTGTTTTTTTACGTATTGAGGCTCTCAAAGTTGTCCTCAATATATTATTCAATTGGGTGCGAGGGAAATTCTTTGAAGAGGAAAACTAAGTTTTACAGATCTTGGTAACTACGTCAAAATAAGCAGTTATTTAAAAATTAAAAGACGTGTTAGTGAATCTAGATCTTTTCCCAATATTCATCTCACATAAGTTGAACCTATTAAACAACCTATACCTAGTGAACGCCCACAGCGTTTTATTCTTTTTCAGAATACATACTTACACTTTGATACCATATGAGCTGATAAATCCATACAAAGACCCTTGCAAATCTCACTACAGCTTTTCGGTTTGCGGGTAGAAAACTCAATTCTGAGTTAATCTCGCCATTGAACATAAGTTTTTGTATTTTTGCTATAAGTTTGTATGAATTTTTATATTTTGTGTGCAATAAAGAATATGAAGACATTTGCTAACTAAAACCAGATAACAGTAGGTCTTAGCAGATAAATGGAGCTGATGTGGAACCAACCGTCCCTTCCAATCAAAAGCCCTTCTCTACGAAGCTAGTTTACATCCGTAACACGTCACCTTTCATGGTCCTATTTGAAATCTACGTCAGTAAAGTGATCTAGCATTTTTGCTGAACGTGGCCAGTTTGGTGCAGCATTGGATAAAAGAATTTTAAATTCAAACCCTTTTGGCCTAGTGGTTGTAAACACAGAAGCATAGAGGAAAGTATTATTGAGATTTTTTATTGGGGATATTTCAATAACTGCCCATTATTTGGAAGAGGTGGAGTGACACCCCCCAATTTCGGAAAGCGTAAAAAGTCAGGAGTGTCATCACTAACATCTCTGATCGTCGTGGCAACGACTGTCATTGCTAACATCTTTGTTAGCCATGATAGGAATCAGAAACCGGATAGCCTGACGATCAGTCTTACCGTAATCGGATCCTGTAATTGGTTAATACGATACCCCATCGTGCTAACCAATTACTGGATCTTAAAGGTCTGGTAGGCAATCGCCCCGCGTATAACATAGGTTTTTGCAGTATCCGGCTACATTTGCGGTCGACCCCAAAATTGTTAGAAAAAGGCGGGGCATAAATGATAAGCATTTAATATTTTTGTTTTAGTGTCCCACATTATTTAGCCTATTTTACTGAAACTTACAAAAATAACTAATACATAGGTTTTCTCGGTTTACTGACCAGTGCGTCCTGTGACACCCAGATCTCCTTCAGCAGTTTTCATTACTTTCTATCTCTAGTTTTCTTGACCAAATAATGTCAGCAAACTTCCTAATGTCATATAAATATCCTTTTGCTTATCTGCCTCTTTTTCTTTTACCATCTCATGAAATAAATTTTGTTGGAATTTTTCTCACTACATTTTGTGCTAATGTCTTTCGTCATGCGTCCTCTCCATCTACATTTCATCTGTCTTGCTTTCTCTATGAGTTTCCATTTCAGTTACCAATCGTTGTACCAGATAGACCGTTCCAAATAAACTTATTTTCTTTCTTTCTGCAACACGTGCTTGTACCATAGCAGAGCACGTGCCCCCCGCCCCTACCCCACTTCTTTCACCTAAATCATTTCTTTACTGCTGATAGCAGTTGTTATGACCTATACCTACCGTTTATCTGTCATTACCCTGATATACTTGGTGACGTCATCGCACTCTAGATTATTTTGCTTCGTTAGTGTTCATTACAAGGTTGATAACTGGCTTATTTTTGTCCTACAAGGCAAAGGCCCCTCTCATACTTTAATGGCAACAGCATTTATAGCCACGGTTGGTCAAGGCGGATTGTCGATTTCAAAGTATTTTACAAGCTTTCGTCCACGGTGTGGTTACAAAAATAACTATAAAAACCACTAGCTGAAAAATCCTTTCTTAGTGGATATCTCTCTTCATAAATTCTCTCTCTTCACTCTTCACTCATCTCTTCACAAAGTACACACTCTCCTACGTGCATGCCTCTAGGACCAGAAACTTAGACTGAGCGTTGATATATAATCCGGTCAGTCAGTTGCTTTATGAAGATTAAGAGAATCAAGTAAAAAAAAATTTTTTTTCTTAGAACACCTCAATTTTCCTCTCACCGTGCATAACATACAAGCAACAGAAAAACCTGTTAATTAACTTTAATCTAAATGTAACCTTGCCAAAATAAACTATTTGCGTCAAAATATACGTCATTTTATAAAAAAAAGTACCTTATACAAATATAGCTACTGTAGATAGTTCATTATTATCTTCTATAATTATATTTGAAAAGAATTCATAACTGCTGAGTAAGATGTTGGGGAAAATTACAACTTAAAAAAACTTTTTTCAAAAAAATAATATCTGCCTTCAAAAACTAAAAACCCAAAAATAACTAAAACGGAAGTCGGTGGCAACACAAATTGACTGGCAGAACAAAAGCCACCGACTTCCGAAATTTTAGTTATTTTTGGGTTTTTAGTTTTTGAAGTCGGTTAAAAAGGGATAAAATACAGGATGAAATATTGGTTTCATATTAAGCAAACATGATGACACATAAGTACATAAGGGGGCGTAGTATCAACTGAAAAAAGACAGAGAATATCTCTGTCTCGTAAAAAAATATTATTATCTTCTTATATATAAAATTCTCGTGTCACAATGTTAGTTACCATACTCCTCCGAACCGGCTTTACCGATTTTCACCAAATTTTATATGCATATTCAGTAGGTCTGAGAATCGGCTACTATCTATTTTTCATACCCCTAAGTGATAAGGGTTGTTCACCCTTAAAATTTTTAACCGCGGGAAAACCACGGGAGGCAGCTAGTTTATTATAAATATCATCACAAGCGATAATTTCTTTGGTACTATCAAAACAAACCCGTTCGCTTTAATCACTGAATCGGAAACAAGTTTTTTATTTTGATGAATCCACGAACGGTGTTTAATGATTTAATCTTTGACTTTCATTGTTCTGAAATAAATAAATGACTTAGGACAACTTACACATGGCCAGACAACTGATGAAACTAACTCAATTTATAAATACACTAGCTTCTGCCCGCGGCTTCGCTCGAGTTAGAAAGAGACAAAAAGTAGCCTATGTTACTCTCCATCCCTTCAACTATCTCCACTTAAAAAATCACGTCAATCCGTCGCTCCGTTTTGCCGTGAAAGAAAGACAAACAGACAGACAGACAAACAGACACACTTTCCCATTTATAATATTAAGTATGGATACATACATACATAGATAGATAAATGACACCCAGACATAAATACCAGTGATTTACATGGTGCGACTGCCTTTCAGATATCAGTAACTCTCTTGGTTAAAAAGATTGTCAGATTTTCTGGCACGGTAACAGTTTTCACGTCAATATTTTTTGCCACCGTGTCTGGTAGAGCCACACAACCTTCCCAAAAAAGCCTCAATACTGTTTTTGAGACCCTTCAAACATTTTATTATACAAATGTATGACTACTTACAGGTACTTTCGACATTATTCGCTATCCCTTCTTAAGACGAAGGGGAGCTAAACCTACGGGTCTATAACTATAAAGCTGTCTGTCTGTCTGTCCCCCATTTGAAACCTTTATTTGTTTGATATATTTAGATGGGGGGCGCGCTAGGGTATTTGAAGGGTATATACTTATGTACTTAAAGTTTACTGTATGGTTTTATTTGCATGGATGAAGTGTTGCATGGATGAAGTGTGTAGCAAATTATGACTTTATATCATGATGGCGTTATTTTCGGCAAAATTGATCGATGTTTTGCTTTGGTTCATTTAATATCTTAACATTAAAATCAGGAGTCGGAAAATTCGGTATTTGATGGCCAATTATTTTAATAAAAAATACTCAGAGCCACAATAAACGTTAAAAACTTGGCAATGTGTGAGTTATTACAGTGACTTTTGCCAAATTTTTATTACTACTATTTAGAAGTCTATAGAAATCATTTTGAAGTTAAACATGATATCGGTAGATAAAGTCGACTATTTGGAGTTAATTACCACGAGGAAGAGAAAAGAAGAAGAGTAACATTTTTTTAAACTAACAGTCTTTTTTTGTTTAGAAAAATTTGGAAATTGATCATAAGTCACACTGAAATCATAGCTTAGAATTAGGCGTTTCAGCTGCATAGTTTCAGCATTTTTTGGACTGTTGACCGCCTCATTTTGGAGCAACAAATTCTTATCCATTTTTTATTCATCTGTGTACCGCACTAATTGACATTGTCTAGGGCAGGCATCAACTAGATCAATTATAAATTGTGTAACAAATCTCATTAGGAAAGTTTGCCAACCTACCTTACTTAGAATCAACGGCGCAAATATAACCTTCTTGGAATTAATTTAATTGGTCTGTTTGTGGCTGAAACTCTGGGTCCGTGGGCTTTGAAAGCTTTCATTTTTAACTATACAAGTAGAAAAGCCCGACTTTTACTAATAATTAAGAGACCCGAGACTATTAAAGAATGGAAAATATAATATTTCAATGGAGTTTCCCGTTTAAGCACCTATTCTTGCTGCTATGTTGCTCAAATTCCTTTGGTGATCAATGCATTGGTACCCAAAAAAATAGGTGTTCACGGGAAAAATGACAAACTAGTGAGCCTTTTCGCCATCCGTCCTATTGACAGCAATAGGAAAAAAAAAGAAATATTCCCACTTTTTATGCAAATTGTACAGAGATATATCACAAATTTTGTGTTACAATTACAAAAATTAAAAAAAATAGAACAATAAGGCTTGCTAATTTTTTAGCTCATACGTACCTTTCCAAACACACATGGGATATTGTAACCGCTATACTATATCTGACGTCTGGACCCTATATATTACGGCTCAATTTTGACCCCTCTAACGTCACCATCAAAGATAAGTTTTCGCAACAATTTTGCAATAACGACCGCAATTCGACAGCTGTTCTTCAATGTCGGTTGAGCAAGTTACTGGTTGATGGTTGCCTAGCAACCTATGGCAAATTATAGCCATACGAAGACCTTCAGTGATGCCATTTGCCATGAGGTTAGAGCGGAGGTAATAGAGGTTGTTTTCGTAATAGAAAATTATCAAATATGTTAGAACACGAGGTCTTAAAGACACATCATATAACTATTAACTACACAGAGATGGTGAGAGTTAGTCATTTTTAGCAGTGATGGTTAAAGGGAATATTTATTTAAATATATTTTTTGTCTTAGTGTTGAATTTCGCTGGTCATGGTAAAGCGTAAAACACTGATCTTCTAATTTCAAACTTCTGGGTATGATGTCTAAAAAATTATAAATTTCAGAATGTTAAGGAAGATAATTGGCATCCATAATGTATCTTTTAACAGCCATCAATTTGAATTTTCGGGTTCTAGGTCATTTTTTAAAAACTATAGTGTCCAGAAACCTTGATTTAGCGTCATGAAATAATGTGATGGAATCTTACAGACATAAAGTTATGCAGAACTAAAATAACTGCTATAAAGACGGTATAAAATTAGCGTTTTGAATATTGTTATCACCTTATGACTGAATACTAATAGTAAAATATACTTTTGTAGAATGATGTGTGACTTTGGCTGTTTTCTATAGTCTGCTTCATTTTAATCGATAATTAGATAAATGTTTTTCGAAAAGAGTACAATTGGGACTCGACACTTAACAGTTAGTGATACTTTCTTTTTTAAGGTCCTTATTTTTGATTAATTAATCTAATGGACACATAATTTAAGCATGCAGCAGTGCATCGTTACGTTGGTGTCGCAAAATGTCCCTTTCGCTAACCATTAATCCTTTTGGAAAACGGCACTTTCGCAAAATTCTTCAATAAAAATGTATGTTGGATACTACAGATCACGGTCTGGCGAATTTGGTCGTATATTTCGGCCCCACAGTTGCTAGGCGAGACGCGTACTTTGACCTTGACCCAACGACGTTCCGTCACTGCGCCATTTAGGTCACAGAGCCACAAACTATCGCCAATATCAGGGGCCCAAAGTAGGTCATTACTATGTGCTGTGAAGGATTAATATCGAAATTATTGTAATGCTTATATGATTAAATCTTCGAACACACGTGATTCGAGACACAATAGAAAGACAAGAGCAGCGCCACAGCCGGCTGTCGCTTGAACGTTAAAAGGTTAAAGGCGATTCTACAGACTGGTGATAATATCACAGGCGCGATATGAGACCAGTTCTCCTGAAAAAAGATTATTTATTCCTGAAACCAAAATTCAACCAAGAATGTGGTCGCCAAACGTTCAATCAGAAAAATAAATAGATATACTTTATTTTTTTTATAATTTCTTTTAAGTTGTTCGCACGCACGTAAAGAGTTGACGTAGACCTTCGGAGATTGACAATGAACTTCTTTACTTACGGATTAATTAAAAATTGGAACAGAATTTATATGAAATTATCTGCAAATTATTTTAACCAGAACTTACTAGTAAAATGTGAAACAAGCCCTTAGTCTTCATCTGTCAATTATTCCTTTATTTATTTCTGTCCTACTAGTGAAACCGTTCACCAGAGACTTCAGAAGTCAATTTTTTTTTATTCACTTCTACTTTTATTTGTGAGTGTGAAATCATCAAATGACTTCTCCCGTCCTTCCCTCCGGGCGGGAGGGCGTGTCAGACTTTTACTGACTAAAACCCACTCATGTTTCTTCGATTGCCCTTTATTTTCCGGGCCACGGTGGCTATTATAACTTCGGCAAAAGTTACTACTACCTAGATGGTAAATATTTTAAATTACAATAACTGACTCTACATTCAATCCACATTAAAAATCCAACAGTTACTGACAAAACGCCCATCTTTACTGTAAGCTGGGAACCAGTCAATGCACATTTGTAATTCTATCTATTCCTATGTTAATTCAATCGTGTACAGCTCCTTGAACATGCTATCATGACTCTATTATCATTGCATTAGCTAATTTTATTGCTTGTCCGTTGCCTAGCAACGTAACTGCTATTAGCTGTGAGAAAAATATTTTGAAAACTGTTTTAGTAAGCTAGCTGAATCCAACTGTCTTTGTACTGGATAAGTGTAAATAAAACTATTATTACTCTCCCTCAATTAGCTTACAAAAGAGTAGATAGCTCGGCAAAACGGCAAAACCTTTTTTAATGAAACATGTCTAAGAACTATCGCCCACAAATGTATAACTTACTTTTAAATGAATAAAACCACATCCATTAAAGAGCTACGGTCCCACAGACAGACAGAAAAACATACAGAGACACACACATAGAGATAGAACTTATAACACCCATCTTTTTTGCGTCGGGGGGGAGTTTATCAGAATTCGACAGACTACGATTTTTCATATTTTCTCTCTTCTCAGAAGTCAACCCTAGACGTTAACGAATATTTTATAAGAAAAAATTCTAAGTGTTCTCGAGTTTTGCGCCTAGCAACACATTTAGCAATTTATTTTTACATATATATAGATTGTTTCGTCCTCTTTGACGGTTTAGTGGAAGAAATGTATTTTACTACACTCCATATGTCTGGAGATGTGGAAACTAAATGGATTTAACTTGTTGCCAAGCCAGAAAAATCGAACGTTCAAATAGGTCAAGTCCTTTGAAGTCGTTATTGCCATTAGGTACGTACATAAATTCTGTTTGTTTCGATACTAGTCTTACACCATTACTGTAAGTATAATATTTGTTCCGAGAAGACTGGCCAAAAAAGTTCAAACTAAGACTTTTTTGACTGACCTAAAAGATTTCAAGGGGTTTCCAAGGAGGCTCTATATTTTTATCAATGTGTTTTGTATAATACTAATATTGCATTTAGAACAAGCTTTAAATATCGAGGAGGTTCTATGCTCGTCAGTGGTCTTTATTTCCTTTTCATCCCATCTAAAATTATGTAGAATTTTTTCCTGTGTTAAAGTCCGTTGTGTTTTTTATTATTTTTAATAGGTTTTCAATTACTTAAATAGTACAATTTTTGATACAATTGCCTCAGTATTAACACCAATAAATTCAACAGTAAGATAACCCAACAACAATGTAATCTCAGTGCCTAGCAACAGGCCAAACGACCAGAGACGTCGAGCTCTCAGATTTGATTTAAAACCGTCTACAGAAGTTATTCGAGGGCGTCTCGAGGTTACAAATAATAGAAAAATCCCCTCCGTCGCCCTCCTGCCTCCCTGAGGGGTGGCCTCTAGTGTTGCCCAAATTCAGTCTTGGTCTTGCAGTCTTGGTCTTGTTCTTGCGTTTTTGCAAGACCAAGACCAAGAACAAGACCACGTATTTTTAGCAAGACCAAGACCAAGACTGACCGTGCAAGACTTGAGCAAGAACAAGACATAGCCTGCAAGACTCTTGCGTCTTGCAGCTAGGACTTAGCGCTATTTCACTGAGTAGTTAGGTGTAACAGTTCGGTGTATAGGTAGGTAGGTACGCTTAGGAATTCTATGAGACGCAAAAAACTGTATCAAAGAATATGAAAAACTGGACCTATGCGCATTACGACTAATACCATAAACATAGCGAATAAAAAAATATCTATTAAAATCAAACTGAGTGCATGCATAGTTATGTTTTAACCATCGGCACTTTGATAATGCGGCATCAAAGGTTTTGTACTTACTTCTCAAAGAAATTTGCCGCTTTTCGGAAGTACATGGTTATGGTTATGATACACGCGCCGGCGGCTTCTTTTGAAATCTAAAACAATCGTTGCCGCCACGCCGAAATCATAACGTTTGTGACACTATTTGATTGCCGCCATAGGGCGTAGGTATACTCATGCAAAATAAATTCGAATCTTTTTTAAGAGTACCTACAGGTGTTCCAAAGAATAAATAAGTTTCAGAGTGCTTACAATGAAAATTTACATGTTTTAGCAAATGTAAGCTTATATATCATAAATGTTTATTAAGAAACAGTTACTTCCATGGAAAACGACATATAGGTCAGTTGATTTTTCGAATTTCTTATCAAATCTTCAGTTATTTATTAATCTGCTTGATCTTTACTATGGCTATGTTAATTCAAGCTCACAATGTTCCAATTCTAATACGTTTTTCTAAGATTTAAAGTAAACTTCAATAAATAGTAATAGACTAATAGGTAATTGCAAGACTTGCAAGACTCTTGCTGCAAGACCAAGACCAAGACCAAGACTGGGAGCGCAAGACCAAGACCAAGACCAAGACCAGGTGTATTGGCGCAAGACCAAGACCAAGACTGGCTAAGTCTCGTCTTGTTCTTGCATTTGGGCAACACTAGTGGCCTCCGACCTTCCCCAATGTCCTTGGCAGGGTTAGGTCAATAACAGACTCTCTGGAGATTACTCTTACTATTTATTACTTGTGGGATTGGTGGAGTTTCTGTTTTATGGTTTTTATTGCATAATGGCGGCGTTTTGACAGCTGTCAATTTATGCAGTCTGTGATAAAAGTTTTTTTTCTGTAATTCAAATTATTTGATATATTATATTACAAAATGCAATGTGTTAAAACATAAGATGATCAAACTAATATTATAGTGCGTTGCAATCTAGTAGCAAGCATTCAAATTTGGTAATTAATGCACTTTTAATTTATTTTCAAAATCTAAATAGATAGTTAGATATAGATAAAATGCTCTAGAATAGAACATATTATAAGTATATTTAATCCTTCGAACACACGTGGTTTGAGACACAATAGAAAGACAATAGCAGCCCGACAGCCGGCTGTCGGTTAGTCGTTGAAAGGTTAAATGATGTCAAACTTAAAAGTGCTAATAATAAAAATTAAGGAACCCCAAAAATAATTCTCCATAAATTCAGCTGTAGTATCATCATCTCCCTAGCCTTTTACCAACTATGTTGGGGTCGGCTTCCAGCCTAACCGGATTCAGCTGGATACCCGTGTTTTAGGTGAAGCGACTACCTATCAGACCTCCACAACCCAGTTAATGGACGTCACGATGTTCTTGGTTAGACTGGTCATACTTTCTGGTAATGACTGTCAAAGTTCTACGTATGACATCCGGGACTTTGGACCGGGTGCCTTCCAAGGCACGGGATTTTAGTGATGTTGTCAGTTATTTTCATTATTATTTTGTAACCAGCGTGTATAATATATTATAATAAACTATTGGTTACACCTGAAGAGGCAGGCTCTCGTTAGGCAGCTGGATCAAGGGTCTGAAACAGAAGGCGGTACTCTAGACGCGGCGCGCATTGTCTGGAGTTTCCTTTCTCTGGAGCCCTGACCACCGGTAGCTGGTGGGATAGTATTTTTTATATTTTTAAATGTTTTAATAACTTACGAATTATGTTGCACTCAATTAAATAATTTGTTAGAATCTAAAAATCTGTACTGTTAAAAGATTTTTGTCCCTGACCTTGCTTATACCCTGCCAGTTTAGGTAATTAACTAAATTATAATCTTCTTGATATGTCTTTTTATCTGAATAATTGTATATAGTAGCGCGTGTGCGGCTTTATTCTGAACCGACCCGACGACGTTTTTTTACACTATGTTTAGATATAAAGACGTGTCAAGATTGCTTACATTTAAATAACTATCTAAACCAATAGGTTTTTATTAATTGTTTTACGAGAACACCTGTGGTCCCTGCTTAAAACCGCTTTTGCAAAATGTTATTTAAAATATCCATGAATAGTTATTTCGCGATAAATTAACAAGACATCCAAACAAACATACAATTTCACCAACTTACACGGAATGTTCCAATTCAAGAAATATCTTATTCCTGAACATTAGACTATATGGTTTTGCAAAACTGCTTAGAACTACTACCACTACTGCAAAATTTTATACAAAAAAACCAGAAGTAGTTTTGACGCGACAAAATAACAAAACATCCAAACAAACAAACAATTTCATCAACTTTCACGAGATTATCCTTTAACTAATGATCCAATTAAAAAAACTACCTTATTCCTGAATATTAGACTATGAAATTGTAAGCACACGAAGTCAGGGGCATAATCTATCTGTCTATATAATAACAAAACCAAATACAAAAACAGTTTCAAGTTTATTGTTAGAACATTATTCTTAACTAGTCATAAAAATGCTCTACAAATCTAAAATTAGAATTGCGTACTTACGTAAAAACTGGTTTGAAGGTATCTTGCGAAGATATGGTAGCCACACGAATGCTAATATACCCAGATTAACGTTTTTATATGTATACTAACTTGTTTATTAACATCACATAGACTTGGTATAGTCTGCGGTTTTGCCTTCCGTCTATGATTACTGCAGGTCCTATGGATCAAAACTCTATGGTATTCCTACTTTTGGACTGGACTATAGAAACCAAAAGGTTTTACTTAAATCTAACGAGTTTCTAGAGATATTATTATCTTTCGAAATTTCAGTTTTTGCTTTTATATGGATACTAGCTTTTGCCCGCGGCTTCGCTCGCGTTAGAAAGAGACAAAATGTAGCCTATGTTACTCTCCATCCCTTTAACTATCTCCACTTAAAAAATCACGTCAATTCGTCGCTCCGTTTTGCCGTGAATGAAAGACAAACATACAGACAGACAGACAGACACACAGACACACTTTCCCATTTATAATATTAGTATGGATTATATAATACATAATATTATGTATAATCCTTTCTCTCAATTCACTCTATCTAAAATCGCATCTTAATCCATTGTGAAGTATTAAAGATAACATACATAGACAGACAGACAGCGGATAGCAACTCTGTTTTTTACTATATGTAATGACGTGTAAAAATGATCTAGGTATTAAAAAACATACTAGAATTTCGAAATCTCTACTAACACTAACTGTGCCCTATGGATTCGCTTGCTAGTTTGATAAATAAAAAAACTCTGTCAGGGTTTTAGTTGTAAAATCAATTTTACTGTCATTATCACAGCTATAATTTATTATTATTGCCAAGTATTATTATAATTTATTGCTTTATATATTTATCAATGCACCAAGTTCTTTGTTGTTTGTTTAACATTATATATCAGGTTCATTGACTTACTTGTTGAAACTAAATGCAACGCCTAGCAACATGAAATCTTTTGCTATATTTATAAAATGGTAAGCTGACTGACTGATTGACTGCCCGTTGATATACAATGTGTTAATGAAATAACCCAAAACCTCGGACACCCCAACCGACTTTTATACTATAAAATTGATATGACGTATAATTATTTATTTTCATAAATTATAGTAATAGATATTTGAAAATGTTGTTGTCGCGCTACTTCTTTACAGACTCGTAGCTCTATCGCCGCGCCGCTGTCAACGAACACGGGAGCGCTATCGTTTACATCGCGTTGGACAGTAGTGTACAGCGTCGTTAAAAAATATTAGAGGCGGCATGACAAATAATATTTTTTTGGAAAAATATAACCAATAATAAAAATTATTGTATTCGATTTTGCTGCCGATTCTAAACAAACTAATTTCAGGTTTTGGGTTATTTCATTAACACATTGTATATGTTAATCATGTATATTATATGATAGATACGTTATTGATATTAAAACAAAATATGATAGATAACCTCTTCTACTTTACTATATCTGTTTCCTGTGAGGACCACCTACTTCCATATAGAATTTCATCCCCTATTTATTCCCCTTAGAGGTGCAATTTCCAGAAACAGCTTCTTAGTACGCCACTGAGCTATAAAAATAAATACTGTGTAATTTACTTGTTTCTAGCTATTTACTAGTTTTGGGTACGCGTTGATATTTTTACTACCACCAAAATGGTGCCGATTTTTTTGCTCACAATGTTAACTAAATTTAAGTTCAATGCGTCTCTTCTTTTATTTTCATTAAGAAAAAGACAGAAAATAAAATATTAATAGTCGTATTTTAGTTTTCGTTTAATGTTTTAATTAATAAAAACACGGCCACTATAAATACGTCGATTTACTTCTGGCGCTGGCAAATTTGACAGGATTAAATTAATATCTAATGTATTTATTCTTAGGTATAAAACCTTTTTTGTTGTCTTAATAAAATGGAAAGAGAAAGATGCAGTTTAATTGAATTTGGTTTAGTTCGTGAGCAAGAGAATATAAAAATATTGCTATTTTTTATCTGTTTATATTGCTTTTGCTAAACGTTACTACGAAATTAGGTTTATTCATTCAAAGCAGTTTTAGTAGTAAGTTAAGATTAATTTTTTGAATAATTTATTTACTAGCATAATTAAGTAATTAAGATTCTTAGTCTTAGTATAAATTAGTAATTATGTCATGTTAATAGATTTTTTAAATTAAAATTATAAGAGCTCCATTAATTAACTTTAAAAAATCGTCTAAATTTATAGAAGTCTGATGTTGTCGAATTAGGACAATGGTATATTATGATACCAGTGTGCTAAGATTATCAATAAATTGAAGTCTGATTCTTAGCTTGAGGCAAAGGCGAGGAGATAATAAAGCCCAGAATAAAGGATAAAATACTCATGCATTTTCATACGTTTTTCCTACATACTTTACGGAGAAAAGGAACGATGTTTATTCATTAATTCGAAAAAAATACATGCATCTGTCAGACTACGGTAAAGACGGAGCATAGCTAAGCCAAATTATGAGCTCAGTAAAGTCACGAAAATAAACATGTTAAAACGTCAACAAAAAAAAGCAATTTCCTCTTAAAAAAGCTATTGTAACTATCATTTCATTTTTATAAAGCAGTTTATGAAACAATATACCTACTTAAAATTAAAGTTACAAGTGTAGAGAAAATTGCATTTTGTATTTGCTCAGTGTTTACATGTTTATGACGTTCGTGAGCAAGTGAATATTATAAATATTGATATTATCTGTTTATGTTGCTATAGTTAAACGTTACTAGGAAATTAGGTACTTTCATTCAAAGCGAAATTTTAGAGAATTATTATCGGATTAGCTTTAGATTTCATATGCAATTTATCTCTATTTTTCATTCAATGTTTATGACCAGTCGTGATCCATGGCTTTATATTGCAGTAGTTATTTGTTATTTAACCGGAGATTTGACCGTGTTCTTCTGAATAGCATGTTGCACTTTTAGGGTTCCGTAGCCAAATGGCAAAAACGGAACCCTTATAGATTCGTCATGTCTGTCTGTCCGTCCGTATGTCACAGCCATTTTTTTCGGAAACTATAAGAGCTATACTGTTGAAACTTCCTGAGTGGATGTATTCTGTAAACCGCATTAAGATTCTGATACAAAAATAGAAAATAAATAAATAATTTTGGGGGTCCCCATACATAGAACTTAAACTCGAAATTTTTTTTTCATCATGCCCATATGTGTGTGTTATCTATGGATAGGTCTTTACAAATGATATTGAGGTTTCTAATATACTTTTTCTCTGAACTGAATAGTTTGCGCGAGAGACACTTTCAAAGTGGTAAAATGTTGGTCCCCGCCCTGTAACTTCCAAAATAAGAGTATGATAAATCAAAAAAATATATATGATGTACATTACCATGTAAACTTCCACCGAAAATTGGTTTGAACGAGATCTAGTAAATAGTTTTTTTTAATACGTCATAAACCGTATATCGTAATTTACCTTTCAATCAATCAACTCAAATATAACAAGAACTTTATATTATGTTACTTGCTGCTACGGAACCCTTCATGAGCGAGTCCGACTCGCACTTGGCCGGTTTTTTAATTAGGTAAGTACAACGAACAAAACTGTGGATCAGCAGAAAAAGAGCAAAAATTAATCTCTAATAAAGTCCGGCCACCGTAGGCGCGGTTCTGCGGATGGCGAGCGATGGGTAGCTCGCCGCCCGGCTAGGACCAGGACCGCGTAGACGGCGCGTTTTGTTCCACGCGCGCCTCAAAGAGTAGGAGTCAGCACAGGAAGGGGCCCAACAGGGCCAACGCCTGCCGGGGTTGCGGAATGTTATGTTTATAACTGTTACCGTGACCCTGGAACATAAAAGGCAATCGAAGGAACATGAGTGGGTTTTAGTCAGTAAGAGTCTGACACACCCTCCCGCCGCACCCAGGACGGGAGCAGTCATTGGATGATTTCCCACTCACCAAAAAAAAAAAAAAAAAAAAAAAAAAAAAAAAAAAAAAAAAAAAAAATCTCTAATAAAGTAGAGATTAATTTTTGTACAATTTATTTACTAGCATAATTAATTAGTCCAGTTTCTTATTTAGCCTAAGTATAATTAATAATGTCATGTTAATGTCTTTTTAAGATTAATATTATACGAGACCCATTAAATAACTTGAAAAAATCGACGAAGTTTAAAGAAGTGGTGTCTTTAAATTTAGAGAATGGTACATGTGTGCTAAGCTTGGGATTAAACTAAAGCCTGATTTTTAGCCTGTGGCAAAGGCAAGGAGATAATAAAGCCGAGAGTAAAAGGACAAAATACTCATGCATTTTCATACGTTTTTCCGGGTCAGAGCCCGTACGTCCCCTAAGATTCGCACCCTGTGCCCATTCGTCCCCTGGAACTTTTGAGGGGCCTATTCGCCCCCTGAAGAATATTTATTTTAATTCATTCTTCTAATATAAGTACATGTATATAGTCCTGGTACAGTCGCGCAGAAAAGGGTAAAATAAAAATATAATAATTCCTTAAATATCATGTTTAAGTATTTCAAATAAGATTAAGTTTAATAAAATGCCTCTAGGCTCTAGGCATAAAGTCAGTCTTCAAAATAATTAATCGATTCGTCGATCGATCGTTTTCTATTTACCACTTCACGTTACTGCGCGCCTAGTACTTTGCATTGATTAAGGTGATCTTGTGAGAAAATTAAGGAATACAGTGAATTTTAAATTTTCGTACATGACTACTTCACGTTACTGCGCGCTTAGTACTTTGAATTGATTAAGGTGATCTTGTGAGAAAATTAAAAACAGTGAATTTTAGATTTTCGTACATGACTACTTCACGTTACTGCGCGCCTAGTACTTTTGTTCTCTTAAGTTTTCAATCATTAATACCCGTTTTTTAACAAGCCATTCGTAAAGAGACAATATTACATCGTAAGCCTATCGACAGGTTACATTATTATCATGACGGATTATCATTCATTGTAGCTCTTTTTTCAATGATCTGTTATGATTTATTAAATTAATTGCGTTAATAAACTGTTCACAAGTGTACTATGTTAACCGTTTTTAGGTAAAATATAGGTGATTTTATCTCAGGGAACCAATAGGCACCTGAATAGGTGCCGAATCTTTAACTTATATTGTGTATACATTAGAGGAGACGAATGGGTACCTTAAAAATAATATTTTTATTAAAATATTAATTGGTCCCCTACCAGGAGACCAACGGGCACCTTTATAGGGGCCGAATCCACAACTTTTATGCTGGGGGACAAATCTTAGGGGACGTACGGGCTCTGACCCGTTTTTCCTACATACTCAGGGAGAAAACGAACGATGTTTATTCATTAATTCGAAAAAAATACATGCTATGTTACTGCCACTATCACAACTGTCAAACCACGATTAAGACGGAGCATAGCTAAGCCAAAGTATGAGCTATGTACAGTCACAAGAATAAACATGTATACACTCAGCAGAATTGAAAAGCATTTTCTTCTTAAAATACCTATTACAACTATCATTTAACTGTTATAACAAATATGCATACAAGTGCACACAATATTGCTTTTTAATTTTGCTAAGTGTTTGCATGTTAATGAGCATGACAATGCCTTTATCTATGTCTCGAGTCTCAACCTAAAACTAATTTAATTACAGCTAACATATTTTAGCTACAGCTAAAATATTATATTATATTCTATTTTACACCCTTCACTGCAGCATCCAAACCAATCAAGCTCAAGATTTTCCTGTACAATATCATGCTGGATCAAAAAGTCGTAAACTCAATATTAATTACTGTAGCCACATTATCGCAATACAACGAATATTCGCGTTACTTTGAAAATCTATATTGAGCTTTATTCTTACAACTACAACAAACTAGCTCGCGGCCGCGGTTTCGCCCGCGTGAATGACAGCCTTCCATCCCCGTTTTTACACTACTTTAGGGGGGGAGTTTCCACCGTTTTATACAATGGATTAGCGATCCGCCCCGGCTGCGCACGTGTGTTACAAATCTTGGCCTATCTCTATTAAAACATGCATGTATATAAAGATGAAACTCTTGAACCCCTTTATTTATTGCTAAAAATTGCATTAACCCCTCAGCCATTACGCAATAAACAAAATGGCGGCGGAAATTTCACACCCCCCCTCAATTTTACCCCAAAAAGAAAAACGTACGAGCATAGATTATAAAATTTTATTTTTTAAATTGTAGGAAATTTATCCAAGTAAGGTATATTTATAAACAAATAACCAAACTTGTTCATACAAAAGTAGTCTGTAATAGTAATAAAAATAAGGACTATAATGAAATGGGATATCCCGACAGCCGGCTGTCGGTTGGGTGTCAAGAGGAATCCGTTAAGTTCTATGAAAGATCACATCTCTTTCATCAGCCTTCAATTTATCTAAATATATAATCTCATAAACTGAGAGGGTGTGTTCTTGGTTTTAGAGTAAGAAGTATAGAAGGGACAAAGAAATGATTTTTGAGAATTTGACCAAATTCGCAATCGAATTTTATGCATTTAGATATGAGGAAATCGAATATTCGTCGAATAGCGATAATATGGCCACAGCATTATCAGAAGGCACGACATTCCTGCAACGTATCGTCGGGGCTACCTGCGGGTCGGTCGTCGGTCGTTGGTCGCCGGTCGCAGCCACGACCTTGTGTGTCCTGCGCGGGCGCCGATAACTGGGTTGTTAGCTGTTTTATGAACTTTGTGCCTTGTGGTTTTGGTGTTTTGTAGACTGATGTTTGTGTGCACAGTAAAGCTAGTTTAATTAATCTTGCGACGACCAAGCGACAGCCGGCTGTCGCGCTGCTATTATCTTTGTATTGTGTCTAGAATCAAGTGTGTTCGTTGTTTAACCTATTTAATTTAAATTGCCAACCTCTAGGGCACTTCACCGCTTGACAGCGATGTGCTATGACATGAATTAATGCCATTTTGTAAAAATATTTGGCAGTCGTCATTTTTTGCCGTTGTTTTTAATATTTGTAGTCCAGTGGTCAAATCCAGTCCTGGTCCGTAACCAACATATTGGTGGCAAGAGGGACTGAATGCTACGGGCCTCCGGACACAAGAAGCACACATGACGTGAGTTGGAGCACTTACGGGAGACTTTAAGCCACGGTATGTAACACCTAATAATTAGATACGGTTCAGGGTCGTGTCGATGGTACCGAACGTCAAAAAAAGGCCACTTGGACCGGGCCTTTTTTTGACGTTCTTTATCTCGAATAAGTTTCAAATTTGGGAAATGCTAAACTTTTCTTTTTCCATGAGATTCGGAAACCAAGATCGATTTCAGCTAATTTAAGTATTTTAATTGATTTATTAATAAAACACACCTATTTTATCTAAGTATTAACCTTTCGACGACAAAGCGACAGCCGGCACGCTGTCGCACTGCTATTGGTGCCGATTCTCTTGTGCACAAACTAACGTAAATATAAGTTAAGTGCATCTTTCTCTTTCTATTTCTTAAAGAAAAGGACAGAAGATACATTTTAGTTTAATAATTTTAGACAGCGCCTGTGGAAAATTGACGTATATTAAGACGCCATGTTTTTAAATTGCGTCTAAATTATCTATGGAGTGTCTAAATTTGACAGGACTTAACTAATATTTGATCTTCTGTCCTTTTCTTAATTAAACGGAAAGAGAAAGATGCACTTAACTTAAATTTACGTTAGTTTGTGAACAAGAGAATCGGCACCATTGTCTTTCTATTGTGTTTCAAATCACGTGTGTTCGAATGTTTAATAATATAGGTAATAATTTTAAGTATCTTTAATGTAATGTGTCTATCAAACAACTAAAATAACATTACCATTGATGTTATTTGACTATGTTACGACGCTTTTGTTTCGTGCGTCTAAAATCCAATATGGCGGACTATTTGCAAACGTTTCGCAAACAGTTACATTACGCAATACGACCTCGACTAGCACCATTGTCTGTCAGCTTAATTTAACGAATAATAAATACAATCAGGTGTTTATCTATTTTGACAGTTCTCTGCTGTTTTTTAGTTTGGCAACATATATTTGCTTATCTGTGGTAAATTCTTAACATAAATTAGTAAATCGTTTGTTCAGAATGCAGGTCAGGTCACATTACATTAAAAATAACTGTGTCATACACATAATATAATACCGCACAATTGCATATTTAAATGAACTAAGTTAAAACTGTGACTCAGTTTTTTTTTTGTTTGTTTGTAAATAATGTAACACTAAACTTGTTGAATGTTTGTAGTATGTAATATAATTAATTATTTATGTATAATTTGAGCTAATATTATGAACCTATAAGTTAATAAACCTAACTTAAAATGATTTGCTGTATGGATGAGTATACAGATGGCCAACACATCAGATAGAGATAAGGATGCAATTTTTATAAAAAGATTTAAGATTGTAGTAGGTACTACAATCTTAAATCTTTTTATAAAATTTGCATCCTTATCGTCAAAACATTAGGTTCAAGATTGATTAGAAAATCGTTTCAGATTCAGATAGCTTGAGTTGCTGGCGACTGTACTAATTATTTAAAAAATTAGGTCAACATTGGGCTTTTTATTGTTCTATAATATTCTTTTTTAATATATATGATACAAGCAATGCCATCGTCGACAATTTCGCTAATGACAAAAGTGTATTTTCAGCAAGTAGGTATGTCAGGAATATTTAAAAATATACACTGTAAACCATAATACATTGTAATATACATACTCAAATGTAGATCTAATAGAATAGTAATGGTTACATTAGAAGAGGCCCTTGCCTACTGACAAACAGATCAGCAGGCTGTGTCTAATGAGCTAATTATAATAAGAATAAATTAATTATACATTTATTTTATTTTATATTTATTTAAATAGTTGATCATATGTGGAAGTTTGTTATATCTGAATATATTTTAAATAAATTCTGTAAATTCGGGATTGAAAACAGATACTAAAAAATTTAATGGTTGTAAGGTCCCAGTTATTGACCTATAGTTTGTTAGGTCAATCATTGTAGAAGACTTAAAAGTAAAATCTTGATGTCAACCTTATATAGATACATAGCTTAGACTTATAAATTAAAATAGACATACAATTTGTATGATCGTAATGTAGAGAATGCGTTAGTAAGTCGTAACGTAATGTATATACATTACTCTTATTACAAAATTGTATTACTTACTAAAACTACAACATAATTAGACCATTGTAATGCTGGATATAATTTATTTCTGAGCTTCAAAACTCAGTCGTCAAAAGAAATAAATATTTATAATCCTAAAACGATGCTGTAAATGTTTTAAATAATTAACTTAAATATTAATGTTGGCAGCAAGATTTAAATACTACTAGACCAAGTGTGACTAAAATAATTTAAATGTCCTAATTAATATACGTACGAAGAATATCAATGTAAGACATATATTTGTTTAGTTAATAATCTCAATGAATATTGACGTAGATACATTATTTAAAATCAATTTAGACTAAATTGAGTAGATTGGTATGCGAGGTATAACTCGAATAGATATAATTGGTATCTAGCTACATTTAGATATAATATAAAGAACTTCTAACAACAAACATGTTTTTGGAGCTACAATATACTTCAATATGTCTTATTTATATATTATTAATTATATAAATTAATTACATGAATTCCTTTTAAACAGACTGTAAAATAGAAAATAAAATAAATATTATAATAATATTGTAATATGTTCGGTTATAAAAACAACGTTAGTCATACCTTTATAATTGTTTAATTTAACAAATTGGTTGTTATTGTAATATTCTTCACTGGATTTGGCCTAAGTATAGAAAGGGTGTTAGATATATAGGATACATACTATGAGTAAACCAAACAATTTTAATAGGTTTATTTGTATGTGACCTAAGTTTATTTATTTTTAGTTTTGTCATCTATCCGTGAATTGCTAATCATTTAGCCTGCTTACTGATCGAATAGTATTTGCAGGATTTATTTATTCTTGGAAGAACTATTCAATCCTGGTGTATTTTAGCTCTAATTCTTCAAAGTGTTTGTTGGTTTTTCATAATTTTTTATGTTCTACAACATTAAATAAGGACAAAACACAACAAAATCCAAAATAACTTACTTTCACGTGGTTGCGTGGGAGTCTGATAAACTGTTAAAACAATAAAAAAATAATAAAAATCTAATAAATTGAGTATATAACACAATAATAATTACAATAATTATTATTTTCTTGAACCCCTTTAACTTTTTCTAGACCTTGTTTTTGCAAATCAGTACTAAAAATAGTTAAATTAATTTCAAAAAGTCTGTGAACAAAAAGAAACATATTTCACAAAAATCAGAGAAATCTTACAGATAAAAGTTAAAGTTATAATATTAATAACCATAAAATATATATTGGTTATTGGTAGTATTAAATGACCGATATTTATTATATAAGTTTTCACCTTCTATGTAGGTGACAGTTACTTAAAGTAAAATATTTAATTAAACATTTGGCAAAGTGGTTTGGAATCGGAAAAAGAAAGATGCACTGAACTTGTTTAGTTTATGAACATGGAAATCGGCACCATTTTTGAACTGTCACATTAGTGACAGTGTAAAAATAATAAAAAAATCTTTAAACCTTTAAAGATTTTTTATTATTTTTATAAATAGGTTGGTAGTTTAATATTTCTGGTGTTAGATGATTTTTTTATTACAGATGATGATGTCTTTATGATTTCAACAGCCTCACTCGTCGTCACGACCAAAACGACCTAATAGCAAAATAAAAAAGTATTAAAAAAAATTATGTATAGACTTACTTAAATCTTTTTGGAACTTATATATTTTGTAATAAAAATATCTCAAAATGGACTTGGTAAGTATTGAAAGTTTTATTTTGAACCAACAGAATAAAAATAAAAAAAAAGGTGAGAAAACGATTAACGTGGGAGTTATAGTTTAAATACGTTTATTACTAAAAATATATTTGTTCTACTGCATATTATTCTTATTTCTGACCTTTACTTTTTAAGTTTATTTTGAGACTAGATAAACCGCCATTTTAAATCTTTTTCCAATACAAATATTTATCTCTTATATTTTAGTATTTGATCGTTTTTAAACTTTTTATGAGCTGTTAAAGAAGATTTCCTCATAATTATTATAAGTTTTCGAATGGTAATATATATATTTTTGTAAATTGAACTGACTTACTATTTATTGATTTCAATGTTCAATGCCACTTAAGTGTCATTTTACTGTAAATTGAAAAATAATCGTAACTTTAGCATTATAGATTTTTTTCTCCTTAAATTTAGTATGTGTAATGTTTAGGTATATGTATATGTTCTTCAATAGCATGGCGTTAAAATCGATAGATATATAAATATTAATTACTTTTTTATTATGTTAACAAAATAAGACAAATTTCAAATGTCAAACAGTAGTAATATGCTTCCTCCTTTTCTTAATAATAATTCAAAAAATCATAGGTCACACGTGTTTTTTTTTGCAATAAAATAAAATATTAATGGGAGATTAAAGCTATAATAAATAATTGTATCAATGGCCATCCGTATTTCAATAATGCATTATTAATGTTAACAAAATTTATGTATTTCCTTGTTCGTTATTCAATGCGCAGGCGCCGCTTTTTTAGATTAATATACCAGTTTTGTCAACTGGAAAAATAAATAAAAATACCAGAAAAAAAAAGACCACAAAACTTTTTTCATGAATATTTTTCATTGAGGATTGACAATATGAAATAGATGATAACAATCCATACTAATATTATAAATGGGAAAGTGTGTCTGTCTGTCTGTAAGTATGTTTGTCTTTCTTTCACGGCAAAACGGAGCGACGAATTGACGTGATTTTTTAAGTGGAGATAGTTGATGGGATGGAGAGTAACATAGGCTACTTTTTGTCTTTTTCTAACGCGAGCGAAGCCGCGGGCAGAAGCTAGTAACGATTAAAATCACTACACACTAATTCATTGTGTTGCAGACAGACAAATTTTTCGAACAGAGGAAAATCGTATATCTCGCAGAGCTAAGGGTGGATTGCCGGGAGAATCAACAGGCGACCTCGCTGGTGGCAGTTAATTCTTTTTGGAAGAAAGGGGAGAGAAGAGAGAGGTGGAAGTAGAAGAGTTGGGATTCCTCGATGGTATGAACATTTCTACAAGAGGAAGCAGGAAAAAGGTAGGTTTAATAGCAGGGATATGTCTTGAGTAAATCGTAAAACAGCCAAATTCTAGTTCGTCAAGTAAAAAGAGGTCCAGCTTACTGACAGACAGACGGATAACCGAGTCCTAAATATCTTTATGCTTTGTTGAGGTCGTGATGCTTAATAATATATATATATTTTTTTTTTTTTTTTTTGCGACAATCCCACCACACTATTCCCAACCACTGCAACTCCTGAAAGCCAGAATCAACAGTGGAGTCCGCCAGAAAAGCGCCGAGCAATGAAGCTCGACGAGTCCCGGAGAAACGATACAACTGTCTTGGATCCCGCAACGAAATTAATCAGAAAAGAACAGCGGAGGAGTAAGAAAAATATATATTTTCCACTTCCCTCCATAACAAGCAGGAGACAGAACAGAACTAGGCCGATAGGCACAAGGGGGCGATTACAACTGGGAGAAGCCCAGATTGCCTAGCACCACGGAATTGGATCTGTTAAAAATTAATGGGTCCTAAAATGTGAGCTGTTACGATTGATTCCAATAGTAGGTATGGCAAAAACGCTTGAACGCACGGAAATTGGTTCTGGTTTCCACAAGGTCCGTATAATAAACAACACCGGATGTTACCTGTAAACTATCCAACATAACATTGCGCTCATTCTGCCAAAGAATACATTCCCATAGGATGTGATGTGCAGATTGTTCGAATTCACAGTTCGATGAGGAACATTGACACAAAGGGGAAGCAACAAGTTTGAAAGAATATAGTTTACTTTTAAAATTGCCATGACCTGTGAGAAATTGAGCAACGCAATGATCAACCTCCAACCATGTCTTAGCCAGCCGCTCACGAACGGATGGAAAGAACAGATGAAGGTGACGGCCCTTCATGGAATTATCCCACCTACTTTGCCATTCGGATAAGAGTTCCTCCCAGACTTCAGTCTGCGGTTTAAATAATCTAGAAATTTTATTAAGGTCGCGTTGTGGTATAAAGTCAGTGTCCATGGTTTCCCGCGCGGAATAGTACATTGAAGCACGACGCTGTACCTCAAGATCGACTGGAAGTACACCTGCGAGTACCGGTAGGGCTTCAGTACTGACCGTTCTATACGCTTTGCATAAAAATATCAATTCCAAACGTTGACTTTGAAGTAGTTTACGTCGTACCGCCCCTATTGTGGCCCTATCGGCCCAAACAGGTGCACCGTAGCATATACAACCTAAGTAGGTAGCCCCGTATATAGTTTTTAAAGTCAAAAATGATAAACCCCAAGTTGCTTTAGATATTCTCGTTAGGGCATAAAAGTTCCTTTTAGCTTTTTCACCTACTGTTTTTATATGATCAACAAATGAAAAATTTCTTTCTAACACCATGCCAAGATAGCATACAGCTTGCTGTTTTTTGACGGGAACGTTATTAAATTTAATACTAGGCCACGATTTAAGATTGCCTTTTAGTATAAGTTGATATGTTTTTTGCGGTGCGAAGGTAAGACGATTACGATCACCCCACTGTGATATTAAACGTAGGCATGTGTCAGCCAAGTTCTCAAGTCCGGCTCGAGTACTTGACTGAATGAGCAGTAGGCCGTCGTCCGCGTAACCGGTTAGGGAACAGCCGCTTGGAAGCGGAATCGCGAGAAAATCATCAAAACCTAGATTCCATAGATAAGGACCGATAACAGAGCCCTGAGGACATCCCATAGTTAGCGTTTTACTCACAGAAAAATGTCCTAGCTTAAGTATCGCGGTTCCGTTAAGAAAGTACGAGTAAATGAGATTATAGATGTTTTTGTAGCAACCGCGGGTTTTTAATTTTAGTAAAAGCATAGGCCACCAAGCGTTATCAAATGCTCCAGAAATGTCAAGAAAGATCCCAATTACGTATTTGTGTACGGATAGATTAACAGTTCTTCTGACGGAAAGGGCCGCGTCGACTGTAGATTTACCTAAGGTGAAACCGTATTGATTAGTATGAAATTTTGGTCCGTCCGGTAATAAGCGCGGAACAATGAGGCGCTCCAGAAGTTTTCCCAAAGATGGTAAAAGCGTAATGGGTCTATACGACTTCGGGTCGTCCGGAGGCTTGTCGCCACTCTTTGGAATTATTCGAATAAATCCGCGTCGCCATTTGCGAGGAAAGACGCCTTCGACAATGCATCGGTTATATACAGTTAAGATCGCGTCACCCGCTGTTTTACATGCTTCTTTAATCATCCTATTAGATATTTTATCTTCACCTGATGATTTGTTGACTGGTAGCTTTTTAACAACATTTATGAATTCGTCAGGGGTTGGTAAGTCTGACGTTGGTGATTCAGGCGGCACGGCTGCCCACGCTCTGATCTGTTGGTGGTAGTCGCTGTCATTTACCGGTGAATCATCAGGGATAAGAGTATTAATAAGTACTTCAGTTGTTTCTTCTATGCCAGTGGTATGCTTATTATTGATTTTAATGTTTTGGACGTACGCAAGGTCGATCGATCTGTTGGCTTTAAATTCGTGATATAAAGGAGACCATGGACCCTCTTTGTCAAGTTTATCCACAATTTTCCGCAGCAAATTACCCTTCGATTTTTCAACCGATGCTTTGTAACGTGACTTGGCAACTCTAAAAGCATTTTAATAATATATGTTGTTAAATGGAGCACCACACTAGGTGTTAAATATAAATAAATAAAATAAAATAATAAATATCCTGGGACAACTCACACACAGTCCCAAACTAAGCAGAGCTTGTACTATGGTACCAGACCACTGATAAACATACTTATATAGGTAATTTATAAATAAATACATTATTATAGATAAATCACACCCAGACACAGAACAAACTATCGTGCTCATCACACAAAGTTTGTCCTGGGTGGGAATCGAACCTACGACCTCCGGCTTAGCAGTCAGGGTCACTAACAACTAGACCAACAGGCCAGTCAAAGTTATACTGTATCGTGGATACGATAACAAACGTCATTCGCTTACACAAACATGTCGAATAGAAATACTTGTAGGCCATAAAAATATAAATATCCTGAATTTAACCTACGATACTCAGCGGAGCAGACGCTACTTGCTGGCACTCTTCAAGTACAAAACGCTAGCTATATACGCAATTTTTTTCAATTCAAATCTGGTCTTCCTTCCTTAGGTTAAACACGCTCAATGCGTTCATTTGTTAAACCAAACAAACAAACTTTTATCTGCTGTTTTTTTATATACTAGGTGTATTTTTGGTCTGGCAAAACCCGCTAGGAGATGATTCTACCCATGAAAACAAACTACTTTTATTATGGAACCAACACTGAAATGGCGAAAAAAATATCAGCTGTTTCTAACAATAGTTCAATACACACAACAGCTGATATTTTTTTCGAGATTTCAGAGTTGGTTCCATAATAAAAGTTGTTTGTTTTTATGAGTAGAATGATGATTCTACTCGTAAAAACAAACAACTTTTAAGTTTTTTTTTTTTAAGAGATGTCTTAGCGGATTGTGCAAGAAATACAAGATCGCAAAAAATGCACCTAGCATTACTACTATAAGATATCTGGACTACTACGTCAAGCATTCATGTCATGACAGCAAGTTATTCAGCTGTTATCAAGTAATTTATTTTTACAACTTAGTAAATTTTGATTGTCGTCGATTGTGACTTGAGCGACCGGGTTCAGTTCTGGGTCATAAGTAAATTATTCGGTTACAATGAATTGCGTAGGCGGTTGCCTAATATAGTATACGTAATATTAGCGAATGGTTTGTAACATTTTTTCCTTTATGGTATTTTTATTGATTGATTTATTGAAGTAGGTTATTGATAGGTGCTTAAAAGATTTGAGTGGGCTGTTTATAGATTCAGATGGAGTTTTTAGCTTAAATAGTTTGTGCTCGCGGCTTGGTCCGAAAAAAAACTTTGGGCAAACTTCAAACCAATTGGCAGATAAAAACCATTAGGTTCTGAAAACGTCAACTAGATAGGTATGTCTTATTTTTATTCGGGGTGGAAAATCCTCATGGTATTCTTCCGCCCTTAGGGCGAAGGGAGACACTTACTGACTAAACCCCACCCCGGTGTTCCTTCTCCCACCTACGCTGAGGATCGCGGTAACTGCTGCTACTTCCGCAATTTCCAGCTAAGATAGGTATGTCAGTTAACAGTTATGTCAGTGATGTCAGTTAAAAGTTAATTTCTAAGCCCTTCTAATCTAACCATTAGCACATGGTTTTATTTTAATACGACATATTTTTACTAGCTGTCCCCCGCCATTTTACCTGCGTAGTTCCCAAATTTCATTCAAATCGGTTCAGTAGTTTTGGCATAAAGGTGAGACAGACAGACAGAGTTACTTTTACATTTATAATATTAGTATGGATCTAGCTGACGACCTAATATTAAGTGGTCATTGCCTCCTAATGACATCTGCAGAGGTCTTGCAGATGCATTGGAACAAAGATGATATGTCATATGTGCCTGTGATTGCGTCCTTACCGTTTAGACCAACATATAGCAACGCTGACGCATGAAAAGTGAAACTGGTTCACATTTTCGAAAGAGTTCCTTCACAAAGTCTTCTACTGGTTTACTGATGATTACTGGTTTTCCATGTTCCATTAGCCCTGAGTTTGTTTCGGCATTTCTTGAGTGGTAGTTAGCAAATGCCAACTTAAGCTAGTTTAAAAAAAGTGTACTTCCATAATCAACAGTTTAATTTCATTTTCAGGCGCTGTCAATAGCGAACACCGTAAAAGTCTAGATTTTCGTCGCAAAGTTAGCCGTATCTATACATACCACAAGCCAGAAAAAAAATACAGTGTATAGTCTAATATATGAAGAAAAGACTTACACAAAAAAAAATTATAAATGTGGTCTAGTACTACGAAAAAAAAAATGTTCAAAAAGAACACGAAAAAAGTTTTCGTCTCGAAATTCTCTAGTTTTTCAGCGACAACCATCATATTATGTTTTATATCTATAACAAAGAAAATGTTATAAACTAAAGACATATCTAAAAATTTTAAAACACAGAACTGTATTTTTTTAAAATTTCTTTTAAAACTGCAAAGTTACTTACATTTTTGCGGATTTGCCAAAATATTTTCGACCTTATTTCTATTAATTCGATGCACCACCGCGAATAACTACTTACCGCGCCTAAACGACACAGTAGGCGCAATGTGCAGTACGATCGTAGGTCGATTCCCGTGCGAGAGAAATATTTGTACATTCTACAGGTTTTTCTGAGTTTGTTTGTTTGTGTGTGTGAATTTATATGTATGTAACACACGTAAGAGTAATTCCTAACGTGTGACAATAATGCACCCGAAACAGGAATAATTCTTTACTATAAAAAATACTACTCAGTTCAAACGATAGAGCAATCTCGCTGAAAACCTATAAAATGAGGCCCACGAGTTTTGCTATGCCATTGATTTAGTTAGTGTTAACTTACTATTGAACTAGTTTTCCTGTTTGCCAGTACAAAACAGTTAAAGGAAATATTGACCTAAACAGTTTTACATAGGCTTCCCATAGCACCTACTTTTATGGTTATTTTTAGCAGTTATAAAGTTGGCAACACGGGTTGTTGTTGTACTCGGTTTGCGGATTCGATTCCCACACGGGGAAAATTTTATAAGGCCTAACTATAGGTAGAGGCTGGTCTGGTTGATTGTGTACTAGGTTTATATGTATTTTTGTGTGTGATGGCATAATGATAGAGCAGTTTTTATATCTTCTAGTCATTGCTCAGTATCCATACTAATATTATAAATGGGAAAGTGTGTCTGTCTGTCTGTATGTTTGTCTTTCTTTCACGGCAAAACGGAGCGACGAATTGACGTGATTTTTTAAGTGGGGATAGTTGAAGGGATGGAGAGTAACTTAGGCTACTTTTTGTCTCTTTCTAACGCGAGCGAAGCCGCGGGCAAATGCTAGTTATATTATAGTATTGTATCTTGTACCAATTTTCGTCTTTTTTGACGTTTGTGTAGGGGAAAATGAGTGCATTATTGTTATATTATCAATGTACAATACTATTTGTAAAACAAATAGGTAATACCTATTTGTTATTATGGATAATGCCAAAGATGATCCAAGTCAATAGCACTTTTTGTATTTTGTTGTACAGCTAACTGTAATAGCAGATAACGTAAAAAAAACTAATTGAAAATCTTATTAGAATTATTTTCAGCTTCCACGCGGACGAATCTTCTATTAAACAAATGCTAAGATTTTAAAATGTCCGGTAGAGTCGGTTTGCTCTATTGATCGATGGCGTACCATCAAAAGGGACTATAATGCAGATAACATAAATAAATTTAAATCATATATTAAGAGTCTATCCTTTAAAGATGTTTATGAATCCAGTGATCCAAATAAAGCGTACAATGCATTTTTAGAGATATATAACTTTTTCTATGAACAATGCTTTCCTAAAATCACAGTATATATAAATATAAAGAAAAAACAAAACTGGATATCACGCGGTGTAAAACTATGTAGTAAGAAAAAAAGAACACTTCTATGGAAATACAGATCAAATCCAAACATGCAAAATAAAATATACTTTAAAAAATACTCTAAATTATTTAAATCAATCATCAATAAAACAAAATATGCACAAAACACGTATAAAATAAAAACATCAAAAAATAAATCTAAAACTACTTGGCAACTTATAAACAATAAAAAAATGAATTTACCTACACATAATATAAATAAAATTTTTAATGGAAATAAATATATCACCAATCCTAGTGGAATAGCCACCTTATTTAATAATTATTTTGTTGATAAAATCCAACCATCCTCTTCCCAATCTGATAGAGTCAATAAACACATAGATAACAGAAAAAACTCAATGTTTATGCTTCCAAGTATACCACAAGACATACAAAAAAATATTAATTCATTAAAAAACACTAACAGCGTAGGATATGATGGCTTCAATACAAAAATTATAAAAGAAGTATCGAGTGATATATGTGGACCATTGAGTCATATTATTAATTTGAGCATTACTGAAGGTGTTTTTCCTGAGGCTTTAAAGAAGTCAGTAGTAAAACCTTTATTTAAAAAACAAAATAGAGAATTAATGGAGTTCTATAGACCTATTTCACTAATACCAATTTTTTCTAAAATAATTGAAAAATATATTTACAAAGAATTAAATACATACTTAGAAAAAAATAAGATACTCTGTGACGAACAAAAAGGTTTTAGAGCTAAGAAAACTATAAACATGGCCATATATGACTTTTTATATAAAGTAATGATAAATATAGATAATAGAAATCCGGTATGTGCAATTTTTTGCGATATGACACAGGCCTTCGACTACGTCCAACATAATATACTACTAAGTAAACTAGAGTGCTATGGAGTAAGAGGAAATATACACAATCTCATAAAATCTTATTTACAAAATAGAAGACAAGTTACAGCAATAAGTAGAATTAATAGTAAAACCAAATGGGAGGAAATATCTGTATCAGAAGAGCGACAGGTTGTATATGGCGTTCCACAGGGAAGTGTTCTGGGCCCTCTCTTATTTACAATTTACATAAATGACTTCCCCAAGTGTATAGAACATACAATGACGCTTTTCGCTGATGATAGTACTATAACTATACCATGCAATAAAAAAGAAGAGTTTAATCAAGACATATGCAATACTTTAAATAATAGCATAGAATGGTTAGAAAATAATAATTTAAAAATTAATTTGAATAAAACAGTAATCACTTACTTTGGTCAACGAATAAATATAGAAAATAATAATGATATTAAATATATAAATAATAAAATTGAATCAGTTGCCTCGACTAAATTCTTAGGCTTAATAATAGACCAAAATCTTACCTGGAAACCTCACTTAGAAAACCTAGCTAAAAAACTAAGCAATTGCGCATTTGCCTTATACAGACTATCACAAACAATGAATACAGAGACATTATTAATAGCCTACTATGGAATAGCTGAATCTGTCCTTAGGTATGGCTTGATATTCTGGGGCAATTCCACGGATTGGGAGACCATTTTTAGAGCTCAAAAAAGATGCCTGAGGTCAATGTTCAAATTGAAGGTAACTGATAGCTGCAAGCCACACTTCGAACATTATAAGATCCTTACATTGCCATCCCTATACATTCTGGAAGTTGTTATGTTTGTCAAATGTAATCCTCATTTATTTCCGCGTCTCGAGGATGTAACACATCGAAATAGACGTGATAATAACAAACTCTGCCTCCATCCGTGTAAAACTGCACTAATGCGCAGAAGTATATTTTGTATGGCACCCATTGTGTTTAACAAACTGCCTAAGATCTGGAGAGAACTTAATACCGAAGCTCTGAAATGTCGGCTTAAATTGTTTTTAGTACGGAGAGCATACTATAAAATTATAGATTTTTTAAATGAAAAAGTATTTGATTAGTAAATGTTATTGTGTCCATTTTTTATTTAGTAGACTCTAGGTAATTATTGTTTTATAAATATTTGCATGCCATGTCAAGTGGCAAACATGTTTTTTAAGCGCTTTATAATTAATATATCATCCTACATGCATGCACCTGCGTGTGTATGTATGTATACACATGTTTATGGCAAATAAATGATTCTATTCTATTCTATTCTATTCTATTCTATTCTATTCTATTCTATTCTATTCTAATCAGTAATATGTATTAATATTTATTATATTTATTTTCAGATATCACAAGAACATCCTCTTCTCTCAGGAATGTTATAATATCAGGTGCACCTTTTACGAAAAAATACGAACCAACACCTTCTTGTTAAGCTCGTAAAATATGAAAAAACTTGGTTTTCAGATCTCCGACAGCATTAAAATTTTATCTCTGACAGAGACTTGTTAATTTTTATTTTAAAGCTGGTTTAATATGTTTCAGACATTTTCCCATTACATAAAGTATTCCTTACCATGAATTATTTCAAGCTTTTAATGATACTTAGTCAATAGCAGAAAGTCAGACAATATTATTAAACTAATTTAATTTAAATTAATTATTACAGACGTTGTACAAGGAACACGGAAAAGAAAACTACATTAAAATATATTTAAAAGCCGACAATTAAATTAAAACTGGTTTTTCCCAGATAATTGTGACTAGTTCTACAAAACGAGGCCAGCTTTAATCTCTCATTAATATAATATTATAAATACTAATTTAATAGAATGGTCATTTATAATTATGTTACATTAGGGTAATGTTATTCGAAAGCGGGGAAGTCGGGACTAAAAACTAGTTTCACTTACCTAACTGCCTACACGTATTTTCTTGCCTTTTTTGGATTATTCCGATCTGTCACCCCGTTTTATCCCCACGGGTGAAAGATAGGAAAAAAAAGTTCGATTTGTCCCCCAGTTAGCAATGTGTGAAACACATTTTCTATTAATCTCTTCACGCTACTGCGCGCCTAGTACTTTTGATTGATTTAAACACCAAATATCACAGTATTTTCAGTATTTTACCAACCCATGGGGACAAAACGGGGTGACAGATCGGAATAACCCCCTTTTTTTTCGTATAAACTAAAATTTTAATCGCCTCCCAAACTAGTTCAGTGAACTTATTTCAGAACTAGAAACAAAAAAATATTCTAAATATTTTAAACCTTTTTATTATTTTGTTTCATAAATATCTATTAAAGGGCTGATATAGAAAAGAGGTTTGTAAGACAGAAGACGAAGAAATTCATAGTTTATACAAATTCCTCAACATACATATAGATTAGTATGACCCACTATTCTACAGACAGATCTATTCAAAATATCTGAAAGACAAAGTCGCGACACGTGCGAAAATCAAAAACCAGCACACCATTGAAAACAAAACAATTGATAACCTCTACAATGTACCGAGTGTACTGAGATGTCGTCGTTCCCAATCAATTCCCAACTATTCACCACGAATCAAACGTTCATATAGCCACACATATTAGGGCACATAAATGTTTATGTATCACATTTTTGCATGTCTGTGTATATTTATAGCAGTGGGCGGCGAACTACTCGACCTTGCGCTCGAGACGAACCCAGCACACCGACGCACGATTTCACCGCACTATCACGGACACAATCGAAGAAATCAATATCCAATGCTGCACCCTTTAAACAACTTCAAACTGTCTCCGTTTAAAAACGGCAGTGTACAACGAGTAACGCGGGAAGGACGGTGACGCGCGCTTTCGGTATCCGACGCGCGCCTCCAGTCTCGTTTGCCAATTTCGCGCACAAGTTCATCGACTCTTGTCAAGGATGCATGAATCAAGTGTAATGATACGATACGGCATCGCTCTTTGTTCCGACCGGACGGTTGCCGCATTGTTTTAGGAACACTGACCTGAATTAACATTGTATAACGTTGTATAGGGTTCATTGAATTGTGTAAATTGTTTTAGCTTTTTCATAAAGTAATGTCAACATTTCGTAAAAAACACAGATATTTTAATGTGTGGGACATTGAAAAATATTGTAAATAAAATAATTCTGCACTTGTGGTTTGGTGTTTTATTTATTTTGACTACAGTTTAATAGTGGCATAAATTTATTTTGATCTAGTGAATAGATGCCAAGTCTACAAATTCTGTACAGAGATTTTCGTAATTATCTTCAGACGCATTCCTTAACAAACTATTGGAATTTACACAAATTTTTTAACAGAAAAACTAACGAGGATAATAATTTTAACTGTCTTGACTATGTCATTGAGAAGTCCCTCTAGTTCTTCGTCAAAGACAAATAGTTTATTTTAAAAAGCATTTTAGAAAGTCATTTGAAATAATAAAAATAGAATTCAATCTGGTTTCCCCTTTCAAAAGACAGTGCCGCATGGAGAAAACTGAAGACACTCCTTGTGCACTTTAAGAAACAACAAATTGCAACAGAAATGCAGAGACCATTTACCTACTCATCAAATCTTTCACATAGTTTTATTTACTATGTCGAACGAAAATAGGAATTTATGTATTCGTAAAAATAAATACCACTTCATTATTTGGTAACCTATATTATTAATATGTGAAGAGTTGTCGATATGTCAGACGATAGCTACTTTTAATCGTGTTTGTAAAATTTTAAGCAGACAAATACTAGCCAAGCTCAAATTAAGTTGTAAATTGGATTCGTATCTCTCGAATAGTCAATAAGGAGTGAAAGATTTTGTTTATTAGCCCCCGAATACTCAAACATCAATTAATTTAAAGACTCTCTCAAATCTGTTGCTGTATTTGTCACTCTAAAGGAATAATGTAAGGACAGCAACAGATTTAAGAACGTCCTAAAATGAAGTGACGTTTGAGTGTTGTTGTGTATTAATCACTTATGCAGAAACAATATTCTTTACCAGCAGATTGAATTTAGATTAAAAACAAAATCAATACATAGCAAATAGTTCACATTACAACAGAGATCGACTTCCAGTCTAATTGGATGAAATTTAATACAACATTTTAGATGGAGCAAACTACAAGTATTTGATGGTAGGTATTTCTGAGTTCTGCCCAATTGTAACGACACAGCAGCTTTACGATAAGAATGTCGAATACCACAATCATTAACTTATAATTCAAAGTCAATAGTTCAGGGTCCCAGTAGGTTTCAGTTTAAATATCTGAAAAATCTTAAACAAAAACATCGGAAATAATACATTTTCGTTACGGGCCAAGCAAATATAAAAATAATATCGTGAACACAGGAAATTAAGCATCAAGCTTCCCACTTTTTAATCGATTTAACAAAGGAAAAGTCTCTCAAGTAGGCGGCAAGTTTAACTAGTATATTGGGTAAAAACATTTTAAACATCCCTTAATTATAGTATATCGTTCTTAGGCATAAAGTACCCTATGACATCACACATTTCTCAATGACCGGTTAGGGCAAGAAAGGGTAATGAACAAATAAACTCACACATATTTTTCAACCAAATTGAGGGATTATTTTTACTATACACTACCACTAACATCTTACATAAGTAAATCTCCATGACGATGCCAGATTTTCACTATAGACAGCAAAATGTCCTAATACCGCATCCACAAACTATAGCATCAATTAATACACTAGTAACTCCCTGTAAGGAGTGTCACGCCTACATACGCAATCAATTGTGTGGCCACACACACATACACAATGAATTCATTCGACGGCCACCGCCCGAACGGGTCACCACACCATGGGGTTTTGGAAGAAAACAGATAATCTATAAAAATCAGAGCGAAAACGATTTTCGTTTTCTTTTCTTTTGGTTTAAAGGCAAGGGTGAAAAATAATAAACACTTTACTTGAAATGGGTTTAGTATTACCATTTCGTTACTATTTATTTAAAGCTTTAGCATCCTACTTGAGTTGTAAATTAATCGAGAAAACTGGACTTTTCTCAAAATAAGTTATTTGACATAGAATAATTGATTCTTCAGAAAGGTATATTTTACAGAAAAGCAACCGAATATGCTGTCAAAAAAGAGCGAAAAGGACAAATATCTATAACTCACTTCCTCATCAATTTAACGTCATGTTATGCAATCATGGTCGTTAAAAACATTGCCAAATTTTGTTTTTTTTATACTTTTTGACATACAAAGGCCTTGTTCATCTAAGCGATGAGTTTTTTGGTTGTAAGTACATACTTTGATAAGAGCCGGTTAATGTCTCTTATAAAATTTACAATACTAAACACGTACTTTGACTTAGCTGTACACCGTCTCTTTCTTGCCCTCCTAGTTTAATATAAGTGCGACGGTGACAATAATATTGAAAATCCGATGCACTTGCAACCTACAAAAGAGCAAGAAGGTTAGTATAAATATCCTGGGACAACTCCCAGGATATTTATTTATACCTTCTTGCTCTTTTGTCACACATTTACATTTTTAGCACTCAGGGTCACTAACCACATATCCAACAGACCCGTCAAAATTCTCTCTATACGTTTACGTATTATAGAAATTACACAAAGTTCGATCCAGCTTGTCCCTTTGCCGACCATCAACGCGCGACGTCCTAAGCTGAGGTCCATATCTCACTGCGAGTGCCCTCAGCGCAGTTGTTTATTTTAAATTTTTACACCCTGTCTGGAGGCCAAGAGTCAGTCTTAGCAGTTAGCACCTACAGAATACACCGGCTGAGCAGTGAACAGACTTAGCGAGCTGAACTGCGAGATGCCATATCCACAAAAAATATTATTACATGGATTTTAAATCGAATCATAAGTTAATGGAATCAAACCGAATTCTGGGTCACAGAGGATACGATTGGAGATTAGCCAAGCTCATATGAGGTCTTTTAGTGCACATATGGGGCAGTTCCTCACAACTGATGAAAATTAATTAGTCAATTAAAATTATGACAACTCCTTTGATAGTTTTGTTAATGGATTTTCAGAAGAAACTGACATCACTGTACCTCTGAGAATTGAATAAACAAACACAAAGGCCAATTTATCACCATTTACATAATAATCTTTAAGCTGAAATCTTAGTGGTACACATTCTGTCTTGTATTGACATAATGGTCAAAATATAGAATATTATTATGCTTAACATAGCAGTAATTATTGGCCTGACGTTGGCTAGATAGGCCCGTTGGTCTAGTGGTTAGTGGCGCAGGCTGCTAATCCGGAGGTCGTGGGTTCGATCCCTACCCAGGAAGCTTTGTGTGATGAGCATCATAGAATGTTCTGTGTCTGGGTGTAATTTATCAATAATATATATATATACATTTATAAATGGTATAAGTAATTTTTTTTCAGTTGTCAGGTTACCATCGTCCCAGGATATTATTATTTATAAACTAATTAAAGATAAGTGTTTTAGTGATGACTTAGTGCTTAGGAAACCCACTTCTTGTGCATTAGGAAAGAAATCGTGAGTAAATCTGGGCGTACCTTTTCATACAGGTAGGTATAGTATATACAATATCTGAGACATTATCTTCATCTCCATTTGGAACATATCCCAGTTCACTGTTACAAACTCTTGAGTTTGTGCACAATATCCCTAAAACTGTTAGCAAAAATAATTATTTAGTACATGGAAACTAAGTATAATGGTCTTAATAATAGATACACATGTTACTGGACAACCAAGAGTGCTTATTAACACCAGCCAATATTGTACCACGGGTGGGAAAATGCCGCTTCTCATACAGAGAAGGCACGAGCACTGATGAGCATTTGCTCAAAACGTTTCACGGGCAGTCAGAAGCCCGAACGTCTGACCTGTCTAACCACGGAGTATCATGTCAATAGAATCACGTAGTTTGGGTTACCGTTCTTGTAAAACGGTTACAGAGATGAGTTTTTATAATTTTCCAAACCAACCATGTCACTTTCAAGTTGATCGGTAAGATAACTATGTCTGTCTGTCAAACATTCACAGCTAAACTACTAATCCGATTTTGCTTAAATTTGGTGTAAAGTTAGTACCCAGAGCTGTTTCCATCTGCGACTTCGTAGCCTTAGCGTGGACGAAACTAAAAGACCGATAAAATTATCAAAGAAGTCCTTACTTATCAGCCGTTTGACGCTAACCGTCTCAGTGCTAGAATCTAGCCAGTATCTAGATTAACCAAGGTGACAATAAAATACGTCAATCCGGTACTCCCCTGATAAGAAAGACGAGTTAGTGATAACACAGTCACACCCACATTTGGTAATGATAAGATTTCAAGCACATCACTTGGCTACTGGTGCAAGAACCCATTCATACTAAAGTTACTGCTCCGCTCCTGTAAGTCATGGCGTAATGTGTATGTAACATTATTACTAACATTATTGTTGTCTGGTTACCATAACACAAGCTCTAGGGATCAGATGATTGTGTGTGAGTTGTCCCAGTATATTTATTTATTTATTTACATAAAACGGTAAACTGACTGACTGATTGCCTGACTGTAGATAATCACCGCACAATTTAAACCGCAGGCCCCAGACACTTAAAACTTGCAGGATGTCTTCTTTGTGAAGAGTAGGTAACAACAAAGAAAGGATTATTGGAAATTCCAATCCTAGAGTAGTACTAAAATAGTGGGTAAAAATTAGCAACCTATTTAAGCCTGCTTTGAAAATGACCGATCTACTATACATTTTCTCAATTCGAACGAGTAAGTAGTTCTTGGGATGAGCAAGTTCAACCTACCAAAGAAATAGTTCAACGAAGTTGTGTTGGCATTTTCAGAGTGGTCATTCTGCGTCAGAATCAACTTTTCATATAATATTAGCATAGTTGAGGAAAGTTACTCTGTATCGGTAACATCCAGAGTAATTTCTGTCTGCCTGTCACCGCAAAACCGCTGAACCGACCTGGATAAAATTTAACCAGGAGTTCCGCTATCTAAAACAGACCCTTGATTTCAAAACCCTTTACAAGAGCCTCCTCAGATGTTGGTCCAGGCTCGGCTCTTGGCTACTATACCATGGGCCGTCACGACTATCAGCACTACTGAATTCACATCGCCCATTTTGACAACCTCGCAAGCAAAGTGTATTCTTTGGCAGAATGAGCACAATATTACCGTGGGTAGTATACAGGTTACATCCGGAGCAGTTCATTATGCGGACCATGTGGAAACTAGAACCCATAGCTAGAACCAATTTCCGTGTGGCCTTAAGAGCTTTTGCCATAACCATTATTGGAATCAATCGGAACCGCTTTCATTTTTAGGACCCAGTAATTTTAATGTTCTATTCCGTAGTGCTAGGCAATCTGGGCTTCTCCCAATTGTAATCGCCCCTTTGAACCTATTGACCTAATTCTGTTCTATCTCCTTCTTGTTGTTGAGGGCAGTGGACAACATATTTTTCTTACTCCTCTGCTGTTCTTTTCTGATTAATTTCGATGCGAGATCCTAGACAGTTGATTCGTTTCTGCGGGACTCGTCGAGCTAAATTGCTCGGCGCTTTTCTGGTAAACTCAAATGCTGTATCTGGCTTTTAACAGTTGCAGTAATCGAGAAAAGTGTGGCGGAATTGTCTTTAAAAAAAAAAACCCGGAAGCCAAGTCAAGATACCTAACCTGCTTATCTTTCTCAGCTGCCACAAATTTCTAATCATACGGAATAACTGTCATTGCGCGAATTTTATGGCTATTGGCAACAATAGTTATGTCAGTAAAGTCGATCCTAGTTACATGGTTGTACCTAGAACTGAGTAGAGAAATACCTATATTATGGCTTGATTACACCTACCGAGTAGAGTGGCGAGACAGTAAACTGTAACTCGGCCGAGACAGTGCCGTAGCCGAGTAAATGTTCACACGTATTTTCGATATTGTGGCGAGACAGTTCAGTTATTCGAAGAAGTGCAAGGACAACTGAGGCTAACATGGATCGGAAATCGTTTATTAGAAAGTCTACACAAGTTGGATTTGGTATCGAAATACCATTTCCCAGCCATTATTTATGTTTCTATGTCTTACGGTAGTATTATAAGGTATATATATTATCTTTGTATTTATGGCTAAACGAAAAGATTCACGGAGTGACGTGACGTGTACGCTCCGAGTGGAGAGTGGTGGCCGAGTGCTGTTTAGATTCACCGAGTGACCGAGCGAGACAGTGCGGGGAAGCGGGGAGGTGGGTACTCGGCCTAGTAAATAGAACTGGGTCCGAGTGACTGTCTCGGCCGGTTGCTAGGCCGAGCGCTCGGCCGAGTACTCGGCAATGTGTTTACAAGTACCGAGTACTCGGCCGAGGGCACTGTCTCGCCACTCTACTCGGTAGGTGTAATCAAGCTATTACTTTAGCTCTGAATCCACGAGGCTGTGTTTTAGGGCAAGGCGCTAGTGAATAATGCTGGCTACAAAAATTATTTATGGCTCAATTACTGCTGAGTTTTCATGTATTTATTATTGATATTCAGACACGCAATGTTCACTATTAGATGATACATTATTTGAAGCATTTATAGGTAGTTTTTTCCCAGTCAGCCTAACTTTTCGGTATTTCCGGTATCAATTAATGTTTCCGCTTCTAATTTACAATTACACTACTTTAGAAGTAGCAGACCGTATCGACAAAAACGTGTAGTAAATAATTCTTATTCTTTAGTCTAACCGATAATTTGTAAAAAAGACTCACAGTCAGGTAGCTATAACTATCACATAATATGTATTAAATAATATACTCAATAAATGACGGATAGAACCTATTCTAATAAAAATTTTAATTGAAAGTAGAAAATAATTCGTTATTTAATTAGTTTATATTACATTAGAATACTTCCGTAGGTGTTCTAAAAAGCTTAAATTATATATATTCCTGGGTGTATTGTATACTGTTTGCTGACAACTGTTTTTCAGTGAATACATGAAAAATAAAAACTAAACACCCAAAAATAACTAAAATTTCGGAAGTCGGTGGCTTCTCTTGGATGTTTGGGTGTTTAGTTTTTGAAGGCGGTTATTATTTTTTTGAAAAAAGTTTTTATTTATTACTTTTTAGTGTCGACTCTGTCGTGTTCTACAACCGATGCAGAAGTACAAAATATAGTTTATAAAACGAAAATAGAAACTTAAAGAAAAAGTACACATCGTAAATATTTAGTCGAGTAGAATTTTTCGAGAAGCCTGAACCGATCGCCACAAAATTTATATGGGACCACCCCTGAATTATGACTTATCAAACAAAAAAGAACCATCAAAATCCGTTTACAATTGACGGAGATATCGCGTAACAAATATACAAAAAAAAACATACAGACTAATTGAGAACCTCATCCTTTTTGAAGTCGGTTAAAAAATTAAACCGCCTTCAAAAACAAAAAATGGAAATAGAACTTTCAGGGCAGCCTTCCTTCCAAAATGAAAGTGAAATTTCCCGTTTATGTTTTAGTTTCTATAGAAATAAATAAATAAAAACAGCCTCCAAATCACTCTAGCTAATTTATTTATGTATGTAAATAAATAAATATTTATTACTTTTTTTGTAATAAATTAAACCTTGCTATAGGACCGTCTCTAGACCTTCAAATATATTATGTAGACTCGTTTTTTTTCGAGTCATCATAATATTTATACTATGATAACTCGAAAAAAAAACTAGTTTTCGGGGCATTACCACGATGCTCACCATAAATATTTAATTAACTATGTTCCAAGGTTTATTTAATTTGTGTATTAAGTAAATAATGACCCATTGTCGTGTCTACGACCATACTATGTCAAAATATTTGATATATGATTGTGTGTGGGAATTTGTTGAAAGAGAACATCGGAAGGTCAAAAATCGTCATCTCATCTTAAATCTGTTGAGATATTTATTTAATTATTAAAATGAGAAGGGAGACTATCTGGAGCTTTTTTGCAAGAGATTTTGGGTTTTTTTTTTTTGTTGTTTGTTTAAAAGGACTTGCCTCTGCAACTGCCAGATTTAAATATTTATTTTTGTATTTATGGACAGATTTAGGAGAAATAGTGTAAATTGACTGATTAGTAAATCCAGCAATTTATCATCAGGCTACGAAAACTTATAATTAATCAATCATTATACTATACAAAGCCTACCCACCAGGTTTTTTTAACAGACCCAGCTGAATACTAACGTTTTGTAACAACTGCCTGTACCAGACCTCCACAATCCAGTTAATGGATAAAACTGGTTAAATTGATTGTCAGCATGATTGTCAGACTTTGTCTTCACTCTAACCTTAGCGACAGATCACCGCTCGGTCTAATGGCTTTATATCCTTTGCCAAGAACGACAGCTAGTGATATCATAAATACTTACGCCTTTTAAATTATATTAAGATAGACAAAACAGTAAATGGTGCCGATTCTCTTATTCACAAACTCTAACGTAAATTGAAGTTAAGTCCATCTTTCTCTTTCCATTTAATTAAGAAAAGGACAGAAGATAAAACATTAGTTAAGTCCTGTGAAATTTAGACACTCCATAGATAATTTAGACACGATTAAAAACATGGCGTCTAAATATACGTCAATTTTCTTCAGGCGCTGTCTAATTTGACAGGATTAAACTAAAATGTATCTTCTGTCCTTTTCTTTAAGAAATGGAAAGAGAAAGATGCATTTAACTTATTTAGTTAAGTTTGTCAACAAGAGAATCAGCACAATTGACTAACTCCATATACCCAAAACGAACGTCAAAAATAAGCAACAAATGCCCAGTAATACGTCGGTTTATAACCTCGAATTATCGTGACCCATATAACTCAATTGGCGGATATAATTTACATGTGCGAATCACAATGGCTGTCGCTACACGGGGTAGCGAGGAATTGGATGTCATTGACTTTTGTCAGCTTATTCGGGACTTGGTTAGTAGCTCAAAATATGAATATGGTAATGACCAGAGACAAAAGCGGCGAGATGGACAAAATTCTATGGATCCTAGAATTGGAGGGGCCACAGTTCACAATTAGAGGGCAGCTACAGGGACTTCCAATTCATGTTGCAAAAGCGTAGTTCAGCATTATTATTTGCTTGGATAAGATTTCATTTGAAATTATCAGAATAGACTTGGACAAGATTTCGTTTGGAATTAACAGGAGTTAGACCAGGCGCAGGCATCAGCTTATTTGTCGTCCGAATCCTGGAAATCAATTACAATACAATCTCGTCAGTCGCAGACGGCTACGGTCCTATGGACTGCTCTTATAAATGAGTCGGTATGGAAAGTACCCATTGCTCTATTACTAGTCTTTAGACAGGTACATTACTCACATAGGGAAGGAACATTCACATTTAGGTTTCCTTTTGTTTTTCAATGTGTCAAAGTGCACTGATGGTCACACGTGTAAAGCAAATTTAATTACGATGTTTAGGAGAATTCCCTTTATTCGAATGTTTAATGGAACTGCTATAGCAGCCGTATGTCCGTCTGTCCGTATTTTTGTGACCTAAAAACTTGTACTTGTATTTAATTCGGAACTTCTAAGAATCTATATACGAAGGCGTCAATAGCTATACTCAAGGCTAGACTTTTTTCGTTATTTTCAAAGTAAGTACCTATTACCGATATAGACTAGGTTTTTTTACAGACCATGACTCGACCTAACTTCAGATTAAAATCTTGAGTGACGCCGAAAAAGTGATTGATCTGACGATTTTTTCTAACATAGCTTAAATCTATCTTTATACAGTTACCCATAAAGCTGCCTACTAACTTTATGGGTAATCTGTATAGATAGATTTAAGCTATACTTGAATACCTTTTAATTAGTTCCAATTAACTTAACTATTAGCACAACTATAGAATCCATCTAGCTTGACAGAACTTAAAAAAAACACAATTATTTTGTCCTTTTTAAAAGACATCGATGACAAGCAAGCCACACAACATAAAATACTTAAACCCGTCAATCACTCATTACATTGAACAACATGATGTGTATAAGAATATTACTAGATACAACAATTATAAATATTCTATGAGCAAGTAAACAAGGATAATGCCTACAGTGCGATGGTTCGACGACCCACACACGATGCAAATACTGAGAAACTGAGTGACTAAGCTCAAAACTTGCTGCCATCTGCCTGAATCTTACCCAATTGTGGCAAAAAATGAGGATACTGTGCCTCAAAAGTACCTCCTTACATTGACCTATTCGGAATTAGGAATTCACTCAATTTTTATTAAGTTATAAATATAAAATAATGTTTTTTTGTTAATTGGTTATAAATACTTTTTTATACGTCAATATTGCTTTTTAAATAAACGATGAGGCCGACAACTCAGAGAAAAACATTTACCAAACAAAGTCAGAGGACAACGTCTCCTTTGAAGACCATACATTGTATTGGTCAAATCATGCGTATGCCTAGCATGTCTCTCAAAACTATCTCATAGCACTGACCTATTGGGAATTGGGAATTCACTCAATTTTTAATGGGAAATCTAGCCATATCTAGCATAAAACTTTCATCTCGTATTTGGCCCACTTTGGGGTTGAATTTCCAAAAAGCACTCCTAAATGATATATCTATAGTTTTATAAAAGAAAATTACTACTTATTGTGTACATTTTTCTAGCATTGGCGACAGTATTGACACCAATTAGTCCATCTCAAATACTTGTCTGTCTGTATTTTTGTGGCCTTATTATGGCAAAACTGCTGGACCGATCAAAATACTGCTTTCTTTGGCTCTTGATCAAGGGGAGCATATCATTTAAGTCTGTAAATGCCAATACTCACGCAGACAAAATCGTGGGGCAATATGTGGTTTGTCACAAAGACCTTCAATATGGCGCTTAAATAAACTGTCAAAGACTGCAGAACTTGTTCTCCACTCTCCACCTAGACTATGACGTCACAGAGATTCAACATGGCGATTTTAGACGTCATGCAGTGAAGCATAATAATGTATTAGATAGGATAGGTTAGGAAAATATCACTTTAATATTGTCGTTATTTTATTCATAGAATACTACTGCGTACATATAGTTACTACTTTTTATGGGTTGTCAAATCGCGGTTCCTCGTAGATTTTGTATTGCAGTTGTGGCATACTTTTTACCATTGAATCGAATCCATACTTATATTATAAATGGGAAAGTGTGTCTGTCTGTCTGTTTGTCTTTCTTTCACGGCAATACGGAGCGATGAATTGACGTGATTTTTTGAGTGGAGATCGATGAAGGGATGGAGAGTAACATAGGCTACTTTTTGTCTCTTTCTAACGCGAGCGAAGCCGCGGGCAAAAGCTAGTAATTTTTTAGTAGTTTGATTTCAAGTGGGACAAAAATTTTCTTTCACCCGAAAACTACAGAACTAATTTAAATTGGTACAGAGACAGTCAGAGGGACAGAGACATATGCCGAGAAAGGACATACAACAGTTTTTATCCCAAAAATCTCGAGGGAACGGGAACTACGAGGGTAAAGTCGCGGGGGACAGTTAGTACTACATAAAATCAATTGAATCTTATCCTGATTAACGATACATTGTCCAATATAGTTCGAATAGGTAATTCAGTTACTATACAATTTATTATATCAAATCAAACCATGCGTTTTTATACAAACGCATACGAAAAAAGTAAAAATCCGCGATAGGCGGCCGGTCCGCGATCTTCGCCACTTCACTTCTATATTTAGAGTCGGCCTATATGTACGTAGCGTGCAGGTCAAACGATGCTACAGAAAAGCAGGAAAAGAACAGAAGGACAAATCTATACACATAAAGTTTTCGACGATCAAGCGAGCTGGCTGTCGCGCGGCTGAAAGGGGCCCAACAGAGCCAACGCCTGTCGGGGTTGCGGAATGTTTATAATAGTTACCTAGACCCCGGAACATAAAGGGCAACCGAAGAAACGTGAGTGGGTTTTAGTCAGTAAAAGTCTGACACGGCCTCCCGCCGCACCCAGGACGGGAGCAGTCATTTGATGATTACCCATTCCCAAAAAAAAATGCGGAAGTAAAAACTGTAGGTAGTTTTTATAATTCTTGTCCGTATGTTTCTTTGTATACACAGGCTTTATCACGCTATCACCTTTGTGGAATGAACAAAACAGTGATGCAGGCATCAAACTTTTGCAGCTTTTTTTGTCGATAGGAAATCATCAAATTCTGGGTGGGGCCGGAGGGAGTGTCAGATTTTTACTGACTAAAACCCACCCATGTTCCTTCGGTTGCCTTTATGTTCCGGGGCCGCGGTAACTATTAGAACTATTCCGCAACCAACTTTTGCGGCTTTAACGCGTCCACGCGAATGATGTCGCGAGCAGCAGCTAGTGATAAATATCTGGGGACTCTCACACACATCCATCAGAGGGGCTAAAAATTGATATATTAAATCGCATATGGAGACCCCTTATGCGATTCATTTGAAGGAATCATAGTTATCCTGAATTCCTATTTGTGATATGAATAGCAATAAGAGAGACATAATATTTTAGATAATTTTGCAATTCATTAAATGCGGACTACAAATCTTCATAGAAAAATGCTAAACTAATAGCAATATTATGAATTATTAACATGTGGCCATTTTTCGATTTTAATAACATTCCTAGTATGATCATATTATTATGATTCTGCTAAAGGGACCTTTTCAGCCCTAATGATTTCAAACTAAGCAGAGCGTAACCAGAAAACCGATATAAATACTCACATTATTTATGATTACTTACATATCATAATTATGTAAGGGCATTACTGGAAAACAAAACTTGCGAAAATAATACTTTCATGAGGTCGAGGTCGAAGGTCGTCAGAGGTTAACCGCGACGTCCTTTGACCTTGGTCCGCGATCGTGACTCTCTATCTCAAGGTTTAACAAGGTGAGGTCAGGGTCAGGTCAGAGTGCTTGACTAGTCCTAGTCGACGACATCGCCTACTGCATCGCAGTAGAGTTTAGAGTAATAAAATAAAAATACATTTGTTACTCTAATTTTGAGACATTATAAAGGAGGGCTTTAAACAAAATCTTCACTTCGGACATCGCTCAAAAAACATATTAAAAAACTTTTGCAAAAAACTCTTGAGGACATAAAAGGAAAATAACTTTGTTTCGCAAGTCGGGAACTATAGTTTTGTTTGTTTTTTACATGGCCAGCTAAGTATATCCTTAAAGTGTACTCCTTTAAATCGATGCACATTTGAAAAAAACGAACCACCGTCTTTTTGAAGTCGGTTAAAAATACACTTTCGGCACAAGTCCCTGCTCTTAGGAACCGCTCGCATTTAACTTTCTGCTATGCTCCTGCGCAGTGACATTAGCAGTTACCATCCTACTCGCCGCCTGCACAAAGGGTAGACATTTATTTCTGTATCTGAATGTCAACCCGACTGTTGACACTACCAGAACACGATATTCGGCGGGTATTTTGATAAATTGAATAAATTAATTAATGTCCTGGGTCAACTCACTCATGACCATCTAATCCTAAACTAAGCAGAGCTTGTACGGTCGCGGTCTGAAAAGGGTTACCAATTTTGAAAGTACATTCTATATCACACTTTTTTCATTAAAATCTAAAATGCCATATCATGTTACTTGCTACCTTTTAGAAGTTATTATGCAAAATGACACAACGAGGAATAACAAATACGTTACTAAGCAACGGCTTAGGCTTAGCCATGTTTCGTCTCTATCGTGCACTTGACGTTTGGCAGTTGTGTAACAATGACAGGTATAGTGCCAAAGTCAGTGCTTGGTAACGCCTATTTATCTCGCCTTAAGTGATGATGAAACTCTTTTCTTAATTTGTTGAATTGACATTTGTCAAAAAACATCGTTTGAACGTCGTTTAGACAAGAGTAAAATTTTACGAAATATTTTTATTCATATCGAAATAAAATGGCAAGTTTAACCATGGAGCAAGGGACAATCTTTGAAAATGGACATAGTTTTATATCATTAGTGCCTTATTACGAAAATTCATTATAACTATTGTGATTTACTGTGAGGATTGAATAAGACGTCACGGCGAAGAAGACCAAATAATAGATCATGGAAATGATTCAGGAAGAAGTGATGCTGCCTACTACGTAGTTTATCTTGCAACAGGATTCCCTCACATTAATTACGTTCAAGATAATGCACGGATACACCCAGCTTGTGCTACTATGGCGTGGTTCATTCTGCACAGTGAAATTATTCGTCTCATTCAATGGCCCGCTCGGTCTGCTGATTTAAACTCAATAAAAAAAATATGAGGGGTTTTGGTTTAGCACTGGAACTGACAAAATGAAAGAAATCCTCATAGATCACGCTGTGCTCGAGTGATACCAGAAAATGATACAAGAAATACTGATCTATGCACGTGTCTTGTTGCATATATGCACTTGTCGTAACTGCGGAGTAATATTATACTAGATATTCAATAAAGATTTTTTAAGATTTGATTTATTATTTCCTTATATTCTTATTTAAAAAAACTAAATTAGTCGTAGCTGTGGATCCGGACTAGTCCATACTACTATTATAATTGCAAAAGTAACTGTCTGTCTGTCTCACTTTCGTGCCAAAACTACCGAAACGATTTAAATGAAATTTGGTACAGAGATAGTCTATAGCCGATCCCAAGGGAACGGGAACTACGCGGGTAAAACCGCCGGGGACAATTAGTATTTAATAAAGATTTTGTTCAGTGTTATTTTTATTATTTCTTCATATTCTTATTCAAAAAACTAAATTAGCCATAGCTGCGTGCGGAGTGATGTTATACCAGATATTGAATAAAGATTTTTTAAAACTTTTATTTATTATTTCTTAACATTCTTATTAAAAAAATATTTGTTTTTCAAAGTAGGTTTTCTGTATATCAAACCTTTTTAGTAGTTAGTCCATCATTGCATCACCTGAAGCGATTGATTGTCATATCATTAGAAAAAAAAATCTATAATCAATCAAATTATCAAGAAATAGACATTTAGAACTTGTGGCCTGAATGTGTGCATGCAATTGTGATCCTTATGGTGGTAAAAACTTTCAGACCGTGACTGTACTATGATAACAATATAATTTACATATAAATACATCAAAGTTATTGATAAATAAAATACACCCAGAGGACAAACAATCATGCTAATCACACAAAGTTTGTTCTGGGTGGAAATCGAACCTACAACCTCCGGCTTAGCGGTCAAGGTCACTAACCACTAGTACAACAGGCCCATCTTTTCGTTATTTGTTAATACATTTTTCACATTCGTAATTGTTAGGTGTCAACCCTGTAACCTAATGCATGTGAAACAAGTTCATTAACTACTGTACCATTAGGACTTAGTGACATGTTTACAAGTATTTATTATCTTGAATATAATCTACTAAAAACCTAGTTACGGGGTAACACGACACCCCTTGATTAAACTGATTGTTAGACTTTTGGCGACGACTTACCCCTTTTTTTTTGTTGAGTGGGAAATCATCAAATGACGGCTACCGTCCTGGGTGCGGCGGGAGGGCGTGTCAGACTTTTACTGACTAAAACCCACTCATGTTCCTTCGATTGCCCTTTATGTTCCAGGGTCACGGTAACTATTATAAACATTCCGCAACCCCGGCAGGCGTTGGCCCTGTTCGGCCCCTTCCTGTGCTGACTTTTTCTCTTTGAGGCGCGCGTGGAATACTAACGCGCCGTCGACGTGGTCCTGGTCCTAGCCGAGCGGCGAGCTACCCATCGCTCGCCATCCGCAGAACCACGCCTACGGTGGCCGGTAGTCGTCTAGCGACTCTCGACGTCTTCGCCTGGGTCTTAGTCCGGGGCGAGAGGCTCGTCGTTGCCTCTCGCGCGCCGCCGCTTCCTTCACTAGCATAACTGCTTCGCAGAAGGAGGCGACGGCATTCCATTCAGTCTCGCCCCGAAGCATGGCCTGAACCAGCGCCGGGTGCGAGAGGTCACCGCCGCTGATCGCCTCTACGAGGACACGTCGATGGTCCGCCCATGCGCGGCACAGCGACGACTTACCCTTAGCGAGTGTCAAAGATTTACGTAGGAGAACAAAGCCAATGCATTTACGTGCTTTCCGAAGGACGTCATGTAAGTGATGACTTTAAAGAAACCTTAAAAACCCGTTTTTTAAATAACTACGTCACATTGTACTTATGCAGCCTACATGTCTGTATACAACCGATTAAGGCCATAAAAGTAATTGTCAGCTATTCTGACTTCTCACTAAAAACTGAAGTATTTTCTTGTCCGTTTGTTCCCGCTGCTCTCCGGTAACCAATTTTGACCGGACTTTCTTTGACAGGTAGCTGACGTTATAAGTTGTATACGTATATATAATATGTATATATAAGTTGTATATATAATATGTATACACTTTTACTCTATTTATATTGTAGAAAAATAATTAGGATTCCGCCACAATAAAAAAACTCATATTGTGAGTACTATCTATTTGGGGTGAAACCCCAATATTTTTTATTGAATGATATTTTTGGTATGGGTCTGTTCTTGACTTCAACGCAAACGGAGGAATGGACGGAAGCTACTCATTTTTTAAAATTTGCCTCTACTACACATAAATGATTGCTATATAGCCGAAAATTCCATGAAAACGCTCCTCGTCATAGTCAGTTAATACGGTCCAAGGTCGGTCTAGACCACAGGTCACTGTGGTTAGGTGTAGGAAACTGAATCATCGTTTATTGGGAGGCTTAAATCAATTTTGAGAGACTTTAGAGCATAGGTTCTCAACGTGGGCGATAACGCCCCCTTGTGGGCGTTTGAGACTTTCGGGGGGGCAGTAGAAGACCCAGAGAAAATTAGGGGGCATTGAGATGGCGCAGAAGGGGCGTGGGTAGATCAAAAAATATAGTAGCAAATAAAGCAAATGGTGACTCTAGACTAAAAACATTACTCAAAGTGGGTGGTGAGCATAATAATAAGGTTGAGAAACTATGCTTTAGAGTCAAAAAAATCTTTCCTTTTAGGTTCTGAAGAGTCTAATTGTACGCACCTTACTGGTAAATGTTTTAATTAATCTTTGGAAGTTTGAACACACGTGATTCGAGACACAATTGAAAGACAATCAAGCAGTGAAGCAGTCTGACAGCCGGCTGTCGTCGTCAGTCGTCAAGAGGTTAAATTGAAACTTGGCTTCCAGTTTATAGCTTTCATGGCACCCATTTTCCCAAAATTAGATACCCCAACCCCACAGACCACGGTACCCCTAGTACCGTGGTCTCATTGCTGAGCCCGGTACACAAGGTTCTATTATCTGGTTGGGCAAATTATTATAGTGTTTTAATCAGGAATTTCTCAATGCTCAACAGCATTTAATACTGCCCCTATTTAAAAAGTCTAGATACCTAAATAACAAATAATAATAATAATAATTATACCAGCCTATGGCTATAACTGTCCCACTGCTGGGCAAAGGCCTCTTCTCATACAGAGAAGGCACGAGCATTGATCACCACGTTTGCTCAAGGCGGGTTGGCGATTTCGGACTTATATTAACTACAAGTCCAGGTTTCCTCACGATGTTTTTCTTCACAGATGTTTGTGATGTCTAAGATAAACTTTAGAAAGTACATATGAATTGAAAAAGTCACATTGGTACTTGCCCGGATACGAACCCGCAACCTCTTGCATGAGAGGCGGGCGCCTTAACCACTAGGCCATCACGACTTTTTAACAAATAATACATTGATTTGCTTAAAATTTAAGGCTTTGAACTATTCCCTAGACTCTGAACAAAATACTTCCATCTATCCTTTTCGTTACAATTAAGTATAGTAATATTTGGAAATTGAAAACGTCTGTAGAGTTCTGACACATACCACTGATTTGGGATACTGAATGAGGCCTAGAAAAGTGTATGTAAAATGTTAAACAAAGTTCAATGACCTAAATGGCTAAATATAAAGGCAAACTCGCCGTCACCAGGCGTCCCGTTCGTTCGAACAAAAAACTGCGCCCGCGCACCACAGCGCGAATTCGTAGATGGTTCATGTAAACATTACGAATTAGTCAACTGATGATCTAGTTCAGTTCGTTTATTGTTTTATGTAACTTTTTGTGGGTTTCAGCCAGTTCATAGAAACGGAAACGGAGTGGTTGTCCCTTTTTGGATTGGGAAAATTTGGGATATTTTCAGGGCGTTTTTATTTTAAGCTTTTCATGAACACGCTTAATTCTTGTATTGCAAGTCTATAGGTGGCGGTGACTATTTAACAGCATATGGACTTTCCACTTGTTCAATTATTTCATACACATCCAGGAATTTTGAAAAGTCAGGATTAACTACACGATACAGGACAGGACTAGGCACGAGAATATAGGACGCCTAAAAGAAAACTTACACAAAACTTCCCAAACAAGAATCGACTTTGCGCACTGAGGGTTTCCTGAACCACAAACTTTGGTTGAAAAGGTAGCCATCTTTCTCGTAAAATAGTAAAAATACGATAGAAGCCAATGCGATTATTCAGGGTCCCTGTGAGAATCAAAGATCTGTCCCGGGACTGACGGATAGTTTAGTAAGACAAACAATTTCCACGAGGACAAGTTAGTTAAATAATTATTAGATGAGTATTACATACTCAGTGAGCTGTCATTGTGAGTGGCGATGGTATGTGCCTGCCTATACGTCACGTTTCTGAATAATCGTGACGATTTTACGATTTCCTTAATTGTCTGGAACAAGTTGTACATAATTAAAAGGAGGGATACAATGTCCTATTTTATTTAACTCTGGAAACGTACTACTAAATAATTTACAAAAGGCAATACCGAGTTCTGTCTTTTTGATTTTTATATTAAATCGAAGTAGTTTTTTCCCATTCAATAATTTTCAGTAAAAAAAAACTAGCAACAAATATTTTTTTTTAATTGGCAATTTTATACAGCAGTTGTTGTTTTTTGCGGATGATAAATTAAATATTATTTGGCTCTTATTACAGTACAATATATTATGTATAAACAGATAATTATGAAATCCTTTAATCTACTACATTATTATTATACCTACCACATCAAAATCAAAAAAATAATCAAAATCGGTACCAAACATTACTTCAAAGTTTCACCAACAAAAACTTTTCCCTAACAGTTCAAAAGCAAATTCCTCAAAAACTTTTCCTTTTGTCCACCTAAACACACTCGTGTGGCTACCAGTCTCTTGTTAACACATTATCGTGACGTCACAGCGGCGCGTGTAACCTAGATCTAGGCCATAGACCAAAGAGGAAGACTAGAATATCACGTCAAATAACCATAAGTGGTTATGTGGCTGGGAGCTAAAAATAATTCAATGAATAATCATCTTTTTAACGGCACGATAAGATTAACATATTTTTATAATCAAACTTGATTTCTCTCGCGGCTTCGACCGCGATAATGTCTACTTTACTTTAAAGGGTGAAAATGAACCCCTGTGCTAAATTTTAAGTTTCTATCACTTATTGATGTGTCAGTCTGCTTCTTCTTTTATATGTTAAACTAGCTTCTGCCCGCGGCTTCGCTCGCGTTAGAAAGAGACAAAAAGTAGCCTATGTTACTCCTCATCCCTTCCACTATCTCCACTTAAAAAATCACGTCAATTCGTTGCTCCGTTTTGCCGTGAAAGAAAGACAAACATACAGACAGACAGACACACTTTCCCATTTATAATATTAGTATGGATTAGATGGCTCAATCCACTCTTTCAATCCATACTAATATTATAAATGGGAAAGTGTGTCTGTCTGTTTGTCTGTCTGTATGTTTGTCTTTCTTTCACAGCAAAACGGAGCGCCGTGATTTTTCAAGTGGAGATAGTTGAAGGGATGGAGAGTAACATAGGGTACTTTTTGTATCTTTCTAACGCGAGCGAAGCCGCGGGCGAAAGCTAGAGTTTTTATATTTTTTTCATTCAAAATTATTTTTATAGATATCTACATAAAGAGAGATAGAGAGATGATGATGGGACGGTTCTGAGGAGACTTTAATGGTCCGCGCAATACACAGTCAAAATTGCGTTTTTTTTTAAATTAAGCCCTAGTTAAGTAAAATGATTGGTACCTATAAAAGTGGGAGCTAAATCTTAATTTATTTAGAAAAATTTTACATTTTATGAGCCATTTCATGTCGTAGATAAATTATTGTTAATCAACTGTTTTACAGAGCCGCATTGGGGCTCCGCTGACTGTACCACAACTGTACTGACAACTAAAATCTGCAGTGATGTTCCATTTCACCCAAAAGGATAGTGGTAAAACAACTATTATGTATAGACAACAGAGGGCCTAGACAAGTGGCATTGTAGAATAGATAGCGAAAACGAATAGATTGCCAAATGTATGTATGAATTGACATAAGATATCGCTAAACAATTTGACATCTCCATACATTTGACAATCTATTCGTTTTCGCTATCTATTCTACAATGCCACTTGTCTAGGGGGGCTGATTTATATTTTAGGTGTCATTGCTTCCGATATGGATGATTGAATAATAACTTATATAAGTCAAGTATCAAATGCTAGAGTAGGTTTGGAAAAAAATAATTTAAATTAACTTAAAATTCTAATTTGATTTTCTAGCGAAAACAAGTTTTTAATTCCAAATAATATAAACACATCTAATACTAATATGTTTTTAATTTAAAAAAGGGTATAAATGTATATATTTGATTTGCATTGGTTTTTAATATTAAATAAATAAATAAATAAATAAAATAGCCATTTATTTCCAAACTTTGGGTGTACATTTTGCTCTCTGTTATATTAAGTTAGTTATATTAATTAATTATAGATTTAAAGTAAATCCCTCAGTTCAGTGTGCCTTTTGGCATAGGCCTCCTCCAACTGTTTCCATTGCTTTCTGTCCATTGCTACCCTTGTCCAATATGGACCCAAGGTCAGGCGGATGTCGTCTTCCCATCTTCTCGCTGGGCGACCCTGTTTTCTGATGCTATCCCTTAGGTACCACAGGGTCACTTGCTTGCTCCACTTGTTAGCTGGGCAGCGCAACATGTGGCCTGTCCAGCCCCATTTCAGATGGTCAATTCTGGTCAGGATGTCCGAAATTTTCGTTTTTTTTCTCACTTCGTAATTGGAAATTCTATCTCTGAGTTTTATGCCAAGCATACTTCTCTCCATCGCCCGTTGGCACTTTGCAAGTTTCTCTCTATGGTCTTGGTTGAGAGACCACGTCTCACAGCCATATGTGACGCAAGGAAGTATGCATGTGTTATAAGTTTTTCTCTTGATAGCTATGCTCAGCTCTTTACTTTTCATTATTTCCTTCAGAGACCAGTATGATTTCCAACCACAGGCTATTCTTTTGTTGATTTCCTTAGACATCTGATCATTTGGGGCGATTATTTGACCTAAGTATACATACTCTTGCACATATTCGAGTGTTTTTCCATCTAAATTTATGGTAACCTCTGCAGAGTTGGTCATCAATTTTGTCTTGACGTCATTGATTTTTAGGCCTACTTCCTTGCTTTCGTTAGCTAGCGTTTGTACCATTGCTTGTAGTTTGCGTGGGTCTTCTTCCAGCAATATAAGGTCGTCAGCAAACCTAAGGTGATTCAAGAGGCTGCCATTGATATTCAGACCATATTCATCCCAATTTAGTCTTCTGAAAATATTTTCCAGCACAGCTGTAAATAGTTTGGGGGACAGAGGGTCACCTTGTCTTACGCCTCGGTTGATGGGAAAAAGGTCGCCTTTTGATTCCAGTTTTATGCGGCTCTTGCTTATACCATAGATGTTCTTGAGTATTTCAATGTATGCATTGTCTACTCCTTGCTCTTTTAAGGATGACCAAATGCATTTATGATTCAGGCTATCAAATGCTTTGGAATAATCAATAAAAGCTATGTAGATGGGTTTCTGGTATTCGTTGCTTTTTTCCAGTATTTGTTTGATAGTGTGGATGTGATCAATGGTGCTATAGTTTTTTCTGAAGCCTGCCTGCTCTACCGGTTGATTTTCATCTAGAGTTCTTGTGATTCTTTCTAGGATTACTTTGGCAAATACCTTGTAGACATTTGAGATCAAACTTATTGGTCTGTAGTTATCTATGACTTCCCTAGGCCCTTTTTTGTGTAAGAGAATTATGTCGGACTCTCCCCATTGACTAGGTATGATGCCTGTTTTGAGTATGTCGTTGTATATCTTAGTTAGGATTGGAGTCAGTTGTTCCGCCATGCCCTTTATCAGCTCGTTTGGTATTTTGTCTGGCCCTGGAGCTCTTTCTAATTTTTGTGAGTGTATGGCTCTCTGTACTTCTGCAGTAAGTATTGGGGGTACATCCTTGTTTATATATGGTGGTTTCTCACTGGTTTTTAATTTTAAGGCTTTATCCATATTAGAGTAAAGAGTTCTGTAATAATCGGTAGCTAATTTCTGAATTTCTTTCCGTTTTGTAACTTGAGCGGATTTGGTTTAGAAGGTGCAGTGGTTGGGAATAGTGCGAGTCCCAAAGCTCAATGTGACTTTTGCAATTCATATTGACTTTCTAAGGTTAACTTTAACATTATTATGTGAAAGATGGATGTATATCGGTGAAAGAAAAACATCGTAAGTCGCCAATCTGCCATGAGCAAGCCTAGTGTACAATGCTGGGAGCTTCTCTGTTTGAGAAGATGTGTTACAGTAGGACAGTAATAAGCTGTTTTGTTATGAACGCCTCTGAGCTACGTATGATTTACTCCAGACTAAAATAAAACTGAACATTTTTTGTAGTCTTATTAAAATACTAGCTTTTGCCCGCGACTTCGTCCACGTGGAATAATAGTTCCCGTTCCCGGGGGATTATCGGGATGAAAACTATCCTATGTCTTTTCTTGGGTCTCAGACTATATCTGTACCAAATTTCATTCAAATCGGTTCAGTGGTTTAGGCGTGAAGAAGAGACAGACAGACAGACAGAGTTATTTTCGCATTTATAATATTAGTAGGGATTTGGTAGGTCTTATATGTAGAATTGAACATGACGATAATGATGGTGTTGAAGGAAATAACTAACGCTAAGAAGACCGCAGTTATTTTCATTATAATTCTAATTAAAACCACAATTTATTTATTTATTTATTTTATTCCCAACCATCCCATTCCCATTAAAACTGATTCATCGTAAACCATAAACAAACGCAATAATAAAACCTTTTTACAGTTATAGTATCCTTTTCGCGCATCACTGGCTTTACCGCGCAATTCAAATAAGGAATGTAGTTTAAAATAGCGATGCGTCGGCGCAAACGCACCCCGTGACGTCAGCAGGAATTCGACTCGGAAATGAGTCACAGACAAGTCGCCTCTGTCTGCCTGACTCATAGAATGCGGTCCAGTCTCTGGTGCTTTTATATGACGCGAACTTTTTAAAATTCGAACTGTTTGACTTTGTCATTCGAATTTTGTTTTTTTTTTTCAAATTTTTGTCTGCCCGCATGGAACAATCGAGAAGCTGAGGTCGAGTTGAGTTAAATTCTTCCTTATGAACAAAATGCGACACTTTTTAGTTATTGGTTGCTTTGACATCAGTAAATTGAGTTGTATGTCTAAAATCGCCAATCCGCCTTGAGGAAGTATGGTGATCAATACTCGTGACTTCTCTATATGAGAATAATAGACCCTCCAGGCCTGTTATTATGTGGCTGGCATTATAATTTTGTACCTTAGGGTATATTTTGGGTTCCCGTTTTTTGTCTGACTTAAAAAATCTCGGTGTCCGAAAATGGAGGCAACCGGAATACATACCTATCAACATCATCTCCCTAGCCTTTTCCCAACTATGTTGGGGTCTGCTTGCAGCCTAACCGGATTCAGCTGGATACTAGTCGCTTCACGTAAAACACAGTGAAGCGATTCCTATCAAGCCTCCACAACCCAGTAGCAATAACACTTGGTTAAACTGTTCAAACTTACTGGCTTCTGATTAACCGGAACGACTGTCAAAGTTCTATGAATGGAAACCGGGACCTATGGCTTTACGTGCTTTCCGAGGCACGAGATGTCAGTGATGTACAAGATAAACTTTAGAAGGTACATTAAAAAGTTACATTGGTACTTGCCCGAATGCGAACCCACATAACGAGAGGCAAGAGTTAACTAGGTCATCACAACCGGAATACATACAAAATATTTTTATTCAGTTCCATTGTTCCCATTAAATGGGAATACCAATGGGAAGAAAAGAAATATACTTACCGTTAGACTGACTGTCGAACTTTTTAGTTTTTATCAACCCTGATGGTGAAAGATCGACAAAAGACTTTTGCAAATTATGCTTTGCTTGCTTTGCACAAGATATACGACACAATGGAAAATGTAAATATGAATAGAGAAAGTCACATATTGAGTTGACCTAACAACCCGATATTCTTTGGTTTTAAAAGTCTTACGTTATAAAGAACCTCTATAACCTACACACCGATATATCTTGAGCCTTTCCACCGATTCTGTACCAAGAAGCTGTTCCACATCAAGAGGTCAGCCAAAACTGGTGGATCCAGGACAATGGACAATGTCTGCCCATGTTTATACCGTTTTCGATGGGATTGCAAGTACAATTGTTACCTAAATCAAAATTTTACATCTAATAATTAAATACTTTAACTGAGTTTTGTCAACAATAAACCGTCAAACGAAAGATGGATGACTGTTCCTCATCTGAAAACGTTAGTGACCGTTAAGAAGTGGACTTATAACACACAACCTCATGCATGAAAGCCAGGGTCCTTAGCCACTGGATCTTCAAATCCAAAACCAAATCAAAAGCTAGAAACCAATAATGAAACTAATTGTATCTTAGAAGTTTCTTTATCTACTTTTATTACTTAAATATGCGTACAGCAACATTCGCCCCTTTAGGTGTTGATGCATTAAAAATCGTAGTGCACGCCTATGTCACCTAAGGAATAAATGTGAAAGATTTCATAGTATAGTTCTAGAATCTAGCTAGATCAAGCGGTTTCGACTGAGCGTTGATCGATCTGTCAATTTTGTTGTTCTGAATCAGTCTGTTTCTTCTCGATTCTCATCTTTTATATAACATTCTCGTGTCACAATGTTAGTTACCTTACTCCTCCGAAACGGCTTTACCGATTTTTACCTTTATATGCATATTCAGTAGGTCTGGGAATCGGCTACTATCTATTTTTCGTACCCCTATTTGATAAGGGTTGTTCACCCTTAACATTTTTAACGCGGGTGAAACCGCGGGAGGCAGCTAGTGTTTCTATAAAATAACAGAAAAAATTATAAATGTATAATTATATGACCGGTCATGTTGTTGCTTTTATACTAGTTTTATCATGTCCTATATTTAAATTTGGACAACCTTACATACAAATCAATTCAGCAGTTTCGCAAATTAGATAGGAGATTTTTTTTAATACTTTAAGATTTTGATCTTAATAGCATCAAAACACACACAAAGTTACAATCGTTACTACATACACACAATAATTTAAATAAATAAACAAAGCTCGTATTATCTACTACAAGACGGTAAAGAGCAACGACTCTAGCCAATGATGCGAGTGATTATTATGCAAAGGAAAATAAAATTATTATGATTGCTTATACTAGTCAGTGGACGTAAAATAAAATTTTATTTTAGCAATTTTTGTTTTGTAAAATAAGTTTTTATTTTGTTTACGTTTCCCCTGGGGAGTCCAATTGACCCTTGTCTAGGGATGTGGCTAGGATCCCATCGGAAAGTGTGACCAATCCAAGACCATTTGAGACGGGAGATCTGCTGTCCGATCGATAAGCATTATTTTGCGATCGGACAGCAGATTTCCAGGGTCCCTAGTCTGCTATTACAATCGTGTCTCAATGACTAGTCGGATATTTGACAACCTTGACAGTTTTTGTATCGGAAATGTGTCAAAAGTTTGATGTTAAGTTACACGTTAAAAATCGATCGTTGTGACACGATTGTAATAGCAGACCAGAGCCCCAGACAGCAGACTTTCAGTAGTGGAAAGTGGAAATCATGTTCTTACTCCTGCGCTGTTCTTTTCTGACTAATTTTGTTGCAGGATCCAAGACAGTTGAATCGTTTCTCTGGGACTCGTCGAGCTTCATTGTTTCGGCGCTTTTTGGTGGATGCAAGATGTAAGTAATGGCTTGGGTTGCTTATAGTATTAGTTAAAATATATTTTAGTTAAAAGTAGATATTGTATTTGATTGTGAGTTGGCGTTTGACAAAACTAAAAAAATCCTACATGTGAATAAAGACCCACTCTTACCGTCTTTAACTAACATAACATATAACATATTCATAATTGTAATTTCGACCTTGAGACTTGTTCAACTTCTGGAACGAATGAAAAGCTTTGACTTAAACACGTGTAGCCAACTTTTAGGCTTTCTTGATATTAGCAGAGTAATAAACTGGGTTCATTAAACAATAAGCCCACGGCTACAGAGAAACAATAATAACTTATGAATTTCTTAGTACTTCTTAATCTCATTCTGTTAATAGTTATTTGTAAATGGGTCTTTTCTCCATCGGTTTGTTGTACAAAAATTCTTCCCCGTTCGGTCACTGATTGTGAGGGCCTAAGTTTGATTCATAGTTCGGGAAAAGAAAAGGTGTTATCGGAAACCTAGACTTATAGCTAACTAGCTTTTGCCCGCGGCTTCGCAGGCGTGGATGTCGAACTTCTGTACACTATTTGATCCCTTTAGTAGTATTTCTAAAAACCCTTTCTTAGTGGATTGATACTAACTCTATGCAAGCACCCTTCAAGTTTCGTACCTCTAGTACCAACGGTTTGGGCTGTGCGTAGATCGTAGATATATTAACTAGTCGTAGTAGTAGAATTTCGTTTTTCTCAAAAAAAAAACCACTTAATTAAATAGCCCTACAAAAAACTGCTTACGCAGTTAAACCTATTTAGTAATCTGTGGTTTAACTGTGAGATCATCGAGTTTCTTTTATATTAATGGATGATATGAGTCCAAAATCGTTTATCTGCTTTCGCCAAATCTCTTAGCTTTTCGGCGTTATAAGCATTAATGCGACGTTACGGTTAGGCCAGTGACACAGCAATTAAATGGTCCGCGTTTCGTAGGTTATATTCTAGAGCGAAATAAACATCCCTACTTATAATATTATTAATGTGAAAGTAACTCGGTCTGTCTGTCTCTTCTTCACGCCTAAACCACTAAACTGATTTGGATGTTTGGTACAGATATAGTATGGGACCCGAGAAAGGACATAGGATAGTTTTCATCTCGGAAATCCCCCGGGAAAGGGAACTATTATTTAACGCGGATGAAGTCGCGGGCAAAAGCTAGTTTATAATATGCCCAACAGAAAGATATTCCAAGTCTGTCAGTCTGTGTATGTGCTATATAATTATGTTTGTAAACACACTAACGACACAAAAAGCTAATAAAAATACTTACTAGAAGAAAATATGAGGCGCTAGAACTCATTGCAAAAACAAGTATAAAGGTAGACAAAACAAAATGAAAAAATCGGCCAACGGCGAGTCGGACTTACACACCGATGATTCCGTACCAACTTGTAAGTGTACATTTTTTTGATCACAAAAAGGGTTCTGTGATCATCTGCCCTTGTCTTTTCGCTATTAATACCAATTTCTCTCCAATATTTATTTTTTCTTTGTTTTATAATTTGATATCAATTTCAGCTTATGATCCTGACAAAAAGGCCTTAAAATACGGACAGAGGAACAATAAAGTGAACATAAAAGATTTCCGTTTTTCCTCTTGAGGCAGGGATCCCTAAAAAAACTTTCATTAACAATAAAAAAAAGAAAATGCAACAAAACAGCCAGTGCTTGAGATTCTTCGTAAGAAACGGTAGTGCCAACATCAGGAACCCAGTAACGCGTGACGCATCAATAATGGCTTAGTTACCCTAACAATAATCACGCCTTGGATGTTTACCGTATAGATTTAATTGGTTTGGAAGTTAGAATAAGGCACTCACTACACTTACTAAAATGCAGATGCATCTATGTCAACGCTTTATTTAGGTAATTTTCTCTTAAGCTTTCGGCGACCAAGCGACAGCTGGCTGTCGGGCTGCTATTATCTTTCTATTGTGTCTTAAATCACGTGTGTTCGAATTATTAAAATATTATTATACATCTTGCGCCTTACTAATAAACGCTGCATAAAGTTATGACAGGTTTATACGTAAAAAAAATGTATGGTTACACAAGCTTTATTCATTGCATAACTTTTCACAGTGATTATTAGTAAGGGCACTTATGTATACTGTTTCTCATCAGAACATAATAATTATTCTATCTTACATCTACAAAACTGATGCTTAGGACCGCCACTCTACACCATTTTATTTTTGTGTGTTTCATTTCTGTCACGTTTCACAGATGGCGTTTATATGTAAAAATATATTTTATCATTTTTAATATCTTGAAAATTTCTAAGTCTAGCTTAGCCTAGCCATTTCTTATTAGATAGATCTTCATAAAGAACATGTACAGTTTACCTTTTTATTTCTATTTATAGATTTAATACGTTCGTTGTTGTCCTACAGAGTCCATGACAGTGTCTAGCTTTAAACCATTGTATGTAAACACCTCGAATCGTTGTTGAATGCAAATTATATGTATTAGTAAATATGGCTTAATTCATCTCTATAAGGTACAGTAAAAATCAATTTACTCAACAATAAATAGAAAATACATTGATAATATTAAAAACCAGCTTCTCTTCAACAAAACCGACTTAGCAAAAAAGAGTCTGGAACCGGACAAATTATAATAGAACAACCAACACCACAACTAACAAAATGTCTCCCAATACGGTTGGTCCCCGCGGGAGTACTAGACCAAAACCCTCCAACTAAATCACGCATAACAATCAATATTGCAACACTTAATACAAGAACCTTAAGAACACAGGAAAGTCTGCTGGAACTAGAACAGTCACTAGAGGAAATAAAATATGATATTCTTGGAATAAGTGAAATGAGGAGACTGGGCGAGAAAATCGAAGAATACGAAAACTACATCTTATTCCATAAAGGAGAAATAGCGGGTCATAGAGGCGTAGGATTTCTAATAAAAAAATCCCTGAAGCAAAACATTCTGGAGCTAATAGGAATATCTGACAGAATAGTGATAGTAAACCTGAAACTACCGTGTTATGAAAAAGTTTGGACAATCATTCAGATATATGCCCCTACAGAACAAGCCGTAAAAGAAGATGTTGAAGATTTTTATAACAACCTATCTGACATTACAAAGAAATATTACAAAAACAACATCGTAATCATGGGAGATTTTAACGCTCAGATTGGCTACAGGGAAGCAGGAGAGGAACACGTACTAGGAAGGTTTTGCCAAGGGAAGAGAAGCCCTAACGGGCACAGATTACTTGAATTTTTACTACAAAACAATCTCAAACTGCTCAACTCACTCTTCAAGAAAAAACACAAAAGCAAATGGACCTGGATTTCACCCGATGGCAAATACAAAAATGAAATAGACTTCATTTTAACAAATAGAGCAAAAGACTTCAATGACTTACAAGTTATACAGAATTTAAACTTCAACACTAACCACCGAATGGTTCGGGGAAGCCTAAAGATGTATTCAACTAAAAAATCAAGGAAATTCATAACAAATTCTAAAACCTTACTACCAGAACAGTACGCTAAAAATTTTGAACCGTCCCATCTCATGACACTGTATGAAATTACCAACTCTGATTTGAATGTCCGAAAAAAGTATGATTACTTACACCAGAAACTATCAGAAATTAAGACAGTAACAACGAAAAAGGACAATAACGTATTCAGTGACAAAACTATGGAGCTGTTAAAAGAAAGAAAATCACTAATTCTTAATAAAAACAAAAATAAAGAAAACCTAAACAGAATCTCCAACCTTAGCAAACAGATTCGGGAAAGCATGAGAAAAGACAGGAAGTTTAAAAGATTGAAAAAATTAGAAGAAACAATCAAAAGAACAGGTGGAACAAAGAAAGCTTTTAAGGAGTTAAGGGAGCATGGAAAAGAATGGATTCCTAGTACCGTATTTATAAAGAAGTAATTACTTGTTGCTAAGTAATTACTTAATTAAGTCATTACTTGAGGTTAGAATTCTTAATTCAAAAATCTTAATCTATAGTCGAGTAAAGCACGTTACTTACTTGAGCAATTGCTCAAGTAACACCCGCCGCTAAGTGGTTGCTCCTGTATGGCAACACTTCGTCAAAGCGTTTAGTTACATAAAAAGCAAACTTAATAATTAGATAACTTTGACAAAATCTTGCATTAATATCTTTGATATTGCTTTATATTTTGTTTACAATAACACTAAAGTTATTTAAATAGTTTAAATAGTACATTTATGTCATTTAAATTTATCCGGTATACAAGAATGTTTGCTTGGAGAAACAAAACGCTTGACATGATGTAACCCTAATAAATCTTAATGTTTTTTTTGCGCACGGATCCGCCCGCCGCCGACCCCCGTTTTTTTACCTACTGAGAAAGATTATACTTGCATTGTAGGTCTGTAAGTACCGGTACGTAATGTACTACGTAAACAAAATTACAAAACTCTGAATCAAAACAGTTTGGGTCGGGCGGCGCTCGCGCCGTCGCGTGTTTCATTTTACTTTGAATATTTTTCAGCAAATTTAAAACATGAGAAGCATGAGTCAAGAAGTAGACAGGAGAACCCAGTTCTCAAGTTTGGACAAAGTTTTATTTTTAAACATCATACAAAAATATGATACTTAGTATTTTAAGTACCAGCAAGTCTATATTATCTACAACTGTAAAAACCGCTTCAATGCTATCTAAAGATCCAATTTTTAAACAAAACAACCTCAAAACAAAGACTCAACGTAATGCTAAGTAAAGGAAATGGTGACTATTACTTAGCTAAGAATTCTAACTTTTGACAGTTCTAACTTAGGGCAATTTCTTAACTATAGAATACAAATCGTTACTTAAGTAATTACTTTTACTCAAGTAACTACTTTTACTTGTTTATAAATACGGGGGTAAACGCCAAAATCAACAGTGGAGTCCACCAGAGAAGAGCCGAGCAAGCTCGACGATGATTCAACTGTCTTGGATTCCGCAACGGAATTAATTAGAAAAGAACATCGGAGGAGAACGAAATACACAAATAATTATCATTAAAATCATCGACACAACTGCCTAAAACTGGCAGAATGCCTTAAAAAGAAGTTGGGCATTCATCATAAGCTAATTATCTAAAAAATATGAGTTTCTTTACGTAGCAAAAAGCTTACACAAAGCAAGTTATTGCCAACCTCATAAAATATAACATCAGTTAATAACCCTCTCGTTTCATAATAAATTGAATAGATCATAAACAACTGATTTTAGTTTGGCTTTCTTTTGTTTCAGAGATTGAGTACTATTTGCTCTTCTTTAGGGAACTTACACACTGCCCGCGAACGTTCTTTTGAATAAAATCGTACAAAATATAGGCGTCTGAGTGTAAATTAACGTTTAGCACATATTTTGACATAGTGGGTGTATTTTATCTATAAGTATTTATAAATTATATAAGTATGTTTTTCAGTTGTCCATACCATAGAGTACAAGCTCTGCTTAGTTTGGGATCAGATTTCCGTGTGTAAGTTGCCCCAGGATATTTATATTTATTCATCTTCGGCGTTCATCTTGACAATGTAATTTGATATTGTTTTTCAGTAACAGTAATATTGCTTAACTGAAATTATTTCTTAATGCTCGCACACATGACAACGTGTGTATTGAGCATAAGTAAGAGTTATTTATCTCGACAAAAGCTGTATTTTGAACGTTAAAGCGGAGAAATATAATTCTTGCCGTCAACTGGATCTCAGTGAATGATGATAATCATGGATGCATAGTAGAAGTCAGATAAATAATGGCCTACGTACTTTTTTGGGTTTAAGTTCTGTGATTCTGTGGTTTAGCCGTGAAAGAATACTAGACCGAATTACTATCGCATTTATAATACTGAATATACACAATATGAATATAGTAGTATGTGTAGTTGTTATCATGGATATCTAATTCTCAAGAAAAAATAAAAATTGCAGCCCGGCCCTTTAAAATAATACATTTGGGAGAAAGAATTTTGACCCAGAATTATTCGACTCTCTTAGAAAAAATTGGTAAAGGAGTTAGACAATATTTGGCATTGACTGCATCTAAACTTCTATTTATGACAAAACTGTACTATACTGATCTAGAGAAACACAAAACGCCAGAACTCAATAAGTTCAACAGGAAATTATTCCTCAAAAACCGGAAAACATAAAAAGGATTACTCTGATGACACACGCCATCTTAAAACAACATTACGCCACTCATCTTAACTCCAACAAACCCGTCTAATTACCAAGCTGTCAAGGAACATCTTTATAAGGAGCATTTTAAATAAAGAACACGTTCAACTGACAATTACGCCATCACTCGGGGCACATCGGCGCCTGCGCCTAGAACAGGCTAGGCCAAGTGTAAATTGTCTATAAACCAAAGACGTTTGCGTGCCCATCGCACTTTACAGCATTAATTAATAAGAAAAACGCGTCACGGCGCAGTAAGCGGCGCGCGCGTACTTTTTGTAACCACATACCCGCCCGGAAACGCACGCGCGATCGCCATTTTTTGCCGTAATGCATTAATTTTAATGCGATCGAGAGCAATGGCCGGTTTGTAAAATGATCTAGCTTGGAGTAACTTGAAGGGTTGTGTACATTCTTGATGCTTGTAGTGTTTATGGTTTTTAATAGCCGAGGCCTAGTATCTCGAACTTTTATGGTGTTATATGTGAACGAACTAGGTAAAGATCAAGTGTCTATTGATTTAATTTATTTAAAAATTGAATCAATCCAAGATGACCGAAATTGAGATTATTAGATTTAACAGTGCATTTCTTTTTTGGAATAACAACATTTTCAAAGAAGCAAAGTATCACAAACGAAGGAAGGCCTGGAGAGAGGCCTTTGCCCAAAAAAAATCGAACTTTTTGGTTAATTTTGGTTAAGTAACAGACAGACACTTTAGAACCTTCAGGTTTATTAATCTTAATCCGTAATATATGTTGTTGTAACGAGTGTCTTTAGATAACTGAGCTTCCCCCACTTGCCAGTGGTGGTGCCACAGTCAGTGGTTTTAATGTATGTTTTGGAGAGAAATTGATATTATCTGTTTTTTTTTTTTTTTCTTATACCTCCGCTATTTTCTCTTATATCAATTTCGTATTGGAATCCAAGACAGTTGCATAGTTTTGCCGAGAGCTGTTTTTTCGAGAGATTAGTCGTCGAGCTTCATTGCTTCGACGCTATTCTATAAGCCGCCAAATCCTTTATAGGAGAAAACATAAACAATTAAAGGCCTGTCTAGATTAAAATAATAATGCAGTCTATTATTGGCGCCGATTCTCTTGTCTACAAACTAAACGAAATTTAGGAAAAGGACAGAAATAAAAAAGACACTTCATAAATAATTTTGACGCGATTATAAACATGGCCACTTAAAATACGCCAATTTTATTCAGGCGCTTTTTAATTTGACAGGACTTATCGAAAATTTTATATTTTGTCCTTTTCTTAATGAAATGGAAAGAGAAAGATGCACTTAACTTAAATTTTGGTTAGTTTACGATTGTTTTTCTATTGTATCTCGAGTCACTTGTGTCCGAAAGTTTAACCCCATATTAGTCAGACCTTAACATAAGTAGGTAATTTATTGATTGTGGTCCGCTGGAAGGAACTGGGTCGTGTTCGTAAACGGTCGCATCATCGCATGTTAGGAAATATTCGCTCATTTCCTTCAATGTACATGACATGGCGTACTTCTGGTACATGACTGGCTGTATTTTATTGTTCGTTTTTAGTGTAGTTAAGTACTTTTTTGTATAATGGTCTTTTTATGCTCCTGGTCTATGTAATTCCTGGTATGGCGTACATAACATATTTTTACATCTCTCATATTCGGTAAGAAGTAGGTCCTTATTACCCCCAAATGGGGCTTGTAGGTTACCAATTAGCGCTCTAGGGTAATTATGTAGCTCGAAAAGCTCTAGGGCAGTAAGTAATTTAAAAAAAATCTCTTCACTCTTTAAAATAAAACTGAAAATAATTTGAAAATTGTTCTCATTTCACTATAAATTTTAAGTAATAAAATGTTTTATTAGTTTGCACACCGTAATCTTTAGAACCAATGTAAGTAGGACATGTTTATTTTAACCCAACATCTAAACTTTAAACATGTGTACTCATGTTTTGCAAATAAAATGTCTTTTTTAATGGGGTGACTTACTTTGACGTACTTTTTATGAACTATCAAAACGCGGTTTCTCTTTAGATTTTGTATTGTAATGATTGTAATTTCTCACTGTGACATTACGCTTTTACTTACTCAGTAGAGAAAAGATTTTATGTGACATAGGTACTTACGTATTTTTTCAGAAGAAAATTTTTTTTACGCCCTTTTACCACTTAGCAAAAAAAATAACGTAAGTAAATTCAAATATTAATAGCTACTAGGAATTCCAAATATCATAAACTTTAGAAACTGAACTTCAATTTTAGTGGTTTGTAGAATCTGATAAACAGACAAACAAAGTAATGTTTCTATTGAATTGAATTAGTGTGAATTCTTTTAATATTTTATACTTATCCAAACATAATTAAATCAATTTATGGGCTGATTTACTAACTAAGTCGGAACAAACCTTATCTTCAGGAAGGGGTTTTGCCTACACAATAAAAAAAAACCCCCCAACCATAAGTTCTGCATGCAAATAAAATGTCCGCATTACTAATAAATCACTGTATATTATTTTATCTGTATATAAAATGGCAAACTAACTTACTATCTGATTGTTGATATATCAACGCACAGACCAAACTGCTGGTCCTAGAGTCATGAAACTTGGGGGGTGTGTTCTTTGTGAAGAGTAAGTATCCAGGTCCAGAGGGTCGTGATGAATGAATTTATATGTACTTTCTAAAGTTTATCTTGGACATCACAGACATTGGTAAAGGAAACCATCGTGAGGAAACCTGGACTTATAAAATTATAAGTCCGAAATCGCCAATCCGCCTTGAGCAAGCGTGGTGATCAATGCTCGTGCCTTCTTTATATGAGAAGAGGCCTTTGCCCTGCAGTGGGACAGTTATAGGCTGATATTATTATTATTTATATTATTAAGTATCCACTAAGAAGTTAAGACACTCACGCGGGCAAAGCCGCGGTCGAAAGATATGTTTATAATAAAAACCGTATTAATTATACGCTTTTTCTTTTTATGACAATAATTGCGCTATAATTATTTATCTAGTATTAATAAAATAGGCCTATGAACAGGAAATTCATGGTCTGATGATCTGACATATATTTGTTTATTTCCTATCCTCGTTAAGTACCGCATTTTAAGATTTATGGTTTATAGACTGCTTAGGAAAAAAAAAACAGTAAATAAAGCAAGATTATTTACGCATTACGAGTACTAGCTATTGCCCGCGACTTCGTTTGTCTAGACTTCAGATCGAAGTCAAAATAAGATCTTAAAATAACGGTCAACAGCGGCCAAATTTAATAAAAATGAATAAATATAAAAACAGAAAATTAATATTTTGGGGCAACTCAAATACGGCAATCTGATCCCAAAACTTAGTATAATTTATTTAAAGAACACAATAAATAAATTACACCTAAACACAGAACAAATAGCTCCATTACACACAGGTTTGTCTTGGGTGGAAATCAAATTAGTATAAGAATGATTTATTTATAAACATTGATAATTACATACAAGATCTTAAAAATTGTGTGTGCTATGTTTATGTCAATTGACATACAAATTATTAAGAAAAGAAATAAATCGTTATATTAACATATTAATTATTCATAATATTATTATGCAAGGAAGTAAAATTTCAATATTCATAATAGATTTAATTTAGTCTCAGCAGCCAGATTCACATACTGGATTGTCATTATAATTAATAGAGAAATCATAGTGCACAAATGCAAAAATAAGTGAGGAGTGCAATTGTGCTCTTCCCTCACCACAAAAACCGATAGAAAGACAATACTTTACGACCAGAGATTCAGAGATTAGTAAGCCGAAAAATCCCTAACCCATATTAAAAAAAAATACAACTACACTTTGCCTGGCCTTGGGAATAAATCTAATAATCTATGCTCTACAGTCGCACTATCACAAGACTTATGGGAAGCTGAGCCCTAAATAATCGCAAAGAAACAGAAAGATGGAGGAGCAAACATAGGTTGTCAACAAGCGCGATAAAGTCCTCGGGTGTTCGTTTGAGAGAACGGGGGGCAATTACACGTCAGAGAAAGTTTAGGTGGAGTTGAAAGAACGCCAAAAGGGCAGATTAAAATACTAAAAAACACGCTAATTACATACGTACTAAAGTAAAGTAAACCTTAATTTACTCCGTGCCGAATTTTAATAAAATGCCTCAGTATTTCAGCCATGAAAACGAAAGAGATAGAAACTACAGAAGAAACTGCTTTCGCTTTTATTATATTAGTATGGATGTAAGATAAACTTAAATTCATAATTACATATTGTTCTATTTATATATTTGATGTCGTAAGAAAAGACTACATTTTATTACCTAAAATTGTGTCCTTGTGTTCTTGTGTACTTGTGTAATTGTGTTCTTGTGTACTTGTGTTCTCGTATCATCGACGGCCATCCTTTAGTAATAACATCACTCATAAAGAGGGATAACTTTAGTCATCAGACCAACTTACGCCGTTTCGTTTTAGTAGCAGACGGACACAGCTACTTTCTTATTTATAAATAAACTAAAACAAAATAAATATCAAATAAAAACATACAAGAAAATAGATGCATCTAAATCTTCCCAAACATATTTGACAAATTGCACCACAAACAACAAAATAATTAGTATCCTATGCCATTAAACAAACATCTGCAGTCAATTGAAACAACTCAGAAAACAAGGTTTTTATTGAAAAATATCGTTTAAATCGGAGCAGTATCGCGTAGGTGCACATACGGCATATCCTAGGGTTGTCAACCGTACTCTACAATAGAGTCATCATCATCATCTCCCTAGCTTTTTCTTAACAACGTTGAGGTCGGCTTTCAGCTTAACCGGATTCAGCTGGATACCAAGTGTTTTACGTGAAGCGACTGCCTATCAGACCTCCACAACTCAGTTGCTGGGCGACACAATAACAATACTTACCTCTTGGTTAGACCGGTCAGAATATCTGGCTTCTGACAGCCCCTAACGACTGTCAAAGTTCTACATGACAACTGAGACTTACGGCTTTACGTGCTTTCCGAAATACGGGATGAAGAAAGTAATGTTGTAAATCTGAAATCAAGTATTATGCTATTCTATGTAAGCGTACTTTATGATCTATAATATAATACTCATAAAGTATATGCTAAAGTACTCTATTCTAAGCAATTTTTACTTCACTGATAGAATTTATGCAACCATCATCATCTCCCTAGCCTTTTTCCAACTATTTTGGGTTCGGCTTCAAGCCTAACCGAATAAGCTGGATAACCGTGTTTTACGTGCAGCGACTGCCTATCAGACCTTCACAACCCCCTTGATTAGAGATACCTCTTGGTTAGACTGGTCAGAATTCTTAGCTTCTGACTATCCGTAACGACTGTCAAAGTTCTACGAATTAAATAAGTTATAATCCAGTTTTTTTTACAAGTTGGTATTCGCGCGAAATTCGAACTTTTTTAAAGTTGGTACTCTTTATTTACCCTTTGAAATCAGATATACTCTATAGCTCTTTTGAAACTTGGCAACCCTAGTATACGTAGGCATTTATCTTGTAAGGGTCACGGGCGTGGAGTCGTCGAACCATTGACATTGAGCCAGCAAGGTGCCCTAAACATTAATTTATCTGCGTTCGTATTAACGCGAGTGAACTGAGAGAATTCTTTTCAAAGAAATTGTTAGTAATCGAGTGATATCTATAGTGAGAAATTGGGTGTTAATAGAGGGCTCTGTTGTTATAGAATTATTATTATAACTAGCTTTTGCCCGTGACTTCGTCCGCGTGGAATAATAGTCTCTGTTCCCGGGAAACCGGGATGAAACCTATCCTATATCCTTTCTCTGGTCCCAGACTATATCTGTACCAAATTTTATTCAAATCGGTTCAGTGATTTAGGCGTGAAGAAGAGACAGACAGACAGAGTTACTTTCGCATTTATAATATTAGTATGGATAATAAATACCTCTTATTGTACAGAGAAGGCGCGAGAAGTTTACCACGCTTGCTCAAGGCGGATTGGCGATTGCAGACTTAAGTACAAGTCCAGGTTTCCACAACTTTTCTTTCACCCATGGTACTGGGCCCAGACTAGAACCCACAAGCCCAAATATAGGAGACTAATCTGTCTACTAAGCATTCGGCCATCACGACGCTATAATTTTTGTACAGATAAAACATAATAGCCATCACTTTTTTATTTTTTAAATTAAACAATAATTTAAATTGCGTAGTGAAAATGCGTAATTAATCAATTAATCATTTTCATTAACGAATTATATCTGCCCTAAGACGCCTTTTCTTGATGATCAAATTACCTATTTACTTTGGAGCCTAACTGCATTAGGTACGCTTAAATTTCTCAAACAGGTAAACTTGGACGTAGTTAGGTTTTTATTATTTGCAACATTTATTGAAATTGTAACAGTGATGACTGCTCCCAGAAAATACCTCGTTTACAAACAAATACTTTTACCACTTTATATTATTCCATTTGAAAATTATTGCCTACAAGTGTTGATGCACAATGCGCTAGCCAGAGTGAGGCAAGTGCCCGGGGCGGGGTTGCGGAATACTTCTAAAGGTGAACGCAGACTTGGCCGCACCGCACGCGCCGCAGTCTTCGCATTCGAATTCTTTATATGAAGTTCTATGCCACCTCGCACACCTACCCGCGTCGCAGTTGCCGCAGACCCTGAAACGACAACAACGAAAATGCGATGACTGCGGGGACTGCGGCGCGTGCGGTGCGGCCAAGTCTGCGTTCACCTTAATACTTACCGTGGCCCCGGAACATAAAGGACAACCGAAGGAACATGGGTGGGATTGATCAGTAAAAGCCTGACAAATTACCTCCCGCCCCGCGGGCGGGCGAAGCCATTTGACGATTTTCCATCCACAAAAAAAGTGGGGCAAGCGCCCCACTAGGCCGGTATATTTAAATATGTACTTAGATTTGTCACGTCGAATTAAGATATTGTCGAAGTACGGTATTTCTGAGTAGTCTAGATATGTGGAAATTGACTTGAGTCGGACTAGTATTATTGTCTAAGCAGAATGTCGTCAAACTCACGTTCGTTTCATAGTATCGTATTGTCGAAATAAACTCGTGTCGGAATTCCGTCCGTTTGTCGAAGTTAAATCATGTCGTAGATCGAGTTGTCGAAATTCAGTTTGGTAGTCATACAAACTTCACTTTAAGTATCGGTAACTAATTAATTACTAGTTGTTTTATATAATAACAATGCTATACGGAAACTGCAATAAATAAAGAGAAACGTATATTTATGACAAGAAAAAAACAAAGAAAGTCTTTTACTTCGCGTTTCGCTACTGTTCCTATTACAAATTAAAATAATTGTGAACGAGAATGCATTTGTTACTTTTTAATTATCTTGTCTAGGATATTATTAATGTTGCCAGTTAATAAATTTTCCTTGGATGTGGGAAAATCTTTTAAACGCCACTTCTCTAACAATTTTTCCAAATTGTAGGAATAAATTGTTAGTGAAGATTAAGAAGAAATTGTATTTATTTAGTTTATGTATTATTTATTTATTTATTTATATTCAACTTTATAGATACCAATATCTACTTGAATCTTCACATGACTCATTCATTAAAAATAGTTTATAGTTACACGTAGAGCCTAAAAGACAATCTATGCAAAGTATATGAATGTGTTTTTTTTAACAACCCCGTCACATTTTTAGGGTTCCGTAGTCAACTAGGAACCCTTATAGTTTCGCCATGTCTGTCCGTCCGTCCTCGCTTAATCTCAGTAACCGTTAGCACTAGAAAGCTGAAATTTGGTACCAATATGTATATCAATCACGCCGACAAAGTGCAAAAATAAAAATTGGAAAAAAATGTTTTATTAGGGTAGCCCCCCTATATGTAAATAGGGAAGTGGTTTTTTTTTTAATTACAACCCTGTCGTGTGATATATTGTTGGATAGGTATTTAAAAATGAATAGGGGTTTACTAAGAACATTTTTTGATAATGTCAAGAATTTCGGAAATAATCGCTCCAAAAGGAAAAATCAAAGCGTCCCCCCCCCCTCTAACTTTTGACCCGTAGGTCTAAAAAATATGAAAAAAATCTGGAAAGTTGAACTTTATAAGGACTTTCTAGGAAAATTATTTTGAACTTGATAGAAAGAACAGTTTTTGTACAAAAAAAGAGAAAAAGGTTGTACAAAATAATTTTTGCGTACTTAGTATGTCAACGTAACAAATAGCCTTTTTTTAAACTTATAAGTAGGTACACTTGTTGTGACGGACGGGAAACTACGGAACCCTACATTGAGCGTGGCCCGACACGCTCTTGGCCGGTTTTTTTTATTACTCATCACATCAACTCTTAAAAGCCACAATCAACAGTGAAGCCCACCTGAAAAGCGCCGAGCATTAGGGAGTCCTGGAAAAAACTAATCAACGGGCCTGGATCTCACAACAATATGTATCAGAAAAGCACAGCGGAGGAGTAAGAAAAAAACACATTTCCACTTACAGAACTAAGGCAATAGGCCCGAAGGGATGATAAAAACTAGGAGAAACCCAGTTGACTAGCACCACGGCTAAACTTAAAAAAAAAACTTCAAACAATGCCCCAAGCTAAGATTTTCCTGTTTCGCGATAACCTTTACTCATACGGACTTGGTATATGTATTTCGTCTACCTGTAGGTCACATTTAATTCTTAAAGCTATTTACGGTATGCCGCCGTATAAATATATGTCGAAGCGCCGACGCACACATTTAAATTAACGCCATCTAACTTTGTTTGTAAGAACTAATTTGTTGTTCGTAGGAACGTCAAGTATTAACTTGGGGATGGTTAGTGTGGAGTAATGGCAACACTGGACAAATGACCAACTGACAGTTGACAGCCCTTTTTCTGACGTTTGGTGATGGAGCGAGCAGTTCACTTCACTTTTGGATCGGACACCGAGTGACACGGTTGGCCATTACTCCGCGCTAAACTTCCCGCGTTCCGTTTTTCAAATCTGTGTAGATCTGTAGCATCGTTTATTATTTTGCAATACTTATTTTGTGATTAGACAATATAATTTAAAATCAAAGTTTTGTGAGTGTTATTTCGTGTCCATCGCGATGGCTCGACCATCCGGCGACAAAACTCCGACATCAGAAGTGAGATTGGACCGCAACGTCCCACGTGTTCGAAACAAAGAGGTTAGTGATGACAAATGGATGCGTTTGATGGAACAACAAAATCGCAATTTTGTGTCGCTGATTCAAGCCATGAAATCACCTTCTACGTCACATGGCTTTCGCTTACCCGACTTCGACCTTGAAAAAAAAAAAAGATGTGGACGCACGTGCTTGGGTGACGACTGCAGACATGTGCTTGACCAACCTTGAAGGGAGGAGCTTCGACCTGGCTATCTACTGTGTCGTTTCCTGGGATGACCTGGACAGATTTCAAGCGACTTTTTATTGCGAGGTACGATACTTCCACAACTATTGCTTCGTTCCTGATTGACCTACATGACAGTAGGCCTAGAGAAAATGAGTGCCTTGCCTCCTATGCTGCTGGCTTAATGATGGAATGGCCTTAGTACCGAACGCTTGGCTATAGCTACTATAATGGCTCACATTTCACAATTCGGTCGCCGTGTGCAACGCCTATCCTTCACGACCGATATTCAGACACGCAGCCAGCTTCAACAAGAGCTACAAGCGGTTTCCTTTATGAAGAGAAAGTTACCCAACGATGACCGCGATGCCCCTGAGAAGCGGTACAAACCAAATAGTACTGCAAAGCTTTTGAAGTGTTTTAACTGCGGCAAGCTGGGTCAAAAATCCGTGCAATGCTACCGCAAGTACGTGCAACGGGTTCCGCAAGCTGTGCCTAAGCACCACAAACAAGGCAACGGCAATGGAAAAAGTTCTCCAACACCTGCGAAGTTTCAAGCAACTGGGATCACCTGCTTCCACTGCCGCGCGCAAAGCTACTACGTGTCCATCTGTCCGCGACGCAACGAGAGGAACAGCGCTGACTCCGGGTCATCCAAGCCAACCAGTGAGAAGAGAGTTGACCTGTGCTTCCTGAATGCGCCGATTGGGACATTACGACATCTGGTGAGCAATTTTCATTTTGTTATGATTCTGGTGCTGAGTGTTCTCTTATGAAAGAATCTTTGACCTGTAAATTTAAAGGAAAGCGTATTGAGGAGACTGTAACCATGACTGGGATAGGGCAGACTTCCGTGAACTCTACGATGCAGATTTTGACCTTGATAGGGATTGATGATATTGTTATTGAAATTTGTTTTCACATATTGCATTTTCGACGTTATGACATTATGATTGGTTGTGAGATATTAGAACACTGTTGACTGTTCAGATGACTTCCGACCGAATAAAGATCCTTAGGTGTGCGAGGTAAAGCGATTTTCCGAAATCAACTGGAACACAATCAACACTGATGTACCGTCGGATCATAGAGCAAAGTTAGTGAGTATTTTGCAGTCTTTTGTAAAGTCTTTTCCTACAAGTACACCTACTGCTCCAGCCGACACGGATCCGATGAAAATTCGTCTGAAAGATCCAAGTAAGACTGTGAATCGTCGTCCTTACCGCTTGAGTGTGGATGAGCGTAAGATTGTGCGAGGTAAGATTGATGAGTTGCTGCGGGCTGGTATTATACGGCCTAGTTCATCTCCCCATGCTAGTCCTATGCTCTTAGTAGAGAAAAAGGACAAGTCTCTTCGGTTATGCGTCGATTACCGCGAACTGAATGACAACACTATCTCTGATCGTTTTCCCTTGCCGCTCAAATCAGGTAAGATTGACAGGTTGTATGGTGGACACTACTTTTCGTTACATGAACGTTATATGCTCTCAATTCTGGAAACTGTAAGTTGACCTGAAAGCCGGAACATGAAGAAGTCAGGCAGAAGACTGAAGCCGCTCTCACGAATGAGCCTGTGCTCATGATTCACCACCCCGATGCTGAAACTGAAGTCCATACGTATGCCAGTGCCATTGGTTACTATGCGGTCTTACTGCAAAAAAAGGAAGGTCGCTACATCCAGTCGTCTACTACAGCATACGGACGTCTGACACCGAATCGAGGTACCACTTGTATGAACTTGAGACCCTCGCAGTGGTCAATGCCGTTAAGCATTTTAGACGTTAACTGCATGGTCGCAGGTTTATAGTAGTTACCGACTGTAGTTGCCTGCAGTCCACGCGCAAGATATTGGACCTGACTCCGCGCGTTCACCGATGGTGGGCTTTCCTGCAAGGGTTCGATTTTGACATAGTACATCGAGAAGGTAAGCACATGTGCCACGCCGACTTCTTCTCCAGGAACAAGCTACCGTAACCTGAAACTAAAAATAAGGTTAATGAGAAGGTAGTACAGAAACAGGTAAACATCGCAGAACTTTCACATAATTGGCTGATGATGGAACAGCAACGTGACCCTGATATCTTGAGGCTGACTTCGATAATAACGAGCTCCCTGCTGATGTTGCCAAGACCCACGAACGACGATCGGGTGTCTTACACCGAAAAGTGCAACGAAATGGGTAAGAACCGTTGGTTATTGTTCCTCATTCCTTCCGCTGGTCCGTGGTCAAAAACGTCCACGAGGGATTGCTGCATTTAGGCTGGAAAAAAAAGCTGGAAAAACTCTACGACCTCTACTGGTTCGAGAATATGTCGAAGTTCGTAGGAAATTCGTAGAGAACTGCGTAACGTGCAGGATCTCAAAGTCACATGCATGTAAGATCCAGGCAGAAATGCACCCGATTCCAAAAGTGGCAATACCAAGGCACACACTGCATATCGACGCCACCGGGAAGCTGAGTGGCAAAAACGACCAAAACGAGTACGTTTTTGTTATAATAAACGCCTTCACCAAGTACGTTTTGCTGCATCACACTTTGTGCATCGATACAGCTAGTAGTATCAAAGTGCTGAAGGTTTTTGTCGCTATCTTCGGTGCTCCGTCGCGCTTAATCGCCGACCAAGGACGCTGCTTCGCTAGCAAGGAGTTCAGGGAGTACTGTACCTCAGCTCATATCAAGCTACACTTAATAGCTACAGGTAGTTCTCGTGCCAACGGGTAGGTTGAGCGAGTAATGAGCACGCTCAAGAACATGCTCACTGCCGTAGAAACGAGCGATCGTTCGTGGCAAGATGCGTTGCCCGATGTTCAGCTTGCTCTCAACTGCACGGTAAGTCGAGTCAAGAAAGCTAGCCCTCTTGAGTTGATGATAGGTAAGACTGCTAGACCTATTGACATTATGACAGCAAGTGATGAAGAACCTCTTGTCGACATCGTTGAGGCTAGAAAGATGGCTGTAGACAACATGGATAGAGCTTCTGCTTGTGACAAGAAACGTTTCGACTCTACAAAGGCAAAGGTACAACCGTTCTCCATAGGTGACTTGTTTTGCTGCAGAGAGTAAGAGCGAAACCAGACCAAACTTGACCCAAAATAAGGGGGACCGTTTAAGGTAATCGAGGTACTTGACGGTGACCGTTATGTTTTGAAGTCTCTTTCTTCTGCCCGGACGTACAAGTACGCGCCCTACCGACTGCGAAAAATTACTGACGTTGACACACATAGATGACGATTACAATGACGAGACTGACACGACAAAAGACGCCGACAAAACTGATTGAATGCTTAGTAGTAAAAGAATGTATCTAGGATAGCTAGTAGAAAGTCCCTTATATCCTGTACCGTAATTGGACAAATGAAGTTACCATGTTGAACAAACCTAGTTAGTATGATTTGATAAAGGCTCGAAATTCGATCCGGCTGGTGTTGTGGTAGTAACCGGATGGAGGTTACGTGTGTTGGTGACCGGATAGAGGTTGCCTGTTGTGGTAGTAACCGGATGGAGGTTACGTGCGTTGGTGACTGGATAGAGGTTGCCTGTTGTGTTAGTAACCGGATGGAGGTTACGTGGTGATGGCCGGATGGAGGTCGTTTTTCGAGATCATAAGTGTGATGATGGATACCCTTGAGGGTCAGAGTATTGGCGTTGTTCAACATGTCAGCTTTTGAGGAAAGATTTGATAATGATTTTCATTAGACTTGTACTGGTGTTTAATGAAGTTCCCTTAATACCCTATCTACTTGGGTCAGGTATGGCCGAACATTTTTGAATGAGTACTGTTCGGAAGTTTTCTTTCATTTCAGGTACTTCACACGAGGACGTGTGATCATCAGGACGGCCGTGTCGAAGCGCCGACGCACACATTTAAATTAACGCCATCTAACTTTGTTTGTAAGAACTAATTTGTTGTTCGTAGGAACGTCAAGTATTAACTTGGGGATGGTTAGTGTGGAGTAATGGCAACACTGGACAAATGACCAACTGACAGTTGACAGCCCTTTTTCTGACGTTTGGTGATGGAGCGAGCAGTTCACTTCACTTTTGGATCGGACACCGAGTGACACGGTTGGCCATTACTCCGCGCTAAACTTCCCGCGTTCCGTTTTTCAAATCTGTGTAGATCTGTAGCATCGTTTATTATTTTGCAATACTTATTTTGTGATTAGACAATATAATTTAAAATCAAAGTTTTGTGAGTGTTATTTCGTGTCCATCGCGATGGCTCGACCATCCGGCGACAAAACTCCGACATATAAAATCCTAACCGGTTTCTCATTACGAAACCCACCACCTGGCAACCCAGGATAGTTAGCTCGCCGCCCGACGTCGGATGGCGCGCGCCACTAATTGCGCTTGCCAAGCTCCATAATGCATCTGTGGTAATATGGCGATACTTACCCACTGTATCGTTAAACACGCGATCCCCTTTTTTCATTGGTGCATCGGACCGAGTGACGGATGGAGAAAAACGCGGAATGAGGTTAACTGAGAACGGTATCGTGAAAAAAAGCTGCTTAGGTCACCGGCCGCTTCGCTGAGGGACAATACAATATTGCGAAATAAAAAGTACAGAAATTTGGGCCAAGTGCGCCCACCAGTCTATAAATAGTATGTCCACTGTTTGGCATACTTGGCCCAAACCAAAACTATACAAGACATGGAATCTTGAAAGCAATTTGTTTTGTTTTTGGTTATTTTTATGTAACCGCCAGTGTTTCCACGTTTAAAAATTCCTTGTAGGAACCAAAAATATGTATATATATCCAAATTACATACTAATCCATGTACTTATGGAGTATACTAGCTTTTGACCAGTACTTTATCCGCATGAAACTCGGTTAAAAAGTGATCCACGTCAAGTTTAAGTATATCTATACCAAATTCATTAAAATCGGTTCAGTGGTTTAACCGTGAAAGCGTGACAGACGAGTTTCGCATTTATTATCTATATTACCTACCTATATAAGCATATGAATTCCTGTGCCGCGAAAATAATAGGGAAACTCTTCTAAACAACAAAATAGTTCTAATGTCCATCCCCAGGTTTAGAGAGTTCATTTTTGAACCCAGCAGTCATTCTGCAGAGGTTGCGGAATAGTTTTAATCGTTACCGCGGCCCCGGAACATAAAGGGCAATCGAAGGACCAAGGGTTGGTTTTAGTCAGTAAAAGTCTAACACTCCCTCCCTCCCCGCCCAGGGTGGGAGAAGTCATTTGATTAAATTTCCCATCCCCAAAAAAAAACTAGCAGTTATCTCAAAATATCTACGAGGAGAAAATAATTTAAACCTTTAAACACACGTGATTCGAGACACAATAGAAAGACAATAGCAGCGCGACTGCCGGCGGTCGCTTGGTCGGTGAATGGTTACCCTACCCCCTAATCCTCATTTGACAACATTCAGCTAGAATGGACGGCTGCTAAGCATGGAACCATGAAGTCAAGTTGGTTACTTATAATAAATAAATAAATAAATAAATGAAGCTGCTGAGCTTGTTCGGTCGGAGAGTGAAAAAGTAATGTAGTGACTTGCACTACATAACTTTTTCACTTCCCATTCAAAGTAGGCCGGATTTAACATACATAGCGTAAAAATCGAAATGTGGGGAATTTCGTTTCTAACCCCATACCAGACTATAAAAGACTTTATTATTATTTTTTTATTATTATAGCTAGCCCGTACTGTCCCACTGCTGGGCAAAGGCCTCCCTCCATTCCTTCCATCTGTCGCGACTTTGCGCTACGTCTTGCCATTCCTCAAGGAAGCCGACCAAGTCGTCCCGCCATCTCTTTCTTGGTCTGCCGCGTCTCCGTCTCCCCATTTCGGGGCACCAGTCTTGGGCTCTGCGGGCCCATTTATTGTTAGGCATGCGGCAGACGTGTCCAGTCCAGTCCCATTTTAATTGGGCAGCCTTTTGAGCCACGTCAATGATTCGTGTTTTGGAGCGCAGGGTAGTGTTTCGGACGCGGTCGCTTAGTTTAACACCAAGTATGCTGCGCTCCATCGCACGTTGGCAAACCTTGAGTTTGGACTTTTGAATGTTAGTCAAAGACCATGTCTGTGCACCGTAGGTCAAGATGGGGAGAATACACATGTCCATTAGCTTACGCTTAAGTGTTAATGGTAAGGTACCCTTAAATTGTTCTTTCATGGACCAGTAGCTCCTCCAGGCATTTTCTATTCGGCGTGTGATTTCTTTATCTTGCCTTGTCTGAAAAGAGACTACTTGGCCCAAGTATATGTACTCCTGGACATATTGTATATTCTCCCCGTGCACGTGTATGTTTCGTGCAAAGCTGTTGGTCATTAGTTTAGTCTTTGACATATTCATTTTTAGTCCAACCTCAAGGCTCGCACTGCCAAGATCTTGTAGCATTTGCTCTAGTTCTGTGGCTGAGGAGGAAAAAAGAACGATGTCATCGGCGAAACGTTGATTGGTTAGTCTCGTTTCGCCGATAACAATACCTCTTTCTTCCCATTTGGCTGCCAGTGTCTTAAAGACCTCTTCGAGGGTGCTGGTGAACAGTTTTGGAGACAGCGGGTCGCCCTGTTTGACTCCCTTGAGAATTTCGAACTTAGGACCTAATCTGTCTAACTTGATGGCTGCTGTACTGTAAGAATAAATATTCTGTAATATTTGAATATATGTTGGATCTATATGTTGTTTAGTAAGGGCATTAAATATCGCGGTATGTGTGATGCTGTCAAAGGCTTTAGAATAATCTACAAATGCGAGATACAGTGGGATGTTGTACTCTTGGTATTTTTCTATTATTTGATTGATGGTGTGTAAGTGGTCGGTAGTGGACAGTCCTCTACGGAAGCCTGCTTGTTCCGGAGGTTGCATTTGATCTAATTGGTCAGCTATTCGGTTTTCTATAACTTTAATAAAAACTTTGTAAATATGAGAAATTAAACTAATCGGTCTATAATTATTAATGTCAGATTTGTCTCCTTTCTTGTGAAGTAAAATAATATTTGAATGACAAAAGTTTTTTGGAATGTTACCGGTAGAGAGTATGTCGTTGAATAATGTTGTGAGATGAGAGAGAAGTGTTGGTTCGCCTATTTTTAGGCTTTCGGTACTAACACCATCCTCGCCGCAAGAGCGATTATATTTCAATTTTAATATTGCATCATGGACTTCTAAATGTGATATGGGTGGTACATTGTCAGAACATGTGTAGTTAGTTATTGGCTGCGAGTGAGATGTATCAGAGTAAAGAGATTTATAAAAAGTCGTGCAGATTTCAATGACCTTTTCTCTATTACTTTGCTTCACACCCCTGCTGTCCCTCAAGCATGTAATCCAAGATCTGGTGCTGGCAACTCCTTGTCTTGCCACCTTGAGCGACCGGTTCCTTTCCAATGCATTCTGTATTTGTTTTGTGTTATAATTTCTAATATCTTTTCTTATGCTGCGCTTAACCTCTTTATCTTTCAGTCTATATTGGTAATCTTTGTGTAGTACATTGAGTGTCTGTCTTTCCTCTATAAGTTTCTTAGTTTCATAAGACAGTTTTTTAGTTCTATTTTTATTTTGTTTGACTATATTACTGGCTTTTAAGATGCTATTAACTATATCTTTATATTGTAGATCTACACTCTTTTCCTCATCGCGTATGTTAAGTAAATCAAAACTGTTTCGTAATTCAATATTAAATTCTTTTTTACATGCTATAAGTGATTCTTTATTTATTTTTCTATTTTTATTTTTGAATAAACTTTTGAGACTACACGCCTAATTTTGTCAAGCCAAGTATTGTGAAACGTGTGTTTCCCTTTTTTCGGGAAATCATCACATGACTCCTCCCGCTCTTTGCTGACATCTCTTTGAGAAGCTTTTTTCTTAGCTACAGCTATAATCAATAGGAACAGAAGGCAAAACTGTGAGTAAGAAAAGAAGAGTTTTGATGCTAAAGAAAGAGGTCCTTAGGCCGCGTTTCCACTGACGCGGAGCTTGGCGGAGAGGAGCGGAGAAGAGCGGTGAAAAGTGGTCAGTGTTTCCACTGAAACGGAGCTGGGCGGAGAGGAGGGGAGCTGGGCGGAGAGGAGCGATGAAGAGCGGTGAGTGGTCAGTGAGCGGAGTAGAGCGGAGCAGAGTGGAGCATACTTTTGGAATCGCGCATTTTTGCACTTAGTTACACTCAATCTCTCGGAAAGACCATACGTCATGTTGTCGTTTAAAAAGAAAAAAGCAATCATTTTATATCTTAGGTATTAAATCGCGTATCCCATAAACACGGAAATTGTCTAACAGTTTCAATGAAATTCTCATCCATTTTGATACGTATGCATCTAATGACGTAACGAAGACAACTGACACACTGCGCGCGAGTCACGCACCGCCCCGCTCCGCACCGCCCCGCTGTCCTCCGCCCCGCTGTCCTCCGCTCTGCACCCCAATGCTCGCTGTCCTCCGCACTGGACCGCCTCGATGTATGAATATCCGCTCAGCTCTGCTCCACCTTGCTCGTACTGTTTCCATTGAAGCGGAGCGGAAATTTCAAGCATAGTCATTGGTCCATTTTTGCACCGCTAAGCTCCTCTCCGCCCAGCTCCGCGTCAGTGGAAACGCGGCCTTAGACCACGTACACAAAAGATGTAAGAAAAAAATAAATAGGTATGAAATTCACTAACGATGAATCATCAAAGGAATGCGGGGAATATAATAAAATTATTTCACAAAAACCGCCAGCTGTTAGCGATAAAGATAAGCACAGAAAACGATTTATGCGAACTTTTTGTAGGCTAACGCCATCTATTAGATTATTTTCAAACCAGAATGTGGTCCCGGTTTTAATTTCATACTTAGTAAATGAAACTACAATTTGAAGATAAAGTGCAACTTTCAATGTAGAAAGCCTTATATATTATAAACAATAAAAAAGAGTACATGTAAAAAAAATATTAATTCACATGCATGACGTATAGTTTCTAAACGTAAGTCTAAACGTCAAAGAGACATTACGTCACGTCACGAATTTGTAAATAATTTATTATGACAGGATAGACTGACTGACTGAGTGACTGACAAATATTGACAATCGACTTGCCAAAACCAAGGGGAATAGGTAAGGTACACGAAAAGAAATGAGAAAATAATATTCTATGCCTGTTTATTACCATCGTTTATAAAAATAAGGACTAAGACGAAGACAGCCAATTAATAAAGCAGTAACAATGTGTAGTAAGAGCATAATCGCGTCGTTTTTCTTATATTTATGGTAAGCTTTTTACTATTTTTACGCAAAATTCACATAATTTTTAGAGCTACTTTTATTTTTAACCTTGGACTTTTTCTTCCAGCTTTGATCATGTTTCGATGCTCTTATATCGAAACCCGATAGGCATATATCTGGGAGATGCGATAAATCCTATTTCAGCAGATAATGAATGGGATTTCCTGATGTTTACTCAACAATGGCCCAGCTCAAGGTGCAAAGTTTGGACTCACAATAAACCTAGTCACCACTGCGTTTTTAAGAAACAAGATTCGTGGATCGTTCATGGTATTTGGCCCACGAAAAAGGGAACCCAAGGGCCTTTTAACTGCAATAACACCTGGCTTTTTGATCCAGAACAAGTTCGACCCATTGAAAGTGAATTGGAAGAAGCTTGGACCAATATTGAGAAAGGTAATTATCCCTTATTGTACTTAGAATATGAATAGCAGAGTATTTTTCTTAATTACAGTAGGTAAGTAACATAATACCTACCTCCTCTACAAATAATAAAAAATAAATTAAGGACCATTAATCATCAAGTTACAGTTTATAGATCTAAATACTAAATCCTTCGAACACACATTGATTTGAGACAGAAAGACAATACGAATACCCGACAGCTGGCTGTCAGTTGCTTGTTGAAAGGTTAAGGTTACACGTAAAATTTATAAAATGATAAAAAAAAGTTTTAAACTAATTCATAATTTAGCAGTCCATGTAGGCAAAATTCAAATTGCTGAGGTATGCAACCTACATTTCTATTATAGTAGCATTAACTGGTCACTATCTTTTTTTAATTGTATTTAGACTATTAACCTTTAAAATACTGTAATTTGAGACACAATAGAAAGACAATGGTGCCGATTTTCTTGTGCACAAACTATCGTAAATTTAAGTTAAGTGCATCTTTCTCTTTCCTTTTAATTAAGAAAAGGACAGAAGATCAAATATTAGTTAAGTCCTGTCAAATTTAGACACTCCATAGATAATTTAGACGCAATTTAAAAACATGGCGTCTAAATATACGTCAATTTTCATCAGGCGCTGTCTAATTTGACAGGATTAAACTAAAATGTATCTTCTGTCCTTTTCTTTAAGAAATGGAAAGAGAAAGATGCACTTAACTTAAATTTACGATAGTTTGTGCACAAGAGAATCGGCACCATTGAGTCAGCGAATTAAAAGGGGTTTGATAATTTAAAATATTTTTGCAATGTCATTTAAAAGAAAAAACAATTTAATCTAGTCTACAGTCTGTAAAGGTAGTTTTGTTTGAAGAACAATGTATATAATAATTATAGTCTATTAAAAAAAAACATCAATTATATAATTATGCATAAATATAATGTAGGTAAGCACTGTAAATACTTACACTATACTAGAATAAAGTAAATATAGAAATGACATCTGAATTGTATAAAATAAAATAGAATCTTAGAAAGTTAATAAATAGGTGACCTGTTTGGTCTAGTGGTTAGTGAACCAGACTGCTAAGCTGGAGGTTGTTGTTGGTTTGATTCTCACCCTAGACAAACTATGTGATGAACATATTTGTTTGCCGTGTCTAGGTGTAATATTTTATGTGTGTATTCATCCATCCATACTAATATTATAAATGGGAAAGTGTGTCTGTCTGTCTGTCTGTATGTTTGTCTTTCTTTCACAGCAGAACGCAGCGACGAATTAATGTGATTTTTTAAGTGGAGATAGTTGAAGGAATGGAGAGTAACATAGGCTACTTTTTGTCTCTTTTTAACGCGAGCGAAGCCGCGAGCAAAAGCTAGTAAAATATAAAAGTATGTTTATTAGTAAGTTGTCTGGTTACTATAGGACCAGCTCTGCTTAGTTTGGAATCAGATGACTGTGTGTGAGTTATCACAAGATACTTTATCAAAGAAGTATCTTGGTGACTTCCTAGGGTTATTCTGAATCATAGAAATTAGTTATACTAGGACAAAATGAGGCTTCTAGTCACTCCATTGAATGTAAGCTGGATAGAGACACTACTAAGAAACCCACTTTATAAATATTAAAACCGTAGATAACCATTCTTTCTGAAAACAATGAATCCTTAAATTTTTAAATTAAGATCAAGTTAAATATTTTTTATTGTTGTATTTATTTTCCATTTTTATTATTTTATAGAAAAGTAAGTTATATTCAGATTTTATTTAGATTCTAATTATCAGAATAAAAATTGGAAATAAAGTTTGAAAATTGGTAACCACCTTTTTGATATATTATCTAGATACAAAAAATGTTAAAAGCCAATGTTATTTCACATGTAAAAGATTTTTTAATGTTAATATTATACATGTAAAAATAACCCTCTTTGTCTGTCTGTTACACTAAACCACTGCAAAAACATTGATGTAATAGAATAAACAATGATTTTCTGCGAAGAATCACATATAATGCCAATCATTGTTGTAGATAATTGTGAATCACAGAGATAATAAATGGGTACAGTCCCAGTATTGATAAAAAGTATGGTTGCATACTTGTACAAAAAGGTACTACTTACTAATCAAAGTAGAATACTGGTATAATTTTCAAACCAGTATCATGTTCTTGTCTAAACTGTCGTTTAAATGTGTCGTCCGATTTACCCGTTATTTTTTAAACTTTATGTAAAGTTATAGTATAATTATGAAAACTGGTTAATTTGAAAATAGAGGATACAAACACACATGTGAAGGCAGTACTTTTTTTTTTGGTGAGTGGGAAATCATCCAATGACTACTCCCGTCCTGGGTGCGGCGGGAGGGCGTGTCAGACTTTTACTGACTAAAACCCACTCATGTTCCTTCGATTGCCCTTTGTGTTCCAGGGTCACGGTAACTATGATAAACATTCCGCAACCCCGGCAGGCGTAGCCCTGTTGGGCCCCTTCCTGTGCTGACTCCTTCTCTTTGAGGCGCGCGTGGAACACTAACGCGCCGTCGACGCGGTCCTGGTCCTAGCCAGGCGGCGAGCTACCCATCGCTCGCCACCCGCAGAACCGCGCCTACGGTGGCCGGTAGTCGTCATTAGTCATTAGTCATTTATTCATGAACAAAAAAATTTGTATCTGAAATTACATTACAAAAGAAATAAAGGACATCACTCTTTTTGGTCCAAATTTGAAAATGCCGGCCGAAGAAAAGAAATATGATATCCTGTTAGATCTTGTTCTTCTGAACATTTTTTATTATGGCACCAAAACTGTAGGACCATTCCCCTTGGGTTTATTTACGTTCAAAGTTACCCATATTTGAAGTCAAATAAATTGCCAAAACAAGAGATTTGTTGTTTAAAGTAATGAGGAACATAGTGTAAAGCTTCTCAAAGATCTGACCGACCTGACGGGTGTTGTGTCTGGTGGGTTACTGCCCCACAATTGCTGTCGGGATTCTGTATTTTATGCTAATGTCTTGTCAAACTCAGCAAGCAGAGCAGCACTTCTGACCCGGTAGTCGCAATAGCCAACTACAATGCGGCACTACAATACCACAACTCACTGGAGTACCGAGAACTATACGGCCTTTGGTTTTAACATACTAAAACTTTCCACGTTTGGGCATGACGTGGAAGGTTCTAGTATGTTGATAGCGGGGTAAGGCCGGTCTTCGTTGGAAGCACGGGAAACTGGTCCTCATACCGAAGCCAGGGCGTCCTGCGGACTCTCCGTCCGCATACCAGCCCATCGTTTTGCTCTGCGAGGCGGCGAGCCTCCTTGCCGGCAGCCCGCCGTGGGATCTAGAGGCAACAGTTCCTGCACACACGTACCAGTGGCGCGTGGAAGTGCAACGCCGGGGCGAAGTGATCGCGGCATGGCGCTCTCACCTTTCGCCTGACGTAGATCCTTAACGGACATGGGTGTTTCGGAAAGTTTCTGTGCTGGATTTGGGCGCAAGAAACACCTGGGTGTCACAAGAGAAGGACACAGTGGAGCATACGGTATGACCACGCATGCGCGTCCGCTGTATGCAGGCGGTCAAGATTCCCATCGAAGCGATTGCTGGCTGTTTTTGTGACTCCCACTGGAAAGCTTCAAGACGTAATGACGTGATGATGATAACGTCATGAAGGCTGCGCTGAAGTTTATTTTCGGGATCAGTTACTGCAACATAATGTGTTAGTTCTCCCTAAACCACTCCGCTATGCTCAATACCACTAACACTTTGTTAAATTCCGAAAGCACTTGGTGTGGTGACACCTATCGCCTAACATGTTAACTAAAATATGACATTGCGCGACCAGACGTGTTTGACGCGATATATTTAGCGTATACACAAAGCCAGCTACTACACACTGCGACACTGCATCACCCCGATTCCGAAAACTATGCGGCCCTCGGTTTAAACTCACTAGTTCCATTGAGCCGGCAAGCATCACATGAAGTTGTACAGATGACTCATCGTGCTCCGGCCTCTGAGGGGGAGTGGTGTACTATAACTGACAGTCTACATCGTGCAATAAGTGTTTAACAAGACAATAGCATAATATACAAAATCCCGACAGCAATTGTGGGGCAGTAACCCACCAGACACAACACCCGTCAGTTCGGAGGATCTTTGAGAAGCTTTACACTATGTTCCTCATTTCTTTAAACAGCAAATCTCTTGTTTTGGCAATTTATTTGACTTCAAATATGGGTCACTTTGAACGGTAAACTTTAAACCCTAAGGGGAATCATGGTCCTACAGTTTTGGTGCCATAATAAAAAATGTTCAGAAGAACAAGATCTAACAGAATATCATATTTTTTTTCTTTGGCCGGCATTTTCACATTTGGACCAAAAATGTATGGGGAGTGAGTGATGTCCTTTATATAAAAATACTCACACGTTAAATATCTCTAAATAAATGTTAAATATGTCTAGCGAGTCTCGAGTTTTCGCCTGGGTCTTAGTCCGGGGCGAGAGGCAAGAGGCTCGTCGTTGCCTCTCGCGCGCCGCCGCTTCCTTCACTAGCATAACTGCTTTGCAGAAGGAGGCGACGGCATCCCATTCCGTCTCGCGCCGAAGCATGGCCTGAACCAGCGCCGGGCGCGAGAGGTCACCACCGCCGATCGCCTCTACGAGGACACGTCGATGCTCCGCCCATGCGCAGCACACCTCCACTGTGTGCTTGACCGTGTCCTCCAGGCGACCGTTACTGCAGTGGTGACACCCAGGCGTCGCCTCCGCCCGAATCCGACACAGGAACCTCCCGAACTGACCATGTCCGGTGAGAACCTGTGTCAAGCGAAACGTGAGAGTGCCATGACGCCTCTCCAGCCACTCCTCAAAGAGGGGTCTTACCGCCGCTATTACGGCGTGCCCAGCACTAGTATCATATATATATGTGATATCTTTCCTTTATTATTGTGTGTGTATTGAAATCAATCTTTCCCAGAACCCCGATTTAACCGATTTTATTTAACTGAAAAAATTGTTTCTATAAGTCAGTTTATGAAAAAATTATAAAAATTGGGCAGTTAATTAAAAACTTCAGATAACGACTAATTTAAACTATGCGGGTGAAATTCCGAAGGACAGCTATATTTGTTCATTATTTAAATCATACAAAAACATAGATTTCTATGAAAACTTTATCTCTATATCAACTGTATTTAATCTGTAACTGTAAACGTTTATCATATTTTTCCTAAAATAGTACCACGTCAATCATTTACGGTCTCGGTCAGTTTAGAAGTCACAATAACAACATTTATCTACAAGGAAATACAATAAATATGGTAAGAAGCTCAATGTAAACTACAAATAATTAACTGTGTTACTATAAATATTAGTATTAATAATAATGCCAGCTAATTGTCCCACTGCCGGGGAAGGCCTCGTCTCTTACAGAAAAGGCACGAGTATTTATCGCCACGCAACAACAAAGTATATTTGGGAAACCAAAGAATCTTTTTAGGATCACCCAAAGGGCAAAACGGAACCCTGTTACTCTGCTGTCTGTCACCCGGATGTATCTATTGAACACAGACCTGTTAGACCTGAAATTTTCAAAGATCATGTGTTTCTGTTGCCTCTATAACAAAAATACTAAAAAGGGATTATAATTAATATTTAAGGGAAGCTCCCATGCGCGAATATTAACCTAATTTAACGTACCTCCAGAACCATACTTAATTTAAATTAATTGATTGAAAGTTAATACAAAATATTTTATTGAATTTAACGTCATTAAAAAGGCTACAAGAAATCATTCGGTATATTCATGATAGTTGTCATGAATATGTACGCGTATAGTTATGTGTTAAAGTACCTATTGGTCTCTCACTAATCACCACTCACCCTACACAATCACTTACTATGTTCCATACATTTCCAGAAACTCAACTCTACAACTTATGGGCACACGAGTGGAACAAACATGGAACTTGTGCCGCCATGATAGAACCATTCAACAGTCAGCTCAAATACTTCAGTGAAGGCATAGATATGCTCAACAAATACCATATGAATGACATGCTCAGCGCTGCCAACATCAACCCTTCCGACACAGCTGAGTTGAAAGCAGAAGAGATTAATAGAGCAGTGGTATCCAAGTTAAGTATTCGTCCTTTCATTGGCTGTGTATTCGAAGATGGAGTCCAATATCTGATAGAACTACGTATATGCTTCGATAAACAATTAAAACTCATGGAGTGCCAAGGAGAACATGAGGTGAATGGGTTACTCACAAACTGTAATATTAATAAAGGTTTGATGTACCCAACGCAAGCACCACCTCCAAAGAGACATCTGGTACAATTGTATAAGTTTGTCAACTGGGTACAATGGTTTACGTTGTAATTTTGTATTATAGGTGATTGAGGAAATAACTGAAGTTACTGGTTTTAAGGTAATCAATTTAATTGAATTATGATACTATTAGCGACCTCGCACACGTGAGCTAAAAGAATCTTAAAATATTTTTGAATTGTGAAGGAGTGACTTTACTATGACTGAAAGAGCAAAAAACTCCATGAAATATATTCATGTATATTACAAAATTAGGTTACATTATTCATAGCCAGTTTATGGGTCTAAAGAGACAGACAGATATTGTGACCAGGTAGTGTGCGAGGTCCCTTATAACAGCGATCCTTCAAAATGAAATTAGATACAAAATTCAATGTGTTATATCAAATTTTATTAGTGTTTTTAGTTTTTGTATTAGAATAGAAAATAGTTTATGTTCGAAAGATTTGTGTGTACTTAATTCAGTGCAATAAGTATGTTTTTCAGTCATAGATAGCAAATAAGTTTTTTTTTTTATATTTTTGTAAGTTCTAATCTTGTCGTAATTTTTCTTGGCTCTTCCGTTTAATATAATATTATTTACTTTTTATTCGATATTTAAAATCGTTTATCACTTCAGTGTATAATAATCTGTCAAACAATTTTTAAAACTGCTTGTCGGTCATATAAACAAACACAGTCAGTCCGTCCAAATTCTGTTTCCAATATTTTTTTAATACCATGACCGTCTCAGATTCCTTTCAAGTTTATAGTCTATTGAAATAATGTTACATATGAATAAACCAGCCAGTTCCTATAAAGCGTTCGCAATATTGGCGAAACTGTGTTGTCTTCCAGGAAAAGCACTTTAATAATAGAATAGAATCCAATAATAGTGTCCAAGTTGCATTGAACCTGAAGGTGGTACTCCAGTTATGGCCCCTACTGTACAATAAAATGTTTGTACCACTTTGTCATTGAAATGAAGTACCTTATATTATTATTATAACGACGCCTCTTTGGGCTGTCTCCTTGTACAGAGTGCATCGTAGAGTAAATCAGGCCGCACACCGGCGACACGCATTGAAGATTTACCTCGCCACAATAGTGGCGCCGCAATTGTTTGAGGTACAGATGTAATGTAACGCTCGCAACAAATGTGTCCTTAGTGTCCGGCGTGGCTGCGAACAGATAATAGGTACGGGGGTGATAAATGTGACGCGTTGTAAATGTGGCGCCACATTTACCGGGATGCATGCATATGTGCATCAGCTGAAACTTATTGCTATAACAAGTTAAAGCAATAAGTTTCCATGACTTGTATTCTTCGGCTTTATCTATTTTCTCTTCCTGTTTTTCATGTGAAAATGATTCAGTCAGGCTCTACTAGCCAATTCTTGTGCCGTCCATAACGCCTGGCTGTTTCAGCCAATAAGATTAACTGTAGAAATTCAAAGCTGAATTTTGATGTTTAGGTTTTTCGAAAAAGTCGAACATGCATAAAATTGGCGCCGACTAATATAGATAAAATTTTTAGAATGCCGATACGTATATACCTAATTGAATAGTTTAATTCTTTGTAATTCTTATCGCCTGCCTTTTATGTGCCTTATTTATGGCATTAGCATACCAGCCACTGTTAACTTATTAGTAATTAATAAGCGCTTACATTGCATCAAAATATTTTAGATTCTTTAAATTATTCCCGAACCTACTACAATGAATTATTTGTATTTCCAATACCTAATAGTTCAACATTGCTAAATTATATAGTTTGCTGTTTTGTGTGCGCTAACCCTTATTCATTAGGTAGTACTGAGATTTCGATATAGGAAAAAAATAAATAGGTTAATAATTAGTTTTTTTTTTTGCAAATTGGTTAAAAATACCCAAGGTGTGTTGGTAAACAACACTGTAACACAAATGTATTAGAAGAGGCATAATATGTATTTTAATAAATTATATTAAGTAGGTACTGATATAGAAATATGTAGCAAGATATTATTTTTATAAGATTTTAAAATTCATTTTGATAAAATAGACAATATTAACAGTAAAATTACCTGTTCATTAAAATTGAGATATTGTGGTATATATTTTTCTGTCTACCAGTGCTGAGCAGAATAAACATTAATTAATAAATGTTTGAAAAATATAACATGTATTTTTATTAAATGCCTAAAATGGGCTAGTAAATCATGTTCTCCCTTTTAAATAATATAAATAATTTCTATTGATGATCACAATTCGGCAATTGTTGGATGATAACTATTCCAACCAAACCGTTGAATAGGGCGTCGTGTGCCTATTCTGTCCTGTCCTGCACAAAGCCTGGATCGAAAAAATCTTTTTGTATAGAATTTATCGAGGAAGACTATAATAGACTATTTCTTCATTCTAACTGTACAAAATTAGCTTGAAAAGTATCGTCCGAATCACACAATAATCTATTGGGCTTGCCCTAATTTTAATCCCTTGTCACGTCACTAATCCTGAGTACTGTAGATGACTGATGGGGAAGTACCATACTGGAACATTGGATAAGCCAACTCGCCAGGGGTTGCGGAATAGTTCTAATAGTTACCGCGGCCCCGGAACATAAGACATGGTAAAAACATGGCTGGATTTTAGTTAGTAAAAGTCTGAAACGAAGGGCGGGAGAAGTCATTTGATGATTTCCAATCCATAAAAAAAGCCTAGGTACACTGTATACGAAAATTAATATTTTGTCTTTTGTTTTTCTGGTAGGTGTAGGTAAGTAATAATAGTTTCGAATTTGTGTGCTTTATGCAAATGTCTGATATAAATTAATATTATATTATTTATTTATTCAAAAGTTTTATTATTACTTACGCCAAAGTTAGACTTTAAAGTGTTTCAGTACAAGTCAAGTTAATCAAACATTAACAGGATAGACAACACTTTGTGATGCATCACAATTATCCCTTGATTTGGGATCACAATCAATGACATTTAACTCTTTATTAAAACAAATACGAATTTCCTCTAAAAACTGTACACCATCCAGTGTCAGACACATAATTATTGGGTTTCTTTCAGTTTTTGCTTTCACTGCATTAACAAATACATCAGGAGTAAATTCTTTAGTGTCATGAGGGAATATGTTAGCAGCTTCAAGCATGTCCGATATTGAATATTTTTGGTTCCATTCAAGACCTTTGCGGAAGTATTTTAACTCGGAGTTTAACGGTTCCAGTTGTGCAGCACACGAGCCATGCCTCTCCCATTCATGAGCCCAGAATTTGTAGGCGTCGTCTTCTGCAATCAGATGAAGTTTTAGAAAAAATAGGTTGTTACCTGTACCGGTCTATAGTACTTAGTCATCATGAGCTCTGAACTAGGTGATCAGAGGCACTCTTGAGGATATATACCTACTTATTTCTAGCTTTGACCCAAATCCAACTATGGTAAGGTCGGGTTCCAGTCTAATTGCATTTAGATAAATTTAAAGCTGAAAAACCTGATTGACTGTCAATGAATAATTTCGAATCACAACCGGGGCCAACCGTAATAAAAAAAAATAACAAGAATGTGGGCACCCGTTATGTGGACCAAATTATTCTCATATCAAATACCTACTCTCATTGGCCCCCGACAAATCAGTCAACCAATCATTGGCAGTAGATTTTCGATACCAGGAAACGAAAGCTAAAGTGATACTTTTATATGTCTCCGATACAAAGCATCTTTGGCCCGTTACCATGCACCCGTTTCTATATAGACGCAGGGTGCACAAAGCTCGAAATTTTCAAAATTACCTTTGTAGATGTTAGTCCACCTCTGTTCTAGATCACCTTTAATAGATTGTATGTGTTCTGGATCAAAAGTCGATGAGTTATTACAAAAACTGACAAATTTCCCATTCGTTTTCCCTGGCCAGATCCCATGTACGATCCATTGATTATTTTGTTTAGGTAAAACACATTGGCCTGAGGTGTTATCAATCCACTGTTTGCAAAATGTTATCGGCCATTCTTGGGCCAAGACAAGAGTGTTAAATTGACTGTCAGGATCATCTATTTTTTTTTTTTTTTTTTTTTTTCTTCTTTTTGGCTCCTTGACGATGCGCAATAGACATGGGCGTTTTTGGTTTTGAACGCAAACTGATATTTATCCGATTTCAGATTTTAAAATCGATTTCAAAATCCGTTTTTAGAAATCCGATTTAGCCTATCGATCTAGCCTCGCCAATTCGCTTGCGTACTTAGATTTCGTTGGAATCAAAAAGAGATTGCGTGATTTCCCTTCATGCAGAAAAGTTTTATTTAAGATTAAGCGTAAAACTTTTCCGGTGCATTTCAAAATCCTTATTTTTACAATAATTTCTTTTTTTTTTCTTTTTTTTTTTTATTTTTTCAAACCTTGTTGGATCCAGGTTTGCGAAGATTACGTAAACAAACATTAGGTGTATACCTACATTAATCCTAGTTCCAAGAATCATTGAAGCATTAACATTAGCATACATCAACGTATAATCTCGAAAATGTAGTCTTTAAAAACTTGGCAGTAAAGATAATATTGATCGCATTGTAATGTTTGTTACGTATCCGAGAACTGAAATCTAAATCACAAAATTCGCGCTATCCTTTTTACTCCGCTATGTTACGCTTAGTTAGAAAGAGAGAAAGCGAATTTCTAACGAAATCCAACCAAATGCATGTGCATGTGATCCAGTGATTTTATTCGAGTCGATTTGTTTGGTGGTAGATCGTTAGCGTTTGGTTCGGCTAGGTAGATTTTTAAAATCCAGATCTTCAAGTTTGCGAAATCGATACAAATCGATTTTTGTTTGAAATCGGATTTTGAATAAGTTTTGATATATCGGACGCATGCCTAATGCGCAATTGCCAGTGTGCAAGTTTTTTCATTGTTTCTTTGTTGATTTATTTCGTCGTAATCCACTTTTTGTTTTCATTTTCTTTACAATTTCAATAAAAATTAGGGAAGAGAATTATTATTTACAGGTATTTACATGGAGCGCGGAATTTGGAAAGGGAAGGATCAGGAAAGTAAGTCAAATATTATTAGGATAGGTACCGATAACTTATGAAAATATTGAACTAATAATAATTATTTACATATATAATAAAATATTAAATTTTAATATTATTTTCTATAATAAAATCAGATAATATTCTATAAAGGGATGGGTCTTCAGATGCTAATAAGCAAGAAACATTTGTCGGTAATTCTATATGTAAGGCAGTCAAGACGTCGTAAAATTTGCTGATGTCGTTCAGATAGCATCCCAAAAATAAATGATTGATGTCAGAATCATCGCAACCGCAAGCACAAACAGCATTATCTATAACACCAATCTTGGCCAGGAAAGCCGGGCTACATACGTGTCCCAGCCGAGCTCTGATCAAAACCGTTGTAGCTACCTTGCCAAGCTTGATTCTACAAAACCACGGTTTTCGACGTGTATGGGGTTGAATAGCGAAATAATGTTTTCCCTTTGTTTTAGCACTCTCAAACCAAACTCTGTCCCAGGATTTTTGAAGAGATATCATAGGTAAGCATCCTAGATCATGGGAAAAATTAACATATTGATTAATATCTCCACAATTTATGGCATTTTTTGCTAACTCATCAGCCTTTTCATTGCCTTTGATTCCTGCGTGTCCAGGAATCCAAGTTACTACAACAGAATAGCCTCTCTTTTTGCATTCCAGCAATTTAGTTCTTATATCGAACACTGTTGGGAAATGATTGCGGGAATTAAATGGATACCTTTGTAAAGCGGCTAATGAACTTTTGGAGTCTGTGAAAATGATTGTGCTACGAAGTTTCATCAGTAAGACATACTCAACCGATTTAAGAATACCTAAGCATTCTCCTGTAAATACTGTCGATTCAGGTGGTAATTTGATTTTTTGAACTATGTTATATTGCTGATGATATATTCCTACACCAACACACCCTTCCGCAGATAGTTTTGAGGCATCGCAAAAGATGAAATGAGAATTCGACCATTTAGAATTCACAGAAATTTTGAATTCGACTTGAGCGTTCAAGGTATTTTTATCGATATCCACGCTGTCAAGAATATCTGGAGTCAGTGTTAAGGCCTCAAAAGGTGCATTAAACAACGGAACTGTAAGGGATCGGTAGGCTGGTGATTCCATAGTTAAATAATTTTGCATACTTTTGATTAGGCAGGGTAGTGATTTATGAGACCAGTAATTTAGGGGAATATACTGTAACAGTTCATTAAGTTTGGTTATTAATGGATGAGTTGAAAGCGATAAGGTGCGGTAAAAGAATCTGTCACACAAATATTGCCGTCTCAGGTGGAGGGGTGGGTCTGCACACTCTACACGCAAAGCATTTGTAGGACTTGATCTCATAGCTCCTGTTACAACTCTTAAGGCCTTTGTCTGAATGACATCCATACTCGCCAGAGCTGCTTGACTACAAGGCTCTAATAAGAAGGATCCATAATCCAGGACACTTCTAATTAGAGCATTATAGATCAGTCTCAACGAATAGGGATGTGCACCCCACCAAACGCCCGAAAGACATCTCAATAAATTGATGGAGCGTTCACATTTCGCAGTGATATATTTGGCATGAGGTTTTCCAGTCAGTTTTTGATCTAAAATGACACCTAAAAATTTAACCTGTGAATCTACAGGTAAGAGCACATCGTTATATTTCACAGTTATTGGGGGAGGTAATCTCATTCTGGTAAATAGAACTACTGTGCATTTGGGTACCGAAAGTTCTAACCCATTAGAATCCATCCAGACCTTAAGGTGAGACAATGCATTAGTCAATCTATCACAGGCTACATTTATATCTTTGTTGCAAGTGTAAAGAACTATGTCGTCAGCATATTGTAAAATGTCAGCCGTTTCTTCGAGAGAGGATTCTAAATCACTGGTATAAATATTATACAGCAAAGGACTTAATACTGAGCCTTGTGGTAAACCTTTCCACAGAATTCGAGAAGACGATCCTAATTTAATCAATCTTCCTGATAAAATGTTCATTATAAAATTAATAATTAAAATTGGAACCTGCAAGGTGATTAACTTCTTTCTTAAGATAGGTAATACAACATTATCGTAGGCGGACTTAATATCCAAAAAAGAGGCTATTGTTGATTTATTTTGTGACATCGCCGTCCGTATATCTGTCATGAGAATAGCAATATTATCTACTGTGCCCTTACACTTTCGAAATCCATATTGAGAACTGGACAGGAGTTTATTATGTTCAATGAACCACTCTAGTCTGTTTTTAACTAACCGCTCCGCTATTTTAGCGACAACAGAAGATAGTGCGATGGGGCGGTATGACGCCACATCTGAGGGGTCTTTATTGGGTTTCAAAAGTGGCAATACTATTTGGGATTTCCACGATTCGGGGACGTTACCTGTCAACATGACAGTATTGATCAATTGTAAATAATATTTTAGGCTATTGTCGCTGTTACGGTGTTAACCTATAATAAATAATTACCTACTATTGTTAGCTATGGCCATAATGTGTCAAGTCACTAATGTGTCATCTGTCATTGTTTGACATCTGCGGCGGCTCTCTCTATGCTCTCTCTTCTTCTTGGACCACCGCCATGCAACAACCATGTCTTGTATTTTGCTCGTGTTTGTCAAGTTAATAAATTGCAATACTGTCGAAGTAATACAGTGTATTTATTTCTCACGTCGGGTCTACAACACCCCAACAGTTTTGGCGACGAGGATCGAAGATTAAGACGGATCACGATCATACAGGTTCCTTTGTTGGAAAATGGCTACAGACGCCGGCTCGGGGCGTGGCACTACGCGCCCTGTACAGGTACCCCCAAACTTCATAGAATTTTATGAAAATAAGAGCAAATTCGAACGCTGGGTGCAGCGACTGCAGGGGGCTTTTCAGATATACGGAATAACGGAACAATGTAGCAAAAACTCTTACTTTTTACATTACATTGGGGCACAGACCTACGATACAATATGCGACTTGGTTTCTCCTAATAAACCGGAGGATAGAACTTACGAGGACAATGTGAAGTCACTCACATTACATTTGGATCCACAACCACTGGAAATTGCAGAGTACCACAAATTCCACAACAGAAACCAAAAGGAAGGTGAGACCGTTAAAGAGTACATTGCCGAGCTCCGCAAGATGGCGGCAACATGTAATTTCGGAAATTTTCTCAACACTGCGCTTCGGAACCAATTTGTATGCGGTATTAGGAATTCCAGAATCAAGGATAGGCTGCTGGAGCAGCGGGAGCTTACTCTGGAAAAGGCGTTCGACATTGCAGTTGGCATGGAGAGCGTCAGAGCGCGCGATGAAAACGCCGCTCCAGTTCATGCAGTGCTACAGAATACCAAGAAGAAGCCGTTGACTTCCAAGGGTGAAGTGAGTAGTGCAAAAAATACTAAAAAGGTAATATGCTATAGGTGTGGAGGTGATCACTATGCAAATAAGTGCAAGCTCATTAAAGCTTCATGCAATTTCTGTAAGACCCAAGGTCACATTAAGAAAATGTGTTTAAAACTTAAAAAATCTAAAGATGTAAATGCTATTGGTCAGAATAATTCAAGTGAGATAGAATACATAAATAACACATCTAGTAGTCAGAGTAATAATAGGTTTTGGGTGTACCCTATAGTAAATAATTGTAAAATAAAGATGGAATTTGATAGTGGTTCTGCGGTATCTATTATCAGTGACAAATTATACAAAAAATGTTTTCAGGATTTACAACTGCATAAAACTAAGACTAAATTGTGTACCTATTCTAATAATTTCTTAAATGTTTTAGGTTACATTACATGCTCTGCGTCAGTTGGTACAGAGACTCAACAGAATCTCAAGCTGTATGTGGTGAGTGGTAACAAAGATCCTCTTCTGGGAAGGGAATGGATTAAATTGTTTACTTGGGAGCGATTTCGCGAGCACCTTGATGTAAAGGCAGTGCGCCTTGCAGGTAATGTTTCCGCTCCACTCCACTCTAATAATTCCACAGAGTCTAGTTTGCAATTACTGTTTAAAAAATATTGTTCTCTTTTCGATGGAAAAAATGTTGGTGAAATTAAAGGTAATCCGGTGGCATTACACCTCAGGCAAAATGCAAAACCAATTTTTTGTAGGGCTAGGTCAGTTCCTTTTGCGCTGAAGGAAAAAGTAGAACAGGAAATTGACAACCTGGTTAATGATGGAGTCCTAGTTAAGGTAGATTACTCCGAGTATGCAACACCGGTGGTACCTGTGGTCAAGGCCAATGGTAAGGTTAGACTTTGCGGGGATTATAAAATTACTCTTAATCCACAACTAATTGTTGATGAGCACCCATTACCAACATCTGAAGAGTTGTTTCATGGTCTTGCTGGTGGTGAGAAGTTTAGCAAGATAGATCTATGTAATGCTTATTTAAACTGGCGTGTCAGGGAGCAGGATCAACATTTACTAACATTAAATACACATAAAGGTCTTTACAAATGTACAAGACTCATGTTTGGGTTAAATTGTGCACCGGCCAAATGGCAGCGTAAGATTGAGAACATCTTAAAGGATATTCCAGGGGTACATGTTTTCATTGACGATATTAGAATTACAGGACCTAATGATAAAGTACATCTAGAGCGTTTAGAAATGGTTTTTTCACGATTGGCTGAATATGGTTTAAAAGTTAATTTAAACAAATCTCAATTCTTAAAAGATGAAATTGAATACTGTGGTTACATTATTAGTAAGAAGGGTATATCCGGGACCAGTGATAAAATTAAAGCAATTAGAGATGCACCTAGGCCTAAAAATCTTACTGAATTACAAAGTTTCTTAGGACTTATTAATTACTATGGTAGATTTTTCCATAATTTGAGTAACACTTTGGAACCTTTACACATGTTATTGAGGAAAGATACTAAGTGGCATTGGTCAAGTGAGTGTGAGGATGTTTTCCAGAAACTTAAAAAAGAATTAATTTCAGATACTGTGTTAGCTCATTACTCACCTGAATTACCTTTAGTGTTAGCCACAGATGCTTCCCCGACTGGAGTAGGTGCAATACTTTCACACATCATGTCAGATGGTTCAGAACGTCCTATACACTATGCATCTCAAACTTTGAATAGTTCTCAAAGAAAATGGGCTCAGATAGATAAAGAAGCATATGCAATTATTTTCGGTGTTAAAAAATTTTTTCAGTATTTATATGGTAGGAAGTTCATTCTTTATACAGATCATAAGCCTTTGTTACAAATATTTTCACCTTCTAAAGCATTACCACAACTTTCTGCAGCTCGCATGCAACATTACGCTATATACTTACAGGGTTTTAATTATGAAATTAAATACAAAACTTCTAAGGCAAATGCTAATGCAGATGCATTGTCTAGGTTACCACTTGAAGTGGAAGAGCCAAAGTTACGGGAAGAAGTTGATGTTTGCCAAATTGAATTGATTGAGAAATTACCTGTTACTATAGATCAGATTTGCAATTCTACCAATCAAGATTTGAGTTTACAGCCTTTATTAGCAGGTTTACGTTCAGGTAATATTGTTTCACACCAGGATAGATTTGGTATTGAGCAGTCTGAATTTTCATTACAAAATGGTTGTATTGTAAGAGGATCACGAGTTCTCATTCCAGTTAAATTGAGGCCCACCATACTAAAAGATTTACATACTGCTCACTTTGGGATTAATAGAATGTTAGCTTTAGCTAGGCATTATTGCTGGTGGCCTGGCATTGACAAAGATGTGCGTGATCTAGTGGCAAACTGTGTACAATGTTGTTTACAACAAAGAAACCCTACCTCGGTAGCAAATAAACATACTTGGGAATATCCCACCAAACCATTTGAACGGATACACATTGACTTTGCTGGTAAGTTTATGGGAACTTATTTCCTAATATTGGTGGATGCATTTTCAAAATGGCCTGAAGTGTACATGCTCGATCGGATTACTACTGAAAATACGATTGAAATTTTAGAAAGAATATTTACTACATTTGGTTATCCTAAGATTTTGACTAGTGATAATGGTCCCCAATTTACAAATTATAAGTTTCAAGATTATTTGAGAAAACATAACATTATACATAAGCGTTCTGCCCCATACAATCCTGCTACTAATGGCCAGGTAGAACGTTATGTTCAAACAATAAAAAATAAGTTAAGATGTTGCAACGCAAGTAAAGGTAATTTGCAACAAGTTCTAAATAAAATTTTATTCATGTACAGAATTACACCACATCCATCTACATGTAAAGCTCCTTCTGAGCTAATGTTTGCTTATCAACCTAGCAGTAACTTTTCTTCACTTGTGCCGGATAATTTATCTTCTTCTGAGGGGATGAGTGGAGTGAGAACATTATCTGTTGGTGAACGGGTAATTGCCAGAAATTACATGGGTTCTGAGAAGTGGAAATTTGGAACCATTCAGAAACAGCTAGGGAAATTACATTATTTTGTTAAAATGGATAATGGTATGGTTTGGAAGAGACATATTGACCAGTTAAAAAGAGTAGGTGACAGGATAGAATGTCAACATGAGTTTGATATTCCTGTGTTTGAGGATTCTGTGCCAGGTGCCGCGGATACTGTGATTTCTCCTGATTTAACTAATACTTATGTTCCAGTGCCTAATGATAATGTTAAGTCTGCATCATCTTGTGATAATAATATTTCATTAAATGTTCCTAATGTTTTACCTAACTCAACCGATGTTTCACATGTTCCTAGTACTAGTAGTTCTAAAAATGTACCTAAGGTTTCCCAAGAGATTGTACCTAGTTCTAACCCTCCTGTTGCTATACGTAGGAGCAGTAGAGTTGGTAAACCTGTTCAAAGATTGAATTTGTAATTTAATAGTAAAGTAAGAATTATCCTAAAAGGGGGAGGAATCTGTTACGGTGTTAACCTATAATAAATAATTACCTACTATTGTTAGCTATGGCCATAATGTGTCAAGTCACTAATGTGTCATCTGTCATTGTTTGACATCTGCGGCGGCTCTCTCTATGCTCTCTCTTCTTCTTGGACCACCGCCATGCAACAACCATGTCTTGTATTTTGCTCGTGTTTGTCAAGTTAATAAATTGCAATACTGTCGAAGTAATACAGTGTATTTATTTCTCACGTCGGGTCTACAACACCCCAACAGTCGCTAAGTTTTGAAAAGAAAATGTATGGAATATTATCTTCCCCAGGGGCTGTATCTCGAATGTTTGACAGTACACCTTTCAATTCTTCAAATGAAAAAGAAGCGTTGAGACCGGAATTTGATAATTCCATTGGAAGACTATGCATAATCATGAGCTCCTTTTCAGGAACGGAAGGTGGAGCCAGGCGATCTAGGAATTCCGGACAGCGTGATGGAGGAATAGTGGCGAAAGTGGTGTCTGACATACCACATCTAAACCTTTTGAGGTTATTCCATACAACACTGGGCGGCGTGTTGGGGGAAATACTGGAACAAAAGTTTCGCCAACTTAGGAATCGTTTTTGTTTGAATAATTGTTTTGTGTTTCTCATCACTTCCATTAAATTTTCAAAGTTTTCATCGTTGATATCATGGTTATATTTAAACTCTGCCTCTTTTCTGCATTTAGCTGCTTGAGTACATTCAGCATCCCACCAGGGAGGTGATGGTCTATGATGTGAGACCCTTCTCACCGGAAAAACCGAGTGAGCTGAGTCTTTTATTAGTTTTACTAAGGAATTGGAACATATTTCTTCATTTGCATTATTTATAGGTGGAAGATCATTTAACTTTTTATCCACATTTTCTGTAAACAGGTTCCAATTGCTATTTTCTGAATATTTATATAACCTAGTGCTGTGAAATGGGATAGGTGATGGTTGTTGATTAGAAGTGGGAAAGGTAATGATGATTGGAAAGTGATCACTGCCATGTGTTGAAGACAATCTGTGCCAGGATAGTGTGGAAGCTAAGTTTGGGGTTGAGATTGCCAAATCTATTACACTCTTCCCGTCAGTGGGATTTGTACGGCGAGTTGCTGTCCCAGTGTTGAGTATACACAGATTTTGATCTTCTATTATATCTAGTAAATTTGTACCATATGAATTTAATTTTGAACTACCCCATGCAGTGTGCTGTGCATTGAAGTCCCCAACAACAAGGAAGGGCTTAGGAATTTGTAACAAAATATTAGAGAGTTCTTGAAATATAAGAGCAGAAGGGTCAGGTATATAGATGGATATTATACATAAATTATTTATTACAACAGCTATCATAGAAAAAGTGTCACTGTGAGAAGGAAGAGGGAAATGTGTATAAGAGATAGAATTGTGAATGAGTAGGGCATTTCCAGCATACCTATCTTGTCGGTCAATGCGGAGACAAGAGTACCCACTCACTTTAAATGTAGATCCCGGCTGAAGCCAGGTTTCGCATAAAGCAAGAAATGAAGGGTTATATTTATTTAATAAATAAGTGAGCTCATTTTTTTTACTCCGAACACTACGACAGTTCCACTGCAGCAGTCTGTTTGAAGGATGTTGGTCCATTATTAATTGTATTATTTATTGATTGAATTATAGTGGCAGCGTGGTCCGGTGTAATAAGATTGGATTGACAGAGAGAGTTAATAAGATTAGTTATAATTTGAGTAACATTTAAAGAATCGCTTTCGTTGTTGTTGGGTGACTTCAAAGCAGAGCCATTAGCCGGCGCGGGCATGTCATAGTCCCGAACTAAGGCTTGGTGGGCAGCATAATCATAGTGGTGGGTATTAGAAGGTTTATGAGAAGACCGGGGCTTTAATGTTACTGTTTTTCTATAGGAAGTGGTAGGACTATGTATTGTATGTTTGTTAGGAAGTTCATTGTGCTCATATTTAGTGACTGCTCTACCATTAAGAACATCCACATAAGACCTATGAACAGGTGGATGTAATTTACTAGCCTCAAAATAGGATATACAGCTGTCTGCCATTGTTTGTTTTATTGCCCTTTGTCTAGATTGTTCTGGGCAAGATTTGCTAGTGGCAAAATGTAAACCAGAGCAATTACAGCAAGTTGCATTTTCTTCTTCAATTTTGCAGGTTGATCCATCATGCTCTTGGCCACATTTATAACATCGAGCTTTCGAGCGACATTGGGTCTTAGTATGGCCATATCGACAACAGCCATAGCATTGTATGGTAGGAAAGGTATATAATTCTACTGGTATTGCATTGTAACAGATGTATATTCTCTTTGGTAGGGTTTGCCCATCAAATGTTATTACCACTGACTGTGAGGGTTTCCATGTGGGTGTACTATCAATAATTACTTTATAATTTAAACGTCTAGCTTTAAGGATTGGTCCACAACCTATAGGTAATTTAATGTTTTCTAATACTTCATCAATTGACCAATCTGATGGTATACCCTTAACAATACCTATTCTAGTGACATTGTAGGAGGGAATGAAAGCTTTAAATTTATGTTGTTCCAAACAAGGGTGCTTTAAAAATTCATTGGCATCAATATGTGTTGAGAAAGAGAGGCTCATTCTGTTGCGTCCTATTCTTTTAATGCTACCATTAATAATATTTTTAAAATTATATTTTTGAATCATTTTCCCAAATGTTATAGGGTGCAGTGTATAATCTTTATTATCTGATTGTTTTACAATGTGAATTAAGTACGGACTATTGTCTGTTTGTTCGTATGCTGTGCGGCCAATGAAAGGACGCGACTGGGACTCTACTGACATAGAATTGTTAGGTGTAGGAATTTTAGATGTAGGTGTGGCTGTGGATGCGGCAGCGAATGAAAAGACAGGAACTGATGGAAGGTTAGGGGTCACTACCGATGCAGTCGTATCCGACTTTTTATTTTCCGGAATAGTCTCGCCTTCAGAACTACAATCGCAAATGTGTTGACTGTCAGCTTCAATGTTTTTAGCCTTACAGTACTTTCGTTTACGTTTGTGGCAGTGTTTGCATTGTTTTTTTTGAGCTTTTACTCTTTTAAGAGACTTTGATGAATTTCTTACAGATGAAGCATCTGAATCCATACCAGATTCATTCGTTGTATAAACTGTTATATTATAACCGACTGGAGGAGGGCTCCGTCCTTGACCAGAGATCTGGCCCTGCCCAGAGTCCTCATCCATAAGGTCACCATCGCCGCCGCCGCCGCCGCCGGGGTCCGGCGGCCTCATCTTATTTACACTCTATATATAAATATGTACAAGACTTACCAAACACGAAGATATAATAAGAATAAATTATTGAATAGAAATATACATAAAATTTACAACCCTGATCACTTTTTACACAATAAATTATTTTTTATAATTTGCACCGAAAAAATTTGACCGTTCGCGCCGAATTCTTCCCGCCTTTTTTCGGATCATCTATTCCTTCGTCAGCTGCAACTTGGCATAGATAATGCAAACTGAAAATAACAATTGATGTATTTTTTTTAAGTAAATGCCTGATATAAGTTCAATTAAATTATTTATAATATATAGCAATTAAATATCAGCCTATCAATGCCCCACTGCACTGCAAGGTACAGGCTCTTATACAAAGAGTGTGTGTTCCCAAATGCATATAACCCGGATGTATTCAAGAGACGAGTGCATAGGCATCTTTTGGGTGAGCTCGCTCCATCGTAGGCCCCGTCTATGCCCTCGGGCTAGTCTGGGACCAAGAGCAAGCCCATATGCAATAAAAAAAAAAAAAAGAGCATTGATCACCACATTTGCCCAAGTTCGATTTCGGACTTCGCTAGTTTCGCTACTAGTCCAGTTTTCCTCACAATGTTTTCCTTCACCGATGTCTGTGATGTCCAAGATAAACTTTAGAAAGTACATAATATATGATTTGGAAAAGTCACATTGGTATCCGAAGTGTGAAAGGCGGGCGCCTTAACCACTAACGCCACTAAGCCATCCCGACCATCATGAATTAAATTGTTTGGTAAATCTTTCTTTGGTAGACCAGTCCAAGCAATGAAAGCCTGGTCTCTCATTTAGTAGGCTGTCTTGACGTACAACACCGAAGAAAGGACATTTGAATAGTATTACTAGACTATCAAATATACTCGTATATAAATAAATATCCCTGGGCAACTCACGTACGGCCATCTGATCCCAAATTAAGCAGAGCTTGTACTATGGTAAACAGCTAACTTATAAATATACTTTCTAATTTATAAATAAGTATATTTATATTAAAGATTACTGCTCTGCTCCCGTGGGGCATAGCGAGATGTTACGTAGTCTATGTCATATTCTGATGTATAAGCTACATTTCTATAAAGATTAACAAACATAAAAACATACAAATCTTTCTTCTTTATAATATTACTATAATATATAAATTACACCCCGATACAGAACAAACAATCATGCTCATCACACAAAGTTTAGAGTGCCCGACTTTACGCCAACAAGACTTTACTCCGACAGGACTTTACGCCAACAAGACTTTACTCCGACAGGACTTTACGCCGACAAGACTATTCGCCGACAGGGCTCACCATCAACTCAGCTTTATACCGTACCTACCTTTATTTTTTACGAATTTTTTAATTACAAGAAAGACATAAAGGAACGATGGGGCCGGTGTTTCGTAGCTGGGCAGCTCTGAGAATAAACATCCGAAACAAACTCAGAGTTGTACGAGAGAGTAGGACCAGCGGTTTGGGCTGTGCGTTGAAATATTGCTCAGTCAGTCAGTCAATCAGTTTTTAATTATGTAAAGATTATACAAATATACATCCTACATCTATGAATAATATTACATAACCCAAATAGATAAATAACTCACCTCAAGTAAAATACCGTAACAGTTAAAGTTATTCGATACATTTTAATTCCTTAGACGACTTAGCTGTTCTACCATACAAGAAAAATTAAGTATATAAAATTATACATAAATTAAATTAGGTCCTACAACAATAGTCCTTTACTAACTTTATTATCTACCCATTGTTAGTCGCTGTTACATAATTAGGTACAAAATCATAGTATAATATAACAAAATCGTTTTCCGCTGTTTGTTTGTCCTTTCCAAATGTCAGTTTTGATGTTTAAAACTGCTCAACGGATTTTGTTGCGGTTTTTTTAATGAATAAGTAAGTAGAATTATTCAAGCGGAAGGCTTATCAAAGACTATAACACCAGTGCGAAGAAGGGGCGGGTCGTTAGCTAATACTTAGGTGGGTTGCGGAGTGTTTATAATAGTTACCTGTTCCTTCGATTGACCTTTATGTTCTAGGGTCACGCCTAGAACATAAAGGTCAATCGAAGGAACATGAGTGGGTTTTAGTCAGTAAAAGTCTAACACGCCCTCCCGCCGCACCCAGGACGGGAAGTCATTTTTGATGATTTCCCACTCACCAAAAAAAAAGCTAATACTTAGGTATTATAATTAGTGATGGGCCGAATGTGCTTTGTACCGAATACGAACTTCGGCCGAACATTCGGTAAAATTTTAAAATTCGGCCGAAATTCGGCCGAACTTCGGTTATTTTTGGCGCGCTTTCTAGGGAGCGATAGTGCCTATGTAATGTCGGTTGTAGAAGATCCTGGGTTTAATCGATTAATGACTATATTAAAGCCCAAATACCGGATGCCAAATTAAGTCGAAAATATTTTAGTGAGACTATTTTACCTCAACTTTATGAACTACTGAAAAAAAATCGACCAGATATTTAATGCTAAAATGGTTTCAGTTACCAGCGAGATGTGGACTGGTGTGCTTTTTTTAAGTTTTACTGTACATTTTCTCGATAACAATTTCATATTACCACATACAAGTGTAAAAATGTCCATTTCATTCCGCGAATATTTTACATCACTCTCGGATACTGAGCTGCAAATTGCAAAAAAACTTACTATTACTTACTACAGCTACTTTAAAAAATAAAGTTAGTTAGTAGGTATGCCTTAATTATTTCAATGACAATGTCAAGAGGTCCATTTCGTTAATAACAATTATTACATTTTCGTTAATAATTATTAAAAGTTTATTTGATTATCTGAAAAGATTGTGTGGTGGTAACAATTATGTTACAGTAAATGACTGATTTGATTATTAGTTTTACTAGTTTGTTTTTTTTTTGTAATTATAGTTGAGTTAATTAAATCTTATCTTAGACCGAATGTTCGGCATTTGAACCGAAAGTCGGCCGAATGTCGAAGTTCGGTTCAAGCCACCGAAATTCGGTTAAACCGAATGTGAAACGAATTTCGGCCCATCCCTAATTATAATATTATTCGTGCTCGTGATAACAAACAAGAAATTGATGGAAAAAGTTAGTTATTAATTTTTAATTAGTGCATTATGGTAATAAAATAGACACACAATAAAAAAAAACTACCGGCTCAGACTTAGCATAGAGTTAGAACTGTTATTGTCCCGCTGAAGAGTATAAAAAAAACCTCCTATTATTATTATTATATTAACTATAAGTCCAGGTGTCCTCACGATGTTTTCCTTCACCGATGTCTGTGATCTCCAAGATAATCTTTAGAAAGTACATATGACTTGAAAAAAGTCACATTGGTACTTGCCAGGATTCGAATCCACAACCTCTTGCATGAGAGGCGGGCGCCTTAGCCACTAGGCCATCACGACATTTAAATAACTATTGTATGTAAATACGAGGCACGCAACGAGGCATATCTAGTACACCTGTATATTAGATGTGCCACGCCACATTAGAAAAGAAAAGGACTATTGTTATAGTTAATATTGCTTACCTAGGCTACCTATACGTATAAAATAAAAAAATATAGAAACAAATATCTTTCTCTTGGATCGTAAGTCTGAGCATCAAAATGTGTCGTATAATTGTATCAGTGACAATACTTCATTTATGGTAAGTTACGAGTACATATACATATTCAGCTGTTTTTTTTTAATAAACTTATCTATATTCCATTTGTTTAGATTGTTGACTAAATGTAAACAATTAAGACATGTCTTTTTACCTAAAAAATATCGTATGAAAGTCATACGAAAATAACAGAACAGGTATATAATAATTGAACATAACAGGACTAGTAATAAACCCACACATATTTAGATAAAGTTTTTTTTTAATGAATAGATAATTATATCAAAATTGTTTACTTTAAAACAGATGGAGTAAGTATAAAGACAATCTTAAATTGTCTCTCAATTTCAGTCTGCATCAAGCCCATTTAAATCCAGTCACAGCAAATGAACGAATGAGTACAGCCGATAGTTTCGACGTCATTGTTTTTGCTCAAGAATGGCCAACAACTCTTTGCAAAGATTGGATTGTAGAAACCGGAGGAGAATGCGATTTCCCTAAACAAGAGGACCTATGGACTATACATGGAATTTGGCCACGGCTAAAAGGAGTGAAATACATTGAAAATTGCAATAATTCATGGCATTTTGATCCGAAACAGGTCAAACCTATTTTATCCGAATTAAACCAGCCTTTTATGAATGTATTTAAAGGTTTGTTTGTTTTAAGTCGGCGTAATTACTTTATTTTCGGCATCAGCCCCTCGAAAATCAAAGATTTGTTAATGTTAAACATTTGTTGTGAGTTATCATCGCCGCCATCTTAGATTTTCATTTCATCTGCTCCCGCTTATCATCAAACACAAAATTAAATAAACAATAGAAACATTTGCTGTATATCCGCGGGTTAACTCATACTATCCCAACCTTAAATTTCAGAAGAACCAGAATATAGCTTCTGGGAACATGAATGGGACAAACATGGAACTTGTGCTGCAGAGTTAGAAAGTTTAAATACGCAGTTCAAATACTTCAGCAAAGCCATCGAATTGAACAGTTTATATCCAATATCTGACATGCTTCAAGCCGCCAACATATTTCCTTCGGACACTAAAGTATATGATCCTGAGGTATTCCCGAATGCCGTAAAAGCAGTAACCAATAAAAACTCAATGGTGGGATGTTATAAAATAAACGGAGTTGTTTACGTACAGGAATTACGCATTTGCTTTGATAAAAAATTCAAAGTTATTGACTGCGAAAGTCCTGCTGTAGATGAGATGTGTAAATCTTCAGAATTAAATGGAGTCATATATCCTGTTCATCCATAAGAAATATTGTCAACTATTTGCAGATAAAGTGACTTTTATTGCATCGCTTGAGATACACGTACGAATACTTTATAGATATCAATATAAAAGTTAACATTTAAACTTTGGTTTCAATAAAATACTGTAATAATTCTATTTTTTTAAAACAAATGTGTACGTGTGTTCTAAATGCAAAAATATTACTTATATTTTAATATTGGCTGAATAGGAGTACAGAGTACCTGAGTATTGAGCTAACGGGCGGGGTACCTACATAGAAATAAAACACCAAGTTTCTAAAAAAATAACTATAATAGGTACGACAAAATGAGCACATGGCAGAACTAAAACTAACAAAATAAAGAAGTTTTGAAGAGAACGACTGATTACAGTCTCATTCTTCAATCAGATCATAATGGACGCCTGGTTCATCATTAAAACTCCATGCCAGCTGAGGTAAATTCAACTCTATGTTAGCGTCAACAAGGAACTCGCATCCTAGCAAAGTATCGCAGTTTGGAGCTTCAGGCAGCACCATGAACTTCGTCAATACACAGCGATCCCTAAGCTTAACTGGGATTCGGCCAGTCAAAATGTTCTGTTTCTTTGGTATGCCATCAGCTAAAGTAATAGTCGTACTTTCCTCTTGAAAATGAAAGCCGATGTTCTTCAAATAGCTATATAGCTTGTGAGACGCAACGCTTAAAGAGGAACCAGTGTCTACAAAAGCCATTTCCTTTGCTGTCCCAATACTTATTTCAATCATTAAGCGGGATGCTATTTTAAGTTGGAAACTAGGCGTTTCTGGGGATGCAGGTCGTTCCTGGGGTGCTTCAGACTTAGCTACCGATGCCCCTGCATTCGCTTCCGGTGCTCCTATATTCGCTTTCGATGCTTCTGCATTCGCTTTCGATGCTTCTGCATTCGATTTCGATGCTTCTGCATTCGATTTCGATGCTCCTGTATTAGCTTTTGACGCTCCTGCATTTGCTTCCTCTACTTTTTGCCTCTTCCTGCAAACTTCGGCCACATGTCCGAAATTTCTACAAAAATTACAGCGCACCCTTTTCCTAGTTTTTACCTCAGGTTTATCTTTCACTTTTTCTTGTTCTAATCCTCTCGCGGCCTCCAACAAACCTTCAAATGAATTTATACATTCTCTAGGGATCTGCTCCTGAATTTTTGGGTGCAAAAATCCGTACATCATGTCCAACTGTACTTCTTCAGATAGCCTAGGGCTGGGCAGTTGATTAAAAAGTGCCCTTTGTTTGGCTACGAATCTCTCAGTCAGCTCATCTGGTTTCTGCCTCAATTCAGAAATCTCTTGGTAGATAATATAAGCAGGTTTTTTCGGTGAAAATTGTTTTCGTAGTTGTGACTCGAAATCATTCCAAGTGGCAATCTTATCTTTTGATTCATTCCACCAGGTGGCCGCTTTGCCTTTCAGAATAAAGGACAAGCTACGTAGTGCATCAATATCGACCATGTTCTTCATAGCTTTGTACTTTCTAGCTGCAGTTAAAAAATTCTCCACCGTCTCATAGTCGCGAGTTCCGTCATATGAGAAGACGGATTGCGCAAACGATCGGGAACGTTGAAGCGGTAAACCGGTCATGTTTGTACACAAAATAATTTATGTTGCTTGATACTTGCCAAAGCTTCAAAGTGTAAGTTTAACTTTAGATAACTTAGTTGTCCTTCAGATAAGGGCTGATGGCCCTAGACGCAGCTCAGGAACTAGGCGAGTCGTGTATGTTAATCCAAAAAGTGCCTATGTTTAAAGTAGGCGATTCACGAATTATTGCGCTTGATATTTGTCCAGGCGCTTGCTTCACTTCGATGAAGTACTTCACAGTCAAACACTCACTTTTAATGATCACTAAATCACTCACTGTCACTTTCCACAATTTCTTGAAGCTGTCCTTGATTGTACAAAAGAGCCAACTTGACTGGCTGCTACTGTACGGGTATGGTTTTTCACTGATCAACAAAATTCAAGCGCCGAGGGTCATTATTTGCCGGAAAATCTTAACACCGCGATTCAGAGGGAGTACAACGCCATCTAGAGAGCGCATGGGAAACTTTACGTTTGTTGAGTTTGAATGTTTGGAAATTTGCTTTAACTTGAAGAATTGCATAGTATGCTTTGCAATTGCATTGCATTGCATATATTTGAACTAGTTAAAACTTAGTGGTAAATGACCTAATGATATTTATTTGTAAATTGGCTTTTAAACGAATATTGGTTTTGCTTATTTTAAAGCGCGCAAGCTGGTCTAGACTACTCTGAAAAAACGTCAGAAACTTAGGGATTAGACTTTTGAGGTCCGTAAAATAATACAGTATCGATTGGTCAAATAACGCGCTTAGGTACTGCATTAAATATAATTGCCTCTGTTTTTAAGCAAATAATCGGTCAGTATATTTGAAAAGAAGACATTTAACAATCGGTTCTTTGTAAATTATAAAATTGACACATTTTCAATTATCCATACTAATATTATAAATGGGAAAGTGTGTCTGTCTGTTTGTCTTTCTTTCACGACAAAACGGAGCAACGGATTGACGTGATTTTTTAAGTGGAGATAGTTGAAGGGATGGAGAGTAACATAGGCTACTTTTTGACTCTTTCTAACGCGAGCGAAGCCGCGGGCAGAAGCTAGTTATTAAATAAATCAGGCTAATAAAACTTTGTTCAGTTATGATTTAATTTTTTTGTGTAATGGGCTTATAGCTTGAAGTTTTGGAAGCCTGTTCAAACCATTATTTTTCAATAAACGACAATGAAGAGGACAACATCTTCTTTGCGGCGTAAGTATTACAATTATTACAATATGAGATCCAAACTTATTTTAATATTTATATGTAAGAGAGCAGAGATGGTAATCGCACAGCTGAAGCTAAAAATAAGAACTTTGCGCAATAGTTTCTTTTAGGGACGCACTAAGAAGCGATTTTAAAAAGCCCAAAAACAGTTGCAAGTCCGCTGGACGTCACATCACCTCATACTAAACTCGAATCACCGTCATTTCGTTCTTGTTGCCGTGACTGTGACGGCGGCGGTGGACGAACGGCCTTAGGCAAAATAGAAGAAAACGGGTACAATAAAGTTTGTATGAGAATAGTCGGACGAAACAGCAGAAAACAGCTAACAAAACATAAAATAAAACAAAAAATACACAACACAGACTTTATTTCCACCAAGTCTTTATCGAGAATTATTATAATTGAACTTCTGTGGCACCCATACCCCATACATTAGAACACCAGTACAGTCGGCAAATTCATTAGTGATTAAAATCCAGCTTTATTTGGCTTCTTATTGCGGCCCCCGTGACACTATGATCACTGCTGACGGTACTAAACCTGAAATTGGAGAAAAAGAAAATATTTTATCTTGGCTTAAATTTAGAAAGGAAGAAAAATGATTTCTTTGTTCTAAATAATCAAAGACGAATTTTGTTTGACCACTATAAGTACATTTAAATACTTGAATGTTCATGTTATGCTTAATACATCGACTTAAACTTAATAAAACGATAATGGTGCCAATTCTATTATTATTTACAAACTAACCTAAATTTAAGAAAGAGAAAGATGTATATAACTTATTAGTTAAGTTTGTGAACAAGAGAATCAGCGCCAATGTTGAACAAATAGACAGTAATGAGGAACACAAGACCATGAAGGAGTAAGGAGTGTTTATTAATGGGCATAACCAGGAGGGGATATGGTCTTCATATGACAGATCCTTTCTCTTTTAAAAATATTCGATACTTTTCTACTCTGTGAACTAACGAATTATGATGCATATTTTACTTCGTTTTTTTTTTGTAAGTAAGGAGAAATATCTTTTTGTAAAACAATTGTGTTTTGTAACAGCTAGTATTTCTTAAATTTATATTTTATTTACATGCGTTTTTTTAGTGGAGTGGGAAATCATCAGATGACTGCTCCCGTCCTGGGTGCGGCGGGAGAGCGTGTCAGACTTTTACTGACTAAAACCCACTCATGTTCCTTCGGTTGCCCTTTATGTTCCGGGGTCACGGTAATTATTATAAATATTCCGCAACCCCGGCAGGCGTTGACCCTGTTGGGCCCCTTCCTGTGCTGACTCCTTCTCTCTGAGGCGCGCGTGGAACACTAACGCGCCGTCGACGCGGCCTGCCCCCTTACCAAGACGTTTAAAGTAAGATTGTTTTAGTCCTGTTGCAGGAGTGTGCAAGTGACAGCGTTAGACACGTTGTCTAGCGCTGTCTCTTTCCCACTGAAAGTAATATCAAAGTAATACTGCTATAAGGGCTTGTGGTACGGCCCCTGGTCCTAGCCGGGCGGCGAGCTACCCATCGCTCGCCATCCGCAGAACCGCGCCTACGGTGGCCGGTAGTCGTCTTGCGACTCTCGACGTCTTCGCCTGGGTCTTTGTCCGGGGCGAGAGGCTCGTAGCTGCCTTGCGCATGTCAGTAACAAAATAAGCACAAACCTAATAAATCCAGAGGTTTGTCGTAATCTTCTGTGGTGAATATCTTTTTGGGGAATGTGGTCATTAACTTGAAGCCGTCTTCTTGAGCGTACTCCGACGCGTTCAACTGGAGGTACAATCTGCAAAATAAGCATATATTTATAATTGTGTAATGCGGCCAGCAATAATTAATAATAATTGTTTTTCATTATTGATTACCAACATTACTTTTAAGTAGCTATATTAACATAATTATGAGGATCACTGTGTTAGAAATAAATAAATAATTAGGAGATTAATTTTATACAAATTAAATCTTACATTTATTGGTTTGCATGGACATAAAAAAAGGCAGGTGCCGTCTCCTTAAACTACAACTGAAGCACCCATAGTAAGCTTACCATAAGCTCCTATATGGACAAGCTAACACGCACACATCTACACCATAGTATGTCGGCCGTCGGCCATTACTCTTCGAACTGTGCTGACGTGATATACGGTGTTTTTTTTTGCTAATATAAATTAAATACGCTAACTACTTACTTTTAAGCTTATTTCTTGATTTTACGTAAGTAAATTTAATAAATCATGAAATCAATCAGTGTTGCTACTATTTCAAGTTAGAATTTATTTTTAAAGTGGGAGATTCATATATTTTTGTTACTATTTAGCATAAAAAATAGCGTGTGGAAAAATGATTGGGTAAAAATAGTAAGGGATGAATTTCAAAGTCTCTTCTCCTTTTCAAGTTGATAAATTTGGGAATTTGGCTTTAACTTTCTATCAAAAGATTTGTACGATATTTGTTGCACATGTGAGATGGTGTTCCAATCAATCAGTACTTGCTAAACAAAATTCTAGTTAAAATGATAGCAAACGTCAAAATATTATAGTAATAGAACATAAAATAGCTTTAACCTAAAATAACATAACTTTAGATTTACCACTTATTATTATACCGGGTTTTAACGCGAACAGTGATTATAAATACCTTGGAGAAGGGATTTCTAGATGTAAATATCAAAATAAATAAATATCTTAGGACAACTCACACACGGTCATCTGATCCCAAGCTAAGCAGAGCTTGTGTTATGGTAACCAGACAACTGATAACATACTTATACAATGTGTAACTGAATTAATGCACTTTGAGAAAATAGTTTGTTCAGAATCGTTTACTGAATCGATTAATGTAATTTTTAATATAGGTAATATTTTATCCCAAAAATAATTAAAACTACGGAAATTGCTGTCACAATTCCGCTGTACAGTCAAAACAAACTAAAACGGATGAAATACCTACTACGCTAGACCCTTATGCAAGTGCGACTGTGTGCATGCGTAGATTTGTAATGTGACTATAATTTTCTCCCACAATCTGTACAACAAATTTATAAAAAAACAGTGTTTTAAACTTAATAATAAAAAATCAGTGTATGTATTATGATTATAACATAATATTCGAATTCGGGTGTCTGGTGGTGTGCGTTTATTCCAGGACATGTTGTATACTTTATAAACACATACATATTATAAATAAATTACACCCAGACACAGAACAATGTGATGTAATGTGTCGTAAAAGACAAATCTACAAAAAAAAAAATCTACGAAAAGGTTTGTAAAACTTTGTTAATATTAAATGAGTTGCAAACAGTTATAATTATTTATTTTACCTTTATTTTAACAATATTTCACTAAAACTTAACAAAGTTTTCATCTGGCATCCCTTTACACACGCACACATAGTTACGCCGCCGCCATTTTGGTGCTTCAATTATTTTATAGTAAAGCTCCGTCCGCCTTTTTTTATAGGTCCATGGGTTTATAAATAAATGATGTAAAAAATAAAATATCCAATTCTATCAACATGGTAATACCTGACAGCAGCAAGTTGTTCCTTAGCGCCGAAGATGTGCGCAAGAGTCTTGCCATCGGGCAGTCTGATCTGTATGCGAGCTTGGTCGTACACTTTGGGTGCCGCTGCGGTGACCGGCGCGGGCGCTGCGGGCGCCGGGGCCGACACTGGAGGGGGGACACCGCCTGCTGCTAGTCTGGAATGGTGAGATAATAATAAATAATAATAATAAATTTATTTATTTGATCCCATAAAAACCAATTTACACACAAGAACTAAACAATCTCGTTTTAGAGGTCAGTACTAAATACATAGTAAATAATATATATACTGTAAACAGAATCTTGTGTACATCATTGTTATTACATAATATTAGTCAGCACATATATTTAGTTGAGACCATTTGGACCCCAAACTAGGCAAGAGATGCCTGTATTATAGATACAGGTTGGTAAAGTGGTGCTTTTGAATGTTCTGAGCTGTAAGTTATTTATTAGGGACTATCTGTCTCTCGCGATTTCACCCGCGTCAAATCAGATTTTTGGTTACTACTCCGCTCGAATTTTACTCGAAACCACGTTTTATGTCAGTCAAGATAAAAAGTATTCTATGTCCGTCCCCTGGTCCTAAGCTAACTCCCCACCAATTTTCAGCCAAATCGGTTCTGCCGTTCTTGAGTTATAAAATGTATAACTAACATGACTTTCTTTTATATATATAGATAGATGAACAACAGTTACATGGCCAGAGTGTATTAGGCTGGTCGTCGTAGCCGCCTCGGATATTTGAAATTGGATTTATACCAATACTTTACGAATAGATTTCACACAAATGATGAAATTTATTATTGCTTATTTTGTCAATCACCTATTATTGTTATTCTTCTCCATAGGATCCTATTTTTTTAAACATGGCTTTTACTTTAAAAATGTCAAATGATTGTTAAGTTTGGTTTTAGTTAGAGGATTAGTGAGGGAGAGAGAATTAGTGGCATGCATAGTAAATTTATCAACAGTATTGCTGGAAAAATGGCTCCATTAACACTGAAGCTTTAATTAGTAATACTAAAGTTATGCCAGTACTTCTGTAATATAATTTGGGCTTTAGACGACAAAACTAATTGCCTGAAAAATGAAAAATTGCACATGGCACTGTTCTACGTAGTATTGTGTAACTGTAATAGGTGTCAGTAATCAGAAATCTCATTTAAAAATTAATCCATCCATCTTATCTTTTTGTGGGGCCGGCTCAAGCCTAGCACTCCGACCCTTTTGGATCTTTTGTGCTATACCCCTCCATAATCCATCCATACTAATATTATAAATGGAAAAGTGTGTCTGTCTGTCTGTTTGTATTTTTTCACCGCTAAACGGAGCGACGAATTGACGTGATTTTTAAGTGGAGATAGTTGAAGGGATGGAGAGTAACATAGGCTACTTTTTGTCTCTTTCTAACGCGAGCGAAGCCGCGGGCAGAAGCTAGTTTAGTATACTTTGAAATAGATAAACACTTTAACTTTCCTGATAACCATTCCCAAGGTACCACAGCATTTCAGTAGTTACTTACTTCCTGGCCTGTTTGTCAGCTTCAATCTGAGCTCGGACACGTTCCCGTGCCTTCTGGTCCTCAATCTTCTCCCGTCGCCGCTGTTCCACTAGCTTCTGCATCTCCTGTTCTTGCAGCCTCTGGCGGGCATCTTGCATCTCTTTGCCTGACTTTATGCGGATACGTTCCCGTTCTAATGCTTCAGCCTGGGAAGTTAAACATACTATTATCAAATAACCATACAAATGGTGATACAATCTGAACATTGGACAGCTATTGAGACTGTGTGTTGGAGTCATCTCGTGTTCTTGGTTATAAGATCACGTGTATGATCTCCACACTATAATTTAATAACAATTGTCACTAAAATATTCTTTTTAAACTGGACATTGGCAGAAATCTGCGAATATTCGGTGGATTGCCATAATATTTAAAAAAGTTGAAGTTGAGACTGTGGAAACTTAATCCTTCGAACACACATGATTTGAGACAATAGAAAGACAATAGCAGCCCGACAGCTGGCTGTCGGTTGGTAGTTGAAAGGTTAAAAACTGAACAAACCCAGTGACAATTATTAAACAAGCTAGAAAGCTTTATTCTAGTGAAACAGAAGGATGTTGCATTAAGGTTTCAGTGTGCTATATAGTTGCTTATAAACCTTCTACATATTTTTAGTTTAGTGATATTATTAACTTAGTGATAAACTTTTTATGTGTTTTTAGTTTTGTGTTAGTATACATATAAAACTTCAAAACACATAATGCAGAAAAGGCATGCTTGTGGCAATAAGTAATTACTTAAGTATAAGATAATGGTTGGTGGTTGTGTAGAGTAAATCAGTAGAGACCTTAACAGAATAAAATCAATAGTATTAGCTTACCTGATTGATAAAATAAACATTTTGGTGGAATACAAACAAACAGAAAACTATTACTAGAATAAAATGAGGTTAAGATTCAATTTAAAAAATAATCATAGTCTTCTCTATAAACTTACTCAATACATTGCAATATGTTGCAATTCAAGCAGAAACGAGTTTCGAAACCAACAAACCTTTTCCTTTTCCTCTCTCTCTTTCCGTTTCTGTTTCATTCTCTCCTCCAGCAGCAATAATTGAGCTTTCTTTTCCTCCTCACTCAAAGGTTTTTTCTCTTCTGTCGACTCTGAGAAGCTACTATGATCAGTTTTGGCGGCATGGTACTCCATTTCATCTTGATTTTTGAGCAATTTCCCACAGACGTCGCATTTGAAAGATTTGACTTCGGCTTCGGGGTCGGTCGGCTCTTGGGAAGACGTGGAAGATTCAGGTACGGGGGCCGGTGCAGCCTCCACGCTTGTAGAAGACGCAATTGTATGCGCCGTGTCAATCGCAGGGTCATCAGCGTGTGCCAACAACCACTCCATAGCTGGCTCCACACCCTTATAACTCGTCACCGCCAAAGCCTTCTCCCTAAAACGTAAAAAAGCATCGAAAATTTTAGGTTACCGAATATCTTTACTGTACTTACATGTCAAGCAAAAATATCAGCACAAACTTACGCTCGCTCTTTGGAAAATCCCATTTCGATAAGTGTTTGTATTTCCGCCATTTCTAAGTTATTGCAAAATTATAAAATTTGATAATTCTCCACCAAAATAATCAATCACAGTCATCAAATCATCAGTCCGTCATCTGTCATCAGCTGTTTTTTTTTTCACACAAGTCACTGCAATGAACAGATAACATACGATTGCGTTTCGATTTGCGCACGAATTCGTTAGGTTAGAAAATGCTGCTTTATTAACTGGTATAAAGATAAATTAAAATATTATAAGTAGTTTTACTCATTATTATTGTTGGTTTATATCATTTAAATTAATATCTGCATCGGATAATACGAGTTTGACTATTATAAAAAAGTATGCCTTGCTTGGGTCATTTCTGACACAATAACCGTCACTCGTAGCAATGTGACAGTCAGGTACAACAGCAACAATTTTGTGGCTATTGAAAAAAGCCTGAACAATCATTGGATACAAAGAAATAAATACAGTTTTTAAGATTTCATTAATGCGATAAAATTCTTAAAAAAACTGGGTTTATTACTTAAAACTAAATAATGGCGATGGCACACACTAAGCATTTTAAACGAAAACCAATTCAAAAAACGGATCCAGGACTGATATTAAGTTTGATAATGAGCTTAACCGACGATTCATGTGCCGAAATACAAAAGAAAATTAATGCGTTTGTACGTAACTAGCATTAAGTATTTTATGGCATAAGCACGCACATAAGAAACTGCTGGATTGTTGGTCGTCACAAATGGAACTCGAGCTGACTCATTGAATTTTTCTATTAGAAATTTATCTACCTAGAGTTTAGATGTTACTAGTGTAGGTACCCGCACCGTGCCACTGAAAACACGTCAAGTCGTTTGTGTGTGCTGCGCTTGATCGCTCTCCTGTCGTGTAGGATGATCGTTTCATCATGAAAGTGAAGAAAAAGGGCAATGTGATTGCGCCACCCGAGTTCGCTACAAATACTTAAATTAATTGTCTCGTGCGTACTTGGTTCATGTTCACCATGAAAGAAAACGGAGGATATTCAAAATTTAGTTATAAACCTTCAAACACGTAAACCATTTACAGATTCAAACTTTGGTACACTCTACTTTCCATGGTAAAACCACAGGTAAAACTTTGGTACACTCATCGACTGACTTGCCGACAGACCGACCGATCAACCTTGTGCGAGTGAGTTTCAGTAGAATAGGATACCGGTTTATACTGATTTTATTACCGGTCAAGTGGTCAGTTCTCCAATCTTTACACCAGTAAAGCTATACAACGAATGTTTGCTGTAATGTGAACTTATCTTAGTAAACAAAACATTATAGATTGCCGAAGAATGCGACGCTGACCTGATGTTCCAAGTGATTGTGCATTGCGAGCGTAAGGAGGCTTTCATGGAGGTTGTCGGCACGTTACCTTTGCCACGGAAAATGAAAATTAACGTTAGTATGAGAATAATACTCTACTATGAGAACTAGACAAAAAACGACACTTAGCAAATAAGTACCACCTACCTACTTTCACTAAGCAATATTACAAACACTCCTGTCGAACTAGACCCTCTATGCTAGCTTAGAATTACATGGGATCGGAGCCCCTGATTTTGCAGGGCCTCAAATGTCTTATTGCTCTGCCTGAAATGATTTCCGTATGCTTCCCTGACCTTCGAGTTTCTATATAGGGGTATAACATCATTGGGTAGACAGCATGGGTTATATAATATTTCTACTTAGTATCTTCACAATGTCCAAGGGGCTTATAGGGTTGAATATTCAAAGCCAAGGGGGAATTATGTGGAGTTGGCCCTCTGTCACGTCTAGGTCGAACATTGATACTTATCTAATTGCGGATCATATTAGTCTGGACTTCGATTATGTAGTCCGAAGTGCCTTTTCACGTCCTAAGCACCGAGCTGCCATGTCTGGCCATACCACTGTTAAACCTGCGATCCGTGATGGTTTTTGTTGGTATTGTTACGAGCTAGGGGTTCGGGATAAATAAATGACACCGTTTTAGACGAAATAACACATGTTTATTTAGTACTCGAATTTTCCAGAAAATGTGTCCGGCATAATCGGCATTTGCGTCACCAGTATTTAGCCTTACCTCTCTACCTATCTAAATATGTTTGTTAAATATTTTAATCAATAAACGATAAAAAATGGTTTAAAAGAAATAAGGAGTTTGAGTTTGAATGTGTCATTATGTCACTTCCTCGATTTTATAGACGAAGTTCGATCATGTTATCTTCCTCTGATTGGAAGGTTAGAGTAACCTTCGTCTGCATCTGTGTTTATACTTACCCCTTTTTCTCTCTTCCAGTTAACTGACGAATTTGTTCAAGTGCTTATGTCTAACAGAGACCAAATGGTGTACCTAAAGGACTTTAATGAGGATATCCAAACCCTCGTCACGCCTGTAAGTTAAACTCAAACTATAGTCATAAAATTTATAATTTGAAACTTATTTAGATGATCTTTTCAAAAATGACTGCCACATCACTGCATCCGAATTTAACTAGTACCTATTGGAATTGCGAATCGTACTTAACTGAACTTCAAATAATTATGTTCTCCCCTGACTTAAAATCTTAAGCTTCGATTATTGTGACTTGGTTCCTTTCATATCCGTCCTTGGTTTGTTGAAGTAGTCTTTAGTAGTTTTTCTTTGTACTCCCAACCACAAAGCAAGTGATACAGGCGTATTCTGTTGTTCTCTGAAGAGTTGTTTGTTATCTCTCATATAATTTAATTAAGCTTAGACATAAAACAAAGAAAAACCTGTAATGTGGATCTTAGATTGGTTAAATGAATGAATATTGGTATTCCAGCACGTGCGAAAAGATAATATAATCAAGCACGTGATAATGTTGCCAATAGTTGGTCGCCCGTTCACAGTGATCTTCTGTGTGGTGGGGGCGAGGATAGTGGAGGGCAACGTACCCATGCTCATGAGGGAATGTGCACAGTAAGTAGGAATTCATTTATTTACAGTAGTGACTCCATTTAAGCAGCTTTGGAGCGAGCTTCCTCACTACAAGTATTGCGACCGACTTCGCAAAGTCGAAATCGGTTTCCGAAATGGACGATTGGATGCGGATTTTCCACACGGATTGATTGTCACTTGTCTATTAAATTACTAGACTTTTTTCCGGTTCCGGTCTTTAAAGTGAAATTTAAATACGCCACTAAAATGAAATATTTTATTTTAAGATTTGTTTGGCCAACTTTAAGTAAGGCGGTCTGTCTAGAATATGAGAGTTTATTGAAAGTAAAATGCCAGAAACTACTGCGCGTTGCAAAGAAGTTGTTTACTCAAGTAAGTAAACTTTTTACAATATTACTTTCACTGTCTCACAACTGCCAAACAACGTAGGCAAGATAAAGACAGAGAAAGTAAAACAAATTACGTGCTTACCCAACAAACAAAAACGTCATATAAGTCTTGACTTATACGACATAAAGTTGGATAGCAGTCTTATAATGATAGTGAGATGACTACGAGGTCCTTAAGACGTCTTTAATTTAACTTTTTAGTCGTGCGACAAATATGTCATAATAAGCTGGTCTTAGCAACGTTGGTAAGACTAAACTAAACGACGTTGTATTACAGTCTTAGCTAAAACGTTTGTACGACAACGCTATAGTCGTACTAACGTTATAGTCCATTAAGCGTTTTGAACTAACCAAATTAGGTCTTTGAAAAACCTTTATATAACATCTATGTAATGTAGCAGTTGTATAGACGTTTTCACAGTGTCGTTTATATAACGATCACTATCCTGTTTTACAGCGGTCAATTGGAGACTCTTAAATGACTTGGTGGTTTATTTGATACTTAAATATAACCTATATATTTGATGATGTCTGTTTATTGTTATGCCCTGACTTTAATCAAACTTGTAGTCGCATTTAAGTCAGGTTTTGACTTTAAAACGTCTAGGCCGCCATATTTACGGAGCGTTTGATTTAATTTGCTACGAAAAATGGAAGGTAAAAATTCGTGGAGAAGACTTACCTACACGTAGTGGTACCTTCAAAATGAAATTTTGAATATTTCTTTGACAATTCATAAGTACCCTTTGACAATTCATAAGTACCTGTAAATGGTCTAAGTGAAATAAATGCTTTGAATTTTGAATTTTGAATTTTTGAAAGTAAAAAAAAAAAATATTTGTAATCTGCACTGTACTTTTACTGTGAACAATATGAAAAGAGTTTTAAATTTATGAGGAAGCCTTATAGCTAGCTGCTGTCATGGCGTATTGCAAGGTCTTGAAATAACCTTAATACGACTTTATTGTTTTTACAACGTCGTAAAGAGATAAGTGTGTGACAAAAGCAACATGTCCTACATTTTTAGAAATAAATATAATTTTATTAATACAAATATAATCATTAAAACACAAAATTGAGAGGGGGCATGAAAATTTCAAATAAATACACATAGGTATATTATCATAAAACTTTAATACACCTTTTATTTCCTTGTAATTATTTTGCACTCAAATCTCGAATCAAATCCAAACACGTGCCACTAACAAGAAAAATAGAGAAGTCTTACAGGTGTTGTTCCTTGACTCAAATAAAACGTTTTAGTCATTCAAAAACACCTGTATGACGTCAATACAACAAACGAGCCGTTGTAAAGTTATGATGCGACCTCTGCGCGACGAAAGTGGTAATTCCATCACGTTCATACGACTTTTGAATGACGTACCGAAGTCATCTTGCGACTTTTGTATGTCCATTAAACGATAATGTTGGTCGTATAACTGGGGCCATTTTCGCGTTTAGTAAACGTTATTATAACGTCAGTACAACTTAGGTATTACGATCCATGGAATTAAGATAACGTTTACTAAACTTTTGAACGACGTTAAATTGTTAGTTGGGTAGTTACGTTACCTTGGCCTGAAAGTACGCTCCTCGGTACAAAAAGTTAAAGTAAAGCAGTCTAAAGTACAAAAAGTTTGCACTTGCAGCGCGAGTCTTCCTTTCTCCCATGGACCCCTATAATCAACATCGATAACGAGAACGGCCCAAAGCTTCGAACTAGGCTCTAAGGGGGCAGAGTGGGCAGTTGCCCTGCGGGAATTGGCGATGCCCCTAGGCACATTCCTAGTTTGCCTTAAGGATAATCCGCTTCTGACTCCTAGGTCTTGAGTACGGGGGGCCTACCATGGCATCATAAAGCAAAAGCAGTTCCGCTGAGGGAAAGGGATGGAGCTAGACGACTTGTATAGTTGTATCCTGTCTCTTTCCCTCAACGAAAGTACTCTCTCTTTAATACGTCATGGTAGGTCACCAGTAGTGTTACTTTTACAGCCAAATATATGTATCTTCAAAGTGCCTGATGTCATGTTTGTCTAAAATCCAGGTGGTAACATTTAAAAACCTGTTGGAAATATCAATGGAATTAGGACGGCGCCTGATCAGGGCTGATTACTGCGTCATTATGATGATAGATGTGGATAAGAAGCAAGTGTATGATTTCTGCTCTGCTCGCTGTAAATGCAATCAGAAGTTGCTTGGGGTAATCCGTTACTTTACCTAAAATGTTCTTTTTTAAAAACGTTGCTCTAACTAGGAATTTCTCATGTAGCATTAATATCACTCATCGCAATTGAGAAGCTATAGCTAACCCATTGCAACACATAAAAGGGGTTCCCCTGTCTATATAGAATTTCCAAAAACGGTCATTCAAAAACAGATCCTATTATGGAACCCATTGATGCGGTTATCGCTCTAAAGTTTGTCATAAGAAACGTTCACTAATTTCAGGAGCTGAACATCTGCGGAGAGCGTCGCTTCGACCTGGAAACCGGAATAGTTGGCGAGGTTATCAAGACAGGGAAGTTGCTGAATGTTAAGAAGCCACAGGAACATCCTTTGTTCAATCCCCTGATTGATAGCTTGCCTGATATCAATTGCAGGTTCGACTTAGCTTTGGAATAAGTTGGAGTGCTCAACAAGCACAAGACTTGTTAACCTTGACATTCTAACCTATTTGTTATTCTATCTAGAAATCTGCTATGTTTTCCAATTCGAGAGCAAACCGGGATGATAGCAGTGGGTATATTTATCAACAAAATAATAGAGCCTAACTTTGAGCGGATTGATGAGGAGATGGCCCTATCGTTCAGCATCTACTGCGGTTCCTGTATTTACCATTCTATTGTGTACAAGAAGATTCAGGAAGACCACATCAGAAACGCCTTAACCAGTGACCTTACGATGTATTATATCAAGGTCAAGTATTTTTTCTTAATAATAATTAAAAATTGTTATCGTGCCGTTACGTTATTCCCTATCGTGGTCGTGCAGTAAACACTTCATACCTACTTGCAATAATCGTAATTTTTCAGAAGATACAAACAACTTTCTAATCGCACACCATTCAAACCATTATGTGACCCTCGGCTATTTCCAATCTGCAACCCTCTAAAGTCTAAACGGTGGAGTTTAGAGGAATCTGGCATGAATCTTTTATCACACTGGCAGCGACTAAAAACCATTAAAGAAATGTGTCAGATTGTAGGAGCTCGACTGCTCGATGTGCCATCTGTACCAATAATTGATGAATATGATGTAGGTATCTGATGAAGAAGTGTCTCGCATGTTGGCTTGTCCTGGTTACCATCACCACCCGCACCTAGCCAGTCTCTGCTTCGACCCGCGAGCCCTGCCTCCAAGAGAACTGCCGTGCTATGTGCTGAAGATGTTCATCGACCTTGGATTTGTGAAGAAGTATGTACACTATAGTCTTGTCTCCAATACCCACTGGTGGTAAAATTGCATGAAGGGCGGAACCCAAATCTAGGTCGACCACTGATAACTTCAATATTCAACAGGGTTTAGATATGATGACCCACTGACTTGAAAGCATTGAAAGTTCATACTCAATGCCTTTAAATACGTAAATACATAATTATCATGTAAACACAAACATTGAACCTACTTTCAAAACAGGGTTCAAGCAGATAGATTATATTATGTCTGTTTCTCAATAATGAACTCGTATATTGAATGAACACTCTTTGAGCTATACTGTCGACAAAGCATTAAAGCGTAGATAGACTGTGGCTACTGTAGTAGAATTATTAAAAGCCAGAGTAAAAACCAAAATTCATTCATTTACACATTTTAGAACCCAAAATCCGAATTCACAGAAGAGTTGTTCTTTCTAGGTTCGATATAAATAAACAGAAGCTGGCTCGCTTCATCCTCTGCGTCAAGAAGGCATATCGTGATGTGCCATACCACAACTGGATGCATGCCTTCTCCGTGGCACAGTGGGCTTATGCCTCTCTTAAAACCTACAAGCTTGTATCAAAAGGATACTTCAAGTAATCAACTTAATTTTTAGTCTCAAGTAGCTTTTTCTCCTGATTTTGTGCTTGTAAATGTTTAGTGCACAAAAAAGCCTCGACCAACGGCTTTATGTGCTCTTCAATGTACAAGCATGGGTATCGCGACACCAACTCTCCAATTGTTGGCGGCTACTAAGAAATTCCTGTTGCAAATAACCAATCACACTTTACCCGATCTAGGAATCGAATCCAGGACTTCATATTGAGCGGTCAATAATACGATATAATACCATCAGGACAGTCAATAACCCGGTATTTTACACCATCATCAACTGACGTACTTTTTATGAGCTGTCAAAAAGCGATATTCAGGTAGATTCTATAGGGCAATCTCCCCTTATGACGTCACTAAGTTAGCAACTCAATTCACAAACATTCATTTATTTCAAAGCAACAGAAAAATCAATTTTACAGTTAATTGAAAATGAACCGGATTTTTTGGGCTAAAATTAAGGTAGGTTTCATAGTTATTGTGTCTTACAATTATTGGTAAATGATTTAAAATACCCACTTTGTATTTTGAGTTTTGGCGCCCTTAGCCAGATATATTTTGTTGCAGTGACTTGCAAGCGTTAATGTACTTCCTGGCATGCTTGTTGCATGACATCGATCATTGTGGCGCGACTCTCAGATTTCAAGTGGATGGAAGTGAGTAATTTACAGTTTCTTACCGAATATGCTGACCTCCCAGAATAGCAAAATGATTAGTAAAACTTTTTAAACTTTAATATACAATAGGTAAATAAATAAAAAAATGATGATTAGGTATTCATTATTCCATGCAACGCCATCTCTGAAACATGACAGAACCAAAACAAGCACAAAAATTAACATGGCGGTGTATACTGGTCCTGTTTGACAGACAGTGGTGGCATTTTCGTTGTTCACAAACTAAACTAAATTTGAGTTCATTGAAGAGAAAGGACAAAAGATACTTACATATTTGTTTAGTCCTGTCAAATTAGACAGCTCTTGAAGACTTGAGAACTTTTTAGTGGCCATGTTTTGATCGCGTCGAAATCCATACTATTATACATACTAATATTATAAATGCGAAAGTAACTGCCTGCCTCCTCTTCACGCCTAAACGATTCGGGTCCCATCATATACTGAACCGATTTGATTGAAAGACCCGAGAAAGGAGATCGTTTTTATCTCGGAAATCCGCCGGGAACGGTCTGTCCTTGTCATAAAGAAATGGAAAGAGAACGATAACCTACACTGAATTTAAAATTAGTATCGTTTGTGAACAAGAGAATCGGCACCATTTTTGCTGGCCAACCAGTTTATAAATACAACAATCTAACTAAACACACAGGTACGACCCTAGCATCAGTAGCATCCCTGTACACGAGCGGGGGTAGCATGATGGAGCGCCACCACCTCGCCCAAGCGTTGTGCGTCATCAATAGAGAAGGTTGTGACATCCTGGAGACACTGCCTCGCAAGGATTATGACAGAGCCATCATGATGCTACGTGATAACATCCTGGCCACCGACCTTAATAATTATTTTAAGTAAGTTCCAAAGGACATCACTGCCTTGATGGCAAAACCGGCAAAAAAAAATATGTTAGAAATTGTTCTTTTAATCATTTTTTTCATTAAAATTGTGGGACATATTTTTAGTAAAACAAATTGCCTACCTAATCAAAAGATTTATTCAAAGACACTTAAAAATTGGACCAGAAATGTATGAGAAGTGAATGATGTCCTTATGTGTTAGGCATTAGAGTATCTTCTAGTCTTAGAAGACGCTTGGTCCTTTATTAGTAAAAGACTTTTCACAAAAGACTTCCTTGCTTGCACTGCCTGGACAGTTACAAATGTTTGTGCCTTTCTCATCGAGAGAGCACCTTAGCTCACCTCATAAATTTTATTTTGATGATGACAGGAATTGACGAGGCCTGATCTGCCCCGTAAGGGATCAGATCTTTTATTTATTAAAATACATTCCCTCACACAGGCATGTCAACGAATACAAGGCAATAGCGATGAACTACCAGATCGGCAGACAAACCCACTTCAATGCGCTGCAGTGTGTCCTAATGACTGCCGCAGACATGAGTGATGAGATCAAAGACTGGAACTGCGTGAAGAAGTCTACTGTTAGTTATTAACTAAGAATTGTCAGCCAATTGTGACCATTAACTATAATTTAGAAGACTTTAAAAGTGACTGACCTTTTTGTGGGTAATCTTCATGGATACCCTTCCATCTGAGAAAACAGAGGGTTATGTCGGACTCTTACCGACAAAAGGCTCATAGTAGAGTCCGGTATACACTGGCCGCAAGGTACGCGCTTCCGACTAGTATTGGAGGCATTGGTGGCAAGTAGCTACCCTCTTCTAGAGACTTGACCCCTGAGTCTTGTTTCGGACGTGTCTTCCCAAAGTAGTCGGCAGGAAACACCGGTCCCATCGTACGTTTAAAATAAGCAAAATAAAAAAATCACGTGCTTAAGGTGCCCTGATCAATTTCCAAACCACATTTCCCTGGAATCTCACTAGTGATTGTGGGTTAGTAAGTCGTGTTAAGTTTAATTATGACGAAGAGGAGGAAGAAGGGGAGTTAAATGTTGTACGACTCTATGAGAATTGTAAGTAGCAAGGAAATTGACGAGCAACCATTTCTATAACATTTTTCTTGATAACCAGGCAGCAGTGCTGACAGAGTTCTACAACCAAGTAGAGCAGGAGAGCCTTCTGGTAGTGAACCAGGTGGACCGCGGCGCCGCGCCGATATCCGTGACCACGGACATAGACAAGTGCTGCATACCTGAACTGGAGATCGAGCACCTTCGGAACGTCATCATACCGCTTTATTTGTGAGTAGAGAGTTAAGTTAGAGTTTCTTAGGAAAGGAAACGAGCGCATTGCTTTTAAGGCTTCGAGCCAAGGTTGCAGGATTGTTTGAAAGGAGTTACCGTTGCTCTGGTACGTAAAGGGAAAAATTAAATGATGGAACACGAGTAGATGGATTTTAGTGAGTCTAACAAGCCGTCTCGCTCCACAGTGAGTGGCAGAAATCATTTGGGTTAGGTTTATCTAAATCAAGGATGGGGTCCAGGGGGGTGATGTCAATGGCCAAGCCCCAGGGGCCTGTTTGTGTCTTCCAGCAGGCTGTATCTCATGTATGCCAGATAGAGTTGAGATTTTACACAGTTTACGAGAATATATTTGAATCTAGACCCAAATCATCTCAGTATAAGTTTTAATCATTCGTATTTTAAGGAAAACGCACACAGCCTTGTGATAGGCAGTCGTTTTAGTACCTACATTTAACACCTAAACATCTCTTGGCAGGACATTGAATATGTTGATTCCTGCAGCCGAGACCTACACTGAAGTTATGGAAGACCACATCAATAAGTGGCTTTTCTCTAAACCAGCGTTTGCTGAGGTAACTATCCATTCTGCCTTTTTTTAACTAGAAAGCCGCTAAGCCTATAAAGCTTTTACCTAGATAAAGAGTTCGTAATATGTTAAGAGGTCTTTGGCTCTTCTCATACGCAGAAGAAAAGAGAATTTATCGCCACGTTTGCTCAAGGCGTCAGTTTCAGATTTATATTAATGTCTTATATCCAGGTTTCCATATGTACTTCCAAAAGCTTATCTTGGACATTACTGACACCCCGTGCCTGGGAAACGTAAAGCCGTTGGTTCCGGTTGTCATTCGTAGAACTTTGACAGTCTGCGTTACGGGTAGTCAGAAGCCAGAAAGTATGACCAGTCTAACCAAGGGCTTCCGCCTTGTCCAGTAATTGGGTTGTGGAGGTCTAATAGGCTGGTCCCTTTACGTAAAACACATGTATCCAGCTAAATTCAGTTAGGCTAGAAGACCCCAACGTAATTGGGAAAAGGCTATGATGATAATCCAGGTTTCCATTCGATGTTTTTCCTTCACCGATGTCTGTGATGTCCAGCACAAACTTTACAAAGCACATAATGAATTGGAAATCACATCCTTTTGCATGAGATATGGTGTCGGGCCATCACGATATTAGTAGACTTGTCTATCCACAGGTATCCTTCCATGGCGGTCTATCAGTACTCCTAAGCCCAGAACTGGATACGCTTATAGAGCTGAACATTCAAGAAACAGAGAGGTTGGAACGAGAGCGGTTGGAAGCTGAACTGGCAGCGTTGAGGGCAGCTGAAGAGGAAGAGAGTGATTAGTAGTGATTTAAAATGTATGATACCTTTGAGCTATGTTATGCAATAACACTTTTACCTACAAAATTGTAAAAATTGAGCTAAAGCCAACTAGGGCTTCACTTCATTTCGGCAATCATTCTAGATCATAATGACTTTTCTGATTAACAGAAAAAGATAGCGAAATAAACTAGCTATAATATAATATCTGAAAATTTAATATTATTTTTCTCAATTAAGGTTTGTGGGGTTGACATTTTATTGCAAAACATATCTCTTTTTGCCTTTGTCCCAGCCTTGGGGTCCTGGCAACACGTTTTCATCTTCCTTGTCCTATTTATCAATAGAGGCGTAACTACTGCCGAAAGAATGGAATAATAGAAAGCAGGCTTACCTACCAAGCCCCCCTAGACAAGTGGCATTGTAGAATAGAAAGCGAAAACTAATAGATTGTCAAATGTATGGAGATGTCAAATTGTTTAGCAAAAGCTTATGTCAATGAGGGTTTTTTGGCAGCACGTAGGCGTCAGGTCCAACTGCAGCATGATTGGTGAATTTTGACATAGCTGTCGATAAAACGGCATGACATTGACAGATATGTCAAAAATTTACCAATCAAAACCTTAGTTCCATACATTTGACAATCTATTCGTTTTCGCTATCTATTCTACAATGCCACTTGTCTAGGCCCTCGGTACCCATATATTCACTAGTTATTCACCAGTCACCTTATATTTCGTAACAACAGCAAATAATCTTATTTCACAGTATTGGATGGAAATGTTTTAGGTCTACAATAAAAGCTTGAAACAACAAGCTTTCTTTGTTTAGCGTTGGCAGTATTTGAATTAAGCTAGGCTTTGTCAAAAGAGTCAACGCTTTCATCGTGAGTTGGTATATTTTGTCAGTACAAAACCAAATTATTGTTATTATTTGTTCGTTTTTTATTATGATTATTCTTAGATGTTTTTAAATAAAAAAGTAATACAGTTTTGTGTATCGTTTTATTGTCGTGATAATAATTAAACAATAAATTATATAGGTATAGATTTAAATGCAAGTCCGACCAATTTCACACACTTAAACAACATTTATTGGCTAAAAGTAGACAATTTTTGTGGTGGTGGTGCCTATATTTTCTAGAATTAAAATTTCACAACAATTTTAAATAACACATAATCTATACATCACAATCAGATTACATTTCTTTAATATTTTGATCTACCTGCAACGTCAACCTTTAAAGGCAACTTTGAGCACTAAATCCAGCGATTAAGGTTTATTTTTATTTACTATAACTTTGTCTAGTTCAATCTAGTTCTTTCAAATTGACACTACGAAAATAAACGTTACAGTAATTGGCATTTTTTTTTAATAACGGTTTTAATTTAGGTAAATTATTTGGTTTTAGAAAAAAATGTTTTTTTTTCTTTTTTCACAGGATTAAATCACTGGAAATATAATTTTAAAAACAATCACAGTTCGGAATGATTTGTTATTTTTTATAATATGTCTTTGGTTCTAAAAATCTGTTAGTAAAATTTTGTACAAAAAAACCGTTTACGAAATTATTTATCTACGCCTTGATTATCTTGTTAGTGTTAAATATTTAAAATATCTTTTTTCTACAAATACTACAGCGTTATTCTTAAAAATTCGATTAATATATTTTCTATCTATTAAATAATGCTAAAAAACCTGGTTTATTACAAAATTGGTTAATTACAAAGGGTTTAGCTATAATAAATAATATAAATAAATAAAATAAATAAATAAAAAATATAAGTAATACAGATCATTGATTACGATACCTGTAGTAATTGGTAACTTAACATTTATAAGTAAAACAATAGTATATAAATACTAGGTGCCTCTCCCGGTTTCACCAGGTTTAAAAATGTTAAGGGTGGACAACCCTTATCACTTAGGGGTATGAAACATAGATAGTAGCCTATTCTCAGACCTACTGAATATGCATATAAAATTTGGTAAAAATCGGTAAAGCCGTTTCGGAGGAGTAAGGCTTGAGTAAGGTAACTAACATTGTGACACGAGAATTTTATATATAAGAGATACATTGATATCAATTCTAAATGTTTAATTTAAATTGAGCTAGGTGCATAGAACAACAATTTTAGTAAAGTAAATATAATAATATAAAAAATAATATTAAAAATATATTCAACTGATAACTCGCAAAAAATCAAAATGTTTAAATAAAAAAAAAAACACAACTCAGCAAATAATTTGTGTGCTTTCAAATTCATACTAATATTGTGAATGCGAAACCAATTCTGTTTGTTTCGCTTATTGCTGAATACTCAATCGTCACTCAATTTTAATACACTCCCAAATCGGTTGCTGTCTTTGTCACTCTAAGGGATATACAACATGTCCCGGAATAAACGCACACCACCAGGCACCCCAATTAGAATATTATGTTATAATCATAATACATACACTGAATTTTTATTATTATGTTTAAAACACTGTTTTTTTATAAATTAGTTGTACAGATTGTGGGAGAAAATTATAGTCACATTACAAATCTACGCATGCACACAGTCGCACTTGCATAAGGGTCTAGCGTAGTAGGTATTTCACCCATTTTAGTTTGTTTTGACTGTACAGCGGAAGTGTGACAGCCGTTTACGTAGTTTTAATTATTTTTGGGATAAAATATTACCTATATTAAAAATTACAAAAATCGATTCAGTAAACGATTCTGAACAAACTATTTTCTCAAAGTGCATTAAATCAGTTACACCCTGTATATGTAAATACCGTATTAAGTGACGTTTGTGTATTCAGCCAGGAAACCACTAAACCATTTTTTATGCGATTTGGTTCGAAGTAAACCTGTACTCCAACGCAGAACCTAGGCTATTTTTTGAATCTGTAAATTAAAATATTCAGCGCCTACCTTTAATTACGAAGGTGAGTTGACAATAGTTTAGTTTTAAATCTAACCTAAAAGACCATTCTCTTTGGGCTGCAGCAATTCTTCTACAAATTCCTTCACCATCACTTCCAGTTTGGCGTTCATTGATTCTTGTTCGCTGTAAAGAAAAAATATATTCGTAAATAAGGTTAAAATCGTGCTCGATTTATTTGTAAAAGACAATCTTGGTATAAGCCGGTTCATTAAATAAAGAATCTTAAATGGCGGCATGTACTTGCGTTGACAGATAGTACAGTCTGCATATAAAATTTAAAGTTGAAGTTCTTTTTTTTCAAATCGAAAATATTATTAAGAATTTTTATTGTTTTCATCGGAAACAGTTCCTACTTTTACCACAATAACAAACAGGTAACAACGGAATAATATCAGAAAACTATAACAAGATATTCGTAAAAAGGAGCACTGAGTGCGTCAAGGCAGCGTGGAAGCAAATTAAGACAATTTTTTTATGTTGATGGTACGCGCGCGAGTGAGTATAGACGGCACTAGTGTGCGAGCGAGAGAACATGATAAGCGCCGCCATTTTAGATTCCTTTCTTCAATAAACCAGGTTATAGGAAGCACTGGTATTCAGCTGAAACCGGTTAGGCTAGAAGCCGATTCCGACATAGTTGGGAAAAGGCTAGGGAGATGATGAATCATAGTATAGCTACAGTATATCCTATAGCTATATTCTATAGTACAATCAACAAATTTGAATCATGACACTATAAGCCTATTTTCCTACAGACATTCAAATACAATTAGGTCGGCATTCGCGTAAACGTGTATTAAAAAAGACACTCTTCACGTCGTTATTTGGACAGTTTCAAACGATTTATCGTTGGAATTGAAAATGAAATTTTGTCGATAGTACACTTGAGTATAACTCAGTATCTTTTGTCCGCACCGTGACGGTCAGTCCGTTACTGCAGCGGAATATTATCATCTATACTATACTAATATGATAAAGAGGAAAACTTTGTTTGTTTGTTTGATTGTAATGATTAGGCTCAAAAACTACTGGATCGATTTTAAAAATTCTTTCACCATTAGAAAGCTACATTGTCCACGAGTAACATAGGCTATATAATATCACGCTATGTCCCACGGGAGCGAAGCAGTAACCAAAAATCTAATGTAACGTGGGTGAAACCGCGAGGAACAGCTAGTATTACTATAAAATAACTACATCTTACCTTCTAGTGGGTGCTTCACACACGAGCTCAGAGTAATACTTCAGTTTGGGCTCAGTACCGCTTGTCCGCACCGTGACGGTGAGTCCGTTACTGCAGCGGAATATTATCATCTCGCCTGATGTGTAGTCTTGGTCTAAGCCAGTGCCGAGAACGTCTGAAAAGAAAATAAATTATGTTTATTATTTATAGTATACAAGCTGTCGCCTGCGGTTTTACTCATGTAGTTCCCGTTCCCCTCTGATTTTTGGTGTGAAAGTGGGACTGACAGAAAGAGTTACTTTTGCATTTATATTATAGTATGGATTACTAATATTATGAAAAAGTTTTGTAGAAAGCTTCACTCCAGTCGAGCCAAAGTAGACGGTCCTTTCAATGACCAAGCGACAGCCGCCTGTCGGACTGCTAGTGTCTCGATTTACGTGTGTTTAAAGGTTTAAGAAGAAGGAACCCCCAAAATCCAAATTCACAACGGCCTAGAAATCTGCTTGATTGTTAACGTCTGATAGGCAGTCGCTTCATGTAAAGGACGGGTATTCAGTTGGATTCGGCTAGACTGAAAGCCAATTCTAACAGTTGGGTTAAGTCGATATCATATGTCTATTGGCCTTGTTGCCTTAAATAAAAATATTATTACTTACTTAAATGAGCCTCTCCATTGACATTTTCGGGTATCTTGATGCCGGCAGTAAAATCGTGGATATGCACGATCTCACACGAACCTACTTTCTTGGGGTACTGAAAATAATAGATTTTTTTCTTTACCTCGTACGTACAGTCAGCAAATGAAATATGTTACCAGGGCCGTCAGATACAATTAAAGTTTTCTCATTAACCAATGGATATATTTTATTTAAAATTCCAAATGTTGTAGAAAGTGATTTGTTCTTCAATCCATTTAAATTTCATTTGGATACATCAATCGGTGTTTAAGAAAACCTTAATTATATCTTATGGCCCTGGTAACATATCTCTTTTGCTGACCGTACGTCACATACGTCAGTAGGACAAATACTATTAATATAATTAGCTCAATATTTCCTGTCTTGCCGTGGTACTTTGTGACGGTGTCCGTAATATTGTTTAGCTTAAGCAGTAGCTAAGTAAAGTAACGTTTATCTAGGACTAGGAAGTTTTATTTAGCTAGAGAAGTTTTTGGGCATGAGCCGAGACCATATAACCATTATACGTGGGTTGCGGAATGTTATGTTTATAACAGTTACCGTGACCCTGGAACATAAAAGGCAATCGAAGGAACATGAGTGGGTTTTAGTCAGTAAGAGTCTGACTCACCCTCCCGCCGCACCCAGGACGGGAGCAGTCATTGGATGATTTCCCACTCAGCAAAAAAAAAACCATTATACGTATAATTTGCCCTTTTTTTTTGGGGACAATCCCACCACACTATTCCCAACCACTGCAACTCCTGAAAGCCAGAATCAACAGTGGAGTCCGCCAGAAAAGCGCCGAGCAATGAAGCTCGACGAGTCCCGGAGAAACGATTCAACTGTCTTGGATCCCGCAACGAAATTAATCAGAAAAGTACATCGGAGGAGTAAGAAAAAATATGTATTCCACTTCCCTCCAAACAAGCAGGAGACAGAACAGAACTAGGCCAATAGGCACAAAGGGGCGATTGCAACTGGGAGAAGCCCAGATTGCCTTGCACCAAGGAATAGAATTTGTTAAAATTAATGGGTCCTAAAATGTGAGCTGTTACGATTGATTCCAATAATAGGTATGGCAAAAGCGCTTGAACGCACGGAAATTGGTTCTAGTTTCCACAAGGTCCGCATAATAAACGACACCGGATGTAACCTGTATACTATCCAACATAATATTGCGCTCATTCTGCCAAAGAATACACTCCCATATGATGTGATGTGCAGATTGTTCGAATTCACAGTTCGATGAGGAACATTGACACAAAGGCGAAGCAACAAGTTTGAAAGAAAATAGTTTACTTTAAAATTGCCATGTCCTGTGAGAAATTGAGCAACGCAGTGATCAACTTCCAACCATGTCTTAGCCAACCGCTCTCGAACGGATGGGAAGAACAGATGGAGGTGCCGGCCCTTGATGGAGTTATCCCACCTACTTTGCCATTCGGATAAGAGTTCCTCCCAAACTTCAGACTGCGGTTTAAATAACCTAGAAATTCTATTAAGGTCGCGTTGTGGTATAAAGTTAGTGTCCATGGTCTCCCGCGCGGAGTAGTACATTGAAGCTCGTCGTTGTACCTCCAGATCGACTGGGAGTACACCTGCGAGTACCGGAAGGGCTTCAGTACTGACCGTTCTATAAGCTTTGCATAAAAATATTAAAGCCAAGCGTTGACTTTGAAGTAATTTACGTCGTACCGCCCCTATTGTGGCCCTGTCGGCCCAAACAGGTGCACCGTAGCACATACAACCTAAGTAGGTAGCACCATATATAATTTTTAAGGTTAAGAATGATAAACCCCAAGTTGCTTTAGATATTCTCGTTAAGGCATAAAAGTTCTTTTTAGCTTTTTCACCTACTGTTTTTATATGATCGATGAAAGAAAAATTCCTTTCTAAGATCATGCCAAGATAACATACAGCTTGCTGTTTTTGACGGGAACGTTATTAAATTTAATACTAGGCCACGATTTGAGATCACCTTTTAGTATAAGCTGATACGTTTTTTGCGGTGCAAAGGTAAGACGGTTACGATCACCCCACTGGGATATTAAACGTAGGCATGTGTCAGCCAAGTTCTCAAGTCCAGCTCGAGTACTTGACTGAATGAGCAGCAGGCCGTCGTCCGCGTAACCGGTTAGGGAACAGCCGTTTGGAAGTGGAATCGCGAGGAAATCATCAAAGCCTAGGTTCCATAAATAAGGACCGATAACTGAACCCTGAGGACATCCCATAGTTAGTGATTTTGACATAGAAAAATGTCCAAGCTTAAGTACTGCGGAACCGTTTAAAAAGTACGAGTGAACGAGATTATAGATATTTTTGTAGCAACCGCGGGTTTTTAGTTTTAGTAAGAGCATAGGCCACCAAGCGTTATCAAAGGCCCCAGAAATATCAAGAAAGATTCCAATTACGTATTTGTGTTCGGACAGATTAACAGTTTTTCTGACAGAAAGTGCCGCGTCGACTGTAGATTTACCTAAAGTGAAACCGTATTGATTGCTATGAAATTTTGGACCGTCCGGTAGTAAGCGTGGAACGATGAGGCGCTCCAGAAGTTTTCCCAAAGATGGTAGAAGTGTAATAGGCCGATACGACTTGGGGTCGTCCGGAGGCTTGTCGCCACTCTTTGGGATTATTCTTATAAATCCACGCCTCCATTTGCGAGGAAAAACACCTTCGGCAATGCATCGGTTATATACAGCTAGGATCGCGTCACCTGCTGCTTTTTTTTGGGGAGTGGGAAATCATTAAATGGCTGCTCCCGTCCTGGATGCGGCGGGAGGGCGTGTCAGACTCTTACTGACTAAAACCCACTCATGTTCCTACGATTGCCCTTTATGTTCCAGGGTCACGGTAACTATTATAAACATTCCGCAACCCATAATTTGCCTTTGTATTCGTAATGTGTATCACGTTCGTTTATTTGAACGGGTGATAAGCAATGTTGCCATTTTGAGTCGGTTTAAGGCCCGGGCTCCACAAACCGAAAAAGTCTCATAAATTTCCATTAGTGCTGTATTGCTAAAATTAAGTGGCGAGAAGTGAAAATACATTGTGGACTCGTGACTGATTCAAATAATACATTTTTGACAATCTTTTTTTACACGCAAAGACGAAAAATTTTAAAAATTAAGAAGTAACATATTTTCAAAAAAAAAAAAACATTGAATCTCACCTCTCCGGGCCCAGTATAGTTCCTGATGCGCCTGAATATCTTCTGTATGGTGGCCTGTTCGTGGCAGATGTAGTAATTGTTGTGTGTTACGTGGTACCCGAATTCTCCGTACAAGGCGTGCAGTTGCTTCAGGACTGAGGAGCCTTTGGAGTACAGGTGTGAAGCGAGGGACGCTACCTGGAATAATACAAAAGAAAAATAAAATCGCCGTAAACAAAGTCCGCCTTATTAGAAACCAGATTTTTCTCTAAACCAGGTTTAAACCATTGAGCTAGGTTTTGTATTTCGAATCTTGATCGTATCAAAATAAGATTCAAATTACAAAATCTGGCTCAATGGTTTAAACCTGGTTTAAGGAAAAACCTTGTTTTGTAATAAGGCGGAGTGGGTTTGTACCGTTAATTGAACAAATTCAAATTAAAGTCATAATATATTTGATTGAGACATTTATGAATGGTTAATCCTTCGAACACACGTGATTCGAGACACAATAGAAAGACAATAGCAGCCCGACAGCCGGCTGTCGCTTGGTCGTAGAAAGGTCAGACGCTAGTTGCTACATTATACTAGGCACTAATAAAACGAAGGTTGTTAAACGGGAGAAAAACAAGTAAGAAACTCCACGGATTTTTCAATTAAGGTTTACAACTATCTTTAGACTAATTTTATTCTTTGCTTCTCTATGTGTATAAATGTACTTACAGAGCAAAATAAGTAAATCATTATTATAATTAAGTCCAGTCCAGTGAAAAAATAAAAGGGAAAAAAAGTGATGAAAGAGCTTAAAATATTTAGAGTCAGTGAGGGTAACTATCGCTCTTGATAATATTTGTAAACTGAGAATGAGATGCATCTATTGAGCAGTCAAATGTTTATTTATCAAATAATATTACTTTACCTGCACAGCAGCAGAAACTCCATCCTTCTCAGGCACGCGGTGATCGCACATATAGCCGATAGCTTCCTCAAACGCGAACAGAGGCACTTTGTTCTGTTGTGCTAGCAGTAGCGTGGTGTTGCCTGGAGTAAAATTAGAGTCAATAAATGTTGCCAATGTTAAGGTTTAATAAAAAGTCTAATAATGATATTCTTTCTCAGTATTACATAATAATAATAATCTCTTTATTTCGGAAACAAATTCCATAACTATATAAAAATTGTTAGTAAGTATGTGACACCTTAAAACTATGTTAGCGAATAGATACATTGAATACGAAGATGTTAGTAACATAAAAACTAATAAATAGAATGCTGTTAATATTACTTGAATTTATTATTGTTTACAACTTTTCTATCAAAATAATTTGTTTTAACTCTAAAAACTAAGACTTTATTTTCGGTGGCTTTATAATAAATAGCGTTAATTGAGTTAACTAAATATTGGTGTCTCATTAAAAGGCATGTTAAGATGAGGGATAAAACATAATGTAGATAAGAGAATAATTATGAAAATGGGATAAGACTAGGAAGATAAGAAATATGGAGACATGTGGGAAGGAAAGCCGAAGTAAAAATGTATAGATTGTGTGAGGAACGATATGAAAGAGAAAACTGTGACTTAGGATGACGGTTGGCAGTCGAAAATATAAAATGAGAAGACCTCTGATAATCATCTTTCTCCCTCCTTCCTTAGGTAAAAAGATGAAGATTACAGATCGGATAGGCAGGAAGAAAAAAACTCACCCATCCACTTAAACCCAGTAAGGGTCTCCACAAACTGGCCCCGGCCCTTCACGATGGCCCTCAACATCTTGGAGCTGACGATGCTGGCCATGATGTACACCTCGGACTCCGGCATGTGAGTGACTCTCTTGTAGTAGTGCTCCAGCAGCCACCAGCCCAGCAGAGCTCCCATCTCGTTGCCCGTAAAGATGTGCCAGGCGTTTGTGCTGGATAAGATTAGGATTTATTATATCTAGTATACTCTATTCGCGTTAAGATTCCCAACTAGCAAAACAGTCTCAGAACTCGCACTTTTTAAGAGTGGTAGGCTTGAAGCGCTCTAATATTTGTTTTAAACATACCATCGATCCTATATTACTTTTATAAAAGCCGGTATGGCCTCAAGAATGCTCAGTCTCATAACCAAGTCTCATATTTATATATAAGAGGATTTGCTAAAACTAGTTGCACTTGAAAAAATCTTGCTCTTACATGGTTATTTTCTAAGCTCGTTTGATTTTATATTAGACTTGTTAAATGCTATTGTAAGATGTCAGACTAATATCAGCATAGCATAAGAGTACTGTGAGTAAGTGCATTTCTAATCTTAATTGAAACTAATATATAGCACTGGATGAGTATGATATTAGAGAGATCATGAATCAACATTTTTACAATACAAAAGACAAGACCCATATAAGAGCGTTTGATCTTAGATCGATTTTGAGGATAACTAATTTTAATAGATTTAAGAGAAGTTTTGCTGGCGATATTTAATGGATTACAAAAACTGGAAAAGATTTAAGAAAACTGGTGGCTACAGGATAAGAGTTGTTAAAAAGTACAATGAAATGTTATAATTGCAAGGCACCCTAACTTATTCCAATATGGCGATTTATCTTTAGTATGCCGAATGCTTAAAATAGAGTAAACAATCTTACATTAGTCTAATAGTGCGCTTGTAAAATGCAGCTTTAGTAATGGCGACACTCTCAATACAAATTAACAAATAAAATAATTAAACAAGAACAGCAAATACCTTATTTAACAGGGCGCATGAATTTTGAAGCGTAAAACCAGGTCTAATTAACAGTAAATAATAAATTCCAATACGATTACTTACCATAAACCTACCTTTACTTTTATACTAAAGTGCCGTACGGCACTTATAAACATTAACTTTACGAACTTTATTATAATTTCATTTAATTTCACACCAATTACACTCACACTAACTTTTGAGTTGGATCTGACGTAAAATTCTCAAAATATTCTAACCTTAGACCAATATTAGCCTATGCAGGCTTACAAGATACTTACGTAAAAGCAATATTAGCCTAAGTCGGCTTAAATTAATTTTGGATAGATTTCATAAGGTGCAAACAGCATTCAATTAGACCGATATTAGAACGATATAAAACTAAATATGCTTATAATTGGTGCCCAAACCCAGGCTTATATCATTATATAGGAATGATGTAAGAGCAAAAAACAGTAGTCTAGAGATTGTTGTGAGACTAGTTTTTGCTAGTTGGGTTAGACACTTGAAACAACATTTTTTAAGCCTCGTATTCATGGTAAACATTTGTTTAGCAGCTGTTGATCAACTGATGTTGTCGCTCGCCGGGCGTCAACTCTGCAATAAGGCGTGATCAACACCGCAAAACAAGTGTTGCCCGTAATATGATGACAGCAACTCGTCAACATGTTTATGCAACCATGCTGCTAAACAAAATGTTTACCATGAATACGAGGCTTTACGGTTTGTTCAACCGATTTTAACTTCTATTCCGTAGACGTTAGGGTGGCATTGGTAGCAAAAAGTCGCTTACAAACCACCTATTAACTGCAGCCGTCATTTGTCATTCCGCCAACGTAATAAAACTTAAAATCGGTTGAATGGGCAGTAAAAAAGGTTTTTTAAATGTCTAATCTTAACGCGAATAGAATATAGGTTTGGCTTCTTTTGCGTTAATTGGGCTATTGGGGATGGATATAAATTTGAATTTAGATAAATCAATGACGGTTACAGATAGATACCGGTTACACATTCGCGGTTTAACCTGCTGACTCAATCTAGTTAAAAAACAAATTACGTGTGAAAGTAATTAAGTATCTCACTTGCATAATAAATAATTACATTTCAAACTACAGAACCGATTTTGATGAAATGTGGTGCGGATTTGACTTCATTTTTGTATGTGTGTGCGTGAGGCAAAAAATATCATTATGTAATAGTATGATTCTCAGATTACTATGAGAACTATGCTCTATTGGACCTACTTCTTCTTTTAGTGAATTTATTTTGAAAACGTTCGTAGCGCGAATGGTTGTTTTACAACACGCATTTGTACGTGAATATATCGTTCGCAAACAAAAACGGCTGTGCGGGTTTTATATTCACGTCACAAAACTCCACGAAGGCCTGAGTTGCAAGGGCTAAGCTAAATCTAATGTGTAAAGTTGCAGGAGCTCTTGGCTCTAGGGTCGCCCTCCGTGGCGATGCCCTTGTCGGTTATTATTGGAAAAAAGTACGCTAATGCTTGTGCTACGAGCCAAAGCACATCTTCTCTTATGGATCCACATCACCTCCCCCTTTTTTTGGGAGTGGGAAATCGTCAAATGACTTCTCTCGTCCTGGGCGGGGCGGGGTGTCTGACTTTTACTGACTAAAATCCACTCATGTTCCGTCGGTTGTCCTTTATGTTCCGGGGTCACGGTTACTATTTTAAACATTCCGCAACCCCGAAAAAATCACCCATTTCAACATCCTCACCTATCATCAAACTCGGCGACCGCCAGCCTATCAGCATCAGGGTCGTTGACGAGCACCAGCTTCACCTTCTTCTCCTCCGCCAGCTCGGTGCTCAGCTTCAGACACTCCAACTCCTCAGGGTTGGGGAATGTAACCGTTGGGAAGTCAGGGTCCGGGTCCTGTTGCTGCTTCACGCTGATTGGCGGCTGGAAGATTAAAAGTTTTGTCGAAAATATACACTATGACGTACTTGAATATGTTGCGATAATACTAAGTGTATCTTTGGTCTTGCACAACCTGCTAGGAGATGATTCTACCCATGAAAACAAACAACTTTAATTATGGAACCAACTCTGTAATCGCGAAAAAAATATCAGCTGTTTCATACATTATGGTCGGGAGGGCATTGAACTTTTGTTAAAAACAGCTGATAATTTTTGAAAAAAAAAGATGAAAGAAAGAAAGAAAGATAAACAGTTTATTCACACAGAGTGAGCTACAAATAATAAAAAAAACTTATATACTATAATCCTTAAAACTAAAAACATTTAAGTAGTGTCACTACCGCGCGAAACTAAAAACGAAAAAAAAAAAAGCTAAGAAACGAAAAAAAAAATACCGCGCGAAACGGCTAGCGCTCAGCATAATGCCGTGACCCATACACACGCACGAGTCCCCCGACGCTGGATTTCAGCGCTAGCCGGCAATATGCTTTTTTTTGCCTCGGAACAATAAATAACGTTTGTTATTCACTGTTCAGAGACAAGAAATACCACAAACATACAGTTAGTCTTACATACCAATGCCCGAATAAGTACTCAAACGTCACTTAATTTTAAGACGCTCTCAAATCAGTTGCTGTCTTTGTCACTCTAAAGAAATAAAGTAAGGACAGCAACAGTCTTACAATTAATTATACTTGAGCCAAATTCGATAAAGAATAAAGGTAAACAAAACGTTGCTTAGTTTTTCGAAATAATGAGGTAATCTGCATGTTATTTGAGTGATTCTAGTGAAATTTATGCTATAATAGAATTTCTTAATAAATAGCGTGAAAAAAGCGACAATAAATATAAGTGACGTACCTCAAGTATAAGTGACGTTTCAGTATTCTGGGGTAACTCATCTATCGTTTATATGTTCCGAAATCATTACCACATCATAAGGAACCTACCTTCAAATTAGCAGTAGCGAAAGCCTTCAATATATACTCATATCCCACTCCATGCATCGCACTGTACACCACTTCGATGGCGGCTTTCTTATTGTCTTCCATGACTTCAGGGCTCAGGCTGATGATGGTCTCCATGTATTTGCTGGTCACCTCCTCTTGACAATCCTTGAGGAGAGGGTTGGAGCGAATGTCTTTGATGTCCCAGTGTTGGTCGGGTATGCTAGAAGATAAATAGGAGGTTCGTTAAGGTAGTTTTAAGGGTTGATGTATACGTGAAGGAAGCCCCTAAGCCCCTGCTGTCGGTTCATCTGCTTTTCCCTGGGCTGTATTTCATGAACAGTAAGAAATAGCGTGGAAATTTTTAGTTGTTATCTTTGCGTCCAACTCGCACTTGTAATAAATAACCAATATATGCCTAAAAAATCCAAAATGACATTGTAATTTCTCTGATAAACGCAACTCTTCGGTGGAAAACGTAATATTCGACCAACTGGACATATTTATAGGCATTATACATTCATACATTCCTCCATTCCTAGTATTATTTTACATTCATATAATTTCCTACGGCCACTTTAATATTCTGGTCATTGTTACGGTTACTTAGCCATTTTGTTTATATTGTTAAATACAAATAAAAACTTTCATAGTACAAATATTATTTTGAAGTCATACGTATTGTTAAAACAATGTCAACAATACTCACTCTAAACACTGCAATATCTCATCCAGAACGTAGTCATCGTGAGGTGAGATAATTTGGCAGCTATTCCTCTAGTACACCTTATACGCATTGTCCTCTTTCGGGTTATGTGACGCTGTCACTATGACCCCAGCGATAGGATTGCAAAGGACTAGTACTACGGTACTACGTATTGTTAAAGGCTCAAAAATGTTCTAGTACTCACTCCAAACACTGCAATATCTCATTCAGAACGTAGTCATCGTGAGGTGAGATAATTTGGCAGCCATTCCTCCAGTACACCTTATACCCATTGTCCTCTTTCGGGTTATGTGACGCTGTCACTATGACCCCAGCGGTAGGATTGCAAAAGACTAGTACTACGTATTGTTTAAGCAGCAAAAATGTTCAAATACTCACTCCAAACACTGCAATATCTCATCCAGAACGTAGTCGTCGTGAGGTGAGATAATTTGGCAGCCATTCCTCCAGTACACCTTATAATTGTCCTCCTTCGGGTTATGGGACGCTGTCACTGACACCATGACCCCAGTGATGGCGTTGTAATGAACAAGTACTACGTGTTGTTAAAGGCTCAAAAATGTACAAATACTTACTCCAAACACTGCAAGATCTCATCCAGAACGTTGTCATCGTGAGGCGAAATAATCTGGCAGCCATTCCTCCAGTACACTTTATACCCATTGTCCTCCTTCGGGTTATGGGACGCTGTCACCATGACCCCAGCGACGGCGTTGTAAAGAATAGTTCCGAATGAGACCAGGGGAGTCGCACATACTTCCGTGAAGATATAGACCGGTATTGATGATGAGAGGAACACTTGGGCTGTTAGTTCGGCGAACCTGGAAAAAAGATATGAATTATTAATTAACGTAAGGCGTTTTAAAATTAAATATTTTTAAGCTGTGCCTTGCGGTTCTCTCTTCCCTTTAAGTTGTACAATAGTAATAAATACAGTTTATTTATTATAATCTATAGGTTCAAAATGAAAAACTATTATAGTGTTAAATGGGCCATTTATCGAGAACCTTTAGGATATTTAAACAGATAACATCACGCTACGACATACAGGGGCGGAACAGTAACCAATGATGCGGGTGATGACTAACCGCGGGGTACAGCTAGTCATTAATACACTCATCATCATGGTCTAGGGATATTTCAATTATACCTAAATAACTAAAATTATATTAGCTTTTTGTTAAGACACCTACATATTAAAATAAACCTTGTTTAATAGCCTAATCTGATAAAAAATGTTGAATAAAGCTAAATTTAAAAAAAAACTTAGAAGAAGAGGAAAAACTTAGACAAAATTTCAATCTTAACTTTATTTATGAAACATCAAAACCTAAACAAAACAACTTGTTGAAAATTTAAAATTAATAATCCGTAGATCCATGTAAAACTCTCCTGACACATCTGCAGCGATTCTGCATACTCAAAACAAGGGTGTCAATATCCTGTTGTGGAATACTGTCCCAAGTCCTGCTAGAAAAGCTGGTTTTCATGCACAATATCTTCAGGGAAATTCCTAAGAGCTCATTTCTGAAGCATATCCCAAGCATTCTTAATAGGATTTAAGTCAGGGGATTGTGCAGGCCAGTCTAAAGCTTGGATATCATGCTATTGTTAACCAACTTGTAACGATACGCGCCGTATGTGGACGGGCATTGTCGTGCATTAGCTGTAATCTTCTTCCTTGATTACTTCTCTTTAGTGCTGGTACCCGAAGTGGCCTACGAGCACGTAGGTTGACTTCATGCAGTCGTCTTCTCAAAGTTTGAAGAAGCACGAAGATTAATGTAACCAAAATTTTGTAAAACATGATTTTTTTAAAAAGAGTGTCCGTGGAGTTTTTTGCCTGTTCTTCTCCATAGAGATCTACGTTTCGGAACAGGCAATTAGCGTCACTTTTCTGACTGACCGACCGACTCTTTGACTATTCATAAGTGCCTATAAATGGTCTAAGTGAAATAAATGCCTTGAATTTTAGAATTTTGAATTTTTTGACCGCTTACTAGCAAACCATACTCTCTCTGTAGCCTTTAAACCAATTGCATCGCCGTTACATTTGGTTGACTTCGTGCAGCATTTACTATGAATCGGTTCTGGGTCCTGTACATGTGTTGTTTGTAATGCGTTGAGGTCCTCGGTGCCGTTCCACCACTTTCCCCGTGACACGATAACCTGACCAAAGCCTGGATATAACGCTCTGACTGGTCCTCATGGCTTCAGAAATTTAAATCAGTCGATAGTTTAGTAAAGGAATTCTAATCATACTGGTACTTCAAGAGATTGGCACTTTTAAACATAAATCTCTCAGTATTACGACAGTCGCGGTAAAAACAGTGTATTCTCACGAAAAAACCTACGGTTAACCAGTTTGATCGTGACCTAGTTTCTAACTTGAATAACGACGTTGATTGTTCAACGTCGTTATTCAAGTTATTTTGTGGAAGCAATAATTTGAATAAAACCGCTGATTTTGATTGATTCATTAAGATTATGAGCGACATTGTACGATCTTATAAATTCCTTATGATTATTTCTATCTGGGCTTAGCATATACTTTCTAAAGTTTATCTTGGACACACAGGATATTTTCAAAAACTTCCCAAGTAATGGAAATAAACTCTATATTGAAAATCATACATCTTCGTTGTTCCATTTATAAAATAATTTATGCCAATAAACGCCATTTGGTACCAATTGAATATGGTCTACACTGAATAATTGATTCTGGAAGGTGCAGTGTCGCCCAATGAATGCGTCTTCAATTTAATTGGTTTCGATCAAGTTATTTGTAGCGTGTTACGCATTTTTTGCTTCGCTTATTACTGAAGTAAGAATTTTGCGAATTTTCGTTGTGTATTGTACTTTTGACACTCTTGTTGTGCCGCGTCTTCGCTGTCTTTAAAAAATGTCTTTAAATAATGTTCTTAAATAATGTTTTTAATCTATCTCGTAGTTTCGGAGATTAGTGCGTTTAAAAAAAACAAAGATATTCGATCAGGGTCGAATTATTCATTATCACAATAACAAATCTTTGAGAATATGAGAATGTTGTTCAATTACTACGGATTTGTCTATATACGGCTATACAATCGCCTGTATTATAATTCAAGTACGTTAGTAGTTCTAAGATGCTGTTCAATCAATAACAAAAGACTCAATAACGGAAGTCTCAGAACTCGTATATTGTGTGATATTTGAAGACTGACACCGATTGCAACGGTATGTAAGGATATGTATGAACTTGTTGTATTTTGTGACGAATGAATGTAGGGCCAGGAGAAAGTAACGGAAGTAAAAAAAAATCATATCAGGTGATTATTATATGTTTGACCCGCTGGCCTACCTATTTGCTTTTAATTTTGTTTATAGGGGATATAACCTCTTGAACTAATTCTACGGTCAAAATAAATGTTTCTTAGTAAGTGCTTCAGCTAACCAATTTTCAGTCATCAACGCACGAAAAAATAAGACTACAGGCGAAATCGCAGGCAAAATGTTGAGTACCTAGGTAATCGTAACAAGTAAATGCGAAAGTAACTCTGTCCATCTGATCTGTCTTGCTTTCACGCCAATACTACTGGAACGATTTAAGAAAAAATTTGGTACACAGATAGTCTATAGCTAGAGGTTTGGAGGAAGATTTTTATTCCAAAAAAACCCACTGGAACGGGAAATACGCGGGTAAGAACACGGCGACAGATTAACTAGCTGTCTAATAAAGATAAAATCCTCGTGTCACAATATTAGTTACCTTACTCCTCCGAAACTGCTCTACCAATTTTTACCATATTTTATATGCATATTCAGCAGGTCCGAGAATCGGCTACTATCTATTTTTCATACGGTTGTTCCTAATACCAAGTGATAAGGGTTGTTCACATTTAACATTTTTAACGCGGGTGAAACCGCAGCTAGGCAGCTAGTAATAAAGATTTTAAATCGTAGATGTCCAAAAACAGACAGTCTGAAAACTGGCAATGCGAATATTTGATGAGAATAAAAATACCAGTAACCGTATAAGTCTCCGAGATACGAGGTCTATATTAATACATAAGAGGATACCTAACATTTGCCTTTTGCCTCGCGTGACGTCATTGACTACAAAATACAGACATTAGTACATTGCAAAATTATCCTTATAATGATCCTTATTATAAAATTCGTTACTACGGGGGCAAAGAAGGTACCGACCATCATTTGCTCAAGGCTTCAGCTTATAAATTACCTATATTTATTGGGTTCCTCAAGATCTTTTCCTTTACCAATACCAGTGACACCAAAATAAAACTTGGAAAATAGAATAAGTTGCCTACACACAACGACTCGGCTATCACTACAAAACAATTTATTTTTTAAGGCTATCGTGGAGCAATTATTATCTTATGCTAATGATACATGTATTGAGGAAGTATTTTGTTTGTGTGTGTTGCTACCATATCAGCGAGTAACCTACCTAGGCTATTGTTATATCACGCTATGTCCCACGGGGGCGACGCAGTAACCAAAGACCTAACATAACGCGGGTGAAATTGAACAGTTATTCTTATGCAAAGAGAGTCTACATTTACTTTAGATTAATACAAAGGTAATAGTATAGCGTCTGTAAAGTAACATATTATATCTTACACATTCCTGCAAAACGTCATATTATCAGTATCACATGAAAATTATGAGTATGTAAACACTTGCCTCAATAGAAACAAACACAAACAAGGCGAGTCGTGATTGTGTCATTATCAATACAGACACTGTTATTTCAGAAAAACATTTGTAAAGCTAAATAACGCAAATGGAGTTTGTTAAATTGGGCCAGAATTTACTTACTGATGATGGTATAAAGTGATGGCCTATCTGATAAAGGCGCCGGTTTGTCATGCCAGAATTCCAATCCTGGCAAGTAGCATTGTGATATTTTTCAATTCATAAGAACTAACTACAAGTTTATCTTGGACATCGGTAAAAGATAATCATCGTGAGGATACTTGGACTTTTAATATGTGCAAAATCGCTAATCCTCTTCTGTAAGGTCTTTGCCCTGCAGTGGGAGAGTAATAAGCTAGGCTGGTATTATTATGGTTAATATAGTTTGTCAGCGCTTTGTCAGTATATCTACGTAGTTAGGACTAAAGGAAGAGATGAGATGAATTGGTTAAACAAGACACTAACATTATATCCGCAGTCGTTATAAATAGGTAATGGTTGTAAAGAATAGGGGACGACACTGCCGTTTTAGGTGTGAGGTGTTTACTATTATTGAGCGTGAAACAGTCATCAGAACATTCACTGATAATACTTACGATATTTTCTGTGCTGGCATATTTCTCGTACGAGGATGCCATTAGTTTTTAACTGATATAGAGGAAAGAGAAATACCTACACATTGTGCGTAAATTTCGACACTACTATCATGAGATGTAATTCTGAGGCTTAGGGTTAAGTAAGTTAGTTAGGGTTACATCTAACGGCGTACCTAATACTGTGGCAAGTTTGGCAAAATTCTAAAGACTTTCAGCTCACAAGTTGGTGGCTGCTGCAAAGGCCTCAAATAAGCCAGGGACATAACTGGGTGGGACATCGATGAATCGTCTCTTTTAGACACTTAGATTGGGAGAAGATGAATTTTTCATGGGTCTCTGGCAAAATAGTTCCGTACTGGTTATGTTGGAAACCTTTTTGTATAGAAACCCAAAACAACAAAGAGTCTTTTAAACTCCTCTTCAGCTCAGTTTGATCTCAAGCTAAAGCGAGATTTGAAAACGGTATGTATGCTACCAATTCTTCCTCATAAATACCAAACCAACGTTTAATGTACTTAAATAACTTCTACATGACCCGCATCACGATAAGGCCACAACTTCTTGAATTGACTTGATAACAATTTGCGATCCACACATTGGAGTAAATGATGGAATAGTACTTAGTTCCACTGATACCAATTTTGTGTGACGTCATCGTTAAGATCTTTACTTATAACAAAAACATAACAAAGTTATCTACTGTACTATACTATCGGACAGATAATGTTATAGTTTTGCGATGTAAACTTGAATAGAAAACATAATTCGTACTAATATGCGAAAGTAACTGTCTGTCTGTCTGTCTCTTCTTCACGCTTAAACCACTAACGATTTGAATGAAATTTGGTACAGATATAGTCTGGGACCCGAGAAAGAACATAGTTTCATCCCGGAAATCCCCCGGGAACGGAAACTATTATTCCACGCGGACGAAGTCGCGAGCAAAAGCTAGTGGAAACGCTTTCGTCCGCGTGAATGTGGATCCTTCTATCTCTTATTTTGCCTCTTTAGGAATGGAATTTCCAAAAAAAACCGTACAAGTGCGAGTCGGACTTGCGCAACGAGGGTTCCGTAAAATTTTTTTTGTGAAATAACTACCAATTTACGGTTTTCGGAGATTTTTCTTTACTTGTGCTACATGACATTGCTTCTTGCCAAATTTTATGATTCTAGGTCAGTGGAAAATACCCTATAGGTTTTGATTCCCTCGCTAATGTTTTTATTGAGTTGATTTAGAAATTTGTTTTTTTTCACTGCTTTGAGAGATAGCAGACTTGAGTAGGTAAGTGATATTAATTTCAGCTCGATATCTCGACGCGTTTCTAAGAAAAAGGGTCTTGACAGACGGACGGACAGACAACAAAGTGATCATATAAGGGTTCCGTTTTTACCTTTCGATGTACGGAACCCTAAAAACCCTTTCTTAGTGGTTACTTTTTACAAAGAACACATCCTGCAAGTTTCATGTCTCTCGGATCAGCGGTTAATATATCAACAGTCAGTCAATCAGTCAGTCAGTTTACCATTTTATATATGTATATAGAAGATAAAGATAAAATATTCTATTTTATTTACCATCACCGATGGTATGGCATGATAACACGACAACATTCTATATTTAGATATCGATTAGTAGATATATTTTGTAGGTAGGCACAGATTTGATTGAATGCTTGATATACAAAGACTCAATAAATATTGTAATCTGAACCTTATCAGCTACTTATATATTATTACAAAGCTAAGCGAATTTGGACATAAAAATGCTTAGTAAAAATATTAACCGGAGTTCAAGACTTCAATAGGAAATGTTCATGACTCGAACTCAAAGTTTGAGAAGGTTTAGCAATTATTTTACACCAGATGACTCTGCTGCGCAGTAAATTGTGCAGAAATTTAAAAAAACATGACGACTACTTAAACTTCCAAAGCGCTTTTTTTTACTCATTACCTCCGCTGTTATCTTTTCTGATAAATTTCGTTGCGGGATCCAAGATAGGTAGTTGAATTGTTTCTCTGGGACTCGTCGAGCTTCATTGCTCGGAGCTTTTCTGGTAGACTCCACTGTTGATTCTTGCTTTCAGGAGTTGCAGTGATTGGAAATAGTGTGGCGGGATTGTCTCATTCTAAAGGTCATAGCTTATTACAGCCACCCGGTAGCCAGTCCGCATCGACTCGACTCCTGGGGCTAATATCCTTTATATGGACTTGTATGGGCATGCGCTCACTATATCAACTCCGTACCGTCACCGGATCGCCTCGGTTATAAGGCGAGTCGGTGCGGAGTGGCTGCCGGGTGGCTGTAATGAGTTATGACCTTAAAGGCACAGGCGAAACCGCGGGGGACAGCTAGTTAAAAACAAACAAGAAATCTTACCTTTTGCTGTTATATCTGCCATCAAAACCGATCACCACTCCGTTCTGTATCTGACTCTGATTGCAGACCTTCTTCAGATACGAGCACAGACCCTGAAAACAAAGACATTTTTATTAGTTACTGTTAAAAGTTAAAATCGAAGGTTTATGGGAAAATGTATCTTTTGAAAAAGGAGTTTCTAAGAACTTTGGAGTTTCCAACAATTTAACATTGTTATGTTTTTATCAAAATTTAAAATATTCGAGGACATGCCTAAATACATTCTCACTCGAAAATTTAATAGAAACTTCGATGACGGGCGTTACCGATATGTTTTGAGAAAAAAAATATTATTTAGAGGTCATGCTCAACCATTTTTTAAAACAACATTAATTGAAAATCAACTGAAAAAAGCCATTTGAAAGGTTGTGGCTTTTGAATTTGGCTTTTACGAATGTCACAATCACACCATGGGAGATAACGAAGCATTGTGTACACTGTTCCTGTATACGGGCCACAGAGTGCAGTCACAAAACATCGACATTTAAGTTGCAAGTGTTTACGAAGTAGTGAAGCAATAGGGATGACGACAACATTAAAAAACGGCATTCTGTTTAGTGCATCTGATAGATCGGCCAAAAATACGAGACACGTATTTTTTGCTTGATAAATTATTAAAAAAATACCAAGATAAAGAGCAACAAAGTTTTGGAGAGGGGGCTTTAGACGTCACCGTCCTGCAAGAAAGAAAGAAATTGTATCAGATCGTGACGTCATGCGCAACTTCAACGCTCTGTATCGTCGTCATTCTTCGTTTACGCAAAAAAGAAAAAAATACGTGTCCAAAATTTTTTGATAATCTATCTGACGGACTAATTACTTTTTTTTGTCGTCTCGCCTATTGCTACGTAAAGTTTATTTCTTTCAGCCTGCGTAAACGCATGTTTTAGGGAAGGTTCATATTCACGTAATATGCGTCGCGTCTATTTGCATCAACGTATCATCGGTTGAGTGTGAACGGTCAAGTGTTTTTCTATACATTTGTCTTGTCTGCTCTGGCGTTACGCGATCGATGATACGCGACGCATCACCTCTGATCTACCATTCAATTTACAAGACAATCGAAATTGTTCCGGTGTTGAGTGTATCGTTAAGATTTATTTCAAGCGGTCTACCAGCATCTTTGAGACTTTATCTGAATCGTAGGTCAAGCGGAAGGTTCAAGTTTGACTATTGACCGATTACGTTATCAAATTTATTACCTCCTGTAGCGGCGTAATGTTAACTATTAACATTGCTCGTATCTTTTGAAGAGTCAACAAATGAAATAAGAAATAATCAAACAAGAAATTAATTTTAAATACATCTGAAACTGCAAGTATTATCTTGTTTCTTCGACACGTTGGGGACCGAGTGAGCCAAAAATACCTGGTTCTGCCACCAGCACACCAAACTACCCAAAAACTGTTAAACTATCCCAATCAACTTTGAAAATAATGCTTTAGAGACAAAGTTAAAAATCTATTAAGTTAACTGGACATAATAACACACTTGCTTTCGCACTTAGGATGATGGGGACACATGGCAGGTAAACGCAGAAAGAGAAACTGTATAAAAGTATATTTTATTTGATAAGAGTACAACCTTAACCCTTCGCTCGCATCACGGCCATTCTCAATAATTTAACTATCGGCTGGTTTTGGCACCAGATAAGGAATTTTGGACAGGTGTTCAAAATTGTGGAGAATGGAAACTGTAGCTGGCAAAAACGCATCGTCAACATCATACTTTATGATACGATAAATATCATAAAGCTTTATCTGTAGTCTTTCAATAACTAAAGCCATATTGCCCAATGATTAGTTGTGATTACATCGAAACGAGGAGTTTGTCATGTCTGCGTTATCTTTACGTACGCAGACAACAATGTCCTGTAGTCATTTATAAGTATTTATTACCTGACCGTAACCTAACAATACAAACAAACAAAGCGGGTATTTATAGACGTTAGCAGATCAAGCTACCTAAATCTGACCACTCAACTTTCAACCAAATAATTTAGAAGTTTAGAGATAAATTTGAAAATCTATTCAAGAAAATTGAGATTGTATTTTGTTGCGCTGGCGTCTGTACATTTCCAGCATATTTTGTGCCAATAATGTACAAAGTAATGAAAGACACCCACAAGCTAAGAGGATTTTTGCATGGTGGCTGGTAGCAGCTAGGTGTATGTTGACGAGAAAGAATTTAAAATATAACGTACCTGTGCAGTCTGCAACACAACAACGTCGTTCATGGCCTTGTAGCCAGGTGCCATGCGTCCGCGCAGCCCAGCCGTGCCGAACTTGAGGCGGCCGAGCATGGTACCACGCAGTTTATCCCATCGCCCCTTGGAGATATCCTCGAGAACCTCATTGCGAGTCGTCGGGTTCTGTATAAAGAGAACGTTTTTTTATAGAATTTGGTATATAAATTGTGTGAGGGTTTAACCTTTCAACGACCACGTGACAGTCAGCTGTCGCGCTGCTATTGTCTTTCTATTGTGTCTCGATTTACGTGTATTCAAAAGGTGATCTATAACTCAGGGCTATCCTATCTCTGACACCTTACTCTATTTAAGATTGTACTCTCCCCAGAGTGAACTATGTACACATGATGTTGAGATAAATAAAGATTTAGGGTTTAAGGACCATAATTTCATTAGCAAACAAGGTTGCGCAACTTGCTCGCGCCACCAATAAAATGAATGGTAAGTGTCTCGGAGGGGTAACCAGTTGCGCCACTCAGTGAACTGGTATACATTTTGTCAGTGGCGTGACCCGCAGACGAGCAACTTTTAGTTGCGGAGAACGGTCATGTTTTTTGTCGCTAGTAAAGTTTCCAGTAGTGTGTTTAGGGGACAAAATTAGGAAAAACTTTACGAATTATCATTTTAATATTCAATTAGAAACAGTTTCATAATAAGAATATGGTCTTGCCGTATAAATCTTTCAGTAAATAGTTTTATGAAATAATTATTCAAGGTATTAATTACAGATAAAAATATACAGCCATTAGACAGATTGATTGCAATGTTAGATGCATCATTTATTTACCTGCTATCTCAGTTGGCAATCATATCAAAATAAAGTGCTTAAATAAATCAAAAAGTTAATTTTCATGCTCAATTTAATTTGCCATTGAGGAGAATAAAATTAGCACAATTTTGATAATTAATGGGACTGCCTGGCTAGCATGTATGAATTGTATAAGTCTATTCTGTACAGACACATATGGAGGACAAATTCAAAACATTAATTGTTTTGAAAATAAATCTCACAGAATTTTAGTAAAATACCTACTATTGTTGAGGTGAGTTTATCATTCTTAACAGCTCATTCCAGCTATTGTTAACGATGTTTTTTTCGGGTCCCAGAATAGACTGGGACCCGAAAAAAACAGGATGAAAATTGGTACAGATATAGATCTGTACCAAATTTCGTTTAATTCGGTTCAGTGGTTTAGGCGTGAAGAAGAGACAGACAGAGTTACTTTCGCATTTATAATATAAGTATGGATATCAGTTTTTAATATCCTGAAGCAGAGCAAAAACCTCTCAAATATGGCAAGGCACAAGGCTTCTATGTGCTTCTATTATGAATATTTTGCTTGTATATTAGTATATTATTAATATTATAATAGAGGTAGGTAGGTATGTTTTTTGTTTGAGAGGCAGTTTTTTTAGTACTGTTTTGCAAGCAACTATGTCAGCACAAACAGTAAAAACATTTAGGTATAATGTACCTGATATTTGTTCCAGTGATTACAGAGGGTAATCGCCTGACAAAATAAATAACAGTCAAGGCAATAGGTATTTCAATAGCAAAAAAACTAGTCTAAAAAAACCAATACCTTTGTTTGTATACAGCCAAGAAGACAGTACTACTATTTATCTTTGTGGCTATTAGTACACACACACAAAGTATTACAAATTAGTTAAATAAATGCATATTTCTTTTATGTAGATCTTCAATATAATACCCAATTAAAAAAGTTTAATAAAAACAGCAGATTCTAGTGTGTTCCCCCAATTACCTACATCATGTAGGTACTACAAACTAGCAACAAAAAAGTTTGAATTAGATAAAAAAGAAACAAAAACAAAATCGTGACTAACAACAGTATAGTTTTATGAATTCAAAATTCAAGGCATTTATTTCACTTAGATCATTTACAGGCACTTATGAATTGTTAAAGAGTTGGTTGGTTAATCAGAAAAGTGACGCTAATTGCCTGTTCCAAAACGTAGATCTCTATGGAGAAGAACAGGCAAGAAACTCCACGGACACTCTTTTTAAAATAATCATGTTTTACAAAATCTTGGTTACAGTCTTTTTGGTGATTCTATATATGAAAACAATATAGGAAAACACCAAAAAATAATGGATAAAAATTAATAAATAATAATATAAAGCCATGGCTGTTAAGAGATGACCGATCTCAACTGACAGCCCCCATTCACGAGCATGACGTGTGGCATCAGCACCATTTCGCTCAACCATTTTAAAGGGAACCGAATGATCCAACGCACGCGCCACCATCAGCGAGTATAAATAATAGTAAAACTCTATGTGAAGGACTTCTCCGGGAAAGTATTACTGCCATAGCTATTATTAATCTAAAACAGTGTTGCTGCATTTTTGTACTAGAGGGATCTAGTGTAATCCCAGGCACTTAAGGTATATAGCAGCTTTTCTGACATGTTGGAAAGGTATTTACAGTTACTAGTAACAGTTGATTGATGCAAAATAAAACAGTTTTTTGCTCCCTTGAAAATTTTGACATCTGCTTTGTTAGAACTTAGAAGACAATATAATCTGGGTCTCTCACTGATATCAAAGGCTTTTTTGCATTGTGAGGAACATAACTAATTAATTCTTCGAACACATGTGATTTGAGACAATAAAAAGCAGCCCGACAGCCGGCTGCCGCTTTGTCTTTCAGAGGTTAAGGCTTAAATCTCAAATCCACCTTTTTTTTTTCTCTTATTATTAAAAAAAATTGTAAGCATTGCTGATAAAAACTGCAGGTAGTGTGGTCTAATTGGATATTACTCTGATAAGTTGATGTAAAATAATATCTGATAAGTTTATGTAGAATAATATCCCATTAAACTTGAAATTAATTCATTACTTTAATTTTAAATATTGTTGAAACTTTTAGGTAGTGCCTAGGTATATAAAGTTTTTTTTTGTTATTCTTAAATTGTTGTGCAATCATTTATTTTATCATTTCAAATGATTAAGACCCATTTTCCTATATTACAAAGTTTTTTAAGAAGCAAGTTCAGTATGATAAGAAATGTTACATGAACATGACCTACACAATATCAATATAACTGAGGTCAGAGGTGACAATTCAAGGCCGTGTTACATCCTCTACATTTTCCAGAAATTCCTGCAAATTTTCAGTACTTACTTTGTCATGCTTCAGCCAGCTGTTTACCGCTGCATCCAATTTAGCATCCCCACTATCACAGAGCGACATTGTTCTCAAAATTTTAATAAAAAAAGGTGTTTTTGTTACACTGGATTTTAACACGAACGGAATGTAAAAAAATGAAACAATTCTAAGAAAATGATCACAAGTAACACGGTGCTACAGTTCGCGCGTCGACTTTCGAACTATAATCAGAATTTACTGATTTATCACGAACAAACTAACGATTTACCGACTTCTTGGTAACAATCACAAATTGCACATAATCACAAAACTATTTTTTTACGTTGTGAAGTAAAATGAGCTTTATTTTTTGCACAATAAGATCGACTACAGCGGTTTTCATAAATTTGCAAGTTTTGACTTGACACCTGACAGCGGCATCGTTCGGATACACTAGATGACTGATTAAGTTTTAGGACGAATTTTAAAAATCTATTTTTTTCTGAGAATTTAATTATTTTAACCTGCTAATTATTTGAATACCATTTATAGTTACATAATTACAGCTGCCTTACAAGTTTCAGTTTGTTCAAAACGCCTACAGAGAATTTATAGCAAAGTAACATTTGTGAGGTTGTATACAATAAAAAATACAGGAGATAAAAAATGAGTTAATGAGGACTCTGGACTGTGAGTGATGACGATTCTAAGCTTTAGAATTCTCGCGTATCCGGTGACGGGTAAGCACCATGGGTCCCTATCATTTATACCAGATATGAATTATATCTGAAAATAGTCTATAGACTATTTATTTTGTAGATTATTTATGTTTGAATCAATTGGTGTCCTTATAAAATTACTTTGTGTTCCGTCTTCATGTCGAGACTTTTTATCTCGGGAAGCGTGGAGGTATCGAGTTGAAAATAAAACCATACCTACATACAACAACTCTGGGGTAAACAAAAAAAAAAGTCTCATACAGCAAATGCTCTTGATTTAAAATTTAGAAATTCGGCACAAAAAAACAGTAGGTAACAAGATTTCGCACCACTACCCCCTCGGTGCGCGAGTCCCACTCGCACTTGGCCCTTTTTTTTTTGAAAAAGCGGCTTGTAAGCGAGAATGTAGTGTACAGCATTTCACTGTCAGGCGTCAACCCACCAACCTCTTAACTGTGTAAGTCCTGAATGGTAGTTTATTGATATTAAAAACTTGACTCTTATTGTCTCAAGGACTTCAATATGTGACCAGAAAACAAACATATATATATAACAGGCCTACAGGTTTGACGAAATTGTTGGCGGACGATACAGGACAAAACTCCTAGTTGGGTTAAAAACTAGGAGTTTTGTCCTGTATCGTCCGCCAACAATTTCGTTCAACTTCTAAAAAAAACCGGCCAAGAGCGTGTCGGGCCACGCTCAATGTAGGGTTCCGTAGTTTCCCGTCCGTCACAATAAGTGTATCTACTTATAAGTTTAAAAAAAGGCTATTTGTTACGTTGACATACTAAGTACGCAAAAATTATTTTGTACAACCTTTTTGTCTTTTTTGTACAAAAACTGTTCTTTCTATCAAGTTCAAAATAATTTTCCTAGAAAGTTCTTATAAAGTTCTACTTTCCAGATTATTTTCATATTTTTTAAACCTACGGATCAAAAGTTAGAGGGGGGGGGGACGCTTTGATTTTTCCTTTTGGAGCGATTATTTCCGAAATTATTGACATTATCAAAAAATGATTTTAGTAAACCCCTATTCATTTTTAAATACCTATCCAACAATATATCACACGTCAGGGTTGTAATTAAAAAAAAAACCACTTCCTTATTTACATATAGAGGGGCTACCCTAATAAAACGTTTTTTTCCAATTTTTATTTTCGCACTTTGTCGGCGTGGTTGATATACATATTGGCACCAAATTTCAGCTTTCTAGTGCTAACGGTTACAGAGATTAAGCGAGGACGGACGGACAGACATGGCGAAACTATAAGGGTTCCTAGTTGACTACGGAACCCTAAAAAGGAGGAGGTTCTCAATTCGGATGTTTGTATTTTTTTTTATGTTTGTTCGCGCATATCTCCTTCGTTTACCAACCGATTTGAACAATTCCTTTTTTTGTTTAAAAGGGTAGACTTCCCATTTTCATCAGGTCCAGGATCAGGTGATGGTATCATGCCGAAATCGAGGGAAGTCGGTTTTTTTTTGCAAAAAAATATCTTGTATTTAGCGTATTTTCAAATCGACGGTCCTATGGTAGACAGCAGTACTTAGCCGCAATATTCTTTCTCACAATAGGCTGTGAGAAAGAGTTTTGGAGAAGAAGAGGATGTTTCCTGTTGTTCTCGTAGCATCGTTTTTCTCGGCCATGGTTTTTCATAGGCCGTTTACACACTGTGAGAAATGTCAGCAACGAAAGTACTTATCCAGGGTGGTCAGATATTGTTTTAGTTTCGCTGTCATGATGGTCCGGTGGTTATGCTACCCGCCTCTCATGTCAATGGTTGTGGCATCGAATTCGGACAAGTACAATGGCTTTTTACAATTAATATCGGGGTTTCAAATCCCGTTACTTCTGAAAGACACGTTAAGCCGTTGATCCCGATTGTCATTCGTAGATCTTTGATAGTAGTTACTGGTAGTCAGAAACCAAAAATTCTGACAAACTGTTTAACCAAGAGACTTTGTTACCTAATTACTGGATTGTGGTGGTCTGTCTGATAAACAGCGCTCTATGTAAAACACTGGTATTCCGCTGAATACGACTAGACTAGAAGTCGACCTTTTTTTTTTTTTTTTTGTTGTGACAGGAGTGGAAGGCTCCTGCCATGCGAAGGCCCCCTGCCAAAGGTTACGCAGGGACGTTGTCATCAGCTGCTGTTTTGTTTTTCTTCTGTTTAATAGCCGTTGTACAATGGATAAATAAATAGATATATATATAAAATGTTTAATATTTTCTGTATACAATACTTTTAATTATAAGCTTTACTTTTCTTTTGTTTTCTTATAGAAACCAAATTGCAATGGTGCAAAAACAAACTTTTGAGTACTAACATATACTTATTTTATTTGAATGAATCTGTTATTCTGTAGGTTTTGTAGCTTTAGATCGAAATGCTTTTAATAATTTAATTTCACATTTAACTTTCTAATGTATAACGCTTTTAATCATTTAATTTTACATTTAAATATCTATTATAATTTTAAAACAAAATTTTCTTGGAATACGGAGTTTAAGATAAATATCCCTTAGATTTCTTTATTTCGTGAGATCGTTACGCAATAAAGGGCAGTTCTGTGGGGTGAGATCTTCCACTCTGGTGGCTCCCTTTACGCTTTCCGCCATGGATTATGGCTCCGTGCGCAAGCGGTGGGTCATGTTGTTATCATGGTGCCACTCGCTTGCGCGAGCGGCCACTCCTTTGATCCGACGTCGGTCACCAGTCTCAGTTTGCCATGTGTACAGAGTGGAAGGTCTCCACCCACTAAAGTACGAATCTTTGCCTTGGCACTCTTTACAGCTGTGGCGCGACGGACACGCCGTCCCCTGTCGCTGGTTTTTATGCTCGCATTTTTCCACGGGTTGTACCACAACGGTAAATCATATATGCTCAATTTAAATTGTGCCATCTTCTTATGAAGCTGACCCCAATTCCAGCTGTTTGTTCCCTTAGTACCGTTGTGGTTCAGGCCAATATGCGTTTTTATTCCGCAACTTTCCTCTAGGTCCGACGCATCCCCCGGGCCCCATGTTGCCATATTGTTATCAGCGTGTTTTAGGTGCCATCCGACAAAGACTGAATTCATTCGGGTGCCCTCAGCAATACGCCACCGACATGCGCGCCAGCGCGTCCCACCTGATCCGAACAGGGCAGTCTCGGTTGAAGGCGCTGTGATCTGTCTTATCCAGCCCCGCCGCGGCACAGTTCCGGCATTTTGCTGGCTCCGCCCCCTGCCACTGGGCACATGCGGCACGAAGGTGCGCTCCTCCACAGTGACTGCATAAGTCGGCCGGTTCTTTACAGAAACGCCGACTATGCCCGTATCCGAGGCACCTTGTGCATTGCACCAGTGGCGACTGGTCCGCGGCGTGGACGGACTGGAGGTCCACGCGCACCTTCCCCTTTTCAACTATTCTGCCCCAAACAGTAGGGGACGCGCTGACGATCACGTCGTGGGTTAGGGCATTCCTGGCGTTCTTTTTAAACTTAACTTTCATTCTATCCACCTCGCTGTCGAGGTCGCGAAACACCTCCTCGTTCTGATTTCGAAGCGCACTCAGCACTTCCTCATCTGAGTGGATGCGGAGGACGCTCCGCAGCACAAATAGGGGATCCTTGTTCTTCACGTCCTCGACAACGAGGTGGTGTTCTGCTTTATTAAGGCGCTCCCGCACCCGATCTCTTTCCTCTTTCGTCCTGCAGCCCATGACAATTTTGCGGTCCTTGGCCTTTCGCACATTCTCAATTTCAATTCCCCCCTCTTTTGCTCTTATTGCCTCTCTTATTTTATCCAGAACCTGTTCCCCCGTCTCCATTTCGTCTTTTGACGTCACCACTATGGAGTGCAGCGCGGTCCTTCCTGGGGTAGAAGTCGACCTTAACATAGTTGGGAAAAGGTTGACTTTCAATATCTAAACAAACAAAGGCCTGTTATTCTTTTGCCCTAGATATATCAAGGGCAAAAGGATAACAGGCCTAGGTAGGTCTATAAATTATGTTTGTATCTTACGCTTGCTGCCCTTGAGAACATCGACCTATTATCGACAATTCAACATACAAAAAATATACGAATTTCTTAACATGTATTCCGAAATTCGTATATTTTTTGTAAGTACCTTATTTGATGATATTTCCTTTGTACTATCTGCCAATATTCGAGTGTACGAGAAAGTTAGTGTGAAAATTCATAATGGGCGGACATCGCCACCCAATTAAATACAAAACTCATAACTGTCGTGTTGTTCAAAATAAGAACGAACTTTTGTAAGAAATCAGGCAATCAAGGTAATTTGCCATTCTATATTAAACCTTCGAACACACGTGATTCGAGATACAATAGAAAGGCAAAAGCAGCCCGACAGCCGGCTATCGCTTGGTCGTTGAAAAGTATTAACAATATAACTTCGAATATAAAGTAATAAAAGAAAAAAGAACCATTCAAGTGCGAGTCGGACTCGCGCAACGAGAGTTCCTTAATTTGATTTTTTTTTTTTTGAAATAACAACTTTACCGTTTACCCTATGGCGGTTTACCCTATGGCTATTACGGCGGTTTATATGCAATATAAATCGCCGTATCTTTTTACTGCGTTAAGTTAGAAACTTGGTTTTTTCACTGCTTTCAAGAATGGCAGACCTGGTCCTAGCCGGGCGGCGAGCTACCCATCGCTCGCCATCCGCAGAACCGCGCCTACGGTGGCCGGTAGTCGTCTTGCGACTCTCGACGTCTTCGCCTGGGTCTTAGTCCGGGGCGAGAGGCTCGTCTTTGCCTCTCGCGCGCCGCCGCTTCCTTCACCAGCATACGTCGACGTCGAGAGTCGCAAGACGACTACCGGCCACCGTAGGCGCGGTTCTGCTGGGCACGCCGTGATAGCGGCGGTAAGACCCCTCTTTGAGGAGTGGCTGGAGAGGCGCCACGGCGCTCTCACGTTTCGCCTGACACAGGTCCTCACCGGACATGGTCAGTTCGGGAGGTTCCTGTGTCGGATTCAGGCGGAAGCGACGCCTGGGTGTCACCACTGCAGCAACGGTCGCCTGGAGGACACGGTCGAGCACACGGTGGAGGTGTGCCGCGCATGGGCGGCCCATCGACGTGTCCTCGTAGAGGCGATCGGCGGCGGTGACCTCTCGCGCCCAGCGCTGGTTCAGGCCATGCTGCGGGGCAAGACGGAATGGGATGCCGTCGCCTCCTTCTGCGAAGCAGTTATGCTAGTGAAGGAAGCGGCGGCGCGCGAGAGGCAACGACGAGCCTCTCGCCCCGGACAAAGACCCAGGCGAAGACGTCGAGAGTCGCAAGACGACTACCGGCCACCGTAGGCGCGGTTCTGCGGATGGCGAGCGATGGGTAGCTCGCCGCCCGGCTAGGACTAGGGATGTTAAAAAATCGATTTTTTAACATCCCTAGCTAGGACCAGGACCGCGTAGACGGCGCGTTTTGTTCCACGCGCGCCTCAAAGAGAAGGAGTCAGCACAGGAAGGGGCCCAACAGGGCCAACGCCTGCCGGGGTTGCGGAATGTGATGTTTATAACAGTTACCGTGACCCTGGAACATAAAAGGCAATCGAAGGAACATGAGTGGGTTTTAGTCAGTAAGAGTCTGACACCCGCCGCACCCAGAACGGGAGCAGTCATTGGATGATTTCCCACTCACCAAAAAAAAAAAAAAGGCGCGGTTCTGCGGATGGCGAGCGATGGGTAGCTCGCCGCCCGGCTAGGACCAGGACCGCGTCGACGGCGCGTTAGTGTTCCACGCGCGCCTCAAAGAGAAGGAGTCAGCACAGGAAGGGGCCCAACAGGGCCAACGCCTGCCGGGGTTGCGGAATGTGTATAGTAGTCACAGTGACCCTGGAACATAAAAGGCAATCGAAGGAACATGAGTGGGTTTTAGTCAGTGGGAGTCTGACAAGCCCTCCCGCCGCACCCAGGACGGGAGCAGTCATTGGATGATTTCCCAGTCACCAAAAAAAAAAAAAAAAGTATGGCAGACCTAAGTATGTGATATTAATTTCAGCTTAATATCTCGACGCGTTTCTGAGAAAAAGGGTCTTGGCAGACGGAAGGACAGACGGACGGACGGATGTGAACTAACTAAAATTTACGGTTTTCGGAGGTTTTCCTTTACTTGTGTTACATGACCTTGCTCCTTGCCAAATTTCATGATACTTGGTCAAAGGGAAGTACTCTATAGGTTTTGATTCCCTTATAAATGTCTAAATATACAATATAAACCGCCGTATCATTTTATTGCGTTGATTTAGAAACTTAATTTTTTCATTTTTTTCACTGCTTTGAGAGATAGCTGACCTATGTATAAAGTATGTGATATTAATTTCAGCTTGATAACTTGACGTGTTTCTGAGAAAAAGGGTCTTGACAGACGGACGGACGGACGGACGGACGGACAACAAAGTGGTCCTATAAGGGTTCCGTTTTTACCTTTGCAGAACGGAACCCTAAAAACAGTGAAATATAAACAACGGAACCTAACAACTATTAATACTGTCCCACTCCGTAGTCGCACTTTTGGCATACGTCTATTTTCATACAAAGAAAGCATGTTCACCACGCTTTTTCATGTCGAATTGACAATTTCAGATTTGTATATTTGGGTGAAAAGTTTCAATGGGACCTGAAAGAAAACTACCTTAAATCCTTAAGATAGATTATTTTACAAAGGAAACATTCCAGAGGAAACATTATATAAGGGCTTGTTGATCTAGTGGTTAGTGACCCTGACTGCTAAATCGGAGGTCGTGGGTTCGATTTCTACCCAGGACATACTTTGTGTGATGAGCATGATTGTTTGTTCTGTGTCTGGGTTTATCTATTATTTGTATGTACTTAGGTATTTATAAAGTACTAGCTGTCCCCTGCGGTTTCACCCGCATTTTTCGTTACTGCTCCGCTCCCGTGAGTTGTAGTGTGACGGTATATAGCGGTATAAATGGGCTATCTAACACTGAAAGAATTTTTCAAATCGGACCTGTAGTTCCAGAGATTACCCCCTACATACAAACTTACAAATTTTACCTCTTTGTAATATCAGTATAGGTATAAGTATGTATATCAGTTGTCTGATTACCATAACACAAGCTCTGCTTAGCTTGGGATCGGATGACCATGTGTGACTTGTCCCAAGATATTTATTTATTTATTTATTCCTCTATTTTCAAAAAGAAACAAAACTAAGGTCATGTTTCCTCCCGATGCTCAAAAGCTGTGCCCCTCATAAACGACAATCTTTCTGCCATTGTGTGTTCTCGATGCTCTGAGAATTATGTGGTAAGCATAGATAAGCTTACCATGTCATGCGTTGCTGAATTCGTACCTTTTTCTGTAAATGCTAATCCCACCAAAAACATTTCATGTTAAATGTTGCCTAGACAACCAACCACATAAGGTTTGCCCTGTGAAAAATATATCAGATCTCATGTAGAGCCAAAGCTTCTGAATCTACACGGCCTAAATCTACCGACCTTAACTTCAAAAATTCTACATATCAGTAAAAATCTATGGCTTCGCAGTTTCGCTACCCTCGTCATCGTGGAGGTGATGCGAATATTTAGTTTCTGCAGTAAGTAACGAAACAGCCAAGCCATACATTTTTACTGATATGACGACGAAAAAAACGACGAAACACTTTGAGAAAAGGTAGGTAGTGCCCTTGCGCTTCGCTTGCTTGTTTTGGCAGGGGCACGACTGTGTCCCCCGATCATAATGTGTATTTCTGTCGTGGTTAGGTTAAAATTTATCACAGCTTAGCAAAATAATGAACAGCAGTTTTGGACCTGTCACTGCTTGCTGGCCGGCCAAATATTATATTATACCAATATTGCTGTTAAAAAAGTAACTTAATAATTTTATTTTGAAAATACTTGAATCTGCTCATTATGAAGTTTACCTGCCCAGGTTATCCACAAAAAGATTTATTTATTATTACGAGGAAAGTATGGTGAAGTAGTTGTGCCCCATTGATGGTTCAAGTCAATGGTGCAAACGGAAAAACGAGAAAAGTTAACATAAATGGTACTAACAATAACGTTTTACATTGAACGTTCTCAAAAAACCTGGTTAAAACCTCATGAAATTAAAAATTCAAAATTCAAGCATTTATTTCACTTAGACCATTTATAGGCACTTATGAATAGTCAAAGAGTCGGTCGGTCAGTCAGAAAAGTGACGCTAATTGCCTGTTCCAAAACGTAGATCTCTATAGAGAAGAACAGGCAAGAAACTCCACGGACACTCTTTTTAAAAAAATCATGTTTTAAAAAATCTTGGTTACATTAATCCATTTCAGAGATCTGACTATTTATTACTTTACAAAAACAAATCAGGGATCCTCTAAACTAAATCCTTCACCCACATTCCCAGACCGGCATCGTTTATTAGGAAACTGTTAGTGCAATCAATGGACAATCATATAATTTGTAATTGCCTGCGGAACCGTCCACTCCAGGCCCTGGGGGAGCTTCCTTCTTCACTGACCGATTTATGTTGTGCAGGGCATTTAATGATTTTGTTCTTGGTTGGAGTTTTGTAGTAGTAGAATTTAATTGTTGTATAAAGCATTAATTCTGATTTTTTTTCATGTTTTTTCTGGCAGTTTTTCTGCTTGCATTCAATTTTTAATTATAGTCAAATCATTTATTTTCATTAGACCAAAAAAGGCACTTTGAAACGTCATACTTATAAAACAAAAGTGAATCTACCGCCCATTCGGAAATGTTGTTACGTATGGAGAAGAATGGGCAAGAAACTCCATACTTACTCTTTTAAAAATAGTCGTATTACAAAGTTTTTTTTACATGGTTAGGAGTGATTTAAAATGAATATAATCCAAAAACCATTTCCGTCAAAAATTACATGTATATAATAAAAAAAACTATTTTTTATATAAATTAGGAAATGGAAGCTTTATAATGTTCGCGAGCAAAATGTTCACATGTTCACAATTAAACCTCATTCCTCAAACAATGAAAATAATGTGTGAGCCAGCGCAATGTATAACTAATATATATATATATATATATATGTGTGTGTGTGTATAATTTCTAATGTAAAGAACAGTTAATCATTGTCTGTTTGAATTAGCAACCTGTTTGGTTTTGTCTACACTGTGAATTATCCTATGGAGTAGGTCCAGCATGTTTCCAAGCATTTTTATCTTCTATATAATCATCTAATTTATAATATGCTTGTTGACAAAGTGTATTCTTCATATGTGTTTTATCTGCCTAGTCCTTTAACGGCGTTCAGCTGAACTTAATTATTTTACTTGGATTTACTGCTTGTTTAATTTATCTTCTTCTTATTATTATGTAATGCAATATCATTTGACCAGAATTGTTAGACTTTCAAAACAAGGTCTAACATAACCGCGGGGAACAGTCATTATTAAATGATAACAATTAATAGAAATTGCTCAAGGATTTTTAATCATCTGTTATGGTTAAGGAGGATGCTTCATGGTAGACCGCGAAATTCAATTTTTTTAAACATGTTTTGCAATTTGCTGCTCAGTGTCTGGGTGTATGTAGAATGATTTCCGACTGTAATAGGTCATCATTTACAGAATAATAATCATTTAAATTATCAAAACAGCCCTCAGAGTGCATACAACACGATTGAATGACTTTTTCATGAAATAAGTAATCGAACAGTCGCAAATCATTCTATATTAACACACACCTAGACACTGAGCTGCAAATTGCAAAAATACGTAAGAAAATTTTATTTTCGCGGGTTACCTTGAACATCCACCTTAAGGGTTAGCAACTTGTTTTACAACCCATAGCATGTAAACAAAATCAATTTCATATATTGCGTATTGTTTCGACACTAATCCATACTGACCTAATATGCTGCATCTTAACTGCTAAATATATTCGATTGTTAAAAGATCCTAAATAAATTATCTTTCAGGTCTTAAAAAATATTTCTGTATTATGATACATTTTGTAAGATTTATTTGGGTTATATAACACCAGCTTTTGCCCGGCCCGTCGCTTGCGTTGATGTCGAAAAGTACATATGTCCTTTCTCGGGCTTTTCGGGATTATCTCTGTACCAAATTTCATTTAAATCGGTTCTGTAGTTTAAGCATGAGAACTTTTGTAGAAGAGACAGATAGGCATTTAATGTTTTATTATTATTACATTTCATCAGCTTCCCGTCTCGCAATCATAAATCATGTTGTGATTGAAACATAAAGTAAACCTAAATACATTTTACAATTACCATAAATAACATATAAACGTGCACTTGAACTGTATATAAATAAGAGATTAATCTAGGGCGGCTGGCGTGGTATTGGCACATGGGCGGGCGGATCTCAACAGTTTGAGCTCATCGCAATAGTTTGGGCTCGATACGCCGTGAAAAGAAGATTCGTTTTTTCAGTGCAGTGTGTGGGAAGCATTTTTTATTTAGTTTTAAATATAATAATTTCTGTGGTTTATTCTATATTTATTTATTGATATTACCTGTGATGGGTACTGATGATCCTAATGCGTTGGCTGCTGTGGAATTTGAGGTCTATGGCCAGGTTCAAGGTTTGTACTTTTACTGTTTTCAACTGAAAGTATATATATCAAGTTATAAATTTCAGACGAGATAGAATCCACTATCCTCATGGACAAACAGCATAGTAAAAGATAATCAGCTGTTATATTAATTTTATTCGTGTCTTTCCAAATATTTTATTTTTAATATACTCACGAATACTTAATATTTAATACTCTGATGGATTAATATTCATGTAGTACTTTTATGTCTATAGCATTTTTACTAAACAGCCACAAAAAGAATGCAACTTTAAGAATAGAGTGTTTGTTTGATCTTTAAGTTTATAAACTGTTCTATAGGTCACGTTCATCAACAGCTGATCTATAGAAAGAGCTAATCAGTCAACTAATCGTAATTATAGTACAACATGTAGGTCGATGTCAATGAGCGATTTGGACGAGAATACGCCTGTTCGCAATGTTCGTATAATGGCTGTATTTTTTTACGATGTCCGACACTAGAAATTTCTCTTAACAGCGATTAACACAAACGTAAACTCATATCACGTAAAACCCGACTCGAAACAAATACCCGTAGAGACTGGTATTTGTTTTGTGTATTTTTGTAGATCATGTAAACTCAAACTCAAAGTCTTTGTAAGCCTTATATTAATATAACTGCTTACCAGCGTTGGTAAGGTCAAATGATAACCATGACTCAAAAAGCTCGTAAAGTCTTTGCTCTGATTACCGTCCCATCAGCTTTGATTGAGCAAAGATAAAGTGGACCTACTTTATACGAACACTTTTCTACTATAATATCTTTCACATACTTAGATATTCATTATGTTAGGATAACAAAACTAAATTAATACATAAAACCTTTTGTCCATCAGGCTGCTATTTCACAAAATTCTGCAAAGAGTTAGCAGAGCAGCTGCGAGTCGGAGGCTGGGTCAAGAACTCCAAGAAAGGAACAATTGTCGGCAAGATACAGGGCACTAAAGCACAACTAGATCACATGTAAGTATGTCCAAAAATACTGAAAGTATTTTTGGACATAGGGTGATACGTGACACTACTAGAATAAAATGTACTGGTGCTTAATCCTTCGAACACACGTTACCTGATTTGAGACACAACAGAAAGACAATAGCAGCGCGACAACCTGCTGTCGCTTTATCGTCAAAGGTTAAGACTACACTATACCATACAGATTTGCTACTTTTGTTGTGATCTCGCAACCAGAGTTTGATACGAGAGCACCGGTCCACCAGCAGTGTGTGCGTGTGTGCCATTCATTTGTATCACTCATCGTGAGATTTTCTAATCAAAGGATGACAACAATTCTACTCTCAAATATTTCCACAAAATTTAAAATTTGTTGCTTGTTTTTATAATTTCAATTACATTTGGTGACATTTTAGTTCATCTATCTGTGTCTAATCGGTATAGAAAAAGGTTTCACATTTTCTCCCGGTGATGGGCAATAGTAGCTGCGACACAGATCCCAACTCATCGTGGACTCTAGGGTATGTTTGAGGCCATATCAAAGAACTAACTGGCAAATTAATTATTTTTCCACCATCATTTTTTTTGTTTTCATTTTTCATACATTCGACAAAGTCACGATTATTGATGTAAAACAGCCTTACGAGAAATATGACAACGTCGCAATTTCTGACCCATAAATATGAATGATAAGTTTGAATAAAAATTAATTACTCGTATTTATCAATGAAAGGAGACAATTTTTTTTGTTCGGGAATTAGGCCCACCACAAATTGTGGCATTTATTAATGAAATGCACGTTAGTTTATTCCTTATAATCTCTAGATTACAGTGGCAATATTAGCAAAACTCGAAGTAACCGGAATACTGGGAAATACGACAGTCAAAACATGACTCTCATATTGACCTAAAATCTCACAAGAGCGATTATTTAATGAGTGAATAGGTTTCCTAGGTATTTTATGTTAGAATAGTGCACTTTCAATAATAATATAGGTGTAAATGACATAAAAACCTGGCTTTGGTGTGATTTTTTTTCGATTATTCTTTTACTGTGGACGCCAATGCTTTTATAAGTAAAGTTGTTGCACATTTCGTTGAAATCGAGCTGTACAATTGTTACAACCGCTTTATATATTATGCACTGTATCTCCAGAAGCCATTTTTCTAACATCTATTGAATAAAAATACGAAAAGAACAGAAGAAGCACTTATCTGACTATCTAGAAAACTGTTGGAAACTATTAGGCTAAGTTTACATGACCGCGAGAAGCCGCGCGTCGCCGCGTGGTTGAGGCCCTGTCCAGGAAGGCGAATTCGCCGCGATTAGACTCGCGCGAATTCACTCGCGGGTAGGCAAGATACTAGGCACCAATACATTGCGTCCACAAGCTCGCGCGTGACTCGCGCGTAATGCGCGCGAGTCGAGATACTAGGGCCGCCTTGTTGCGTCCAGATTTCGCGCGAATTTCAGAGCGAGTGCACGTATAAAAGAGAAAGAGAAGGAAATACGACTCGCGCGTACGTACGCTCTATACGCGTAGACTCTGGACGCAACACTCGCGCGTGTTGAATCGCGGCGTATTCGCCCTCCTGGACAGGGTCTGAGGCGTTCGCATGATTTATTTATTTAAACTTTATGCACATATGTACAATGGTGGACTTAATGCCTTAGGCATTCTCTACCAGTCTACCCAGGGTGGTGCAGAGATTATATGGTAGGTGCACTTAAAAAAGAAAAAGAAAAAGAAATGGAACTTAAAATTAAAAAAAGGAATAAACATAATTATATATTAAAGTAATGATGTTCATGATGATGTGCATACCAGTCCGGATGTCAATGTTGCTTGAGGAGGGGGCAATTTGCTTATGGATTTTATACCGAAGGCTGAGTCGTCGCAGAAAATGACAAAGACAATAAAAAAGCTTTCTTGCATCCTATTTTAAATGAAAGTCTTTCACTTAAAATAGGATGCAAGAATGCTTTTCAACGAACGTAGAACGCGCGGTAATGTCTACGATAATTGCTGCTTACTTTGGTCTTGTACCGCGCGGTTAGTGGTACAGAGCGGTTTCGCGCGGTCGTATGAACTTAGCTTAATAATGTAGTCTGTCAGTGTCAAACTGATTGAAACTGTACCACAGAGCATCTACAACGGAATGTTAACTAGGTACGTTTCGTTTCACATAATATATTTAAATTCACGTTGAAATAAATGTAAAAACGCTCCTCAACATGCATTTTTCCGTAATAGTTTTTTACTATTATTTCATTATTCCCGTTAGATATCTATATAATTTTTAGTGGGTTAGTTATAATAAGGTGATGACTTGTTTCATGCGTAAAATTATTAATAAACGTAACCGTTTAATAGTGGGACCAAAAAAAATTGTCTCCTTTAGATACCTTTACACATGAGATGATTATATCATCGACACTATGCATTTTTGGAACACCTATTCTTGGAGATTTTTTATTTTTTTATATTAAATAATATAACCCTAGAGTGGGATATCAAAATCAACACGTTGTATAATGTTGCGTCGCTGATGAGCCCTGTCGGCGTAGAGTTTTGTCGGAGTAAAGTCTTAACGGCGTTTAGTCTGTCGGCGTAATAGCTTTCTGTGTTTTGTCGTACACTCGTAGTTTTGTTAATACATATTGTATAATTTTCTCACATTCCAGGATCAACTGGCTCAGCACCACGGGCTCCCCTGGCTGCAAGATAGAGAAGTGCGACCTCACCAACTGGGAGTATATCACTAGGCTGTCCTACACCGACTTCACTATACGGTTCTAGTATTTGTTATCTCATGACCATTATTTTAAGGTGCTTTTTTGTATAATAAATGTAATTGTGTAAAAGTTGATCTGGTTTCTAGAGTTACTTTTTAGCGTTTATTTTGTTTGACTTATTACTTGAGTATCTATTTGTTTTTCTCACAGGTTTTTCCGTAGAGTTGCAATGACCCTCATTGTACTCATAATATGTAAGTTGTTATACACGACAGACAAACTTACTATTCAATGTTAAATAAATAAAAAACACTTTCATAAAACAATCATTATTAATATTTGTTAGAATGTAATAAAACTTCTGATTTCAGGCATTAAGAAAAAAAATAGAATAAAGATTTCATCGTTATTATGTGGGCGTGCATATGCACCCAAAAAGAAAATATTGTAAATTATATCAACAACACTATAATTACTGCTTATAACCGCGACGCGGTAAGTGCATTGTTTGCATTAGATACATAATCAATAATTTGTGTTTGTTCGTGGAAATATACGAAACAATTAAGGTCTCAAATCATTTGGAATATTTATGATCGGTTTCGAACACCGTTCTGTTAAATAATTTGTATGTCAAGTATGTCAACATACTTATGGCGTAAAATCCACGAAATTTAATTAAACCGATGCACTTAAGATGTGACCACTAGATAGACGGATGACCTTGTTAAGGTCGCAGGGAACCGCTGGAAGCAGGCTGCACAAAACCGCATGCGATGGAAAAAAATAGGTGAAGCTAGGGCCAGCAGTAGACGCTTATGGGCTCGTGATGACCTAAGCGGTGGCCAATGGCGTACGTCAAGCCCTTATAACAGTATTACTTTGATATTACTTTCAGTGGGAAAGAGACGGCGCTAGACAACGTGTCTAACGCTGTCACTTGCACACTCCTGCAACAGGACTAAAACAATCTTACTTTAAACGTCATGGTAAGAGGGCCGAACTTGAGGCCTTTTTTTTTGGTTAGTGGGAAATCATCAAATGACTACTCCCGTCCTGGGTGCGGCGGGAGGGCGTGTAAGACTTTTACTGACTAAAACCCACTCATGTTCCTTCAGTTGCCCTTTATGTTTCGGGGTCACAGTAACTATTACTTATAAACATTCAACAACCCCGGCAGACCTATTCACAGTGATGACGTTCGGATCAATAACATTTGCCTGTACCATTTTGATGATAGTGAATGAATGGATAATGAAAATATCCCAAATGATCTACCATGAACGAGATCCAAGCCTAAAGAAATTATATGCAATGCCATTGGCGGTGTATTCTTATCTTCGATGGTCGAACGCAGTGTATCTCTCAATCACTTCTCAGGGTTAATCATTTTAAATATTACATTTTTGTATTTGTTTTATATTTCTGCTTTTCTCTTACTAGCTGCCCCCGTGGTTTAACCCGCGTTAGGTTAAGTTTTTAATTATTACTCCGGTCCCGTTATGTAACCTATGTGTTATTTTGATTTAAAGCTATACAAGGTGTATTTTTGGTCTTGCTCAACCCGCTAGGAGATGATTCTACTCATAAAAACTAACAACTTTCATTATGGAACCAACTCTGAAATCGCGAAAAAAATATCAGCTGGTTCATACATTATAGTCCGAGGGCATTGAACTTTTCTTAGAAACAGCTGATATTTTTTTCGGGTTTTCAGAGTTGGTTCCATAACAAAAGTTGTTTGTTTTCATGGGTAGAATCATCTCCTAACCGGTTGAGCAAGACCAAAAATACACCATGTATTACTGTAAAGTTACACTTAAACTTTTGCGTGAAAGAGTAACAAACAGCCACACACACACACACATACAAACTTTCTCATTTATAATATTAGTTCAAAGTAGGATTGGTGCAAGCCAAGTGTTTTGACGTGTGGGAATGGTAGGTACGCCTCTGCATAAGACATTCTAGGATAGTACATACCTATCGATTCGAATGATCCCTGATGGTCTACTTACCACATTCACAACGTAGTATTTGAGTTATAATAGCCACATACCATGTAATTTGTAATCGACAAAAAATAACAAAGTAATTAAAAAAACTGCAAATAAAATAGCAATACGTTTATTATGTATCGTTCAACTGTACTTACAATAACTTAGTGCTTACAACATTAGAGTACCATATTTACATATTTTGTTTTTACTAACCGGTAAAGTTAAGGCAGCTAACCCATCGCCAACGTAGCGATGAAATGAGAAAAATGAAATGAACAATATAGCATGTGAATCTGCGAATTATGGATTTATTTTTTTAGCAGTGTCATAAAATATTATTTTAGTTTATATACCAGGTAGGTACATCGTGTGTATGTACATTTTTATTGTTTTACACTCAAAGTAACCGATAGCAGACAGAGCAAAACAGATACTGCCTTGTTGTAAAAGTATAGTACATACAATACTTACTATATGAACCAATCGAAGACTATTTCTCGAATAATAAAACATTCGGGGCGACAGACTCACAATCACGCATTAATAACAATATCTACTAACACTGTTCAACTAAAAAAACAGCTTTACCAAGGTCTACTTGTGACGGCGATATGCTAAGGCGTAGGTCGTGGGTTCGATTTCCACTCAGGGCAAACTTTGTGTGATGAACACGATTGTTTATTCTGCGTCTGGGTGTAATTTATCAATACTATGTATGTTAAATTATACACATATGTTTATCAGTTGTCTAGTTCGTACAAGTTCTACCTACATAGTTCGGAATAAGATGGCCATGTGTGAGTTGTTCCAGGATATTGTTATAATATTATTTGCTATAATAATATGCGACAGTGCCATAAAGAAAGCTCTCCCTGCTTCTAGCAAACCATTGGCGATGGAACGGATGCCTAAAGCTGACATAAATAAACGTTACTCAGCCAATACTTCGGCATAGCTATATACCTGTCCCTTTATAGCACTAGTAGTTTGATAATTGTGTGACAGGGACAGGGATATTGCTAAGCCGAAATACGAAATGAGTAGGGTTTTTCATCTCAGCACAATAGTATGACTTAGAACGAATACTTAGTTTAAATTAAGCTAAAGGGTATTAAGGTGAAAATTAGAAATGCAAGAAAGATTCTCCAGGAAGATAAATAATAAACAAAAATAACTGTATAAAATAATACAAGGAGAAACTTTTAAAATAATAAGAAGTAAGAGGTAGTTTTATTGCAGAGCGTACGCACACTATTCTTCTTGTAAAGGCAAGACTCAGAAAAAAGGTTAAGCAAAGTATAATAGAACAAGATTTCTTCTCTACGTAATTTAGTGTGCGCACCTACTAAAGTACAGCTTATTTAGAACATTGTTATATAAATCATTAGCCTTATATTTCGACAATTCTACTTTAGTAGAAAAAGCAACAACATTTTGTACAACAACTACAAGAAGTTTTTTTTTGTTCCAAGTACAACAATGAGTGTGACAAAGTTCGAAAATCTTTTTTTTATAAGATACTTAAAGTAATAATAATTTCAAGATATTGAGACTGAAAACTCCATTATGAACTTTCTTTAAAAAGCCGTAGTAAGGCTACGCAGCTACGGTGCACTACGACTTTTGCTACGAATTTTTTGGCTACGGCGTAATCTCAACATCCGTAGCCACTTAAGACATGCTTATAACATTTAAGAATGGAGTTGTTAGAACAATAAAAAGCAGTTACCAAGAGGATTATGCTAAAATGAGAAATCACGTATTATTCTTTAATTTTGTACTTGTTTCCCTATTTAATCGTTTATTTTCAGTCACTTCAGAAACACTGCATCACTGGGGGTTTACCATAACAAAAGTTCCATCAACTTCAGTCTGGAACAAATCTTTGCTCAGCTATACTTTCTCTTCTGGTAGCTGTAAGGGGAGGCTAGCTTCTTCTGGCTTTCTGCCTGCGGCTGCGGCTGCTTGTAACGCTCTTCTGTGTCTCTTCTTGGTTCGTTCTTTGTGGAAGAAGAGCCGGAGATAGTGGCAGGGGAAGACCACGCACTCCCCCGCCGGTTCCTCTGCATCAATGTAGACTCCTCGAACGATGACGGAGTTTGAACAGTTTAGGAGTATGAGGAGGGTTAAGCTCACGACGTGCGAGCACCAATTGCTGAGCTTTGGTGTTTCTGGAATAGAAATAATGGTTTGGTTAAAAGAATATAGAACGTGTCGTCTGTACCTAACAACCTATTCATGAATAGTAAGATTAATAAAGATTAGGAACCAAAGTTGTCTAGTTGTAGTTGTTTTTGTTAGGCGTATTTAGGCCCTGCGCAGACGACAGACTATCCGTGACGCACTTTTTAGCCTGTGAAAATAGAACCTATGCAATTATATGCAGTAACGCACACGACGCGCAAAAAGTCTTAGTTCTCTTAGTTCAAAATTTTGTGCGCCGCAGACTCGATCGCACAAAAAGTGTGCCGTCTGCGCAGGGCCTTATGTTTACTAGCAAAAAAAAATGCACCTTCTCTTCTTAAAAATAAGTCTTTTCTAGATGGAACATTTTATTCTCTTCATCCATCTTGATCGGCTTTTTGTGGACAACAGCCCAATACATACAGCCCTCGACTGAATGGCCTAGAACCTGGCGAGGGGGAGTCAATAACTCGTATTCTCCTATGGACGGAACGGCAGGGAGCGTCAGACTTCTACTGACTAAAATCCCACATGTTTCTTTTTTAAGCCTTTTGTGTCCGGAGCCACGGTATATCTCCCGATCCTGCAATGTTGGCGTATCCATCCCCTGAATCCACCATTGACATTTACCTATATTACACAAATTACCGCCTCTGTATATAAAAGCATTTAGCACAAAACTCACCAGGAAAGAAATAAATATCGAGCAGTCCCCACACCCCCCGCCACACGTTGACGGTAGCCAGGAAGGAGATGAAGTGGTACACGTCAGCCAGCAACAGCCGCGGCGCCCCGTGCAGCCGGGCTGCTGACCAGCGCACCGGAGCCTGGATTGCGAAGGTCACTATCACCACTGCGTAGCCTACTATCTGTTGGCAAGAATTGAGGTGATTTAGACATTCGAACACACGTGATTCAAGACACAATAAAAAGACAATAGCAGCCCGATAGTCGGCTGTCGCTTGGACGTCGAAAGGAAAGCATTGGGAAATGAAATTGTTTATTATTATGCTAGTGGGATATTGGTGCTGAGTCTCTTGTACAGTCTCTTGTGCACTTAACTTAACTAACTTTAAGTTAAGTGCACCTTTCTCTGTCCTTATCGTTAAGAAAAGGACGGTAGATACATACCAGTTTTGACGTATTTATTAGTCGCGTCTAAATTATTTATGGCGTGTCTCAATTTGACAGGACTAAACTAATATTTTATCTTCTCTCCTTTTCTAAATGAGATGGAAAGAAAAAGATGCACTGAATTTAAATTTAGTTTAGTTTCTGAACAAGAGAATCGGCACCATTAAATCACTCTTACACGTCATATTTCTTTTTCGGGGCTGTAAGTGTATAAGATTTGTCCAGGCTGACTTTTATCTTAAGCAAAGGATATTTCTTATCTTTTGCATGTAAATATTGTGCAGTTTTAACAATTGTACATTACGACTAATGTACTGATTAAAACATGATATGTGCGCCTTTTTCGAATGAATGAAAAAATCGAATATACATATGTAGTTTAACCACAGGTTTAACACCTGTGGTTAAACTACATAATGTATATTCGATTTTAAAAAGGGAACAACAATGTTAACGCATACAAATGATCTCTTTGAGAAGGAAGCAGAACAGAGATAATCAAATAAATAAGTGTTTAATATTACAAACTAACAATTACTTTGATGAGACAATAGAACATAACCTACGATGTTGTACGATCAAGGTATGATAAACGTGGAAATAATAATACCATATATTTACGACAGATTGTTTGTTGAGGAAACTCGCTTTAATACCTAAACTTATTATTAGGTAATTTGCACGAAAAAAATTGTCTTTTCACAACTTGCACGAAAAGAAAATTTATAATTATGTTCGGGAGGGCATTAAACTTTTGTTAGAAACAGCTGATATTTTTTCTCGATTTCAGAGTTGGTTCCATAATAAAAGTGGTTTGTTTTCGTGGGTAGAATCATCTCCTAGCGGGTTGTGCAGGAGCAAAAATACACCTAGTATAAATGAGTATAAAAGTATATAAATCAGTTATCTGGTTACCATAGTACGGACTCTATAATGTGTGAGTTGTCTTCAGCTATTTATTTATTTAAAACAGTTATGGAGATGATGAATGAATGGCGCCTGTATATAATCTTGAACACACCTTTTTATCTACAACCATAAAAGTTATAAAACAAATGTCGTCACCAAATAGAAATACTTAATACAGGCTTATCGTTAAAGCTTTATACATAAACATAATACCTTTATTAATAGTAAATATGGCTTTAAATATAGACCGTGTTTGGCAAAGAGTGGAAACACCCAATGAACAATGTTGGGAGAGAGATAATGTTGTAAATAAATGTCTTGAAATAGTTTTTTATGATGGCCATAAAATACTGTTTTTTATTTTGCTTTCTCTTTTACTATTGTGCTATTTGATCGGGAAATACAAATAATAATAAACCATTTAGTTTGACGTGACAAAGGCACATCACTTTACTTTTTGTCATTAATAGACCTTTATTATTTATATTATTATTATTTCCATAAAATTATTGGTTTAGTTTATTATTTTCTTTTATTTTCTTAACTTCTGTTCTTTGCTTGTAACTGGGGCCCTAGTCTGCTATTACAATCGTGTCTCAATGACCAGTCACCGGCCGGATATTTGACCACTTCGACAGTTTTGTATGTGAAATGTGTCAAAAGTTTGACGTTACACGTCAAAAATCGATGGTTGAGTGAGACACGATTGTAATAGCAGACTAGGGCTCCTGGTGTATGCATTAGCATAAGTTCCTTATACGTACTGCAATAAGCCAATGTTTAATGTATATAATGTTGGTGTACTTTTTATTATAAATAAATTGATAAATAAAGTACATATGAATGGAAAAGGTCACATTAACGCATCAGGATCAGCTTTACTGCTTACAAAAATTACGACACAATAAAACACAATAATTAATTTGTTTTATTATTCATTACTTGACATTGAGTAGTTATTACACAGTTGTTGTTGTGAAGGACAATAAACTAAAATTGTTATCAGTCTGGAAAACTACTAGACGAGACCACGTCTATTGACATACTAAGTCATTAACATATCTCCCGAACGGAAATTTAATAATGTGGACCAGGTACTTCCTGGGCAGTGATTTTTTTTAAATAAAGGATGAATTTCCTATTGTGGCTCTACCTTTTTTCTTGGAGACAGTTTATGATTTAATTTTTAACTCCCGATGCAAAAAGAGGGGTGTCATAAGCTTAACCGCTATGAGTGTTTGTCTGTCTGTGGCTCTGTAGCTCTTGAACGGGTAAACCGATTTAAATGCGGGTTTTTTATTCGATAGTGTGTTGGACATGATGTTCTAGACATATTTCATCGATATCAGTTGAGCCGTTTTGAAGTAATCAATTCTTTTGTGTTGCAATCTTAATAACTTCGGGGGTGTGAGTTTTTAGTGTGTAAAGTGAAGCAAAATAGCAAGCAGGTCATCAAGATGAACACAGCCCACCACCAACACCTGCATCACCAAAGGAGTCGCAGTTTGTTGCAGCTGAGTGTAAATGTTTGCTAAAAGACTTTTGCTAAAGGTCCCTCAATTGTTACGGCACAGGTAACAAGATCATATCCCTTAATTTTAAGGCCTGTTTCATTAATTAGGACCGGGAACAATGATTTACTTTTGTATAACATCCAATGTTTACGTTTCCTTAGGAGCTTAGCATCATTTCCAATCAATGTAAGAAAAGATAGAGTCAAATCAAAATTAAGTAGGCGACTTTGGTTTTTTTTTTAATTTAGGTTGTTTCCTCGTAATCATTATACCTTGAAGAGAAGCAGGACTGACTGCAATCTGCATTCTCCTGACAAACTTCAATAGTTCTAAGAACTTGATAACATCAAGGATGCATCTGCATGACACCTCTTAGCGTTATTACATTAACCTCACTTAAAAGGTAATTTTATAAACGACACTCAATCCTAAGCGTCACTGAGGAAATTGCATATTATCTGATGATGCGGTCTCATCACCCATAAGGAAAAGAACCAAGTAGGTACAATCATCCTGTTCACTAATTTAAATATACTGCGATAGACGATCCGTCCAAGCAGATTATGGTAATATGGGCGGCCGTTTCGCCGTTCATTGTACCGCCTATTAGGAGGCCCAAGGCTAGTTAGGACGGGTTGAACGGCTGAAGGTGATTTCTGACCGAAGCTGTCTATTCGGCTTATGGCGATTTCGGTAGGAAGTTTTAATAATTTTGACTTTACTAAACAAATGTAGCTTAAACATCAGAATAACACATAGGCTACATAATATCGTGGGACCTACAGGAGCAAAGCAGTTACCAAAGAACTTAAATAATGAGGATGACACCGCTGCGCACAGCTAGTCCTAAATAAATCCGTACACGTTTAGTGAATAACATAATGTTTTATTTTTTAATTTCATGTTGACTAAATAGTTAGATAAAGACATTAATGAAATAAATGTTTAAATACATTACGTCTTTCTTTACATTTCTCTCTTTCTATCTCTGGCAATAAAGAAGGTTTCATGTTTAAAGCTTTACGCTTAGCAACACATTGAATGAGATAGATTAATAAAGGTCGTGCACGGAAGAATTTATTTATTTTATTTATTTTATTAGTTTAAGTACTTACTCTATTTTATTTCTGAATGGCAGCCATTTTTTAATCACAGAACTGTCTTCCTTTATTATAAGAATGCGACGGAAAATAAGTTTTTATTTATCTCGTGCTTCAGTAAGTCAATACAACACTACTAAACCACACTACGAAAGTACAATGACGTCTTGGTCCTAAAAATAGTCCAGAAAGGGCGTTTATCCAATTTGTATGCAAGTGGAAATTGTTCTCAGTTTCAGGAACTGCCAATGAGGTAAACGTCGCAGTAACTAATCACACGTGTATTTCTGTTTGGCTTAAGGCCGCAGCACACTCGAAACATCTGACGCCACACGCGTTTTCATTGGACGCTGGAACGTAGCAGTTAAGAGTCTTTGTGTCCAACGAGCACGCTATAAGACCGCAGTACGCTTACACCCGATTGGCTAATAAACGTCTTTTTATTAACAGATAAATTGATATTAGACTTTATATGAGGATAGCAAAAATTGCCCGTCGAAAAAAAAAAGTTTTGAGAACAGCGTTCAATAGATCTTGTTTAACAACGGGTATAAATATTTATTATCAAAAACAGTAGCACTACGAGATGCAATGTGGCCGCTATGCACGCGGTATTCATAGTGGCGTGGCGTCACATTTTATAAGTCTGTGTAAGCGTTGTGTGGCGTGGCAAGTTACAAGTGTGTTTCTGCCCTTAACTACCCACGTGTTTCTTCGTCCTCAATGTCACCGTCCTGGTAATGGACGAGGTTTCTGTAAACTTGAGAAATGGTCTCATACCATATGAGGTCCAATTACGGCTTAAACACGTGCTCAACTCAGTGTATGGCCGCGTGCATTCAAGACATGTGTGCTTTGTTGATCAACAGAGTAAAGTAATCTAATTTGACTAGTTTGTGGGTCTAGTAGAGACTGTTAGGACGAAAGTCGTGGGTTCGACCCCACCCAGGAATCTTTGTGTGTTCAGTTGATTACGCTGTGCCTGGATGCAAAATATTTAGAACAGGTGCGTGTTTATAAATATATCAAGTACATAAATAAAGTAAGTATGTATATCAGTTGTCTGGTTACTACAGCACAGGCACTGTCTAGTTTTGGGTTAAATAGCAGTTTGTGAAATGTCCCCGGGTACTATCAAGATAATTATTAGTTGCGAAGAGTCAGATTGAGAGAGAAAATTCATTTTGATATTGTAGATATTCCATTTATCTATATGATTGTTTTGGATGAGAGTGGATGAATTCTGTAATGATTTTTTTTATTGTTTTTCCTTATAATTGACAGGATACTCTAATTAATCATCGAGAAATTATCGTTTTATTGTTGTCAAGATATTTTATTACCACTCTCTTATTTGTTATTCCAAGCTTAGAAGAATAGTAATTTATATTAAAGTTTTAACTGTTCATTTTTCTGCGTATGAAGGAATGCGAGAACAATACAGTTAATCTTTTCTTATTGAAGTTTCAGGTCTATCAGACCAGTGAGACAGCCAGGTTTTTTAGACAGTTAGTCAATCAGTCTGTTTACCATTACATATTTACCATTACATATTTATTTATATAAAATATATATATTATATATTATATATTATTTTATATATTATATTAACAGAAGAGAATTAATCAAAGGTGCTTCTTTTGTTATTCTTGAAGAAATTTGACCATGGGATCCCAAATGGATTATTCCAATTTACACTCGAGTGATCATTGCGGGTGTGCTCTCCTCGTTTCTTATCGGTATCATAGGGCAATAACATAAATGTAAAAATTGTGTTTTTCTAACCTCTGAATGTTTTACTGTATTTTATTTTTAGTCAATCTGTTAAAATATGATAATGATATTGATATTTGCAAATTCTACTAAATAAATATAATTATTCTACATGCAATAAGTGATAACCAATCTGCACCTTTTTTACAAGTCTATTGTTGTTTTTTTTATCAATAGTCAAATAAGACAGGAATAAATAAATACCTACTTAGCAAATTCTTAGGCTTTTTAATATTACTGTCACTGTTGCACAGCTAACGAACTATTATAATAAGAAAGAGACAGAGAATAGCTAAGCTAAAGTACGTGCTAAGTATCATATATTTATTTCGCCCTAGGAGGAAGGTCCCAAGTTTGACTGGCCTGATAGTCAATGGGTTAGTGACCCTGACTGCTAAACTGAAGGCCAAGGTTGCGATTTCCACCCAGGAAAAATCATTGTGTGATCAGTATGATTGTTTGTTGTCTGTAATTTTTCAATAACAATATGTATGTATTTTTTAAGTTATTTTTTTTTGGTATTATTGTTAATTTTAGCTATACTTACACATAGTTTTTAGTTATTACCTTATTTTTTTATATTAAGACTTAAGTACTTGTAGTGATTAATAATTTTATCGTGTAACTACACACATCAAAAGTGTGTAGGGATATTTCAATTAAACCTAAATTACTAAAATTCTATTAACTTTTTGTTAAAACATGTACACATTACAATAAACCTTGTTTAATAGACTATTTAATCTGATAATAAACTTTTAGATAAAGATAAATTTAAAAAAAACTTAGAAGAAGAGGAAAAACTCAAACAAAATTTCAATCTTAACTTTATTTTTGAAACATCAAAACTTAAACAAAACAACAATTTTTTTTATAAAAATTCTTGAAAACTTAAAATTAATATTCCGTGGATCCACCTAAGACTCTCCTGACACATCTGCAGCGGTTCTGCATACTCAAAACAAGGGTGTCAATATCCTGTTGTGGAATACTGTCCCATAATTGCCGTTTCTGAAGCCATGAAGACCAGTCAGAGCATTATATCCAGGCTTTGGTCATGTTATCGTGTCACGGAGGAAGTGGTGGAACGGCACCGAGGACCTCAACGCATTACAACACATGTACAGGACCGATTCATAGTAAATGCTGCACGAAGTCAACTAAATGCAGCGGCGATGCAATTGGTTCAAAGGCTACAGAGAGAGTATGGTTTGCTGGTAAGCGGTCAAACTTTGAGAAGGCGACTGCATGAAGTCAATCTACGTGCTCGTAGACCATTTTGGGTATCAGCACTAAGGAGAGGTAATCGAGGAAGAAGATTACAATGGGCTATTGCACACGAAAACTGGAACCATTCTCAATGGTCACTTGTGCTTTTCACTGATGAATCTAGGTTTGGATTTCATCCTGATTCGCGAAGAGTACGCGTTTGGAGAAAACCTGGACGTTGGAATCGACTGCAGCACCCACAACAAGTTCATGCATATTAAGGTGGCACGATTATGGTTTGGGCAGGAATTCGTCTCGGCGGTAGAACGGACCTCGTTTGGATACAAGGCAATATGACTGCTCGAAAATACCGAGATGAGGTGCTAGAGCCTGTAATCTTGCCCCACAAACAGCAAATGGGACAAAATTTCCAGCTAATGCGCGACAATGCCCGTCCACATACGGCGCGTATCGTTACAAGTTGGTTACAACAGCATGTTATCCAAGCTTTAGACCGGCCTGCACAATCCCCTGACTTAAATCCTATTGAGCATGCCTGGAATATGCTTCAGAGAAGAGCTCGTAGGAATTTCCCTGTTGATATTGTGCATCAAAACCAGCTTTTCTTGCATCTTAGCAGGATTTGGGACAGTAATCCACAACAGGATATTGACCCCCTTGTTTTGAGTATGCAGAACCGCTCCAGATGTGTCAGGAGAGTCTTAGGTGGATCCACGAATTATTAATTTTAAGTATTCAACAATTTTTATAAAAAAAAATTGTTTTGTTGTTTAGGTTTTGAAATTTCAAAAATAAAGTTAAATTGTAATTTTGTTGAGTTTTTCCTCTTCTTCTAAGTTTTTTTTTAAATTTAACTTTATCTAAAAGTTTATTATCAGATTAGATAGGCAATTAAACAAGGTTTATTTTAAAGTGTAGGTGTCTTAACAAAAAGTTAATAGACTTTTAGTTATTTAGGTTTAATTAAAATATCCCTAGACACTTTTGATGTGTGTATATTGTGTAAATGACTTAATAAACATTTTATTATTATTATTATTTAGAAATTACGTAAGTACTACCTGACTCGTCGTTCTCGTTTCAGTGGGATTTTTTGGGATAAAAATAATCGTATGCCCTTTCAGGCTTTGGACTGTCTCTGTATCAAATTTGATTTAAATCTGTTCCGTAGTATTGGCGTCAAAGTGAAACAGACAGATATACTTTCGCATTTATAATATTAGTATGGTTTTGACATTATATTCATTCTACTCGTCACACTTAAACTGACGTTCTTAATTGCTTTTTTAGTGGTCTAGTAGAAATAAATTATTTGACTTTCATATCAGTTGTCTGGTCACCACTGTACTAGCTCTGCCTAGTTTGAGATGATATTACCGTGTTTGGGTTGTCCCAAAAAGTTTATTTATTGTACATTTGTTTACAAAAATGTCCGTCCCAATTCGTGTGTAGATCAAATCGGATACAACGCCACACACGGCTGGGGGACGCAAGACGGGCGAGAGGAAGACCCAATTGCGTACATGTAAGTGGTCACAGATTTACCGGCGTATATAACCTATATGCGGAAAATGTGCTATTTTTTCGCGTTTTTTTATTAATTACTATAAAACCATAAGTACGAGTATAGTGTTTATTCTTGGCTAGGTTTTTTTTTTATTTTTAGCTTGTTGCTTCTCGGTTTTAAAAATATGAACAAATTAAATGATCACCTAAATAATCTTTTTCCCTACCAAAATGGGTTAATGATCACCAAATTTTGTTATGTTAGGTTAGAACCGTGACCACACAACCACAACGCCATATCTACTAGTGATTAATTTTATTTACCTTAGTCAAAATCAGAATCAGTATATCTATATATATAAAAGAAAGTCGTGTTAGTTACTTCACTTATAACTCAAGAACGGCTGAACCGATTTAGCTGAAAATTGGCAGGGAGGTAGTTTAGAGCCAGGAGAAGGACATAGGATACTTTTTATCCCGTTCGACATCATTCCCGTGTGACTTGACATGTAACGTCAGTCACTATAAAACGTGGTATAACAAAAAAGAATCAGACTTGGAATAACAAAATTGACGTATAATGACAGCTATGTAATGACGTATGGATGATAGGTGGTAGGTAGGTAGTAGGTAGGTAGTAGGTAGGTAGTAGGTAGGTAGTAGGTAGGTAGTAGGTAGGTAGTAGGTAGGTAGTAGGTAGGTAGTAGGTAGGTAGTAGGTAGGTAGTAGGTAGGTAGTAGGTAGGTAGTAGGTAGGTAGTAGGTAGGTAGTAGGTAGGTAGTAGGTAGGTAGTAGGTAGGTAGTAGGTAGGTAGTAGGTAGGTAGTAGGTAGGTAGTAGGTAGGTAGTAGGTAGGTAGTAGGTAGGTAGTAGGTAGGTAGTAGGTAGGTAGTAGGTAGGTAGTAGGTAGGTAGTAGGTAGGTAGTAGGTAGGTAGTAGGTAGGTAGTAGGTAGGTAGTAGGTAGGTAGTAGGTGTAGGTAGTAGGTAGGTAGTAGGTAGGTAGTAGGTAGGTAGTAGGTAGGTAGTAGGTAGGTAGTAGGTAGGTAGTAGGTAGGTAGTAGGTAGGTAGTAGGTAGGTAGGTAGTAGGTAGGTAGTAGGTAGGTAGTTAGTAGGTAGGTAGTAGGTAGGTAGTAGGTAGGTAGTAGGTAGGTAGTAGGTAGGTAGTAGGTAGGTAGTAGGTAGGTAGTAGGTAGGTAGTAGGTAGGTAGTAGGTAGGTAGTAGGTAGGTAGTAGGTAGGTAGTAGGTAGGTAGTAGGTAGGTAGTAGGTAGGTAGTAGGGAGGTAGTAGGCAGGTAGTAGGTAGGTAGTAGGTAGGTAGTAGGTAGGTAGTAGGTAGGTAGTAGGTAGGTAGTAGGTAGGTAGTAGGTAGGTAGTAGGTAGGTAGTAGGTAGGTAGTAGGTAGGTAGTAGGTAGGTAGTAGGTAGGTAGTAGGTAGGTAGTAGGTAGGTAGTAGGTAGGTAGTAGGTAGGTAGTAGGTAGGTAGTAGGTAGGTAGTAGGTAGGTAGTATGTCAATTCGAATTCAATTTTCATACTTGACAAGACAACGTCTGTCGGGTCAGCTAGTTTTATATTAAAACGAAATTAGGTTCATTTATATATACTAGAGTACTTTATGAAACATAATTTGGTGATCATTTACTATATTTGGTGGTAAGTTAAACATAAGCCTTTTTAAATTGACTGTGTGTATGTTTGTTCAGGACAAAAAAAAGTACTGCATAGATTTCATTTAAATTTTGCATTAACTAATATTCGGAAAACCATCTAATATTTTGGCTTGATGTAATTTTGGATGTTTATTAGCTTTATACCAAGAGGTCGACGTCATCTCATAGCCTATACAAGGTGTATTTTTGGTCTTGCTCAACCCGCTAGGAGATGATTCTACCCATGAAAACAAACAACTTTTCTTATGAAACCAACATATGAGTTGGTTCTATAATAAAAGTTGTTTGTTTTCATGAGTAGAATCATCTCCTAGCGGGATGAGCAAGACCAAAAATACACCTTGTATAATTATTAAGCTGACTGAGACTGCTGAGTTAGAAAGTAGTTACGGTATTCCGAAGTACACTTTAAATGTTCATCTTTGCGAAGTACGGAATCTCCTATCTCATACCTTCGTGGAGTTAACAATACTGTGATGAACGCATAGTATTTTGTTACTTCACAACGTCCACGCAGACAACGTTGCAGGCAGCACCTTGTATTAAGCAAAGTAATGATAATAGAGAACTTTCTAATAAACTAAAGCAGGGTAATTCTCCCACCAGACCTATACAGCAAAGCGTTGCTGTGTTCTGGTTTGAAGGTTAAATTGTAATTTTGCTGGGATATGAGATCATTAAAATACATTCCCGACTTAAAAGCTATCTTATTTCTCAGAAATGCCTATATTTTTGCTTTATGTTTTGCCTTTGTAAACACTCCTGTTAATCTAGAATCTGAAAATGTGAGAAAAAGCTATGTTTTGTAAAAGAAAAGAAATAATCTGAAAACTTGTAGCTAAATCACAAATATTTTTACAACCTACACGCGAAAATTTTAGTGCGTGAGTCCGAAACGCACTGTTGAGAAGTTGCTTTTCCAAATTATCAGTTAATGGTTCAGTAAATACTACCCGATTTAAACTAGTTTTTATCATAGTAGCTCCTATTATTTGGGCGGCAACTGGCAACGGAAGCCACGACTTATTCAATATCATAATCAAACAGAAATTTCAGTAGATGTTCCCAAAATCGTTTAATGATAGAGTAAATAAAAAAAGGAAAATACATTACGCTTTCTATAAATAAATAAGCCTAATTAAAGACTCAAAATAAGGTAATTTATTTGAGTAACTAATCTTGTTTAAGCCTTGACATCTGTATTACAATGTTTGTTAACATAAAACATATTATGACTGTAAACACAAATTGTTTAATTATTACTTCTTTTTCTACAAATTTATAATGGGCTTAAATTGTAAAAGAATTACACAAGTTCATAGTTATTTACATTATGTTATTTGTTTAAGCTCTTCATTGTTAAACATCTACCTTTTGTGTTTTAGCAAGTACATCTCCTAAGTCACGTGCCTTTAAGAAAATAAATATCGCATTTTTACTGTAATAGCAGTTGTACTTTGTTCTGCTAAAAAAAACGTATTATTTGTTTAGTAAACAAAATAACATCTCAAAGTAACTATAGCCATTTTCTGTGCGTTTTCGGCGGGTTTTCCACAAGCACGACGATTCTTTGCAATCAACTTTAAGCGTCAAGAAAAAAGTATTTAACTCTCGAAAAGAAATGGATGTTGCCAGTTTGCTTAAACGTTTAAGCATAAACGCAGCGAGTCCTGGCTGCTTTAAATAAAATAAGTACCCGGTTTAGTTATGGTAGCTCATAGAACTTTTTTTAATAAAATAAAATAAAATAGAACTGACGCCCGATTCGTTCCCATTGAATGCGGGTGGCCCAGGTGGCACATGCATCGGTGCATGTCGAAATCTTTGGGGGAGGCCTTTGTCCAGCAGTATACGTCTTTCGGCTTAAGATGATGGAACGATAGGTTTATTTAATAAACAAGATTTCATCCTATAGGAACCACTGAGGTTTTATATTGGAACTTACATAGTTGAGAAATGTAATTATATGCTTACATAGAGCCGCTCAAAATAAAAATAAAAACAGTGTAAGGGCTTACCAGTGAAAACCAACACGATTTTATTTTGTCGTCAGGGAACAGGAAGATGTCCAGAAGGGCCCAGGAGCCTCTCCACACGAAGACCACGAGTGACCCGACCACAGCCACCGAAAATATGCAGTCCAGGATGTACAGCATCGTCTCTCGGCTGTTCTGTAAATAATAACTAATGTTACATAGCTGTATTTAGAAGAGTATCCTAGAAATCTGTTGTCGTGGTCTGTTAATTCAGAATTTAAAGCTTATCCAGATTAAAGATCATCCGAATAAATGAAGAATACTCAACTCAATGTTACAAAGCTGTGTTGCGGTAGCCAACCTAGATATAGGTTGTAGTTGCCTGCCAAGTATTTTAACCAACATCCATTGCGGAATGTTTACCCCGGAACATAAAGGGCAACCGAAGGAATATGAGTGGGTTTTAGTCAGTAAAAGTCTGACACGCCCTCCCGCCGCACCCAGGACGGGAGCAGTCATTTGATGATTTCAGACTCCCAAAAAAATAAATTTAGGACATCAGGCAATTTCCATACATTGTTGATACAAAAAACCTTGTGTGGCCAGATCTTGTTCCCATATGCTAGGTCACATTATACTGTTTATAAACTATTACTAAGGCTTAAACCTTTAACTGCTTTTTCTTAATAGTAATAAAATGTAAGACACGTTTGTAATTTAAATAATTATCGTTTTCTCAATTTAGTTACCACTAAGAAAATGCAGCGGGGTTAAATTAATATTAGCAGTTTAAGTTCTACTGAAACTAAACTTAGTCGAGGGGTTCTTGATGTTAATAATATTTTTTTAAAATAAAGTACATCATTATCTTCTTCCTAGGTGAGCTTCCAATCTAACCGAATGCGGCTGAATATATATTATACATGGAGATTTTCTGCAAGGAACAGATTTTCAGACCTCAATACCTTAGTTACTCGGCAACACGATACCGAGATTTCGAAGAAGCTCCTGTAGGAGTACCACCTTCTTGAGATTGAGGGTTAATAACCGGACAAATAGCAATGTGACTTTCTATTCATATCTTTATCTAAAACATTACTAACATCGATAAAAAAAACACAGTATTGTGTAAAAGTGTAGTATCAACGCTCGTGCTTTCTCTGTTTGAGACGATACCCAGCAGTGGACCAAAAATTGGCTGGTATCGTGTTTATGTAAATAATCAGAGCGTCTAGCCAAGTTGCATTGTAGAATAGAAAACGAATAGATTGTCAAATGTATGGAATTGACATAGGCTTTCGCTAAACAATTTGACATCTCCATACATTTGACAATCGTTTTCGTTTCGCTATCTATTCTACAATGCCACTTGTCTAGGGGGGCAGATGACATCAAATGAACATTATGACAGAAAGCGGAAATTACCGTACAATGATTTCGAAGAAAGATTTCCAGACGAACAGAAAATTAGTAAAAGTGTCAAGGCGTATTATCGAAGAAGAGAGTGTCAGTGTATGCATACATAGCTTAGTCCATTAAATGACATAATATTATAAAAATGCAATAAAAATCCCGTTTGGCAGACGAACACTGGTTCAGGTATAATAGAAAAACATACAGCAATGCAGTGACGGGTCATTGTGGAACTAAAGTAGATCTATGATACACTATTGCTCGTTTCAATTTAAGCACAATAGCCGTCTTCTAGAAGTCTCCATGTAGAATTGGTAGACCGAAATAGCCTCCACAGAGATGGTTATGACTTTATGAGAGAATGTTAGACCTGCGTGGTCAGGTCCAATTTCAGATGATAAAAAACTAATTTCAAGTTCTCTTTTGGTATAATCTGTACTGATAAACTATTAGACAAATAACCTGTGCTAGTGCAGGACAGGGGTATACGAATAGTTATCCCGCGCAGGGTTAAACCATAAAATCAAAATAATATTGTCGGCATATTTGAAACAACTTCCTACGCTGTTACTTGTAAAAAGTAGCAAATAGAATGAAAATTAATAGTTTGATATTTACAGCGACAGGCTATGACTGCCTATCGGAGTTCTACTACTTAGTTACTAGATAACTCAATGCCCCTTGATTAGTCTGATCGTTTGACTTTCTGGCTTTCAACTATCCATAACGACTTTCATAGATCTACGAATGTCTCTACGAATCGAACTCGAACCATTCCACGTCACGGGTCAAATGTTTATCCAACGCGCCACGAGACCTGCTAGTAACATATGCGAAATTAAGTTATGCTTCATGAGTATGATCGTATTCTATATCTCGATGTGTGTTTGTGGTTTTGTCATTGAGTGTTGTGCTGATTATGTGCAGAAATGTTTGAACAGTAAATTGTAGTTTCGTAGTGTGCGTGCATGGTTACATATGTCCTTTGGCGACTTTCGAGGCACTGGAGGCAAAAAACGACCAAGATAAAATTTAAAAAGACATACTTTTGAATTAAAATAATCACATTGGCATGGTTTCTAACTCACAACGAGACACAAACACAACTTCGTCAGTCATCGTCAAAAACAACACGTTTACTATTTTAACCAGAGTGTAGGCGGCATGACTGCTCGTAATAAGCAAATGAGCTTGTAACTAGATTGTTGAAGATTGATGGTTGAGATAAACGTGCGTTACTTAGCACGTACTTTAGCTAAGCTATGCGCTGTCTCTATCTTACCATTGCAGCTTAATAGTTGTGCGACCGCGACAGTAGTAAAGCTTAGCTAAAGCACATGCTAAGACAACGTTGATTTATTGCAGTCTAAGTCGGGAAGAATTTACTCTTTCTGTAGCATCTTTTAAAAGAAATATAAGATCCTATTTCTATATATTATGTGTCTCTGGTATTGTCAGAATCAATAGTAATAGGTATAATATTAAAATAAAGGGTATTTTTGTTTGTTTTTTAGGTAGTAAAAGCAATGAGCTAAGACCCAAGGGAGCGGAGCGGACAGTAAATAAGATCTATTTATTCAATTCAAACTGTATATAAAAATTTGGTTTGAATTTGGTATTGGTTTCGGGCATAGCAACCGACTATTGCACCAATTTAAATAAGTAAATAGGCAGAATATTATAATTAGTACATAAGAGATAAAAGTAAAGCAACAGTTCTTATATACGGTTTGATAGCGAACAATAAAACTAATTCTTGTCATAAAGTGTATTGACAAATAACAGCTGACGACTATTTTTGAGTAGAATCTGAAGAAGAATATTTCATTGAGAAAAAATAAAAATTAAGCAGAAATGATATTTATAATTTTACAAATGATTAATGTGGAATCTGCATGTCTTTTTTTTATTCGATTTATTAGTTAAGATAGTAAAAATATGGCAAAAACAACACGGAACATATTATATAACTTGTCGATGTTGTGGAATAGTTCTTATAGTTACCGCGGCCCCGGAATATAAACGAACCGAAGGATCAAGGGTGTTTTAGTCAGTAAACATCTCATACTAAAGGCATGTCATTTAACGAATTTCAACCTAAAAAAAAATATAGATCTTTGCGTATCTATAGAATATGTATATAATGATAAATAAAAAAACAGTTCCGAAAAGCATTGTTTTCCGAATTTTCATCATTATGGTTTTTTATGACGGTTTATTCATATATAGGGATTGCGGATTTTAACGCAGTCTATTCTGAACACAAACTGCAATTATCGTAAACTTAATATACATATACTGAAACAAAATGATAATCTAGAAAACTCCGAAAAAGATACTAAAGTTGATATGGTGATTGATCGATTAGACATCGTCATTTTATAAGAAGAAATCACGTCCTTTTTTCTTAATTACTAACGCACTTGAGATAATAACTAAAACCCGTTAAGTGCTAGTCAAATTCACACACAAAATTTTCATTGTTACAGGCTTAGTAAGTAATTTATAATTAAAAATCCTTTTATGGACTATTGTATAAAAATTTCGACTATCGTACTAAATATAGGGCGGGCGAAAACAACGAACAGACAAACGAACAGACCATTATAAAACTAATCGTTGAAGAGTTCAATTTTTCAGACGTACGAAATAATCCATGACCTTCACCAATAGACAGACTCCTACAAAAAAAAAAACAACTCTAGTACCCACTCTATTCCTACTCATATTGTACTCGCGGTACGAATGAATGAATGATCAGCTGGTCATTGTGTCAAGTACGCACTCGGCTAATCTGCGCCTGTTTATTTGTAAGACAACAGCGAGGGAGTAATGAACTGCAGGCTTGCAGGAACTCTTGTGATAGGAAATGATTCAACAGGGCGTTATTGATAACAGGTATCACGGAATACCGAGTAATACCGTGTAATGGTGAGTCTTACAGATTTCTTTTTGGCAGTTTTGCCAGATTGGTCAACCATGAGCTGTTTGGTGGTCTTGCTAACTATAAAGGGGAATTGGACCATACTGTGGCAGAATTGTGCTTGCGCTCGCGAATATGGGTAAATAGAACAGGGGAGTTGATTGAGAATAGGCGTAGTGTTTCTAACGGAAATATCCGAACATCACATGCATAACTCCTGACTATCCTAATAAGGTAACGGTATTTCAATTTTGAAAATCAAGGTGATAAGTAAAGAGTATTCCTAAATAGTACTAACCGTACGGAACATAGTCGGCACATCGAAGTAATCCTGTGGCGAGTCCACAGCGACGGCGAAAGGTGCGGCGCAGATGTTCCGCAGAGCTCTCAACGCCGCAAGCGACAGCGTCGCCGCCGCCGTGGTGGACAGCAGAGTGCGCGCGCTGTCGCCCGTGCACTCATTCAGCAAGTTCCACACGCCACGCCACGCGCCCACGCACGCCACGCCAGCCACGGCCGTGCACAGCCGCGACACCACGTAGTAAGTCAGTCTACCGCGCTCCGGCCTCAGGTATTTACTTAGTTGCGTTTGGAACACCGAAAACATCAAGTCACAGCACAGTCCGAAGGCGGCGCATGCTGCTGCGCTGGACACTGGCTCTTCGGGGAGCACGTACAGGTCCATAAGAGTCCATGTGGACTTCCAGTAGGTGACGACGGCGGGTGCTACAACCAGGCTCGCGAAGAGTGCGTCCGCGCATTCCAGCAAGGCGGCGTACGCGCGCGAGCCACTCGCCAGCGTGTCGGCCAGCCCCGCAGTGCTTCCGCGCATGTCTGCAGTGTGCCCGTGCGCGCCTGACTGACAGACTGACTCCCACCGCGACGCGCCGACAGATTACTACAAGTAATTGCATTATCACCGTCCCGCGCTCTGACGTTGTGTTTGCTCGGGACTCAACGGTTATGCGTGTAGCTCTGCTAGCTTATATCAATGCTAGGATCGTTTGTTTGTGATAAAAGGTCTTTAACCAGCCTAAAGACCTTTTACATGTGTCACATTGTGTTTGATGACGTCGTTTATTTGCAGTTTTATGGACCTTACCCAAAGGGAAAGTCAAATCAAAGAAAGTCAAGCTTTCCGTATATCAGATTACATTGGTTGGAGCAGGTGCTCCAGAATGCTTTTTGAGGAGTTAAGGTGGATAATACGATCTATATCCCACCCGTATGTAAAATACACGCTTAGATGATCAATACACCTACTACACACTAACTTATGCCAATATAATAACGCGAAGTACCTCGTAAGTACGATATTTCAAAGGCTAGTCATCGTTCATGTCAATTACTTAATTTGTTTACGTTGTGTTAACCGTTTCTAAGTAGTTTTTACTCCCCCAGGTAAAATTGAGATAGGTAAGTACTTTAGACCACTTTCAATTTCTTCTATCTTGTTTTGCTCTGACTTGTGTAGTTATCATTAACTGCTGAGCTTCTTGTGGACACATACCACTGGTGATATAAGTTAAATTACCAACCTGATCTCTCCTAAAATGTGGATAAAGTTCAGTTTGCCGTGGTTAAGTGATATCATCACCTCACACGTATAGCAAAGGCATTTGAAATCTCAGAGACCTCACAAATGCATTGCCAGCTCAATAGAAAGATGACCGACTTATCGCAGATCTTACATCCTACATGCCTCCACACCTTTCAAACCGGAATACAGCCAAAGAAGTCTAGGACGACTTACAGTATAGGCCAATTAAATTAGCACGATCATCTCATAAGCCAAGAGCCCCTTCTAGTCGGCGGTCAAAGCATTTTACCCATCTTGCTACCCTATTCCTACGCCTGCGTGATTGATATAGGGCCCGTAAGTAATCTGTAAAGTATCAACCGCTTAACTATGCCCTCGCGATCTGTATGCGTGACCGTGACAGTAATAAGACAATCGTTCGACGAATCACGATCAGTAGGTCAGTAACTGCGTACTTCCTAGGTTTAGTAATAAGTGTTATAACTAAACTGGGTGGCATTGGCCATTGATCTTATTAGTGGTGATTACTGACATGCCTATTTTTGGACAATCTCGCCACAATATTTCCAAGCATTGTAACTCCTGAAAGCCGTAATCAACAGTTTCGTTCAATAGAAAAGTGTTGAGACAATAAAGCTAGGCGGGTCGCGGAGTTATTCGTAGATCGATGACAGCTGTTACGGGTAGTCAGAAGCCTAAAAGTCTGACAATTAGTCTAAGGGGTATCGCGTTGAAAGATGTCAGCAAACGGCCGGTCGACGCCTGCGGCTGCGGGAGTTGCGGGATGTTCGAAAGAGATACGGGTTAAGAAAGAACATGGGAGAGTTGTAGTCAGTAGAAGTCTCTGATACTCTCCTCCACTCCGCCCAGAGCTGGAAGAGTCATTTAATGATTTCCCATATCAAAAAAAGAGGTAACGCGTTACCCAGTAAAACACTGGTATTCAGTTAAATTCGCTTATACTGGAAGCCGATTGTAACATAGTTGATAAAAGGCTATGAAGATGATGACCTTCTACGCAAAATTGCTAGTTTGTAATAATGTGATGGGAAAGTGTGTCTGTCTGTCTGTCTGTTTATCTTTCTTTCACGGCAAAACGGAGCGACGAATTGACGTGATTTTTTAATTTATTTTTTTTTTATTTTTCTATTTTTTACATTTTTTTAAGTGGAGATAGTTGAAGGGATGGAGAGTAACATAGGCTTTTTTTTGTCTCTTTCTAACGCGAGCGAAGCCGCGGGCAGAACCTAGTCATTAAATAATAAGGTATTAAATACTTACCGAAATTTGAAATCTAGTAGAGAATATGTATGTGGGTTCTTTTCCATCTGTGACTAGGAAGTATGGCGAGGCGAGCAGATTACGCGATGATCGCAGAATCGTGATCGCTATGTAGAACGATAGTGTTATGGCACCTATCAGCACTGGCCTGGTAACAAAAAATTATATATATCGAGGGGTGAAAGGCTATTTGGTTTAAGCGATATCTGGGGCGATATTGAGTTATATATATATTCGGAATCAGCGAATTTTTCTCCGTCGAATGATGCCGGATTCATTGAAATCGAAGCACTTTTTTGGCGTTTAAAACAATACTATTTTTGGGCTGTTTCCAAAGTGGCATTGTATTAACCGACGTGAATTTTGCATTTTTTTTTAAATTATGTACATGAACCATACAATCATATTAAAAACCGAGACATAAACCAGTTACCCTTTCCTAGATAAATAGCTTATTATGAGTTAAAGCGTTTTTCCTGTTTAAATTTTTTGTTAAGACGTAACTTAAACCATTTGTCCGTCACCCAAATACGACACCGAGTGTCGCTTAAGCTCTTTCAGCGGCATCTATTTTCCACACAGGGTGATACTTAAACCAAGTAGTCGTTTTGTTCCAGATATTTTGTTTAAAATGCATGTCGTTTAATACAGACGATAAAATGAAATGATGAATATTAAATCATTTTTCCAGTATTAATAAAAATACGAGTCGGTCTTTCAGTCATTAAATTTTGATATGATACATTTCAATTATGTCATATCATACCATATTTATTTCATTTCCCGGGTGGTGAAAATCGTGATCATTCAACTGGACTGCCGCGCACCGGCGCTTCAGTCGAAGTCTAGAGTGCATGACGTGACGCGCAGTCACCACCAGAGTTCACGTACACACAACAACATGGTCTAGGGATATATAACTTTTTTAAATAACTTAAAAATTACTGGCCTTACAAAAAACTTATGATGACAGATTATAAAAACATTATTAGCTTCCTTTTTTTAAATTCAAAATTGTATATAAAACGTTTTGTTTTAAGATGAAATTCGCATTCATTGAAATTCTTCCAAGAAGTAAATCTTTACGAACTTCTAACTTTATGAAAACTCGGTTTTAATCATACCACGTAGACACTTGACCAGCAACGAAATGTTAAGAGCAGTGGGCATGATTCAAGCTGGCGCTACCCAAATTGCGGTTTCTGAAGCCATAAGGACCAGTCAGGCTTTGGTCACGTTATCGTGTCACGGGGGAAGTGGTGGAACGGCACCGAGGACCTCAACGCATTACAACACATGTGCAAGACTGATTCATAGTAAATGCTGCACGAAGTCAACCAAATGTAACGGCGATGCAATTGGTTCAAAGGCTACAGAGAGAGTCATGGTTTGCTGGTAAGCAGTCCAAATTAAAGAAAACGACTGCATGAAGTCAACCTACGTGCTCGTGGACTACTTTCGGTACCAGCGCTAAGGAGAGGCAATCGAGGAAGAAGATTACAATGGGCTATTGCACACTAAAACTGGAACCATTCTCAATGGTCACTTGTGCTTTTCACTGATAAATCCAGGTTTGGTTTTCATCCTAATTCGCGAAGAGTACGCGTTTGGAGAGAACCTGGACGTTGGAATCGACTGCAGCACCCACAACAAGTTCATGCATATCAAGGTGAGACGATTATGGGTTGGGCAGGAATTCGTCTCGGCGGTAGAACGGACCCCGTTTGGATACAAGGCAATAATATGACTGTTCTAAAATACCGAGATGAGGTGCTAGAGCCTGTAATCTTGCCCCACAAACAGCAAATGGGACAAATTTTACAAACTTGGTTACAGCAGCATAATATCGAAGCTTTAGACTGGCCTGCACAATCCCCTGACTTAAATCCCATTGAGCATGCCTGGGATTTGCTTCAAAGAAGAGCTCTTACGAATTTCCAAATACTAAAAAAAAACGAAAACCAGCTTTTCTTGCATCTTAGCAGGACTTGGTTCAGTATTCTACAACAGGATATTGACACCCTTGTTTTGAGTATGCAGAACCGCTGCAGATGTGTCAGGAGAATTTAAGGCAGATCCACAGATTATTAAATTTTAGTTTAAGTTTTGATGTTTAAAAAATAAAGTTAAGATTGAAATTTTGTCTGATATTAACCTCTTCTTTTAAGTTTTTTTTTAAATATAACTTTATCTAAAAGTTTTATATCAGATTAGATAGGCTAATAACCTATCACAAACCTAATAGCCTATAACAAGGTTTATTTTAATGTGTAGGTGACTTAACAAAAAGTTAATAGAATTTTAGTTATTTAGGGTTAATTGAAATATCCCTGGCCCATGTTGATGTGTGTAATTATATAATTGATGTTCCTATTGAGACGGTTCTATATAATTATTATTCTAAATAAATACTTTAACTGATGTTGTACTTATTTATTCAATATAAGCACTTGAGATTTTCGGTGATTGCGATATATCGAGGTGGTTTTAACAGCCATTGGTAGTATTAGATGTAAAAAAAATGTAACATCATACGTAACAATTTCAATATTATATGTCACATAAGTAAATTAGCCTGCCAGTCATTTTAGTCTAAATTGGTAGTTGAGATAAATAGCTTGCTACTATTAATTTTGGGCTATGTCACTTCATACTTTTTGGCTTACTCTGAAAATGTACCGCGTCGTCGCTTAATTTTTTTTTTCCGTAGCCAATTGTAGTTATGGAATAACTTAAATCTTTTTTATGTGCTCTAAAAAATAAGGGCTTAAGGCAATTTGTATTAAGCGACATTTATCTTTGAAATTAAAAGTCCGTTTTATTTCGTATTAGCATCAACAACTCGATGTTTTTAATTGAATTTCAATCAAGTTTACCTCGTTTAAATAGCTTAAGTAGTTTTTTTGTTGTGATTTTTTTTCCAAAATTTCAAACTTTAAATGGCTCTCCTGTAAAGTTGCAAAAATGTCGCTTAAACCAAATAGCCTTTCACCCCTCGATATATAGTATGTCAATCAACACAGGACTTTTCTTATTACCTAATATTTATGCACAGATAGCAAAAACTTGTTTAAACCAATCGATCCTGTTGCTAATACTGATAAAAAAAAATTCTATTGAACTAACGGTCATTGAAGTACTGTCTCAATTATCTAAACCACCCTATAAATTAACTTGTTCTTAAAAAAAGATGGGTCAGATAATTGTGTCAACCTACTGTACCAAGGAGCCAGAAATTGCAAAAACCTTTATAAGAGATCTGTATGAAAAAAGAGGGTGGTATTTAAACGCAAATCAAAAAATATCGTTTTTCTAAGCAATAAGATTCCGAATTCCCATCAAAATTACTGATTGCACAGCAAAATATTCAACTCAAAATATCACTCAACACACTACAATTTATTTTCGCAGCGTACAGCGATTTTTCCTAAAGCAAAAGCTTTTTAATCAATGCATAGCTAATAATCTTAATGCACATTATACATGTTAACTCTTTATCTTTTAAATATAGCTTCTATTTTTATCTTATTTACAGTAGTTTTCCTAAAAAAAACCGCATTTTATTAGTCACAGTCGTCTTATTATTTATTAATTACCACATAATAAGATCAGCAAAAAATATATAAAATTTAATACAAAACTGTAATTTATTGAATTATTAAAGCGGGTCTTGCTTTCTCGGGGCGTCCATGCTTCCTTTTTTGCCCAGTAGGCACATTTTTAGCTTCTACAGGTGGCGCCACGAACTTAAAATTCCACAATAAATCACTTAAAATAATGGAGATATAATAGGTAGGGTCTAGTACCAAATAAATGTTTTTGTATGTACTATAATAGGTGTTTCCTAATAAGTATTTAAGCAAACTAATTAAAATAGATCACCAATTATTCTAAAACAGAGCAAAGAAACTAAAATGTTTGCTTGGCAAAAGAGGATATCTGGCGCTCGGCGGCCGCTGCCGCGGCACGCTCGCTGCGCTCGCTCGCCTTCGCGCGTTGTGTGGTCACAGTTCTAACCTAACCTAACCAACCATTTCTATCTCTATCTTACTCGCTCGCGCGACGCAGTGACGAAAAAGCGCGCGAAGCCGCGTATCTTTTTCAGTTAATTTGTTCTGCTTTTAAAAATAATGCAATGTGACAGGATTTTTTTTGTTATAATAATTATAAAATTTGCTGAGCATGGCTTCTTGAAAATTAAGACAAATATGATGAACAGGTTTGGTTGTACTTACTGGTTAATATGCGACTGGGATAGTTATTTTGCTATGAAATATGGAAATTTTGCTGTGCAGTCAGTATTTATGCTATGTATGTAGTATTTTTGTACAAAAATAAATTTAACTGTATTGCATTATGAGAAAAAAAGTAATGTCATATTGATGTATAATTCCGAATTATCTGCAGTTTGAGTTTTGTTAAACATTTAGTTTATTTGTAGTGAAGTAAGTTATTTGATGTAAAAAAGAATATAAATTATGAGTATGTATTGATAGGTGATTATTTATTTGATGTGCAATTTATAATATCCCGAAAAAAGATACTTAGTATTTCAATGACGGTTGGCTATTTTCTTTTAACTGGTACATATTTTAGAGAATTTAAAAATATCATTAAATAATATTGATTCAATAGTCTCTTACGACCATTTTTGTGTAAAGGCAACGGAGGTAAATCATAAAAACCTTACAACAAGGGACAAGGATTACAACCCGGATCTGGTACACTTGCGCGAAAGACATTTGCGCGAAAGACACTTGCGCGCGGCCGTTTGGGCGAATGGACACATGCGCGAATGGACGTTTGCGCCCATAGACATTTCCGCGAATGGACACTTGCGCGACTAGACGTTTCCGCGCCAAACCACTTGCGCGAAGCCCTTTGCGCGACGGACACTTGCGCGCCAGACAGTTCCGCGACAGACGTTTGCGCCCAAACACTTCCGCGACTAGACACTTGCTCGAAATTTTTATTCATAGGAAATTGGGCAAATTTAAAAATATTATGTAAGGGGTACCAATATTTTTTTATTTACTTTTGGTTTACATGGCGTCCACATATCTACCGAGGGTGGTAAGTCGTTTTCAAAAGCAAGACGGCGGCCATAATATTTTTCACAAAATACGTCATGGGTGTCGATTTCATGGTTTTTTGGGGTGCCAAGGTCAATAATGAGGTCGATTTGAGAATCCAAGATGGCGGCCGTGACCTTTCTCATAATATGCGTCATGGGTGTCGTTTTCATGGTTTTTTGGGGTGCTAAGGTCAAAAATGAGGTCGATTTGAGAATCCAAGATGGCGGTGGTGACCTTTCTCACAATATGCGTCATGGGTGTCGTTTTCATGGTTTTTTGGGGTGCTCAGGTCAAAAATGAGGTTAATTTGAGAATCCAAGATGGCGGTCGTGACCTTTCTCATAATATGCGTCATAGGTGTCGTTTTCATGGTTTTTTGGGGTGCTAAGGTCAAAAATGGGGTCGATTTGACAATCCAAGATGGCGGCCGTGACCTTTCTCATAATATGCGACATGGGTGTCGTTTTCATGGTTTTTTGGGGTGCTAAGGTCAAAAATGGGGTCGATTTGACAATCCAAGATGGCGGTGGTGACCTTTCTCACAATATGCGTCATGGGTGTCGTTTTCATGGTTTTTTGGGGTGCTAACGTCAAAAATGAGGTCGATTTGAGAATCCAAGATGGCGGTCGTGACCTTTCTCATAATATGCGTCATTAGTGTCGTTTTCATGGTTTTTTGGGGTGCTTAGGTCAAAAATGGGTTCGATTTGACAATCCAAGATGGCAGTGGTGACCTTCCTCGCCACATGCGTCATGGGTGTCGTTTTCATGGTTTTTTGGGGTGCTAAAGTCAATAATGAGGTCGGTTAAAAATCCAAGATTTTATAGCACTCCAAAAAACCATGAAAACGACACCCATGGACGCATATTATGAGAAAGGTCACGGCCGCCATCTTGGATTCTCAAATTGACCTCATTTTTTACCTTAGCACCCCAAAAAACCATGAAAACGACACCATGACGCATATTGTGAGAAAGGTACCACCGCCATCTTGGATTGTCAAATCGACCCCATTTTTGACCGTAGCACCCCAAAAAACCATGAAAATGACACCCATGACGCATATTATGAGAAAGGTCACGGCCGCCATCTTGGATTGTCAAATCGACCCCAGTTTTGACCTTAGCACCCCAAAAAACCATGAAAACGACACCCATGACGCATATTATGAGAAAGGTCACGGCCGCCATCTTGGATTGTCAAATCGACCCCAGTTTTGACCTTAGCACCCCAAAAAACCATGAAAACGACACCCATGACGCATATTATGAGAAAGGTCACGACCGCCATCTTGGATTCTCAAATTGACCTCATTTTTGACCTTAGCACCCCAAAAAACCATGAAAACGACACCCATGACGCATATTGTGAGAAAGGTCACCACCGCCATCTTGGATTGTCAAATTGACCTCATTTTTGACCTTAGCACCCCAAAAAACCATGAAAACGACACCCATGACGCGTATTGTGAGAAAGGTCACCACCGCCATCTTGGATTCTCAAATCGACCTCATTTTTGACCTTAGCATCCCAAAAAACCATGAAAACGACACTCATGACGCATATTATGAGAAAGGTCACGGCCGCCATCTTGGATTATCAAATTGACCCCATTATTGACCTTAACACCCCAAAAAACCATGAAAACGACACCCATGACGCATATTGTGAGATAGGACACGACCGCCATTTTGGATTGTCAAATCGACCCCATTTTTGACCTTAGCACCCCAAAAAACCATGGAAACGACACCCATGACGCATATTGTGAGAAAGGTCACCACCGCCATCTTGGATTCTCAAATCGACCTCATTTTTTACCTTAGCACCCCAAAAAACCATGGAAACGACACCCATGACGCATATTGTGAGAAAGGTCACCACCGCCATCTTGGATTCTCAAATCGACCTCATTTTTTACCTTAGCACCCCAAAAAACCATGGAAACGACACCCATGACGCATATTGTGAGAAAGGACACGACCGCCATCTTGGATTGTCAAAACGACCCCATTTTTGACCTTAGCACCCCAAAAAACCATGAAAACGACACCCATGACGCATATTATGAGAAAGGTCACGGCCGCCATCTTGGATTCTCAAATCGACCTCATTATTGACCTTGGCACCCCAAAAAACCATGAAATCGACACCCATGACGTATTTTGTGAAAAATATTATGGCCGCCATCTTGCTTTTGAAAACGACTTACCACCCTCGGTAGATATGTGGACGCCATGTAAACCAAAAGTAAATAAAAAAATATTGGTACCCCTTACATAATATTTTTAAATTTGCCCAATGTCCTTTGAATAAAAAGTTCGCGCAAGTGTCTAGTCGCGGAAGTGTTTGGGCGCAAACGTCTGTCGCGGAACTGTCTGGCGCGCAAGTGTCCGTCGCGCAAAGGACTTCGCGCAAGTGGTTTGGCGCGGAAACGTCTAGTCGCGCAAGTGTCCATTCGCGGAAATGTCTATGGGCGCAAACGTCCATTCGCGCATGTGTCCATTCGCCCAAATGGCCGCGCGCAAGTGTCTTTCGCGCAAATGTCTTTCGCGCATGTGTCCTGATACCTTACAACCCCACAAACTTGGATTTAAAAAATAAAAATACGCCTCTGACAAATGCACGCCTTCTGACAAATAAATAATGTAATATTTTGATGGACTATAAATGAGAACAAAAACATTTATTTATTTTGGTGAAATTTGATTAGAAGCGATTTGATAATCAATCAATTTGATAGGTTTTACCACGGGGTTTTGCCAATTTGTTAGACCTCATCAAAAAGTTTTCACATCTTAACGAACTATTTAAAACTGGCCGTTATATATCCACAAAACAGGCGACGTCCATTATTGGTTGAGAAAAATAAGAAATAAGAAAGAAACACAAATGGCGTTTCTATTTTTTTATATGAAAGAAGGCCAGCAACCCTTGTTAAATAATAAATCAAAGAAGATCCAATGAGGTTAAGTTCAAAATTGTATTAGAACTTTTACAAATAATGGTCATGGTCAATGGTGTTGGAGGTTTTTCTGGAAAGAGGATATAGTTTTAATAAAAATACGGCAATATTTCATGAAAGAAAATATGAATATACCAATTGGGTAATATTTTTTTATTTGTCTTTATAAATAATGGCCGTAGATTGTTTTTTTTTAACAACTATTTTAGAATAATTACTAAGATGTGAAAACCCTTTCGTTTATCATGATCAGGCATATCCTAGCTAGTTTACTAATGTTTTCCATATATTAATAACAAAATTCATAACGTCCAAGTCAATGTCTCAAATTTCTAATTAGTCAATGTGTATTTGTGTATCGTTTAATAGGTATCTATATACCTATTAAACGATACACAAATACACATTGACTAATTAGAAATTTTAAAGAGTATTTAGATTGCACCAAGCTTTTATGTAAGTTCAACCTTTTCTGAATAAAATCGGAATGAGATTTTAAACATGTGTCAAAATAATATTAACTTTTTACCCATTGACATCCCCGTCAGGGGTTGAATTAAAGAAAAATGCGAAACACGTCTTCCGTCAATTCTGTTAAATAATATTTTCTGCAAAATTTGAAGTAGATTGTACCAAGGAATCGCTTTATCCGATACAAACATTGCCCCCCTTTTTCACTCCCTTAGGGGCAGAGTTTCGAAAAATCCTTTCCTTTCGGATGCCTACATCATACAAAAAACACACCCTCCAAATGATATGTCTCTAGGACCAACGGTTTAGGCAGTGCGTTGATCCATCATGCATTCAGGACAAAGCATTTCATATGTAAACATTTTATTAGGTTTTTAATTTAAACTAGCTTTCGCCAGCGGCTTCGCTCGCGTGTATGTTGAACTTTCAACCACTATTTTACACTTTAGTGGATACTTATACTCTTCACAAATTCAAATTCAAATCTCCACGGTCAGCAGTTTAGGCTGTGCGTTGTTGAGTCTTTCAGTCAGTCAGTCATTCAGGTCAGCATTTTATATGTAAACTAGCTTTTGCCCGCGGCTTCGCTCGCGTTAGAAAGAGACAAAAAGTAGCCTTAGTAACTTTCCATCCCTTCAACTATCACCACTTAAAAAATCACGTCAATTCGTCGCTCCGTTTTGCCGTGAAAGAAAGACAAACATACAGACAGACAGAAACACTTTCCCATTTATAATATTAGTATGGATAGTATGGATTAGGTAAGTTTCAAATTGTTTGCTTAACTTACCTATGAGGATCATCAACATCAGGCAGTACAGCATCCACGGACATGTCTAGAAGCCCCCAGCCACCGCGCCAGTGCATGATATTGCTCAGGATGAAGATGAAGGTGTACACTCGCGAGAGGACCCTCTCCCGCACCCAGGACACTGGCCCTCCTTCAGGGTTGCTCCAGGCTCCCGCTGAACGGGATAGGAGTCTTGTTCTGGAGAGAATAGGGTTTGTTTTTAAATGGCGATGGCGATGGTGAACTATAGATACAAAATCTAATGTTAAATGGTCACAACGGTCTATAAAAGATATAAAAAAATTGCAATACCAAAAGCCTGGTAGATGTGTTTTCCATTGCCCCATAAGCCAAAAATTGATTAATAGCCGCCTTAAAAACTAAAAAAAAATCCCATTGAATTGAGAACCCCTCCTTTTTGAAGTCGGTTAAAATACAGTTAAGCTACCTCTCGTATCGTATCGCGAAATTCGACGCGAACTACTCGTTCGATGTTGAGTCAGTTTTTGTCTGATCATCAAGGGAGCTACGAAAATTGTTCTTATAAAATTAAGAACCAGAGTATGGAGCTTGATATGTATGGCAGATGACACGGACGTGTTATAAAATATGAGTCGGGTAATTCATAAGTGCATAATTTAGGCGAATAATATTTCTGATCAAGGAGTCTTAATACAATTTCTCATTCATGACTCCATGAGCCAATTATTCTTAATTTCTCTCAAAATAACCAGATAGCTATCCCCCTTCATAAAGTATACATAATAGAGAAAGATTGAGTGCCCTGTTTTAAATAAAGGCGCTGCGCGTTTGGTAACCGAACGAAAAACCACCAAATAACGCCAATGTTACCATGGGGACCATTCATATCAACAATGACTGAATCAAAAAGAAAATAAAAGATCTATATGAGCCAGAAAAGCCTTATAAGTAATAAAATTAATTTGCCACAACGAAAATTACTACCATCACTGATTCTCCAGCATAGCAACGATGTGTGGTTGTGAGTTGTAACTGATTGCTATTTCAATCTCCACAGGCAGTGAGTCTAATTGTGTGCAAATCAAGACGATGACGACAGTGGTCGAATCTGATTGATTGTGGGGTTTCGTAGAATAAGTGGTTGCTAACCTGAATTACGTAATTAAGACCGTAACAATTTCGCGTTGGTTTAGTCGTTTAGACCTTTAGACCTTTATCGTATTTTCTTTCACGTAAAGGATCATTATGAGTTTTCAGCTAAGTTAATCGTTGGCTCGGAGGTATAGTACTACGACTTAAATCAGATTTTATTCAACTAAAAATTGTTTTTAATTATTCTGATAGAAAACCTAAATATGTGTAATGTAACTGGCAAAAAGAGATTAAAAGATCGCACCTCTATCTATACTAATATTATAAAGAGGTAAAATTTGTAAGTTTGTAAGTTTGTATGTAGGGGGTAATCTCTGGAACTACTGGTCCGATTTGAAAAATTCTTTCAGTGTTAGATAGCCCATTTATCGAGGAATGCTATAGGCTGTATACCATCACGCTACGACCCACGGGAGCGGAGCAGTAATGAAAAATGCGGGTGAAACCGCAGGGGACAGCTAGTTTCTTATATTTTTAAATGTTTTTGTATTCATAAAATTATTAAAAAAAAATGTAAATTAAATGAAGATCTTGAGACAACTCACACACGGCCATCTGACCCCAAACTAAGCAGAGCTTGTACTATGGTATCCAGACAACTGATAATTATACTTATAGAATTTATTATTACATACTTAATAGGGATGTTGACTACATCAAAAGAATGACATTCTGTTTAGTCCGTCTGTTAGACAGTCCAAAAATACTGGACACATATTTTTTGCTTGATCAAATTAATAACAAAATACAAGGATAAAGAGCATCAAAGTTCCGGAGAGGGGGTTTGTGACGTCACTTCTGAGTAAAAATTATACAAAGGCGTGACGTTTCACGAAACTTCAACGCACTGTATTGTCGTCATTTTCTGTTTACGAGAAAAAAGAAAAAATACGTGTCCCAAATTTTTTGATTATCTAACTGACGGACTAATTACTTTTTTTTTTGTCATCTCGCCTATTAAAGATAAATTACTCCCAGACACAGAACAAACAATCATGCTCATCACACAAAGTTTTCCCTGGTTGGGAATCGAACCCACGACCTTCGGCTAAACAGTCAGGGTCAGTAACCACTAGATCAACAGGCCTGTCAATGAATTGTCCCGTGTATTGAATATGTATAAAAATATATAAATGGAGTAAAATCATTTTTGTTTCTAATCTAATAAACAAAATTATCAGTCTTAATGTAAGACCTTAAACTAAAATGCTAAACACATGAGCCATTATTTATGAAAGTAGCAGTAGGTAAATGTCACATTTATGTATATGTATGTCGTTACATTGAAGATAGATTATCTAAGATGCAACCTTTGTATTATAATCTTGTTATAGCGGCGCGCTCGGAGATATTACGTAACTGTAGTAAATGATACATAGTTTTCTTGGCACCTGTCAAGAGAATACAAAATATCTAGTGTATTTTAATGAGCAACAGGTCATACAGATCCTTTTCTTTCCTTCCTTTTTCCCAATAATGTCGGGCTCAGCTTCTAGTCTTACGGGATTCAGCTGGATACCGGTCTTACGTGAGGCCACTGCCTATCAGACCTTCACAACCCAATTACTGGGCGACACATTACTATTTGGTTAGACTAGTTGGACTAGCTTCTGACTACCCATACCGAGTGTCATAGCTCTACGAATGACAACCGGGGCCAAAGGCTTTACGTGCTTTCCGAGGCGCGAGATCAGTGGTATCCAAGATAAGTATTAGAAAGTATATGTATGTGAACTAAAAAGGTCATATATACTTACCCGATCCAATTCGGGTAAGTATATGTGACCCACAATCTCTTGCATGAGAGGCAGACACCATAACCTCTCGTCCATCACGATACTTTCAGCGGTCACACAGATTTTTACAAAAATAAGGCACCCAGTATGCGACCATTTCTATTTCAATAGTTCCAACGTTTCGTAGGGAAGGCTTTTTTGAGACGTTTGCATTGCATCATAGCTATCAGTGCGTTTTATTTTCGCCACCTATTTATCGGAAGTAGGCGGATAGTCTTAAGCGCGAGTAGCTGAAACATTACACTCACATACACTCATTAGAAGACTAAATGGCTCTTTGTAAAAGTTTTACCATGAGCTCACCACTTTACATGTATTACATTATGTTATATGGGAGACGGACGGAGTAATTTCAGGCATAAACAATATCATTTATATCCTTGTCGCTTTATCTTTAAGGCCACGCATATAAAAAGGCCTCTGGTATTGTTGATATTAGCAGTTGTAAATAATTAAAAAAAATTGAGTGAATTAAAAAATTGGCTTCAGAAGCTCAATAGCTTCTGAAGCCGATTTTTTAATTCACTCATTTTTTTTTCAATACCAACAACTGGCTAAGGAATCAGATACAGTTGTCCACAATCTGGATCCTATATCCTTGGGTTATGACACCTACCACCTCGCAACGGCTGGAGCACTATTTTTATATATATTTTTTACATAGAACACATTTAATTGTTACTTTTGACTTACCTGACAATAGCAAAGCTGATATGTATAACTATGCCGAGCAGGAATATCTGGGCGAAGGGGAACAGCTGTGGCTTCAGATCCATCAGGCCCCACGTGCCGCGCCAAATGCTAACCACGTTCGGCGCCACTATGAAGCACGAGAATACTGCGTCTCCTGGGAACGTGGAAACAGAGGATGATGAGAGGAGATCATGATGATCTCAGTTGTAATTTACAGTTGCATTTCTTTGATACGAGCCATGACCCTAACGTCTGATGACAAAAAATACAGAGTGTAACTTTTTCGAATTTTAGCCGACTCGATTCCCGAGTGTGGTAAGTGAAATTTTCGAAAATCTATGAATGCCATTTTGTTTCTTTAAAAAAAATAACGGATGATTCCTAAAAGTAAAATAATCTATCTAAACGATTAGCCGCGTACCACCTAGCGCACAGGCTCGCGCGGCAGCCTCGCGAGCTCATAGCCTCAGCTGGTGTGGACGTGCCTCGGCCTGCCTCGGGCGCGCGTTTGCTCGACCGAGCACGGCTCAGCCCCGAGCCATCTGTTGTCGGTAAACTTGACGCGCTCAAAGGTGCCTCAGTAAGCAAACGCGCGCCCGAGGTAGGCCGAGGCACGTCCACACCAGCCGAGGCATTTGGCTCGCGAGGCTGCCGCGCGAGGCTGCCGCGCGAGCCTGTGCGCTAGGTGGGTACGCGCTATTTAACTTTATCAACGAGACCAACCGACAGCCCGACAGCCGGCTTTTGTCTTTCTATTGTGTCTCAAATCACGTGTGTTCGAAGGATTAAAGAAGTTATCCTTCAGGACCTATTGAAACTTTCCACCCTTTATAACATCACACTACGGCCTATGGAAGCGAAGTAGTAACCAAAGGCGCGGATAAACCACGGTAGACAACTAGTTTCCCGATACTAATTACCCGTCACCTAAACAACAAACAATAAATAGCACAGTTTAGTGACCTATACCGTAGCTAACTTCATCACAGCTGCAGTCCGGGGCGGTGGAGCTGGCACACGACTCTAAGGACTTGGTCTTCTCCAGCGTCGTGCGAGGAGTTGGCTCCGGGAGCAGACTCTCTGGTAAGTTTGGTGGCATCTGTAGAGAATGACATTGTATAGATAATAATTACTATATTTATAAACTAGCGGCTCCGCCAGCGTGACGACGTTTGGGGTTGGAATTTTAAAAAATCTTTTCTGAGTTGTTACCGCCTCTACAAAAAACACACCCTGCAAGTTTAAGTCTCGAGTGGTTTGGGCTGAGTTGTTATAACAACAGTTATATACTTATCTAATGAATTATCATAAATAATAATGAATCACTAAATGCTTTTGCTAAGCGCAAAACTCGAGAACGGCTAGACTTTTATCTTTAAGTATTCTTTAAAGTCTGATTAAGAAAGTAGTTTTGTAATCCCAAAAAAAAAAAACTGATAAAGTGCGACTTTTCTACTAAGTCAATTTTAAAAAGTTTTGGGGTGACCAACGGACCGTTACTATAATTAGCATCGGCACTATGTTTACCTCGATATTTTAAATTCATGTTTAACACACACGATTTAAAGTTCAAACTTGAATGGCTTTATATATATCTGCGTGCCCGAGCCGAGCTTTTATAATGGATGACCGATGGCCTTAGTTTTGATTTTAGCATAAAATAGAGAACAAAAAGAATATCAACATTCTAAGCAGATACTTGAAGATATTTTGTAATTTTTTCTCATTAATAAATCAACAAGGATTATGTAAAACGCATTTTGAACCGAGCTCGAATGTGTAGAAAAAATAATGTCAACAAAAACCTAATGCAGTTTTTCTAGGATGGATCAATTTCTTAAATACTTAGACAAAAGTTTGTACGAAAAAGTCGAGTATAATAGCTTAACAATTAATTCACACATAGTCAAAGAGTTAGTCAAAAACTAAGCCAGTTCATTTCAAACGGCCCACTGATTTAAAACCAATAAACAACCTCTGCGATTTCGTTCATCTGCGCAAAGAAAACTTAAACCGCGGCAGTCAAGGGCGCGAGGTTATAGTCAACTGTTACGGTAAAATCAACATTATTATACCGGTCGATAAAACCCATAAACGTAACATCACTACACTAGGCCACTTGAATCCAAAAGTTAGGTTAGTTAGGTTATCGTCTTTTGTCAGCGAAGAAATATCTTTAATGGGGTGTTTTTGTTGTATATTTACGTCGAATTTAAATAAGTTTATTTTGTTGTAAGCGACGTTATGTATTCCATTAAGACAGTTCGTGGGTTAAGAACTAGAGTAGCGTAAGGGCAAAATGACAACTTCTCAGGAGAGCCGAAAAACAACTCAAATTTATCTTCCGTTATCTTATAGCTCTTTTAAGGCAAAATCTATAGTAGTTAGAAATCTGATTTTTACTAATAATAAAGCTTTACTTATCTGCTACAAAATAGTATAGCTTTTTGGTCAAACAAAAAACGGTTTCATTTTAATAAAATTTATTTTTCAATAAGTGGTTGACTTACGTCATTTTGGCTGTTACATAAATTCAGTTATGTATGGAATGCAACGGAACTTCCGTTAAAATGGCTCTAAAAACAATAACAAAAATATTCTAAAATTAATAATCTCTCGTGGCTTCTTTAAGAAATGTACTACTTCAATTAAAAATATTTTTCCGTAGTCGCCGCTAAAAGTTTTTTACTATTATTTAAATTATTACAGTTTTTGTGAAATAAAATATATTATTATTATTTCATTTCAAGTACCCATGTAAACTTGCACACCATGGTAGTTTCTATTTGCACCTACTTACTTATATTAAACTATCTGCCTCCCGCGGTTTCACCCACGTTAAAAATGTTAAGGGTTAACAACCCTTACCACTTAGGGATATGAAAAATCGATAGTACCTAGCCGATTTTCAGAACTACTGAATATGCATATAAAATTTGGTAAAAATCGGTAAAGCCGTTTCGGAGTAGTGAAGTAACTAACATTGTGACACAAGAATTTTATAAATGACTAGCTGTTCTTCGCGGTTTCACCCGCGTTACGTTAGGTTTTTGGTTACTGCCTCGCTCCCGTGGGACATAGCGTGATATTATATAGCCTATAGCACTCAGGAATAATGTAGCTTTCTGCCAGTGAAAAAAATTTTAGAATTGAATCATGAGTTCCAGAGATTACCTCCTACATACAAACTTACAAATTTTACCTGTTTATAATATTAGTATTTTAGATATCCGATAGTTTCGGTTACGGAGCTCCCTAACATCCCTGCTAGTTAGTAAAAAAAATACAAAGATATACCGAACGAACGAAGAAAGAACGAAGTACCGGAATTCTGCAAAAATTGTACCGCATCGGGACGTCACGCGAAACTTCAACGCACTGTATCATCGTCAATTTTCGTTTATGCGAAAAAAGAAAAAATACGTGTCCAACATTTTTTGATAATCTAACAGACGGACTAATTACATTTGCTAGGCTTGTTGACTTATCGCTTTATGTAACCGGCTGGGCCGGGCTAAAGATTTTGGAGTCAAACTAACGTACAGTAGTTTTACACACGAAAGTGAATTAGACCAACAGAGATTTCTTACGTGCTAAAAGAATGTAATTAGCTTTTACACTATTCTTGACATAAAAACTGACTGCATTACTCTAAATATTTAGTGCCATAGTAGCGTATGCCACCCTTACGTTTTTGTGGCAGGGAGAAAAATGACGGAAGCGTACGAAACAAGGACACATATGCAGTAAATCGCTCTGTAAATCGAGTTACGATCGTTGTGCTCGTAACTTTTTTGACAAAATAATGTTAAGATTATTGTAAGTAGAAACACTTCATTTTGGCACTAAATAAATATCTTTTATTTTTATACGTTATTGTTGTACTAAGCAATCTATACACTACATCGTTCCAGTTTTTTGGCACATTAAAATATGGGGATTAAAAAAGCGAATGGTGAAAAAAAAATTTTTTTGGATTTTTGCCCTTACGCTACTCTAGTTCTTAACCCACGAGTTCTAGTTATTGATTAAAAAATAGTCCAAGGGCAGAGTCAGTTGTGCTCCACTCCATACTAAGTAAGGCTATAAAAAAGGATTTTTTTTTGCATAACGAAAGTATTCTCTAGAAGCTTTGGTTTGATTACAATTCTTACACTGATACATAGGTACACTACTTCACAGTGACATCGGCATTTTAAATGTTATACTCACTTATCTTTTTTTTTTTGGTGAGTGGGAAATCATCCAATGACTGCTCCCGTCCTGGGTGCGGCAGGACAGCGTGTCAGACTCTTACTGACTAAAACCCACTCATGTTCCTTCGACTGCCCTTTATGTTCCAGGGTCACGGTAACTGTTATAAACATTCCGCAACCCCGGCAGGCGTGGCCCTGTTGGGCCCCTTCCTGTGCTGACTCCTTCATACTCACTTATCTTGTAAGTATATCGTAACTATCTAAGTAATTTACCAATATTACTATTGTGCGCACTAAGAAATGTGAAATATAGGTCGTCTAATAACTTTAATCGAGCTATTCTAGCACACATGCATACCACATGATATTATAAATAAAATTACATTTTACAGAATACCATAATGGCCCTGTGGTTAAGGCGCTCACGCCACATGAAAAAGGTTGTGGATTCGACATTGGACAAATACTTTCAATTCATGAACCTAAAATTTATCTTGGACAGCCCAGGTATTCAATATATGTAAAAAATACGCTTTGTTTATACTTACATCCATATTTTTTTATAATGATATGCACTCACAGTAATTGCTAATTACTCAAGTTTTATATATAATTATTTTATAACTCAAAAACAGTAATTTCACTGCAGCTAACTACTAAATGCGTCAAGCTTCGATAAAACCACTTAGACAATGAATTTACTATATTTTCTAAGATAATTAGTATCCTAGATGATTGATATCAGTTTACGTCTAATTGCCTGCACGCGTATGTCATACATTATTCTAATTATTATAATGTATGTACATAATGTTATGTTAACATATTAATCTATACTTATATTATAAAGAGGCTAAGTTTATGTTTTTGTTTATAATATACTAGCTGTGCCCGCGACTTCGTTCGCGTGGATGTCGGAACCCAACAATGTAATTTTTTGTGCTAAGCGCTGTTGGAGGACACCGATACAATTTTTTTTTATTTATTCCAGTGCTTCTTTATAAATAATATTAACTGTGGAACCATCTGGAGCGTATACTAAAAGATTATTAGGGTTGTTTAAGCGTGAAAGATCTCCAATGGCGCTGACGCGAACACCTGATTCGAAAAACAGTTTGATAGTTTTTTTATGACTTCTCCCGCCCCTGGGGGGGGATGGAATATCAGACTTTTACTGACTAAAATCCAATAATGTCCCTTCGTTTACCCAGTCGGGTGGCAAGATACCTACCGCTCGCCGTCCACAGGCCCGCGCCTGCGGTGGCCGTCGACACAGGTCTAGTCCTAGTCGGGTGGCGAGCTGCCTACCACTTGCCGTTCATAGGCCCGCGCCTGCGGCGGCCGTTGCTTGCGACTCTCAACAACTACGCCTGGGTCTCTGTCCGGGGCGTGAGGCTTGACGTCGCCTCACGCACCCCACTGCCTCCGACCCCAGCGTGTCTTCTTCACTGAAAGGGGTGACGGCTTCCTATTCAGTCGCGCCCCAAAACATGGCCTGAACCAGCGCCGACCGCGAGAGCTCACCCCCGCCGATCGCCTCTGCAAGGACACGGCGGTGGTTCACCCAAGCAGGGCATACCTCCACCGTATGCTCCACCGTGTTACGCAGGCGTCACCACCACCCGAATCCGACACAGGAGCCTCCCGAAGTGTCCGTGTGCGGTGAGGATCTGTGATGGGTGATATATATGAGAGCGTCGAGGCGCACTCCAGCCACTCCTCAAAGAGGGGTGCCCAGTACTTCGTTGCGACAGTCACAGTCTCCATTCCGCCATAAGATCCCGCAGGAGCTTTGTGTGCCGCGCCTTGAATAGCCGCGGCAGCGGAGTTTCACCCCGGCGTTGCACATCCACGTGCAACTGAGCGTGGTACATGTGTGCATGGACTGTTGCCTCCAAATCCCATGCCGCAAGAATCAGGCAGGCAGGAGAACTAAATTCATAGCCTTAAAAATGGTTATATTGAGTGAACTATAAATATTAGACATATGCTGTCGCGGACTTTTTTTTCAAACTCTTTAAGAGGAACAATTCTTTAGTATATTTTTTGCGTAACTTCAACCATTTATGCAGCACACGCAATGGGATCCCTTAAAAGGAATATTTTTTTCCGTTTTTGTCACACTTTTCATTACTGCGCGGCTCCTATGTGTCTTAGCGTTATGTTATATAGCCTAAAGCCTTCCTCTACAATTGGACTAACTAACAAAAAAAGAATTTTTCAAATCGGACCAGTAGTTCCTGAGATTAGCGCGTTTAAAGAAACAAACAATCAAACAAACAAACTCTTTCGCTTTATACAGGGTGTCCCATGGCAATGCCACATGGAGGGAAAGTACCTTAAATATTGTAGATAGAGCATTTTACTGAAAGAAGACATTATTTGAATTTTGAAAACATTTTAAACTGCATTCATAGATGTTTAAATAATTACATAGTTGAACCGGGAAACGAACTTGTTACTCGAGAAAATTAATCACCCTGTAGTTTTATTCTACAGATCGAAAGGCTTCATCACAAGGATTATTTTTTGCTAAATAATATAGTGTCAAAAATAAAAGAAAGACCATGAATTTTAACATTCGATATAAAATTTTGTTCTGAATAGTTAAAAGCTATATTGCCGCTAACGCAACATTGACACTATGTTGTTTAGCAAAAAATAATCCTAATGATGAAACCTTTCGATCGGTATGATAAAACTACTGGGTAATTATTTTTTCTCGAGGAACAAGTTCGATTCCCGGCCCACCATTTAATTATTTAAAAATCTATGAATGCAATTTAAATTGTATTTAAAATTCAAATAATGTCTTCTTTCAGTAAAATGTTCAAACTACAAGATTTAAGGTACTTTCTCCATTTGGCATAGCCGTGGACACCCTGTATATTAGTATAGATATAGACAAACAAACAAACAAACTCTTTCGCTTATATTAGTATAGATGTTCGAATTTAAAGTCATACCCACAGACACGAAAACAACTGACATTTTAGGGTTGCGTACCAATTTGGTACAAAAGAAACTCTTACAGTTTCGTCATTTCTGTCAGTCCGTCCGTCCTCGGCATACCACCTAAACAGTTAAAGCTAGAAAGCTGAAACTTTGTACAAATATGTGGGGTATCATTAGAAAGGTCTCTTAAAACATAGAGGGGTTTCTCAGAAAAAAAAGGGTTGCGTTTTTTTTTTTGTTAAAGTACCCCCCCCCCCCCCTACTCTAAAAGCCAAACAGCTGTCTTCAAAAAAAAAAAAAGTGGTTAGTCCATGTGATCAACTTTGAAGGAAAACTATAACTACTTAAATCACTTTATTAGTTCTGGAGTTATAGAGGCCCAAACTTGAATGAGCTTACTTGGAAAACTTCGTACAAAAATAACAAATAAAAAAAAACATGTAAAATATCCAAAAAAATAACAACTTTGGAGGTAGGCACGGAACCCTATTCTATGACACCCAACACGCACTTTGCCAATTTATTTAAATTAACTTTCCATAAAAATAATAACGGCACCCATTTTTTTTGGACATATTAAATTTACATAAATTTCATCATTTATGGGTCTATCTATAATTTATTTATTTATTTATTCATCAATAAATTTACATTTGTGTCGAACAGTGATTTTAACAATAAGTGTAACACAGAGATTTAAATAGTTAAAACCAGCAGGAAAAAACAATCACTTTTTACATTAGCCGCAACATTGATAGTCTTAATTTAATTGTGTATTATTATAATGTAGTTAAAATCAATATAAATCTACCATTTCTATGCAGATCAGAGAGTTGTGAAGGGGAAAGAGTGAAAGCTATTGAGAATACGAAAACAAGAATAATAATGGTAATAATGAGGTAATGCTAATGGTGTCCAGTTTGGCGAAGTGGCCTAGCGATCGCCTGTAGTGTTGCGTGTCGCGGGTTCAATGTTCGTATGAAACAAATATTTGTATATTTGTTCGGTATTTGCTCCGAGTCGGGTAATTTGTGTATATCAGTAAATGATCCCACAATTCAATTTTTTTTTATGGTGAGTAGGTCATTTCATAAATATACTTATACAGGGTGGAAATTTTCAATGAGATAGTAATAAAACTTAGTCAACCGTTGCAGCTACACGATTTTTTTTTTATTTTGTAAATTTTTGATAACCATTCAGAGACTCTTCACTACACGCGAAAACATACAGACTCGCTACACACTACGACATAAAAATAGACTAAACCTACCAGGTTCTAAGCTAAGAATACACTCCACAAGCACTCTAGTAATGTCAGTTAAAATATATAACAAATTACCAGATGATATCAAAAATGAACAAAAATTTAATATCTATATAAATAAATTAAAACAATTTCTAATCCGTAAATGCTATTATAATGTACAGGAATATTTAAATGATAAATCTAATAAATAAACAATAATACCAAAAACGCAATAATAATTTATAATACCAATAATAATACAAGTAATATTTAAATTACTAATACGGTTAAACCCAATATATTGAGTAGTAAAACTTATATATATAGGTACAAGTTATAAGCCTCCTACCTAAAAAAAAAAAGAGTATAATACTATTAAAATTTATAAGAGTATAAATATTATTTTTTTTTAATAGCCTCCTCCTAATATTTATTTTTTGTTGCCCGACAGGGCCCACAATGCTCCAAAACTAATGCATATTCTTATGTACCCTTACCATCTAAGTTCACATTGTGGAATGCAATAAACGTATTGAGTATTGAGTATTGAGATTTTGAAACCAATGCACAGTTGGCAAAAAAATGGCCAACGGATCTGACGGACACTTTGATCATTCAAAAATACCTCCAATTCTAACACTTACCAACGCAAATACCTACTTCGAGAATATACATGTAATTCAATCAATTGTTCAAATAATAAAAACACTTGTATGGTAAATCGATTTGTCTCTAAATTGAAAGATCTAGGTAAAAAAATAACATCTTTTTACGGATTTCTTATGTCCTTTTTTGTGATGTAAAAAAGTGATCATGAAAGGAAACAAGATACGAATGTTCTTCTGTTATGAAAAAAATACATAAAACTTTTTATACATAGTTACTTTTCTAATTATTTTTTCTATAGGATTTTTTAAGTGTGGAGAAAGAGAACAGAGAGTCTTAAAGAAAAGAGATGTTACCTATCGTAAGATTGAGTATGTTGTTGGCGGTTGTTTGTTGTTGTTAGCTCTTTGTTGCTCCCTGGAGAATAAATAAAATTTGTTTCTGATTCAATTTTCATCGATACCTAACACACAAAATGATGAAGAATGCATTTATTGAGCAAAATAATTTATACTCCTATACACCACAAGGCACGGGGTCAAGGGACCTGGTATTAATTCTTTTTGATTGCTATCTAGAGAGACCGTCCGTGAGCAACTCAAAAACTCCTGAACAAAATTTCAAGACAAAATGATTCATCAGGTATGTTTAACGTGTATAATATAGTGAGAAAAATCAAAAAAATTAAAAGTGTGTGACACCATCATAATTTTAGTTTTCCGCGTCTATTGTGAGCCTCAATAGAAATTGGTCACCGTTTGAGGCGGCCTATTTAAATAAGATAAAACCGGTACAGACAAATAGCATCTCGGCACGGGTCATGCAACTATCGATGCTAATTTTTGTTAGTTTTAACAGAATGAGAAAGTATTGTCTGCTTTTATTTTGTATAACTAGGTGAGCCTGCGGCTTCGCTTACTTCAAATTACTATATTTTATTTATTAAAAACGTCCAATATTTGGATTTTTGCTTGTATCATGGGTATGCTTACAAAATATACAATCTGATCAGGATAAGTTGGTTCGGGACCTGTAGGTCTTATAAATTTTTATTCCTCACAGGAATTGAACCTGAGACATGCCGCACAGTAGCCAATCGCTCTGCTACGGCGGCGGCGCCAAACGCGTAAGCGTACCGTCACAGTTTGTCTTTGTTAGCGTGATCTCAGGAAATACTAGATTTCGAACGCGGCTTAGCACGCGTGGATGTCTAAACTTCCATCCCTTTATATATCCCTATTTTACCCCTTGTTGATATGTCCTGCTGTATATTTTAAATGAAAATAATTTTAAAACAGTTCAGGCAGCTCAAATCTTCTATTCCATATATTATTAAACAATGTGTTAATGAAATAACCCAAAATCTCGGACACCCCAACCGACTTTTATACTAATAAATTGATATGACGTATAATTATTTATTTTCATAAATTATAGTAATTGATATTTGAAAATGTTGTTGTCGCGCTACTTCTTACAGACTCGTAGCTCTATCGCCGCGCCGCTGTCAACAAACACGGGAGCGCTATCGTTTACATCGCGATGGACAGTAGTGTACAGCGTCGTTAAAAAATATTAGAGGCGGCATGACAAATAATATTTTTTTGGAAAAATATAACCTATAATAAAAATTATTGTATTCGATTTTGCTGCGCATTCTAAACAAACTATAGTTTTCAGGTTTTGGGTTATTTCATTAACACATGTATAAAATGGTAAATTGAGTGACTGATTAACTGACTGTTGCTAAATCAACGCACAACCCAAACCGCTGGTCCTAGAGGTAAGAAACTTGCAACTTGCAAGTTGTGTTTTTTTAATGAATAGGTAACCGGGTCCACCCTTTATAACAACTTTTTTACGTCATAATTTTATTTTGCATAGCAACGGAGAGCATAAACCTCTTTTCGCAGAAAATCGTTTGGCATACACTCATTTACCATACACCGAAACCCATAATTTTGTAAGCCAGAATCATCTTTAGGCATAAATTTCATATCCATAATAATCAATAAGTATAACCATCATTTCGCAGAAAATTTACAGCCAGAATCATCTTTTGGCATATATTTTATACCATAATAATCAAAAGTAGTACCATCATTTCGAAGAAAATTCACAGCCAAAATCATCTTTTGGCATGCATGTCATATAACCTATTTTCCTTTTTATATGAATTTGACTAAGGTAAATAAAATGAATCACTAGTAGATCTGGCGCTCAGCGGCCGCTACCGCGGCACACGCTCGCTGCGCTCGCTCCCGTCGCGCGTTGTGCGTCACAGCTCTAACCAAACCTAACACAATTTTGTGATTATTTACCTACTATTTTTGGTGATCATTTACTATTTTTGGTACGCAAGAACATTTTTTTTTTAATATGATAATAAAATTATTTCTATTGAAATTCTGTGATCTTCGTAGTAGTTTAAGTCAAATTATGCCAAATAATCGGCGCTCTAAATAAACGTTATGCTAAACGAAAATTATGCAAAATTGTAACTCTGACAAAGGTAATTATGCCAATACAATTCTGCCATCTTAAAAGTATCCCATTTAAAATTCGGACATAAAAGCATTAGGCCAAAAAACAATTATGTTAAATATTTTATACTTACCTTACCCAATGTTCGTTAAAAAAGTTTCTGCCAAGTGAGTTATGCCAAATAGGTTTCGGAGATACACAAGTTTCTGCCAGATAGAAGGCAACCTAGGTAACCACTAACAAAGAGTTTTAGAAAATTTCAACAATATAGGGGCAAAATAGGTGATGGAAGTATCAACCATCACGCGTGGCGAAACCGCGGGTGAAAGCTATTAGATATTAATAGATAATTTAACCTTTAAAACGACCACCGACAGCGGGCTACCGGGCTGCAATTGTCTTCTATTGTGTTCACTCATCATGTGTGTTCGAAGGATAAAAGATGGCATAATTATCACAACACACTTAAAAACTACATAATAAAATATATATGGAAGCCTGGACGGCCACAGCGCGTATCTCCGTAGCGGCCCTGCAGCACCCCGTAGCAACCCGTAGCACTCCGTAGCACCCTTTGCTAACCGTAGCACCCGTAGCAACCCGTAGCATCGTAGCACAAAACGAATCGCACGGGATTAACCTTTTAAGATCTGGCGACCTGTTATTGTCGTTCTGTTTTTTTTGTTGGGAAGAGTGGAAATCCGTCAAGAAACTTCTCCGTCCTGGGCGGGGCGGGAGGGCGTGTCAGATTATTTTAATCTGTGCTTTTAGTGACTAAAACCCACTCCTGTTCCTTCAGTCACCCTTTATGTTTCGGGTTACGGTAACTATTATAACTATTCCGCAACCCCGGCGGGCATTGGTCTTTCTATTGTATTCCAATCACGTGTGTTCGAAGGTTATTATATATATTAAACATAACTGGGTAGGACAAAACGTAAATATTCAATAGATTCTCTTAACTAGAAATACCTGTTTATAATGTATAAATATTTACTTTATTAAAGATTCATACCAATAGATCAAGTGATTGAACAATGAACATGTACTAGTCTAAACATTCGAAGAATATCGTAAAGTGTTAAAAGTAAAAAACAATTCCCCCACCCCCTACTTAAGTTTAGAAAATATGAAAAAAATCTAAAAAGTAGAACTTTATAAAGGACTTTCTAGAAAAAATATTTTGAACTTGATGGAAGGAACAGTTTTTGTACAAAAAACAAAAAGGTTGTACACAAAATAATTTTTGGACTGAGTTTGTTATACTACAAACTCAGTCCAGAATTATTATAAGCAAGCATTTTTTTAACTTTGTTTATTTTAGTTGTCACCGTCCTTTGTGGACCCGTTTTAGGGTTCCGTATTTATTAGAGTTCCGTACTTAGTATGTCAACGTAACAAATACCTAGCCTTTTTAAACTAATACGGAACACTTTTGTGACGGACGGGAAAACTACGGAACCCTACACTAAGCGTGGCCCGACACGCTCTTGGCCGGTTTTTTTATCGTTTCTTTTGGTATATCAATTTCATATTTACCCAATGATTAATTTTTAAAAAGTATGAATCGAGTTTTATGCTCATTTTATAGGGTTCCGTAGTCAACTAGGAACCCTTATAGTTTCGCCATGTCTGTCTGTCTGTCCGTCCGTCCTCGCTTAATCTCTGTAACCGTTAGCACTAGAAAGCTGAAATTTGGTGCCAATATGTATATCAATCACGCCGACAAAGTGCGAAAATAAAAATTGGAAAAAAACGTTTTAAGTAGGGTAGCCCCTCTATGTAAATAGGGAATGGTTTTTTTTTTAATTACAACCCTGACGTGTGATATATTGTTGGATAGGTATTTAAAAATGAAAAGGGGTTTACTAATATCATTTTTGATAATGTCAATAATTTCGCGAAATAATTGCTCCAAAAGGAAAAATCAAAGCGTCCCCCCCCCTCTAACTTTTGACCCGTAGGTTTAAAAATATGAAAAAAATCTGGAAAGTTAAACTTTATAAGGACTTTCTAGGAAAATTATTTTTGAACTTGATAGAAAGAACAGTTTTTGTACAAAAAAGACCAAAGGGTTGTACAAAATAATTTTTGCGTACTTGTAGTCAACGTAACAAATAGCCTTTTTTTAAAACTTATAAGTAGATACACTTATTGTGACGGACGGGAACTACGGAACCCTACATTGAGCGTGCCCGACACGCTCTTGGCCGGTTTTCTCTATACTAAACCCCCTTTTATCACATTTTAAAGTTGTATTGGAAATAAAACAAATATCTTCTTTGATTTTGTATATTAAAATTATTTTAACTTTATAATAAAAAATGTATACTATGGATATTTCTAAACGAAAATTCGGTGAAAAAATTTGTATAGAAATATGTAATAAAAATTTGGTCTCTATATAAATTCCGCGTTGGTTCGTAAGGAAATTTATTACTGTACTTAGGAGATTCTGATACAATCAAGGCTTTAGTTGTACTAAAGGATTTTACGTGTTAAATTATTATAATCAATGAATATCTAATAATAGTTTTTATCACCTCTTTAACGACTTGTGGGCGCAACAGAACTAATAGCGGTATTTTTTAAGTCACTAAAAATTTAATTTAAAGTATTTTGTTATTCGAGAAGTTAACGATATTGACTCAATATTAAAAAAAAAACTATTCCAAATAAAAACCAATTTTGTTTTAGTTTAAAAAGTCTGAACCAATTTAAACTCAAGGGGGATTTTAAGTAGAATTGTAGATGATTAAATAAAATGAAGTTTATCCGGAGCACTTAATGATTAAATACAATTTTATAGTGACAAATATACGTACCCCATCGTCCAGATCAATTTTCATTTTGCGAGGCCAAAGACAAATCACTCAAACTTATTACTTCAAATGTCACTTTTGAATATGGAACACCTTTCCGCGGGAACAACACGATCGTAGAGAGCCGCGCGCGAATATAATCTGTGCCGGGTGAGATCGCAGATAAATGCAAAATACAAAGCAATCCAATGACAAGGTCATCGGTCAAATGGTTTCAGAGGGCTAATTACATCGAAATTGAATCGATCATTGATCGAATTGTAATTTTCCACTTACTATCTTCTGATTGGTAGGTAAGTTATATAATATAATTGTAAAAAAATATGGAGATCAATTTAGAGCGATTACTCTAATAATGGGATTTGTAGTTCGTGTATAGTTTAATAAAAAATAATTTGCCTTGCATTCAATATTCATTTTCGGTATTTTCAATAAATTATTAAATATTGTGTTTTTTTGTTACTGTAAACTGGAGTAGCGAAACAAATGACTCCTCTCGCTCTGTGCGGAGCGAAAGAGAGTGTCAGACTTCTACTGACTAAAATCCTTCCACGTTCTTTCTTGTCACTTTGTGTCTGGGGCCGCGGGGTATCTCTTTCAAACAACCCGCCTCTGCCTCAACCTGCCTCTGCTGCATTGAAGCGCGCGTGGAACACGAACGCGTGACGACGCGGCCTGACGTCGTCAAAGGACGGATAGACGTTAAGCTAGCCCATTACTCACCGTTCACAGGCAAGCGCCTACGGAGGTCGGAAGCCATTACGTGGCCCCCGATGCCCGAGCGTTTTTCGCGGTGGCTGCTAGGACGAGGGGTCCTCTCCCTGTCACGTTCTGCCGCGGGAAGGAGGCGACGGCGTCCCATTCCCTCTCTCTCGACCATGGCTTGAAATAGAGCCGGGCGCGAGAGGTCGTCAAAGCGGGGCAGGCTTCCATGATTTGTTCCACCATGTCCTTCGGCCGATCCTCACAGAGAAAACATCGGGCGTTTCTCCAGCCTGATTCGGTGCAGGCACCTCACAAAACAACCGTGTCCGTGAGAACCTGCGTCAGACGGAAGTGAGGGCGCCGTTGGTTGCGCCGTCGTCGTCACTATCGTGGCGTGCCCTAGTGGAACCACCTATCACAAGCCTATTGTTTAAAAGGTGTCACCAAATTTTTTTTTTTAATAATGGAAGAAATAAACATTCTTGTTTATGTGACTGGCATAACGAAACAATGAACACGGTGCATATTTTATAGAAATTACAATGGTATAGTTATAAGCAGTGATAAGAAAAACTAACTGAGACGGACTGATTCAGACTGATTAGTTTTTTTTTATCCGTCTCGCTTATTCGTCAAAAACATTGACCGACTTCCCGCCTATTTTATAATTTGG